>OU565297.1:16182162-17509104 GCA_913789915.3 Sphecodes monilicornis | reverse complement strand
CGCTGCTCGTCGCGACTGCTGTTTCGTATGCCGCGGTATATGAAAACATTTCGGCGATCATAATACCGCGGCGCTCACGCATACACTCACGCACTCGTTCGCACGCGTCTATCGGGTATAGGAGAGTTCATGAACCTCGATCAGTTGTTTACACCTTACGTACGTGCGTGTTCGAGTTACACGGATTCATGAGCTCTCCTATGCGATCCTGCCTCCTACAGTAGCTTATTGTGTTGATTATTATAGTTGGTTATACTTTCTCATATCGATAGGAGTACTTTTTTCCGATATCGAGTAAGTATCGCAACAAAAAGTATCGATACTAAGAATATGCGATATCGTGATGAAAGTATCGAATACATTACTTGGATTTACTAGGATCGGAACATCCCTAGACTCGCTTCGCCCGTCGCGAGTAGTGCGCAGGCCTTGCGCATTGCGACCGCGAGGAACGCCACGTGCGCCCCGGCCGCTCGCATTCAAGTGCACGTGAAAGACAAAATGGGAAATAGATTCTATTTTATTATCTTGCGACCCGGTCATTCAGAAAGGCGCGAAATGAAACAAAACAAAACAAAACATTGTATTTTGACGCTTCGCTTTCACGCTACCCGTTACTAACCGTTACTTGTTTACATCGGTGAATATTTGTATCGTGCGCACGGTCAGGTACGAAGGTACGTATGGTGGAGTCAACGAAAGCGCGCTCTGCATGATATAGAAGTTGGTGGGAGAAGCAAGCATTTAAGGCGCCCCTACTGTGCCCTACCTTACACAATCCAACTTGTTTCTCATTTTTGTTCTATAAAATAGCCAAGACAGTATAGAGTAAGTCTTAAGTAGTTCTTGTAAAGGGGAAGATTCAATCTTCAAATCTGTAATAGATTCATTCAGAAGAATATTTTGGATGCTCTTACAGAAAAATCAATTTGTAGCAGTTTCAATGAAAAACGCGTCCTTGTTATTTCACCTGCTATGTCATGCATAAAAATTCTAAAAACAATGGATAATAGTTTGCGAACGTAGAGGTTTCGAACAATAAAATGATTAATAATAATAAATGATAATATAATTATCATACTTCAAATATTGACAATTTATACCCCTGTATACGGGGTGCCCCATTTGAAGTTTTGCTCGTAATTATATTCCAAACTATAGCTCGTAGAAAATATTTCAAGTAAAACTTAATCTATTTCGGGGAGATATCTCATGGTGGTAACAAATAAGATGTATCCCTCGAAACAAAGTAAGTTTTATTTGAAATATGTTTTACAACGAGCTATAGTTGGGAAATAAGGGCGTCCGAAACTGCAAATGGGACATGCTCTGTATATTTCATTTTGAAAATATCCCAGACACCAACAACCAAAGCGATCCAACTTGAAGTGACTCTTTCTTCCCCTTTCCTTTTCAGGAAGGTCACCATTCCTCCTCCGGCGGTTATGCCGAGTCTCCTCCAGACTCGCGCACCTGGAACGAAGAGGAACGTCGCAGGCGACGGAAAAATTTCACTCTGGACTTCAACGCGGATACCGAACACGGCATGGATCCTTACCCGGAGAGCGTCGAAGTTAGTCCGACGCCGAGTCATCGTCATAGACCGAAGGCCAAGTCTACGAGTACCAAAAGCCCTCATCGGAACAATAGGAAACGCGAAACGGCACCACCGAGCCAAACGCAACCCCAACAACAGCTTCCTAGGAGTCCTCCGAAAGAGGATTGGCGGGTGGAGTCTGCTGAAGACGCCGGACATGTCCAGACGTCGGACGACTCCAGCTGCAGCCATCATTACCACATGTATCATCACCATCATCATCACTTGCATCGAGAAACTGCTGATGGAGGGAGACACAGGAGAACAAGGGAGAGTCCCAGGAAGAAGATTGGCGGCTATGTCTCTGCTAGGAGAAGAAGTAGCGAGGTCAGTGAATGAACACTTTAGAATCTTCAATAATTGTGCTCTACACTCGGTGACAAAAAGATGGCACACCTGATTTATTTAAGGCTTTCGTAATTTACACATAATGAAGTAATGTTTTTAATGGGATATATAGACTAGATCATTTAACTGTCCCACTTAAATTTACTTGGTGTATTAAATTATTTGGTGTATCAAAAATGTTTTCAAACAAACGTTGCATGGTTTCAAGAGTAGCCTGCAATGTAGTAATTCGTTTTTGCTTTTTTGATTTTTTATCGAAATATAAAGGTCACCTTGAGCTCCATTGTGTTAAAGGGTAATTGAGTCCAAAAAAAGTGCTTTGGGGTGGCCAGCGAGATCTCCCGATGTGAAGATAATAAAGAACTATATTGGGCGTTACTGATATGAAGTGCTTATAAGAATTTGAGACTGTTTAATAATATTACTGAGTTTAATATGTGTATCGAAGAGAAATGTGTTGGATGTTGTACAAAACAAAGGGAGATACACAAAATATTTCTTTGAAGAATTTTCGAGAATGTATGTGATATCATTTTATTATTTTTACATATACTTAAAAATAAGACTTTTCTTTCAATTTTCTATAGTGATAGGTTGTATATTGCTGTTGAAGTATATGTATACCAGTACCACTAAAAAGCATTATTTCATTACGTGCAAATCACGAAGACCTTAAATAAATGAGGTGTGCTATCTTTTTATCACGGAGTGTTTCAAGATAAGATTAAAAATCCTCTTTCGTCCAGGGTGTTCACGTTATGGCTAGTCAGTGGTTTGCATGCAAATTATAAATATCAGTAAAAAATGAGAGTGGGAAAAGTAATACTGCTTTTGGCAAGCAGTGAAATGACGTATATGTCATTTTTTGTGTTTATACCAGTTTTTAGAAATGAAGGTGACCTTCAATTATTGAAATGGGATACTATACATTTTTTTATATTACATCAAAGCATGTGAGAAGTCAAGTTCGTTCGTATACGACACAATGACCTTCGAAGTCATATAAGGTCAGAAATCGAAGAAACATTTTGAATATGGCTTTTAAAAGTTATGAAACAATCACTGGTAGATAATATGTGTATGATAATAAGTTTTGATGAGAGACAATTTTGAGATGCAAACATTACACAGTACGGCAGAGGTTTCCAACCTGGGAGGCGCGGACTATTGCCAGAGGAGGCGCCAAAATTTTTTAATAAAATATCAATTTTCATACCATAATATCTTTATAATGAAACCATAATTCAATTTTGGATGAATCTTTGTATTACAAAGCAATACAGGTGCTTGTAACGTCTTATTTATTTAAAACGGGCTTTTCGGCACTGGCTGCAATGAAAACCAAATATCGAGCTAGATAAGCAGTCGAAAAAGACATATGAGTGACACACTCCACAGTGGCCCCAAAATTTGATAAACTTTGTACCAATAATGTACAACAACCCTCGCATTAAATTTTGATACGATAGATGTAGTTGGTTTAAATGATGTTAGCAGGTATATGCAGTTGGAAAGAACAAGAATAAGTATAACGATGCGCACAGTTTACGAATAAAGAAATTAGTGCGCGATATACAGCGTTAGCGAAAAAGTAAGAGAATAGGAAAAAGTCCGATAGAGGGCAGGGCAGCGCCAGAAGGGCGCGTTCGCAAAACGATACCTCGAGTCCCGCCAATCGCAGCGCGCAGGCCGCGCATCGCCGTGTGTCCGATCACACTTATCGCTCACAAATGATTAAAAAGAATTTAATATAAAAATAAATATACATGTACGTATATGTTATAACAAAACTTTCTTATTATTCTGTTAATGGTAGTTTTCAGTATTTTTTTGTAATATAGTTTTTATTATTTAAATTTGTCTATATTATTATATATATTCCAAAAATAAAAAGTAGGGAGGCGCGGAAAAAATTTATTTTTCGGGGAGACGTAGTAGTGTATAGGTTGGAAACCGCTGCATTAGGGATTGATGAAGTCTCCAACGCCGCAGAAATCAAGTACAGTGCTATGAATAATTATCAACTTAATGATATTTTTACATTTTCCATGTACATGAAACAAAAAATGTGAAGAACTATCTATATATTTACATACTTCGGAGGAAAACAATACTAAAGTGACATTATTCATTGTTTTTTACTTTCACTCGCTTGTGATTTTGTGGTCTACGCAGCATTGTATAATGCAAACAAATGTTATATAAGAATTTACAAAATTATTCTTCGACGTTGTTGTAATACTACAAATTCACTATCTCATTGTAACAAAAGCATACAACTGTACCAAAAAAGAAAATTCAAATAGTAACCGAGTTTATAAATATTTACGGCTCCATGAGTCTTGTATTGTGACACTCTGCTGCTATTATTATATAGGAATGATCAGGCAATGTTTGAAACTATTGAAAAAACTAAACAGGAAAAGTGTTTGAGTTTATAATTATTTTCGGCACTGTATTTATCCCTCATTTCATTCCATTAGGACATATAAAATGTCTCATTTTGGTCCATTCATATAATTACAGTTGCTCGAAAATGTATTTAAATATTAAATTTTCGATTTTCGAAAAATTGTCGATATACCAACAATAAACGATCGTACAATAATAAACATGGTCTCATTTTAAAGTTTGTCGTATCTACTTTCGCAATCCATTGCTAATTCTCTTCTAAAGTGTTTGTTCATGATATGACAGACAGAGAACTGAAGACATATATTTTCTAACAAATTAAACTATTTCTAAAACTATTTGAAAATTTTGTTTATGACTGAATTCATCATATGTACATATATAAATCATTCTCTTTTAGCAATTTCTGTAATTGTTTTCATCGTCTTTAATATTAAAAACTGTGCAATGCTTTGCCATGCTACATAAATTGCTTTATAATTTTTATAAAATGGTAGAAAGCATATTGTTTTATATTCTGTAAAGGAAAAACAGTATTTATCGTTCTATTCATATTTTTGAAAACCATCGAACGTTTATCGTAATTATCAATATTATACATAATACTATTTTGCGTTTTTAACAAACACTCGCATAATAATTTCCACGACCATATTTTGTTAGAATTTCAATCGAATGATTTCTGCCTGGGGTAGTACGTTATATTCCCATTTAATCAAAATTTCTGGTGACGATTGCAAACCGGGTTCATTTGTTGTATCGTGTAACGATTAAATTGGATTTTCTCATTCGGTAACCTGAAGACAATGCAATTGCACACAAGGGTCAGACAATAACTAAGTTACAGCTCTGCGCTAACTTTTGTCCTGAAAGAGATACATATATACATACGTACACACATACATATTTACTTAGTTGCCATTGTTCCAAAATGTTTGTATACGTCGGAAGTAAATTACAGTAACTGGAGAATCCATCCAATCTGCACACAGTGATTCTAGTGGAACGGCAAGAATACAAAATAGCTTTCAAAAGTATGTTTTTCAAACATTAATATTGATTTCTTGAACTACATTTAATCATTTTTTTATCAGTTTCACAATCTATATATGTTTTGTAAGTACTAAATAAAATAAAATTTTCGTACATAATGTAAAATTGACCTTTTTCAGAACATTATCATATGAAAATATAAACATTGACTTGGTTAAAAAATCTACCAGCATGTTTTAAAGTTTAAATGGGACATACTGTGAAAGGGGAGATTACGATAATCGTGGCCCCTACTTTGAAGATTATATTTGTGTTTCTGGGATCATTTTAAGAAAAAAATGTGTATATAACAAGTATCCAATGGGCTCCGTTTAGCCGGTAAAGTAAATTTCTTGTTTTTCGTAAAACTGCAAATATCTCGGAAACTATGCGAGATATGGCAAAATATTAAGAGACCTTTTTTGTAGGAAATTGAATTTCTAACAATTTATGTCGTATGACTTTCTTCTATTAGCTGCGCAGTTTCTGAGTATATTTATATTTCGGTGAAATTGGAGAATAACTGCCTCTCCCGTGAAATAATGGTCGGGGCAAGTGAAAACGGTTCTGAAAAGACCAAATTCTGGATAACATCTACAATGGGAAGATTATGTGAACAGAATGAGTTTGGGTTAGATCGTGAGTGGGGGCGGAGAGGCGGTGAGGCCGGCCCGACCACGCATACGAAAATCCAGGAGTAGTTTCGAATATCTCGAAAACTAAGTGATCTACTCTTATTCCAGTGAATATTTTTTAACGTTTTTTATAGAAAATTCAATTTTCTACAAAAAAGATCTCTTGATATTTTACCATATCTCGCATAGTTTCCGAGATATTTGCAGTTTTATAAAAAACAATAAATCTACTTTACCGGCTAAACGGAGCCCATTAGATACTTGTTATATACACATTTTTTTCTTAAAATGATCCTAGGAACACAAATATAACCTTGAAAATAGGGGCCACGGTTATCGTAATCGTGCCCTGTGAAAACACGTCCCGCTGTGTTTCAATATAATTATTCGTCTGAAATATTTATTCTAAACAGGTCAACAAATTGTCTTCACCACCTGTACTAATACAAGAAATATTTCTGAATGTTTCAAGCTACTTAAAGAATTGTAATTAAAATTTAAAGTTATTCTCTAAAATGATTAAAAACTTTTATAGTGAAAGATTATTTGATGGTAAAACTATCATACGTGGATGAATGCATAATATTATTATTGTGACGTTGCCCCCTTTTCGGCGCGTCTTCCGCGGGCGAAAATTGGAGGCAACTTCGGGATTTTACAGGCGCTGAGGCCGGGCCTCGGCCGGCCGTACGGACGAGGTCCAACCGGTACTGAAACGCGATTCGAAGACTCGATACTGACACAGACGGAAAGAGTTCGGGCCCCAGGTACCGGAAGGGTACCACGCGAAACGAGATGATTTCACGCACACGGAGAATCGAAACGAGAAATGCAATTATCGGGCTTCGTTTTACGTTACGCTATCCGCTACGGGTCAGAGGTTCGGACGCAGGAACACCGGGGACGGCCCTTACGGCAGGACGGATCTCGCAGGTTGAGAAACGACAGTTCACTTTGTCTCGAGATTAATTTTAATCGATGTTTACAATTTTTGGCGGCCACGTGGCCGCGACCCAAGAGCCCGCGCTCTTCATACAGAGAAACGAACAGGTGGAGGTTCGCAGCGCGGGGTTGTCACTTTCTTTAAGATCGCAAGAATACGGTAGTTCGGTATTAAATTATACGAAATCGATACACTTTCTCGTGAACGCAGATGTACGGCGTAATTACAATAGGACTGTCGCGAGGATACCCGGAACGGAACGAAATAGCGTGCGACGGCACGGGATCCCTTATCTCGCTCGCTCTGGCGAGGGAACTATACCCGCCGTCGCGATTTTACGCGACCGAGATCTACGGAACGGGTTATTCGAACGTCGCGAAACTACACTCACTCTCTCGTCGCGACTTCTCCGAGGAACACTCCTTTTAGGTGGCGAACGCGAAATACGAGGTCTTCTCAAAACGCCGGTAATCGACGTGAAGCGTAAACACGAAGTGAGACGCGCCTCGGCACGTACGAAATCGAGGACGAGACGGGAAGCGTATCTCGAGAAACCTCGCGAAATATTACGGGAAGGGTCACTTGGTCGACTTACCGTCTCTCGAAGACGCAATCGGTTTCCCATTGGACGGGATTCGGCCCCGATAATTTGACACTACTTTACACGATAAAGCGCAGAGCGTATACGATAATTACATTCCGTTACGGAAGCCAGCACGATAGTAATCCTTCGCGGTGAGCCTAACGACGATCTACCCGGCAATCCCCATCCTACTTATTATTGGGTTTTCCTAATTGGCTGGTCTCGCACGCGACATATTTAACTGTGGGTTCCCACGGATGTTCCCTTGCCCTGGACGACATTCGAATTTCATGTCCAAGACGATCCCAGGGCGCTTCCACACCACCCTCGCATATGGAACCCCTTCCCGCGGGGTGAGACGGCAGTAGAACTTTCTTGGTGGAGTTTCATGTGAGGAAAGTCCGGTGTTGTGGGGGTTCGAGGCCTGTGTCGTCTCCGGGCCGTTCGGCCAGTATGCGTTGGCACACCCTTTTCCATAACCCGTGCACGCGACGTTTTGGTGGGCCAGTAAGTCACGACGATGGAATCCCACGAAGCGAGCCGCCGTAGGTACCTCTAAAGGGGCTGGTGGTGAACGGGCACGTACTGAAATTCGACCGTGCTCGGCACACGCAATTCAAAGTAGCCGCCGCACAGAGTGGTATTTGAGCTGAAATCCTGGCCAAAAATCAAAATTGTAAATATTTACATACAGGGTTGTGTTTGCGTCCCAGAATAGATACATAAACATGCAATCACGTGGTGCACCCCTTATCATTGATTACCCATACAGTCATCCGTGCCTGCGCTTAGAACATAGCATTTGTTCGATAGGCATCTGTTTATTCGCAGCATTCCGTTCATACGCATCTGTTTCTCGTGATAATATTTATTTTGTAAATGATCTTTGTGGCGAAATTTGTGATGGATATTGTGACGCAAGGTATGTACATTATATTAATCATATTTTTGTCAATATTAAAATTTTTTTGTACGTGTTTTTACCGATCTGCAAGCTTGACTAAAATTTCTTGGATTTTCATGACTTTTTTGCATATATTAGTGTTTTTAAACATATACCACTCATCGCCACAGCATAAATGTTACGTGTTGTTAAACTTCAGGATATCTAGAATTAGTATACCGCAAAAAAGTTTTCACAAGTATTCACATTACAAAAAAATAATGCTCCAAATACAACCCCTTTTGGCTGAACTGGACTTAAGAGGACTAAAAATTTTTTAGAGGAGTTCACTGGTTGAAAAGTTATACACGTGTAAACATGAGCAATTTTAAGCGTTTTTTACAGGTTAGAGCGTTGCCGAATTGGATATTAACTAACTAAATTTACTAACCTAGCAAGAATTTAGAAGAAGTTAGAACACCGCGCCGCCTATTGGATGTTTGTTTATCATATGCGCTGAACACCCACCATCTATCCTGCTCATGCGCTCAACAAATATCCAATTTGGCAACGCTCTAACCTGTAAAAAACGCTTAAAATTGCTCATGTTTACACGTGTGTAACTTTTCAACCAGTGAACTCCTCTAAAAAATTTTTAGTCCTCTTAAGTCCAGTTCAGCCAAAAGGGGTTGTATTTGGAGCATTATTTTTTTGTAATGTGAAGACTTGTGAAAACTTTTTTGCGGTATACTAATTCTAGATATCCTGAAGTTTAACAACACGTAACATTTATGCTGTGGCGATGAGTGGTATTTGTTTAAAAACACTAATATATGCAAAAAGATCGGTAAAAACACGTACAAAAAAATTTTAATATTGACAAAAATATGATTAATATAATGTACATACCTTGCGTAACAATATCCATCACAAATTTCGCCACAAAGATCACTTACAAAATAAATATTATCACGAGAAACAGATGCGTACGAACGGAATGCTGCGAATAAACAGATGCCTATCGAACAAATGCTATGTTCTAAGCGCAGGCACGGATGACTGTATGGGTAATCAATGATAAGGGGTGCACCACGTGATTGCATGTTTATGTATCTATTCTGGGACGCAAACACAACCCTGTATGTAAATATTTACAATTTTGATTTTTGGCCAGGTTTTCAGCCCAAATACCACTCTGTGCGCCGGTCGGTCATTTTATACGGAATTTCCTCGGGGAGCGCTCTCGAAATTCGTGAATGTCGGTTCGGTACGCTAGATGGCGGTTCGGTCCATTCGAAATGCCTCTTTGGGCCGCGAAAAGTAACGGAGAAGCGTCGTCGCAAAATCTGCAACGTCACATTATATATAATGTAGAACAAGAAAAATTATGCATGTGCACATTGTAAGGCATACTGAATAATTTTGGAAAAAGTATTATAAAGTGGCATTCATAGAAACATTTCCTTTTATTTGAATTCCTCCTGAATCCATTTAAATTGCAGAAAAAATATTTCTCGTACCGTCATATCTAGAGAAGATAATTAAGTGATCTCTTTTAGATGGAACCTTTTGTGAACATCATTACTTCATTAGAGGGAAGAACGAGAAAGTTGTTTCGAATTTCCATAGTAATACGGAGTGGGACTTCGTAGTTGTCACTTGAGTACGAAGGGTTTAGAACGCGTAATTTTATAATACACTGTATCTGTGACATTAATATGGAATCAGGACCCCCCAGACCAAATACCGTATGGAGATTAGGAAAAGTCGGAGGGTTCCGTGGGTATGTGCAGGAGCTGATCAGCTACAAATCGCAAGGCCCGGGTTCGATTTCCGGTGTGGCCGATGGTGCCTCCTTTTTCCTAAGATCCTACACTAGCATTATCTAATACTACTACTAATACTACCTAAAAATGGTAGTTGGTCAATTAAACAATTGTGCTATACAGTATTTCATCGTTAATTGTCGTGAAATTCTGAACGATAATTGTCGCAAAACGATCCCTCCTTCCGCGGGGTATACCCTGCGAGGGACCGTGAAGCTCGAGAGGCCTCGCTCGCCGAGAAGTGTAACAGAATACGGATCGAGTATATCGGTGAGACCACTACTAATCCAATGACAAAACTTCTTTATTTTTTATTATTTTTTGATGGAACTTTCACCAATATATTCGTGGCATTTTCTAATGAAAATGATACCAAATAAGATATAATTCCGATGGTATTTATTTGAGTAATGGACGATTAAAGTTTCGGGCGCAAGGAAGGACAGCGCATGGGAAAGAAAGAGACGCGGAGAGTCGCTGTCGGCGGCACAATTCAAAGGCCCACGTGTACTCACAGTGTAATATCAATGAAAAAAACTTTTTTATTATTACTTATTTTTATATAAGACTTTTTCCAATGTATTTGTGTCATTCCTCTGATTAAAATAATACCAAACACGATATAATTCAGATCACATTTACAATAATTTTCCGAAACTTTCATCGTCCATTACTCAAGTAAATACCATCGGAATTATATCTTATATGGTATCATTTTCACTAGCAAATGCCACGAGTATGTTGGTAAAAGGTCCATAAAAAATAATAAAAAATAAAGAAGTTTTGTCACTGGGTTAATTGTTGTTTTCACACCGACATACTCAACCCGGATTATGTTACACTTTTAAGCGGCCGAGGCGTCTCGAGCTTCGCTGTCCTTTTCTATGTTCGGCACAAGTCAAAGAATAGTATTATCTGAACGTTAATTGTCACCGGCCGGACACGTGGTAGTGACGATTATCGATGAAATACTGTAGTCAAGTAAGAAAGTATTTCTACATTTACAATTAGTTTTCACAGTTGGCTTTCGTTTATATATCACAATATGTAGGTAATACTTAATCTTGTAATTCGATAAAATATTGAATATTGACTAAGAAACTACTAAGGTACATGGGGTAGGGTTTAAGGGGACTTTCTCATTATATCATATAAAATAAAGATGGAAAAATATTTAGGAATTTTATTTTCTTAAAATAAAGAACATATTATAAAAATAACCTTTTATCTTTAGTTTGTACACGCTCTTTTAGTATACGAAAAGTTTTTATTGTTGCGATTCATGTTGTGGTGTCATTTATAGATGGCCGTTACTGCAATAGTTCTAAAATATGGGGTGAAAACGGTAGCCATCATAACTCATTGTAAGATCATCTGAAATGAACAGACGATGGAAATTCTTAAACTTTATATCGATGACTATGATATGAACCACTCTGTGACAATACGAGTTTAATCAGAACGTATAAGAAACGTATAATTTTACGTATGAAAGTCTGAATAACAAAAAAAATGGGTGTTCTAATATTTATCGTTTTGGTTCATGCGATAGCCAATACAATAATGATAATATTGTCGCAAGAATTTGTCGAATCGGTTTACAACATTTTTCGTGAACGTGGTCACTGATTTTACTGCATATTTTGTAAGCAGTCAGAGACCTCCATCTATAAATGGCACTTAGGTGCCATGAAGAATAAGCAGTTAGGTGACTCACCCTGTACATATGAAAAATGGATTTTTTTCTTTTTATGAAAAAGCTCTGTGATTTTTGTTATTGTATAGATCGATTAAATTTACAAAGCATTGGTATCTTTAAGAAAAGGTGTTTTTAAGAGAAACCATCACTCCACAATTTATGCAACAATGAAGCACGAAAAATGTGTACATTACATTGAACTGCTGCTTCTTCGTAAAATCTCTAGAAAACTTCTTTTCGCAAAAATGCTTTTTTGATCCAGTGTGGAAGGGTACCTGTGGCTCTCGGTATGAGAACACTTTATCTTGATTCCATTTAGGACAAGGACGCAGCTATAACAGGTAGTCTGCCACGAAGAAGATCACGCGCTGCGGACGACATAATGTGTTCGAGGCTGAGTCCAGGCCGTTATCAACACAGTCCAGGGCACAACGGACAACGAGCCATGGTTGTCCAGGCACAGAGCCCGGAAACAAGATTAAAGGCTGTTTCAGCGGAGTCTTTGAGGTCTGTCAGTCCCGGTAGCGACAGTGTCTTTTACAGCGAGAGCGCGGACCAAATCACTGCTAGCGCCCACACCACGCCGCAGTGCCATCACTGTGGCAGAGAGGTACATCATTTATAATCAATTTGATTTTTTTCACTTAAAGAGAAAAATTTACGTAAATGCTTGAAAGTATGAAACAGAGCGCAGATATGTAGTGGAGCATTTGAAGCATTGGTTGGTAGTAATATCGATCGTGTGTCTACCTTCTATCTTGAGAAAGATATGATTAATTGAAGGTCTCGTAGTTGTATCGAACTAATAGATCACATAGCTTCTAGTGTAGTTAGTTGCTTCAGCCTCGAATTTCTTCTTTTCTTCCTGTTTCCATAGTTTATCAACCCACACCTCTGGACAAAAAAAGCATGGTGCTATCAGTTGTCACAAGGGAGGGACCCGAGGTGGTCGTTTTCGATTTTAATGTACTTTTGCACGGTGGTAGTAGGTGTACATGTTTCTAACGAGATATGTAAAATATTAGATGTAGATACATAAAATCATTAAAGATATAAACAGATAATAGTTTCCTACTTTCAATACACAGTATATTGCATAGTTACGTTTACAATATAGTATTGGCGAAGTTAGTTGGTAGTGAGGCTTGTAAACTGGAGATCATGTCACCTAATATTTTATATACAGGGTGTTCATTTGAAAACTTCCAGCCGAATATCTCGAAAAGTATGAAAGATATTACGTATTAGTTTTTTTATTTGGGTGGCGTTTTCAAGGTGATTGGAAGGTCAACTTTGTTTTTTCAAATAGAAACCTATATTCTTTATTATGGTACCTTATTGTGCGTAAAAAACCCAGCAATTTTCGTAGGATACTTTTTTCCATCTACGCACTAGTTTCGGAGATATTTAAAGAGATGTTGAGCGAGGCATATTATTGTGTAAAATTCTTTGACGCAGATCGTTGATGTTTTCCAGTTGTACTAGCACGTACCGTTTGAAACAAAATTGTCTTCTATTGATCTCTTGTTTATGTTGTCTGTCTTCCAATATAAGATTGTATTATTTAGTCAAGTGTTAAATATCGTAATACGAGGTACTGTATCGTAGTACAATTAATTGTATGTAGAACTATTCCAACAGATACCTTCAAAAATGTTCGTTCAGAATTTGAGAATCGTTTGTATTATTGTTTAGAAAACAACGAAGAACATTTTGAAAATTTGTTATAGTTATAAAAAAATTACAAACTTTCTCGCAGTATAAGAATGACATTTTCTCTTTAAATATCTCCGAAAGTAGTGCGCGGATAAAAAAGAGTATCCTACGAAAATTGTTGGTCATTTTATGTACAATATGATCCTATAATAAAAAATATAGATTTCCATTTGAAAAAACGAAGTTGACCTTCAAGTCACCTTGAAAACGCCACCCAAATATAAAACTGATACTGCCCCCCTCTCCTCCCCTCGAAATCCTTGGACACGTGTGTTTTACACTTTTTTAATATCCTTTATACTTTTCCAGATATTCGGCTGGATAGTTTTCAAATGAACACCCTGTATATCGTTAGAAACATGTATACTACCACCGTGCAATAATACATTAAAATGGAATACGACCACCTCTGGTCCTTCCTTTGCCAGAGATACGTCCACAATTTTCCAAATGCGATGAATGGTATATGTATATTTAGTAACATAATATTACAATGAAAAAGTTGTAGTTCCATGTGGGTTTGTGTACTGATACACTCCGCAAAAATACTATAAGGCACCACAAAACACTATATTCATCTAGATTATGCGAAAGAATTTCTTCTTCTTTTGTACTATAAGTTATGGTTAACTTGAGGACTCGTTCTTAAACATCGTGGTGTAATTTATATTTTTGAAAACTATGAAACCAGATGAAAATAGCTGATAACTAGACTGCGGATTTTATGCATTTATGACACAAGTGAGTAAATCAAATACGAGAGACTAGAACTACTTAGAGAGAATTCAAAAACACTGTTAAATTACTTCCAATTTGTTAAAATCATTAAAGGAAGAAACACAGTTCTCTGTAACACCTGTCCTTGGGAATTGACGAAGACAATTTTTATTTTACAGAGAATTTGCAGTTCACTGATAACAATTCACAGTTAACTACGAAAAAAACTACATATAAGACTACCTTTATGATACAAACAAGTTAAATAGTATGAGAATAGAATTTTAATTGAAAAATTAATATTAAATGAGCAATATTAAAAATAGTAAGTTAACTAGTCATATTTTATATATGTGTAATATTTTGCAAGAAATGTTAATTTAAGCCTGTAGTCACTGCCTGTAGATTGGGGTTCGCGAAATTGTTTTCTAGGGAGTTACCGCGGTTAGTTTTAGTTGATGATTTTTAGCACATTTTAATATGATTTTTTTAATTTTCGTAACACTTACATAACATTTACGTAAATTGTCGTAAATAACAGTATTAAATTTACCTTATATTATATAGACTGGAGCGAGGTCACAAATTATTTGAAAATGATAAAAGGGGTTCGCGACTCAAAAAGAACTGGGGAACGCTGTTATAGAGGGTAAAACCTATTCAGTAACAATCATTTTGACGACATTAGAAAGAAATCGTTGCGTTGTGTTTAATTGTTTAAAAGAAAAACCTGCCATCTTAATACATGCATTGAATTCTGCATTGATAAAAAGATAGATAACAGTAGAAATTGGCGTAAAACCAAATCTCAAAACAGTCTAAGCTAACAATAAAAAGTTCATACTATTTAAAAAGCCCTATGGAATGCAGAAATCAATTTAAAAATGGAAGAACTTTCCCGTTCACATATTACGTTACTAATACGGTCATTTTTGTACAGTGGATCCAGAAAGTATTTAGACACTGCATATTCAGTTCTCGAAGAATTGTCGATATTTAAATTGTTATGCTTTTGTAAAATCAAGTAGTACAGGTATAAGACTGTAGCAGATGGGAAACCGAAGACACATTTTTCCTAAAAAATGCTGCGGATTCAAACGTCTTCGAAAACTTTTAAAATTTTTATCGTAAATGAAACTGCCGTAGATTTGAAGATTGAAACCTTCTCGTTACAACGACTCTTTAAAAATTTATGTTCGATATTTTCACTGTTTTATGCAAGAGAAATGAGGAACGAGTTTGGTCGTGTTAAGTCGTGGTGGTGTATTTTATCCTACCGTAAAGTTGATAAGGAGGAACTAAAAATATCGTACATCAATTTTTAAGGTTACGTTGTAAAGAGGAAGCTTCAATTCTTAAAGTTTATGATGGTTTCAGTTCTGAGGAAAAGTTTTCAAAGTTTTCACAGACGTTTGAATCTATAACATTTATGAGAAAAAACAAGTCATCAGTTTCTCGTCCACTACATCATGAATAAATTCTTAGAATAAAACGAACGATGGGCTATAAAGCTATAATAAATGAGTTAACAATTTTTTAAATTCATTACTTCTTGGATTCGCAATACATATATCATTAATAGAATTTAGACAATTTTGGATCTATGCATAATAGCACACATGCGATTATTTTGTTTAGGGGTATGTCTTCTGCCTAAGCGAGAAATATCGGTTCGCTGACTTTTCTTTGACAATGAATCAGAATTTGCATTAAGCAAACGAAAATGTATCAAATCAAAAGTAAACTAAAACAAGTACAAAAAAAAAATCGTAATATCTGCAATATCTGCGTCGGAGAAGCACATGATATGAATAGCAGAGTAACTAAATTAGTAGACCTTGAAAAAAAGAAAATGCGTGGAGTTGAGATCGATCTATCTCTCTATCTGTCGGTCTGTCTACCTCTTTTCTCTATATTGCGTGCCGTCGTGTTGCTCCACCCCGAGGTCTCGGAAGAGATCGTTCGACCACCGGCAGGTTTCGCGGACTCCCCGGAAGGTCACAGGGCCACCCCGAAGTACGTTGCCGGGCACAGGCTCTACAAGAAGTTCGACAAAAGGTACCGATCGGAGGACAGAAGCGACAGGAGGCATCGACGCAGCAGCGCTGGCAGATCGGACGTCAGAGCAAAATCCGAGGAAAGGGCTGCCACGAGATACGGAAGTAGAGGATTCATCGATGAAAGTGCCATGGGCAGAAAGAGGCTTCACGCGAGGAGCACGGACGTCAGTTTGGAAATCCTTACTGGTGAGTTTTATGTACAGAGTACCTCGACTTAGAAGGAAAGTTCGTGTTGCGTCTCTCTGTATATAGATTTGCTTATAGTCCGTTTAACGCGACAAGTCGCCAGGCGTTAACAAAATATGCACGTGGTAACGCGCGCGAGAAAAACTGCGGCCACAGTTACTCGCTGTCGCAAGTTGTCACGCCATATTGTAACCTGTATTTATGTTTATTTCTTGGTTTTTGTATTTGCATTCATATTTGTTGTGTTGTTCTTGTTTTATATTTGCAATGAATAATGCTACAGTATAGTAATAAACATTATTACGTTCGTTGACTGCATATACAACAAACTTTTTGCGATGACTCATCTCGTTGAACGGACTATAGACTATTAAGATTATATGAATTTAATTTGGTGAAGGTTTAGGTTACGGACGTGACTTCTTTGCTATTTTTGAGAGACAGTCTTTTCTTAGTGCGTTTAGTTCTGTATTACTTCATTGCGGTGCCAGGAAGAAAGACTCGGACTTCTTCCTGTACCTCCATAGCAATGACGTAAAATATATTTTGCTGGTAGTGATGGGATTTGATACATTACAAATCGCTTCGGATTCGTATCGTATACCATAGTACGATTTCGAATCACTTTGAATATAATTCGAAGTTTAAAACTCTTGAAACTCGTAATAACTCTCGAGTCTTGAAAGTCTTGAAAGCAGAGGCCTTAACCGTTATAAACAATTGGAAAAAGTTACCGCATAACAACTCTATTTCCCTTTAAACGATTTGGGTTACAAATAATCATTGTGTATAGTTACATTTGTTTATGGTCTTTAGTAACTCTTATCGATGACGAAAATAATGTTTGGTTATTAGTACATAACTATTAGCGATGACGAAAATAATTTTTGGTTATTAGTAACTCTTAGCAATGAAAAAAATTGGTTTTGGTTCCTAGTAATCATTACCGATTACAGAAATTGTTTGTTGTTCCTTATAACCATTATCGACGACGAAACTTGTTTTCAGTAAAGAGTAATCATTATCGTTAAACAAAATTTTATATTCGTTACTTAATATGTCTTAACTGTAGGCTTCTTGGTTACCGGTAAGTAATATCGTCAGCGAACGTGTTTTCTAAGAAAACTTTTCTTTATACTACTGATCGTCGTCAATTATATTGTTACCATAAGTGTAAGATTATTTGATAAAAATAAAATATATCATTATTCTTAAGAGAAGAGGAAAGTAAAAGATACTATCATATTGTATTTTAGATTTCAGTCTACCTTTAATATAAAATGAATATATACATTTATAATTAATTACCATTTAGTTTAATAAACATAAGTTTCTGTAAATTTTCGGGAGACAAATTATATCTTCTCTTATTAAGAATTGGTTTTAAAGCTAACAAAACTTTTTTCTACGCTTACTTGCGTAACTGGGACAGCATGTACAATCTTTTTTCTAATTTCGTCAGATATGGTACGACATAATTTTTTTCAAATCAGTATCTATATCGATACGTTTTTCTTTATAATGATCTATTTCATTGAAGACTGTATTTCGCGTACATACGTGTTTACTGACTCATCGTTCGTAGACGAATTTACTTCCATCTCTATGATAGAATTTCTTAGTAGTGATGAATTCAGATGACTAGTACTCGGAAAGTCAGTCACATCAATTGTTGCTTCACTTGCTTCATTACACTGTCCAACAAATTTCAACTTTCTTTATGTTTCCTAATAACCTTTGAGTGGTTCTTAAAGAGTTTTTTGCGCTGATTCCGAATCTGCCCTTACTTTTTCGCCTGCACGCACAGTTTTTGAGAAACATGACTTTGAAAAAGTACCAATTTTTCAACTTTAAACAAATATTGTGATGTTATTATAAAAGATATTGAATTGTTCTTCGCAGCATAAGATTCTGAGGACTTTCCTGAATACAGCGATATCCAATATTAATACACTATAAATGTTTAAACATGTTTAAAGGCGGAGAGACACCACTTTTGCACCAATTTTTGAGGATAATTTTGAATTTATCTCAAAAAATACAGGTCCAGCGTAAAATCGTACTATATTACGCGATAGAGCAGACATTTATCTTGAGAACCCCCCCTTTAAAGTGTACAACATCGACGTTTTTACCGAACCAGAAAGCAAAATATCTACGCCCGAACTGAGTTGCCACCAGTGGTGCTCTTCCACTAGCCCGGTCGTTCGTCGCGATACGGCGCGGCGCGGCATAACGGCGATGCAATGGCTAAAAGCGCGCATTTATGTCAGCTTATTTCAATGTTAAATTTTATTTAAATGTTATATATTATTTATTAGTATATTTATTCTGTATAAATTATTTTATGTATTTTTTTAATGTTAGTCTCTTGTTCATAGTATATTTCATATTAAAAAGGTCTTTTGTAACAAAAAATAATTTAATACAAAAATCTATTTAATATTGCTTATTGTGGAAATGCTAATAAAGAAAACTAAATACAAAAGAAAAACTTACTAAATTATTTTTTTGTTACAAAAGATCTTTTTAGTATGATATATGCTATGAACAAGAGACTAACATTAAAAAAGTACATAAAATAATTTATACAGAATAAATGTACTAGTAAATAATAAATAACATTTAAGTAAGCTGGCATAATTCCGCGCTTTTAGCCACTGCATATCCATTAGGCCGCGCTGTATCTCGACGAACGACCGCGCTAGTGGAAGAGCACCACTGGCGGCAACTCATGTCAGGCGTAGGTATTTTTCTTTCTGGTTCGGTATAAACATCTATGTTGCAAACTTCAAAGGGAGGTTTCTCAAGATAAAAGTCTGCTCTATCGCGTAATATAGTTCGATTTTACGCTGGATCCATATTTTTTGAGATAAATTCAAAAATTTGATCAAAAATTGGTACAAAAGTGGTGTCTCTCCGTCTTTAATGATTGTTTAAACATGTTTAAACATTCATAGTGTATTAATATTGGACATCGCTGTATTCAGGAAAGTCCTCAGAATCTTTTGCTGCGAAGAACAATTCAATAACTTTTATAATAACATCACAATATTTGTTTAAAGTTGAAAAATAGGTTTTTCTTCAAAGTCATCTTTCTCAAAAACTGTGCGTGTAGGCGAGAAAGTAAGTTTTCTACAGAAAGAATTAACGAAGAACTGAAATGTGTCCTAAAAGCATCCGTTTTACAACACTTTTTAAGTGTTTCTAGCTTTAGCCCTTTGGTCACGTAATAGATCAATTATTCTTTCATTGTTTAAAATTTGAAATTCTCTTACTTCTAAACAACGCAAGAGATTTTTCACTCAACTCAAATCGACTAATTTTACTTGAATTTTGAGATTAATCCATAATTTGTAAGAATCTCCCAACAGCAACTGATTTTCCTGCAGCTTCATTGTTGCTTCATATACCTCGCTTAAGACTTTTACTATATCCTGTATCGTTAAATAAAATACTCCTAAATTATCCTCACAGAAGTCTTTATATTGCAAAAGCCGCTTCAACATGTCATAAGTCGAATTCCAGCGAGTACAAACATCTAATCGTGGTTTTTTAAAATTTAAAACTTGCAGAGAATATCTAGAAAAAAATATATACAGGGTGGCCCACATAACTCTGAACAGCTCAATGTCTCGAAAACTATGCCATCGATTTTAAAGTTCTTAGTCTTAAATTGCATGGAACTGAAGGGCCTTTCTGACTACATAAACGTGAAGTGGCCTCCCTTCCCCTTTAACGGGGGAGGGAAGGTACCTTTGTAATTTTAAATGGAACCCCCTATAAAATGTTACATATTTAGATTCTACCGGAAAAAACAAGTCAATTTTGTCTGAAACATTTTTTTGTCAGATACTTCCATGATGAGATATAACAGTTTGAAGTTTCGAGTTGTAGGTACTTGAAGCGCTCGGAAATAGCGTTATGGAATTATACGCGCTGGAACCCATTGCTTATTCATGAAGAAACACAAACAATAATATTTACAATTCTTGAGTTTGACTCACTTATCTATGAAAACGTTTTCAGTTTAGAGCTGTTATTCAAGCAGTAACATTGTGATTATGGCTACTTTTGACATAGAAGTGAATATGTTATTAACGTTAGGTGAATGCCAAAAAAATTATTGGCGTGCAGCAGTGATGTTTTTTGAACGTTATGGGATCAAAAAATGTCATATAACATTTCATAATTTAGAAAAGCGGCTTCGCGAGCACGGTGAATTGTGTAAAAAAACTCGCAATAAACCTAAAGCTGTCACTAATGAAAATAATAGTGCCAGTATTCTTGCTGCAATTACATTAAATCCTCATATTAGTCGACGAATTTTGAAACAGCAAACGTATCATCCGTATCACATGGTTTTATCACAAGAGCTTTCGATAGCAGATTACGATCACCGCGTAAGATTTTGTGAGTGGTTGCAGGGTGTTGTGGAAAATGACTTTTTGTGCAAAATACTTTTTTCCGATGAGGCCACTTTTATGAATTCAGGGCATGTAAATAGACATAATCTGCATTATTGGGCCGTGGAAAACCCAAATTGGATGCGATGTGTTCCCTTTCAACATCGATGGCCTTTAAATGTTTGGTGTGGCCTAATAGGAGATTTTGTGATTGGACCTCATTTTTTTCAAGAAACTGTAACATCTGCAAGTTATTGTGATTTATTAAAAAATCATTTGCCTGCGCTTTTGGAAGATGTGCCACTGCACGTTAGAAGAGAAATGTGGTTCCAACAATACGGCGCTCCTCCACATTTTGCAATCATCACCATTCAATTTTTGAACGAAAAATTTGGGAACAAATGGATAGGTCTTGGGGGACCTCGTCAATGGCCTCCTCGATCCCCCGATCTAACACCATTAGATTTTTTTTTATGGGGATATGTAAAGGACAAAGTTATGTTTGAACCACCGACGACAAAAGAGGATATGAAACAAAGAATACGTGACGCTTGCGCTTCAGTGACTCCCGAAATGTTAAAAAATGTTAGAACAACTTTGATGTTTCGAGTAAATAAATGTTTACAAGCCCGTGGTGGACATTTTGAACATTTAATTTAAAGTACATTTTATTTCTTCACGAATAAGCAAAGGACTCAAGCGCGTATAATTCCATAACGCTATTTCCGAGCGCTTCAAGTACCTACAACTCGATACTTCAAACTGTTATATCTCATCATGGAAGTATCTGACAAAAAAATGTTTCAGATAAAATTGACTTGTTTTTTCTGGTAGAATCTAAATATGTAACATTTTATAGGGGGTTCCATTTAAAATTACAAAGGTACCTCCCCTCCCCCGTTAAAGGGGAAGGGAGGCCACTTCATGTTTATGCAGTCAGAAAGGCCCTTCAGTTCCATGCAATTTAAGACTAAGAACTTTAAAATCAATGGCATAGTTTTCGAGATATTGAGCTGTTCAGAGTTATGTGGGCCACCCTGTATATATATAAATAGTTTTACTACAACTTTCAATTATTTTGAGCACATTTTTGATTTTTGTTAAATTTACTAACATGGAGTCGGAGTTGCCATATTTTCTTCCGACTCCGACATCGACTCCACGACTCCGACTCCGACTCCACAGCCCTGGCCATGAGGCGATTTAAGTTAATGCGTGTCGCCGACGCATTGTCGTGTGTCGATTGTCAACTGTCGTGTCTCACGTGTCGACGTCTATAGCATGCGATTCAAGACGTTCAAGAATTTCAGCGATTCGACGGCAATCGAGACTTTCAAGACTTTCAATATCTGCAGGAATTTCAAGAGTTTTAAGTTTCCTATCAGATTCGAAATGATTCGAACATTTTGTCGCTTAAGAGGTTCGAAGCGATTCAAAGTGGTTCGATACCTTTGCGTCCGTGGAGATTTGTAAAAGAGGTCTGTGCAAAAATGCATGACATTGAACTTCAAGATCACATTTTTTATTGCACCGTATAGTAGTCGTCCCGAGGAACAAAAGTGTCGGAGGAATAATACATCACAAATGAACAATGTTCTCTAGAAAAAAACAACTCTAAAGTTCCGTAAACTATTTTATTCTTATGGTGTCCTAGTATTGCGTACAACTGTGGAAGGGATGAAAAAATAAGTCGAAAATACGAAATAAATATTTTTTATTTGAGGCTTTGTTTTCCAGAAAATCGACTTTGAAAATCTGTCAAGTTCGCGTACTTAGCGTTTGTAATAAGTAGAATTGGTAGGCCATAAACAGACGCACCAGACAATTCCTATTTAACAGCACGCGTATTCGCCTAATTTTCAGACTCCAGTTTCTCGAAATCAAGAAGTCAAATGAAAAAAATTTACTCTATATTTTCCACTTATTTTCTCATGTAGAATCCCGTCCTCGTTTACATCATCTGGGGACACCCTGTAGACATAAGGAGTAAAATAGTTTACGAAACGGCTCATTTGTGACTTATTGTTCTTCCGAGACTTTTGTTCCTCGGGACGACTACTAACTATACGATATAAAAATTTGACTTTTGAAAATCAAGGTTAAGGATATTTTTGCGCGGACTGTTTCACAAATCTCCACTGATCCAGAGTAGTTGAATGACGCTCTGATCAGCTATACACTTATTTTTTGTACAGTCTGTGCATACTCCGAGCGAATCACCATCTTGTTGTATTTAACCCCTTGTCGTACCATTTTCTTTACTGTTACAATTATTAGATCGTCTTTATCCTCAAAAATGTCACAGAGGAGAATAGAAAATTTATATTTTTTAAGTATAAAATTTTATTTCATCTAGAAAAAGAGGGGTCATTCCATGCCAACTTGATCACTTTTTGCAGGCACCATCGTCGATTTTGTTCTAAATGAAATATGTTGTAGTCTATGTGAAATTAGGGGGGGGGCGGGGAAGTCATCATTTTGCCGGTTCCGAATTATTTTAGAAATAGCAGGCATTCAAAGTTTTCAATTTTTGCCCATTTTGGCGAAAACGGGCCTCACTTACGAATTTTTATCTCAGGAACTGTTTATCTGATTGAGCTACATTTTTTTCGTTTTATTCAGAAAGGATTGGGCTATTATGAAATCATTTTTTCAACCTCCGAAATCAACTTTATAACGTCCTAAAATTTAAACAAATTCTTTTTTTACGTTTTTTTCGATGGCGGGCCCCAGTGATTTAAATTTTGAAAAAAATATGGTTATATTCCTTGAAGTTTGCCCTTTAAAATGAGCCCTTGAAAAAGATGGAACCATAAAAATTGGCGTCACAATGAGCTGGTAGAGTACGCCGTGTACCTCCGTTTCAGGTAGAGGTGAGTCGTGCGCACCGCTGTTATGGTTCGTTGTCTATTTATACCTGTAGAACAATATTAGTAACCACTCTTGGCCAACGACACCTTTTTAATCATGACTTCATTTATAGATATTAGTTTTTATACGAATTTTATGTTCTACAAAAAATGTGTCGTTGCTCAATGGAAACCACGAGAAGGTGGTAGTTTTCTTCCATCGTGCTGGGATAAGGAGGGTTTATGGTAAGAAGTATGGATAGGATCATTGTGTGGGGTAGACTTCAGGGTTATGGAAAAAAATATAAGAAAAACTATTTCATTACACTAAAAACAGAGCCATCATTATCGCACGAGCAAGTTTTGCATAGCAGTTCTTTATTCGTTAATGGGGTAAAACTATGAAAGCTTCTAGTGCCTGTAATTGCTAATGCTGTTGCAAAGCGAGCTTGTAAACAATGAACATGTTTGTTATGTTCATCTTGGATAACGTAATTAAATGTTATATTTGAAAAAGATGTTTCTGCACATTCAAATAAATTTTTAGGGTTGAGAATTTGGTTATCTAATGGTCTTTGTAAGCTAGTGCGCATTGCAAGTCTTTTGGTGTTTTCTCGAGACCAGCGGTATAGACAACGAACCATAACAGCGGTGCGCTCGACTCGCCTCTACCTGAAACGGAGGTACACGGCGTACTTTACCAGCTCGTTGTGACGCCAATTTTTATGGCTGCATCTTTTTCAAGGGCTCATTCTAAAGGGGAAACTTCAGGGAATATAACCATATTTTTTTCAAAATTTAAATCACTGGGGCCCGTCATCGAAAAAAACGTAAAAAAAGAATTTGTTCAAATTCTTCGACGTTATAAAGTTGATTTCGGAGGTCGAAAAAATGATTTCGTAATAGCCCAATCCTTTCCGTATAAAATAAAAAAAATGTAGCTCAATCGGACAAACAGTTCCCGAGATAAAAATTCGTAAGTGAGGCCCGGTTTCGCCAAAATGGCGCCAACGGGGCTCACTTACGAAAGAACCAAACAGACGCCAATATTGTATTCCGTTAGCAAGTAATTTATTTGTAAGATACAATGGATGATTATACCATTCGACAGTGCAATAGACGGTGGTTCTGAGATAGTCGAAAGAAATGTGTATAGAATGTGGTAAATGGAACATCTCTGCAGAGTTGCGGGAAAACGTTATATTACAGGTATCGCACACCAAATTATCCCTTTGCACTCGAATAGATAGATACATACATAGATAGATACGTAAAATAAAAATGCTCTATGTTCTAGGTACAAAGAAATATCTTGATTTTGGAATTAAAATTGCTTCGAGGGTAAAGGGTTAATCCTTTTGTAGAGCATATTCACCTTTTTGCAATTCAAATGAACTCTTTTGCAAACCAAATTCACTCTTTCACAGATCAAATTCATCCTTTTGCAACTCCCTTGCAACACCCTTTGTGTTCAAGTACATTACAACCAAAAAGTATCATTTATTCTTATGCAATTAAAAATATAGTGAAGGAATGAACATACTTGAGAAAGATTTTAAAACGTTTCGATATATGTATGTATTTCGCATACAGTAAATGTATTTTGCACCAGTGATTTCGAAATCGGTCTACATTATTAGTTTTAAAACTTCAACTCGTACCATACGTAATAATACGGCTTGTATTTGTGTTTCGTTGTCGAGGTATTGGCCATTGTTTGTACGATTATTACGCATTTCACTGATAGTAATTTATGGAATCCTTCGTTGAAAATAACATTAATTTACTGGTGTTTAAATTTCCGGAACTCGTTCAATGTTGATTTTATAATGATTTCATGTTGCAATGATAAATCCGTAATTTATGGAAATATGTTTAAGGAAAATTATGGAATATTTAAAGTATTATAGTTTAAGAGCGTTCATTAAATTTTTAAGTTAAAGTATAGATTTAATTGAAAAAAAAATTGAAATTGAATTAAACAAAATTACTTTTTATTGCTTTTATAGTTAAAAATACAAAAATCACAGAAATTATTAGTATTATATCAATGAATGGAAAAAGTTTTTCACATTTCCAACTTGAATTGTTTGTCTTTCCGAGCTCGTATCTCACAAATGTTGACTAGATAGTTTTAATTTGGAGACTGAAGGGGACATCTGCTGAATATATGTGCAAAGTTTTAGGTAAATCGGGCGATTGGTCTTTGAGATACTATGTTAGTCGATAGCAAAACTGTCATTTCAAGAAAAGAAGATTAAAGTTTCAGAAACTGTCGTAAATAAACTGTAGATCTTTATGTGATTTCAAAAATGTAATTCTTACAGTAATGGATATCAATGATACTTTTACTTTATTTTTACTTTTAGAAACTGTTAAACTAACGAAATAAACTTTTTTCTTATACTACCTTCTTATAGCATTTGCATAATCACCCACAGCATAATTATGTGGTATGCAAGAGACACTATTACAACATGTACAGAACAGTTAATTTTCTGAATTTGTCCATAATATGGCTGAAGTGAACCTTCTTTCTTTAACTTTTTTCGAATTTTTATTAACACTTTATGACATTTAATTTTCTATGATTTTATTATTGAAACAATTGGCTTGTGATAGCTAAAATATGATATAAATATTCTTGATTCAATTTTGTCTAAATGTCTTGCAAATACTGCATCGAGAGTTGTTACTGATCTTGTTGTCGCTTCATTAGGATTATTGACCATTTCCAATCTTAATTTACTTCTAAAAAATTTTATTAATAATTTTGATTGTTCTGATGCAAAGTTCACGTTGAAATCTCCACTTAGCATCATCGGAATTTTATCATAATCTTTATTAAGCAATGACGAACCCGCAACTGTATGCGCTAATAGAATAGAATTTCGTTTTACGCCCACCGCGTCGAGGTTTTACGCCTAAGAACACGCCTAAAGAAGTTTCACTTCAAAACTACAATATAATTTCAAGGTATACAACTGTGAAAAAGGTAAAATGATGTCGATATTTCAATGTGATGTATACAATACTGATAAATTTTACATTTATGAAAATATTTGAAATATTTCAACTATGAAAATAAGTGATAATCTATTCGTGAAAGATCTGATCAATACTGCGTATATAGTATAAATTTCCAATTGTAACATACAATGTTTTCTACAGTCTGATTGTACTATATGTACAATACTACAGGCGTGAGCACGGGTGGGGCCCCGCAAACGCCTGCTTCTCTCACCAACCTCTCTTCCATGCAACGCGCGCCTGTCTCGCGCCTTCGTTGCCCCCACCATACGCATCTTCGTATCGGACCGCGCACGAGATACATATAAACAAGTCACGGATGTAAACAAGTGACGGTTGGCCAGAGAACGAAACATCAAAACACATACAGTATTTCATCAATAATTGTCCACAACACGGGTCTGCGGAGGGACAATTATGCCGGAGGGATATCATTGTTTGAGGTTTGCCGAACGTGGAGAAGGACAGCCGAGCTCGAGAGGCCTCGGTCACCGAGAAATGTAAACATACCTAATCCAAATTTCCAACTTCTTTATTAATCATTATTTTTTTATGGGACTTCGATGACCATATTTGTGGCATTTTTCTAATAAAAATGATACCAAATATGATATAATTCCGATGATATTTACTTGTGTAGGTAGCGAGGAAGGATATCATCGGAATTATATCATATTTGGTATCATTTTTATTAGAAAAATGCCACAAATATGGTCATCGAAGTCCCATAAAAAAATAATGAATAATATAGAAGTTGGAAATTCGGATTAGTGTGGTCTCACCGATATACCCGAGCCACATGGTGTCATATTTCTCGGCGATCGAGGCCTCTCGAGCTTCACGGCCCCTCAAGGGGGTACACCCCGCACTAGTGGGGATATCTCAGGGACAATTCCGTCGGAGACATTTGGGACAATTACCGGTGAAATACTGTACAATGTTTCATTTTGAGGAAACGTTCACGTTGAAGAAACGAACAGAGCTACTCTTAGCAGTCTACCGACACATCGCCGCTCTAATGGACGCTTTCATAGCTTCTATCGCAGCTCCAATGTGGTCGTACGCTTAGCGATTCCGAAATCTAGAAATACCTGATACTACTCACGACATATCTATTTCTTCCCGATATTAATGTATAATGTATTTATAAAAACGCTCTTCAGAATTGATCATAAATTCAAAGAATCTTTAAAGATTCCAAAACGATCGTATCATCATAAGAGCTTCCTCGTGGCCGCGATGCGCGAAGCCATCGAGAAGCCTGCGCGAGACATGCGCACTGCTCGCTACGGGCGTAGCGCGTTCTTTCTCCATGATAACGGTAGATGCTGTTGGGAGGCAGTGGGCGCTATGGTGGGGACGGTACTGCCTCAATTGAGGCAAAAATGCCCACGCTTGCGAATACTACATCTATCATATTTCTACAATTTTGCATGAATCGGTCACTATTTATTGCAATTATTTCAATGTATTTTTACTGATGATATATTTAAATAACATATTTCGGTAGTCAGCGCTTAAAATCATCATTAACCCATAACCGGTACCATGTCTTTAGTCAGACTTTCTAAAATTCTGTAAAAATTTATTAAGACAGTTATAGGTATGTTATTTAGGACTGAAAAATTCAAATGTTCCAAAGAGGTCAAAGAAATTTCATATGTGCATGTCTCGTGCAATACAGTAACAAAAATGTACAGAAATTTTGATAGGGTCGTGAGAGAGCTTGAAGAATCAATTTTTAAATTAATTGACACGTGGCATACGATAACAAAATATAATTGTCATAATAAATATCAGGGATTTAGAATACATGGAAATATGCATATTTTGAAGACGAGGAAAACAATCTTGACTGTGGAATGATATGTAACTGGCACATGAACAAACTTCTATGTGGTATTGTGAAGATGAAATTTTATTAATAATTTCCATTAGGCGTTCATTATTGATTTATTGTCTTGGTTTAATATATCGGTTGCTTTCAATGAATTTATCTAAATCCTTACTGCAAACTTTTACATATCCTGCTTTTATTTACCAAATATACCGTTATTATTCTGCAAGAGAAAATTAAAATCGAAATATTTCAGACAGTAAGCAAACAATGAAACGAAATTTGAATTATAATGTTACTATCGTTACAAGTATTTCAATGCTGTTGTAGAACGGTTTACATGTGCAATTTTCCGAACCCGCCGACTCACATTATTTCTAGATAGCGATAGTAAACTTTCCAAGAAAATTTACTTAGAGGATCTCTGCTGCGAAAGTTTCGCAAAGAAGTATTTCCACGGTTTCCCGCAACTCGCATAAAACACATTCTAATAAGGACTTGTATGCCGTGCGTCATAAAAAGTCCATTTAAGTAGTTCCGCTGCATATACTTCATTAACCGCGTTCACATCTACCAGGAAGCATGTTATACGGTGAAATGGATGTACGAAGTATTGCGGACCGAGTATAATGAAGGTGGGAAAGCGTTGCTCTTGTAAAAAGTTACGTAACAAGGCAGGATTGAAAAATTGAGTGCAGCGACCTGCTGTCATTTAGAAAAGTTTTACTCGCGTTTCTGTTACTTTTCACCTTCTTCCACGGAAATTTCTTGGTTCCGTCAATGTTGTGACCCGGCAATATTTGCAATCAGTACAAGAAATGATAACATACCTCAATTTCAACTTGTGTTCCTCATTTTATGTTCCACTACAAAATTTGTTTTCCTAACCTGATTATTTTTGTTTGTGATAACATGAAATGTAAAAAAACCAGACATCAAAATCGTTAAAAGACTACATTTAAAAATTATAGTATAAGAGTTAACACATTTAATTAACAAATTTTGGTTATGAATAGCTATGATGAATGAATAAAATTATTTTGGCTACTAGTAACTATTAAAAATGACCAGATTGTTTTTTGGTTACCAGTAACCATTGTCAATGACCAGAATTTTATTTTGGTCACCGATAATTATTTTTCACGAGGACAAAGGATTTGTAAAGAATATTAAAAATTAATATTTTTTACTCATTTTATTCTTTGGAAAATTTCCTTGACATTTCTTGATAACTGGCATTCATTTAAATAGATATTAATTTTCACTCGATGACTTTTTTCAAAAACGTTGTAAAATTAATTCTTATTTTGGACCTCTGCAAAAAACAGAAGAAAACGGTAAATTGGATTGAAAGAAAATTTCTCAGGAAAATTTTGCAAAAGATTACATATAATCGTAGACTGCGGATCTTTATGCAAAATAAAAATGTTCTACCTAAATTACTCTGAATTGAAGCGAAACAGAAAATTATTTTTTCACAATATCTTTAATAGGTTGAAAATGTTATAATAGCACTTCTAAATTCTTCCAATGTTTCTGCTGTTTTAAACTACACTTACTCATTTTTGTCATAAGTGTATAAAATCCACAGTCTATTTGTAATTGTTAGAGTAATACAGAGTGAGTTAAAAGAAATACAGCAACTAAATATCTTTTGATAGAATTGAAAATGAAAGGAAATGTCAAGGACAAAAGTTGTGAGAATATGCAGGTTGATGTTCATTTCAAGGTTTTGCGAAGGTCACTAATATTTTTGAATGATTGCTGAATGCTTTTAGATTCATTTTGTCATAGCTAATGTCAAGATAGTCTTAACCCGGACCCTGTGTACTATGACTTTGAAATAAACTCGCGCTTTGATGACTTCTGTCGTAAACAAAAGATATGCTGACGTCTTTCCCCTTTTAAAAAACATACAGTGAATCCAAAAAATATTTTAACGTTATATTATCTGTTTTCGAAGAATTGTTGATATTCAAACCATAATAATTTGGTTTAAAAAAAATAGTACAACAATATAACTGAACTCATTTTAAAGTGTGAAGCTTTTACTTTTGCAACCCATCGTTTATTTTTATGTAAGATACTTCTACATCATACAGCGATTGGGAAACTAAAGATGCTTTTTTTGTTCAAAATGTTACAAATTGAAACGTATGTAAAAACATTGAAAAATGTTTCTCGTGACTGGAACAATCTTAGATTTAAAAGATGAAGGTTCTCCTTCACAATTAATGCTTAAAACTTAACCTAAAATTGTTTCTATTCGATGTATTAAGCTTTGAATAAAAGGTGTACACCCATGTTTGCACGAATACAGCTGAAAAAAAGTTGTACCTTAAATTTTAAGCCGTTGTTGTAAAGGGGAAGATTCTTTTATGCTTTTACAGACGATTCAATTTGTAACATTTTCGACAAAAAACGTGACCGAAAGTCCTAAAATCCTAAAATTCGACCAAAAGTTATAAAAAATGAATGTTGGTCTGCGAAAGTAGAGACTTGGTGTTTGATGAGTCCAAATCTATTATTCCACTATGTTTTCTTTAACGAAATTGGCACAGTTGAAATATTGACAATTTCTAGTGAATCAGAAATTTAGTGTTCAAATACTTTTTGAGTTCACTGTAGTTAAAAATACAATTTATATATTATCACAAACACACCACGTATAGGTGTGTGTCTCTACCGAAGCACGTATTTTTCAAAAAATGTGAGTAAAAGATTAATTCTGTTTCTAAATCTGTAGTTCGGGGGAGATCTATAGCATTAGCTTGTAGACTGACGTGTAAGAAAAGGATGAATTTGTTGAACAGTTTAAATAATTCGTTTCGGTTAACTCTTTGGGGCACGCTGGGATTAAAAGTGTCCCACCTTTTTGATGCACCGTAATGCATGGTGGGACATTTTTAGTCCCACCTCGAAATATTGCAATAACTGCATGCGCATAGGTTTATATTTCGTCTTATTTACGTAAAACAGTTGGTAATATCTTCAACAAATATTACAAATGTATTCACTTGCGTTGGCAACATTCAACATGCCAATACAGGTTCATCAATTGTTGCAAGCGGAAGGTTTATTGCAACAATCTTTTTTTCCTGGTTTTATGTGAAAAATTGTAGAAGAAGGTTAATTTTTATAAAAATTAGTTCTATATAAGCAAGTGAAGAGTTCTATAATAAAAACTAAAGCTGAAATTTGTTTGTAAATGATGAAAGTATGGTGGGATTTTATTTGTCCCACCATGCAACTTGGGGAGTAATACAAAAGAACATATTTTTATTTATTGTTTATGTTTTAATATTCTTAAAGGTCAATGTGCCGAAGGATTTATTAGTCAAACATTAATAGATAATAACTTACCAACTTAATCTAACAATAAGTCATTATCAATCCAAATAAACAAACACAAATGTAACGTTTCATTAGAAATAAGAAGACAAGATTCAAAACATCTACCAGAACGTTCGTCTCATAAACGATGTGCGTTTTGTAGTCCAAAAAAAAAGAAAGTTCGAACACTATGGTCTTGTATTATGTGCAAAGTGCCTCTGAGCTTAGGGAAAAGAATGTGCTTCAATAAGTACCATTCATGAACCTATGTGGCACGGTGAGACTATTTGAGTCCCACCCTACAACAACAAATTTAATTAAACTATTACTATTTTTTTATGTTTTTACATTATGTGATTCCTTTATTAATAAAAATATACCAATTTTGTTTCATTTAAAACGCAATCAAATTTCTATGCAACATGGGTCTATTCTATTATCTGAAATCCTGTGCCGCAAAGAGTTAAGTGCAGCCCACCATTTCGCAAGAACGTTCACGGTCCTCATAAATGGTTTCGTTCTCTAAATACGCCGATTACACTGTCAAACAAATTTCAACTTTTTTCATGTTTCCTAATAACTGTTGGGTGGTTCTTATAGAGTTTTTTGCGCTGATTCCGAATTTGCCCTTACTTTTTCACCTACTCGTACAGTTTTTCAGAAACATGACTTTTAAAAAAAACCTATTTTTCAACTTTAATTGTGATGTTATTATAAAAGATATTAAATTGTTCTTCGCAGCAATAGATTCTGTAGACTTTCCCGAATACAGTGATATCCAATATTAATACATTATGAATGTTTAAACGTGTTTAAACAATCGTTAAAGACGGAGAGACACCACTTTTGCACCAATTTTTGAGGATAATTTTGAACTTATCTCAATAAATAAGGGTCCAGCGTAAAATCGAACTATATCACGGGATAGAGCACACTTTTATCATGAGAAACCCCCCTTTGAAGTTTGCAACATAGATATTTATATCGAACCAGAAAGCAAAATATCAACGTCCGACATGAGTTGCCGCCAGTGGTGCTCTTCCACTAGCGTGGTCGTCGGGATACGGCGCGGCGTAACGGCGATGCAGTGGCTAAAAGCGTGCAGTTATGTTAGCTTACTTAAATGTTATTTATTATTTACTAGTACATTTATTCTGTATCAATTATTGTTTGTATGTTTTTAATGTTAGTCTATTGTTCATAGTATATTTCATACTAAAAAGATCTTTTGTAAAAAAAAAATAATTTTTCTTTTGTATTTAGTTTTCTTTATTAGCATTTCCACAATAAGCGATATTAAATAGATTTTTGTATTAAATTATTTTTTGTTACAAAAGACCTTTTTAGTATGAAATATACTATGAACAAGAGACTAACATTAAAAAGATACGTAAAATAATTGATACAGAATAAATATGCTAAGAAATAATGTATAACATTTAAATAAATTTTAACATTGAAATAAGTTGACATAATTGCGCACTTTTAGCCATTGCATCGCCCTTATGCCCCGCCGCGCCGTATCGCGACGAACGACCGGGCTAGTGGAAGAGCACCACTGGTGGCAACTCAGTTCGGCCGTAGATATTTTGCTTTCTAGTTCGGTAAAAACGTCGATGTTGTACACTTTAAAGGGGGGGTTCTCAAGATAAATGTCTGCTCTATCGCGTAATATAGTACGATTTTACGCTGGACCTGTATTTTTTGAGATAAATTCAAAACTATCCTCAAAAATTGGTGCAAAAGTGGTGTCTCTCCGTCTTTAATGATTGTTTAACATGTTTAAACATACATAATGTATTAATATTGGATATCACTGTATTCGGGAAAGTTTACAGAATCTTTTACTGCGAAGAACAATTCAATATCTTTTATAATAACATCACAATATTTGCTTAAAGTTGAAAAATAGGTTTTTTTTCAAAGTCATGTTTCTCAAAAATTGTACGTGTAGGCGAAAAAGTAAGTGCAGATTCGGAATCAGCGCAAAAAACTCTATAAGAACCACCCAACAGTTATTAGGATACAAATTTGGTGTTGGACAGTGTTATTAGTGATACCCACTTTACGAGTATTGAAAATACACATGCACACGTGTAAATAATATATATCCGTGCCGAAGTCCGGATACTATTTACTACGCGGATATACGTGTACTGAAATACACGTGTTGACGTGTATCAAAATATAGTATATCTATAATACACGTATATCTGTGAACTTGAATATACGGTTACACGTTTATTATCCGTGCATTTTGATACACGTGTGCCCCTGTATTCAAGTACATGGGTGCACGTATCGTACATAGAAAAATACAAGAGTTAATAAACCTTAATCAATTAACTGTTTATTTTGACGAAGAAAAACGGACGTGTTTCTATTTTCCGACAAAAGATGGTTCCTTTTTTGGTGTAGCAATATTTCCAGCAGACCAGAAGCACCGTTCAGACATAGATTTCGGATATTATCGTATACTTGTGTGTCCTTGCCTTCCACCATTCATATGGATCCAAATCGAGCCGTAGTTGTGACTCAGAAATGTACTTTTCAAATTCGGCAACTAAATTATTTACATCACTTAGGAACGCTTCTGAAGTCGGTTCTTGGAATACACGCACAAGTACGCTTTTCCAATAAGTCTTTATTAGTTTCTACAGAAAAACAGGCCGGTAGTTTATGACACAAACATTATAAACATCAGCGTAAACACAAGTTGAAGATCATGCTACTATAACATCAAACCTTATATTGACACACGTGTACCCTTAAACTTCAATACACGGATATTACATGTGTATTGAATTTGACGGATACCCGTGTATTACCTGTGTATTTCGATACACGTGTACACGTTCACTTTAATACCCGTGTATCCGTATATACAGAAGTACGTGGATTAAAATACGAATATATGTATGTATATTAGTATACGTGAACACGTGTATACGTATATCCTCAATACACGTTCAAAACCGTGATCTCTACCGATTATACATGTTACAAGTACCGTTCGACGTATCAAATTTAGCAGAAGATCTCGTCTAAACGTCTAAACCTTTCACACCTCACATTCTGCTTCTACATTGAAAATAACAGGTCGAGAAGACGAGGACAGCTATGTGGAGCCGTACACGAGCAGTGAATGGATTTACATCGGTGACCTCGAGGAAAGCCATGTGTGGAGAAGGCCAGACAGCAGGGACAACGACGATGAGGCTCCGGAAACTATCGTTAAAGAAAGGAGGAGCTCTCAGGAATCGACGGAAAGCGAAAGAAACTTTTGGAAGAAATACCAGGCGGCGACACATAGGATGATCCATCGGAAGAGCAGCGGGGAAATGTATAAAAGGCTACAAACCAAAAGTTTTGGTAAGTCGATAACCAACGCTATAATTTTTCGTTACCCTTTTTCTAGCTACTTAACGCTTTGCCTAGCGGCAATGCCCGATCAGGAGGAAGGGGGGCACTATACAAATTTTCGGAGTTTGCCATATTATTTTCGTCACGGCTACACCAATTGAAACTTCTATATCCTTAACCATTTGCGGTCCAATGTAGTCTGCCGTTTTTACATCAGAACCTACTACAAAATGATATAACTTAATTACACTGTGTTGTCGCGGAGAAAGCAGCGACCTCGGGTCCGAAACATTGTACTCATCGAGACAGAGACGATTCCTCGAGAATATAAATTTGCACCGTATTATGCCATATTTCGTCTCATTTTAAACAGAAAAATCACACGAATATGTTGAAAAAAGTTTCATGAAAAAACAATGAAAAACAAAAAAGTTTTGTCATGCATTAGTATTTGCTCCCAAGATAGCACCGGGACGTCCCATGGACGTCCGTACCGGACCTTCTGTAAGTCCTAGGGACGTCCGAATCACGTCCGTATGTCCCAGATATGTCCGAGTTACGTCCGTTTTACGTCCCAGGCACGTCTCAGATAGGTACCAGTTAGAAAGTACCAGACGTCCGACTGGACATATTCTGGACATTAACAGGACATATTCAGGACGTTAACAGGACATTTACAGGACGATATGGTTATTGAACATTTAATACTACTAAATAACGTTCATTGTATATGGTTAAAGTGAATCAAAATTTCATTTGTTATGAACGCATAGATTAGGTACATAGTACAATACAATCGCATTTATATATATATATATATATATATATATATATATATATATATATATCGCGTAAGAAGTGAGCAATCCTGGAACGACTTAATTTATAAGTCTCATGTCCGAAATTGTGGTACGACGGTCGTCCCTGGGACGTTCGAAATGTTGGTCCCACGGACGTCCTCAGGACCGGACGTGTGGACGTAAACTGGACGTAAAACGGACGTCCCTGAGATGTACAGTTCTATCTGGGGTAGACTTTTCATATTTAAGGTTATAGATAATCTCTTTATCATTCTATAAATAAATCGCGTAATACATTATTTTCACGAAAATACATACTCTAATTGTTCATCTCCGAATCAAAATAAACAATAAGCAACTGTTATCATTGAATTTTTTTGTAAATCGTATATTTAAATATAAATTTTTAGACTATACACGCGTTTCGTAAATTTCGAATAATAATTTGTTTTAACAATATCATGAACGACCTCCTACGGAAAATCCGACATTAGTTATTGACCAACCTAATGGTATTCTTAATGGCCGTAATGAATATTCACTGCGCGAATATTAACCCTCATACGCTCCTCGAGCGCTAATGCATCTATTTTCTCTTTTAGTAATTTGTAACATGCGCACTCATTGTTTACGCCCGTGGTCGATCCCGCGATCTTTCGGACCTTGAATGTTCTTGCACAGCGAGGTGCCCGCTAATTATTTAGGCGGAAAGACCACTTTCCCGATTAGAAAGACTAATTCACGACGATCTTGAACTGTTTTCATAAGAGAGAAACTCCAACACTATTTATTCTTAATTTCGACAAGTTATAAATTCCTGTATAATTCAACGATTGACCAGGTGACACTAGTTTGTCGCTTATTTCTATTAAGTCGCGTTTGTACAAAATTACAATCAATAATCACCCCGGGAGAGCGCGGTCATCTCTTTTATTTCCTCGGTTCTGCATTCCAAAACCGAAATTTGTCCCTACTCCAGGGAAACTGAGAATGGACGGAAACTAAGACTAAAACTAGGAAACGGGCCCAGCAAATCGCAAGGGCGTGGGTGGTGCGAATGTACAGACACGCGGGCACAGGGAGGGGGTGTTCGCGACGCTGCCAGGGTCTCCAAAACCGGGACAACCGAGATGACCGAGATCTGGGGAATACCAGGCATCTGGCAGCGATACCGCGCTAGGGCCCCGAGCGCCTAGTCGTGCCGAGTCGAGGAAAGCTAAATTATACAATGTGCAGATGTTTTATGACAGGGACTGCGTTCGAAAATTACAAGTACCGTCTTTTGCCCCGGGTCGGCACGACAATTCCATTTACAAAAACTAAACGGCGACAAGCCCATACCGTACCCAAAATGCAAAAGTCACGTACCGAGTCCAGGACATAGTAGCGATTGCCCTGCCATAAAACATCGCCCGATGCTGGCCGCTACACTCATCCTGGTCTCTCCGTTTGATAACAGAACATTTGCGGATTTCGTATACTATCTGTCACTTTTAGAGTCACTTCTAAAATATTGTTGTGTACCAGTGAGCTTCTAACTTTTCTTGTAACATGACTCTTTGGTTTACGATTGAAATTGCCGTTGCTATTAAAAAACTTATTAAGGAATCGTTACCTGCGAATCATAGATTTTTAAAAACTCTAGAATATCTACTGGTGGGTAATGTATTAAGTTAATAGCCATTTCGAGGGACATTGTTCAATTTAATCGCATGGAATGTAATAAAAAATTGTACATAAGTAAATTATCACGAAATATTTAACATGCCTGTTTGGTTAATAGTGTTAAAATGTATGCTGATAATTATTCGATATGAATCGGTTGAATTAACCTTCCATTATTTACAAATTATAAATTTCTGATGCAGTAAAACCATATTGATTTTCATGTACTGATTTGGTAGGAATTAAAATTAACTACATATATTACTTCAGTGGTTGTATTTTTCAAGTCCATTTTAAGCAGGGATTCTAACCCGATGCCTAACCCTAACCCAAACCCGATTAGCCAAGGAAGGTTACTGTAACCCGCTGTAACCCATACTAACCTCGAGGGAACGGTTCACAAATCCTAGAGAGAGCGGGTTAACCCGCTCGGAACGGGTTACTATTAAATAGAGATTCACGAAACCTAACCCGCCGTATAACCTGAATCGTAAACTAATTATAAATATTACCGCACAGGATGTTCACGATCCATTTTAATTACGTTTATAGTTTCCACTTTCTTTTACAACTTAAATTTACTATCTATTTACTTAACTGTTTACATTAACTATCAAACTATTAAATAACTAATTCAATTATTAAAGAAACTAAAATATCAATTGCTTTATTCTTAACTTTATAAATAAATAAAAATTAATAATAATCTTTTGAAAGCATATACTATATCAATAATCGACACTGAACACGACGTGTGAAATAAGAATGGGAATGGGTGGGTGGCCCATAACATTAGAAAATCGAAAAAGAATTCATCAATCCCTTTTCCTTTCCGCTCTTTGCCTCTCGCTACTCTCGCGACACACTTCACAATTACTGAAAAGACAAATTTCTTTACATCAATAATAAGTTGTTCTCATATTATTAAAAATTTATTCATAGATAAATTCAACTGATTGGCACCAAAGCATAATTATATTATAAATAAGAAAAGAAGTTCAAACTTCGTACTCAAAGCTCTCTCTTAATGTGGGATACAGTGTTTCATTGGTTACGAAGAACCGAAACCGATTCGAGTTACGATTGCAATTCCTGTTTTAAAGCTTTCCGACCATAACCCGCTCTTACCGGGTTAACCGGGTTACAGTTGGCCATCTAGTAGCCGGTTCTCAAAGCTACGCGGGTTACAGCGGGTTATTGAGAACCGAATCCGATTCGGGTTAGGTTTTTGATCCCTGATTTTAAGAGTCCAATTATGTATTGGAAAATCATCATTCCAATATTTTTAATATGCTTAAGTGTCCAAGTTCATCCCCAAAAATTTCGGCAACATAAGAGTAATTTAATTAATAAAACCCAAAGTAGAAAGTAAAAGTTTGTGATAACGGACGCTACTTTAACACCTTTACATTAAAAAAATTCTAATAAAATTCGAATTATTTGAATATATCATAATAACACTCGAATAAGAAGGTCACTTTTAGGGTCATTTTAGACCCAGATCTCTCTATGATAATATTGACGTAAAAATGCTTATTTATATTTCTTCTGAAAAATTATTTGAGATATGCTGTGTAATGCATATTAATATTATTAGGGATTGGGAGCGAGAGGAATTCAAGAGCCCGCGTAAATGTTCAAACAAACACTTTACTGAATGATGGTACCGTTTACCCCTCCCACACACGGTGTGTGTCGCCGTAAAGGAAAAACGCGGGAAGACCGTTTCCCTCGCAGCCAACCCACGAAAACGCAGACGCACCAAAACTAGGCGCGACACAAATATATATTCTCTAATCCTTTAAATTATGTTGATTATAGTTTAAATAACACTTTTCGTAGGAACTGTACGCAGAGTTTCTGTATTCTAAAGTTATAAATCTCTTAGAATGTAACTTGTATATCAATCCTTTACACTCGTTAAGTTGTTGAAGATTTTTGAAAATGTGAGATTTGCGAATCCAGTGAGATGTGAACCCAGTTCCATGATAGAAGGAAATGCAAACGTTACCATGCATCAGGAACGGGAATTTTTGTCTCAATTAAGACGAAACCGTCCCCACCATAACGTCCACTGTCCCCCACCATCATCCGCCGTTACCATGGAGGAAGGACCGCGAGGAGCGTCACGTACGCCGCGGTCACGCGATTTTAAATGCACGTGCAAGAGAAAAAGTACAATTTAAATAAAAGAGATAAATATTTAAATAAAAAAAAATTTAATATACGGTTTTAAGACGGACTAAAAAATATGAAATAATTTTTCCTAGCCCCATACAGATGGTCCTGAAAATTTGCGATTGTGAGTTTTTATTAGCTCTGACAATACTTATAAGATTTAAAACGAAAATCGTGAGGCGCAAGATAATAGTAAGGAGTGTAGAGAGTAGCTGCCGTTGAGAGAGCTCATATTAATAAATTTACGGTATGTATATCTATTACGAGTTATTGAGAGATACTACAAATTTTCATGTTCAACATTACTAAAAAAAGAGATTGACAGAACCGTAATTCCTGGAGTAGGATTAATAATTTAATTATTAACTTTACAATTTAATATTAACTACTCCAAAATGTCTGACATTCATATCAGAGAACAAAATGCTTCTCTGTATCTCACACACACACTCTAGTCTTAAAACTAACATTTCTATCACATTTGCACTCGTACAATAATTGTCAGGAAGAAATAATACTATTAAAACTAATATTATGCCACCTATGCATTTTTAATCGTGCTTTATTCACTATGTTTTTTATAGAAAGATAAACCATTTTAGCATACAACACTTTCTCCTAGTTCTATCAATTTTCAAAAGTTTTCATAAAATTCCATCCCCAGCATTGAGGGTTGTTTACATGTGAAAACGGACAGCTACAAAAAGTACATATCGAATATTTTTCGATATTCCTCTCACGTTTCGAGTATGGCTTTCATTTACCCGTGGTCTTCTTTGTAGTAAGACTGTATACAATATGTGATATCCAAAATACACATTCAAATGGATGGATCTTTCTACATAGTTTGTTATTTTGTTAAATTTATAAAATTACTGTGCCATATTGGTCAACAAAAAATCTTTTAGTGTCGTTATGTTGCACTGAATATTAAGGCAATGCTTTATCTATTTGATGCAAGAATCCAAACACAATACATGTATTGCGATAATTCCCATTATTCACTGTTTTCATTAATAATTATTGAAAAGCCTTACAACTGTAACATATTTTGCGGCCAATTCTCATAAAAATTCGGTCAACTACCTCTGGGAAAAAATATTTAATCCGAAAATGCGAACATTTCAAGTAGTTTGAAAAGAAATAAAAATAACAGACATCGTTAAGTGAATAAAATACTAATATAGAAATGTAATGTATTTGTTTTTGATAAATGCAGAAAACAAAAATACATATTTTGTTGTTGAAAAAATTGATGGTCTACGTAACCGCTGTCAATTACAGTCTTTTAAACGAAAATGTTATACGTCGTGTAGTAAACTAATCCTCGTAATTTTGAGTTCTTGATAATGCGGTTTACAAATAGGTTTACAGTATATTGTGCTCAATTTTAATTTTCTAATAATCAGATTTAGATTCCTCACTTGATTATACGACGTCCCAGTGTGTTATGATGATGAGTAGTTACTTATAGCTGTTTAATACTTTTGCGAAGTATAAAATGGTTCATAGTATATAAATTTCATTTTTAATTTTCTATTGTCAAGTCTAGATTTATCATTAAATGAATCGAGGTTCTGTTATGTTATAACCAGACCGCGAATGTTTAGCAAATTCTATATGTATGTCTAACTATAGAAAATATGTGCAAAATACATCTCGAATACGTGCAAAAACCATGTGAATTGTGATAATAAAATTTATTGAAAATGGTACACTATGTTACGAGCCTGGGCCGAGCGGTAGCGCGCGTGGCCGGCGAGCGGTTTATTGTTTTAAATTGTTAGTAAAGTGCACGGGTAAACCTAATATGAAATCAGGGAGCCACTGGGATGTTTGAGAGACTCCGTGGACGAACCCGATCCGAAATCGGGAAGCCACTAGGAGGTAGACCCGCAGACGAACCCCATGCGAATTCGGGGAGCTGTAGGATACGGACGAACCTGATGCGAAATCAGGGAGCCGCATAGGTTGGATAACAGTTTTGGACAGTTGATTGGACGTCATCGACACTTTTTATTTCGTAGCCTGTCAATGGCGTCCAATCAACTCGATTGAAAGCAGCGCCACCTAGAGGGACGCAAACACATGGCGAAGTATAGGGGATCACGGAGGTGAAGAGGAGTACGAGGGGTACAGTACACCGATCGAACGATAGCGGCGCTGGCATCCAAATCTACGTCCAATTCGGACCAAAAAGCTGTGTAGCTCGCTTATAGCAATACCGTATCCATAGTATATACAGGGTGAGTCACCTAACGTTTATACCTCAAACATCTTTCTTGTTTCTAAAGATACGTAAAATATGGTAAGGACAAAGTTGAATGGTACAATGGGGCTGACACGATGCAAAAAAAAATTTTGTTTTTATGTCATTTTTTTAGAGATATCAAGGTCACCTTGACTTTTTCAAATGGATCCACCCTTTATTAAACACCTACAATGATAGTCCCTTCCATTACAAATTCAGTGACTACAGTTACTTAAGGTCATTCAAGGTCACGGACAGAGTGCAACATTCCTTCAAAGCCCGTTTACAGGCATGTATCGATGTTAAATCTTATACGTTATCTCTGTCCCAACCTTGAATGACCTTGTGTAATTATAGTCACTGAATTCGTAATGAAAGGGACTATCATTGTAGGTGTTTAAAAAAAGGTGGTTCCATTTAAAAAAGTCAAGGTGGCCTTGAATCTCTAAAAAAATGACGTAAAAACAAAATTTTTTTTTGCATCGTGTCAGCCCCATTGTACCATTCAACTTTGTCCTTACCATACTTTACGTATCTTTAGAAACAAGAAAGATATTTGAGGAATAAACGTTAGGTGACTCAACCTGTATATACTATGGATACGGTATTGCTATAAGCGAGCTACACAGCTTTTTGATCCGAATTGGACGTAGATTTGGATGCCAGCGCCGCTATCGTTCGACCGGTGTACTGTACCCCTCGTACTCCTCTTCACCTCCGTGATCCTCTATACTTCGCCATGTGTTTGCGTCCTTCTAGGTGGCGCTGCTTTCAATCGAGTTGATTGGACGCCATTGACAGGCTACGAAATAGAAAGTGTCGATGACGTCCAATCAACTCGATTGAAAGCAGCTCCACCTAGAGGGACGCAAACACATGGCGAAGTATAGAGGATCACGGAGGTGAGGAGGAGTAAAAGGGGTACAGTACACCGGTCGAACGATAGCGGCGCTGGCATCTAAATCTACGTTCAATTCGGGACATTTCCAGAATCCGAATCCCGTATCCATAGTATAGAGATCAGTGTCCGAGCTCCTCAGATCCGTGCCTACCGTGGGTCCGATAGTCGGCCCAACGCGCCACATGCGGTACATATTGCATGCGGTAGGCACGGGTCTGAGGAGCTCGGAGGTCTATGGCCGCCACGGGGAGCGAGACGCGCGGGCGGGAGAAGTAGGCGTCTCCCTCGAATTTGCCTACGAGTGAGCTACTTCTGGACATACCTGTCCTAGGATATGTCAGTAACGGCCTCGTAACTTTAATATTATAAATTAATTGGTATAACCCGAGCGGTAAGGTTGTATCATGTGGGAACGGTCAACTAAGAATTACTGGAACAGAATGGTGGGTTAAAATTAATTGTAACTCGAAAGTACCTTGAACTATATTGTATACTACAGGAAAATGGCTCTGTTACAACTGTTACTGTCGCGGCAAGAATTGAGTGTGTATGAACATTGTTGTGTAGTTACCTAGGTACTTCTGTCTGTTGGATGACGCAGTGGCGGGGAACACGGAGTGGTTGGATAATTATGCCAAGATAGATTAATACCGTACTCACGGAATCTATAATGTTACTTGATTCCAAAGGGTTCGTAGGCCCGATCTCAGTAAATACAACCAACTCCATAACGAGATTCAACGTAACGACGTGTATAGAACGTTTGTACTTTAAGCATTACCCCCGAGGGTCAAAATTCAAGGGTTTATACACTGTGAAATCTCAATGGGGATGCTCTCAAGATTGCCATATTAGGGAATCTTATGGAACTGTCTCTGTATTAAATCATGCTTTGTACCGGCTGCATCCAACTGAAGCATAGTCATCGTTTCTATAAGCAAAGGGGTGGGATAGGTCGTTTTCCGTTCTCAGGAAAGAGATTAGAAAACTCTAATCGAAATAAAGCAGAAAGAACTCTCTGTACGTACCAACTATAATCCAGTAAATTAGTTGTATAATATTTATCACTCCTTATAGTTTGCATTACAATATGTAACAATAATTTTTTGTATGTTTACAATTGTTGGTGCCTCTTATCAGATATAATTAATTTACATGCTGAAAATGTTCTCCCAACATCACAAGATGAGATAGGAGCATATTTATAGTCTTTCATCCGCGGTCAATAGGTGCATTATGAACATTAGATTTTGCGATTAGATTTCACGTTATTATTTCTTTTTTTTTGTTATAGTAACTAACAGAATAGAAATATTAGCTTGAATAAATGCTGAATTGCCAATAAGAGCTTCATTTTTTATAATTTCTTATACTGACATTGACTTTTTACAATTTACATATTTGGACCGGCTCTTCTGAACGTATATCAATGTATACAAGTATATACTTATATGTATACACACCTTATTATTATTCACAATATTACCACGTAACAATATGGATAACCATTTCCTAGCGAAGTAAATATTTATTTGAAATTATGCTTTTGGTTGTTATTACAAGACAGAAATACTAAAAACATGCAGAATATGAAAAAATATGCATTACACAAAACATGCAAATAAAAAACATATATGTAAATTAAAAAAAATGGTTTTAAAATTACTTCATCATGGCATAAATTTTCATCCAGGTCCCATTGGTCTACCTATTTTCTACAGAAATATGCATTTGCATAAACATTCTCAGTGTAGTTATAACAATGAATATTTGCTTATAAGTACTTACAACCTTCGAGAAGCATAAGATGGTTTAAAGAAGAGACAAGTCATCGAACGATATATCTGAAAAGCATCAACTGAAATATGTCTGACGATATTTAAATGGTACTCGAATCGTTTTGTAACGAGAATCAGCGTTTTAAATACATTCCACTTAACGCACTAAATTTAACACTGACGTTCGCAATTGAAACTGAGAGCAGTTTACACAAAATCGATTACCCTCGTGCTGCACCGACAATTAAATAAATTCGAGATCACGCGAACAAGAGTGAAACGACTGTTAATGTAGTTTCTTCAAAAAATATTGGATTCAGTTTAAATCAACTAAAAGAATTCAATCTGCCGCTGAAAGTTACACAACTTTTAATTACGTCTTAACTTGCCGCAAGTTTATTTACAGAATAAATACATGTGAAATGTGAAATCAACGATTTCAAATAGTAACATTACGTTGTTTGTTACAAGCAAACAAAAATATTAAAATTAGTTTTACAGTGCCCATTAATTTTTTACACTTAATCGATGTTACTACACACTATTCAACACAAAATTTTATTCATTGTACACAACTAATTATTGAAATTAATGGATGGTTCATATTTTTACATTCGTAGCAACTTTTAGTCTTCTATTTAATTTAAATTTTTAAAACTTTCTGTTGCTGAGATATTTGACATTTACTATTTTCTGTTTGTTTACATTTGACGTAGTGAGTATCCTCGAATATGTTCATTAATGAAAGTAATGGAATGAAAACAATCAAATATCTCAGCAACGGTAAAGTTATAGGACAAATACACTATAGGGTAAACTGTACAATGATTGGCACCCTAAGCCAAAATCGTAGTAACAATCTTTTTATCTTTGTTTGAAATGTTTAAACGAGCTTAACTTGCTATTATTATAAGCTAATAGAGATTTTTCAGCAAAATCAAACAGTTTTACGAATCATAAATCTTTTATTATAAAATGTATTCAGTGAATAACAATCGTAAGACAAATAGTACAGTCATTGGCACATTTGGTAAACAGTAAGAAGTAAACGTTAAACGAGCTATTTGATTTATAATTAAGCATATACGCAGTTATTACATTTGTAGTACAGTCCGAAATTAAGTTATAAAGCGATTAAGTATAATTACTCGTAACGAAAATTTTAACAAAACTATTCACACTGCATTGTGATCATCCGTCGGTCTTACTGGATGTCCTCCAGCGTTGCTAACAGTCATATGTGGAACTCTATTATGAAAACTTACAACGTTGCTTTGACATATAAATAAGAAGCCATAAAAAATGATTTTTTATACCAGGAATTCTTAATATTTGCCGGTTAAATCAAAAGTGACAATAACTAATGCAGTGCCAGAAATACTACAGTTTATCCTAGTACTTTTATTCTCAGAATACGCCAATCTATCGGAATCGAGCATAAAATATTGGACATTCCATTTAAAAAAACAAAGGTAACCTCTATATCTTCTGTACGCCTCCACTTGCAAGAATACCACTCATACCGTATTATCAAATTTCTTAAACCCTACAACTTCAGTGAGTAACGTTTTCTCGTATTGTTTGAAATAACCAACATATTCAAGTGGACAGAGGTCGTGGAACACACTATAGTATAAGCCTGCTAATATTTGAAGCAGCGTTCGAAGAGTTCACAGTGTGTACACAATTTTTCGAGACGCGCTTGACACATTGCAACGGGAATGTAACTCTCTGTTTGCATAAATATTCGCTAAATTCGTCTGGCAATATATAACATCTTAAAGCTGCCACTAAATTTATGCGCAGAAACATGGAGATCCCGTATACCATCCTTCGTTACAATCCCCGAAGATGTTGCATATGTTATATATTACGTATTGCGTGTAGACATGCCACCCGAGGTAGTCGTGACAGAATACATAGAGGAATTGCGCGCGATACGTCACTCCAATAAATCGCCATTTTTCGAGTAAGATGAAACTGTGCGAACCGCTGTAACTGGACGTGCGAGGGATTTAATTATGATGAATACTTTCGCGTTTTTCTCCTTTTTCATCAAACGATTACGACACCTGGTGCAGTTAAAAGCAGTTTTACATATTACGATAAAAGGTTCGCCATCGAGTATCTATAATCGCACGCATTCGCGATTTTCCAAGAATTCTGGAAAGAAACAAGAATTTATTACTCGGACCAGAATAGGTCCATTGTTAAGCAGAGCATAAAGTCTTCATTACTGTTTTATTGCTTCACTGGTATTACTCTTTGCTGAAATCAATTTTAAATTCTCGACGAGGTATAATAGAAAGCAAAACATTCAATGTTTGTGCTCATCCATTAAAAATATTAATAGTGGTGCGGTATCAGTTGTGTTTCCCGTGATAATGCGGAGTTTTCCAATTATTTTCACGAATTTCTAAGTATCACGAAATAAATAAGTATTATGTATATTCTTATTTATTTTTATCACTTAATGTTTATTCAATTACAGATGTTTTTATAGTTATATACTATCAGTACAATGAATCACTCGAGTAGAGACGAATGAATAAAAAAGTAAATTACAAAGTGAACAACCTAAGACGAGAACCACCAGTTAATATTAATTTACTCAAATAAAATTCTACGAAAATTTATAAAAAACGTTTATTCAAAGTTAGAAGTCTAGAAATGCGTTGTACAATGTGAATAGTATAGTAATTTTAAAAATTGGTTTTCATTATACAATTAGTACAATGCATATTTTAATCATTTCTTTAATTCCAAAATCATTTTCATATATGAACCTGCATGAACCTTTATATGAACGTTTCATATACAGGGTGTTCATTTGAAAACTTTCCAGCCGAATATCTCGAAAAGTATGATAGGTATTAAAAGAGTGTAAAACCCGTGTCCAAGGATTTTGAGGGGGGAAGAAGGTGGCAGTATCCGTTTTTTATTTGGGTGGCGTTTTCAAGGTCATTTGAAGGTCAACTTTGTTTTTTCAGATGGAAACCTATATTTTTTATTATGGGATATTATTGCACGTAAAAAGACCAGCAATTTTCGTAGGATACGCTTTTTTATCCGCGCACTAGTTTCAGAGATATTTAAAGAGAAGTAGATCGAGACATATTATTGTGTAAAATTGTTTAACGCAAATTGTTGATGTTTTCCAGTTGTACTAGCACGTACCGTTTGAAAACAAAATTGTCCTTTATTGATCTCTTGTTTATGTTGTCTGTCTTTCAATAAAATAATGTACTATTTAGTCAAGTGTGAATCATTGTAATGAGAGATACTATATCGTAGTACAATTAATTGTATGTCGAGCTATTCCAACAGATACCTTCAAACATGTTCGTTCAGAATTTGAGAATTGTCTGTGTTATTGTTTAGAAAATAACGGAGAACATTTTACAAATTTGTTATAGTTATAAAAAAGTTACAAACTTTCGCGCAGTATAAGTATGACTCGCTCTACTTCTCTTTAAAGTCCGAAAGTATCCTACGAAAATTGCTGGTCTTTTTACGTATAATAAGATTCCATAATAAAAAATATAGGTTTCCATTTGAAAAAACAAAGTTGATCTTCAAATGACCTTGAAAACGCCACCTAAAAAAACTGATACTGTTCCCCTCTTTCCCCCTCGAAATCCTTGGACAAGTGTTTTACACTTTTTTAATATTTTTCATACCTCTCGAGATATTCGGCTGGAAAGTTTTCAAATGAACACCCTGTATAAGTTCATATATGAACGTGCAATTTTGTAACACCTATCTTTTATTTAGTATTCAGACGAATTTGGCAAACATTGTGAAATATTTTGTTTATTATTTGATTTAATGGAATAGTAAAACTTGTATCTAAATGGAAAAAGTATTTAGGGACGTATTTGGCTTCAAAATATGCTCTATTTATTTCATAGATAGACACATACAGACTTATTAGTTATTGATCAATTGCGTTCCACACGTCGTAATATTTCCCAAATTTTCAACATACTCGCTATCTTAGTTAACATCTTAAACACACACATCTAAATATTCTCGTAAACTTTAAGTTTTGGTTATGGATTAAATGACTTATTGCCACGGATTTAAACTGCCAGTATGCAACCGCAGGTTGTAATCGTTGCAGATTATGCGACTATAAGGTGAACTTATCTTGATACCCTTCAACAAGCAACTACTGTGTTTTCGATGAATCATTAACTAAGTTGGCCTTTTAGAATAGACAACAGCACAGACAAGAGCATAGATTCTCTTATGGGGCACTGTCCCAGTTCCGTTGAATTTAAGAGCAGCGAAACCACTCTTTAATAAAAAAATGTATATACCTTATTATATAATATTTAGGTAGTACAATGAATGCTCGATAATTGTCCACAACACGGGTCCGGCCAGGGACAATTATCGTGTAGAAGATATTATTTTTCGACCTCTGCCGAACGTAAGGACAGACACTAAAGCTCGAGAGGCCTCGGTCGCCGGGAAATGTAGCACAATACGAGTCGAGTATATCGGTGTGAGACCACTACTAATCCAATAACAAAACTTCTTTATTTTTCAATACTTTTTTTATGGAACTTTAGAGAGACTTAAGATAGATAGACTTAAGAGAGACAGTTTATGGAAAAGAAAGAGACGTGGATAGTTCAAAGGCTGTCGACTCTTTGCGTCCGAAACTTTCATCGATGATTACACAAGTAAATATTATCAGAATTATATTACATTTGGTATCATTTTCATTAGAAAAATGCCAAAAATATATTAGTGAAACTCCCATAAAAAATAATAAAGAAAAAGAATTTTCGCTATTGAATTAGTAGTGGCCTTCTGGTTTCCCATCGACATACCCGACCCGTACTATGTTACACTTCTCGGCGACCGAGGCGTTTGGTACCTCACGGGGTGTACCCGCGGTAGTAGGAACAGTTTAGGGACAATTATAGGTAATATATTTGGGACAATTATCGAGCATTCACTGTATTTGATGAAAAATTTAATAATAATAATTTGTTAAACACCTTAAACTAGAAGAACATAGCAGCCATTGTTCCAAAAACATTTCTGCAAAACACTGTTCTAGATATACAGTGTTGTTGATACCCGATATAACAGTGTTTTCGCAAGAAAAGCAGTGACCTCTGGCCCTGGACATTGCACTGATCGAGACAGGAACGATCCCTCGAAATTCCTTAATAATAATATTTTGCCAGCTTCTCGCTAAGTGGCCAAACCAATCGGCATCAGCGTGTCGGGTCAGAATCGGGGCAGGTATATCAGTGAGCCAATACTAATGCAACGATAAAACTTTTTTATTTCTTATTAATTTTTCAAAAACTTTTATGAACACATTCGTTACATTGTTCAAATTAAAATGACACCAAACGCGATATAATTTCGATCGTATTTACTTCTTTAATTGACGATAATAAGTTTTCAAAGTACCAATGTCCATAGGCAAACATGCATCGCATTATGTTATATTTGGTCTCATTTTAATCAGTAATACGTAACAAATATGTTGGTAAACGTTTCATAGGGAAAGAATGCAAAATAAAAGAAGTTTTGCAATTGCATTTATTGTTTCAGCGATTGATGTTTTTGATGTTTGGCGACTAATCGACTTCTAGTCTCTCTTGCTTTATCATTGGCTGTCTTCCCCAGATAGCACAGAGACGTTTTAAAGGCGTCTTAAAGTCGCTCGACGGTCGCCGAAACGTCGCTGGAAGGTCGTTTGTTACAAAACGGTACGTCTTAAAGACGTCTCTAAGATGAAGTTTTGACGTCTTTAAGACGTCTTTTAAGGCGTTTTTAAGACGCGTTTTATACGGTTTTAAGACGTGATTTAAACGTTTTCAAGGCCTAATTTAGACGTTTTCAAAGCGGTTTTAAGGCATTTTTAAGACGTCTGTTTTGGAATTTTTTAAAAGAATTATATCGACGGTGACGGCCGGGAGAGGAGTAAGATTGATAGTAGTTGTGGCTCCTCTGCCCGGGAGGTCCTTCCTGGTTATAGTTTTGTCGTCTGCTACGGTTGCTGCGTTGTGCTCTCGTCGTCGGGGTCTCCAATTTGGCGGCGACTGAAATGTGTGGGTAAGGAGGAAAAGGAAATAAAGCGTGTTTCGACCTGCGCCCGCTAGAGGATTCATCATCATCAGTAAGGCTATCTAGCGGGCCCTGCCTTAGAAACAGTGATATCGTAAGGACGGCTTAGGACGGTATACTGGGTGTCCCAAAAATGTCTCGCTTCCTTCAAAGGGGAGGTTCCTGAGGCCATTTCAAGCGACATTTTCCTCTGTAAAAATGGCCATTTCGGCTTTGTTAAGGAGTTATTAACGAAAAACACGGACCAATCAGAGCGCGACCTAGAGCGGTCGAAAGCAAGGAACAAACGAGAGAAGAAAATTTTTCGAGTCCTATGTCGGATAGTTGAAATTTGAATATGTTGTAGTCCTTAGTAACCTACGAACGAATTTCGAAGGATTTTTCTAAATCTTAAAAAATGTTGGTTTTACAGACGTGTAAAGAACTTTTTTTCATTAAATTATAACACTAGAACTAACGTACCGAGGAAACTGAGTTTTTAGGAGCTTGTAGTGAACACATAAGAGTATCTATTGAAAATATTTCGATTCGGATGAAATGGTTTTTTCACCATTTACTTTGCAAATGTTTTAAACAAATGCAATTTTCCTATAGCCGGGATTGTTTTAAAAATTCGAAAAAACGTGGTGACAGCTTCAAGTCTCCTCTTTACGGACCTATTTTTGAAAAGGCAGGCGCTTTAAAATTGGCGGAATTAAAATTATTTAAAGCGAACGCCCTGAAGGCGGACGGCACGAACAACACCGCACACCCTAACACCGTGAGTACTGAGAAAACCTTGCATACCTTGGTTCTCCTGTAGAGCTCCAGCGAGGTGAAAATGATTCGTGTATTCACAAATTATTCTGTGTGCAACATTGAACCTGCCTACTCGTTAAATTCACAAGAGCATTTTAATTATTCGCTCTATGAAATTAGCGAGCAGAAGGGGTCAATGTCCATTCACTGCACAATCCGGCCCACATTATTAATTTATTCACAATCACAGTAAAATTATTCCCACATATCCATCGGATCCACAAACGTTGAATGAAATCCACACAAGTGATTCACAGTAATCCGCATATCATACACAACTAGTTCACATTTGATGCACGTAAATCGACTGTTTCGACTGCCCGTGCACGAAAAATCGTCCGTCTATGCTCGCGACCGTAGGAAGATTAGTTCAGAACAGCTAACGAGGCTAACGGCCTCTCAACAGCACACTGCCGATTTTAATTTCAGCAACTGTTCGATGGAACCGTGTTTTCAAATGGCATGGAAGGAGGACAGCCCCCGAATCGGGGGTATCTTGCAGGTACGCTTGTATCCCCGAGCGGGGAATCCGCGTGTCCCAATGGAGTACCGTCGCCATAAACCAGCACCTCGAAGCTCGACCTTGACGATGGCTCGACTTCTGGTTAACAAATGTGCACAATAGGTCAATAAAATGCTAAACATTTTAACGAAGAGTAACGGCTTTTTGGGAATATTGCTACTAGCCTTTCTTACACCGGTATTTCGTGCTAATTTGCAATTTCGTGATACCGGTATTTGCTAAGGTAAAATACTGGTATTTTCGGTATTAGCTAAGAATAATAAATATTTTTTTAGGTCATCTACTCTTATTTGAAATTTACAAATTAATTTTTCTGATAACGAATTCGATTTAATATCAAAAACTGTATCAGCTCCGCTTCCAATAAAGCTGACTGTGGAAGCATTATGTCGGAAGGATTCCAACTTATTGACAGCGATTGTACAGCAAACTGATCCATGTCATAACATCTCCAAAAAAATTAAAGTTTCTCAGTCTCGGAAAATTCATCAAAAAGCGTCTTTTCGAAGACGTCGTTTTCACGAATGAACGTAGATGTCTTTTAGCCGTCTCATTTAGGCTGTAAAAACGACGTCTCTAAGAAGATGTCTTTAAGACGTCTTAAGGACGTCTTTTTGGGGACGTAAGACGTTTAGACCTAAAGCACGTGTAAAAACGTCGTCTTTAAGACGACTCGTGCTGTCTGGGTCGTTACACCCGAAACTTATCATCGCCAATTAAACATGTAAATGAGATCCAATTTATATCGTGTTTGGTTTTGATCAGAAAAATGTCATGAAAAAATGTAAATGTTTCATTAAAAAATAATTAAATACAAAAATGTTTTGTCATACATTGTATGTTTACATTTTCTTGAGTATCTCACGAAATGTCAGGGAAGTAACGCGTTCAATTAGATATCGCTGTTTTTTAAAATTGATATTTTATCCATACTTTGAAGAAGCAAAAAGTATCGATTACCGTGATTACGAAGTAAATAGCCCGCAAAGCTGTAGTGATATTGTAGCACTGCTATTCATGAGCTGCACATGGATCTCCAAAGCTTCTGCAAGTATTGCCGGATTTGCAAAATTCCTTCTAGTAATATTTGCTGTATTTGCCGCTGATGAAAATATAATTATGGAAAATGGATATCTAAATTAAATTACATTACATCCATAAATAACCCACAGAGAGTGCCAGTCACAATGACTGCGATACGTCAAGTGATCACGAGATGTGAAATTATTTTTACTGTGTCCTATATGTGGAAATAAGTTTCATTAGATTTTTTCACACAAAACGATGTCTTTCCAAAATCCGGACGAAGTAGACAAATTTTGTAAACGGATTTGAAATCAGCGTGACAAAATTTACGAGATAGAATGTATAGCATGTCAAGAATAAAATCGAACCGTATATCGTATTCGATAAATCACAATTTTGTCGTAACATTTCAAGTTTACCACAGATTTTCAAAATTAAAAGATGTTCGTACCATAATCTCCTTATTTTCCCTTATTCTGCAATATTTTAGCTTTAACCTAAAAAAAATCATCGCTCTACCTCATTTCTGTCAAAAGTTCTGTAATTTTGACACAAACTTCATGAGTTTGCAAATTGAAATCAAAATATCTGAAAAACGAATGCCCATTCTGAAGAAAATCAAAAGAGTTTTATTATACTACATGAGCACCACGACCTCCGCATACTGTCGTTCCAAAAGTGAGTGCAACTCTCATGCCTCCCTCTTTTAAAATGGAATACTTGAAGAAATAAATAAATTCCAAGGCTGCACAGAATAAAACTTTAGTGGACCAACTATTGCACGACACATTGTGACTATATCTGTAAAGAAGAAAAAAATAAATTGGGAATATTATTATAAGCTTTTCGTTGTAACAATGTTTCCGACGTGTGTAAAACGATATTTAAATGTTGGCAAACTTTCGTTAAGGCCAACATAGTATCGTATGTAAATTTCTTTGTTAATTAACTAATTATAATTATTGTAGGTCTAACATTGGATATTCTTTAGCAAATTGTCATAACTTTTTCGTCTTAGGTCCCATATTGGGAATTTGTAGGCAAAAGCACTAACTATGTATTTCCCTACTAACTGCCAATTGTTGGATACATTTGGCCAACCATAAATACTACTAGTGTAGTCCTTAATAGTTGTATCCGCAGTTATTATTGCGAAAATAGCATGAAAGTGGGAGAAAAATAATTTTCGACCATGGAAGGCTGCATTCCGGTGCAACCGGATGCATTTATGGCTTCGTAAGCTCGCTCTCGCATTGATTACACAATCCACACGCGTAGTCCCCGAAAAGGACAATCGTGACCGTTCTATCGAGTCGCGCGGAACGTGAAATGTCGGCCGATGTGTAGAGGATCGAAATCAGAATCAGGAAAGCACAAAGGGTAAGCGTACGGCGCAGCCCGTGCGAATTCCATCCCTGCGAGAGAGAGGTTGCTCTGGTAACTATAATTTACTTCACCACGAAGCAACGCATCGCCGAAGAATGCCGCAAACACGAACGCCAACCGGTCGACAAAGAAATCGCTCCGATTCCGCGGGACCCACGACGAAAAGAGAAAGCAGAAAGGGAGCACACGTCCGTAACGATGGTGGAAAACGTGCCGATAGAACGGAAGAAAGACGAGTGAAGAAAGAGAAAGAGAACTAGAAAGAGGAAGAGAGAGACAGAGGAAAAAAGGGGGGAGTCGTTCTTCCCGTTTCTTTAAATAAGCACCGCGTAATACTCCGGCTAAATATAATCGAAACGGCGCAGCTGTGAGAAAGACGCCAAGCGTCGGCTGGTACCGACGCGACGCTTCTACGACACGGTCGTCTACCAGGCACATGTGACGAATAGGTCGTTGCTTGATTACAATACTATGCCTTGAAAAAAGGTTTTTTCACATCATTTTAATCATAGTGGCTCTTGTTAATATTCGGATAGATTCAAAGGAATTACTTTTTGGTTAAGTTATTAAATAGTTTTACCGTTTTGTATTTGATCTACCCATTTTTGTCAGAAATGCGTGAAACATGCAGTTTACTTATAATTATACAATTGATCATGTGCATGATTCACTGCTTTATTTACCAATTTTATAAAATATATTTTTGTAGGTGCTTTTTGTAGAAGTGCAGTTAATCTTTCTCTTGTTCCCACTGCTGCAGTTGTTTATTTGATTAATTCACCAAAAACTGAATAATTAGATGAAAATTTTAAAACTCTGGGTCAACGTGCATCTAGATTTATTAACATTCGAATACTCTTTACAATAGAATAACTTTTTAAAATTCGAATTAAACGATTTGAGCTGTTTTAAGGAGTTAGAAGGATTAGTTTACAAGATGATGCGTAAAAGAAATTTTTATAAAATCGTAATTCGGTCCGAATCGTGGAGAAAATAGTAGTAGTTGTTTTTTACATTCTCATCTAGGCCAACATTGAACGGATTTTAAATATCCGTTCGGTAGAGTTGTGTCAATTGTATACATTCTGAAAATTTCATCGAAATTGGTTAATGTAGAAATGAACGGACAACGCAAGATGTAAGAATCTTTATATTTATTATAATTACAGGGACAGGATAGTTGAACAATTATTTGAGAATGTGATCATTTGTTTGTAGACTTTCAACAAAACTTTGTGACAATTTCTAAAAACATTTTCATTGCTTTGCACTATTTTCAAATAGTATTCTAGTACGCAGATTGTTGTTGTGAATAAAGAGGTACTAAGAAATCAAGATTCTGCCAAAAACTCGGCTGAGTATGCAAATATTTTATTGACAAACTGTAGATTCATCGTTTCATTGTAAATTCATGTGTAAATCTTCGTGTGAAACCAAATACTATCCATCATTTGTTCACAATACAGAACTTAGTATTTAGAAACAATACATAAAATAAAAAAAAATCAATTTGTTTATACGTGAATTGTGTGCGTTTTCCCATGATTATCGAATGGATACAATGGATATAATATAAGTATTTTATTTAGTTTATATTGGTTAAAGTTTGAATATTTTAAACTGAAATTCTGAGACATTGCTCGTTATCAGAACTAAACAATATTGAATTATTCCCAAACTGTTTTTTCCTTCACATCTCTTCCAATTTTCTTAATTTATAGAAAGTATATTTAAAAAGACATTGAATAGAAGTCACTAAGAAATTCATTTGTTTCAAACAGAGTCTTTAATGAAATAAGATAAATGAACTTTCTGGGAATTCATAATCTTCATTGCTGAAGTAAGTAACATTCAATGAAACTTTCTTGATATTTTCAATTTCGAATAAGGAAATTATCTTTCATTTCGGTAAATTTGACTAAGTTCACTTCAACAATTACTGTCAGGCTTATAATTAGTATAAAAGAGTAGAAAGTATTTTTGGGTTCCAACGAGTAATATTACGTATTTCACAAATCGAATTACTTAACCTCACCAATAGATACAATACGCCAACGGGTATGCACCTTTATAAACAATTAACAACTAATAGTGTATCTTAAGGGAGAACTTCTAAACTCGCAATGTTTAGAGATGTGCTTATAAATAGACTGAAAAATTTATGCAAATGCACATTTCATAGACAGATTGACAAGCGAATTAAGTATCAAAACTTGTTTATAGTTGAATATAACAACTTCGTTTTACTGTAACCGGTGCACAATACAAGCTCAATCCCCACAACAATTTCAATCTCGTTAATTTCTTATACTCTAAATCATTTTGTCATTCAGGTAATTTAGTTTTTATGGAACAGCCTGCATAACATGGAGGAAGTGCTATGGTTGGATCAAACATAATAACATTTATGAGACTCGAGCTTCATTCGGATACGTGTTTTGCAATTACGAAGTGATTTGTTATAGTAAGAGTACGAGGTTATAGTCTGCAGAATGCCATTTTCCAAAATTATGTACTGTTTTATTCGAGCTGACAAACAATATTTTCTTATCAATCTTTCAATATTTTAAACACTTTTATTCGTTTCTTTTCACGGCATTTACTTTATTAGTTAAGAGAACTATGTGCATCGCAATGTCTGAATAAGTTTTATATTTTACAGTTAGAATACGAACTTTTATACAAATATAACAGAAGTGTAAATGTAATAATAAGAAAATTGTTGAAACAATAAAGTTATATAAGTTGTCAATAATATAATTAAATAAGCTGAAATATAAATCAAGCAAAGGAATATAAATAATAATAATATAAACTCTCTAGGATATTTTATGTTCCACATGGCACAGTTCATTAAACTGAAATACTTTAATTATTCTCAATTTTGTACAATTAAGCATAACATAAATATTTAGACATCACATTTATAACACTGCTGACTATAACAATCTTCTATGTATTTCTCCATCGTAATAAAAACGTAAATGTTGATATTTCATTGTATTTATAAAAGCATATACAGAGTGTCCCAAAAATATTGAAAATCCTTGAAATATGCGGTTGCTGAGGTTATTTAAAGTAACTTTTTCCTTAACGAAAATTTCCACTTCGTCTTTGTTAAGGAGTTATTAATGAAAAACACGGACCAATCATAGCGCGGCTATAGCAAACAGGTTCCGGCATGGCGATAGGTTCCACTGAGCATGGTTGCCGTTGTCCGAGCCAGAATCCGTCTGCTTTAGCCGCGCTCTAATTGGTCCGTGTTTTTCGTTAATAACTCCTTAACAAAACCGAGGCGGCCGCTTTTGAAAGGAAAAGTTACTTTAAATAACCTCAGGAACCGTCCTTTTCAAGAATTTTTAACATTTTTGGGACACCCTGTATACATATATGTACACATATATCAATGCCATTAATGCATGTGCTAATTAATTGCGTTATCGTTTCGGATGGAATTTAATCAACGTCTACATGAGCAGTGAGTGCCTGTTCAATTTTTCAACTAATTATCCATGGATAACCTTTGATAAAATAATGAAATGAAATACAACCCACTTTTATAATTATGATAATGGGATACGCGTATTTTACTTTTTAATCTTAATCGTTTACATTACATAGAATATAAATTGTCGTCACTTTTACAAAATATACAACTCTCCACTGTATATTAACGCTAACCGTAACGCGACCTGTCAAATGACTGGTTTCACATTTTTTTATTTTATTATAATTAAAATTACAAAAATGCTACTATTAGAAATTAGTATATAAATTTCACCGTCCAAGCACGTATCGTTATAAAAATTGCGAAAATTCGAAATAAATTTAGTTTTATCATTTTCATAAAACAACATATACCAGTCACATTTTGTCCTTTGCACGGTTACTGTTAAAACAACCATTCACCAAAATGTCTAATACTGCATATATTTCCATATAAATATACCACCCATGCAAATAAATTTATTTAGTAGTTTTCAACGATGTAATTTTGACAATTTCAATAATTATAACAAAAAATCTGAAACCCACCATTTTCATAGAACTACTGAACACTAAACACGGCTGACACACGTAGTAGAGCACGTAAAACAGGTCACCTAAATATTTCGTTTTCCATGGATGACAGAAAGAAATGCATCACATGAAACTTGCTTGGTTTTGAGGGCTCTATAATTAAGTGCCACTGACTTTTTATAGGTGGAGATTTAGAGGAGATATAAATGTCAACCCAGTCTCTTTTCAAATAGAATGATATGTTTTTTATTAATATATTCTGATAGAGCATATCAAGATAAATACAATAACCTATACATGCTTCGTACGGTTTTCAATAGATGTGTTCGGTTAAAAAGTTTATGAAAAAACTCATGAAAACATTTTTACAGTTTCAACAATGGTAAAAAGTGAAATCAGAAATAAGCCATTTCGAATTGTCCAGTAATTTTAGTGCTAAACTCCCATTTATATTGCCAGACTTGCTTCGAAAATGTTCTGATTACGAGTAAAGTTGAACTAACTTTTAACCACATGCGATAATAACTACAAAATAACCGTAAAACCATCAAAGTAAAGAGACGACTGGGTGACGCACGATTCAGTTTTGGCCCGGAGATAGCCATCGCTTCTAAGGGACGTTATTCTAATCCGAGTAGATCGACTCAAACGAAAGGGCAAAGACCCGTTAATGTTTCTCATGTTTATTCATCGTAATTACGTCCGGTTCGTCTGGTCCTTCGATGAACGTAATAAAAGCTTTCTGTAACGGTTCCCAGGTACCGGGAGTGTAAACCGAGCTTGTAGACGCAAGTTCGAACGAACGAAAGCTGATTCTATACGTGGAAACTAGGGATGGGATCAAGTTCAATGCGTGGTCACGAATCCGAATCAATTTCAGTAGCGAGGCTTCGCTTCGCTTTCCCTCTTCCATCGATGATGCTTCCAATATACTCAATCTATGAGAGCTGATTTCGAACCGTAGAATGACGAATTGCAGGCTTCGAGTATAATAAAAAAAAAATCATGCAGTTTCCTAGAGTAAATATTAAATGCCTACAGATGTGATCAGCTTGTCAATTTATGGGTTGGTGCATGTGAAATCTCCGATTTTAGAATGCAAATGTAATGAAGCGTTTTGATCAAGAAATACTTTATTATTTATTAAAATGTACCGGTTTATCATACATCATTTTAAGATACTAACCTGAGTTTTAAGGTCTTACTTTCAGTTTTTAATTAGATATTTAATTTTACTTTTCAGTGAAGCTTATTTCAATTTCAATCAATTTTATAATTCTTTTTATGTGAATGGAAAAGTAATATTACATATTGACGATTGCATGAAACGATGTTTGGTCGATATGTATCGATTAATCAATGCACTATTCGTCGATGGTAAAGGAGACTGCAAAATGTAGATGACAATCTTGTAAAATGAAGAAGGTGAACGATAGAAAAATTGATAAAAATATTCAATTTTTGCGTAATGTAATCAAGACACTTATAATTTATTGACAGAATATGCTGATTAGAATGATTTTTACTTTCATTCATAAGTTTATTTAGAAGAAGTTTACGTTTGTTTAACGTTACTGTTAAAAATGCGACATTCCATCTGAAACAACTTATAATATTTCCCTCATTTTGGACAAGGGACATTAATGTCTCGATGTAGTACATACATATGTGAAAGAGATTTGCATGATACTTCTGAAAACCCTATCACCACTACTACAGTGTGTATCCCTTGAGGGATCCCGAATTTGAAATATTTACCAACATATTAGTGATATTTCTCTGGCTAAAATTAGACCAAAGACGATACAATCTTGTATTATATTGACTTGTTCAATTAACGATTCAATATAACCTCGATTATCCGTACCAATGATATCTGAATTCTCCGTTATTCGAATGTGTGTTTCACATTAATTGTACGAATCAGTAAAATTATATCTATCGCTATAGGGAATTAACTATTCTGTTATCCGAACACTCACGTTCCACCGATTAGTACGGGACATTGAGGTTCTACTGTAGTGTGAATTAAACAAGTAAAATCCAAATTGCATCATGTTTGTTGTCATTTCAACCAAAAAAATGTGACAAATATGTGGATAAAAGTTTCATAAGATAGTGATTAAAAACACAAGAGTATTGTCAATGGATTAGTATTGTTTTACTGATACTTTGTTGTTGTTGTTTTGTTTATCCACTATCTTTTTCGACGCCAGTAGCAAGAGATTCAGGAATAGCATCTATCTATAATGTAAGTGACATTTCGGCCCCGAAACTTTTTTAAAATTAGACTTTAAAATTTTAAAATAAAAATACGGTACTATACTATACTATACGATACTATACTATACTATACTATACTATACTATACTATACGATACTATACTATACTATACTATACGATACTATACTATACTATACTATACTATACGATACTATACTATACGATGCTATACTATACTATACTATACTATACGATACTATACTATACTATACTATACGATACTATACGATACTATACTATACGATACTATACTATAGGATACTATACTATACGATACTATACTATACGATACTATACCATACGATACTATACTATACGATACTATACCATACGATACTATACTATACTATACGATACTATACTATACGATACGATACGATACGATACGATACGATACGATACGATACGATACGATACGATACGATACGATACGATACGATACGATACGATACGATACGATACGATACGATACGATACGATACGATACGATACGATACGATACGATACGATACGATACGATACGATACGATACGATACTATACGATACGATACGATACGATACTATACTATACGATACAATACGATACGATACTATACGATACTATGCTATACGATACTATACTATACTATACTATACTATACTATATTAATTTATTATATTAGTTTACTGTAACTAACGGATATTCGGAAAATGAATATTACATGAATAATAACTCTAAAGGTCTTCAGAATAAGGAGGAAGGTGCAAGGAGTTTATTTTTATAATGTACAAGAACATCGAATAACGTAATATATTAATACTTTAGAACACCACAATTTCATCGATTATTTAGAGAAAACAATATAAAAACCTGAAACAGGAATTTGTCCCCACATATTCTTTATTCAACAAGCTGCACGTTACCGCAATGAAAGTGTTAGTTTTCATCCTTCATTCCTCTTGTTAATTTGTTACATTTTTAAGTGCTTCCAAAAAAACTTGTTGCCTAATTTATTATTTCTAAATAACGCGAATGAATTTATTTTAATAAGTTCGCTACCTGAAACTTTTATAGGTACCTAGACTGCAGGTTTTATAAAATGACAAAAATGCATAAAATATTATAAATGGCAATATGTACAGCACGCATTTTTTGTAATTCCTCCATCAATTCCCGGATAAATACAATTTTGTATCTTTCAGAAGGTATAGAGGCACACATTATTAATATTTTCCGTTGACTGCATGGTTCAAAATCGACAAATGTGTACTACTCTCTAAAGGAGGATTAGGGTAAGTCAAGAAGTGACGGCCCATTTTTCCAAAAAATGTCAATCCACTGTAAATTTAACACTAAACCTGCCAAGTAGTAAAAGTGGATGACATATTGCGTCCTATGAAAATAGAAGTTGAACCTAGATTTTACGTGATTTTTGTTATAATGTATACTTGAATAATGAAATCTGTTGTCTCAGTTTCTATAGAAGCACCATTACAATTTCAATAATTATAAAATAAAAGATCTAAAATCGGTCTTTTATTGTTAATCGTTGTCTACATTAAAAAATATACTTGAAAGAGTAAATACACGTTGAATTATAATGTCAATATAAAATTTTTAAAAGATCGTACATCATTCCACGAAAACAATGAAATTTTGCATCCTGTGTGCAAAACTATCTAACTCAGATTGTCCCGTTACGAACCATGGATGAACACGTCGAGGATTGGGTTGCATACTGTCAGTGGAATGTTGTAATTTTATAATTCTTATTTACGAAAGACGTACTACTACATCAACCGCTCTCATTGTCAATTACAGTTTTTCAAAAACCATACCACCACGTCATCCGACATCAAAGTGTTAAAAGGAATTTCTAAACTGGAATCATGAAAAAATCGATTATCTTAAAACACATGTCTTTAAAATTATCTGTTAATTTAAAATTCTGCAAAAGAATTTGTTAAAAACTCGTAAGAATAACGAAATTGCGGATGTTTGAAGAACGTAGCGCTTACTGTATTGTATAACTGATAGTCATTAAACACATTTTTCTCGAAACCTTATTCTCTGAAATAGCTGACAGGATATCTCAATATCTAGTTGTGCGATCAACTTGAAATTTTGAGAAAATCTTTAGAAAACTTGCCGCTATCGCAAGAACTAAACACTTCAACAAATATTGCTATATATATCTACCGAATGTGAAGAAAAAGCCTAAAAAATTAAATATTTAAAATTCAAAATGTTAATTTTGTTAATTAATCAGATATGTCATTTCTTTTAGTTCATGCTATAACTACGTTCATACTAATTGATATGCTAGAATCGTGTCAACCAACGAGACACTATTTTTATATGGTCCTATTCAAGGAATTATAACTCCTACAATTTTCAATATTTTGACTTTCAAAAGATTATATTGTATAGTCCAAATAATAGAAAATATGAGTGCGAAACTTCAATACAAAACAATCGTCTGATTTCTTTACATAACTTTTACAAACAAGGTCTACAAAATGACGGTTTAGAAGAATACCTGGAAGAATCCCTTAACCCCTTGCCTTGCAATTTAATTCTAAAGCTTGAAATTAAAACGTATTACATATTTCACGTTGTCTGACACATAATGACTCATTTAAATAGGCATCGACGGTAAATAAAATAATTTCATTGAGTTTATCTTGATACAAGCCCATGCAGGAATTGTAGGTAACGAGAAAGTAGATTTACTTGCAAAAGAAGCGACCAAAGAAAGTCCTTCGCCAGATATCAAGTCTTCAATTACTAACCTAACCAGATACCTCAAAATTCAAGCAAGAATGTACACTAGAGTCCTAATCAAACAGCAAGGCCTAGTTAAAGGTACTCGCTACTTTAGATTTTATCTTAAGGATAAAGGTAAGCCATGTTATACTGGACTTGGACTTTCCAGAGATTTTGTTATTTTTGTTAGTAGATATCGTTCCAATCATTATAATTTAAATGCTTTATTATCAAGAGCCAATTTTTTAGTTAACAATGCTTGCTAGTGCTGAGCAGAAATTCAAGACATGACTCATGTTATATGGTAATACCCAGGTTATGAGCACAGACGTAATATTAGAATCAAAGTTTCTTATGTTATCCTGACAAAGAACGCCTGAAAATAATTTTTAATTTTCTCAGACACTGTTCTGTAAAAATTCCGAAACTATGCAATACCTGTGTAATAAAAGCTACATGTAATAATATTACATTCACTAAATAAACCACTGTAAATCATAGCCACTGTAGGTAACGATTTGGAAAAATGGACATTCTGACAACATGACACGAAATTCTTCGTTTCGGGCCACCACTGTGCGTCTCGGTCGCTCGCGTTCGAGTAGATTCGCGAGCGTCGGTGTGCTCCGACCCATCTCTAGTGGAAACGCTTGATTCGCGGCCGTCTGAATATCTCGACAGAAGTTAAGCCCGAAGAGTAGAAGAGAAGAGCCGTGCGGGAGGCGTGCGGCGCGGAAGGGCGGAGGGTGGCGAGTGGAAGAAGAAGCTTTTGGCTGGCAGTCAGTGGGTCAGGGCGCCGAGTCGCATTCCACGAGCCGGCTGAAGGCATCCTCTTCGGGAAATCTAGCTTTCCTCCGACACCCACGTCCCGCGAAGCCTACCATCGAGTCCACGTCGCGTTCCGAAAAAAAGCCCGTGATTCCTGTGGTTCCGAGATCTTTTCCCTGTCTTCTCGGCTTGTGCACGCGAAAACCGGAAGACTACGGGTTCTTCATCTTCTTGCGACTGATCGCGCCTCGCCTCGACTCGCTCGACGAAAAGACCCGGAACGCGTAAATTCTCGGTGAGATCGTCGCGTCGGTCTTTGACGCGATGGTGTGCGATTTCGTGGCCTCCGAGTGTTCCACCGAACTGGGAACAGATGTGTCCTTGAAGAGCGCCTTGGAGGAGCTACTGAAGTGCATGCTCAGGGTTTGGTGCAGGGAAGGACAGGCCCTCACGAGGCTCGGCGTTCCGGCACACGGTAAACGTTGCTGTTATTGGTGTTCTTTCTTGTTTGTTGTTTGCAGGTATTCTGCGGATGTTTATGTACGTAGAAACGTAAAGGGATCATTCTTTAGGGTACGAAACAATATTGGATGTGATCGAATTTAGTGTATTCTTGTTTTAGTTCCGGTTTATTGGAAGTGTTGAAAAAGAAAAAGTCGTATTTGGTAGCAGTCTGCGGGTGTTTATGAACCTATAGCCTACAGATATCTTCCTTCAGAATTTTTATAAATGTCTATTTGTCAAGAGTTTTTGGGTGTTTACGAATCTATAGCGTCCAGAAATCGTTCTTAAGAAAGCTAAGCAAGATATTACATTCTTGTTTTAATTTCGACTTATTGAAAGTATGAAGGAAAAAAAGAATACTATTTGTTAGTTGTCTTCAGGTGTTGATAAATTTGTAGTAAATTGAAATATTTCTTTAAAAAATTTCGAAATTTTACCGACATCTGATAGAGTTGAGTATACTCTTGTCTTAGTTTGACCTTATATACATTAAAAGCATTAAGGGAAATGAAATTATCTCTCTCGTATCAAATCTAAAACATCCTAATTTTCTAGAAAGTGATTTCTTTAAGCTATAGATTCACAGTTTCGGTTGATTTGAAAGTATTAGGGAAAAAAGATTATTTCATTTGATTTCGGTTTGTGAAGATTTGTCAATGAGAGTGTGAAGCATAAACTTTCGCAGTATATTTATTAGTTTAAAGGGATTTGGACTTTGGCACACGGTGAGGGAAATGTACAGGGCATTCCGACACGAAATAGAAAATTGGTAGGCTGAATGGCACTCGCAATAAGAAATACAACGTTTAACCTATCAAGCAGATCGTAAAATGATTTTACGTTAAGGAAACGTAAATTTATTATTACGATAAGTTGTTTAACAAAACTGTTGTTTTCGTTATAGATTATTGGTGAAGGATTTTCACTTGACTGAAATATGCAATAAGAATAGTTGATATTAATATTTAATTATAACAATACGAATATTTAATAGTATATTTTTACGTATTAATACGACGTATACTGATTTTCCATAATATAAAGTATATTCAAATTATAATATGCACAAAACTTAATAATATATAAAACTTAATAAATTTAAGTGTATTGTTATACTCTCTTCGATTTATTAAAATTATTAAAAGATAAAATATATTTTAATGTGATTTCTATTCCTGACATTGAACTTAAAAAATTTTTATTTTCCATAATTTGCAAATGCTTTCCTGACATATAGGTTGATTTTTTTTTTAATTGAATGTTATCCAAAGTCCTGTATGTTATGCGGATGTTATTTTGTATGACTGTGGATCTTCATGCGATTTCCTAATTTTATAAATTATTCTTTAAACATTGAGTTTCGAGAAAAATTTCTTTGGCTGATTAAAAAATTCATAGCAACAAGACTAGGCTAAAACTGCTATTTTTGGTCATACAAATGCTTTATATTTCACAAATTTGTACATGCGATAAATGCATAAAATTTAATACTGATAGAATTCCATTTTGGACAAGTGAAAGTTGTTTATTTACAATATAAACTCGAAATGCTATTAATTTTCGTCAAAAGAATTTGAGAAAATTTCCGTAAGAGATGAATGTAAATATTGAAGTTTTACCAACGGCGTTGGGCTGCATCAAAGGATAAACAGTTCTGTAAGTAAAAAATTGTATTACTATCGCCAATGTTTGCCAGGTCATGAAATCCCACGTGGCATTAGAGTTTGTTGAGTGAAATATATCCCAACGCGGTTAACTTTTTGCTTCTGAAACTTAAAGTAATAATGTTATCAAAAACTTCACCGTTCTGAAGACGCAATTATAAAAGTATCGTCCACATAATTTTTCACCTTCAAACCCTTCGAAATTTATTTCGAAGAAATATAAACTCTGTGCTGTTAAACTATACCTTAAGATTATTGCAACGAAATCTCTTTAATCGAAATTCTTGAAAATTTAATTAAATTGATTTAACGTAGAATAGTTTGATTAATTCCGAAAGAATTTAAAACATAAATCCTTGTAGAAAATTAGTTTACTTTTATATAAATCATATGTGAAGCTAAACTACTTTATTCAATAAAATTATAAAATTTCTTATTACTTAATTTTTGCAATTCTAGGATGAATATTATTTAACCGCTACAATCTTTTGACTTTTATTAATGCATTCAATGTTTGTCTTTAAAGTAGGTTATTTCTGATTGCATCGGTTGCTTAGGTCATTACACACCTAACTATTATATTAAACTACTAGCATGTTCGATGAATATCTTATCAAGGATGTATTATTTTATATCGCACTGGTTACTTAATAAAGTTCATTGTTCTAGATAATAATGCATAACACGTGTTTACTGACGTTTACCCTCTTTTATAAAAATTATGGAAACATAAGTGGTTCGTGTTTAATTTTTAAATAGTGTGATAATGTTTTTATTACTAAAATAAAATAGAACTTCTTTTACACTATAGAGAAAGAAGAATTAAAATTATCAAAATACTGTATAATATTTACAATTCAGTAATCAACATTTCTAAACATGGTGAAAAAATTAAGTTTGTAGTGTAGTAGTTTGCCGTGTTTTTATCCTCTACTCATATTGTAATAGTTAGGATCCCAGTTATAGTATTGTACTAATCGTGGTTTATTAAACTTTCTATTATATTACATTTTTCTAAGTGTAATCTGCAGAGAAGTTTGCAAAATACTGTAAGAAATACGTGAAACCATTATCATAATAAAAAATAATCATTTTTGCATTAAATATACAGTACGAAAGATACTTAAACACTTAATTTTTCGATTGTGTTAACCAAGATTATGTTTGGTTGCATTTGTGTAATTACAAAAATAAAATATTACTCTTAACAAATCAAGCCAGTTACTATAATAGCAAACTTGTAGACTAGAGAAAATAACAGTTAGTTAGAAAATAATTAGTACATTAAAACATTTCGCTAATAGCCGAAATAAATTTGTTGAATCCTAATATTATAATAATTATCTTGATACATACGGAACCTTGAACGCCATTAATATAACACTTATACATACAGGCTGTTTATTTGAAAACTTTCCAGCCGAATATCTCGAAAAGTGTAAATGATATTAAAAAAGCGTAAAACACGTGTCCAAGGAGGAAAGAGGGGGACAGTATAAGCTTCTTATTTGGGTGGTGTTTTCAAGGTCATTTGAAGGTCAACTTTATTTTTTCAAATGGAAACCTATATTTCTTATTATGGTATCTTATTGTACGTAAAAAGACCAGCAATTTTTGTACGATACTTTTTTTTATCCGCGCACTAGTTTCGGAGATATATAAAGATAAGTAGAGCGAGTCATACTTATACTGAAAGAAAGTTTGTAATTTCTTTATAACTATAACAAATTTTCAAAATATATTCCGTTGTTTTCTAAACAATAATACAGACGATTCTCAAATTCGGAACGAACATTTTTGAAAGTATCTTTTGGAATAGCTCTACATATAATTAATTATACTACGATATAGTATCTCTTATTACGATGATTCACACTTGACTAAATAGTACAATCTTATATTAAAAGTCAGACAACATAAACAAGAGATCAATAGAGGACAATTCTGTTTTTAAACGGTACGTGCTAGTACAACTGGAAAACATCAACAATTTGCGTTAAAGAATTTTACACAATAATATGCCTCGATCTACTTCTCTTTAAAATATCTCCGAAACTAGTGCGCGGATAAAAAAAAGTATGGTACAAAATTGTTGGTCTTTTTACGTACAATAAGATCCCATAACAAAAAATATAGGTTTCCATTTGAAAAAACAAAATTGACTTTCAAATGACCTTGAAATCGCCACCTAAATAAAAAAATGATACTACCCCCTCGTAGACACGTGTTTTACATTTTTTTAATATCTTTCATACTTTTCGAGATATTCGGCTGGAAAGTTTTCAAATGAACACCCTCTAGATTGAAACCTTAGACAACATAGTACATAGTACATGCTACAGTCAATAAGCATTTCATAACTTGTTTACAGGAGTCTCTTAACAACTTGTTTACAGGAGTCTCTTTGCCACAATTTTATTCCGTTGTTCGTATTTTGCTCTTAGTCTACATTAATAGGCACAATTCAATATTATCGCTACACACACGTGCTTCATTCATACTTTCCATTTTTTCATACCTCATATCAAAATAATTATACATTAAACTAAGTATTAATTATTCTAGTATAGAGTCGAACGTGCTATTAATAATAACTAGGCTGTGGATCTTTATGCTTTCATGGCATGTGTAAATTTCTAAAACTCAAGAAAACGTGTATATGGATAAAATTAACAATGCTTTCATGTCATTTTCGTCGGAAGGGATCTTTTAGCCAATAAATGGAATTTTTCTGTTATTTTAGTTTCTACAAAATTAGACAATAGTGCTTGCTTTTTAATCCCTTGCTGTACAATTTCTTTCATGGCTTCGATATTTAGAATTTCTTTGTTGTTAATAATTATCTAGAAGGCGAAGAAAATTTATATTTACTATATGTTCCTTAGAAAAATATATGTGACAGAAAAATTTAATAATTAAATTTTATCTAGATATAAAAAGAACATATAACATACATTTAGTATATTCTATTTAATTTTATTAGGTAAATGGTGAAAAACATGGTAACATGAAAATAATGAATGACAATTTAAATATTAAATACGGTCCAAACTTTACTATATGAATACAAAATGACAATAAAATAACAAAATGTAAAATGCAGTTCAATTATATTAACATTTAATCAATTTTCTTATGGATTGGTATTAATTGTGCTACAAAGTATGGATATTTCCTAGCAGACAACACAATATGTAAACAGTTTTAAATACATCATCCCGATATTAATTATTATCGTTAGACACGGACGTCGTATCAATTCTTTTATTTCTCTCTCTTTCCTTGAATGTGAATTTTTTAACTTTTAAATCAAACTTTCTGCATTGATATCTACTAACATGACCAAGCAGCCAAAGTCACCGATTGTGAACTATTTTAATATAAATTTTCTATAAAAGTACCATTGTAAGTTAATGGTCATCTCTTAATCGTATCGTTAACAAAAGAATAGAGATTTTCTGTCTCTTATGGAGACAATGGAGAATATACTAGAATATACTAGAATATACTGGAATATACTAGAATATACTGGAATATACTGGAATATACTCGAATATACCAGAATATACTCGAATATACTCGAATATACTAGAATATGCTAGAATATATTAGAATATAATAGAATATACTAGAATATACTAGAATATACTAGAATATACTAGAATATACTATAATATACTGGAATATGCTGGAATATATTATAATATAGTAGAATATACTGGAATATACTCGAATATACTAGACTATACCAGAATATACTCGAATATACTAGAATATCCTGGAATATACTCGAATATACTCGAATATACTCGAATATACTAGAATATACTCGAATATACTCGAATATACTCGAATATACTAGACTATACCAGAATATACTCGAATATACTAGAATATCCTGGAATATACTCGAATATACTAGAATATCCTGGAATATACTCGAATAAACTAAAATATAGTAGAATATACTGGAATATACTCGAATATGCAAGAGATTCTCTAGATATCCGTTACAAAACGAAGTCATGGTCATTATCAAGAATTATTTTCTACTTAACCCTGAAGAATTCGCACGAAAATATCTTCTTTTGGAACTGAGATGTGATGTAGACTTGTAGTCAATTTATCGAAACTAGTGCGACATTGAATGAGACAGGCGCGAGTGCGGCTGTTTCATCCAAATTTGTCTGTGGCGTGTACTAATTTAATAGCAATAAAATTAGATTCTACCACGCACAGTGGTTTTGGCTTACCTTTAATAAATTTAGTGTGTCCAATCTTATGGTATGTGACTAGCACAATCAATATTACATTAGCACCACTAATCATTCTTATTTAACAGATAATTATTAATATATTAATAATAAAATATTCATCACTTTGCCAATAAACTGTCCAAATTGATCATTAAGATTTTCTAAAGTGTACAGCCAACTTTCCTCTATGTTATAATACAATATGTAATTTTAAAAACAATGAAATTCAACTTTTTTTTATTCAAAATCCACTTTAGAAATTTCAATCTTTATGCTTGCACGCTTTATGAACAATAATACTCGTGTAGACGTTCTGTAAAACTCATGTAAATCAAATAGCTATTAATTGGAAGATTTTCTTGGATAATAATAAAAAAATACATCTTGATATTATAACCATTCTACTAATTGCAAAGATAATGGGTATACTAGAAAATCTCTTTGGAAATAAATACGAATGCTTAGTATAGACTATGTACCTGTATATTTATGCATTTATGACATTTGCTTCCTTAAAATATAGAGAAACTTACGTATATCAAAACAGAATAGTACACAGTGGGTGATCAAATTATTATAAACAGATGGAAAAATTGCACAAAAATAGCGCCTGTCTTTATGAATATTATTGCATTATAATAATAATGTCAAATATAACCTCTTCTAAATCTTTTTAATGACTAATCACTATTTTTTTTCTACTTTAACACAAAAGTAGCTCCAAGCAACTCGAATATTTAAATTGCATGAGTTGGAACAGTAAAAATGGCGTAACTTTTATATCCCATATAAAAATTTATTGACACGAATATTAATTAACCATAAATTCATAACACGTTAGAAACAGAACACAATTTTTAATTATATTTTATTGGCTTACACAAATTATCCATAACAATATAAAACCATCGTCACATGCTATGGAAAACATAACAATATGTCCTGTAATGAATGAGGTATTGTTATAAGTGCAACATTAATTCCATATGTTATCTACCAAACTTTTGATAAGTAGTAGTAGTAATAGTAGTAATAATTTGATCACTCTTCTGTACCTATTAATTTTACTTTTGCAATGAGAAATCTAGTTGGCGAAAGAAATTTTTCCCTTATACTGATTCTATGAAATAGCCTACGAAAATTTCCATACAAATCTAGGCTATTCTTTCTTTTGAAGGACCAAATGTTTTTAACTTCCTTGAACACTTTTTTAACTTTTTTAAAGGTAATCTTGTAGGAATCGATGAGAACATTAAGAAAATGTAAGTATTATTATTAGGAATTCACTGGTTTATAAGTTATGCGTGTGTAAACATGAGCAATTTTAAGCGTTTTTGACAGGTCAGGGCGTCGCCATATTGGATATTCGTTGAGTGGTAGAGGTAGGAGTGTTGAACACAAATTAAAGTGTCGTCACATTAGTATATTCGCTGGTTGGTAGACGTAGGAGTGTTGAGCGCATGCGCTAGATAATATGGTGTAGTATTCGCGGATCGGCTAAGCAGTACTGAGCGCATACGCTAAATGTCACGGTACATATGTTTACTAGATAGGAGCACGTGGATAAATACAGCTGATTTTAATATTTTTCTGCAATTTGTTGTATAGTTTATTGTTGATTTTAATTTTAACTTGTGGATTGTTTCGGAAATTTAAAAAATGTACAGAATCATATACAGGATCTCAAAAAGAAGGTATAGTCCAAGTTGCTTTGGGGTTAGGTCGTCGCGTTGGTTTCGTACATGTGTTATTATTACGTACGTGCTTGTGCTGCCATCTAACGGATCTGCTCGGTACTACTCAGCCTATCTTACACGTACCACCTAACAAATATATTAATATGGCGGCGCTTTAACCTGTCAAAAAGGCTTAAAAGTGCTCAACTTTACACGCATATAACTTCTGCACCAGTGAACTCCTGGCAATACGACTTTCATTTTCGCTGAAAATGTCGAAATCTATAGGACTGCATAAAAAAAAGTTTAAAAAAAATTGGTCCTCCAAAAAAGGTTTAACCAAAATCTACAACCTACTATTAACAGTTTTCTTCTGCGCTCTTATATATCATCTAGCGGAGTGTTCACTTTATTTAAGATATGTGCTAGCTTAGATCAGACTGCATACTCCTTTCCATACGCTTTCTTCTTCCTTTCTTATTTAAACCACTCTCATCTATCACATACCCTTCAATATTATGATGATAATGCTATCCTATACAAACATTGCATAGAATCATCTCTTCACATCTATAGCTTATACATCATTCATATTCCTACTTGTTATGTTGTACGAAATTGCAAAAATAAAATTTTTTTTTCGTTTATTTTGTACACAAATTGTCATTTTCAATCCTCCATTTTGTTCACAAGAACAATTATCATCAAATCAATAATTGTAAATAAATTGCGGATTTTATGCATCTATATATAGTTCATACCAATGTACATAATTCAGAAAAGTATAATCTTTAACAGAAATTAAAAAAACCATTATTATAATTTTTGTTAAACAACTCCTTTAATGAATGAAATAAACTTTTCTGTAATTCTGCGTTTTATTATAATGTGTATGAAAATGGCAAGTCGCCTAAACTTCCGCTATTTGTCTGGGCCGTGTATATTAGTAAGCTTTGGCTTGGATAATGTCGGTAAACAATATGTTTACGTTGTTGGCCGGTGTTTTCTTGTAAATAGTCGATATATGTACAAAAGAACATGAAAGAGGGAACATTTTCCTACATTTTATAACCAACACAATTGCGCATGTTAATTCTTCGTGTTGACAGTATTTGTTCTTGAAATGGAGATGACTTTTATTTATGAGATGGACTACGACTTCCATTACCCAGAATGCATTTTTCAGCCCCGTTAATTGTACTTTCAATAGTTTAGTAGGACTTTTCTCTTCACGAAACAGGTCACAAAGTGCTTCTTTCTCTTCTCTTTGAGAAATTATAGTGCATTTACCACTACTGGACCGGCAAATACTTTTTCATTCGATCCAACCGTTGCTTTCATTTCTCCCATTGTTTGCATACCTTTTTAAGCTATGATTTTTTTCGAATTGTACGGATGTGACACAACAAAATGAAGGAATTATTTGTTGAATTGAGAAGTCACTCAAGAAAGAAATGAAAAATCACTGAAAGACAATAGCGAACATGATTGGCGAGTTAGCTCGACATTTGCAGTTCACAAGTTAATATTAAATTTTTTATTTATGTCAGAGCTTTGTGAATGACTATTGAATATATGAGAATCAGACAAAATATTAAACATTATTTTTCCACTCTGCTTCTATAAAAGGGATAGCACACTCATCAAATCTGGCAGCAATACCTAACTGTGTGGTTTCTATTTTTTCAATATAATTACACAACAAATAATAAATTAAAATTGGCAATATAGGCGAAGTAAGTGTACCTATAACAGAAAATTAATAGGGTTAGTTGTGCTAACATGGAATACATTTATGCACATGTTTTACAAACTTTCAATCCTGTTGGAAAAAATTCATTTAAATATAAACATATTTATTTTAATTTAGACATTACGGTTTTATAGAAAATTTCACGTTCTTTCGACTGGTGACAATTAAATTTAAAATATAATACAACGTTTCCACTAATTGTTTCATGTCGAATGGATTCTTTCGAAGAGAAGAAATAGGATATAAAATAATCTTCGCAGTTGACAGTAATTACTATAAAAAAAAACAAAATCTAAGTTTCACTTGAAACCTATAATAATGGATTATAATGTTCTATGTCTGAAGAAAACACTGACTTTCGTCCCATAAGATTATTTACAATGGTTTCAATCAATATGTTTGAATTCACTTACAATTTTTTAATAAAGTGTACAAAGATTATGTCTTTTCTCTCTCCAAAAATCCAATTCTTTATCTACAACTATTTGTACTGTCCTAAATACATTTTCCTTTTTTCTTATCTTTGTAATTTGTACGATAGAAGACATATCTAAAAAAACAAATAACGCGTTTAATGTAATCGTAATATGGACATTAGACATGCAGAATCTCCAATATGAAATATTGGACTCTCAACACAATTAAGTGAGAGTCATTCATTAAATTGAGGAGATAATGAAAAATTTCTGAAAAGCGGTAGCGCACTCCAATGACGAATTATTTGACCTCAGTCAAAATATTAAAATATTGGGTTGAGAAGAAAATACGTGGCGTTTCGCTAACCGATAAAGGCGTCTAAAATAATTATGGTTAACTTCGGTCTGATTGATATAACCTATTATTGTTTGACAGCTTATGTTCCAGAGTTTGTTTAAGCGAAATCTTGTGAACATTAATTGTGTCTTACGGATTTTATGTTAACGTAAAGGTGGACAATACCAAAGTGTAAGACCTCATGTGGTTTTGACCAGAGGATAAAAATTGATACAGTTTTGATGGGATGTTCTACCCCACCCACCATATTCACCCAACACTCTCCGATTATGATTTATTCCACTGTAAAGAGAGTTCTTTTAAAGGGAAAAATCTTCGGTTCCCTGGACGACTGCAAATGGCATTTAGAACAGTTTTTTGCCTAGAAACCTAACAATTTTAACGAGGACGGAATATTAAAGTTACACGAAAAATGACTGAAGGCGATAGAAAAAATGGACAATACTTTATTGAAATAAAAAAAAATCGTCTTTTAATTTGACCGAAGAAACGGCACGAATTTTCCACTCAACCCAAATCCTTTAGTCAGCATCCCATTTACTGTCGTCCGTTGTGTTCAAAATCACAATCAATCAATGTGTCAGCAGAAAACAATAGAAAAATACTAGTTGTACATATTGTGCTTTGCTTCAGCAGCAATTGGCACTGGAGCACGGAACTGTACCAATTCCAGAATACTGAAATTTATAGAGGAACGTGATTGTTATCACGTACTGTTTCCCTATTATTAATTAATCGATGCATATCGATCGAGTCTTCGTGACGATCAGAATTATCAGGCTTAAGATGAAACATTTTTAATAATTTTTATGAACGTTATCTGTTCATATTGTTATGATGCATAAATCCAGCAATTTGATTTGTTATTTGTGAAATTTGTGATTTTCTTTTGAAATTATTACTTGTGCTATGTCTACTTTATAATATTGTTAGCGAAGCTCAATCTAAATTCTGTGATCAAAATATTGTTGATTTTTGAAACTTCTGAATTGTCAGTGAAATCATTAGTAAGATGCTGTAAATAATATTTTGAAGTTTATCAAGCATTTTATTACAATCCAATGTTCTGTACCTTATGATTGGATCGAATCCAGGACATTTCCTTTAATAACAAATTCACGTAGTCATATTGTGCAGCAGATACCAGTTTCATATTTATGAAATGCGCGCATCAGATGAAGGTTAATTATAAAGTCTAAAAGGGGGAATTAAGCTGCACGTAATTGCGTTTAGTAGCAGCTCATTTCATATAATTGGACCGCTACCATTTGTATGTTCCTATACTCATTTATAATTTTCATTTGTGTGTACTTTTTTTCGTGTGTTTTCCGTTTCCTTACAACTGCTTCGTCGTATTGTGTAACAAACTCACATTTGTAAATTTATATTTTTACAAATCAATTGATGAAAACTAATTAGTAAATTGCGAATTATTTATGTATTTCAGTAGGAGGAAAATTTTAGGTATAGCTTCATTTCATGCTTGTTTAGATCTTTATTTTATTGCGTTTCATAGGTTAAAAAGTGTGACGTAAATGCATTTCCCATAATTCTACAATCATCCTATTGTATAATACATTTTACAAAATAAGAAGGGTTTTGATCATTGGACACGTAACAATAAACTTACAGTTTCGATGTTTACATCGCCCGTACGCGAGTGCTGTCAAGTAAAGTCGAGCTTAGTGAACCGAGACCTTGTGAATCCAATGTACCCAGTGCCAAATGTAAAGAATTTATGAACAGTGGGGAAAACCGTCAAAACGAGATCTCTGAGTACAGAGATCTCACCTGAAACACCCGCAGCCAAGCCGACGAAGGAGCAAACCACCACTATGGGCATCACTAACCAATCATACTATACCGTTACGAAGAACGAAACATTCCCCTCCAAGGACCAAGGAGAGATAGTAGACGCCATCGAAGGAGTACCAATAAAAGAATACGCCTGTGTAATAGGTAAAATAATTGGCCCGAAAACCATCCGTTCCATTTCCAAAATTTCGGATAACCGAGTGTGTCTGTACCTAGACAGTAAGGAAACAGTACATAAACTAACAATGAAACACAAAATCATTATTATAAACAACACCAGTGCGGAGGTGAGAACACTTATCCTATCATCTGAAAGAATAAACCCCTCCCATGTAAGTATCGCCAACAATTCCACACGAATGTATCGTACAAATATTCGCTACCAATAACATCAGAACAACCTCCAAGCTGTCCTTCCTAAGAGCTGGCATACAAGACCCTGAATTTAACCATGTGCTAAGCTTTCGCAGACAAAATGTAACCCCAAACGATGTCCCCAATATTTCAAATTCTTTCATAGTTAATCATGACGGCCCCCAATACCGTATATTCTTCTCAACTGATAAAGTATCGTGTTTTCTATGTAAGGAAGAAGGTCATGTAGCGAGACAATTCAACCCTAAATCCTTAATACGTTGACTGCCATGAATTATTTGTCCATATTTAAAAATTAATTATTACGCTAATGTAATCATTGTATCAAATTTGGTTAATATCTGGAAAATGCAAGAAGGTTAAAACGTTACTCAGTGTCACACATTTTAATTCTGTAATCATTATTTTATTAAATATATTGTTTCGATTTTATGAAATTTTTGAGGTCGCTGCTTTGGCAGTCAAAGTGTTAAACAATGAAGATAAGCTCAACGAAACGACGACCGTCAGCCTCCAACAAATTTTGAATACTAACGCCAATACTGAACCACATACAATGGAGCTAGTAAATCAACAACACACCATAGGTAAAAGGGTCCATTCCATAACTACAGAAAGCAGTACCAACAATGATCATGGCACCACTAATGTTTTAAATCTAAACCAGGAAGGAAATGTTACATGTCCTAAAAAAAAACCGACCAGTATTCGACAAATGAAAAAATCAAGGCGAAGCCAATCATTACCAAGGACAATTAATAATATTGAGGATATGTTTGAACCTGCGAAGACAGTTCTGGACGACGCAAACAAGAAATTCGTACTAGACTATGGCCAATTTAAAAGCTTACTTGAAAACTCCTTCGGGTGGAAAACCCAATTGACATAGCCAAGAACAAGACTCCCGACACCAACGCCCTATCCACCTATGAAGGAATGAAGCACAAAAAATAGACTACATCGATTAACCAGGAAATTAATAGGAGAACCGGCAAGTGCAAGTGTAAGCGCAAGTGCAAATGCAAGTGCAAAAGCCAAAGAATCAAAAGTGACCTTGCGTGACCCATCGCCGTACTGGTCCTCGGAATCGGACAGCGAAAATCGACTGTTCACCTAATCCCGAACACACGGCTGCGACTTATTCGCATCTGCAGAACAAACAATGTAAAGTTTACATTGTCCGCATTGTAAACCACCGATCACCATAGCACACTTGCTACTAAAATGCGCAACCTACGAACAAGCCAGAAGAAATAGAGAACTGCCCAATGACCTAACAACACTCCTCAACACAGCTGACCAATCTGTATAAAATGATATGATACAACTTACATAAGAAATCCACCTACAGGTACAAGAACCAGCCAAGCCTAAACTGTACCTCGTTGCTAATGACGACTGCCGTTAAAGTAATGTTAAATAAATAGATGATAAAAATAAGCTTACGTTGAATTTATTATAATAACACCACGTCAAGACTTATGGGTCTATGTAAATAAGTCAATGTAGAAGCCTCTAGGTTCACATAGCATGTGTACTTAGGGTCTTGTATATATCTAACAAGACAACAAGTCAAGAGAAATTGAAAGGTTTTCATACGAAGCTTTTTTCCGAGATTACTAACTTCACAAAATTGATATGCATAGTATTGAATATAAATTGCCAACTTCATTATTCACAACTCACTTTTAAAATTCAAGTGTTTTAATTTTTGATTCAGGCACTTTTAATTAATATTAAGATCTTAGATTATATTCCTTGAACAAAGGCTAAACATCTTCAAAGTTACTTATTCTATAACAAATTTTCTAAATCCTTATAATCATTAAACGACTAAAGAAAATACTTTATATTCAATTATGGTTTTTTGTCCATTACGTATTTTGCAATTAATACAATTATATTATAGTAATTCACTATACTTTTTAAGTTTACATTACTTTCAACAAGGAAAGAACTCGCGATATCTGCTATTAACAGTCTAATGAAAGCACTCGTATAGTTCAGAAAATAGTTCTTAAAATAAATTAAAAATTCTTATTCTTAATTCTGAAATAAACGATTATATTGGGTTGTTCGGAAAGTAATTCCGTTTTTCCAAGGAAAAATGAAAAACGATTTTTCACTATTTATTTATGAATTCGGTAATGTAGTGACACTGTTCCACGATCTTTTGTCATCTTTCTGGCAATTTTGAGATCCCATGTTCGTAGATTACCTGTGTTTTATTAATATTATTGTACTTTTGACGCGTCCATTTAAAATGATATTTACACAGCTTAAAAAGTGTTGAAGAGGACGAAATAAATGGTAATCTCACCTTGATTTTCCATATTTGATGCGGTGACAAAAAAAGTGCTTGAAAGATTATAAAGTTCTATAAGGCAAGAAATGACGTCCGAAATGTCAGTTCTGAAAATATACAATGATTTTGCGACTTAGAATAATGTTAAGTAATAATAAATGGTAGCAATACCATCTCTACACGAAAAACGAAATTACTTTCCGAACAACCCAATGGTACGGTTCCTAAAGAATTTCAGACGTACTTGAACAAATAACTACCACATGAAATGGTATCAGTTCATCGGTTGCATGGGTTTTGTCATAAATCTTTTGTGTTGAAAATAGTTTTACATATTAGTGTTGATATCATTTTTTATACATGCAGTATGTAGAAAAACGTTTCCAACAAAAGCCACTTGTCAGTTTAGTAGGGAACACATAAGAATTTGAAAAAATTACTCTACGATTTCATTAAAAAGTAACTAGGTAAATACTGGTACCACTGTAAATACAGCATATAATTTTCATTGTTTATACTAAATAATTTTTATCCTGACTTATAAAGATTTACCAGTCGTGTCCCACTTCAAACGCAGATAACTGTCATCCATTAAAAGCTACTCATAGTCAACGCTTTTATAACTGATTTATTGTACTTCCCTACACGGTGAATAAATGGACAGATGTTGAAGATAACCGTACGGATTTATGTTATTACGCATTCGAATACATTGCTCGTGGTATTTCAGGTGCTCTGAGGTATAACATTAAAAATTCATATTGAGTACGACTGCGCCTAATACTGAAAAGTGTTCCGATTAAAATACATAACTAGAATGACTGTTCCCAATGAAACGCGAGAGCCTTGAACTGCTGGTGACGCACGTGAAAGAATTTCCGCCAGCAGGAAAAAGGACGATAAAGTAATTTTCGCTATTTCTGACTTCAGCTGCGAAAGGGGTTGACGAGCACGCGCATGCTTTCTTTATCGCGGGAACAAAAGGGGCTTTCTGAGGGACAACGATAATGAGACAAAACGCTAAGCATGTGCACAGTCGATTACGTTCGACTCCGGGTGACGCAAGGACTCGCTTATTTTTATGGCGTGATGCGTGTCTGAATAACTTCGGCTCGACTTGTTCTTATTTTGCCTGCATTTTGACCCCATTTTGACACGTTCCGATCGTTTCCTACATCGCAACGCTTTCAATCGCTCATGGCTATTTCATTACATTCATTGTTCCACGATGAGCATTCGATTCACTCGCGCCTCGCTACACCAGAATTAAGTACTGCTAATTGTACATAAAACTTGCTAAATACGTCAAATGCTGCGCGAATATTCTGCGTTTCACATAAGTTTCACCTGTTTCGTTCGCAGAAGTGATCGCAGTGTTATTAATATCTATAATTTATTAGTTATTTGAAAATGCGGTATTCACCACGCACTATAAACTAATTCGTATCGGCCCCAATGAATTAATATTCAGTGGTATTCATTTTATGACAATTATTTTTAACATGTTGACTGCCACGCGAATTTTATACGTTTCATCTATATCATTTATAGAAGTGATCATCGTTATTAATAACTAGACTGCAGATCTTATGCATTTATAACCAAAATAAGTTCATCAAATTTAATGCAATGAAGACATATAAAGACTTTAAAAGTACCGTTCGATTACACTGTCCAACAGCCAAAAAACGTTTCAATTCTCGCTATGCGATTCTTGTAGAGTTTTTCGCACTAATTCGAATCTGTTTTTAATTTTTCTCCTAGACGCACAGTTTTTGAGTGAGTTTGAAAAAAAGACATATTTTTCAACTTTGTACGAATATGGTGATATTATCATAAAAGATATTGAATTGTTCTTTACAGCAAAAGATTTTGTAGACTTTCCCGAATACAGTGATATCCAATATTAATACATTATGGTTGTTTAAACGTGTTTAAACATATTTGAACAATCATTAAAGACGGAGAGACACCACTTTTGCATCAATTTTTGACGATATTTTTGAATTTATCTCAAAAAATAAGGGTCCAGAGGAAAATCGGAATATACCACGCGATAAAGCAGACTTGTATCTTGGGAAACCCCCCTGTGAAGTTTGCAACGTCGACTTTTTTACCGAACCAGAAAGCAAAATACCTTCGTCCGACATGAGTTGCCACCAGTGGTGCTCTTCCAACTAGCGCGGTCGTTCGACGGGATACGGCGCGGCGCGGCGTAACGGCGATGCAGTCGCTTTAAGCGCGCAATTATGTCAGCTTATTTAAATGTTATATTTATTATTATGATTTATTATTATACTCCCATTTTACTAATATATTTATTCTTTATTTATTATTTTATAGTAAAAATGGGAATTTACAAGATAGAAAACATACCTAAAACTTCTGTCTTCTTGACTGATGTTTATGAGATGTTTCTGCTTCTGTTATTAAATTCCAACAATAGTCTGCAAACATGGTTGTACTATCTTTTCCCAAGTATCTAGTTTCCATAAACAATTTAAACATGTTTAAATAATCATAATGTATTAATATTGGATATTACTGTATTCGGGAAAGTCTACAGAATCTATTGCTGTAAAGAAAAATTCATTATCTTTTATAATAACATCACAATATTCGTTCAAAGTTGAAAAATATGCATTTTATCAAACTCCAAAAAGAGACATTCGTAGCTATGCCCGTACCAGGTCAACGTCTCCCTGCCTATTCAGATTATACATTTCAATTTGCAAACTATCAAATAAAACCTTATACACATACATTGTTAAACATAAGAATATTTATCCTGCATGATAAAATGGTAATGTAAAGTATTCTTACAAATGTTTCATAAACTTCTATTCCTCCGATGGATCCACAGGACACTACCATTTTCACGAATCTGTCTTAATAATTGTGCCTGTCTTCCAGCTTCAATATTGGCACCACCACTGTTTTTTATATCGTCTATTTAAGATTGTAAACACTATTTTCGAACAAAACACCACACTTTTACTCTAGGACGGTTTATCATTACTTTTTATACATCCTGTACAGTGTGTCCCAGAAACAGTGTCTGGAAAAGAAAGGGGTGATACCTGAGGTGATTCTAAACATCTTTTTCCTATGCCAATTCGCGCCGTAACAATTTGTTTTCGAGTTATTAACGAAAAATACGTTACACCAATCAGAGTGCGGCTTTAACGGACGGCTTCCGACTCGACTAACGGCAACTCCACACTCGGCAGAGCTCATCGCCCAGCTAGAGGCCGTCCGTTATAGCCGCGCTTTGGTTGGACCGTGTTTTTCGTTAATAACTTGGAAACAAAGCGTTTGGGTACGAATTGACAAAGGAAAAAGGTGGTTAGAGTTACCTCAGGAATCGCCACTTTCTGGGGCACCCTGTATACAGCAATAAATCCATAAGGATCATCCATTGCAAGTAACATTAAAATAACATGTTAGATCTATAGCTGAACCGAAAGCTGGAGTGAGATTGAATATAATTTACGAGAAAAGTACCGTCTAACGGGAACTATATTTTATTTCCACAATCAAACGGCAAATATCGCAGTAATGAAAGATGCGTCGCCCTGCTCTACGATGAATCATCTGAATAATATTACTTAACCATCAGCATTATTATGGCCATTTATTATAAAATAAGTATACTAGAAAAATACAAGGAAACTAATAATAATTCTACTGCGGATTTTTATGCAAAATGAAAATTGTCTGCATTAATTGCAAGACAATTATATTTCATTTCCTTTCTTCATAATCACAAGTTAAAAATAATACTATATTTTAAAATTTTTGAAATATTTTAAGTTTTCCACTTGGTCCACTCATTTTTACCATATATGCATAAAATCCGCAGCCTATTTATAATTTTTTAAAGTAAACGCTACATTAATTTGTCATATCATGCTAAAGGGGCTACACAAACCCATGAACTTAGAATGACTCATATGAGTATTTCAAAGTTTCAGTACCGTTTACGTCGAAAACGCAGTTTACAAGCTGCAAATGTAAAATTTGCAGCACACATGCGAACAATATGGGTAAAGAGAAGCATAGACCAAATATTTGTAATTAGGTGCAGGGTTTACGAAATTACGACAGTTCATGCAAATTCACACTGTACGTGTGTTAAAAATAATTTTATGAAAATTGAAAAATGAAAAAGGAAAATATAATTTATGTTCCTTCACTCATTTTTTTCTACAGAACATCGTAGGCATATTAGAATTTTTTAATACGTAATGGTATAAAATTCTTGAAGCACACAAAGTTATTCAACCGAATATAAATGATCAATGACCACCGAATTGTAAGCTTGTAGTTGCTATTAACCCTTGTGAGGTTGATGCAACTTAAAAAAAAAAGAAAATACTCTTGAGAATATATTAAATTGAAAATATACTAACGGTGTACAATAATTTCATAAAAGGCAGAAAAATATAAAAATGGCAATTTTAAAACGGAAATGTTTAAAAAAGCAGTCTAATTTTTGACTTGCGAGTTGTAAATAACAAAATTAAGTCGGTCCATTATTACGTGTGGTAATAATAAAACATTTACACGTACAGTTCGATAGCAGGATAAAACCAATTGTAAATACAATATGGATCTACATAAAGTATAATTATAGAGGATATACGGTTACTGTTAAAAAAGAATTCATGTTTTGGAAAATTTATTCTGTTCCTTCGCAAACAACCTGAGAACCACAAAAAGGGTTGATTTTAATAGGCGCGCGAACACGGCTAGAGTGTCAAAAGTAAAGAATGGAAAAACGTTGGTGTAATTTCATTCTTAATCGTGTATGTGGGATCTGAGTCGCATGGAACGTGTATTAAAATATTGTTTTAATTAAAAGAATTAAGTGCGAAATATCGTCGTACTGGTGGTGCAATCTGAAAATGTAAATCTACGTAAAAACTAAATCGTCAAATTAGAACAAGGCTTCATGTCTCTGCCATAACTGGAGAAATTATCTAGAATAAATCAATTCTCAGTTTCTGTATTTCCATAAATAATAAACTATGGCTTCAAATTAAAACGCAGTAGGAAATGATTCTGTCATAATTCTTGTAAAAAAAATAATGCTGAAATTCTAATGTATAAAAATGCGGATCTATTTAAAACCCAGCAAGAATTTCTTGTCCGTATTAAGAAATTTTTACAATTTTCCGTCTTTTATTAAGCATCTAATAAATTACATACTGCAGTTTTTCGTTGAACTCGTTCGTTCTTAAAGTATCAAGTGTTCTTCACTTTAAAAATATATGAAAAATAAATTGATCAGTATTTGCAAGACTTCTCGAAGACAAAGAACAGATGTTTCTAGCTAGTGAAGGGTGCTGTACTGTATGCTAAAGATAATTAGAATGTTCAACTTCAAATATTCTTATTAGAATTTTGTTTAACCTTCTTCCGCCTCCCGTCGTCTCAACTTGACTGTTTCATTTATATTAAGTTGACACGATGGTAACATATTATTGTAGTAGAAAGATAAATAACTAATATGTGAACATATTTCATTAGAATTCTGTTCATTCAGACATAAAATTGCTCGCACGATTTAAAAATAATAGAACGATGTATAAGACACATCGTCTCCTTTGTTTTAGATTCATGGAAGGGGAAATTTTCACTTCTCGGATTAACATGTTTGGTTAATGTCTTCTTACTGCCCCGATATGATGAAGTTTAAAACGACGTCTTTAAGACATTGTGCCTGTTTGTACAATAATAATACTGAAGTAACAGTTATCCCCAAAAACTGAATTTAATATTTGGTAGTTGAAGTTGATCTCAATGACCTTGAACTTGAAATATGTTGTCAAGGTCAACATTCTGAACAACGTTTCCCTATACATGTACCCGCCGCTTGGGCTTAGTTTCCGAGATATTCGCAAAAAATTTTAGTTAAACTTATGTTACAAGTACACTTTATTCTGGGACAAGGTGTCACCGTACAGTAATTAAAATATACAGGATCTCGAAGAGAAGTAATAGTTCAAATTGGTTGATGTTCGGTTCGCGAGGGGGCCGGGAACTGAGGTCCGGCCTAATGGCAGGAACCTAACCCAACCAATTCCAGATCAGCGAGAGTGTAGCTTTTCGACAAGTTCGTCAAAAATTATATTAGTTCTGTTGCTAAGGGATGTGATCAGATTTTTTATGAACTTATATGTTAACATATAAAAAACATGGAGAATAAAGTGTACGCGTAATCTGAATTTATTTGAAGTTTTTTCCGAATGTCCCGGATCCTAAGGCCGTGCGACGAATACATGTATAGAGAAAAGTTGTTCAGAATGTTGACCTTGACAACATATTTCAAGCTCAAGTTCATTGAAGCTGGGTCCCCTTTTGTCAACATTTACCTAATAATTATCTGTATAAATACCTATACTTCTAAAACGAAATTTTCACTACAATAATTTAAACTTTACATTAGTTCATCCCACAAGTAATGCTGTTCTTTATCTAGTTTCTAACGGAAAAGTTAATATACTAACGAGAATGGCATTTACTTAATAATTATCTGTAGAAATAACTACACTTCTAAAACGAAATTTTAATTACAATAATTTAAACTTTACATTAGTTCATCACATAAGCAATGCTGTCTTTTTATATAGTTTCCAACGAAAAAGTTAATATACTAACGAGAATGGCATAAAGAAGTTAATTAAAAGATGGACAAAGCTCATAGAAAATAGCAGTTAATACCTATTTCAACGATAGAAAATAAACATAACTAAATTAACATTCTGTTTCAAATATAGATAAAAAGACAACATTTCTTACAAGATGATCTAATATGTAAAACAATATGTATTGCAATTTAAATTGAGGCTTGATACAGTTTCTCTACTAAATAAGTATGTACTATACTATAGTATTTATTTCACTGTCACTAGCACAACTACTTCCGCCATATTAAATAAGGATATAAAAGAGCATACAATATTTTTAGACATATTTCAGTCAGATATTTCTTTCAAATGTTTAACATATTTTAAACAATCCACAACTAGTTTTATCGCCGAATTATTAAACGGGAAAAAAGTTCTAATATTACGTGTACATTATAATGATTGTTAATAATCCACATATGTGACAGTACAACATTGATGGAAACTTTGATTATAAAAATTAATTTTTGTCGAGCAATAAGATTTTTGGTTCCAAGATTCTAAGATTTAAGACTCTGTGATTCCGTCTCAATAAAGAAATGATAGAAACGAGTATTTTAAAATTATATTTCCTAAAAAAATTTCCAAAATGCTATTCATGAAATTGGGTTAGAACTTATTTGCAAAATATAAAATCGCAAACTTAACGTTTAATGACAGGGGTACCTTGGCAAGTACTGTTAAAAAATATTTTTACATAGTTCCATAAATATGAAAACAGAGATACAATGTTTGTTTCAGTTGTTTAATATCTCTCAACATTCCGAAGGTATTACACCAGGAAGAAAAATCTTCTCTTTTCTCAAAGGTTTATTTCGTAATTTTCTCAAAATTTCGCGGTCACAAATTCGAGTCTCATTGATCTTTTTTCTCCTCACAAATGTGCAGTTCTAACTCCATTAAGATGTTGCAATTATTTAAGGAGGAAGCGTCGCCTCGGTTCGGAGACCGCACGTTCTCTATACATTGAAATATTAATGAACTGTTCTTAAAGTAAATTCCCGAAGCTCTTTCCTCGGCCGTCTTTGTGCCCGTAATAGCAGTTTACAATGGCCAACGAACGTTTGATGAAAACATTACTAACGAGGGAAGTCGCTGAGCAATTCGATAAATCGATGCCCCGTAAGTCAATTCCCTTCTGTGTAGAAGCTTTAATTACAGGAGAACACAAGTACACTCAACTTGAAATTAATCAATAGTAATGAAACCGGTGAGGACATCGTGAATCTAGAGAATGTATATCTGTACCCGTTGCAGTTTGTAGAAACTTTTCAAGCGAATAATAATGGGTGAAATTCCGTCGTCGGGTAATTTCGAAACGCTACCATGAGATAGAATTAAAAATTTTGATTGACAATTACATGCTGAAAGTAGGTTAAACAGTAGTGCACTAATGAAAGCGAATTGTTATTGTTGAGTTTATACAAAGACAAGCATGGTTTATTAATTGTATAAATGGGCTACATAACATATGATCCTTCCAACGCAAACGGTCTTATTGCAACGGCGGCAACTACAGGAGCGCGCAAAACACAAGCAAACACGCTTCGCTCAAACGCACATCACGCCACCTACATACGTTGCGCCCATGTTGGAAAATACGAACGCCTCTGTGTGTCAAACCTCATCAGTAATCGGATGGTTCAAGATTAACAAAATTAGTTACATAGATGTGGTATAAAGAGAAAATCAACTACTATTAGTAGACTGGGGATTTTATGCATGTAAAATAGATAAAAAAGTTGACGAACTTTGTAGTAGTAGAAAGATTAAAAGGGTTTAATGATGTTGACACATTGTCTTCGTCATGATAATATTATTCAAAAAAGAATGAAACCTCTATTGCGTATCATCGTTTTGCAATTAATACGGAAAATTGTTATTTTGCATAAAAAGCTCTAACTAGCTGTTATGAAATAGCAAAGAAAGTCGATTTTATCATGGCGGTGTTATACTACATGTCGCAGTGACAACAGTGGTCACAATAATAAATTACAATTAGGAATTCATATTACAACAACCATATCCCATTTTGCACAAAACAGTCAAACTTGATTACAAGCTTCTCTGACATTTAAAAAATTCGATGATTGTGAATACTCTGTGACAGTATTGAAGCAGTCTTTTCGTCCTCAACTTGAAAAATTGATCATACTAAGAATGCAAAACGAAATGGGAAATAATACATATTAAGAATTTGAACTTAAATTAATACCATAATATTACATTTTTCATATTGTTTATTTATAAATATTTGTAGAATGATTAGTTAAAAATAACATAACCACGCGAAGAGGTCAAAATTGGCCTTGTGTGATTAAGTAGAAAAAAGGTATAAAAAATATTTGATACAAATAGAAGATAGGAGAAGTAAATCAAAAACGTATTTTTACAGCGTTCAGATCTTTACTTACTTAGTTTACCGTATTGATTAAATTGAGCATAAAATGTTCGTTAAAATTTTTTAAATATCGTTTGCAAAATATAAAATGAACAATCTATCTCAGTAAAAGTTATAAATATTATAAATAATAATAGAAGTAAATTACATATTAATACTAATTACAAATTATGATGAAGATATATTCGAATGTTTTAATTGTTATAACTTTGTAACAACAATATCTTAAAATGCTAAATTGTACAATGATGGTGTAACCTGTATAGAATTATTATAATATTTTGATTCAGTGTGATAAATGCTCATTTACGCGTAAACGAATTCCGGTTTAAACTATGTCACCGTTTATGCTAAGTTTACTCTTCAATAACGAGTTAATATTAAAAGAAAAGTTCAATAAAAGTCCAATAAAATTTCATTAGTAAAGTAGATACATTATAATATGTCTATTAATGATAAAGTACATACATAATCAACAATATATTACTAGTGATATAAAAATACAAACATGCAATACGAAGTCACAATGTTAAAAATATTCCAATAATTCAAAAAGTGGGAAATATGACAATTTGGCAGTAAATAAGCGATGTTGTTAATAATGCATTGGTCAATAATGTAGTACATGACCAATATATTACATGCAATTACATATTTTTAGATAATTAGAACGACAACAATTAATGTACACTAATAGATAAAATAGTATTTATTAAAATCATAAAAGTTATTATTATTGCGGCGTAATTGTTCAAAGTGTAAAGTAAAATAAGTTAGTACATATGACATGTATTTCTGCAAGTAACCATATTTTCGGCTATGAACTCTTTTATAAAAATTGTATTTATTGGAAAAACCATCTTGTACCTACAGTGAAAAGAGATTCGATACTTCCATAATAAAATAGAAACAAAAGTCGTGGAAATACACAAATGGAAAAAGTAAGTTCCTAAAATAAGATCCCATTTTTGGTTCTAACCACTTGGTTTTACTTTCTTTTTCTCACACGTTGTGCATATAAAACCCACTTCTTCGGCGGAATCCATTTAAAATAAAATTTAATAAGAACTTTCAAAATATCCTACATTCGGAAATGATAACATAGTCAATAATTAATAGCTACGAGTAGACTACTAAATTTGTGCATACAGGGTGTTTCGTCTAAAACAGGACACCTAAATATCTCCTCTACCTCTAAAAATACGAAAAATGTTTCTAACGTAATCTAAATGGTTTCAAAAGTCGAATCAGATGGAAGAATCATTTTTTATAAATTGTAATTTTTTAATCGTTTTTTTCAAGGTCACTCGTGTTTTTTTTACATGTATACACACATCTTTTGTTGTTGTATGTTATAGCAAACATTATTGTGCATTCATCCATGTTTAATAGCACGACCTTGAAATGACCGTGAACTATAAAATTTGCTAATTAATGCAGAACTTACTTTCAGCAACATTTCAGATTTCAACGGTAACAGAAATTCGACCATGAACTTGAACTTGTAAATAAACACATTGTATCATTCCTCATTGTACATAGAGAGTGAGAAAGATATGTATTTAAGAGTTTACTCACTGCTAGATTTCTCAGTGTATCGACAAGCGATCCATAATGCGTTATTCAGAACCGGAGAAAAGTCAAATGGTTTTAATTTACCGTGAAGCCTGAGAGTGTCTAAGAGAAGCAATACGAATTTATAAAGACAGATTTCTAGAACGTTCTTGTCCATCACGTTCTGCATACTCAAGTATTGTTAAAACATTTTGTGAGACTGGTAGTGTCAACAGAAACATTCGTGTGAGACGTAAGACTGTTACTCATGAAGCAAATGTGAAAAATATCATCGTTAAAGTTAATCAAAACACGCATGTTAGTATAAGGCAACTTGGTCGTGAAATCGGTATTAGTGTGACAAGCATATTCCGGATTCTTCATTCACAAAAATTTCATCCTTTCCATTTATCTCTTCACCAAGAGCTCCATGGAAGAGACTTTGAAAACCGCGTACACTTTTCTCAATGCGGTATACGGAAATATGAAAGTGATGAAATGTTTTTCCAAACAGTATTGTTTACGAATGAAAGCATCTTTTACAAATCATGGTCAGGTGAACCTCAAGAACATGCATTATTGGTCGGTTGAAAATCCACTATGGTTTAGACAACTCGATAAGCAGAGACCATGGACCATAAATGTCTAGTGTGGTATTCTAGATAATAGGATAATTGGGCCGTATTTTATCAACGGTACACAAACTGGGCAGAGGTATGCTGAATTTTTAGAACATATTCTACCAGATTTATTAGAAGATGTACCACTTAGGGACCGTCTAGTATTATGGTATCAACAGGATGAGTGTCCTGCACACTTTTCCCATATTGCAACACATGTCCTGAAAGAAAAATTCCCAAAGCGTTGGATTGGACGCAATGGACCTGCATCATGGCGTTCGCTGTAACGGCTCGTTCACCCGATCTCACACCACTTGATTTTTTCTTATGGAGGACATTAAAGGGTACGGTTTATCAAGATCAGCCCACGACGCCAGAAAATATAAAGGGACGAATGATTACTGCATGTGCTGATATAAAACCTGACATCATCGAAAGAGCTGTACAATCGGTCGATTTTCGCATTACGAAATGTATCACAACGGAAGGACATCATTTCGAACATGTATTACAGTAATAAATGTGATTATTTACAAGTTCAAGTTCATGGCCGAATTTCTGTTACCGTTGAAATCTGAAATGTCGCTGAAAGTAAGTTCTGCATTAATTAGCAAATTTTAGAGTTCACGGTCATTTCAAGGTCGTGCTATTAAACATTGATGAATGCATAATAATGTTTGCTAAAACATTCAGCAACAAAAGATGTGTGTATACATATAAAAAAACACGAGTGACTTTGAAAAAACGAGTAAAAAATTACAATTTATAAAAAACGATTCTTCCATCTGATTCGTCTTTTGAAACCATTTAGATTACGTTAGAAACATTTTTTGTATTTTCTGAGGTAGACGAGATATTTAGGTGTCCTGTTTTAGACGAAACACCCTGTATATGATAAAAATATGACGTAGTAAACTTTTATTGTACATAAAGATCCGCAGTCTCTTAATGATATAAAACTAGTGAGTCATAAACTTCGTTGTAGGCGTTATGCGACAGTATTTATAAAAATGATTGTCCACGTACTATTTTGTAGGTATATATAATTTAATTTATCAAATTTAATAAATAATCTTCATGCTTTAAACTAGACTTTACACCTTTAATCGAATAAAATTGAATAAACCACTTTAACAGCCTTTTACACTGATTTTCATAGAATGTGCATGCTCCAGAAGGTAATTGATTTCAATACAAATATACAGAAAAATAACTAACACACGGTTAGTTATGAATAGACGGCAGATTTGATGCGTTTATGACAAAAGTGCGTAGGCGAAACATGAAACAGTAGAAAAATAAAGGGATTTAAGAATTTTGGTACTTTATGACCAACTTATTCAAATAATTAAAATATGGAACACATTTTCATTTGATTCCAGTGACCTGTAAACGATGCAGAACATTTTTATGTTGCATAAAGATCCACAGTCTTGTTAGGAAACAAAATTTCATCGTTATTACATTTAAGAATTCTGTAACTGAGATAGCCTGAAGTTTGATATTAGACAGATTTAGCCTGCAATCAGCATGAGCGAAAAATAAACCGAAATTGGCGAGCGTAGGCTGCATAGTGAACGTGGCGATAGCAGCGAATCATTTTGATCGACGCTTGATTCTGCGAAATTGAAATAAATTGAGTTAGATGTTAATTGCATTGATATCCTCAGTCCTACCTTACAATATTCAACAGGCTAACCAAAGCAGAACCAGACGTCCACGTGACCTGACAGACATGGAAATGAAAGTTGCTACTTCGTATGGGGGCAAGTTGTCTTTTTGCATGCAAACATAGTACGCTATGTTCGGCGCGCGGTGACGGAAGACATTATTTTTGTGGCTTGTTGCGTTCGTGGGCGACAGTGTTCTGACTTATTTTAATTCCGTCCTTCTACCCTCCATTCCCGTTCGATCTCAACGTAGAACGCAATGTGTGTAAACAGAACGTTCTGCATTTCCAATTAGTTCTTACTGTGTTTATCAATACTTACAAAGAACATCACCCAATTCGATTATAATCACAGTTATTGATTGTAATGAAACTTGGCATACTTATAATATATTTGAGAAATATTCTACACCTATTTTTTTATAGCTGTCTGTTTACATGATTAAGGAGCGAAAGCAGCCCCAAATGTTAGAGACATAGGAAACTTATTTTACATTTTACAGTTAGTAATTAATGGAAATAAAAAATATATTAAATACAAAAATTTATTTTCATACAAAGATATCACATTTTTCGAATTATTTACAAATGGAAAAAGATATAAAAATATGTAATGTATTTTATACCAATATTCACACAGTAATACTTCGTAACAATGTACGATTAAAATTAAGAATAAAAATTGTCGACTCTATCATTGGGAATATAATAAGATCGTGGAATACAATTTTCAACAATATTTTATTTATAATACCGAATCATGCCATAATACACTACAAAAAGCTTTCTTATTCTACACCGTTTAATATTTTTCGAATATATTTCTCAAAATAACCTATTATTCTGTGATTTGATGGGAGGATACCTATAATTAAGAAATATTAAATCTTTTACGTTAGATCTTAATGAGTAACGTAATACGAACTCTTGGTTTATAGATATGGTCGTATTTATGCACTCAAATATTGCAAACAAACATAATGACTTCACAGAAAACCATTTTTGTGACTAAGTAATATTCTTAAAAAAAAAAATGTTAAATCTCACGAGCTACATTATATATTCCAATGAAAAAAGACTCGTGCATCCAAAATGATATTTACTGACTGTCTTAAACGATTAATCAAGGCTGTATCAGACTGATTTCTCTAATGACAGGTATATAATATACAGGGTGGGGCACTAACTATGTCCAGTTTGAATATTGCCGTTATTTGTAATAATATGAAAAAATGTTATATAGAAAACTTACACGGTATAGAGGGGGACATATTGTGACACAAACATTTTCTGCGTGGGTGGAGACATAGAGGAGATTTCAAGGTCAACTCTATTTTTTTAAATGGAATGCTATGTTTTTTTTATCACGATGTGATAGCCAGTGTTGAGACGAATTCAGCGAGTTATCATTGAAGGTTATGCAAGGTCAAATATGGTAGTAAAATAAACTTTATTTCATTACGGGAGATGCTCGAATTGATGACTGTTTGTGTCAATGCAAAGTTGCAATCTTCGTATCATATCATTTTTTGCACAATCTTCCAAATGTTCGGTGCGAAGGATGTGTACGGTTTGGATATCGTTCAGCATACAAGGATTGAGCTCTTATCGAATTTTGTTGCATTTCTCCATAAATGAGGATCATATCCACTTGCTCTTCGAAAGAAAACTTCATTTTGATGATCACGCAGCTACTTGATTTAACAATCGACCGAGACTGACTGACCGATTCATGTTAATGTTACGAACTGGTGAGATGTTTACATTTCTAGCTATACGCGATGTATTGCCACAACATAAACAATTTTACAAAACCATTCGTTTATGTAAAAGTGAGGGTCTATGAAATAATACAGCATGTGCTAGAATAAGTTCAGAAAGGATAAGACATGTACGTGATGCAGGGATACGAAGATTGCAAGTTTGCATTGACGCAAACAGTCATCAATTCGAGCATCTCCCGTAATGAAATAAAGTTTATTTTACTACCATATTTGACCTTGCATGACCTTCAATGATAACTCGGTGAATTCGTCTCAACACTGGCTATCACATCGTGATAAAAAAAACATAGCATTCCATTTAAAAAAATAGAGTTGACCTTGAAATCTCCTTTATGCATCCACCCACGCAGAAAATGTTTGTGTCACAATATGTCCCCTTCTATACAGTGTAAGTTTTCTATATAACATTTTTTCATATTATTACAAATAACGGCAATATTTAAACTGGGCATAGTTATTGCCCCACCCTGTATACTCAATAATTACCATTTCGATATACTACTTACTGGCTATAATTTTGCTCACACTGTTAACCGAGCATTTATTTTTTCTTACTATTTTAATGTTTAATAGTTGCCTAATTATTAATTCTACTTAATAACTAACATAGTCATAAAATGATTACTTCTAAATCGGCATCCATCATAATGAATAAGATAATACAGTATTTAATCGATAAGTGTCACAAAATTCTGAACGAGATGTGTCCCATCGTCCATTACACAAGTAAATATCATCGCAATTATATCTGATTTGGTATCATTTTCATTAGAAAAATGCCACAAATATGTTGATGAAAGTTCCATAAAAAAATAATAAATAAAGAAGTTTTGTCATTGGATTAGTAGTGGTCTCACCAATATACCCGACCCATATGATGTCATACTTCTCGGCGATCGAGGCCTCACGAGCTTCGCTTTCCTTTTCTCCGTTCGGCACAAGTCAAAAAATGGTATACCTGAACACGAAGTGTCACTGGCCGGACCCGTGGTTGTGACATTTATCGATTAAATACTGTATTTCGAAAAATATACAATTAAAAAGGATAATAGTAATTGTTGAATATATCAACTTAATATTTTGTTAACTGAACGGAGCCAAGATCGATTTCAAAATATGCCAACTTTATTTAGGTAATAAAACAATTTAATTTTATTAATAATTTCATAAAAGCTTTAGGTAATAAATTAATTTACAAATAGGTTGTCTCGAAATTTATGCTAGAATCCACACCAGAGTGAGACTGTTGTAGGAATGAAACAGTATTACCATGATATAAAGGGTGTTTCGTCTAAAACAGGACAACTAAATATCTCCTCTACCTCAGAAAATACAAAAAATGTTTCTAACGTAATCTAAATGGTTTCAAAAGACAAATCAGATGGAAGAGCCGTTTTTTATAAACTGTAATTTTTTAATCGTTTTTTTCAAGGTCACTCGTGTTTTTTTTACATGTATACACACATCTTTTGTTGTTGTATGTTATAGCAAACATTATTGTGCATTCATCCATGTTTAATAGCACGACCTTGAAATGACCGTGAACTATAAAATTTGCTAATTAATGCAGAACTTACTTTCAGCGACATTTCAAATTTCAACGGTAACAGAAATTCGACCATGAACTTGAACTTGTAAATAATCACATTTATTACTGCAACAAATGTTCGAAATGATGTCCTTCCGTTATGATACATTTCGTGAGGCGAAAAACGACAGATTGTACAGCTCTTTCAAAAATCCCATTGAGAAAAGTGTACGCGGTTTTAAAAGTCTCTTCCATGGAGCTCTTGGTGAAGAGATAAATGGAAAAGATGAAATTTTTGTGAATGAAGAATCCGGAATATGCTTGTCACACTAATACCGATTTCACGTCCAAGTTGCCTTATACTAACATGCATGTTTTGATTAACTTTAACGATAATATTGTTCACATTTGCTTCATGAGTAACAGTCTTACGTCTCACACGAATGTTTCTGTTGACATTACCAGTCTCACAAAATGTTTTAACAATACTTGAGTATGCAGAACGTGATGGACAAGAACGTTCTCGAAATCTGTCTTTCTAAATTCTTATTGCTTCTCTTAGACACTCTCAGGCTTCACGATAAATTAAAACCATTTGAATTTTCTCCGGTTCTGAATAACGCATTATGGATCGCTTATCGATACACTGAGAAATCTTGCAGTGAGCAAACTCTTAAATACATATCTCTCTCACTCTCTATGTACAATGAGGAATGATACAATGTGTTTATTTACAAGTTCAAGTTCATGGTCGAATTTCTGTTACCGCTGAAATCTGAAAAGTCGCTGAAAGTAAGTTTTGCATTAACTAGCAAATTTTAGAGTTCACAGTCATTTCAAGGTCGTGCTATTAAACATGGATGAATGCACAATAATGTTTGCTATAACATACAACAGCAAAAATTGTGTGTATACGTGTAAAAAAACACGAGTTACCTTGAAAAACGGTTAAAAAATTACAATTTGTAAAAAACGATTCTTCCATCTAATTCGTCTTTTGAAACCATATTTAGGTGTCCTGTTTTAGACGAAACACCCTGTATAACAAAAATCAGAGGATAGGATTCAAACGATGCCACATGGCCAACGAACATTCTCGAACGAACGCACGGAGGAGGAACAATTGAAAATCAGGCATTCTTTACCGATACTAAAAAGTCCCACATTGCACGTAGTGTGAACCTACAAATGATAAATTTGATACGCGAGTCTCCATCAGAGACTTTATGAAAAAAAGTGAATTAACCATTTTTTCTTACATTATTTCCAAATAAACGAAAATTGCAACAGTCTGTTAAACCCACATTCGTGTTTACAATATGCAGAAACGCTCACTCGCGAATAGTTGTTTCCCTTTAGCTAAGCCGTGTCGAATAACGCAATTTCGAAGTTATTGATTAAAACTGGTTAATTCAGAAATACTATGTATTTCCTTTGTATGTTTCCAGAACGTACCCGGAAGCTAGATTAACACAAAGACGCATGAAGGGAATGAGATGAAAACATTATTGTACATAGATACCATTCGTGTGTAGAACTAATTTACAGTACCTAATAAACGTAATCTCTAGCATAACGAAATCGAAAATGATTTAAAGTTCGAAAACAAATTGAAAATGCACACGTGGTTGAATACGGTTTTGTAATATTATTTATTCAAAATGAAATACGGTGGATGATAAAATTATTATGATCAGATGGAAAACTTGCATAAAGATAACTCCTGTATTTATGGATATTACTGCATTATGATAGTGTAAAATGTTACAGTATATTTCTAAATAAATAAATTACAGATCACAGTAATAATTAATGTAAAATCTATCCTCTTTTAAATCATTTTAATGAGTGATTACTATTTTTTTCTACTTGGGCATAAAAGCAGCTCCAATATTTAAATTGTATGAACTCGATTCTTAATTTTTTGTGGGTTTACTCAATTCACTCGAAAAAATAAAAATAGAATCATCGTAATATGCTATTGAAAGCATAACAATATGTTCCGTAGCAAAAGAGGTATTAAAAGTATTTTATTCATTCCATTTGTTACCATACTTCAAATTAGTAGTGTGATTATATTTGAGATCAATAAATATTATAGAGGAAAATAAAATTGGCGAGAAAATAGTGACAGTGTAACATTTTTAAACAAAATTTTATCTAAACAAAATACAATTTGCATACAATATTAAATGAATTTCACGAAAAGTTTGCTGGATATATTATTTTTCGATCAAATTTTTAACAACCGTTTTTTTAGTATACCTTCACTTTTCACAAAAGAATTGTAACAGTATATAGAATGGTTTTCAATATTTATAGACGCTAACTGAGTTTCTTGCATGCAAGTGCTGCATCTATTCTGAATATTTTTCAAGCATTGCTAAATCATTGTTGTACTTCAGTGTTTTTAATTTCTCTGTCTAGCAATTGATGCTCAGAATTTTTCTTTTATATTCAAATCCACACTCAAATAATATTACAATGATCATATCACATGAAGAAGAATTATAATTACAATGCAGCATAGAATTCGAATGACCATTCAGAATTAAAATCTTTCTAAACAAAATGCTTAATACTTAATGATTTATTTTGTGATCATATTCATAAATTCAAGCACACACACACACACACACACACAATGGCAAATTAATAACAATGCTAGTCATTATTGAGCTATAACATAATAAGTGTAATAAGCAGTGATAATGCCGTCAAATGTGCAAAAATTATAATTCTATAAGAACATTCATAATTGAATCATTACTACATTGCGAATTTTATGCAATCGGAAACGATTAATACAATTGATTTCCACATATCACCAGCTTATTGTACTTCATCAAATTTACTTATTTATTATCTCAAACCGCAACATAACCTCTCACCCCGTGCTCGTTACACGCTTCTCACACGTTCGTCATATTCTACAGAACATCTCAAACGCTCACCGAAAATCGCAAACATTTGGTCCTTCGAGGCGGATCGTGGATTTTTCTGACGTGTGTGCAGCAGTGTAATTCAGAGCACATGGCTCAACTCGCCTCGCACCTCCGTGCACGTTGATGAACTGCAATTCACGCTATGCTCGTGGAGATCAAGAAGGTACATCGTCCCGTGGGAACTCTCCAGCAAGGTTAGTCGTGCCGTCACCCACTGCAGGAGACCCTGACCGGAGGACAACCCGCAATAACCCCCCGGAGGAACTTCCTATGGAGCTCGCCCTCAAGGTCTATGGTCAGATGTCTCGACTGAGAAGCCTCAAGGATCTCGAGCACTCGGTGTCCGTCATGACACCCGCTACGACCAGCCTGTCGGAGTTGGACATCGTACGGCACGTGGTCGGCGACGTCCAAAAGAGAATCCTGAAGGAGCAATCCTATTTCGACACGACGTCGGGTGGCTTTCTCAACCACGATTATTTCGCGGAGAACGCCCACTATCAAAAAGCTCGTACCGTACGCCAACATCAAGTTGCTAGAAAATAAGCTACTTCTCAAGCTCACGCCATCTCATGCACCTGCAGCCACCTCGACTCAAGCTCAAAGCTCCCGGAGATCTTTCTCCCCACATTCTCCGGTGAGTATCTCAAATGGCCATCCTTTCTGGAGCTATTTACCCCGCTCATGATCAAAAACTTCCAACTCACCGCCGTGGAGAGACTCCACTATCTTAGGGGCTGCACGGAGAGCTCATCAGCTCGACTCATATCAAATCTGCCGCTCACTGGTAAATCACCGGCAACCTCGATAGAGTTACTCACAGAGCGATATCAAAACGAACGGCTCTTCGTGCAAAGCTAATCTTAACCGTATCTTTGTGCAACGACAGCGCTGAAGACGATGGGAGGCACCGACGGCATCGGAGACTGCCTGCTGGTCCACCATTACCTTCCAGGCGCTGGAACCTAAGCCTTCCACCTTATCTCACGACGCAGCCCAATCTCATTGGAGCTCCGGTGCAGTCGTCAACTCATAAACGTCTTACGCCACATATCACTTTACATTACTACCCACAGCTCTCATCATCATGCTCATACTCAACGTACACACATGCGTTCGTTCAACATGCTCGCGTACACATTGATTCAGGATCTGAACTCGCTTTCGTCACAGAAGAGCTCATCAACCCGAGCGCAATTTCGAACTACTCACGCACGTGGTGCAACCAGGCGATTCATCGTGCTTATTCCACTACGATCTCCAATCTATATCCTAGGCAACTCACTGCAAATAGCTCGTTCATGTCTTCAACTCACAATCAGAAAGCTCACGAGAAACGAGGAGTATCGTGCTCTCTATCAGTAATTCATGAATCAATGCGAGGAACTCAACCACATGGTGGAGGCACCACTAATTTCACCCAACGACACATCGCACTGTTACTCACCCCACCAAGGGGTTCCAATGGGCACTTGCTCAACGATCTCCTGCGCACTGGTGCAAATCTGCTTCTCAACATATCAGTCGTGCTCCTATAGATTCGACAGCATCGACACGTCTTTGCCACAGATAATCACCAAGATGTATCGACAATTAACAATGGGATCTTCAACGAATACTGTGGATTGACGAACACCAAAATGAGATCTCATTTCAACTCACCACTCCTTCCTACCTGTGAGAGCACTCTTGCAACTGGCGGAAGACGAAGGTCATCGATTCCCACTTGCAGTGCCATCGATCACCCGCGGCAGATATGTTGATGACCTCTTTGAAGGAGCAGACACCAGCGATCAACTCATTCAAGCCACACATCAATTACAGGACTTGTGAAACGCCGACGGATTTCCGCTGTTCCCAGTGGCGTTCAACACATCCCGATGTACTCACGCCAGTCTCATCCTAGACTGTGCAACTATAATTCTTGAATAGAATCCTCAGGAGGACATGTTCTTTTTCTCATCCAAGTCATAGCTCAAACATTTGATCCATTGGGGTTTCTCTCCGCAATCACAATCCGAGACAAGATGCTGCTACAGGAACTTTGGCTTCACATGCTCAACTGCGACGATCCTTCCCAGGTTCTCGCACGTTCATCACATTCTACAGAACATCTCTAAAGCTCACCGAAAATCTTAAACACACTGTTTATATTGCATCTATTAATTTTTGTCATGAATGCATAAAATCCGCAGTCTAGTGACGACTATATGTATAATTGATTAATATAACAGCAATTGTAACATATAACCGCTTCTGTTTTATTTTCAAATCGGACACAAACTTTTGCAATCACCTAATAAGTTTTGAAGCTAAAAATATCTCAAAGTTTGATCCAATTTCTATGTAAAAATTTTCCATTTTGAATCGCGATGTCTCGCTAATTGCCTATTGAAATAGTCTTACATATCTCAAGTTAGCAGTGGTCGACGACAGAGAAAAAAAAGAGGTGCAGGAAGTAATGAACTCGATGTGCATTTATTTATGTAGCTACAGCGACGCACACTGTCCTGGTTTCATTTTATTTTTACTCGTGTCAGTATTCCTTTCTATTTGTGCACTTGCTCTGCGGTGTACATATGTATATCTCTCCAAATCCACACGGCAAATGCTGCGAACTACGGCGACTTCCTGTTTATAATGAAACGATTGAAACCTTCTGATTGGCCCACCATTCATTCGCTCTTACAAAAATGTCGCTAACTTCTGTTGTTCCCTTTTTTTTCATCTCGCAAGCTACCGAACGTCATTGAAGCACAATATCGATTGGCGATATTAAATTTGCGATATTAAATTCAAAGTGGGAAACTTTTCAAGCACGATTCAACGTGCTGACGTTGCATACATTTCACAAAATATCTACTTCATCCGGATTAAACTGTTTCAACTTTATCTCTTTATTCATGTTCTAATGAAATATTAAATATAAGCGATAATCCGGTTTTTGCGGAGAACGCTGACAGCCATTAAATTTTAATTTCCCCTTACGCCATATTAATTAAATCTCCTATATTTTGTATTACTTATGTATTTCTTGTATAGTACGTTACTGTTAATTAAAAAGTTAAATTTAAAGTTTTATAAGTTACTAAGAAATTTTCTAAATGGTGCTACTAGGATTTCCTAAATTGTCCTGATGCGATTTAAGGCTCTCATCAAATATTTTCATAAACTGAAAGATTCGAATAACGTGTCGAAAAGAATTTATGGTTAGTAGAATGAGGAGAATATGCAAAAGACAGTTAAAGCATGTCGTAATAAAGTATACTGCTTTAATGAATGCTGCACCAGATTTCAAGTATCTAAACCAGCTCTTAAAAGACTTCTAGTTACGGTTGAGAGACCCTTATACTGTTTATAGATGAGTTTAATTTAGTTTCAGTGTTTTATTGTCTCTCTACCAAATTTTACTATTTCAGATAACATATAAATAACAAGTCATTGTAAAAAGATTATTTTCTTGGAATATTAAAACAAAATGTCACCCTATCATTTGACGTATATAATTTTTTTAGAAAACGGTAGGTACCAAATTATCCTGAGGACCAACAATTTCTTAAACTCTTAAGTGACTTGTTTTGTTGCGCGACGTGCGTTCTTCAGTGGCGAGTTTCTTTTTCGCCGCTGACATACAAGTGTATATAGGTATATACGTCATAGGTATTACATCAGAGAATCATCTCACCATAGGCATAGCGTTACAAATAAAATAAAATGTTATCATAGTTTTAAACTATCATGCAAACACATACGACATGGGCATTCGGTAATACATATAGTATAAGTAATTAATAATCGGGAGTCGTATGCGAGACTCGATACTCTCGATCGATGAGCGTACCGAAGCGTCCGTTATTTACTAAGCTAGGACAAAAACCTGACGATTTTGCGACAAATTACTGACGATCAACGGACAACGTGGCAGTAGCGAAGGAACGTGCGTGCTGTTGACCACGTATTGAATTTATGAACTTTATGCTAATAACGAGGTACAGATTTCGTATGCTTTATGTTTTAGTTATCGTGTCTTAATCGAAATACATATATTTCTACATTCGTTATATTTTCCATTAATATTTAAATGTTTATTATTACGATTCTTTGACATTCACGAAACGTTCCCGAACAAACTACTAAAATAATAATGGCGATTGTATCCGTCGCAGTGATGCCAGAAACACCCAAAACTGGGTGGATTTTCCTCTCCTCCTTTTCCCATTCCACTACCTGAGCACACTCCAACGTCCCCCACTAAGACCGTAGACTGGTCACGTGACGTGCCGCGCAACGTGTCACATATTACTCTGGTCATTAGAGAGGTGGTAAACTGTATCCCCCTCGATTGAACCGATCTGGCATCACTAATCCGTCGTAGCCACTTACAGTCAGTGTAACAAGTATTCGTAGACAATTTAAAAACGTACAGTGGCGTGCAAAAGTATCCGGACACCCTTTAAAAACGAATAACTTTTTCAAAATTACTTCAAACGGCTTGAGTTTTTTTGAGATGTTAGAAGGATTCGTTTACTCGGTAGCGTGTAAATAATTATTTATACAAATTGCTGATGATCGAAATCGTGAAGAAAAAAGTATGTAATGATTTTTAACTTTTTTTTCAGTGCCTGTAATGAAAATTTAAGATATACCTTTTGTAGATCTCCATAGGTTATATACATGCGCAAAGTTTCATCGAAATCGGTTAATGTTGCTATGAGATACGAACATTGCAAGATGGGAGCTTAAGGGTGAAAGTCGCAGAGTTTCGGTCTTTCCAGGGAATTTTGTCCTTATGTAATCACCTTTAAATGTTTGTAACTCGTTAACCGATTTCGATGAAACTTTGTACATGTACATAACTTACTTAGACCTATAAAACGCGTCTTTTAAATTCTTGTTACAGGTACAGATTAAAAAGTTATAAATCGTGACCTTTACTATTTTCGTCGCAATTCCGACCAATAGCAATTTTTAGAAAAAATTATTTACACGCTACCTAGTTAACTAATGCGTCCAACATCTCAAAAAACTCAAGCCGTTTGAACTAATTTTGAAAAAGTTATTCGTTTTTAAAGGGTGTCCGGTTACTTTGTAACGTGGACCAAACGGCTTGAATATTTTTCAGATGTTCGCAGGATTAGTTTACTAGCTAGTGTGTAAAAGGTAAATGTCACTATTTCAAGTTTTTTACCTGTGGCGATAATGAAAATTTATAGCAGACCTTTTGTAAATCTAACTATTTTATATACATGTACAAAGTTTCATCGACATCGGTTAACGCATAAAAAAGCTATAGGCATTGCAAGATATAAAAATCTTTAAATTTAGGATTTGTGATTCATTGAAATCGGAGTTCATAATTTTTTTGCTATTTTCAATTAATTATATCTCATAGCAACTTTTATCGATTTTGATGAATTTTTGTGTATGTATATAACTTAATTAGGTCTACAAAAGGGATATTTTAAATTTTCATTATAAGTACAGATAAAAAAGTTAAAAATCCTGACCTTTACTTTTTTCTTCAAAATTCCGACCAATGGTAATTTTTAATTAATTTCTATGTACATTACCTAGTAAGTTAATCCTTCTAACATCTCAAAAGAACTCAAGGCGTTTTGCCCAATTTTTAAAAAGTTGTTCGTTTTTAAAGGACGTACGAATACCTTTTACCCTGATTTTAAGTGCCTATGGCGGATATTATCGCCACCAATGCATGTATTCCACAATGCCCACGACGTATATATTCGTAAATCTTCCAATTATTTGTTCATTGAGGATTGCACAGAAATTAAATAAGTATTGGTATTAGGTGAACGCAACACGAGAATTAAATAATTAAATGTTTGCAAGAAGATAAACTTTTAAACAACTTATGACTAAAAATCCACTAATTGAAAACATATGGAATAGCTTATGAACTAACTTATGATATAGAAGAATGATAGATCATGTGAATATTACATCCCGTGTTATTACTTTAAATAACAGCGCGTGAAAAGTTAATTGAATTTTCATAAAGCAAAATAATCGCCATCTTGAGAAGTGTATAACACTAACAGCAAACGTGATAAATGATTAAATAAAAATATGTTATTTATTGGGTTGTTCGGAAATCGGCGGTGATTTCCATTCATTCAATTCTGTTGAGTGAAAACAAGATTATTGTAATTAAATACGTAAAATTTATGATGCACTTTTACAAATTGTGCACGTGATATTTTCAGTATAAACAATAGAAATTGTTATCTACCTTCGCAAATGCGACCGTTCCCGAAATATAATACATACCAAGCAAGCACAACACTGTGATGTTATGGTATTGAATGTGAATTCCATGCTAATATGTTTTTGTTAACTGAATACTAACAGTGCCGCTGTTTGCACTGCGGTAGACAGCATAATTTTGTGGGGATATCATTCAATGTGGAACGGTTGTTGTTTTAATAGTAAAGTGTGAATGTATGTCAGTTTTTCTTTCTAGTGGTTTTATTATTTCATGAAATACATTATCGCACCACCAGCAAGAAGAAAACATTATGTTCTATTGCCATTTAAATGTATGTGATTGGTAGAGTCGCGATCTAACTTGACTTTTTCAGTTGTATCATGAAAAATAAAATTACCTTAAAGTTTGAAGTAAAAATTCATTGGTAAACTTTTAATCTCACTTTTATGTGAGAAAATTGGTAGCAAATTGATAACACATGTTCTTATGTTATATTTCAAAATATTATTATAAGACAGCGGATTTTATGCATTTATAATAAAAATGACTAACTGAAATACGAAATTGTAAAGATACTAGAAGAATTTAAGAATATTGTTACATTACATTCAATTTATTAAAATTCTTTCATAAAAAATACAGTTCTATTTGATCTCTGTTTCTATTAAATGATTTAGAAAATTTTTATTTTGCATAAAATTCACTGTCTAGATATCATACCCCGAAAAAGCAAAACTAATTATCAAAAATTTGAAATTGTAAAATACCTTAAAAATTTTAAAGATGTCAAAACCAACCTAAAAATTCGGTGTTTAGGGAACTGTAAGTTTAAAAATAATTTTGTACATGTACTTTGGAATAATATTATTTTCAAAATAAATAAAACAAATAAATTTTCAAAATAATATTATTTTTCACAAATCTTGTTATAGATCTTATAAATTAAATTATCATATCAGAATTAAGCTTATCAATTAAAGAACAAACTGACATTATATTCCTTTTGGTAATACATTTTCTTTTCGTCCTTCTGACAAAATTAATTGAATAAACTTCAAGAAACATACGTACAAGAATAGGTTTTCAATTACATAACATATACTGGGTGTATCTAAAACCTGGAACGAATTATAACTCTACTGTTATTGAAGATAGAAAAAAATTGTACAGGAAAATATTGCATTGTTTAAGATTCTGTATCATTCTTAATATGATTTTTATGTACGTGCATCGATGCAGTTGCACTTGTTTTTTGAAAACTACTCAGACTTTTTTACATAATTCGATACCTTGTGCTATTCTGAATAAAAAAGTATTTGGGCACAATCGTGAAAAACTCAATAATTTTCGAGATATTAATTTTTTTCCTAACATCTACAGTAAATGTGCAGATGTTTCACCATTACGACGAAGATTTGCACTTTGCTAACTACACAGGATAATACAACATTTTCTTTCTATCTTCATTAATAAGCTATTTTATTTTATAATTACATCCATGCCTGTGAATACTTTTAAAATATTATTTCAAATAACAAGCTATTTTATCCTATAATTATTTGAGATAATTTTGAGGAATATTTCTTTTGTCGAATTTGAAATAAATAAGTAACGAAATAATACGCCATTTGAAATCGCTATTATTTTAAATAAATCGTTGAATCTTTATACTTTATATTAGCTTACGCGATATATCAGTAAAGAATACAATGATTCGTTTTTGGGATTAAGAATAGGTCTATAGAATAATATTTACTTATTAATAATATAAACTTTACTTATAAATATAGTTTACGCACCTTAAGCGTTACAACACTCAACAGTCTCCTGTTATACAACCCACACACTATTACAGCATACCACATTCGCATATCACAGGGGTGCCAATCTTAGAGACAGTGATGATTATTTCTCACATAAATCAATGTCATGTTACTTTCAAATAACAGCATTGAAAATAACGGTGCGAAATAAATTATTTCAAAAGTAGTTATTTCTTATTTTCATTTCAAATAAAAAAAACCCTAGTCTGGTTATAATTCATTTCAGTTACCAGGTACACCTGTATGCACGAATAATTTTTTGTGATAAATCTGATTATGTAATATGAATTAGAAGTGTATGCCTAACTTGTATTCTATCAGCAGAATTATAATATTAAAAATATTAATAAACATCCAAATTATTACTCGGAAATTATTGTATATCAAAATGAATTTCAATCAATAATTATTTTATCCAACCATTAACATATAATTATTTCGTAGTTAGTGTAATGTTTAATATTTCAATCGACCAGATTTTATTTTCTTTCAATGTGTGCATATAATAGGCGTCACTGCAGTATTCTAAACATTTTGGCAGTGTGTAACGAGTGCAATGATCCGGAGTTCAAACTCAAAAAGATATCATCTGCTTGACAAGTGCTCGTACAAATTTCTTCGAATGAATCAGAGCGTCTGGTAGCTGTGTCTCGGCTGTGTCGTTATGTAATAAAGAGCAACGACGGAGAAGTTGCCGGAAAATCTCCGGAGTTGCCAATTTCTTTGTCCGCAATGGTAGTACAAATAGCAAGTGGTTGTATGAGAAGCTGCTCCGTTAAAACCTGCAACAGCGCCAGCGTTTCTCGAAAATTCTCAATGAAATTGTCAGAAGTTATTAGTAAAACTACAGTGGATCCAAAAATTATTTGAACACTATATATCTGATTCTTCAAAAATTGTTAATATTTAAACTGTGATAGTTCCGTAAAAAAAAAGTAGTACAACAAAAAACGTGGTCACAATTCAAAGCTATAACTTCTACTTGCATACCCCTTAATTCATTTATGCAAAATACATATTAAAATAGTGTTTTGACAACGTCTTAATATTAACTACAAGGACATATAATAAAAAATATAAAATTTCATTTAAAAATTTAAACATGATCTACATAAAAAGCAGCAACACTATAGAATACAATCATGTGTAGACAATTAAAACGGATATACTGTATGATCACATTTATTATTATTTTATTTAGTATTTAGTATTAACAAATTTGATCCAGTTTAAAACAGGATGTATGTTTTATCTTAATTCAATGAGATGTCTTTTAAGGAAATGATCCTACGAAAAAATTGTTTCAATAAAAGTTGCGTGGTACGAAGGGGGATGTTGTGTGGTGTAAATATTATGTCTGAACCTGTTATGACGAGGAAAATATCAAAATTAATGTAATTATTTTCGGGTCGACTGCGTTTTGGAGTACTCCGTGTTCTTAACTTTTTTGAACTTTTTTTTATGTGATCCTGTAGATACCGATGAAGACATTCCGAAAATGTGTGTATGGTTGTTAGGAATTCAGTGGTTTATAAGTTATACGCGTGTATATATGAGCAGTTTTAAGCGTTTTTGACAGGTTAGAGCATCGCCATATTGGATATTCGTTGAGTGGTAGAGGTAGGTAGGTCCGTTCGGCGCATGCGCTGGATAGATCGTGAGTGTTCAGCGCATGTGTTAGATAGTATGGTATATTTACGGGATCGGCTACATAGTACTGAGCGTATGCGCTAGATAGCAATTCAGTGGGTACACATACTTTGTAAACATAAGCAATTTCAAGTGTTTTTCACAAATTAATTATTAATAAGTTCATTGCTGATTTTGAAATGGCTAGTTCAAGCATTAGAAATTTTAACTTTAGAGACATGCCAAATAGTAAAGAAGAAGCAATTACTTGGGCTCAGGACTGTGGATTGTTGTGAAAACTTAAAAAATGTCGTATTCATCGGTGCGAAATGAAAATTTATAACAATAATCGTGGAATCGGTCGTTTTCGGTGTCCAGTAATTAAAATATACAGAATCACATACAAGATTTCAAAAAGAAGGTACAGTCCAAGATGGTTTGGGGTTAGGTCGTCGTGGGAGCGGAGAAGGCCCCCCGCCCATGGTATAATGTTTCGCATTTTGATTTAGTAAGTGCGTTACTATGTATTACGTACGTGTTTTGCTGCCATCTAATGAATTTGTTCGGAAGTATTTAGCCTATTTTGTGTGTATTACCTAGCAAATATATCAATATGGCGGCGCTGTAACTTGTCAAAAAGGCTTGAAAGTGTTCAACTTTATATGTGTATAACTTTTTAACTAATGAATTCCGCGCATTAAGATTTTCATTTTCGGTGTTTTCTCGTCGAAATCTATAAGATTGTATAAAAAAAAAACTTGAAAAAAAGAGTTCTCCAAAACGCAGTTAAACCTTATTTTCAAAGAGAACACTATATTTTTATCTATGTAATGTGGCAGTGTGTTTCTAGACGAAGTCAACGAGGTGCTAACGAAGTCATTTTTTTTCATGGAATGTCATAAAATAGTTAAAAACTAAGTAACCCATTTTTCAAGTTTGTATTAATTTTCATTTTCTACCAAAATTCAAACGAGTGATAGTTTCGAAGTATTCGCAACAGTTTAATGGCCCGTTGTAATTAAACAAGGCATCGCGTGAAGAGTAGCCCATTTCCATAAAAACACGCTATCAGGAAATCACTTTTCCCAGCGTGTACGTAAACACTCCACTGAATAGTCCAAACTTCCACTTAAGATCATTAAGGGAACAAGCTCTGCTATAGACAGCAATCCGATTCAACGATTATCACGATCAGATAGGTCGGCACAATTTCCCTCGAACAGAACCTGAATGAAACTTCCCGCTATTCCCGGCGCATAATACAGACAACTAATGAAGGTGATATTAATTGCAGAGAGCGACAAGAGGGTTACAGTGAAACGCGAGGCCGGCGGAGAGTTCGGTTTGCGTATTCATGGCTCGAAACCGGTGGTGGTTTCCGCCATCGAGCCCGACACACCGGCGGAGACCTCCGGTCTCGAAGTTGGTGACATTATAATGTCAGTGAATGGTAAAAGTGTCATGGACGCGACGCACTCGGAAGTCGTCAGGCTCGCGCACTCTGGCACCGATGTCCTTGAACTCGAAGTCGCAAGAACCTGCAACGTTCTGGCGCCAAGGGTCGCCAGGCCAGGAACCAAGGAAGGCGCTGATGAGGTGCCGATCTGTTCCGGTTATCTCTGGAGGAAATCCACAACCTCCTCGACAACAGACAAATGGGTTCGAAGATGGTTTGCTCTGCGTCGTGACAATTGCCTCTACTATTACAAGACTGACACGGTGAGTGATACAATCGTTTCTTCATTAGGCCGCACAGTGAATTGTTTCGGTTAGACTTTAGAATACCCTCACCACGCCTCCACAAACTTTTGGCACCTATTGTACGTCATTCTACTTGGTTTGATATGGTGAATACAAATATGACTTTCGTTTATGACGAAAATTACAAATCACCGACATACAGTGTTTTTGCGATGAAAGCAACGATCTCGGGTCCGAAACATTGCACTCATCGTGTAAAGAAACGATTCCTCGAGATCCTTTTTCCGTGTGCCGCCAGCGTCGAGACGAGCGAGCAAAAGAATTGGTACGAATGTGCCGGTGAGACAATACTAATCCAATGATAAAACTTTTTTGTTTTTAATCCTTTTTTCGTGAAACTGTCACCAACACATTCGTGACATTTTTCTGATTAAAATGATATCAAACATGATATAATTTGCATCACGTTTACATGTTTAATGCTCGATAATAATTTTTTTTAATGTACAAATATACATAGGCAGGTATGCACCGAAATATGTAATATTTGGTCTCATTTTAATACAAAAAATGTCATGATTTTGTTAGTAAAAGTTTGAGGAGAAAATAATAAATAAACGAAAAAGTTTTGTCATTGCATGACAGAGCGAATATTTTTCTTGCCAATTAATTTATGTTTCTATTAAAATACCTTTATATTTACACCACCCGCTATCGTAATTCAGTATTGCACTGTCACATGAAGTAGTATTCGATATTCTTTATGTTGGACTAGGATAGGAATGTTGTAACTTTTTTAGTATGGTTAGGCATATCATAATTTGTTCATTGTAACGTTTCGGAAATACTACTATTGAGATGAATTCAAAATTTAGTTGTAGCAACTTGCAGCTGTAACTGCGAGATAATTTTTTGTTTTAGAAAGTAATTTCGTAATGAGTAGAAGAGAGTTGTTTAACAAGTTGAGAGAAAAGAGTGTGATGCAGCTAATAATAATTTAATAACAATTCAATGCTAAAGTTTATTTAAATCTCGTTTCTGTTGTAATCTTAGGTCTCTATTGACTGACAATCAGTAAAAATCGCAACTTTCGTTAACATAAAATCCTTAAAATCACACTCGAAATCAACTAGCAAAGTTTCAATTGTTTAGAGTGGAACAAAGACGGTTTCTCTCTCTAGCAAATAAGTAATAGCAGAATTGGATTATGCCACCACAAATACCCCTAACACCATTTTGTTTGTAATTAGTATGTTGTTACATATGAAATGTCAGGTTTGTAACAATAACATCAACCAAACATAACCTTTTCTAAAGTAACTTATGGATCATTATAATCAACATTTTCTGTCATTGAATTACTAGTTTCACGATTTTGTTACGGTAATAGTTGAATTTTTTGGTCGTTCACATTCTTCATTTACAAGATTGTCACCTCCATTTTGTAGTCTACTTTACCGTTTACGAACAGTGCTTTGATTAATCTACACATCTTGATGACACGTCACATAATGCTATCGTCAATGTGTTATTTCTCCGCTCATATGAAAATTATACTTGATAATCAAATTCACTGACATTGAAGTAAACTTCATTAAAAGTGAAATTATATATCTAAATAAAAACTAAAGGTAACATCATAAAAATTAGCTTAGTGCCTTAACACTAAACGAACCAACCACAAAACATATAAAAATAAAACGCCTTACAGAATTGAGAAGATTGAATTTATTTAAACTTTGTACCGTTTCCATAAGAATATGTGCTTAAATAAAGAAGTCAATTCAGTCATTTCCTACGAAATCGTTTTCTCATTTCAATAATTGTAAAATAGAAAACAGGTCATTTTGACCGTGGTAGGTTTACTGTTAAAATTATGTATAATAAACCTGTAAATCGTAACGGTATTTCTTCATTGAAACGCTTACATAAATAACGATTCCATTCTGAAATCCGACATTTCATATTCACCAACCAAATAATAATGTATAATTAACAAAATCTTGAATTTTGTTAATTGTTGTACTTGTATTCCCATCTGTAGGTTTGTCAGCCTATGTACAATAGCTGAGCGATATTGCAATTGTTGTTACATACCATGGAATTGTGACATTGTTGGTGCATGCTCTGTAAATCAGCAAAATAAAGAACTATTGGTACAAAAGTTAATGTCGATTCTGGCTTGAAACGTACCGAGAAAAGTTATTGTTTCAATTTAATTTGCTGTGTGAATTACAAATTCGCGTATTATTGGATAAACGGAAACTCTTTTAGTTTTAACTGTCTCATACAAGTGGAGAGACACACAACAAAAGTTTAGATAATGGGAACTCCGCAGGAGTTTAGTTGACCTGACACTAACTGAAATCTCGCAAAGATAAATGGAGTTCTACAGTATCCAAAATAATGCAGGAACATTGAATAGAACAACAAATCACTTAATACAACGCAATGAACACGTCCACGTAATTACCTCGGTTATAATTTTGTAATAGCATACGTTACATATTTGGAAACAAATTGGTACTGTATCTTTTATTTAATGCGGAATAATTTAATTTATTTGCATGTTCTCTTTATCTCTTTAGTGTCTGCAAAAGTATTAAACAAATTACGTTGTCCGAGATATTAATGCACATTATTGCGTTATTTTGCTTTTCAAACCGTTTTTATCTCTGAGCGATGTACCGTAAACGATATCTTTACGAAATATTACATACGACATATCCAAAATGTTTCTTACATTTCTGACTTTGTATGACCTTGAAAATGGTTGTGTCATATACGAATTCTTGACACACGCTTTTACATGATATAAAAAAATATATAACATTCCACTTAAAAAATTAAAGGTCACCTTCATTTCTAGAAAAATAGTGCAGGAACAAAAAAATTACATACGCCATTGCGTTGTTTGCAAATAACAGTATTACTTTTTCGTATTTCATTTTTTTTAGTAAATCTATATGTTGAAATCCATAGCTATATGTGAAATGGAATTGAAGAGGTAGATGAAGAGTAGCGCGAGGTAGGTAACAATAACTGTATATTTAACACGAAATAAAATTATAGGTACAGAAAAATGGTTAAGGATGAAAGTATGAGAAATGATAGCACAAGTCGCGGAGCGCACGAAGTGTGAACGTCAAATGGAGTACGGGCGTACGAAGATACCGACAATGATCAAGAATCGCCAAGAGCATGAAACGAGATCGAGCGATTTAGATAGTCAAAAACAACGAGAGCGCGAGCAATTTCGGCGAGCCTATTTATACTTGCCTGGGGCCATCGGTTAGGAGAAATTGAGGAGTGGGATTTTTGAAATTGCAAGGATCCGCCAGCACCGAACGTTCGTTAGCAATCGGGGCATTGCCCCAACGACCGATGCGGCGAGGGAGACAATGGAAAATAGACATTGGTTTTAAAATATGGAATATTGGGTCGATGGCCTATGAGGCAAGTACGATGAGATACGTAAACAGACGGCGCCGAATGGTTTACCTGTGTGGTCGTTCACCTCGCTCAGCTGATGAGCTCGACGAGGTGTAGAAAAACTGTCGAAACGCGCAGTTCTTATACCTATCCCGTCGTTGGCGCGAGCAAGAAATCGACATAAGAACACGTTAGGAAATATGTATATAAGAATTTTGAAATATCTCGCGTCATCGAACGAGATGAGAAAAAGGTTTTAAATTTTAAACATTATTATTTGGTAGAAAAATGCTGGCTAGTAATAACGTGAACACTCTGTATATATTTTCTTTTAATACACGAAAAAGAATGTGTCAATAAAACCCGGTGCCGGTGAAATCATTGTCACTGAAACGATTGTCGGTGATTTAAGCAGAACCCCTTCGCGGGCACTTAGGTCTTAGTTCTGTTGTAGGAGGTAGAAGTAAATTTCTGATTAAAGGATTTGCCGTCCATGATTCGTCGAAACGAAACCCAGTTGGCTTCAATCCCCCTATAGTTCCATCGAAATGACAAGTGTCTATATACGATCGTTTATGCGACGAATGGTTCACGAGGGTGCAATTTCATTCGCAGGATTCGCAGCCAGTGGGGGCAGTAATGCTGATAAAGTACGATGTGGAGCAAACGCCTGAACTGAGGTTACATAGTTTCGCAATAAAGAAAAAGGGTGCACCGACGCTTCGACTCGCTGCCGACACCGAGGAGGCCGCAGCCCGATGGACGACTGTCGTTAAGGAAGCCATAGAAAGAAACGACCAGGTACGTGCTATAAGCATCTCGAAAACTATCTTACCGCCCTTTCGGACTGTGCTCGAAAATGGGATCGATGATAGAATCGGTACCGAATGCTGGAGAGTCCGGAGTTTCTATATGTTATCTTCTTTTAGTAGCCTGTGGACGTAGTCCTTGCATTTTAAGACCTTGGAGATCGGAGATATAGCCATCTGAGCTATTCGACATTACGATCTTTGGCAGTTGAAAGTCGCATGATCGAGTCAGAGAAGTGTTACAACTGTTGATCGAACTAAACAATTTAGACTTAAAAGGTGAAACAAAACTTTGAAGTGAAACTTCTTTAGGCGCGTTAGGCGTAAAACCTCAACGCGGTAGAAGTAAAACCGATCTGGCGATGAAACGATGCAACGGTGAAACGAAATTCTATTCTATTAGCATATACGACTGAGGGTTCGGCATTCCTTAATAAAGATTATAATAAAATTCCGCTGATACTAAGTGGAGATTTCAACATAAACTTTACATCGGAACAATCAAAATTATTAATAGATTTTTTTAGAAGAAAATTATGATTGGAAATAGTAAATAATCCTAATGAAGCGACAACAAGATCCGGAACAACTCTCGATGCAGTATTTGCAAGACATTTAGACAAAATTGAATCAAGAAGATTTATATCATATTTTAGCTATCACAAGCCAATTGTTTCAATAATAGAATCATAGAAAATTAAATGTCATAAAGTGTTAATAAAAATTGGTGTGTGGTCAGACCACATAGCTGAAGTGAAACTTCTTTCTTTAATTATTTTTCGAATTTTTATTAACACTTTATGACATTTAATTTTCTATGATTCTATTATTGAAACAATTGGCTCGTGATAGAGAAAAAATGATAAGTATTCTTGATTCAATTTTGTCTAAATGTCTTGAAAATACTGCATCGAGAGTTGTTCCTGATCGTGTTGTCGCTTCATTAGGACTATTTACTATTTCCAATCTTAATTTACTTCTAAAAAATTCTATTAATAATTTTGATTGTTTCGATGCAAAGTTCACGTTGAAATCTTCACTTAGTATCATTGGAATTTTATCATAATCTTTATTAAGGAATGCCGAACCCTCAATCGTATATGCTAATAGAATAGAATTTCGTTTCACCGTTGCTTCGTTTCATCGTTTCATCGTTTCATCGCCAGATCGGTTTTACTCCTACCGCGTCAAGGTTTTACCTCTACCACGTCGAGGTTTTACTAAATTGTTTCATCGTTTCATCGCCAAATCGGGTTTACTCCTACCACGTCGAGGTTTTTACTCCTACCGCGTCAAGGGTTTACGCCTACCGCGTCGAGGTTTTGCATCTAACGTCCTAAAGAAGTTTCACTTCAAAATTCGAAAAAAAATAAAAAAAGAAGTTTCACTTCAGCCATGTGGTCTAAGCACACACCATTTTTTTCTAAGAGAAGCTTCTTTACTATTCACGTTTTATAAAATTTGGATTGGCATGTCTTATTAGAAGTTGAAGTCTATTAATTTTTGAACAAACAACACAGTCAATACCGTAGATCAGTGATGGACACGGTTGGGAGCCCTCAAACGCCTGCTTCTCCCACCAACCTCTCTTTCATGCAGCGCGCTCCTTCGATTCGTCGCGATCACTTACGCCTCGCGCCTTCATTGCCCCCACCATACGTACCATCGTACCTGACCGCGCGCGCGATATAAACAAGTCACGGTTAGTAGTGGTTGGTGTCTCGCTTATAGAGCACTCCAATCGAATCAAAAAAGGATCTCTCGTAAAAGATTCTCGACTCTACGTCTTCAGACCAAAATAATTTGGAGTTCCTAATTAAACTGTTGTCGAATCAACAGTTATCGACGAAGGATTTTCTCACGTCGTGTATAGAATGTTAATTAAAAAATAGTTAAATTTATTGGTAATTGGTCGATTAAGGCTCCGCAGGAACTCACACAATTACTACATAATCAATGGTACTTTATTAGGAGAAAACAAACGTGCCGTGGCAACGCCTCGTACGAATTCTGAATAACTAAACTCGAGTTCGTCACTCCGAAGAGCTTATATGCTAATCGACGTGCGCAATAATCAATAATATTGTTACGAATGTGGCAAAATAGGTACTCCCGTTATATCGTCGTTGCCTAAACGACGATATAACAAGGACAAAGGACAGAGTCGCTTCACGAACGTCGTACCGGTCGGACGTGCAATTCCCTTCCTCTTTTAATAAAGAGATTAATTACCTTTTTATAACGGTCTTTTATTAAGTATGCCTAAATTACGCGGTCGCTCGCGTAACAATATTATCGATGCAATTCCCAGCTGGTCTTGGTAAGTTGATGCCGCACTCCGTGAGCTTCGTGGTTTGTGCCGATGGACCTTACATTCATGAGGGAGCGAAGCGTCAAAATACAATGTTTAGTTTTGTTTCAATTCTCCCCTTTTTGAATGAGCACGTTGTGAGATAACAAAATAGAATCTTTTATTCTTTTTGTCTTTCACATGCATTCGAATGCGAACGGCCGTGGTGCACGTGGTACTCCTCGCGTTGGCCTGCACACTGCTCGCGACTAGCGAAACGCGTCCTTTCTTTATGGTAACGGCGGGTGCTGGTGGGGGACAGTGGGCTCTATAATGGGGACAGTTTTATCTCAATCGGGACAAAAATTCCCATCCCTGCCGTAGACGGTCAATTCATTAGATAATTTTGTCGCAAATTTTGGAACATGACTTAAATATTTTTAAGTCAAAAATCTGATCACTGCGTTTACATAAATGAAAATGAAGGGGATTCAACATATACTTCTCGTCCACGCAAAGATGGCGCATAGAAACTTTTAGGGATCTACGCGGTGTAGACTAGGCCCCACTACCTGATATCCATACTTCGTACTACACGTCTTCCGCAATTGGCCGAATCGCTTGACGGGGACAGCAAATGGACTTATTGAGTGTGACTAAAACAGAGCGATGTTGTGACGCTGAACTCAAAACATTGGTGTAACTTCGTAATCTTCATGACTCATCTAACTCACTATTATAAGGCAGAAGATTATAGATTATTGATTCATAAAATTCAGAATACATTCAATGATATAAAATATACGTGAAAATATTTACATTTTATTAATGCAGTATGACTCCGTTACTCACGGTTATTAAATCTCAGAATATCGTGTGCCCCCCGTAGTTTACGGTGATTCTACTCCTATGTCGACAGTTCCCGCCAGAACCTATAAGCATAAGAGTGGGGTCCACAGCCTGGCGTTAAGTGTGGGGTCCACTGATCTCTATACTATGGATACGGAATTCGGATTCTGGAAATGTCCCGAATTGAACGCAGATTTGGATGCCAGCGCCGCTATCGGTCGACCGGTGTACTGTACCCCTCGTACTCCTCTTCACCTCTGTGATCCTCTATACTTCGCCATGTGTTTGCGTCCCTCTAGATGGCGCTGCTTTCAACCGAGTTGATTGGACGTCATCGACACTTTTTATTTCGTAGCGTGTCAATGGCGTCCAATCAGCTCGATTGAAAGCAGCGCCACCTGGAGGGACTCAAATACATGGCAAAGTATAGAGGATGGAGCGGGCACGGGTGGAGCCCCTCAAACGCCTGCTTCTCCCACCAACCTCTCTTTCATGCAAACCACACATTCGTTGCGTACGCTGATGTCTCGTGTCTTCGTTGTCCCATTGTACCGCGCTTGATGGAAGGGGCAGAGGGCGCTACGGTGTGGACAGTTTTGCCTCAATTGAGGCAAAATTGCCCATCACTGCCGTATCCAATATATCAGTGGGTCTCGCGGATCCCTTTGCACCCCAGTGTCGAAATCTCTGCCATCTTTTCGTGAATGAGGAGTAGATGTGTAAATAAAAATGAAATTGAATGTACATTATTCGAAGAAAAATAATTTTGTTTTTTATATAGTCGACGTGAATACATCACTGAATCTTTTCAGAGTTTGAATAACATTCTGTTCTTCTGAGATTTGTCTAAATTTAATTTTTTATTTTTTATTGTAAAATTATTAGAAATTTGATAATTATGAATGCAAATATTATAAATTTTTCAAGTCAATACATATAAATTGTGGGGTCCTCTAGAAAAATTTAATTTGTCGATTTTATAACTAGAACTTATCAAAAAATCTGTAGTCAATAATATTTATTACTTTGTATGGCTTTATAATAAAATTGTATTGAATTTAATTACATCATTTTGATAAAAACTCATACACTTGTTTATTTATAAAATCTTGGATGCGGAAATAGAACAGCATATACATGTACACAATGTATCCTACTCTTGACCAAAATATTTATTTGATTAATCGTTACCAAAACGAAGGAATATTTAACATTTTCTATTAAATGCAGATTCATTTCACAATTTTAATTTTTCAATGAATATCATTTTACAATCGATAAACCTGCAACAACATTAATGTATAATATCCTTAAAATATAACTCAATAAAAAATTTTGTTTGTCTACCAAAATAATATAATGAGAAAAATGCTATAATACATTATACAGTCATGTAAACATCTATGGGTTACTAATATATGTACACAATTTCGATCTAACTTCTAAAAACAGAACAATTCGACATGATCACTTAAATAACATTTTATACAGAACATAAACGTTTACTTTGCATCCTTTCTGTAGGTTAACAAAACAATTTATCATAACAGACGCACATCAATGAACATAATATACAAAATCTAATGAAAATTGTGGAACAACGGTAAAGAGGTTCTATTTATAAAAATATTTCGGGAACATAAAATAAAATTTGTTATTTGTGCCCAGGTTTACAAAAAACGTGTTTCATTGGTTAATCTTCAACTAAACACAGATGGAATATTCTGCAGGCTATTTCACAAACAAAAATGTAATACGAAAAATAATGCATTTTTTCTACTTTGTTCTTGGAAAAATCCAATTTCAAATTTGTCCGGTACAGGTACATACAGTCGAGTCGGAAATTAAGTTGAATTCTTTATTCAAATTCTTGTCCATAACATACCAGCTGGAAAGTTGACGCAAATAAATTTTTTACTTTCTAATCAAAATTCATGGTATACAATTACTTTTTAATGATAATAATATACTTAATAGCATATAAAATAATTTTAACATATAATATTCATATTTATAAATAATTGTTACTTGTAGCATGCCTAAAACTAGAGAGTTGGAAGTATTACTAACTGTTTTAAAATTTTACCAAACGACTTGAGGTTTTTTAAATGTTAGGATTAGTTAACTAGATAATGTGGAAAAAGAATTCTTTTGAAATTACAGGTGCTCTGAATTTGGAACAAAAATGTGATGGTCACGATTTTTAACTTTCTTATCTGTGCTTATAATAAAAATTTCAAATATGCCTTTTCTGGAAATCGGTTGTTATGAGCTACGCATATTTAAAGTTAATCACTAGACTGCGGATCTTTATTCATTTATGACATCTGAAAATTTTCAAAAAATGCTAGAACGTAAGACCCGACAGAATTTAGCATGAATTTAGGTTATTTCAGATCTACGAAGGTTACTACCACTAAAATCAAGATTTCATTTCATTCCGCTTTCTTAAAATTCGTCTACAAAAATTGCCAATTGCATAAACATTCGCACTATACTTATCACATAAGGGCGAAATTCCCTAAAAAGCCAGAAAATCTGCGACACTCACCCTTAAACTCTCATCTCGTAATGTTTGTAGCTCATAGCAACATTAACCGATTTCGAGAAAACTTTGTACATGTATATAACTCACTTAGATTTGCGAAATGCATGTTTTATATTTTCTTTATGAGCAGAGATAAAAAAGTTAGAAATTGTGACCTTTACATTCTTCTTCCGAATTCTGAGCAATTGCAATTCAAAAGAATTTTTGTTACTCATTAACTAGTTAACTAATTCTACTAACATCTCAAAAAACCTCAAGTCGTCTGGTAAAATTTTAAAACAGTTAGTACATTTTAAAGAGCGTCAACTTAATTTCCGACTCGACTGTATGGCTGAATCTCGACTGAATATTTTCACACGCGATTTTTTTCTATTCGAAACTCTGCATGAAGAGTTGTATTGTATATTTTTCACTTGTTTTTTCATATAGATTAACTTCCGTAAATTGCATCGCAGGCATTGTGCCAGACGTTCACCATGTGCATGTATTCTCGACAAAATTTTAAACTTTATTTTCCCGAAAACAAAGCTCCGTATACAAAAACATTCTCTACAACATTCGTTTTCAATCAATTTATGAATCAAATGCTACGCTTTTTTCGTATCAGAAGTTAGTATATTTTATAAAAGAATTATTTAGTTTAAGATATATTGAATTGTATCATTTGTGCTCTTGTGAAAACAATTCTTTGTTTTCATTGGTAACACAAAAATACCATTGAAAATTTTACCCACGATTTTGTATAAACTAAAAATTGTCTGCACTAAAAGTAACTGGTTTATGTTCTTTTATAAAAACAACAAGACCGCATTTATTCAGATTTGAATATAATACGTGGTCGGATAAAAGAAATTTATTCAACAACTGTGCGCAAAGTTGTGTTTGTAATTCTGTTAATTGTAAAGCGATAAAACAGTCAAACCAGTTATTTTGACAAATTAAATAATTGCACTGTTACAAAACCTTGTAAAGAGATTTATTTAATGAAAAAACCTTATCTAAAGGGATTATATGTATATCCTAAAAGTTAGAAGTATCCGTATATGATGAAAACCTCTTTTCTTTCTTCATTTGTATTTAGAGCACTCGGGATAATGTTATTCACATGATTTATTCATACCCTGTTTTCAATGGTGTGCCGATAAGGCTCCATCGAAGCTTTTTTACTCTGCAAACAAAAATTGCACGTTCCGTTCAGAAAATCACCATTCAACATAATCCATTAAATCTTCTAGATTTCATTGATCTTTTTTCATCCGAGAATAAATTATCCAAATAAATTATCGAGCAAATATGGGCATGTTTCATTGATACAACAATCTTACTCTTCTCTCAATTGTGACATCAGATAAAAATATTGTACTTTGTATTTTCGATTTTCTTTCTTACAAAGAATCGTCCGACCTATCATTTATCCGGTTTACATCAACATTTTTCATGCAGACCGAAACAGCAAAACAGATTTTAGAATTGAAATATCACCTGAACTAATGGTTCTTTGATATAAGAAGGAGTGTATTAACAAATACGTGGTTCCATTAAAAAGATTGAAAATAACCCTAGTATGACCTCCGTGAGGCCATATTACGTTTTTAGAAGAAACTGTTTATAATAATATAAGAAATATAATTTTAGTTATAATTGTACTCAATGTTCTAACATTACTATATAAACTCAATTCCCGTTGAGAAAAGTGGACACTCTCGCACGTTTCTCTTATATCCCACATTCATCCTCACACTCATACATCCTCATACCTCATACCTATCCTCCGAACTCCTTATCAATGAATATAAAACCATCTTAATCTCACAAGCTCTACTCCTCCAACTACAGAAGAACAATTAGATTAACGTAGCATTACGTCGCCCCCCCCCCCCCCCTCGAAACTATATAACTTTTGTTTGAAACATTTATCGATATCGTTACTAATTTCAAAGATATTCGAATGGTTTACTTCAAATGGGACACCCTGTATAAGCGAGACATCGTGATCATCTCTCTGCAAATCGATACGCAATAGCAAATACATATTTACGTTATAGGCTCGAACGCGTTCCTACTTTTATTGACTGTAGCCGAACTCTCAACATTCAAGATATTGATCAAAGTAGCCAAAGAGGGGAGAGAGTTTCTTTCAACCAGGAAACTGGTGGGAGTTCCCGCATGTCGACTCTTTTGTTGACTCCGTAATAGGAACAGGCAAAGTTGCGATAAATTTCGAGGCACTCCGGACCCACCATTCACATGCGAATGTCGCATCCCCGAGTTCGGCGATGCAGTTGTGCGAGTTGTTCAACATCCGGATTTGCTTTGACAGTTAAGCAGTTCCGCAAAATCGCATGATCGAACCAGAGAAGAGTTACAATTGTGGATCAAACTATTCGGTTCAGATTTCAGCGATCAATTGAAGTTTTTCAGAGGAATGCTTCCTTATTATTCAAATTTTCTAAAATTTGTTATTTTCATGTTTTAGTAAAAGTTGATCCGTAATTTTCAGTCAATTAAAAAATGTCGCTTTATAATAGCCCGAATAAAATTGGCACTTTAAAGGCGTCTTGCTCACTTCAAACATTATTTAAACGTGTTTAAATAATCGTTCTATGAAGGACTGTTTTAAATTGCATTGAAAGAAAACAATTCTGAAAATTAAAAAGATTCTTTCCCAGGTTATGAAAGAAAACTTCAGTTCAGATTCGTATTTAGTACAAAAGTTCTATAAAAATCGTGTATTATTTATCGAAGTGCAAAATTGGTATTGAAACGAGTATTTTACAAATAATTTCATTCGATTTTCTAACATTATTTTAGCAGGGAATTGGACTCATTGGTAGGAAATGGACTGTCATTCGCTGGGAGAAACGTAGTTTGTTCTGAAACTTCGATCGTTATAGCATTTCTTCGCTCTAGCATGCATGCACAAACATACATACACAATAAGCTCGGTTACCTTGAATGTCGCCATTATTTTTAGAGATACAGAAGAACTTCATTCACAAAAGTTGTAAGATAATAAAAAAGCGAAGATATGGTAGTAATAATCATTTTTAGATAGAATATTTTGATAGATTTTAAAATCAGCTGTACTTTGTTATACTTTATGTTCTTTTAAAAATGTCACAATATCGCTCTAAATATCAATTTTTGGTCACTATTACATCAGTTTATAGTCTATTCACAAATAAAAATTGTAGTACAAACTAAACATGGTTGCAGGAATTTTTAAATTTTAAAGCTAATTTTTACTTTTTGGTGTTTTATACATAGGGAATGAAACAAGTATAGACAAACTTTAAAGGAAAAATAAAATTAACATCACTATATTATGACTACATCAATACCATGGACTATATTATACAACTTGTATGAATAAAGTTATTCCACATCTCTAAAAAGAACAGAGATATCCAAAGTAATCAAAATTGTTAGACTGCATACAGGGTGAGTCACCTAAGATTTTAAAATGAATTATTTTCAAAGTTGATTATTGCATTGAAAAATGATTCAGACAAAGGTTGAATGGTATCATACAAATCATTTTTCGACATCATTATCATTTTTGTAAATGGCCGTATAAAAGACATTTAAAAATCAAGTTTGTTTTATTTCATAGAATCGTACATTTTTTAATGCACCGATCGATCCAGCCCATAATTCTGTACAAAAATGTACAATGCCATTTATATCATAAAATCATTAGTTACTATAGAATGTTACGCTATTTTCAAATCAAAGTATCTTTTCAATCAATGGTTTTATTTTTAAATACAAATGATAATTTCTTACGTAACCATTCATCTTTCTTTTAAAACACTCTGCAATACATTTAATAATTTTGAAAATATTTGAAAATAACGATGCAATATAATATTTAATAATTAATATAATAATTTATATTAAAGGTTAATATAAAATAAAACACACGAGTGTAAACATAATATAAAATCAATTTATTTATTCTTCGTAGCACGCTATATAAGATCGAGAATCGTAAACAATGTTTCCTTATTAAAAACTATAAAGATTATTTTTATTACTATTATGACCACTAAATTTTAAATGGAAAACTCTCGATATTAACTCTAATAACTAGACTACGAATTCTTTTCTTTAATAAGAATTTGAATAGATCGGAAATAATTCTAATAATGCTTTAATTCCTGCAATCTCCCCGCTATTTTAAATTTCATCTTCTCAATTTTTTATATGTAGACTGCGGATTTTAACTTTGTTGCAAAAAATCTTGCACCAATCTACCTAGATTCATTTTAAAAAGCAAAACCTCGAAGTTCCTATTTTTTTATAAGTTGAAATGTGAATATATTTGTTTAGAAAATTTGAATCTTGCGACTTTATAAAATCGCCGTGAATTTGAAAATTGTAGCTTCTTATAGAATAGCGTGATTTAACGGTAATTGTAGGACGTAACAACATTTCAATTTGATTGACAGCAATAAATCGTGTTGTATATACGCTGTATCGAGTTAATCCTTCAGATCATTCTTATAATTTTGTCTTTTATTTAACCCAGATCTTTCCTTCTTACTTTAAAGCAGTTTTGCACTGCCTAGCTTGGCTGGCATAGCGTATCAACGTATCAACTGGTGTGCCATGCACCATACAATCCAATATATTTAGATCTGTTGAACGAGACGTTATTGCACGGATACAGTGACGTAAAGAATCTTTTATTGCGTATTCGAATTCACCTGAATCTATGAAAGCTTTTGTCTTCCGTTAGAGATATACACTGTGCAAGTCTTTATTCTGCTATTGACTTCTAGATGAAAATATTTTATGCACTTAAAAGGAAGCTTATTTTTAAACCTATGTTCATTGACACGTTCAACGTCGTGTGCACCATTATTGGTACAGAGGTTTTCCTGAAGGGATTTTTTTCGACTTAAAAAGAACAAAAATGTGAACGCATGGTTAATCAAAGTCTCGTTATACATGTATGTAATTGTATATTTTATTTAAAATACAATTAGTGTAATCCACAAGTGATATGTACTTATGACGTTGGATAAAATAGTAGAAATTATAAAATTTCGATCAAATACTATTTTAAATAGATAATATATTCGGCTCTAAAGATAAACAAGCCAATTGTATAAAGATTCAGCAAATCACAATATTTGACAAAGTAAATTTTATTTTTTTGAAAGTTATTACAGTACTTAAGATAAGGGAACATCAAGTTTTTCTTCGTTTATGTCACTCTTTCGTTGATACTGAATTAATCGGAATAAACATTTTTGAAGGATGCCCCAATATTTTTATTATCGCTTAAATAAAATATTATTTGAAAATCATTACCTACATATTTTATTCTGTATCATGATTTAAACTAGACTAAACAGTTCACTATTTAAAATAATATTTTTAATTGCTCCGAATATAATCTAATTTAATAGGTTGTCGACTATTTCCAATGATATTTTTATTACACCACTAAATAAGAAAATTCAAATATTTCATATTATCAAATATTTCATAATTTTATATTTTAGTAAATTTAATAAGAAACATGAGTTACCTATTATTCAAGATTGTGTTATACGAAACTCAGTATTCTTCAAGTTTTTTTTTCAAAAAATCATTCCTTCTTATTGTTAGAACTATTTAAAAAAAAAACTTGAAAAACTACAATATTGAAGTATCGTATTGACCAAAAGTCCGCGGAATTTTTTATTATGTTATTTTTCGTGTAATTTAAGTACCACATTATTCAAAGGTTGCTTGTATTTTGAGGTGATAATAGACATTTGATGTAGAGTTACATTTTATTAAAAAATGTCTCGACAACAGCCTTTTCTCGATCTTCAAACTAGTTTTTACGTATATTCTAATGAAAACTGCAGAGCTAAAGCTGATCACTAGACTAGGGCCTTTATAAAATGACAAAATTGAGTAGGTGTAACTAAACACAGTAAAATCATTACGGAATTAAAAATTGTGTTATATTATTATCATCCCATGATACACATTAGGAAAAAAAATAAGTTTCAATTTCATGCAAATTTGTCGGAATACACGTAGAAAATTTGTATTTTGCATAACGATCCGCAGTCTGCTTATCACAGCGATTACTTCCAGAACTCTTTTAGATCGTACAAATCCTAATGAACTTCAGTTAAAGGAAGTATTAATGTGAGATAAATTCATTTAGAAAGATATATGAAGAATTGTACCACCCACGATTGTGGGACAGTGAACGTGTTAAACATACACGGATGGTCCACACGACAGACCTCTTTAATTACCCAGTCTAGATACCTCGGGCACATTCTACGGTTTCGTTGAACGTTCCTAACGTCATTTGCAGGTCGACACCTGGCTAGAAGCATCGCTGAGAATGCGCGAAATGGCGCCATGCGCCATTCAGAGACCAGATTGTTTCGGATACCTGAGCAAGCAGCAAGACCACGCCAGGAAGACCTCCTCTCCGACCGGCTGGTCCAGGCGATACTGCGTGCTGAAAGACGCCGCACTCTACTTCTACGACGACGCAAACGCCGAAAAAGCTTTCGGTGTCGCCTGTCTTCATGGCTTCAGGGTGCACGGCAGCGCGCCGACTTCCGGCGGCAGGAGGCACGCTTTCGAACTGCAACCGCCGGACCCCACCCAGAGGAGCTACATCTTTGCCACTGAATCCGATATGGACAAGAAACGGTAAAGAATTTTTCAAGAATCTTATATCGATACACTAATTTTCAACGTGGAATCGACAGGCTTATAAAACTCTGTAATCCTTCAGGGACTACACTGTCCCTACCTCAGGGTCCAAACTTCACTGCACCGCATTGACCTTGTCGAATATTTCAAAATTGTGTTATGACTGTTGTACATGTAAAAGGTGGCGTGCTTGTTAACTCGGAGGGTAAAATTAAGTGGGCATACTCTAAACATTAATAATTTTTTAAAAATTGTACTAAACGATTTGAGCTTTTTTGAGCCCAAGAGAGTTCAAAGCATCTTTTAATGCCTATAGGTTTTTCATGCGTCCACCGATTTTCAAAAAATGTTGTGCATCTATACCTTATTTAGATCTACAAAAGGTATATTCCAAAATTTCCTTATACACACAAATAAAAATGTTAAAACTCGTGGGCATCGCTTTCTCCATCGGAATTCCGAGCAATAGCAATTTAAACAAATTTGTCTTTACACATTACCTAGTAAAGTCATTGTTTTAACATCTCGAAAAAACTCAAGTTGTTTGGTCCAATTTTAAAAAAGCTATTAGTTTTTAAAGAATATCCACTTAATTTTGCCCCCGATAAATGGGAACACCGAAATACATGTTTTGCACTAAAAATTCACCATTTCGCAGATCACATTCACATTTAACTAACCAATTTCACCAAGTTTTATTGCGTGTAACAATGAGCAGATGCAAAATTAACAGTATACTGTATACATAGTTTCAACTATAATCGGTCTTCTATCACTGCCTCAGGTAATTCCATGTACACATATATTTATGTAACCATTATGACAATCTGAGGGGGTAAGTAATCGTTGCAAGAATGATTGATAACATCCACCAAATGTTCATGGTTTGAAGAATCGGAAGAAACTTCTTCAGTACGGGTCATCATTGATGACTATGGTGGTAGAAATAGTAAAGTGTTCATTATAGAGGTTACTACACATTTTCTCCAGATTATGTTTATTCAATTTTTGTAGTAGCCAATATACTAGAATATATTAGAATATACTACAATAGAGTAGATAACAATGAAGTTGCATAGCTTGAAGTAAAATCACGATAAAATTGTATTGTGTTACTTAATTCTCGAGTTACCCACAAAGTGAAATTGGTTTGCAAAAGGATGAATTTGGTCTGTAAAAAATGTATTTAATCTACAAGAAAGGTGAATTTAGTCTGTGTAAAGGTTAATTTTGAGTGCAATACCTGTATCTCCGCTTTTAATGGTCACATGAAAAAACTCCAGAGGATAAAGTTATATTCGTTCCAATGATCTCGTATCCCTCCATCATCGCTCTTAATGAGGCTCATCATAATAGACGCACGTTTCAGTATAAATTCACGAACCAGTACTTGTGCCGTAACGTTAGGAAATATTAATGTAAATATCTTGAGATCAAATGAGCGGAACGGTACATTGTTAGAGGTGGTTGAATTTGTTATTTTACCATTTACATATGGCAGACTGAGAATCATAGTGGTATAAGACCAAATTCTGAAGATTTCAGTTAATATTGTTTTTCGATTATTAAAGGCATTATTTATTTACCGGCAGCATTAATTAACGTAGAACTTTATTCTTCACTGAAAGATGGCAGCCTATTCTTTTGTCACTGAGCGAACCATCCGGGATGATAGTGGAGTAGGTCCATCTTATGCTCTTTTGTTTTCAACTACTGATTTACAACACAGATCTACAGAAGATATATTTAAAATGTTCACCATAGACCCACATAAAAAAGTTGTAAATACAGCATTTCGATATTTTTCAATAACTCCGACCAATTACAGCTTTTTCACAATTATTTTACTAGTAAACTAATTGTTCTAACTTCTCCCAAAAATACATGTCGTAGGACCCAATATTTAAAAAGTTATCATCTTTTTAATAGTGTCTCTGTACAGCACAGATTTTTTATAGTTTGCTGACCTTTAGCTGTGTTTTTAAAACCGCAATGCGTATACAGTTTTTTTTATAACAATAAACGCAAAACATTATTGTACTCGGTATACCATGTATGTGACTTACACCACTATGATTCCCAACCCGTCATATAGAAATATGAACAAAAAAGCATAAGGATCCATTAAAAAAGATACTTTATCCTCAGAAGTTTTTTCATACGGCCAATAGTAATGGGGATATTTAGGTATCCCTATTTAAGTGCCCCACCCTGTATACATATACACTTATATGCAACATTGTTTATCGTTTAGAACTCATATAATATCATATCAGGTCTCCCTATAAATAATACCTTCATACTTTCCGAAGGTAAGATCAAATGAGAACCATTAGTATTCTCCGTAATTTTCCTTTATTTTCTAGAATCCAGAAAACTATACAGGATATGGCCAGACGGGCGATACAACCGGATAGTGAATGATTTTACTTGTAAAAATAAGTGGAAATGAGGAGTAACATTTTTTCGTTTACGTCTCGTTTCCGCGAGTCGAGTTTGAAAATCCGACGAGGTTGCAATAGTCGCATACTTTAGTATACAGGGTGTTCATTTGAAAACTTTCCAGCCGAATATCTCGAAAGGTATGAAAGATATTAAAAAAGTGTAAAGCACGTGTCCAAGGATTTCGAAGGGGGGAGAGGGGGAAGAAGGGGGGGGGAAGTATAGGTTTTTTATTTAGGTGGCGTTTTCAAGGTCGTTTGAAGGTCGACTTTGTTTTTTCAAATGGAAACCTATATTTTTTATTATGGGATCTTATTGTACGTAAAAAGACCAGCAATTTTCGTACGATACTTTTTTTTATCCGTGCACTAGTTTCGGAGATATTTAAAGAGAAGTAGAGCGAGGCATATTATTGTGTAAAATTCTTTGACGCAAATCGTTGATGCTTTCCAGTCGTACTAGCACGTACCATTTGAAAACAAAATTGTCCTCTATTGATCTCTTGTTTATGTTGTCTGACTTTCCAGATAAAATTCTACTATTTAGTCAAGTGTGAAACATCATAATAAGAGATACTATATCGTAGTACAATTAATTTTATTTAGAGCTATTCCAACAGATACCTTCGAAAATGTTCGTTCAGAATTTGAGAATTATCTGTATTATTGTTTAGAAAACAATGGAGAACATTTTTAAAATTTGTTATAGTTATAACAAAATTATAAACTTTCTCGCAGTATAAGTATGACTTGCTCAACTTCTCTTTAAATATCTCCGAAACTAGTACGCAGATAAAAAAAGTATCCTATGAAAATTGCTGGTCCTTTTACGTACAATAAGATTCCATAATAAAAAATATAGGTTTCCATTTGCAAAAACGAAATTGACCTTCAAATAACCTTCAAAACGCCACCCAAATAAAAAACTCATACTGCCCCTCTCTTTCACCCTCGAAACCCTTGGACACGTGTTTTACACTTTTTTAATATCTTTCATACTTTTCGAGATATTCGGCTCGAAAGTTTTCAAATGAACACCCTGTATACGGGAAGTAAGATTTAATGATTGATCATGATCAGACGCGTTAGGCGATTCCTATCTACTAGCACGCATATTCTCTGTATTTTCAAACTCGAATTTCGCGAAAACGAGGTGTCAAATGAAGAAATGTTATTCCTTATCACCACTTATTTTAGGGAATGTAGAATAATCCTCTACTCGTATGTACCATCCGTCAAGTCACATTCTGTATATGGAAGAGTAATGATTGTGATTGTTTCTTTGCATTTCAATTTTCAAACACGTAGTCCTCCAATATTGCTATTCGTATACAAAATTTCGCGGGGTCGTAAATACCGTTTTGCTAGCTTGCGACGATACTGAGGAACATTGGCGAAGTTGATGTTGATTACAACGCCTCGTTGAAATCAGTTGGACGATTGATTGCAGTAACAACGGATATACAAGTTGTTCCAAAAATATTCGAGTTCCTTGAAAAAGATGATTCCTGGGGTTATTGTAAGAAACTTTCTTCTTTGCAAAAATGTCATATGCGGTTTCGTTTTCGAGTTATTAACGAAAAACACGAGCCAACTCGGTCCCAGTCGAAGAATTAGCTGTTTACAAAGATTTTTGCATTGTTTCAAGACATACAGACCGCTTTATATAGGTCGTTGCATTCGTCTTGACGTCAGCTATAACATTATTAAGTTAAAAATATACAGGTTGTTCGCGATAATTTGTACCAGCGTTTTTTTCGTAGACGGGAAACATTAGAAAAAAACGGAAGAAGAGGAACTTGTAGTACATTTTACTAGCAATATGATAGTGTTTCTCAATTTTTTGTATCTTTAATATTTCTCTAGAAACAAAGGTGACCTTAATGTTTTAAATGGAATGCTACATATTTGTTTACATCATATGAAAGCGGGCACTAAGACGAGTTCAACCATGTCGTATACTGTGGTCTTCTGGGTCACAGAAGGGCAGAAATAAAAGAAATAAATTTAACATCTCGTAATTTTGTATTTACTAGTATGTTGTATTGATAAGACCACATATCATGTTCAATGTAACTTCTATTAGCAAGAATACATTTCTGAGTTCTGCTGACCACACTCCTGGTAGTTTCTGCCAATGTTGCACTAGAAATGTTAAAATTTCTTTTATTTCTGCCCTTGTATGACCCTGAAGACCACAGTACATAGCTGAACTCGTCTGAATGCTCGCTTTCACAAGATGTAAAAAAGTATGTAGCATTCCATTTAAAAAAATGAAATTCACCTTTGTTTCTAGAAAAATATTAAAAATACAACAAATTGAGATCCGCTATCATATTGCTAGTAAAATGTACTACAACTTTCTCTTGTTTCGTTTTTTTTTCTAATGTTTACCGTTAACGAAAAAAAACGCTGGTACAAATTATCATGAACACCCTGTATAGTGACAATAAAAATATCAAGGTGACTATTTTTATTTTTAAGGAAAGTATTTTTTAATTTTTTATACTGAAGCTTATAGAAGAGTGAGCACTGATTAATTTTTGTTTGATACATCTTTTTGTCAGAGCATCAGAAATGCCTGATAAATTGCGATAACATGTGAATAATAAATGATATTGAATATATTACTTAAACAAATCGTGATATTTAAAATCTGTCTTTGCAGGTGTCTTCCTTATAAAAAGACAAACAACGTTGCGATTTACACCATTCCTCTATCTATAGTAGTTTCCAAGATATTCATGGAATGAGTTTTTTGCCCTCACCTTTCAGGTTTTGACCCGAACTGTTCAGGTTTTGAAATAAAAAAAAAAATCCTTAATTCTTGAAATAATGGGTTTTCTTATCTTAAATTTCGATTATTTGGCTATTTTACCTCAAAAGAAACATATGACAGCCATAGGAACCTCTTAACGCTCCGCTCCGGAAGTGACTTTGGCATAATTATACAGGTAAAAGTATGTTGAAAACATTCCACTTTGAAAGAAAGCGGAACTATTTGGGACTTTCAAAGATATTCATTGTAAATTATATAAAACGTTGACGATTCTCCTTGGTCAATTGAATGTTAATTTTTTATATACATTACAAGCAATATTTCTTATATAGAACAGCGTTCTTAAGCACACAAAATGTACTATTGGTAAAAAAAATAAACAAACATTATTAAACAGGTTTTCCAGGGTAACAATAACAAGACGGAGTCATTTTCACGGTAAAAAATGGTACTTGTGAAATATTCAAATTTTTGTGATTTTTTAATATTTGGACGAGGTCATCCCCCTAAGTAGTGTTGTAAGGGTTTTATTTACCGGTCGTTCTTTATTAAACAGTTATTAATAAAAAAGATATAATTATGCAGGTGATGGGCCATCTCACTAGTATGAATGATTTTTGGATATGTTGCCATAGATTATTAAAATAAATTACTTTTTCGTATAGGGTAACACCTGCCCGACCATAATTTCCGAGATATTTGCAAAAAGTATTTCATACTGTACACCCGTGATAAGCACGTTAGGGCCCCCTCAAACTCCTGCTTCTCCCACCAACCTCTCTTTCATGCCCGAGGCCTGCGCACTGTTCGCGATCGACGAAGCACGCCCGGTAATGGCGGATGCTGGTGGGGGACAGTGGGCGTTATGGTAGGGACGGTTTTGTCTCACTTGAGACAAAAATGCCCATCCCTGCTGTACACGATGGTTTTAACCTTTTTGCTGGGTGCAAACATACATTTAACAAACATTTGACTACGATTAACGTAAACACAATATAGTTTGTACCAATGTGAATACTATGATATAGTAAAATGAAAGAGTTATTCATTGTCTTATTCTATGTACCTTTCATCGCATATTCCAACACGCAACAGTTTAACTCTGAAGAATTAAATTCGCAAAAAATATTTCTTTTACCAGACAACGAACAAAGTTTGTTCTTTAGGTTATATTACTTATGTTTCTTATTAGCATAAATAATAATTTATCTAGAGCTAATTTCTTTCCATATGAATCCAGTAAACACAACAAATTATACCGTTCCCTGCTAAATATCTTTGTTTTAACATTAGCGCTTCCGTCGTTCTTCTTGATCGTCGTCATTAATGATTATTATTTTGCTTTCAATCCCTCCCCCCTTCTGTTTTTGTGTTCAACAAGATATATGCGCGTTTGAGTTATCCCATAATTTTTCAATATATTAAAATAGTTTTCTCATCGCGAATGTAATTGTGCATATAATTATTGTTTGTCGACTTTCAACTACACCCAGTTATATCACAAATAAATCTGTATTCGGCTCCTGTGCCTTGCAATCGATGCAGAACATTAGTATCTAACATAAAAATCTGCAGTCTCTTCATCAGAATTTTGAATCGAGTGGATTCTAATAACAAATCTGATCACTTTGCAGATGGCTCGCCGCCCTCGAATACTCGATTGACCGATGGATAAAGATTGGTTGACATAGGCCGATTCACCGCATAAGGAAGCAAAGAAGTCGAAGCAGCGAGGACACGTTACGGTGTCCATCGCCCCTTCCCGTTTCCGGTTCCTAACGAACATTGTCGCAGACCACGAACTCGCCCACCATCGTCATCGTCGTTTCGATTATCGCGCGGAAATTCATCACCTGGATCATCTCGCAAATACTCGTCAAATTCGCGATTCTTCAGAAGTCCAAACATTATTATTGACACGATCGACATTCATTTCTACGTGAAGATTCTCATGGAAATCGCCAGAGACATCGATCTTTTTCATACACTGTTTCGGAACGCGTAAACTAGAATTTATCTAGCTCGTACCATCGAGTTTGTCCAAATTTATTGCACAAAGTTTCAAAACCAACTGTAACGATAATTATCGTTTAATGATAATCGAATCCGTCGGCACCGATAACGCCAGAATTACAAGTTGCTGACTTTACTCTCGAGAACAAAACCAGGTACGCGCTTGCTTAAATTTTGTACAAATTTTTGTCAACGACCTTCCTCCGTGCTCTCAAATTTTTATCTTTTTAATTGTGGATATTTCTGATTCTCTTCAAGTTAGACGATATTATTGTTACACACACGATCGCAGTCCCCGGTCTATACATTTTGTCTGTCTAAGTGTCGGTAAATGCCGTTTTATAATATTTCTTAATTCTGCGTAACGTTATATTTATACGCAATAAAACATTTTCACTTCAGGAGTGAATTTAGCAAGAAATGATTTTTAACGCTAGGAATTGTTTTTAAAACAAAACTATATGGAGGGTACTGGCTGTTAATAAATTACGTATCAAGTCAGAAAAAGAAACTAGAATTTTACGTCAACATAATTATATAGTAATACAATTAAACAAAAAAAGATATAAACAAACGAACATTATCGGCGGATGCAAATACCAAGTCAACTATTAACAGCTATTGACTCCCATGTAAATGCGATGCGTTTTTATCAACATAAACTATTTCTTGCTAAATTAATCTCCTCGTAAAGTGTTTCCTTGCGTGATTGCTGTAAATAATATACAATTAACGCTTCAAGCAACGTTTCTCAAAATTATAATTTGTTTCTAGATGTTAATATTGTAATATTATGAGAATTTAAATGTGGATTATTGAAGTTTCGTTTATAAATGACATAAAAGTACTCGTTTTGTTATTTTATGTAATTCTGTAATGCACAAAACTACGACAGATCGCTTGCTGATATTTGTGATGTTTTAAAACTCTGCCATATTAAATGTTCGTTAAATGTTCAGTAACACTTTCTCTGCTAAATCCCAAATGTAGATAGCTTCCAGCATCTGTTTTTTTGTCTATATTCGCTTCTCATCAATTCTATAGTGACACTACATGATTAATTTATTTTAATTTAATTTAGCCTAAGTAATTTAATTTTAATTTATAAACGTCTTTATTACATCGAAAGTGAATTGTGTATATAAATGTATATAGGGTGAGCCAAGAAAAACGAAGCATATAATTTAGAGTAGGAAAACGTGTACCATTAATAACTAGATGATATAGATTCATAAATCAACCCAACGAAGCAATGTGTAATTTCTTGTTTCAATTATGAAAATATAGTTCTTTTCATCAGTGAACACTTATTGAGGGAGAAAGATTATCAATTTATATCAACTTTATTTTTAACTTTTCGACTTTCTCTTATGTTCTGGCGTTTTATATGAAAAAAATAAATTACTTGGATTATGTTAAGAAGCAAAAAATTACAAATTTACTTTATTAACCACGCCCAGTTTTCCAAACTTGTTTTGAACAAATTTTGCGCAATGTTTGTATCGTACTTTGCGAGCAAAAAGCTGTCAGTTTAGTGCCATACCTTACTTAGAGCAGAATTTGATCCCTATTTGCTATTAATTTGCCACCAAAACTTGTCGACAAATTTCGAGCCTAATACGAGAACAAATGGCTCGGTATTTGATGCCAAATTTAACGCCAAATTCATAACAAATCAAGAGCAAATCGCTTACTGGGCGTATACTCGTTGATGGTCGAATATGTTAATCGTTGTTTCTTAAAATTCATTTGAAATGCAACACAAAAATATAGTTTCAGCCTATTTTATGCTATTTTAGACTATTTCAAAAATATTACTTCTGTCAAGAAAGATTTATCTTTTAAGGTAATCGTTCAATTTGTGGCTCGTTTCTTATTACATTGTCATTATTCTTTTAAGTAAATTCGAGTAGTTTCGTTGTTTGTTTAATTATTGTTTATTCATTGATTGACTTCTGTGACTGACTTTTCTCTGGATTTTGACATAACATGTGCACGCACAACCTGTACCATTTGCATTACCCTTTGTTCCCCCAAAAGAGGTTATAATTTTATTAAAATTACGTTGTCGCTAATTGTAAGTGTGCTCGTCGTTATTATACATAATTAATAAACGAACTGAACGCAACATGGAAATGATAATTCCTTCACCGCTTTTTCCTTATCAACCGTGAATGCTTGAGAAACGATGCTTCGAGTAGTTACTATCTATAATACGTCAGACACGATTGTTAAAACTTTCGCAGCCGATAATCCTTCAATGCATTAAAACCTGGGAGCCATCATTCGAATTTCAATATATCGTTAAAGAAACAAAAGGTCAAACAAATTTGAAAAATATCGTGGCGCTAACCGTTTCTAATTTGGCAAAAAGAAAAATCGACTCCATAGTTACCGATAAAAGCGTAGAAGCAGAATCATTTTACTAAACACCATACTTGTCAGTCACTTTTATACGTGTTTAATGTATATCGATTTTCCACATCTCTTTATGTTCCTAAAAAGTAAACAGTATAAATTCCTATACATTATTCAAACACACGTGCACGCAAATTTCATAAGAAAGTATATATTACAGAGTCTAGCGTTAATTACTTAGTCACTTTTATCGGTAAATGTGTCTGTGTCTCACAGTTATAGTTGCTAAAGTCGCATAGATTGAGTGCTACGTCGCCATTTGTAATATTGAAAAGACGCAGTGCTATCTCATCGTCCTGAAACAGAACATAGTAATACGTCATCGTCCGCGAAAGTATTAACACTTCTCGCTGAAATCCTTAACACGTGCTCGCCATATTTAGTACCATTTGTATAGCGATTCGACTTTTGGATTCGGTCTTTATATATACGTGTAATAACATCGCATTATCTTCTTGATACGCAGGAATTGAAGTCTTATTCGCATTTTAACGAGCGTCAAACATCAAAAGTGAGAATGAGGATTATTTATTCACCAATGTGTCTTGTATTAAGTAGAAGGATTCCCACGTTCACTTACAGACATAGGACTCAAGTTAGCTTTAAGGCAGTGAAAGATCGTTCACTGCGTTTCCACAAATTTCAAAGCGACTGTGTATCACAAAATGAATGACAAAGAATAGTTGAAAGAAAATCACATAGATGCTCAAGGTCACTTCTTCGATGCAATGCATTTTTATTATAGTTTTTTCCAAGGCAGATCGATTTATTGTAGATGGCTCAGACAGTTGCGAATACAAATTATAAATTTTAGGGTTGTAATCGATACAATAAAAATGGTTTGGGAAGGGAAAACAAACAAGGGAGCTGGTAATATGGATCACATTTTTGTTTTTGAAAAATTAAGTATCTTTATAATTATTTTGTGTTATTAGTATTACAAGTATAAAACAATATCTTAGAGAGCGTAAAGCAATTTCGATTTGGTGTTTCCGAAAACAGAATGGTAAAATAAAATTATTTTTCTTGATAGAAGAAACATTTATTACATGTATTTTTATTAAAATATTTTACATTTTATGCGAGTAATGAAAAGGTGTGCACTTTCACAACTTTTACACAATTATGTGAGCCTAACTTTGATATTTCAGAAGAATTTCTGCCAATTCTTGTTAGAAATAATACTCGAAATTTTTATGATAAAAACAAGAATAAAAAGAAATAATTATAAATTTTTTATTATTATTATATTATATAAGAACATATAATAATATGTAATAATTATTTAATAAATTATTATAATTTAATTAGTATAAACTGTTTTAATGTTTGCATATGTTAAATATTTCTATGCACTTAATATTTCACAATGAATCCAATATTTTTTAAATTTCTTCTTCTTATTCTTCGTCTTCTTTCCAGCTTTAACTAATTTTTAATATAGGGAAAATATTGTATCATAATTGATTCAATCCTGAACTTTAATATTATTAGTATGCGATATTGCAGATAAGATTTTATGTTTAGGAACTTTATATAGCTACACTTACAATATCATTTTTAAAATTTACTTTATTTAAATGTTTTATTTATATAAAATGCAAACATTTTTGGTAAATATTTACATTAGAGGCTTCCTCACCGATTTTGATGACGTTGAAATATGTTGTCAAGGTCATCATTCTGAACAACTTTTTCTTATACATGTTACCGCCGCTCAGCTTTAGTTTCCGAGATATTCACAAACAAGTTTCAACATCTCGAAAAGTGATCGGAGTAGGTCTGGGTTAGATTTGAAATTGTGGCCGCCGATAACGCGGCCACGGTCACAACTTAAAACGACTTCAATCAGTTGAGACTGATCTGTCTTGTCTGTTTATGTTTACGAACTGAAACGTGAAATGAATCGTGTCGAACGCGATCTCATTTCATTGTTAGCTGTGTTAGCATACAGAGTATTAAGCATGAAACTATACGAATTCTTGGATATCTGCAACAATCAAGAAAATATATAATAACCCAGTATATAAATATATAAATATATAAATAATATATAAATAACCCAGACCTAACCCAGACCTACTCCGATCACTTTTCGAGATGTTGAAACATTTTTGCGAATATCTCGGAAACTGAAGCAGAGCGGCGGTAACATGTATAGGAAAAAATTGTTCAGAATGATGATCTTGATAACATATTTCAACGTCATCAAAATCGGTGAGGAAGCCCCTAATGTAAATAATTAAGACATTTGTTTCGTGACTAATAGTTGACAATGGATACTGGTAGAACAAATGAAGAATACTATAGCTTTGATATACATATGTAATTAGTACATATTACAGATGGATATCAGTCATGATTTCAGAAGTAATGATCCGTTTCATAATACCATCTTGTTACATATTTCATTTTTATTCTTAATATAAAAAATTCCACTTCAACAATTCGCAAATACAATTTCAAGCCTTTCATTGCGACGTTTATTAAAAATTCATCGCAGTATATGTATAGTGTGATATTTGATATTGATTATTAATCAAATATTTTAAGAAAGTCTGTCAAATTTAATTTTGATTTATTGTAATATTTTATTCATTCTAAAATCATTTAATATAGAATCCAATATTTTTTTCGTTTTTGTAAAAATCTCAATAAGATGTTGTTATACGGTTTTTTCATTCTTCAGACATCTTTATTTTTTTGGTGTTTTCAATATAGTGAATAACGTTGAACGATATTTAATCAACTTTAGGCTTAACGTTATTGTATATTAGTTTGTATTTTTTCATTACTATATTTCTTGGGAATAATAAAAAAGGACAACTAATGAATACATTTATGATGTTTCTTAAGTGTTTAAGTATTTAAGTTGGACATCTAAATTGCTTACACAAACATATCTATCAGATATGAAATGCATCCTGAAAAATGTTTGCGCTTTATCTGCTTTCTAAATGCTTTGCCCTTGCATTCTCAATGTTTACAAATCTGAAACATACATCTGTTTAAATTGAACAGAAACGAAGATTGTTATTATTGAGAGTATGAAATTTTAGACGACATATATGTATACATGTATGTTTATATAATGTCTGCAGCGAAAGGATTAAGTATTCAATGCAATTCACGTGACTACCAACTATAGGAAAGCATAATACTTATTAATATAAATTAATTCTTAAGCAGTTGTAGAAAAAAATTTAATTTTATCTGATGAAAACGATGCCAACGATAAAATTCTTGGTGTCCTTGAGCGACTAATTGATTTTCTTCTAACTACACGGTTCGTACCAACAGTTTCTGAACCAAAACATTTTTTGTTTAGATATTGATGAATTTTATTATTTATAGCATTATTTAACATAGTTTCTCTCTGAGGACAATTTCTCCCATTATTCACGATAATTCGCAGAGTCTCTGGAAACGGCTGATATACAGTTCTCAAGATGGCCGAAGGCCGCAAAATGGAACAAATTCTATAATTATTTCATCCACATACATTCCCAAATTAAAGAAAGCGAACTAATTTAACGATGATATTTAATCAAACACAAGTATACACATCGTAAGATCAGAAAACAATTAATATTCTGATCGTCATTGTGACCGCCATCTTGAAAAATGCACCAAACATCATTCTAGAGTCTAAAGTCATTGTGATTGGTGTACTGCTTCCGTACAAAACAATTTCTGCCGCAAAAAAGATTCGTATAGTCTAATTTACAGAAACCAAAATCAAACAAAAACATGTTTTTTCTATTAAGAATTAGGATGCTAATGAAATAGAAGCCTCGACAACTTTGTTAAATTTTTTACTGTGCTAAATATAGAATCGTGAATGCTATAGACGCACATAATCTACAGTCGGACGATAAATAACAAAAACCACCAATACCGCACGAGGAAATTGGTTCTGTTGGTTTACGTTCGAAGACGTTTGCAGCAAATAGTGGACATTTATCTTCCCCGTATCTTATCGTTTGCATAATTGTTCTCCGATGGCGATGAACAAATTACCCGAATGTCCTAGCAACGTTTATTCATTAAATCGTGAATCGGTAAATACTATCAAGGAACGATTACTTAAATGAAATTTATACACACTCGAGCGAAAGACATTATTTGTACCATACTTATAAGAATCGTGAATAGTGACATCCAAAGAAGCGTAATCAACTGGAATTCTGTAAAACAATATTGTACAATTGATTATTTCATTTACCGTCACGTTGGACAAGTGAAATATTCAACCGAGAGATCACGTTTCGACAATGCGAGCGAAGGTTCATTCGAATAATTATTATTTCATTAAGCTATAAGGAACTCATCGAGTAAATGTATTCGTCTGATGATTCGTGAAAGTGAACAGTACAACATAAACTCGCGATTAAGCTATCGTAACCTATAGATAAGTGTATGTAATATTATTGAAACAATGGAGTGAGAATGGACAAAGAAATTAATTATGATCACACAACATTTCTTCTTTTGGTTATTCATAATTACAACTAGTTTACGTTTTATGTGTCCAACATCGTAAACTATTATTCTGTTAAATATTTCGATCCTTCGAGTCCCTGTGCTTCTGCATTTCAATTAGGTTCTCTAATGAGTAATTATTTTAACGAATTGAGCTGAGTTTTAACATTTATTTGGGAAAAGGTACAGATTTGTAAATATCTACAGAAAGTAATATATGTAGAGAACGAAGTGAGCAAGTAATATCCAATTATCTTGAAGGATTTTGTATTATAAGAAATAAATAATTTAAAAATAAATATTTATTCGTACGTATATATAAACAGGAATTGTTGTAAATATAACAGAAAAAAACTATAAACTCGAGGAATAGACCATAACAGATGAACAAGATACTGTAGATGGATGCAGATCAAGGCATAACATTCTTTCTTGATTTATATAATGATACTTCATTTTGAATATTTGTGTATTATTTACCAACATTTAACCCTGCTTTCAAACTTCATAAGCAGGTAAGGTTAAGTTAGGTGAGCTAAAGTTTTTTCTTGTTGGATAAAATCTTGTTCTAAAAGATACAAATATTAAAAAACTAAGTATTTAATTTCTTTTACGAAAATCAAATACAATATCAATTTAATTACACTAACACTTAGAATAAAAGTGTTTTTTCATATTTAAATTGATATATTCCTTTGATTCCTATAATAAATATAAATGAGTTATTTCCACATTTTGTTTGTCAAATATTATTTTCAAAGGAAAATATATAGAAAAATATTAAAGGATCTCTTGATATCCTCTGAGTGTCCTGCAAAGCATAGTAAATAAATAATTGTTGTGTACAAAACAAATAAATAAACAATAATTATACTGTTATAGCTCAAATGTTAAAAATTTATTCAAATAAATTATAATTGATGTAAACCGAATAAATTCTAATTAACGCTGTTGACAAATTTAAAAATATACTTTCTTGTACTTGTCTGTAACCTTAGAAAGTTTGAAATTAGGATCTGAGCATTAATCGGTGTCAATATTTAAAGGCTGGTTAAAACAATATTTACAATGAACAAAATTTTACACTTATATATACTTTTGTTACATTGAACTTGTTGAAAGCAAGAATGAAATTTGGGACTTAAGGATCGAAAATAGAAGCCACAAATTGATGTTCAAGTAAAAACGCTCAACGATTCAGGAATCACGTTAGACGAAATCCCCGATAAACATTCAAACGCGAACAAACATTTAATTATTCGAGTAATCTTCAAACGTACCACAATGCGATTTGTAAGAAGCGCAGACCATGGCAATAGTGAGCAATTTGAATACATAATAAATAAAGAGTGAGAATAGTAAACATCATTCACCTCAAACATTGAAGTGAATAGTTCCTTTAACAATTATTATTTTTTATGTGCCAAAATGTTTTGTTAATTCATTATGTGTATGATTGTCCAATGAACACAGAGAGCAGAGAGTGTTTCTTGCGTTGCTCTGCGTTCGAAATTGATTATCAAATCGTGAATGTTTATGCATCTACGAGACAACTGACTCGGAAAAACTCGAACGTTAGCAAAAATCTGGTTTCTAAACTCGTTGCTTAATCCCCACAAATCCCCCTAATGGACGGAACGAATTTCCATTTGGTCCAAGTGTTTCGAAGCGTATTAAAATTCGAATTTGCATAAACGTCCACGACAATCTGCATGCATTCGCCACAATTAGTGATGGGCAAAAGGCACTTAAAAAAATATTCGAACGACAAATACATTATCAACTTGTAATTCATGTCTGTTTCAAACCCAAAATTTATTTAGATATTGTATTCGATTGTTATGTCATTACAAAATGCTTCTATTGAATACATAAATCAGTTGACAAATATACTTGGCATTTATGGAACGTAAAATACTTCTGTAATTCGTATTTAAGAGCTCATCGAATACTGAATACCTGCTCTTGCAGCAATATTTTACCCAAAATTCAAAGCTCGATCGTTGACATATTTATCTTCAACTGCATATGAACGGACTGTACACGATGCAGCTATGCAGGTTGCAAAGGACACACAGTGCTACATTTAAAGAAGTAATTTACTTTTTATTTGTCTGCGATACTGTAAATACATGTATTTATATTTTATCAGGTCAAAAATATGAAATGCTATTGTATTCGGGGCTGTTCTTTCTTTTGGAGGACCAGATATTTTTAACTTTCTTGAACACATTTTGAACTTTTTTTATGTAATCCTGTAGATATCGATGAGAAAATTTCGAAGGTGTAAGTATTATTGTTAGGAATTCACTGGTTTATAGGTTATATTTGTGTAAACATGATCAATTTTAAGCGCTTTTGATAGGTTAGGGCGTCGCCATATTGGATATTCGTTGGGTGGTAGAGGTTTAACCGTATTCGGTACTCGACGAGCTCTTAGATATAAATTACAGAAGCATTTCACATTCCATAACTTGATTAAATACAAAATGCAAAGATATTCATCAACTGATTTATGTATTCAGTAGAAGTATTCGGTATTCTTCACGTATTTCAATTACAGAAGCATTTGACGCTGCCCGTCACTGGCCACGAAATCGTTACTCGTGTTTATATTATCCAGCACAAAGGCACACGCGCCACAATTATATCGCTATTCTTATCGCTAATATTTGTATCGATAATGGAGAAGACGTGCCCGCGAAGATCCGACGAACGAAAGAACGACAGGAAAACGAGATAACCGAACCGCAACGAATGAACGTGATTTTTCGAACCGATTGCGATCGAGAATCGATCGAAACTGTGTCCGTGAACGAATGGAAGAACATGACAAAGCACGAAACGAAAAAACACGCGATCGACCGAGATCGTGGATGAACGAAACGACGCAAATAAAGAAAACCCGCGAAAAATTTCACGACAGACCGCTCAAAAAGCACAGATAATAAAATAGGAGGTTTAATACAATTGTAGAATGAATTGCGTCAATTATTTACCTATCACCCTTCGAGCTGGTTTGGAGGATATTGGCCCCGTTGCTGTTTAGACGACATTTAACCCCTTGTCCTACAACAATGAGTGATACTCGTGGTAAGAAAGGCGTTGATTCAAAATCGGCCAAAATTACCCAAGACCAATTTTCCTGAAACTTTTCATATTGGGGGCCCTTTGGGTCTAACATTGATTCCGTGCAAAAACTTTTTCCCAGGACTTCACGGTTACGGAGGGGGGGGGGGGGGACAAAGTACGTATTTTGCCAAATCTATTATGTGCTGTAACTTTTAATAAAAATACTATATCGACACGGCACTGATACCAAAAAATCATAAAAAATTCAAGCTTTCCATCGGTGTATAAGTTTATGTAATTTATTTATTGCTAACATAATTTTTTCACGTTTTTCGAGTTTTTCAAGGCGTAAAAAATTCAGAAAAATTGCAATTCCCAAAAAATGTATCGCCTGATTTTAACCAAAAACGCTGCATTAATAGTACATTTCATGCCCTTTCGAATGGTGTTTGTCATACCTTGGGAAAATTATTCGTTTTTGTGTTATAAAGTAAAATGTGAGTAGAAGTTGAGGCGCGCGGTCAACTACTCGACCTATACATATATTCATTTCAAACGTGGAAAAAACGCTTCCTGTGATTATATATACACTGTACATAATACAGCTATGCTATTGTTATCAATTCTACTGTTTTGAAATAGTGAAACACATTGGTTATATTTTACGATAATTATACCAGAATGCAGATATTGCTTATTTTATTTTATATCTTATTATACAATTATCAGGTAGCGTATCTTCTTCAGCTTGTTTCGATTTATATTCACGACAGTATTTAATAATCTCAATCGAAACATACAGTGTTTTATAATTTTCCGAAACGGAACTATTCACTCTTTCATCGATACCCAGAATCAAAGGACTAAAAGGAACAATCATTTTCTTCGGACGCAACCATCTAGAATTTCGAGAGAGAAATCAATTATTGACGAGACGGGTTCATTTTTTCACGTTTCGCGCTTTGAGATTACTGCTGTCGTGGTAGTCATCTATGTATTTCTTTTAACTGGACCAAAGACGAATCATAAGTTTCATTTTCGTTGTCGTGTCGTGAAGGTCCATCGTCTGTAAAAGAATTTTGTATGTGCGCAACATTTCGTTAGAATATAGGATTATTTTAATTTTCTTTTATTAATAGCGGTGTAGTGTATAAGTTACATAGTGTAATGCATATTCTAAATAACAGTATTTCTGACAGTACACGTGACTAATAGTAAACGTGATTAGTGCAATAACTGAAAGAAATAAATGCGAGTTCTAACAAATGCGAAAAATGTGGCATTTTTCTTTTAAAAAAACCGAAGAAGGAGAAGAAAGTTAAATCAAATCAAGTGTTTTGTAAAAAATGTTTTTTGGAATCTCCATTTTCAAATACTGATGACCAAGAAGCTGGAACAAGCTTCCAAGGTGTAATATCACCTTCAGTACCAGTAGAGAGAGGAAGGAACACTGAATCTTCCGCCACTTTACCAATAAAAGCAGCGCCTTGTGTCATTCGAAGTGCATCTTTGGTTGTAGAGGTGTTGAAGAAAAAATCTTACTTTTATTAATAAAAAATTAAGGACAGAAATATTGATAAATGATCATATTATAATCCACGAACGAAATGTATGTTGCAAAAGGCATATCACAAACGACAGTATAGAGCAATCTTCGACACTTGCACTACAGGACAATCTACAAAACGAAACAACGTTATCAATAAATTAAATTGTAAATATTATTGATCAGTTACGGAACTTCAACGAAAATAAACCACATGAATGTAATTTTTTTGATAAATTACACTGGCCTTAAAAAAAAGAGCTTGGATGGCTTAAAAAAAAGCGAACTACAAAACTTAACCGAATACTGTTTCAATAGAAGTGAGGGCACTAACTCAATATACAAGGTGGCAATTTATTTAATGCATTTGTATCGTGGTTCGTCTCAAAAAGACATTGGAGCTATGATAAATAAGTCACAATCTACGGTATGTAGAATAATTTCAGAAGTGCGAGATATTATTATGTCTAAGTTTGTTCCTCATTTTGTGGGGAACATAACAAGAGAGAAAATAAAACAAGAGACATCAAATATAGCTCGTCATTTAAACAAAATTCAGGAAAATGAAGATAATATATTTACCATTTGGGACGGAACATGTGTATATTTAAATAAAAGTACGAACTATCGCTTCCAAAGAGTATATATAACCACAGGAAGCGCTTTTTCCGCGTTTGAAATGAATATATGGGTCGAGTAGTTGACCGCGCGCCTCAACTTTTACTCACATTTTACTTTATAACACAAAAACGAATAATTTCCCCAAGGTATGACAAACACCATTCGAAAGGGCATGAAATGTACTATTAATGCAGCGTTTTTGGTTAAAATCAGGCGATACATTTTTTGGGAATTGCAATTTTTCTGAATTTTTTACGCCTTGAAAAACTCGAAAAACGTGAAAAAATTATGTTAGCAATAAATAAATTACATAAACTTATACACCGTTGGAAAGCTTGAATTTTTTATGATTTTTTGGTATCAGTGCCGTGTCGATATAGTATTTTTATTAAAAGTTACAGCACATAATAGATTTGGCAAAATACGTACTTTGACCCCCTCCCCCCCATAACCGTGAAGTCCTGGGAAAAAGTTTTTGCACGGAATCAATGTTAGACCCAAAAGGCTACCAATATGCAAAGTTTCAGGAAAATTGGTCTTGGGTAATTTTATCCGATTTTGAATCGACGCCTTTGGGCCAAAAACACCAAGGACGAACCTGACTCGTGTTACTTCGTTCCGACCAAACGTAACAACATTAACACGATGATTACTAATTTTCTACGAGTTTTCTCAAAACATTATCAATTTAAATTAAGTATTAATTTACAAATTTACAAATCACTTTTGTTCACCGATGAATTGATCATAATTACTTCTCAGACATCTTAAAAGTATTAGTTGTGCCCAAACGTGTTTATTATTTCACAATTCCTTTCGTTGCGCCGAAATATACATGCCATATGACGCATACATTTTACGCAAATTCGTGCACACGGCTAAACAGCGAAATGGCTCGACGCGTGATCGACCTTCTTGTTTATTATGACCCACGCAATCAGGAGTTAGCGGGTAGGACAAGGGGTTAACGATAGAAGATTTTCTAACTGCCCACAAAAACCGACACACCGGCTCCCTTTTCTTGGCCGAATACATTTTCATTTGCATCACATTGCTTTCAGACAATTTTGGGAAATGCCTTGTCTCGAATTCGATTTGGTTCTTCTCTATAAGGTCTAACAAGACTGTAAAAGTTAATTGAACGAACATAATTTTTGTCTATTGTTGCCGAGAGATTTCATCCAACTGATAATTTCTGGTTGCATTGAACTCTTGCAAAGATGTACTGATATTTTTTCGGCACTCGTGTTTACGATTAACACGGTAGTTAACAATTTTATAGAATGACATATTAAGGGGATAAAAAATTTAAAAATATTTTGATGACCCTAGAAATTAATGAAAAATTGGCATGACAATTTAATCTAGTATGACGAAGATGGAAGCTTTGCCAAGCCATATGGTGGCGCCACCATAATTGATTGGTATTCATCTGCTTTTTAATCCTATCTTTAGTGTACGAATTATATATCACAACAAGGGTTTTTATTTGCTAATGTACCTGTGAAAGTAGAAATAGAGTTTCTTGAGTGCGCTATGATTTTCTAATATGCTCTCGTCAGTATATGTATAAATTAACATATTTTAATTTTCATGCCAAGAATTTCAATTCCTCATTTTGGGTATATTTATTTTTTTATCTATACCACTTTGGTATGAATATATAGCGATTTATTTTATTGCATGATTCTATTATTCGTAATTTTATAAAAACATAAAAATTAACTCTTTTTATATAAGTGATCACTTTCATTCATCCATCAAACTATAACAGTAAAATTAGCAGGAGTAACACAGGATTTGAATAAATATTTCCTGTTAAATACATTTTTGTTGTTTGAAATCACCTAAAGTTACACTGACCAACATCAAATTTGTTTCCTAATAACTGTTGGATGGTTCTTATAGAGTTTTTTGCGCTGATTCCGAATCTGCCCTTACTTTTTCGCGTACACGTACAGTTTTTGAGAAACATGACTTTGAAAAAAAACATATTTTTCAACTATAAACAAATATTGTGATGTTATTATGAAAGATATTGAAGTGTTCTTCGCAGCAAAAGATTCTGTAGACTTTCCCGAATACAGTGATATCCAATATTAATACATTATGAATGTTTAAACGTGTTTAAACAATCGTTAAAGACGGGGAGACACCATTTTTGCACCAATTTTTGAGGATATTTTTTAATTTATCTCAAAACATAAGGGTCCAGCGTAAAATCGTACTATATTACGCGATAGAACAGACTTTTATCTTGAGAAACCCCCCTTTGAAGTTTACAACATCGACGTTTTTACCGAACCAGAAAGCAAAATATCTACGGCCGACATGAGTTGCTACCAGTGGTGCTCTTCCACTAGCGCGGTCGTTCGTCGCGATACGGCGCGGTGTAACGGCGATGCAGTGGCTAAAAGCGCGCAATTATGTCAGCTTACTTAAATGTTATTTATTATTTACTAGTACATTTATTCTGTATCAATTATTTTATGTATTTTTTTAATGTTAGTCTCTTGTTCATAGTATATTTCATACTAAATAGGTCTTTTGTAACAAAAATAATTTAATACAAAAATCTATTTAATATTGCTTATTGTGGAAATGCTAATAAAGAAAACTAAATACAAAAGAAAAACTTACTAAATTATTTTTTCTAACAAAAGATCTTTTTAGTATGAAATATACTATGAACAAGAGACTAACATTAAAAAAATACATAAAATAATTGATACAGAATAAATGTACTAGTAAATAATAAATAACATTTAAGTAAGCTGACATAATTGCGCGCTTTTAGCCACTGCATCGCCGTTACACCGCGCCGTATCGCGACGAACGACCGCGCTAGTGGAAGAGCACCACTGGTAGCAACTCATGTCGGCCGTAGATATTTTGCTTTCTGGTTCGGTAAAAACGTCGATGTTGTAAACTTCAAAGGGGGGTTTCTCAAGATAAAAGTCTGCTCTATCGCGTAATATAGTACGATTTTACGCTGGACCCTTATGTTTTGAGATAAATTAAAAAATATCCTCAAAAATTGGTGCAAAAATGGTGTCTCCCCGTCTTTAACGATTGTTTAAACACGTTTAAACATTCATAATGTATTAATATTGGATATCACTGTATTCGGGAAAGTCTACAGAATCTTTTGCTGCGAAGAACACTTCAATATCTTTCATAATAACATCACAATATTTGTTTATAGTTGAAAAATAGGTTTTTTTTCAAAGTCATGTTTCTCAAAAACTGTACGTGTACGCGAAAAAGTAAGGGCAGATTCGGAAAACTCTATAAGAACCACCCAACAGTTATTAGGAAACAAATTTGGTGTTGGACAGTGCATTGCGCGAGTGCATCGACTGCAATGAGCAGCAGTTTGAACATCGCTTGAAATAAAACTTGTTTTAAAAACATGTCAGTAATGCGTCACATTAAGTCCCACTATAAGTAATCCTTTTTTACGCAGAATTTCATAATTTATCCGAATTTGAAAAAAGTATTAAACATTGCATTGATAAAACTGAAGGTGATCCTCATACTCGATAAAAAAGCAAAGTAATAAAAGACAGATTTGAGCGCTGTGTGTCCCCCAGGAAACCATGCAACTTTTATTCAAAACACTTTTTCGTACAACAAATAACTTGCGAGTTATTTGAGATCGTCACGTTCCGAAACTCACCCTGTATAGTGTATACACTAACTATAAGATCTAAGCTTTAGCGCTGGATCGCGAGCACGTCAACATCGCATGCTAGTGTGAGTTTGTCAGTGAGTTTCGCGGGACGGCGAATTAGTGTATAACTGCCCCACAACATCCAAATCGAATTGTTGCCCGAACAATTATATGTACATAGATTATGGATACATTAAATTAAAAAGTTACGCTTTTAGTTATTTGAATACGTCAGCTTTACCTTATTTGTCTCTTATGGGCTCGACTGCGTTTTGGAGAACTCCGTGTTCTTAACTTTTTTGAACTCTTCTTTATGTGATCCTGTAAAGATTGATGAAGACATTCCGAAAATATGTGTATGGTTGTTAGGAATTCATTGATTTATAAGTTATGCGCGTGTAAAGATGAGCAGTTTTAAGCGTTTTTGACAGGTTAGAGCATCGCCATATTGGATATTCGTTGAGTGGTAGAGGTAGGTAGGTCTGTTCGGCGCATACGCTGGATAGATCGTGAGTGTTCAGACCATGTGTTAGATAGCATGGTATATTTGCGGGATCGGCTAAATAGTACTGAGCGTATGCGCTAGATGGCAAATCAGTGGTTACACATACTTTGTAAACATAAGCAATTTCAAGTGTTTTTCACAAATTAATTATTAATAAGTTCATTGTTGATTTTGAAATGGCTAATTCAAGCATTAGAAATTTTAACTTTAGAGACATGCCAACTAGTAAAGAAGAAGCAATTATTTTCACTCAGGATTGTGGATTGTTGTGGAAATTTAAAATATGTCTTACTCATCGGTACGAAATGAAAATTTATAACAATAATCATGGAATCGGTCGTTTTCGGTATCCAGTAATTAAAATATGCAGAATCACATACAGGCTTTCAAAAAGAAGGTACAGTCCAAGATAGTTTGGGGTTAGGTCGTCGTGGGAGCGGAGAAGGTCGGCCCGACCATAGTATAATGTTTCGCATTTTGATTTAGTAAATGTGTTATTATTATGTATGAGTTTGTGCTGCCATTTAACGGATCTGTTCGGAAGTATTTAGCCTATTTTATGTGTATCACCTAACAGATATATCAATATGGCGGCGCTTTAACCTGTTAAAAAGGCTTGAAAGAGTTCAACTTTATACGCGTATAACTCTTTCACCATTGAATTCCGCACAATAAGATTTTCATTTTCGGCGATTTCTCGTTGAAATCTATAAGATTGTATAAAAAAATAGAAAAAAGAGTTCTCTAAAACGCAGTTAAACCATCTTATGAAGTACAGTATCATGTACTATGAGTATTATGTAGTGGTAAGAGAAAGTTAGTTAACACTGGACAGCATTGAATGCCGGACACTAGCATTTTATTAAATGATTGGAACACAACGAAAATATTTAATCTCTGAAGAGCATACACAGAAAAATGAATACTAGCAGAAAAATTCAATAAAACTAATGACTCCCAAAAAATCTGCGAAGAGCATATAAAGAAAAATCAATAGTAGCAAAGAATTCAATAAAACTAATGAGTCCCAAAAAATGACGAAAATGAAATCAATAGACCAAGCTCAGTCCTTGAAAACTATTCAAAATTAATGATCACAAATAGTGATTTGCTTATGGAGTAATCATTAGTCTTCACATTTCGTGCATTTATAACAAAAATAAGTTGATGTCGAGAAATTAAAAGATTTTAAGAACATCGATATATTATTTTCAATTTTATTTAGACCATTGAAGAAGGAAAGAAATTTTAATACATCTTTTGCTTCTTGCAATTGATGCAAACACTATTTATTTTGCATACAGTCGACAGTCTAGTAATGATAAATATTGGATTGAATTTTCGAGTTGCTAAGAATGGCATCATGAGTTTATGTACATATTCCTGAATGTTCGGATATTTAGATATACTTGTGACAAATATCACATATTTTTAAAGTGTAATTTTTTTAGTTCGCTGTTATACATACATAAAGCATAAAAGCTCCATAAGCTCCCCCTACAGCTTTGATATCTTTGGGAAGTTAGAACAGTTAGTTTACTACACGACGTGAACAACATTTTTTTAAAAAAATTGGTCGAAACTGCAGAAAAAATACTAAAAGTTGTATTCCACAACTTTTTTATGTGAGCCTATAATGAAAAGCTAAAAAATACGTTTTGTAGATCTGTGTTGTAAATCAGCGGTTGAAAACAAAAGATTGCACTGTACAACACCAAATTTGTTTTGCAATTACTGTTGGGTGGTTCTTATAGAGTATTTTGCGCTGATACCGAATCTGCCATTACTTTTTCTCCTACACGCACAGTTTTTGAGAAACATGACTTTGAAAAAAACCTATTTTTCAACTTTAAACAAATATTGTGATGTTATTATAAAAGATATTGAATTGTTCTTTGCAGCAAAAGATTCTGCAGACTTTCCCGAATACAGTGATATCCAATATTAATACATTATGAATGTTTAAACGTGTTTAAACAATCGTTAAAGACGGGGAGACACCATTTTTGCACCAATTTTTGGGGATATTTTTGAATTTATCTCAAAAAATAAGGGTCCAGCGTAAAATCAAACTATATCACGCGATAGAACAGTCTTTTATCTTGAGAGACCCACCTATGAAGTTAGCAACATCGACGTTTTTACCGAACCAGAAAGCAAAATATCTACGCCCGACATGAACTGCCGCCAGTGGTGCTCTTCCACTAGCGGGGTCGTTCGTCGGGTTACGGCGCGGCGTAACGGCGATGCAGTGGCTAAAAGCGCGCAATTATGCCAGCTTTTTTAAATGTTAAATTTTATTTAAATGTTATTTATTATTTATTAGTACATTTATTCTGTATAAATTATTTTATGAATTTTTTCAATGTTAGTCTCTTGTTCATAGTATATTTCATACTAAAAAGGTCTTTTGTAGCAAAAATAATTTAATATAAAAATCTATTTAATATCTCTTGTTGTAGAAATGCTTAATAAAGAAAACTAAATACAGAAGAAAAACTTACTAAATTATTTTTTTGTTACAAAAGATCTTTTTAGTATGAAATATACTTACTATGAATAAGAAACTAACGTTAAAAAATTCGTAAAATAATTTATACAGAATAAATGTACTAATAAATAATAAATAACAATAGTATAACATTTAATAAAATTTAACATTCAAATAAGCTGACATAATTTGCGCTTTTAGCCACTGCATCGCCGTTACGCCACGTCACACAGTGCGACATGCAATGGACAAAAATCAAAATATTCGTGGTTCGATTCTAGTCTAATTATGTAATAAAATCATCAGTCGTTATGTAAGGAATGTGTATGTAAAAAGAAGTATCCAAGAAAATCAATAGGGGGTCAATAAAATCCACGAGTTAACTGTAATCTAAATGCTAAAAAGTTATATTACTCGTGCCTTAATTGCTCTTCTGGCTCGTATTTGTTTTAAACTATTCGTTATACCTTAAATATGAAGAATTTGACCAGAGGTTTGCATAATTTTAACTGGCAATTTGGAAATTGCGTTTTTTCCTTAAAGTGCGATTTGCAAAAGAATGGTTCAAAACATCCTGTAGTTTTCGTTTTTCTGTATCAACAAGATGTTGTAGTATATTGCTATATAACTTTTTTTCTGCGATAATCTGCAACACTCAATGTTATTTAATTTTTATTAGAGGAATGCATCCGTAATCGCGATTTACTCGAAACTTGGATGTCCGAACGCACGTATTCAGAGAACATATCAAAAGTTAGACAAAAACTTTGTTCTCTATTAAACGTGAACATTATACCAGACGAAACGGAGAAGAAAATAAAAGCTTTTTGTGTGGCACTTGCAAGAAAGTGGAGAGATAGCTATCGAAATCGACGTCACCTACTTAAGCATCACTGTGTCTGGCTTTACATGGAAATAAATATTGCAAGTGAGACAGAGACGATTCAACCACTGCCAGGTTCTAGTCGAGGAAGACCTCGTAAATTCTTTAAGGATTTATCACATAAATAAAAAAAACGCCGAATTCAGTCATTGGTATTCACACGTAACATTTATGCTGTGGCGATGAGTGGTATATGTTTAAAAACACTAATATATGCAAAAAAGTCATGAAAATCCAAGAAATTTTAGTCAAGCTTGCAGATCGGTAAAAACACGTACAAAAAAATTTTAATATTGACAAAAATATGATTAATATAATGTACATACCTTGCGTAACAATATCCATCACAAATTTCGCCACAAAAATCACTTACAAAATAAATATTATCACGAGAAACAGATGCGTACGAACGGAGTGCTGCGAATAAACAGATGCCTATCGAACAAATGCTATGTTCTAAGCGCAGGTACGGATGACTGTATGGGTAATCAATGATAAGGGGTGCACCACCTGATTGCATGTTTATGTACCTATTCTGGGACGCAAACACAACCCTGTTTGTAAATATTTACAATTTTGATTTTTGGCTAGGTTTTCAGCCCAAATACCACTCTGTGCGCCGTATCCTGACGAACGACCGCGCTAGTGGAAGAGCGCCACTGACGGAGAAAAAGTAAGGGCAAATTCGGAATCAGCGCGAAAAACTCTATAAGTACCACCCAACAGTAATTGCGAAACATAAAGAAAGTTGAAATTTGCTAGACAGTGTTGTTAGGTGGACTTGCACCACAATGATCACGAATGGTTCGTTCCATTAGCTTAGTGACCAAAGAATAAGCTGCCATCTTTTAGAAAAGAATGAATGCTACAGCAATTAACGTTGCCTTTAAATAAATGATACCTTTAAGATTTTAAATACAATATTGACTCGATTATTCAGAGTTTGTACTTACACCACTGTGATTCTCAGCCCGCCATATGTCACTATGTTCTGTAGAGTATGCAGCGATTGTGTTTAATACTATAAATGTTCCACCCTGTATATACTTTATTTTAGCTAAAAATACAATGGAAAAACGCAAAGTCGTAGTTTACGACCTAATGGTTTACATGATAAACTCTTAGAGCGTGAATGCTTACAATTTATTCTGTACTAAGGCCTGCATCGCTATTTTTCTACAGTCCAAGATAGGTATCAGTAGAAACAGACTTTCACAACCGTTCCCATGGTTTTGGATTGATAATAATTGTCTGCCGAGTGTTTCCGAGTATTCGTGAAATAAACTCCCGAGATGGAAACATATAATTTGGCAATGGAATTCGGCGGGTTCTGCGGATTCTTCGTTGCTTTCTGATTTTGATGCGCAATCTTGAATCGACAATACCTGCTGCGAATATTGCCCAATACTGTCTTTAAATAAAGCCTACAGCTAAACTATTAGCATGGTATTATTAGTATTGCTTTCACACTTGCATAGGTGATAGCATTTTAAAAAAAATTCTTTTTATAGAAGTAAAGTTCTTTGCGTTTTCATATGAAGTTCAGAAACAATTGATAACAAAAATGTTAAAATATAAAATGAAATGCTTCATTATATTAAATGTTCATATTACAGTGGACCTTATTTTTCCACTTTCGAATTTTTTTTCAATTTGGAAATATTTTATTTTTGAAAATCATTTTGTTCACTCTTGTAAATCGTGACTATACAATATCATACACCGATGAATTTGTCTTTCTATGCTCTATAAAAATATAAAAACAAAAGATAAATATTACGTTTAGGAGAGGCAGATGGGATAAATTTTCTCTACACATCTACCCGTCGCTCGGACTTAGTGTCCGAGATAATTGCAAAAAAACTTCGTTAAATTTTGCTTGTAAAGACCTAACCCAGACCTAACACCATCTTGAGGTCGTCCAATTTCAGAGAATGTCTTCGATAACATATGTCAAATCCAAAATCACATTCATGTAGATACTGGCAAATTGCGATATGGTAGCATCGGTATATTTTTGTTTATAACTTTTTAATAAACAACGAGCGCCGACTAAAACCCCTTGGGGGTTACTCAGAAAGGTGACCTTGACAACATATGTCAAGGTCAAGGTCATCCGAGATGCCTCCCCTAAACCTAATATTTACCAAACTTTTTTGAAATATCTTTTTATATATCCGCAAATAATGGAGATATTAAATATTTTTGTTCGAACGCCTATATATCTAGTAGAAAAAAAAGTACAAGTATGTAAACGTAGATTTTAAATTATAAATCGTTGTATTTTGATTAATATTACAATTTCTTAAATATTTAATTCATATGTACATTGAAATGCGAATTCCATTAGCTTTGAAGATACAGTTACTGCTATGTCAGGTAAACAGTCGAAACCCTTTAGAAATCGTTAGGTTTTTACCTAGTCCACGGAAAGGAATACAGTCGTCTCTGTAATTTTACGTTTTACCAGTATTCTGTTGGTTTTTCGTCACGTACAATATACGTTTGATGGCACGTTTATGGTATACAAGCGAATACATCTGTTTCTTTAGGAAGTTAGTTACTGCCAAATCTGATGATGTACTACCAATTTACCAGCCATATTTTCAAACTCCTTCACGCACTCAAGAGCTAACTACATGTCATAAACGTGAATTTCCAGAAGGTCCTGAATCCATGCTTAAATATAAACAGTAACAAGAAAAATGCATATATCACGAATTCCAATTTCTCCTTCATTAGTTAGTCTGAATTGATTTTTAAATAAGCATATTTTTAAACAATATCAAGCTTTCACTATCCATCCAGCATGGTGTAAAAAACTCCTGGGGCATGGAAGCTTGTATTTCCGGGGGGAATCACATCCAAGAATATAATTGGTAGCACCAAAAATTCCTTGGAATTTTCTTTTGGTTGTCGTTCTTTCTGCAAAGTATCCATAGAAAATTGTTTTTGGTTGGCTAAGCATCCTGAAATTTTCTAAAAAGTAGAACTTTTGGACCAGAAAACTATCATTTTCTCGGAGAATGTACTTTACAAAATAATCTCATATATATGATGTCTGCAAGGCAAATATAACATTTCTTTCTGTAATTTTTGTTTAAGAAGGACGCAGGCGCCTTGGTTACAACTAGTATTTGCGGATGTGGTAATGTGATGTCACAACAAAAGGCTTGCACTTTGTTAGATAATCTCCATTCTTCTAATGAATTATAAATGGAAGAAGCTTGGTCATATTCACTGCTGGATGAAATCATTGGAATTCCCAGTAATTTTTCGACCCTTCTGGAAGTAATTATTGTTGACAATCTCTCCATTTTTCCGATCTCCTTGATGTTGGTAATAGCTTTCTGTCCCGGTACACTGTCACAGTATCAAGCTCTCTGTCATCAAATGCATCACGTAATTTTTTTGCGAGCTCTAAACCAAATTTAATTCGATGGCAGCGAATACGATCACTATCGCGAATGCATACTTTACATCTATCGAATGTTACTACAGTAATATTTACTAATTAAGAAATTTTAATCTTGATGAAATATTAATCACTTCATTAAAATTTAAAAATCTTATTTCTATATTCTATATATTCTATATATTCTATAATATGAAAAAAAAATATATATATATATATGAAAAAATGTATCAAACGAAAATTGTACTGTTCGACGAAGTAAATATGAGGCCAAAGAAAAAATTAGTGTTTGAAAGCCAATTGTTGAGATTTCAAAATTGCGATTTCTTTAAGATAACCTTGTATTTTATTTTCATACAGTTATAGACCATGGAAAGACAAATTCGACGATGTATACAAATGTATTTTAAGATGTACTATAATGGAGAAAACCAAGTTTCTAAAATAAAAGAAGGTCGTTGACCTACGGGTCTCCGTTGTTCGGTAGATCTAAAATTTTGCATAGATTATTTTTTTAGCCAGTGTCACAATCCTAGATGGTGTCAGGAAAGAACATTCTTTCGCCAAGAGTAAATATAATCAAGATCCTATGCATGAGCGTTTAAATGAGACTCCTCCAAATATCTTCTTCATTTGTAAATGAGTGAAAAAATTGTTTAGACAACAGTCGAACTATTCTATGAGACAAAGATAGTAGTAAAGAAATACATTTCTTCAAAAAGTTGGTTTCTGAAATTTCAATAATTTCTTTTTCAATATAATAGTATATTTTGTATTATGATAATAAAATTCCTTGTCCAACATAATATAATAATTACCTTGTTTGATGCCTTTTTTTAAAATTCTTCCCATCATAAAAGATAATGGACATATTCATACGCTATATCAGTTTGAAAAACAGAATTCCAAAAAAAGAAATGAAGGACGTAAATCATTATTATGAAATCCATCGAATATAACGAGCCATACTCTTAGCGAAGATTTGAAACAAAATTTGCTAAATATGTTATTCTTTTCCTTTCAATCGAAATATAATTCTATTTTTGTTATTGTCGATACATAGTCATATTAATAAATAAAGGCACACTATAAATACAAGTGTTCTGCTTCGTGTAGGAAATTATTAACGACAAACAAGTTTTAATGAACATAACTGTGACGAAAATCGTAGTACGTATTTAAATCGGATCTATAATAAAATATAAATCTATAACTGTCCCCATAAATATTCGGACACTCTTAGAAAGACGATAACTTTTCTAATATTGGATCCTACGACTTGGATTTTTTTTTAAGAAGCTAAAACAAATAGTTTACTACATGATGTGAAAAAAATTTTTTAAGAAATTGAAATTGATCGTAATTGCAGAGAGAATACTATAATTTTTATTTTACAACTTTTTAATGTGAGTTTACAATAAAAATTTAAAGAATACGTTTTGTAGATTTGTGCAAGTCTGAAAATTTCATTAAAATCGGTCAATGCTGAGAAAATGGCGGGCATTGAAAGGGCATTGTAGGAATCCTTAGATTTGTTACAATTGAAGACCGAAAATCACGAAAAATTGCAATTTTTGCAATCTTGAAGCGTTTGTAGTTCTTGGCATTGTTGACCAATTTTTATGAAATTTTCGGAATATATATAATTTACACAGATTTACAAAACATATTTTTAAAATTTTGAATGCAGGTCTCCATAAAAAAATTGTAAAATTCAACTGTTAGTATTTTCTCTGCAATTTCGAGTAACTTTTTCAAAATTTTGTTTTATGTCATATAATAAACTAGTTGTTCTAACTTCTAAAAAATCTCCACGTTGTAGGGTCCAATATTTAAAAAGTTGTTGCCTCTTTAAGAGTCTCCAAATATTTATGGGAGTTACTGTATATTATTCCCCTTTTGAATTTTGTATAATGCTTCATTAAGTTAAAATGAACTTGTTGAACCTTTTAAAACCTGTTGAAACAAGTTCTACGGGAATGCGGACAGAACAATTAAAAAATTCGTCTAGTAAGTCGATGTGCAAAATTAATTGAATGAAACGGGACGCGTGAGAGTCTTGGGGAAAGGCCATAAACGTGATGTAAAACGAAATTCGAATTTGCTTGGGGTTCGGTACACGGTTTATCCGAGGTTGAACCGGTGGTATCCGTTTGATAGCAGATAGCAGGCCGAACGACGCTGGTATGTTCTCATTACGCGTCGTGTAAGGTATGCGGCGGCGAGACCACGTTTCTTCTTCTTTTCCTTCTCTTCTCCTCGTTCTATCCCTGTGGTCTCCCTTCATCTTCTTCTTCCTAACTTCTTTGTCCTTCTCGGAGCTCCTTGGAACAAAATTCAAGCTCCGTTCACATCAGCCGCATACTTCACCCAGTTCAACTCCTCGTCTTCGGATCCTCTCCTATTTCTCGTAAAGAAGAACCACTCGCAGTCGAACATCCGTTTCCAGAATGTCTACCAGCAATTATTCCATAATTTTAGGAAGTCTATCCCATGACTCAGAATTGTTTAATAGATTCTTCAACAACAACAGAAACATTAATTAGAAACCAATCACTTACGCTCAATAACTTAATCTAATACTTTCGTTTGGGATTATTGCGTGAAAGAAGATTTTTAAGCTGCCAGTTGGTACAGCACAATCATTGAAAAGCCTATTAATAGGCTTCCGGTAGGTAAAGTGCTAAACCTTTCTATTAGGTAGCGGAAAATGTGGCCTTTTAGGTCAACATTCTTTTAAAAATGTAGTTTTCTTTCACGGTGTAGTCGCCATTGACTTTGATGACCCTTAACCAACGATCTATAAGCTTATGCATCCCTTTATTGTGATAATCTCAAGTTACATTCACGAGAAATGAGTTAATTACCGTTTTGACATGTGACATCATTCTTGAAGTAGTTATTTGCAATAAAGTTTGACGCGAGGCAAAAACAATGAGGTACAACTTTATTCGCTGATGTATTTCCAATTTTAAATTCATATACCGAGAAAGTACGAGTTTTTAACTTTTCGCCACCCATTTTTAACCCTCATACAAATAATAGAATGTTGAGGCAATTGAAAGTTGCACATCATGTATATCACCGACATTTTAACTTTCTGTTGATCGTAACTTTATGCATTACACATTTGAATTATCGACTTAAATTCCACTTCAATTCATTTTTAGGAAGAAAACCGCATGAACTTTCTCCGGTACCTAATAGTCTGATATCGAGCCGGACTCGACATTGTCTTTTGTTGCTCCATTGATTTACATTGCGTATATTTTTCAATTTAAGATATTTCGATAGTGATTTGTAGACTGCAGATTTCATGCATTTAGGATACAAATGAATAGGTGTAATTTAAAATACGGAAAACATTAGAAGAATTTAAACATATTTACTATTATATTATTTTCAACCTACCAAACATTAATAAGAAAAAAATTTCTATTCACTCCTGTTTGTTGAAATTCAGTTTAGTGATTTGTATTGTATATACGTAAGTATGTAAGTAGCAGCTTCAGTGTACAATAAGTAGACCGGTTTTTAGACACTAATGATCAAAACGAGGTGGTGCAATTAAAAACAGTAAAGAAGTTAAAACAGTCTGTGACCGTTGATATATTATTTTCAATTTATTAAAAGCATTAAAGAAAAAAAGAAATTTTAATGTGATTTTGTTGGAATGATTGAAATTCACGCGTCGTGTTGTGTTGGCGATTCTGTTGTGTGGTTGGAATCGCGTTGTTTTTGTTTCTCCCGCGTCTTCGCGCGTTCGTTCGTTTGCCTCCGTATAGTGTGCACGTGTTTGATGCGATGTGCGTCCTGTATATCCTAATTAATGTGTAAGAACATTTTGAAATTAACTCTAACAGACTTCTGCTTCTTTCAATTGATCCAAACAATTTTTATTTTGCATAAAAATTCACAATCTAAGAATAAGTTTATAAAAGTAATGCTCACATTTACTATGATACGTGTCTCTAGATTGGGATATTACATTGTTTTAGAAAAGGGAAAATATACAATTAGGCGACAGTGTTAGGTTCAGCGATTAACATTTCTGTGCATAAGCATAGTTGTAATCTTATTTTTTGTAAGTTTTTTATTAATTTTCCGTTTTGAGTCCCGTCAAGTTTGCATTGCCGTAACTAGACAAAAATGGATAGATGAAATATCGAGCAGAGAAGATCTGAGAAGAATGTAAAAATAAATTTTTTCGCATCGATTGTAGGAAACAGGAATTAAATAAAAATATATTTCTTCGTTAATAGTTTGTAACGAAAATAATGCAACAATAGTTTGCATGAAAATCCGCATTCGAACCGTAATGTATGATTAATGTCTTCGTTGTCGTAAGTTCATTTGCAGTTAGTCATGGCTTATGATATTTATACGAGTCGGAGAGGCAGCTGACTTGTAGATATTCAATGAACTGCCAAATTTTACGTATGTATAATAAAATCTAGGCGAAATACAAATGAGTAAAAGCATGAGAAGAATTTAAAACTGTCATTACACTAATTTGAACTCGTTAAAATTATAAAAAGAAGAAGTACACTTTTGTATACTTTCTATTACTAGCAGGGCCCGCGCTAGGGGCAGGCAACTCGGACATTTGTCCGGGGCGCTAAAATTTAGGGGCGCCATTTTTGCTGTAAGTGAAAGAAAAATATTGATGTGTTAAATACCCAATTAATAGAAAATTTCACATATCGATTTTTTCTTAAGAAAGCCAAACAATGTATTGAGCAGAATTATAAAGTTAAATTTTGCCCCAAACCTTACTATTGCTTTAAGAATATTGCTAACGATACCAATAACTGTAACAAAGTGGCGAAAGGAGTATCTCTAAGTTAAAATTAATTAAGAACCTTTGACGTTAGACTACTACACAAAATCGTCTTCATGGTTTGGCCATTTTGGCAATTGAGCATGAAATTGCTGATCAAGTAAATTTAAAAGACGTAATAAAAAATTTTGCAGAACTGAAAGCAAGAAAAAACAGTTTTTGTGATTTCAGCGTAGTTGATGTTACCTTGTTTTATTTTCAAAATAATGGCATTTTGATTGTTTGTACAATAATACACATTTTTAATAGCATTTAAAAATGTAAAAAATTATGTGTTTAACAATTTGTGGCTAGGTACAGATATTTCTTAATTAATTTCTACTGTTTTGTACTGCTTGATTATCAATGTTATGTTATATGTTTCTTTCTAAATATATGCTTTTATTAAAATTTAAATAAAGTGATTTGATTTTTATTGAAAACAAAAAATATGTACCTTTATTTAAAAAATATATATATTCTTAAGGAGCGGCGCTTACTAGTAATTTATAGATAAAACTTTTATTCTGCATACAGATCCGTAGTCTATTCATCAATAATGCAACTGTTACATGCTATATGTATAAGAATATACTAGGCGAGTCATCCTATCATTTTTTGGAAACTGTTGTACATACATATATAAAAATATTTCAAGCAAAACTTTTATACCGAGCAAAGTATATATGACGTAATAATTAGTTTTTTATGTTTCCTTTTTTATCGAGATATGAAGGTGACCTTCATTTTTTTTACAATGATGTGTAATATTTGACTTTGCGATGTGAGATGTGAAGATTATATTTTTTATTATGATGTGTATTATTTGCGATTTCGCGATTCGAAAATGTGCGGAATGCCTAATAAAAGATAATTAATTAAGGTACTACTTCATTGATCTTCTAAAACTGTTTGGATAAAAAATAAAAACCTTCTCGGTAAGTATTAACTGCATCATTTTGTTAAAATGAACTTGTTGAACCTTTTAAAACCTGTCGAAACAAGTTCTACGGGAATGCAGACAGAAAGATTAAAAAATTCTAATTCTAGGAAGCTAATTAAGGTACTATTTCATTGATCTTCTAAAACTGTTAGGTTAAAAAATAAAACCCTTCTCTGTAAATATTAACTTTTAACTATATTTTTTTAAAACTATACATAACTTACATACGTACTAATTACATAATAGAGGCTCAAACTCACCTACAGGTCTGGATAAAAAAATGAAACATCAAGAGATTGAAAAGCATCAACAATTGTTCAACCATATTAAATATAAATTTTAAGTAATTAACATTCTTAATTACCATTTTGCTTTTCACCCTGCACTATCTTTATCTTTATGTTGTGCTTTTTCCAATTTGATGTTTTTTTCATAAAAAATTTTTATTTATTCCGTGATGTAAACGGACGTATTTTTCTGAAGTTGCAACTTAAATATCTTTTTCTTTTCATTGCAAATTCCATATTACGCTAATGGATTTTACAACTTGCTACACCACAACAAAATCATATTACAATAGTAGGTAGGTATGTGCATTACGAAAATTGTCGCTTATCTTTTTGTCGTTCAAATATAAAAACATTTTTTATAGAAGTTATGTACAGCATATGTACAATATCATCAGCAAATATGCTATGTACAGCATATATGCATAATATAATACGTATAACATTTTTTCATATGCATGACAAGTAAACTACAGACCAATTGCAAAATTAAAATTTTCTACATCAACTGTAAGAAGCAGGAGATAAATGAAAACTAATCAAAATCCATATTCTCAATCTTACTCTTCATATTAATAATTCTAATAGATTGAAGATACGATACCTAATGATAAGTTTCACAAAAAATTTGCTAATTACGATACTCCAGGTGCAAAGTGCAGCTCATCCATTGTAAGCCGCTTCAAGTGAAGACAATAAAGTAACTAGGTTCTTTGCTTTATCTGAACATTTATTCCGTGCCTTCTTACCTATTAATATTAATTAGAACTCTTTTGTCAGTTAAGTTGCGGAATTAAATGAAGGCGGAGAGAAGATGCTACAGAAACTTTAGGGAGCTTCACGAGTTCTAGCTCGTCTACTACCTCCTCGAATTCTTCCTTTCATATTTAATTCGGCTTCCTTTCATATTCCTTTGAAGTTTCTTTAGACCGTGCACGTACAGTGAGCAACAAAAGTATTCGAACTGTAGAATTGTCGACAGTTCGGAACAAAAACTATCTACCTACATTATAAATATATTCCTTTAAAATACGTATAAACTTTGTTATTAAACGCTTTAAATTTATACTATCAAAATTATAGTATATTTAATATTTATCTCTATCAAAATGGTAAATAGAAACGTAGTGAGATATTGAAATTTCATCTAAATCCAAGAATATATTATTAATAGTTAGATTTTAAATAATTGTTAGTATGTATCACCAACAGATCGTTCAAGGGTTAAAAGGCCATTTACTAACCATATGTTCAATAAACAGTAAACTTGACTGTTTTATTTAGTCAACTATTAAATGTTTGAAATTAACTAATGCAATTACTTTGCTAAATAATTAATCTGCTAAAATTGTATTGCAAAATATTCAAAGTTGAAACTTTCTATCACATATAAAATTGGAATATTTGTAACTGGCATATAAAATCGATAGCAAGCAAACATCATTATTAATATAAAATGACACACAGAAAACGACTATTTCAATTCCAGTAAAAAATGATAAAGCTTTAAAGATATAATATTGTACACACCTTTTGCAAATATCGGGTTTTCTCATTACATTAGTTGAACGTAATGGCATATGTTCAATATTTTCTTAAGTGCACATTTGAGTAGGTATAAAGCAATGGAAACAGATGCGAGGGGTTTTTAAAAATATTAATTAAATACAAAATAAATATTGAAGAAAGGGGACATCTGTAACTTAATTTGATGCTAAATTATATTGGTAATATTAGAAATGTTAAAATTTAATTTAAAAAAATTTTTAGTAATTTTACAGTATTGTTCTCATGCAGGAATGATAATAAGCTCTTAATGTCTTGAGTTTTGGTATTTTTCAACGTAACTGCAGGAACAGTGCTATTTTTATGTTAAATCAAAAATATTCAGTGAATGCCTTGTATTTCTTCGCAGTGTACAAAACTATTAAGTTTATGCTGTATCATATTATATAATTAAATCCTAACTTTGAAACTTTCTGAGGCTATGATGACTATTTATCATGAAACATTTCAATAAAATTAACAAACATTAATTAAAAACCAGGTACCTATAAGTAATGGAATAATTTTTAATATGAAAAATATGTGTATAGATACATATAGATATGTAAATTTAAAAAATGCATTTAAATGAATCGAATTAAAAATTATATTAATTTCTCTATTACTTTCGATGACATAATTTTCAAATTGTTAACCAAAGTTTTATCTAAACTAAATATTCTTCAAACTAATTCTCAAAATGTTTTATAAAAGGATATACTTAAATTTTCAAGAACATTTCATGCTAATATGTAGTGGTCCATTTACAGCTAAATTGTATAAAATTACAGAAACACATTTAGCTACATATACGCAATCTTTTGAGTTAATTATTTGTTGTAGACTGTAAAAGGTACACAAGTATCCTTGCGGTTAACATGCAAGTATTTTGCTCTTGCCGAATGTCCATTCTGCATATCCTTTCTCCCTCTTTTTAATTCCGAGTTAACTTCTTATTTCTCTTTTATCGAAGTTCCAGTAAAATTTGGTAAAAAAGAAGACAACGCGCTCAGTTCACAAATTTTCGAAAACATTTCATCGGCTTCCAGGTCTCCGACTGCCTCTTTAAATTCTTTCTTTTCCTTTTGAATTCGGTCTTTTTGTTTGTCCCTTTGAGATTCCTTTAAATGGTGTACGTATTTATCTTTAAGTTCCGTGAGAAGCCTTCCGTTGTTCTTTTTAATCCGCTCGGTTCTTTTTACTCATGCGATCCTGTCCATTTCTTCTTCTGGTTCTGCATTCCCGACTCTTCTTTTTCTTGAAGCTCCATTGAGAGGAGCTGAAGATCTGCAGATATTGTTGTTTTCTTATTCGATGAAGTATCGTGACCGTCAAAATTCTGGCCCTTCAATACTCTTGCCTGAACTAACTTCCATTCTGCTTTCTTTGCAATAACTTTTCTGCATTCGATGCATCTGCTCAATTATCTTCGTTCAATATTATCTTTGACTCTGATGTACATGTTTTGCGTCTCATACAGTTCCCAATCATATTTCACTCATTTTATAATCTTCATTTATTCCACATATCGTTTATAACATTTTCTGATTCCCATCTTACTTTACAAAATTTTTCTTATTCAACACTTTATTTACGTAAACCATCTCAGTTATGCAAATGTTCAAATATCGTGGAAAATTTAACTTTCAATTTTAAAATATTAATTTAAAAATAATTATAATTATTATTAAATACCTATCTGTAATAATAGTTATAATAATAATGTAATAATAGTAGGCATATATTTAAAAAAGAAATCATCCAAATAACAAATATATTCACCATGCCTATCAAAATATAGAAAAGAATTTAAATAATATTATAAAACCTATACAACGTGATTCATTCTTTTTACTATAAAGATAACAAATGTAATTTTTGAATTGTAAAAAATTAGATTGAAATCAAATAACTAGTAGCTGAAATTAAGAAATAGTAGTTGTAGGGAATCTACCTTATCGGTTCGTGCGGATACTGCAAGATGATATAGAGGGCGAGCGAGCTGACGACCTACGATGTTTGTAGAGTGTACAGCGTTACACTTGTTTTATTATTAGATATATATTGTTCGATTAACCTGTGTCTCGTGACTTCAACCAGACCATGTTCTGACGCTTCCCACAACAATAGTCTACACAAGAATAAGAATGTATTAAAAAAAATTATCCAGACAATAAATATTATATATCCACCATGAATAAAAAATTGTCCACTAGACAATTAACATACGAAAAGGTACATAAATATTATTAAATCTATTAAAACACGATATATTATTTAGACTGTAAAAATAATAATAAATGTGTTTTTTAATCATTTGAAAACAACACTTCCTCTATTCTGTATTTCCAGTATTTGTTATGTACACGATAATTGTACATAAAAAACATTTGCTTATGTTAATATTTTTGTAAAATACTTAGTCAAATGTTGAATCGAAATTTTCCCATCGAATCTTATGGTTTTTCTTTTCTCATCAAGTCACTCATCCTTCTTATCACGGCGCGGCGGCACCAAGTAACAGATTGCTCATAAAACTTTAATCAAACTTGCAGGTGTTTTTAAACACTTTTTCTTAATACTTCATCATAATTTCTATTTCGAAGATTATACGCATAAGTCATCCTTTTTTTCTCCACTCCATAATCCATTTGAGGGGAAACGTAAGTACTGTTGAACTAATCATTAAAGCTCCACTTAAATTTTACGATATCACTTCCTTAATTACGGTTTCCGCACTTCTCCTCGGTTAGATATTCTTAACTTTCATATTTATCGCCATCTCCTTGAACAATCTTGGAACTAACTTAATACAGCATTACGTATGGGAGCACCCATTCATCAAGAAGACGATACCGACTTTTTCATGTTTGCGATCTTCTTCTTGCTTCTCTTTCTTTAGGATTAATTCTCAGTTGCTGTTGCTTCCCTTAAATATCTTTCTCGAAGTTATGTGGCATTTGCCTAAAGGTTTACTCACAACGACTTACATCGATTGTAACAAATTACAATCACTATATCGAAATTTATGTACTTGTATTGTATTTGCTTTACAAAGATATAATGTGCCAGATTTTTATTGAATACTAAAAAAATTTTAGTAACTAATTCGAGTACGCTCTATCGAATGGTGGTAGTTGCATTTTCCGGTGCTAACCGGAAATACGGTTTTCAGACCGGAAGTCGTTTTTTTAATGGGAACTGGTATTTATTTTGCAAACACTTCTCCATTTACGCTCGTTTATTCAAGTTTCGTGAACCAAGATTAGATATCTATTTATATCCTGTATATTTGCAAGATTAAACCTTGTTATTTTTTTGTTTATTTACATAGTTTATTTCTGTTAATTTGTTTATTAATTTATTCAGGAGAAGGTATTGACCTTTAATGTTTGTCCTGTAACTTGTGCAAATAGATTATGGAAAATTATATCTCTAATTTGAAAAATGTAAATTCATACGTTGGAGATTTTCGGTCTAAGGGAGGTATTTTCAAGAAAAATGTTTCAGACAAAACTTTTATATTTTTTTGCGTACAATCCGAATGTGCAATAAGAAATACCAGGTCCAATTTAAAACAACGACTTACTTTTATTTGGCATAAAAAAGGTTCCAAAATCAAGGGACCGAAAAGTGACCAATTTTTGGGTCACTCTTCCCTTACGATTTAGAAATGTGAGGCAATGTTAAAAGTAAATGTTTGTCATTTGTTTCAACTAGTGAGCGTATGCAGATGTTTAAAGGAGCACGCGTCTGCAAAAGAATATCGATAAGAAGCAGCTAGAATTTCTGCATGGGGATCTTTAAACTGATATCATGCACAACACGATGAGTGTAGCAGCTTTAATTCTGCATGATTATCTCTCAAATGTGTTTGCGTTTGTATAAGCATTGTGGAAGTGATAAACTTCTGTCGCCTTAACACAGTGCTTCTGAAAACTCATGCAGCAATGATTTTTCTAATACGAAACACCGCGTGAACTTATTTCATATTGCAGACCCCGCACATTTAACGTCAATATGACTATGTATGTACATACATAAAATGAATTTTTGGTTCTGTAGATGTTGTCGATAGTACCAATTAGAGGGAAACGAAAAAGAAGGAAGATATATCTAAAAATATTATTAAAGAAAACAAAATCTAACCGTGAAAAGAACTAAAAATGTAAAAAAAAGAAAGAACTAAAAAGATAAATAAACAAAGAACTAAAAAGCTAAAAACCTGACTGCGAAAAACACTAAAATGATAAAAAATGTGTTTTTCTGATAAAGTGGTGTGCACAATTTCTATAGCTCCAGTTAATAAATAATACCTTATTGACTCTATAAAATCAAAACATTAATGATTATATGTATACATGTTAATGTGGTATATTGCTACCATTTCTCAAAACAACTTGAAAAAGTCGGTGATTCAGTTAACATTTATATATGTAGTTGATATATCATGCTATCTTTAAGTTCCGCCATTGTTGCTAATTATTTTCCATTTGCATACACCTTGCGGGCTAGTATTTCCCAAAAATTTTCTATGGGATTGAGGTCTGGAAAACGGGTACTGCATTAACTGAATAATTTTTCTGCAAAACCATTCCCTGCTTAGTTTTACTGTGTGAACAGCTGCGTTGTCCTGTTCAACTGTGGACTCATCCGAACCCACTTCTTCTATTAACGGAATTAAAAGTTCTTCTAGATATTCTGTATACTTCTAGGAATTCATTTTTTTCAATATCCAACATTTTGGCGCTTTTGCGAAAAAGCTAAATGCAGCCCAAACCATAAATCGTGCCAATAATACTTAAAACCATACTTAGGACCATCTAGATTATCTTCTTTCCGTCCGAAACGATGACGTTTTTCCATTTTTCATACCAGGCCATGTACCTCCTGGCAAAAACGAGTCGTGCTACTTTATGATCACGCGTGAAGGGCGGTTTTGAAGTATTTTTAGTGAATATAAATTGTTTGCCTTTTTGTAATTTTTGTTGAAGACGACATTTAGGTACTGGAAGATCTAATTCCGTTTGTATTGGCCTTGCTTTTACACTTTAATGCGATGAAACACGTAAAATTAATGACCTTTGTCTTCAATTCAGCTTCTTATTTCCATCTTTCTGATGATTTTTTCCATACAAACCACCCAATCTAACAAAATCATTGAGTACATTATGGGATCTGCTTATTTTTAAAGCAATTTTTGTATTAGAAAGTCCTGCATCTTTATAAGAAATTATGTTAGTCTGCTCCTTCTTGAAGAAGATTGAAATAACTTAAAAGTATATATATGTGTACTATTTTATATAACTCGAGATAAAATATTTACACGTTACAATATACTTACAGAAAACTCTATCAAAACAACAAACATATTATATCGTCAAGAATAATAGTAATTTCCCTAGTGTTCGCGATGCAATGTTAGCAATTATCGTGATAATCAAAATTTTACGCAACAATTATAAATAATAATGAAGTAAATAAATGTAACCAGAGAAACAAAACACATGTAACTATCACAGTCGGTAACAACTACAAATTCAATCGTTATCAATCAAAAATACATGAAATTTTTAATAAAACTATGGGAATTTGGCTGACTATACAGGGTGAGGCACTAACTATTGCCACCTAGAATATAATAGTAGAAAAGTTTTCGAAACAAAAGTAGCATGGGACAACAGGGGCCGTTAGTGTGGCGTCAATCTTTTGTTGCTATGTGGAGTCGCTTCACAGATATGAAAGACGCCTTGATCTTTTTAAATTACGATCTACGTAAGTAGTACTAAACAAATAAGGGTATAGATTTCTGAATCCGACAATTTGAAAAGAAAATAATTGAATTACAACATTAATTTTTACAGAATTCAATACAGCGTAAGAAATAGTGTGAACATACATATTTTCAAAATTTTATCTGGAATGTAGTTGAGCTTGCCTCCCTCGCTGACCCCTCAACTAGAATACTTTAGTTAGTAGCCTCAGAACTGTGTTGTAAGGCAAGGGGTTAAAAGGGGCTTCTCGCGCAGAATTTTTTTTAGACTAACTCTTGGATATGAGGGTGTAGGCCATTCTGGAATGTAGACAGATAATTTTGAGGTACATGTGTCCTTTTTTAGTTCATTTCTTCTTATTATTGATTGTACAATACATAAGACTTCCTAACAGCTTCGACAGTGTAGGCATTGGTGGCGTGCAGTGTAGCATCTATCACAGTGATCAAAGTATAAAAAGTGAGAAATTTCCTTAAAGTTAGATATTTTATGCTGGGATTTAACCAATTTGAAAGACGAATATGAAAAGTTGGATAAGTTGTGGGGTTGAGAAGAAAAATTTAGTTATATACTGTGCATTGTTTAAGAAAACGTTATAAATCAAAAATCGAATATAAATTTTATGTGCAATCCTCAAAAATATATGTAAAAAAATGAATGAGCTTTGTCTGAAGTTGTTTACTTTACTAGTTGCTTAGTTATCGTACACACCAGTTTAATAAACATAGTTTCTAGAGAAATGTGTTAATACGCATTGTATAATTACAATAAATAATAAGAAGAATTGAACTAAAACGAAACTCTTGTATTTCAAGGCTAATACCATATATGCAATAATTACTGTGAAAAAATTCTTAAAAATCATTTGTTTTCACTGGGGTGACATGAGAAGTCCCCCTTAATACAAACAAGAGATCTAAAAGACATGTATAATTTCATATATTCGACAAAAATTTGATGTATCCAGTATTTGGAGAACTCCCCCTACTTCACACTACAAGCAGAGCTTGAATTTAAAATACCATCATGTTGATCTGTGCAGTGGGAACCTCGGATACTTTAAATGGTTCAAAGGTATAACGTGTCTCCTCTCGATTCGTTTGCCGGGTTCCCGATGGACATCATTTCCTGAAGAGAAATTCCTTGTAGTCGAACTAAATTTGGAAGAATCTTCGCTAAAAGTCAGATAGTCCTGTCAGACTCGATATCTGCCTTCTCCTCAGCTTCTCCCTCATTCTCTCTGCCTTTCTCTCTCTCTCTCCCCCCCTCTTTCTCTCTCTCGCTCTCTCTCTCGCTCTCTTTCTCTGGCCGTCTCGCTCTCTGTTTCTTGTTCCGTGTTCCTTCGGCTTCCAGCACAGTGGTGATCTTGATAACGGCCGGGCCAGTGGTGCTAGTGAGATGGCGTCGGTGGTAGTGCCGGGAATGGATTGGGGAGGAAAGGGGAGAGGAAACTAGTTCAGTGAACAAAACGACGCGAGAGACAGTTGCACGCTGTAGCAACGCCTCGCTGCTGTCGCTTGGCGTAAAAGCTTGTACGGACTGACTCCTCTTTGACCCCCTCCCCCCCCCCCAGAAACTACAAACATCCTGCACGCATCAAGGCGACGGACTTGTTTGAATTGTTGTTTTTAACGCGTTCACTACTATCGTTCGTCTCGCCTAGGATCCCCGCAGACGCGATAAAATATTAAGGGTTGTATTCTGATTTTCAATGCCATTTTTCGTATCAATCTTTAGGAATTCTTCTCAGGAGAACTCAATTCAACTTATCGGATTCGGATTTTGCATACATGTTTATGTATATTTGAAGCACATATGTTATTTGCTTTACGAAAAAATATAGTACGATCTCGATTATCCCAACCTCTGATGTCTGAAATCTCTATTAACCCTACCTTATGGGGTCCCTCGTGAACCAAACAAAACTTTTATCACTGTATTGTACGATACCTTCGAATATTATTATTTATTGCTTTAAACCAAATAAGGTTTGTATAGCATATGCATCGCATAACCAATTTGGATACAGTGAACAATACAATGTATTAATATGTTAACACGTTGACACAATATAACTTAATGTGTAGCTTAAAATTAGTTAACATAAATTCTGTTAACTATCTCATTGAAATTCAATTTTAATTAAGTACAGTTTAGTAAAATCACAAAATAGTTTTCAGGCCTTTGATATCAAGTTTCTTTAACTTCTATAAAACATTTAGATTATTTAGTCTTAAATCACATGTTTGAATGTATTTGAAAAGATTTATACAGAATTTTAGGAAGATCCTAGTCTGATACTTCGCAATCTGATTAAACACTGTGCCACGTAAGGGTTAATCCAAGAAGCTTCAAATTCAAATACCTGTATCTAAGGCATCATAAACAAAGCTGCAATGGAATAATTGATCTATTATACGACCTCTCATATTTCCCTGTTTAGTTCGGATAATTGAAGTTCTACTATAATCAAAATTACATGAGTGATATATACTTTTACAGAGAATGTAAACATTTTCACATTTTTGATTCGTGCAATAACAGAATATATGCTGAAGATTTTCTCCAAATTTCAGGTTAATTGGTCAACTTGAGATATCGTGGCAGCAGTTCAAAAAAATGTGATTTCGAGAAAAGCCTGTCTCAAGATTCATCTATTAAATACATGAAACTGTATGTATTTCTAACTAATCGACAAGTGCAGGACTTAATTCCCCTTCTTTCTCTTAAAAAGAAATTGTTCCAATTGACCAACGTTCCGAACGAATTATTCCACTAATTATTCGAATAATCCATTCAAAGATTAGATAATAATCTTTCAAATATTACTACAACATTTTATCCAATTTGGTCCAGTAGTCTTTTAGATATTTCCAGCATCGAGTTTGAAATTTTTATTTCGGGAGAAACGCGTTTAAAGTTTCAATTCTTATCTGTTACCGCTATGCAATATGACTGCTCTTTTGGAGCTATAAATCCGGAAGTTTTACGAATTTCCAAGTAAAACTTTTGCCCGAGTACGATATGGAATCCTTTAAAGTTCTCAACTTTTTGAAGATTATGGTTGCAGTACTTACATCTATGTATTATGGTAGCTCCGTAACCCGTGGTGCATTCTTTGCAACAAAAGAAAGAAACTTTATTAACGCTCGGATTGGGTAGTACCGGATGCTTGAAACATACTAATTAAAAATAATTTAAAAACAAATTTAGAATTATGGCAGTAGAATAACTGAAGAAAACTTCATATTCCAATATAATAACATATAAGGATACAGCTGCTCTCCAAGCGAGAATAATAAAAAATATTTTAAATCTGAAAACATCGATTTTGGATTTCTCAGTATCTCTACAAGACATTAATATTGTAGAAGATGTGTGGGTGAACTCAGGAATGTAGTATACAAAGAACGCCAAGTAGAATGATAATATTAATGGCTTGAGGAGTGAATTTGGCATTTCTAGAAAGGATTGTACCAGAACTATACATTCGACCGATTCTGATAATTTTAGCGTTAAATGGCAGGAAACAATTAAACATCTAATCGATATAAAACAATCTAGTGCAGTATAAATACGTATATCGCGATCAGAAAAATTGTTTAACACTAACCGCACCGAGTACAAAAAATGACCAGTTTACATTGTTTTATATCAAGAACAAAATTAAATTTATTCAGACGTCTCTCAATTTTTATAATGATACGTCATTGAAGTAAGACATTTATTTAATAATTTCAAATGGAAGCATCTTTGTAATTTCAATAAGTATAAAACAAAAAATGTGAAACCGATCGTTTGACCGGTCGTTGTAAGGTTAGTGTTAGAAAGATCGTTATGTATTTTATGTGACGGAAAATGTATAAACAATTGCTTAACACTAACCGTACCACCACCGGTCCGATGACCGGTTCTATATTTTTTATTTTATAATTATTGAAATTACGAAGATGCTCCCGTGGGAAATCGTTAAATAAATTTCTTCATTTAAGTATCTGCTACTATAAAAATTACAAGAAATTAAATAAATTCAGTCTTATCATTTTTATAGAACAACATATACCAGTCACATTTTGTGCACGGTACTGTTAATGTTAAGAAGACTGTATAATTATTGTCACAGAAAATGTATATATATAGTCTTTATAAACAACTTTTTGATCGTTTTCTATATATGGGAGTCTACTGTAGAAACTACTTTTAATAAGTAGATATACTCACAATAAGTAGCTCAGAAGGTCGTATTACAAGAAGTAATATTAATTTATGTAACTGTAATGAAAGTAAAATTGTAGCGTTATTTAAGATTTTTTGGTGTTCTGTACAACCCACAGAAAAAATTCTAATCATATGAACTGTTAAAAATCAGTGACTTTTTTCACTGATTTACTCAATTACTCAATTATTTAATTACTTCTAATCAATTTCTAATTATTCCTTAATTACTTCCTAATCAATTTTCAATGTATTTATGTTGTATTCAATTCTTGAACGTATAGTTTAAGATTCATAATTAGATTGCGTATTTTATGCGTTTACGAAAAAAATGAACAGGTCAAATACAAAATTTTAAATACATTAGAAGAATTTAAGTGCATGATTATACTATTTCCGGTTTATTAAAATTATTAAAAGAGAAAATGTTCGTTCATTGAATTTCTGTTTCTTACAATTTTCTTACACGATTTTTATTTTTCATAAAGGTCCGCTGTCTATTCATAATATTTCTTTGTATATTTTATTGTTTATTTCTTCTCCCCTTTCCTTCTTATTGCTTTTTGTACTTCACCACTACATCAAACCTGATTATTTTCTAATCATAAGAATAGATACATTTTGTAAAGGAAATTCAATAAAAAAATTCTTAATATAATCTATAGCTGCTTTTATGATTTCTGTGGGTTAAAAATGTGATTGCGTTATGAAACGGAAGAATTCTTCGGTTCCGTCATTAATCTTCATTTTCGTATGGTATTTCGCGCAGAGTGCTGTATGCTGTCAGGTATTTAAATGTAAAAAGCCTGTCATTGAAGATCCATTTTTTCTCACGTAAAAGCAGCCGTGAGAGCCTTTTTCTTTATATCTGGGTCTTTAACAAAAGATTTGTTTTCGTCTATCGTCATTGCAGTTTTGTCGAGTAATTCATCACTGTTTTCTACCTCCTCAGTCACATTTAGAAGTAATGTCACATCAGCCTGTGAGTAGAACTAAATTGAAGAAGTTATTAAATGTGATAAAATACCTGAATTTTTTAAAATTGATATACAATAATATCAGTGACTACATTCTGTATAATGTAATTATAACCTACAGAATGGATTTGATTGTATCACTGTCGAATTGACCTATTGTGCACAGCAGTCATAACAACATGATCGATATGTTAGATACTATAATAATGTTAATAGTCTACATATTTTTGTAGATAAATATCAGGTTTAGTTAATAAACTGATAAATATTGATAATACAAGATTGACTAATAATGTGGTTAATATTTAAATTGTACAATAAATATTTCCAGTTCTGTACATTACACATACATATCGGTATAATTGAACGCACATATTATTTGGAAATATACATTTCAGTGTAATTAACAATATACAAATATATGTCTGCAGACTTTTTTCATGTAAGTTTCACAAAAATACAGCAAAACAAATGAGTTTTCCTTCAATTCCACAGTAATAATTCGTCATATTTAAAACATCTTCCAGTAGATACCGACCAACTGCTTGGTTGGCATATTTTTAGATGTAATTAATTATTGATGTTAATAAAAGACAGATATAAATGTTAAAATAGATAAGTTTCATTGGAATTAATATTTACAGTACATATTGATTTTTTAAAGAAACATAATATATATACAGGGCGAGTCAGTGAGGACTACTATCTAAAATAACTCGGTGTCTATTTGTTGTATCAAACAATTGTTGCCGATGGATGGACGAATTCAGTGACTTATAATATGATGACCTTGAGATGACCTTGAAAAAATATTTTGTCAAATTGTATTCTTTCGATATGTCCCTTAAAATGCTATATAATTCATAAGAAAATTGTTGACACAACTAGTAGATACCGAGTTATTTTAAATCTTACCCAATCACCCTGTATAAAATAAAATTGTTGAATTTATTTTATTTCAGAACTGTTCATAGGTACGTATTTAATTCATTAATACTTATATTATGATCCACAATTTGAAAATGTCCTATTTTAAGTGTTTACGTTCCTGCAATGTCTTTAAGAGGTTAGAACATAGTAACAGGCTAATAAATAATGATTTTCAAACAATAGTACACATAAAAGTAAACGGTCGATTAATATACGGTATTATATGTATATAGTTTCACTACTATATGAACTAAAAAAGATGCTTGTAATATTGTAAAAAGTAGTTTCTTTTTATGCCACATGATGTACAGGATTCCGTCAAAATTAACCAAATGGCACATGTTTGACGTTTATTGATCGAATAACGACAAAAATTCGTTAATTATTTGTTTATATTTAGAAAAATAGTTAACAATTTTTATAAAATCGATCGTCAATGCCTAATAAATATGAGGAATATAACTGTAAAATTTAAATGTGATTGATAAGATGGAACTGTAGATATCTTGTTCACCGTTTTGAAAAACAGGTTTCTCTCAGAAAAACGAAAAAAAATGCACAGTATACGAATTCATCAGTCAAGGCTAAAACAGGTGGTATTCTCACGCACTAAATCGGTTGCATTCCATTTTTAAGACTTATTATGGTTTAAAGCCAAAAAATGTCGATTTTTCAAAATTTTACTGTCCTAACCCTTTAGGAAAAGAGTAGAATGAAACGAATGAGGTTAAATGTTTAAATGCCGAAATTCATCTTGTGGAACATAATGATTATGCCAATGACACTTCGCCGACTATTTTCAGTGACAATTCCATTGTGGCTGAGTCGGTAAGTAGGTAGAAGCGTGCGATGTGCTTGTCTAACGCATTCGAGCAGCCTCTTTGGCAGCATATTGAGCAATAAGGAGACCGGTGAAAAGAACGACTACATTACCTCTCGGAGATGGTGCATAAAAACGTTCCACCGCAGCTGATTCATCCGCATTGGCAGGTACATACCTGCAGGGTTTACACGACGCTGCACCCGACTGCGTGTCGCCAGCTCGTGAATACAAATGTACCTGCAGGTAAACGTTGACCTACGAATGCACTTATGCACAAACTACGGAAAAATCCGTGGCCATTCACACCTCGGAACGCCCACGATTGACGATCCCGACCCCCTCCGTTCTTTATCATCGCAATAAATATTCTCGCCGCTACTGTTAAACAGTTATTGAAGTGTTCCCTCATTTTTTCACCATGGCAACGAAATACAGTCACTCGCAATAATATTCGAAACCTTTTAAAAAGACAGTAACTTAATATTGGACCATACGACTTGGACTTTTCTGGGAAATTAGAACAATTAATTTACTACACGACGTGAAAAAGAAATTTTGAAAACATTGCAATTCATCGGAATACTAAAAGTTGTTTCCTGCAACTTTTTGATGTGAGCCTATATTGAGAATTTAAAATATACGTTTTGTAGATTTGTGGCAATTATACATTCTGAAAATTTCATCGAAATCGGTCAGTGCGGGAAAAAACGACAGACATCGAAATATTAATACTCGTTAGATTAGTTACAGTTACAGGTCGAAAATCATGAATAATTGAATTTTCATCATCTTTAAATTTTTTAGCTTATCGCAGAGATGATAATAAATGTATATAATTGGCACAGATTAACAAACGTATTTTTTTAAATTTTCAATATCGGCCCACATAAAATTGTTTTAGGAAACAATTTTTCCGTATTCCTCTGTAATTTTGATAAATTTGCAATTTTTACAAAATTTCTAATTTACGTTATGTAGTAAACAAATTGTACTAACATCTCATAAAGAGTGACTGTATCAGTGTGTTTATGTTTTACATTTATTTACATTGGCTAGATTGCGGATTTTATGCATTTATAACAAAAACGAATTGATGTAATTTAAAATCGTGGAAAAATTTAAAGAATTTAAGAATGCTAATATTTTATTTCCAACCTATGATGAGTATTAAAGAATTGATGCAGGTCACTTTTATTTTGCATAAAATCCCGCAGTCTAACTATCAATTATTTAAATATATAAATGTAAATATTCTATTGAATTGTAAGACAAGGACCGTTGATGTGTTTTTTAAACACTTCACAATGGGAACAGGTAAAGAAAGGTTCTTGAAAGCAAAAGTTTCAATTTGAATAAAATTTATAAAATATGGAAATAACAATTTTCCTATGACAAGGATTGTTCATCGTCATTAATATACTTCTTGATTATAGTAACAAATATTGAATATTATTCAACAAACAGTACTACATTAATATTAAATGATTTTTATTTCAGTTACAATTCGCAGTTCGAAGCTTGTTTCTGGTTTTCTTGTGGATCTTTTTCACAAACGTTCTAAAATGAAACCATTCTAATATTTTCCGTTACACTTGAAGTATACAGATTCTAAAGTATCTGCTTGTTGAAAATACTTTTTGAAGAAGTTCCTATAGGTAACATTTCTTTCGTAGAAATTCGATAGGTTCAAATTGTTTCTTAAATCGAATATATCTATAAATTCCATCTTTACTTAAAAACGAAAGATAACTGTAAATCTTAATCGTGAAGTACACTGACCTACTTAATAAGTAAATGTGGATCAAAAATAAAATTCTTTGGTAACGTGTGCGTATTTAATAATTTTTTACCAATCTTCACACATTTCTTTTTAGAAGAATTATTAAACTTTTTGCATTAGGATTTTATGAACACACTTGTGGATATACCAAGCACGTAAATCATTTGTTTGAAATAAAAACCGTAAAAATTACATGGGTTCTACACTTTTCTATAGAGAAAATATCTTTAAAAAAATGTGTTGACTGTTGCCATGATTCTGGGCCTTCTGTTGATCGAAAACAAAGAAAATGCGGATGTATCTTAACCAGTATGCACGTGTGCAATTATTTACAAAATGGCGGCATTTTCAATTCAGACTCCTTCACATTACGAATTCAAACAAATCCTTCTGTACTCGTGTTCAAAAACATTTATACTTTAATAAATGAAAAGAATTCCTTTTATTTTAAGTTCAAAACCAGAGTATCGCTTAAAAATTTCGTTTTCCATGTTACACAATTTAAATTTCAAAATTCGTGTATTCCACGTTTCAAATATACCCACATATCGCGTGAAGTCACCGGGGAAGATCTATTAGTAAACATCAATACGGCCGTAGTGAAAGTCCGCAATAAAAAGAAATTCACTGAATCTCATTTAGCACGTTCGCTGAAAATAAAGAGGCATCAGTGAGTCATGTCTCGATACCGCGATCACGAGCTGTGCAAGAATATTCGCCGACGTTTGCGGAGGGCAAAAGTGTTTTGTACTTTCTCGTGATGCAGAACAGAAATTCACGGCACATTAAAATAGTTGATGAACACCGATAGAAGATCAATGGGTGGTTTCTTCCACAGAGCCCAGCGGAGAAAATGGCTCGAGCACGCTGTGAGCTCATCGAAACGATTTGGCGGGATTGATATTCGAAAAATTTGCTTTAAATATTCATGTCAGGAGGTCGACTCGCCGGGACGATCTATCGATCACAGCTCGGAGCCCATTCGTTGACGTCTGCGAATGCTCATTGGTGAACTGATTTCCAGGATCATTTTTCAGTCGAATAGAAAGCACGGTGTAAAGGAAAACCCGATGATGCCGGAGAATACTGTCGGTATCATTTCATCGAACGTTCTCGTTGGACAAAGGCTACTTATACATATGTGAGCATTGTGTCTATGTATATCACTGTCCAACGTGTGTTTCGTTTTAAACTTTAAGTACACGAGTCTAATAAATCTTCAGGAGCTGAATAAGAATCTGCAATTTTGTTTTAACTCTCCCGCGCAGTTTCGAAGACAACGCAAAGTTTCAAATTTTAATAATTCCTGTGCTTTAACGGTAATAGTAACAGAATTTCATTTCCTGCACAGTAGTGTGTGAAACACTCCTTAAAATTATTAACATTAATTGCAAGATACAGAATTCCACAGACATTTATTTCTTTTCTTCTTATTCAGTAACACTGCTGATATATGCAAAACTATTTCGTTTGTATTTTGAACACGAAACGTGATTTCTAACTTGTACCAACAGAGTACTTAAATCTCGCTTGCCTAGTTATTAAAATAAATTGAAGAATATCCACTAAAATTGACACGTTTTGAATGCCCTGTTCAGTTTGAATATTATTTAAACATTTTTAGATACCAATAATGTAATATGATACTACAATTTACTATTGGGTAAATTAGTATTACTATTACCGTTCAGGCACAACAAATCTTTAAAGTTGAAAATTTACGTTTCTTTTTCAAAATCTATTTTCTTAAATAGTAAACATAAGAATTAAGAGAAATAATAAATTCGTACTTAACTCGTGTAGATTCGCTCCAAATTACATATCCGACAATCCGTTATTCTAATTTTTAAGGCTACCTTTATAAAATGCAAACATAAGTAAAAACTTTCTTTCGTTTACTGAAAGATTTCTTCAGGTTATAACGAAATAAAAACACTATTAACACCTTAACGCACCAATGAAAAATCGAAAAACGGTCTGGTGCAAATGAAATAGGTCGTAGATACTGCTACAACTTTTCTCGGGCGAGAGGAAATAAACATAACATTATCTAACACGTATATTGTTTAAAATGGCACCACTCAGCTTGACATTTTCTTTCTCAATTAGTAGCAATGATTTACTAAATTACGTGCAAAAAAGATTTTTAAAAAATTACGATAGATAGGCATTACATAAAAACATAACAATGCCACTTTTTAAAACTTTTTTATTCCAGCCCGTAATGAAAATTTAAACTATGCGTCTTGTAGACCTATGTTAATAATACACATGCTGAAAATTTCATCGAAATCGATTAATGTATACACGAGCTACAGGCGGTTCAAACGGATAAAAATCGCAGTTTTTCACTACTTTTGGTCAGATTTTGCTTAAAATCCACAGATTCTTACATCTTTCGATGCGTGTCGTTTTTTCTGCGTCAACCGATTTCGATGAAATATTCGGCACGTGCATAACTAACATAGATCTATAAAACGCACATTTTAAATTTCCATTGCGAACTGAAATAAAATTTTTTTAAAAAGTGCAATTTTTATTTTTCATGTAATCCCTACCAACGGTAATTTTTTCAAAATTTTTTTTACATCCCACTTAGTAAATCAATGCTTGTAGTTGATAAAGAAGAAATCAAATTATTTGGTCCAATTTCAAAAAAGTTATTCCAATTTAAAGTGCGTTCGAATACTTTCGTGAGCCACCGTATATAGAAAACCAAAATTACAGAATCAATGATACAAAAAATACAAAAGAGATTACAATATCATTTTCTCAAACCCGAGTTTACTTGGACAAGTTCGTTAAGAGGTTAATTTTAGTTGATATAAATGTTTCCTTATGTTTTATAAACTTATATACGTCACAAATACACAAAGAACTACAATATAATTATAATTAATCCGTGGATATTTATATGAATATTCGTCTTTAGAGTTGAATTTATGAAAATGGAAATTATGTAGACGTATGTTCTTTGTAAAGTGTTTTATTGAGATATAAATGTAATAATCAAACATATATTGACATGTCTAGTTTATTGTGCTACTTACATTTAAGTATCTGCCGCATATCTATAATATAATAAATATTGAATGCCGAATGAAGCGACACTGCCCCTATTCTAGCTTTTTTTGGAAAAAATATAATAATTTAATGATTCTATAATTTTATTTTCTACATTTCACCAAATCATAGCAATAATAATAATAATAATAATAATAATTCCAGCAATTGTATAATTTTAGTTTATACACTTCAGAAATTATAATATAACAGTAATTGGTTATAATGATAATAGTTTTCATAACTTTTGATTAAGTATGTAATACAAATTTCGTGGATAATCTTGTATTTGAGAAATTCAAAGTTTATTGAAAATTTTATGTCATCACTTGTTTTATCATTCACGTAAATTGATATGTAATGATGAATAATAAAAGATGTAGGCAATTTCTGCAGAAAGATCTGCAAATAAAGTTTATAATACTGTATGACTATATGTCTTCAACCTCGGAGAAAATATATGTACAATATTCGTGTTTATTACATTAAATTCACTTTGTTATGCTTACAACGAATGTAACTAAATATTGCAAAAAAGTAATCTTTATTATCTATTACTATTACTTAATCACATTCATCTTTTATAATTTATATCTTCTTTTTAGCCTCTTTTCAACGAATTCACGATTTTTAATTTCATATTTGCATAATTAACTTTAACCAGTCAACTACAAAAAATATATAACTCTCATTCTTAATAAACTCATTTCGTGCACCATTAACTAAATCACATTATGATCCATTTAACTAACAAAATAGTGCGCTAAAAATTAAAATAACACCAGGCATATGTAATTCCTAAAAAAGTAGATAATGTATTTGTATATATTATTTTCTAAAACATATACAATGTTTTCATGACATGATATCTTTACAAGATATGAATATATTTTACCAAAACATTAGTGTCTATCTCTGCTAATACATGTAAACTTTGAAAAATAAACCAGATCTTTTTCTACACATTGGGTGTATCGTGCAAAAAGAAAAGTCAAATAAAAATAATGTGCAACAAAGAATTTATATTAGGATTTAGAATTAATATATAATAGAATTTATAGAATTAATATTAAACTAATTCGAATTATAAAAACAGCGATGTAACGTATAGAAATGTACTTTGTAAATGTTCACTACGAAGATGTATTTAATAACCGCATTAAATAATAATGTGCCGGGAAAAATGAAAAAAATATGTTTGACAAATTAACATTTTAATCATCGTCACTTTCTGTTATAGTATCTACAACCAATTTGTTTCGTTATTATTACAACATCGTGTACAAGACAAATACGTAAGTGTGTATAAAATATGTTAAAAAATCATGTCGCTAAATAAGATAAAAATGAAATAAAGTGTGTTCAAAAAGCATGTAACTATGAATCACCTATAAATATTGTACAGAAAAAATCCAACACGTAACTATATAATCAAGCTCTGCATTATATACTTGATTAGTATAATATATGAAAAAATACTGTATAATGGAGTCCGAGGTGAAACTAGATAATCAAGCTTAGAAATATTGCACGAATTACAGTTCGAGTACCACAAATCCAACTTCCAGAACAAGCCTACAATGCGTTATACGCAATTCGTCCAGAATAAAAATCTCTAACAATAGTTTCTCAAAAAAGATATATGCGTGTTCCCATTAAGTTGCATCTATTAAACGATTTCCGAACAGAGGGTCAGCTCCAGAAGACCAGTTAGTCCCGCAAAACTATTCCGGCCGATCAAAGGAGGAGGAATATCCGTATTTACACGCGTCGCGTCGGTCTGCGGCTGAACTGTAACAAAATGAAGAGAATCCGAAACAAAACGTGGGAGGAACGCATACGTTATCCACCTGGGCTTGTGTTTCGTTTTCGTGATCGAGCGCGATCTATTCCTGCGTGGAAGGTCCGATCGGTTCGACGCGGCGAGGCAGCATGGCAGGAGGCCTATCGTCATCATCGCGCGAGAACGAGTCCCTCTGGACCAGACGAACAATTACGCCGGTTATTCTAGGCAAGTGGAGCGAAATTCTTCGATCCATGAACTAGAACCAGCCCGGTTCTTCCGAGACACTCGATTGAATCGATTCGCCGGTGTAAAACCGGCTGGGCGTCGGCGGCTGCTGGCCAGCAGAAAGAGACGGAAAGAAAGAAAAAGAAACCGCCTGGACGAGAGGAGGAACGAGGATGGACTGGTCAACGGAGGAACGGAGAGAGTGAAACGCGAAAGGGGAAGAAAGATCGAGGCTCGATCTCTCTGAGAGGAGAGTGCCTCTGGCCGCTGGCCTCTCCCCTTCCCGCCCACCAACAACCGATCTCCTTCTACAGTGCCGGCGCCGCACGAGTTTCCTACAGGTGGACTTACAACCTGCCCCACGATTTTTTACCTTCCTACCTTTTCTCCCTCGGTTCCAAACTTGGCGTTTCAAGCGTGACGCGAGCTCAGATCCCTGGGATATGCCTCTTTCCAATAAATAATCCACTACTCGGCTGCTACCTCGAAAATTCACCCATCGCGGACACCTATTCACCAACAAACGATCACTTCAAACCCGGTCGATCTTCTGAATGGGCCGACCAGGTATGTAAATATTTCAGCGAAATGTTCTTTATGGAAAATTAAACTTGGAAGGTGTGGGAAGTGAAACGATCTATCAAAAAGGTTCATGCAATGAGATTCAGGGGAGGATCGAAGGGGTCCGAGAGCAAATATTTGAAAAAATCTGTGTTTGTAAACCAGAGGGGCACCGAACCTTGGTATTACGCACCTGTTCCTCATACCACGTCCCTACCTAAACCTCCTGCGTTCAACCTGCGCGGCATCGCATCGTAGGTACTGGTAGATAGAATACCCGTGGATCTCCCTCCCTTGTTTCTGGTCCCCTTTGCTCTACGTCTTTGTTAGCGATGGGTTCGATTTCGGTGAAGCCTGAAGTAATGGATGGGAGCTGTTACAGTTTCATGGAATTTTTTGTCAATAGCTATCATGATGTTTCGACTCGTTTCCTAGGTTTGAAATAACAGCAAAATTTATTTCAGAATTCTTATGATCATCGAATTTATTATACTTGATTAAATAGCGTAGAATTAATCTTGGTTGCTCGAGTTCATTATCGACATAATTGTGCCTTCATTATGTAAGCAGTGTATTAACACTAAACCGTTTCACAGTCCTCACAGACATTAAAATTCCAGGAACCTTTAATTCCTTTCTTGAGCAACTGTTATCTTCGATATTCTTAGCAGTTATCTAACACCATCGTATCATGTTACCCGAGCCTTACATTGCTGATTCTAAGTCATAAACGTTAATCTAACATCTGTATATCAGTTGTTCGTATTATCTATCGGGCTATTGATAACAAAAGGAAACGGAAGTCTGTTTGTTTCTAAAAATTACATTCACTTGTTAGAACTGAAGCAAGAATGTGGCTGTGACTCTATTACAGTAAGCTTCTATAATAATGTTTATAACGGGATCGTTAAACAAACGCTAGACCTTCAGTTTATAGACATTCGTGCACGAGGGATCTCGCCATATTGGATGCAAGTAGCTTCAAATTTTTTTGGAGGTTTCTCAAAGATTGCATCGACATTCTCAGACTTTCAACTTCACCGACTAATTACACCAGATTCCGATATTTATTAGCTATAAAAATAATTTTATTCTAATTAACTTACTAGTTTTAAAGCACTTTCACTACAGTTTCTAATCCTGGATGACTAATTTTCCGAAAAAATTACGATCATTTGAATCTAGTGATATCAGATAATTCGCCAAATGTATCAATTAATAAGTTCAATACTAAAAATAAATATTTTATTTCGTGTATCTTATTTTTTTGCATGATAAATTAGTTATTTATACGCATGATATTTGAAATCGTTAGGGTTAAAACTGTTAGGTTAAGGCGATTTTTTTATGACTCAGACATTTTGGTCGTAAGTAACTACAAACTTTAAGTGCATCCTCAATGAAGTTTTGAAGCTTCCAAGAGATGTAATGAGATTAAAGAAATATCCAATAGGCTTACCAATAAACAGATCTCGTTCTTAGAAATTACTATGAATTAATGAGTCGAACAGATTCCAGGGCCGTGTGTGTAATTATGCACAAGAGATACGAATAGGTTGAGTATTTTCAGAATGAAGATTTAAAAAATGTAGGGCCTTCTTGTTGTAACCCTTAGACGAAGTGCTTAGGTCCATTTTCTAACGGTTACAAATTGTAATTTATTTTTATTAACTTCAATGGCAAGATCGATGCTTTTGAAGAAACATAATTATTAAACTATGGGTTTTATGCATCTATGACAAAAATGCGCAGACGAAATTTGAAAACTAGAAAAACAATTTAAAAATATCGATATATTATTTTACAATTAATATGTATAGTTTGTAGCCTAGAATGATACTAGATGTAGATCAGATTTCTGTACATATAGAGATGGATTTATTCTTCATCATCTATAATGTTTTTAATTCCTTCGTCCTCTGAGGGTTAACCATTAAATCATAGAGTATACAAATATTTTTTGTCTTGCTAAGAAGGTATCCAGAGTCCCCACCCTCCCCCAAACTAAAAAAAGAAAAACAAAACTTAATCTAAGCAGTAAATATAAAAATGTGTTCTATGTGTTCTATCCTCAATACATATTGGTTGTATCCATGAGTCCTATTTCAACCACAGTTTAATCCTGAAAATAAACTTATATCGCGTATTCGTCTTACATAATTTCAAAACTCAACACTTCTCCTTCCAAATGCATCTTCAGTTTTGCAACTTGTTCAAGTTTCTTTTGCTTCAAATCAAATTGAAAATTAAACTAAACACTTCCAACCAGTCTATTTTATCAATGTTTTCTATAGGTCCCGTCTTCAATATATATATATGGGGTTGAATCATCTTGAATAAACTTTTCCCATAGGTGTGCACATTTTATATCATTTTTGTCTCAAGTTAAAAGCAACACACCGTAAAATTGAAAAAATGAACGCTCCCAGTTAAATAAAATCAGTTATAGAAGTGAGAGTTTGTAAAAAAAATCGTCAAACCATGCATATCAAAAGGTCCATTTTAAAAACAGGAAAAACAATCTTTGTATGGTTGTGGCCCTAATCGCCAATCCTTCAGTGCACAGATTGGGTGGATCTGTGAGATCCATGAATTGAATTTTTACTGTTTTAATATTCTACAACCCTCATATGCTCGGATAAGATAAAATTTCACCAATTTTTCTTTTTCTTTTTAAGACAACAAATTGTGTTCCATTTATATCGTCACAGAATTTTCACCGTGAGAAATGTTCGAATACAATAGCATTTACAATAGCATTAATTAAAACAAGCTCTGAGTTTTTATGTTAAAGCTACATTAAGTCCACGATTACATTGAAACGTAAGATCATATAAGAAATGTTCAATTTTTCCAAAAAAAATTTTTTAACCAAATTAAAAGATTCAAAATGCGTTTAAAAGTAAAATAGTAGAACTTTAACACTTTATCTACCGGAAACCTATTAATAATTTTTTCAATAATTGTGCTATACCAAATGTTAACTTAAAAGGCTTCATTTACACAATCATCACAAAAGAAATTATTAGATTACGTTACCCATGGGGGTTTCACGATTATTCATGGACCATAGACTTCCAAAAATTATGGAATAATCGCCGGTAGATAATGTGTTAGATGATATAAAAGAAAAACATGGGAAATTTTTATTTCCGAGATGAAATTGCGCTAGATCATAAACAGCTGGGTTCGTGTATCAAAGTCATACGATGCAAAACTACAATGCGTGCTTGTTCCGTCAGGATGGTGGAACGCGAACGTGTCGGTCCCATCTCTAGACCCTGCTCCAGGTTTTCCTGCGTCTCGGTTGGACTCCTATTGGCTGGTTCCATCGGACTTTGTCGCACCGGCTGGCAGCAGGAGCGAGGCAGTCAGCGCACAGCATCCAGCAGCAGCGCTACTAGCGGCAGCCGAACGGAAAGACTCCCAGGCAAGTCGTGGCCGGTTACCTGTGTACCCGCATGCGTGTGGACCATGCGTGTGCCTCGGCTGCGTGGGTGTGCGTCGAGGTAGCCTACCTGGCGGCGTCCAACACGCAGTAAACCGCGCGCTGTTTCGTATCCACGATCCGGAAAGAAGGCACACGTCCCTTCTCTCCGATTCCGCGGGTTTTCTTCTTCTCCAGGCCGCGTCCCCGCATGTCTCGTTCCCTGCAGTTCTTCGAAAACCACGGAAAAATTAGCGGAGTGCGCGGACGGTACCCGCGATCGAGTACTCCGAAAATCGTGTGATCGACCAGAGTACGCAGTGCGTTCGGATCGCAGTGTCGCTAGTGTGGATCCGTGTATGTGTGCTTACGTGGGTGCTCGCGGTTGGATTCACGATCGACAATCAACGGTGAGGCCATTCCGGGTGTTGAGGTCAGCAACTCGATGTAGCCGATCCTGGCTCAGCGACGGATGCATCCGACAGCGATCGCTGGTCAAGATCGGGAACCTCGGCCGGAGATGCGACTCAGGACCATCGGCGCAGAGTAGACGCTTGTCCCGGAAGCGTTCTCGGACGACGTGCACCTGGTGAGCATTCACGCCCTGATCTCGGGTTCCACGACGGCGTTCTCCAGGGTTCCAGGCCCCGATGATCAAGCGGGTCCACGTTTGTTGCATTCCTTTGGGCATTCGCGATTCCAACATGGCCGCTGGGACTAGCCGTGACCGCTGGGTCCGCGGAAGCCATGTTGGCAGGTGTGCTCGGCTCGAGATAACCAGTTCACGTTCGTGGAACGCACGCGGCTGACAAACGGGAACGGCTTCCATGTATTATTGGGGTTTCGGCTGAGAAACCGTATGCGATAAGCTTCTCGATCCTCTGATCGATCGGGACCTCTTTCTTTAACACGATGCACGCTTTCATTCCAATTCCCAATTTTTTTTCTTATCAAATATATCAACCTTAGACTATTTTGTTCAGTGTAGTTCAACTATTTCCTATTTGTTTTATCCGGGAAGCTCTTTCTGTCTACTTTCGTATTGCAGCTATTTCTTGTATCTGGATGCTTTATTATAGATCGTCGAGAATATTTGTGTTTGGTAGACTGTATTGGTGGCATAAGGTGCCGTGAAATATGCTATTGTTTGGTTCACAAAAACAACAGTCTCGAGATTTAATAAGAGACACGAAGTAGCAAGATGGCAGATATGTTTTACGTGCTTCACTCTTAACCTTGTCACGTGGACCTTTTAGTATTGTCAGAATAATTGAAACTGGCAGTACGTTATTGTTATTACTGTCGTCGGACTTGGATGGTTGAACGATTATGTCTTGATTTTTAATGGAAAGATAAGCTCAGGAGGAATTCAGGTGCGTTGGAAATGCTGCCGAAGTCCTTGAAACGCGTTTCTAAGGCATTTCGCAATCGAAGTACGCGCTGCCAGTTTGCAACAGTGTGAAAGTCATTTTAAAGCTAATACTCCTGCTGATACAAAATCTCGCAGCCTCCTGTTGAATTTCGTTTGTAAATATTGCAAATATACATCACGGGACGAACGAAATGATTAGTATTAAATTTATGTGATGCATGTAACAATGAACTAATAACTTTATTTGTTCTCTAATTTCTTGGCGTCGAAATACATGCACTGCGTTAAAATGGTTTAAACCATTTCATTTGCAGGTGTTTTGATCCTTAAAGTTACAAATTTCATTATACTCAGATTACTTTATAAATAAGAAAACATTTTGGATGTATTTAAATTCAATTAAAACTGTGTTTAAGCCATGTTTTATTTTTTTTTATTTATCAAGAAACGAAATTGTTATAGTATCAAAAGTATTTCAAATTATTTGTAAGGCAATTTGTAATGGCGCTTCAAAGTAGCCATTCAAAGTGGAACGGTTAATTTTTATGTAAAATTTTAATTGCATTGAAATAATTTATTTGATAAAGTTTCGTTTAAGAAAAAAATAGATTGTAGAATTACATTGGATCAGCAGTAGAATATAGAGAATTTATGTATTTTGTTCAAAATGTTATACTGTTATTCTATTAAAAATTAGTATATACAGCAAAGAATCACGTTTATAAATCCAAAAATAGTGATATTGATAAAAAATTAATTACCATGATTTTTATTTTTATTTGAAATTCATACCATTCATGTCTACATATTTGCAGAAATACTTCAATGAAAATGACAATTTCACTAGAATTTTTATAGCTAAGTGTAATTAACATTTCATATAGAATCCTTAAGACTTTTTAAAAACGTATGAAAGAAAGATATTACACGTTTATATTATATTCCTTCATTAGTGCAATAATAAATCATTGTTATCTGCACTGCTTAAAAGATTTTCAATGTAATTGTTATGCCATTAAATACAATCTAGGTATTCATTTGTACCTATATAATACACGGTATTACAACTATTTTAACCACGTAGGATCACAAAAAGTACCTTCATTAATAAAATTTTCCGATTGTTTTTGTGATTGAGATTTACTTTAATTTATAAAGACAAAGCGTTGATAAGGTCAACAACATATCTATTATCATCACTGATTTATATAACAAAAAGTCGGTATTTAAGTTGACGCGGTCGAATTCGAAAAACGCGTTGCCTTGTTTTCCCAGTGCACGTGTTGCACTTGATCCTCTCATCCTTCGCAGCTATTTCCATTAAGAACTGTCGCAGTTGATTACAAAGTTTCGAAGCGAAAGGATCGCAGTAAGTGTAGTAATTACAAATATCTCAAATTCCTGTCCATATTATACCAGCCGGAAAGTAAGTTGTCGCAACTAAATTTTATATTTTCTAATAAAAATTCGTGGTATTTGATAGCGTATAAAATGGTTTTAACATATGATATTCATATTGATAAATAGTTGTTACTTGCAGCATGCCTAAAACTAGGAAGTTGGAAGTATTTTTTACATCGGAAATTAAGTTTACGCTCTTTGAAAACTTTTTTGCAATTTGACCAAACGACTTGAGCCTTTTTGAGATGTTAGAAAGATTAGTTAACTAGGTAATGTGTAAAAAGAATTCTTTTGAAATTGCAATTGCTCGGAATTCGGAAGAAGAGCGGGAAGGTCACGAGGTCACTTTCTTCTCTGTGCTCATAAAGAAAATTTAAAACACGCGTTTCACAAATCAAAATAAATTATATACATGTACAAAGTTTCAACGAAATCGGTTAATGTTGCTAATGGCTACAAACAGTATAAGATGAGAACTTGTGGGTGAAAGTCGCACTTTTTCAGAATTTTACCCTTACTTGATCAACTTTAAATGTTTGTACCTCATAACAACGTTAACCGATTTCGATGAAACTTCGTGCGTGTATATAATTTACTTAGGTCTAGAAAAGGCATATTCTAAATTTTTATTATAAGCACAGATAAAAAAGTTGAAAATCGTGACCTTCACTTTTTTCTTCCAAATTCCGAGCAATTGCAATTTTAAAAGAATTCTTTTTGCATATTACCTACTTAACTAATCCTTCTAACATCTTAAAAAGCTGAAATAGTTAGGTAGAATATTAAAAAAATTATTAGATTTTAAAAAACGTCAACTTAATTTCCGACTCGACAGTACGTATTATGTTGTATAGTACAATCTAAGACCGTGCTAACACTACAGATCTAAATCAAATGCGTTTATGTTCACTGCTGTAAAATACAAGGTGGCTCAAAAGTCACCAAAGCCGAATTTTAATTGTAAATTTTACTCTGTTATTTTTTAAAATTCACGTAATTTATTCTTTCATAACAAGATGCGAATTTCAAATGGTCTAGTGACTTTTGGACTACCTTGTACAATAATAATCCAGTATTCACTCAGGGATCGTACATTCACAGTACTTCGAATATGTAGGTCATCACGGTTTTATATAAAGGGTTCATAAGTTTCCAGCCAGATAACCATTTTGTAACTAGCAAAATTTAATAAGACTATAATTGCTCTGGGAAACATTGTTTCCCAGTAAGTTCAAGTTTAAGAAGGTAGACCATCTTGACTAATTTAATAATGTGTAACGTTTTCGGGAATTTTTTTTCAAGTGAAAAATTTTGGATTTTGCAGTGATATTAACGTAGAATAGGATAAAATAGAATACTTTATTCCCGGTTACCTTTCGGCTTTGCGATGTCTCCCAGATAGATTCTTCCCAGATAAGAATACAATAATATTGACACTACAAAATACAAATCGACTATAAAATAATATGAACAAAACTGCACAATACGGGTTAAATGAGGGAAATAAAAACAATAAAAATAACAATAAAATATAATATATGAAAAAGAAAAAATAAATGAGCCACGTAAAAGAGAAAAAAAATTGATTAACATAATTCTAAACATAATTCGCCATTTTTTTCAGAATAAAACATTAAAAAATGGCAGAATTGTTCACTGTTTTTGAAACACATACCTTTTTATTGGTACATCGTACATACATATTCTCAAATTAGAAGGTGTTATATAAAATGTAGCGTAGAATTGTTAAAAAATTGTATCACTTGTGGAAATGGCAGCAGCTTGAATCGGAAGAGTTGCTTTTTACGTTGAAAAATCAAGTTTAATCGTTTACAAATTTGAAGCAAATCGGTCATATAGGTCCAGAGATGTTGTATTCGGCCAGGTGAGAAAATATAATTTCTAGAAAACCCGAAAGAAAAATTTTCAATTTACTAGTATTTTCTTTATTACATCCGGACCGCAAGGGTGTTATAAATCACATAAAGGTTTCTAATTTTGAAAAATCGCTACACATTCTACACTCATGACACTACAAGAAAATTGGAAATGAAACTTGATTTTTTTTACGATAAAGGTGATCTACCCTCTTAACTGACAATATGGTGATTAATCAACTATGATAGCGGTTGATTGGACTCGTAGGTGTGATTGGTATGCCGACGGACATCGTGGCGTCGTCGGCCTCGGCCTCGGTGACCGTCTCGGAGGAGACGAGCAGAGGTCGGGACCCGAGCCTTGGATCCTCGTCAAGGTCAGGTTCCTCTTCGGCAAGTGCATCATCTTCAGGGTCCGCGGCGCAGTCGAGCTCCAGGGGTTTCGACCCGTCTAGCGCCCTGGCTGCTTATCACCACCATCGACATGGCCTGGTGGCAGGTCTGGGTCACCCTCATCACCGTGAATCGTCCGCGTTCGTGCCAGTGGTGCCTTCTAGGTTGCATTTGGCGCCCTACCCAGGCGACATGCATCCCCATTTAACCGGGCCACCCCCGTCGTCATCGGCGACAACCGGCTCGGATCACGAGGTCGGATCAGAGCCCTCTGTTGCCAGAAAGTCCTCGTCCAGCTACGAGATCATGGCTATGATGGCAGACAAGAGGAAAGAGCTAGCAGCCAGAGCTCTCCTCCTTCCTCCGCCGCCCCTTCTAGAACCACCCCCTGGGTACCCCGTGTTCACCGGGCCCTTCCCCGCTGGATCAGCACTGTACCCACCCGGTGGTCCCTTGGCTCATCAGCATCTGGACAGAAGACTGCTGAGAGCACCCGGCAGAGCGTCCAGACCCAAGAAACAGTTCATCTGCAAGTTCTGCAACCGGCAGTTTACCAAATCCTACAATCTGCTTATACACGAGAGAACACACACGGACGAACGGCCGTACTCCTGCGATATTTGCGGCAAGGCTTTCAGGAGGCAGGATCACCTGAGGGATCATAGGTACTTTTCCTTCTTTTTTTGTTTCAATATTTCAACCAGAGCCACAAACTGTCAGTTACTGACTTAACCTCATAAAAGGTTGAAAATAGTAGAAGCTGTTAAATGTAGATCAAAGTTAAATGGTATCGAACGGTGCATAATATGCAGATGACTTCATGTACTCTTGTGCATCGGTCCCTTTTTTAAAATGTCAATCTATATTTTTGACTGCGCTAATTGATGCAGTTTTTATGTGTTCCACATATAATAGTCCGATACTATTTAACTTCGATTTACAATAGTTTCTTCTATTTACAATTGTTTAGATGGTACAGCCTTTACCAGTTGCGGGGGATACCCTGTATACAGGGTGAGTCTCGTACGTGACGACTTCAACTGACTCGTAAGTTATTTGATGTACGAAAAATTGTTCTAAACAAATGTTGCATGGTTTCAAGTTGGGCATACAGTACTGTACTCCGTTTCTTCTTGCTTTGCTTTTATATCCAGATATGAGGGTCTCCTTCAATATTTTGAATGGAATGCCCAATATTGTTTCTCGAATTCGAATAGAGCAACAAATTCTATGTAAAAAAGTGTTATACCAAATACAGCTTAACATTAAATTTAAAAGTCGTGTTAGACAGTGATTATACAATACATAGAGTTGCTGTATGGCCTATTTCATATATATTTAACATGTTAAACACGATGTCAGTCCCTGGACACTGACGATATCGAATTTACAACACAATGCATAATAAACATAAAATTCGAATGATTTTCACAGATGTCTACACTGTCTTAATAGATCCAATTGAAACAGATGAAACAGAAATAGGGTGGGCAATTTCTTGGCTTATGCACAGTCATATTTTTGTACAGGGTGTAAATTATGAAGCGTTACAGACGAATATCTCCAAAAATATTGATTATACGCAAAAATGTTTCAGATGAAAATTGTATAGTACCGAGAGGGATATCATCTGGTGGGACTTTCATTTTTTCTGGTGGACACTCCAAGGTGAGGTGATGGTCGACTTTCTGTTTTTAAATGAAATGATATGTTTGTTTATCCACCATCAAATAGTGCGTTTTAAGATGAGTTTAATTACCTACGACACAAGGTCATTCACGGTAAAACTTGCAGGGAAATACAGAAAAGGTGTGATCGTTTAATTGTAGTTTAGTTCGTGCCTTCGAACTTTCACACCAAAATAATAACATGTGTTCAATATTAGCATTACTCAGGACAGCATTAAAGTCATTATCAATGAAATGAAAACAAATGTGCTTATGTATTACTGTGTTTTTCTGCAAGATAGTCAGGTTACTCTCATTGCTAGTAATCATTTTGAACACATACTAAACCGAAGAATAAATAAAGCGATCACACCTTTTCTGCATTTCCCTGCAAGTTTTACCGTGAATTACCTTGAGTCGTAGGTAATTGAACTCATCTTAAAACGCACTATTTGATGGTGGATGAACAAACATATCATTTCATTTAAAAACAGAAAGTCGACCACCACCTCACCTTGGAGTGTCCACCAGAAAAAATGAAAGTCCCACCACATGATATCCCCCTCGGTACTAAACAATTTTCATCTGAAACATTTTTGCGCATAATCAATATTTTTGGAGATATTCGTCTGTAACTCTTTATAACTGCCACCTTGTATTTAAACTGAAATGAAAAGTATAATGAAATGCGAGGCAAAATTGCTTCGCTTTTAACATGTTAATATGTTTGATTTATTCTCTGCCGTTTTGTCGTCAATTATTTTCCCGCTCTTATCGCTCGCCGCTTTTTGTATAATCACGGCATTAATCATCACGTTGACTGAACATATGAAATATATTCCAATAGACGGTTATTAATTTTTAGAATATCTCGGGAATTATTAATTTTAAGTTGTATTTGATACAATACCTTTTTTGCGTCGAAGTTCGTGCTTTATTCGAATTTGAGAAAAAAGTATTATGCATTCCATTTAAAAAAAAACCTTCAGAAGACCTTCATATCTCGATATAAAAGTAAAATAACAAAAAGCAGATTACTGAACTATATGTCCCCTTGGACATCGTGCAACATTTGTTTGAATAATATTTTCGTACATCAAAAATCTTAAGAGTTATTTGAAGTTGCCATGTTATGAGACTCTTCTGTACATATGTATAGAATGTTAAATAATTTAATTTTGTACAACGTCACCTTCGACTTGCAACCTTCATGACTCTCATCTATATCGATCTCGATATTTTTGTTAATCTTTACACAAACTTCACACTTTATCCCTCTCCTTCTCTCTCTCACACATACACGTATCCTTAAAATTAACATTTTTTAATATATTTGCAATCTTACTCTGTTTGTAGTTTAAATAAATCGATTTTTACTAGAACTTGTAGACTCCTATATGGTTAAAAAAAATAATTTCTAGGAAAAGTTCTAGCTGTCTAGTTTCAATATCATTAATAAAATTGTTTCGATTTTTTAAGATATTATCAGTGATAGTTCAGCAGTCAACGTGTTAAAAATTGTTTTCCTGTCATAAGTTCCAACAAGAGTAGATAAAGAAACGTTCTAGAAAAGTCAAAGTTTTTGAATTCATAAAATTTATGAAATATAAGTGTGGTGCAACATTTTTTTGTAACAGGAGCAGGTATTTCATTAATTAATGTTAAAAAAGTTATTAATAATTTTTAAAAAATGCCAAATAATATTCAATAAATATTATATTCTGATTGTGTTTCTCTTGTGAAACCATTTTTAATAAACGTTCAAGACTAACTAGTTTCCTTAAGAGATTCGTAAGAGTAATATTTCTGTTGTTGAAAATTACTCGGGAACAAACATTTTCTTCGTTGGAACGTACAAGTTCGATTAACATTTTTTCACAAACGAAAGATAACTGTTTATTTCGATCCCTGATTTCAATAAATTCGCTACCTTTCCTTGTTTCGTTGATAATAATATTATAATATTCACAAATAGAATATTTTATTAACACTTTACCTACTGGCTGTGACGTAACATATTGCTGACCACGTGACCACGCGAACTCCGCTTGACTATACGTTGTGCATCATCCATTTTTCACGAAAGAGGAGTAGAAACGTTTAACAACACTTTAAAATTGATTAAATATTATTCACTTTTTCTGAGAACTGTTTTCCATAATGGTTGCAAAGGTACATAAACTATAAATGATACAAGTTCCACACTGAATAACATTAGAAAAAAAGTCAAGAAAATTTGAACAGAAACGAACTAGAAAAAATACGTTATTATTTAACTAAATTCTGTGAATTTTGTAGTATACGTTACGAGTTCATAAACATTCAGAATCAGATTGTTAAATAGAAAGATTCCTTTTCGCGTCGTCAACAAAAATAAAATACTAAAATTACTTACTTTGATTGTATTTCTTTTGGTTACAGTTTCTTTTATGATGATTATTTGATTAGGATCTTGTGAATAGTAGTGTACATCATGTGTATCAGAAAACATTTTACACAAGTCATAATTGTATCATTTAATAATGTAAGATTGCATTTACTAAAATTTACTGAAACGTCTTATATAACTTGCATTAAATAAAAATACACGATTTCGAAGAAAAGCATTGTTGTTTATAATTATTATGATACTCATTAATCGCGAAGCAAACTTGAAAATATATTTAAGAATTTATTGAGCATATTGACACGATTATGCAAATATTCTGGGAAGATCGTCATATCTGAATGGGGTGCATTTAATATAACACAAAACGATTAAAAAGATTCCAGTAAAACACGAAAAATATTACTGTATACACGGTGTTTATTTAGAAACCTCAAACCTAGATATCTCGAAAATAAAAATTTTCTGGGAAATGTTATACAAAAGTTTCCAAGAAAAGATGTAATTATTCCTTTCTTTCAGTTATTGGGCGTTTTCAAGATTATTTAAAAGTCGATTCTCTTTTTTCCACACAAGATCTCATATAATTCCCTACAAATAATACTTAGTATACAAAAAAAAGAAAAGGATATTTAGAAAGATATTATTTAAAAGAATAAATAAAAATGTATCACAATTGTGGTGCTTCCAAAGTGGAGGATAGAAGCTTGAGTTCCACGAGCCAAACGTTTTTGTTTTTTAATTTATAATTAAATGATAAAATAAAATCAATGACAATCACCATTCCGATTTCTTTTCAAATCTACGTCTTATTTTCTTAATGTTTCTTAAATATTTCTGTAATGTTTCTGCATTCTCTTATTATTTTATGTTTTAAATCCTCCATTCCAAAATAATTGTAACCATAGTCTAAGTTTGAATACATAAGGTATCCACAAACATCTTTTATAATTTTAAGTAGTACCAGAATTCTTATGGTATGTGAAAAAATTAAAAATACTTTTTAACTTATTCAAAAATTTAGTTAACTTATTCTTTCTCAAGAAATTAAATATACACTGAGTGTCCATAAATGTCTTTTATGTCTTTAAACAAATATAGTAACGCTGTTTATATAATTTCATGTACAGTCAACTATGGAGCTGGAATTGTAAATATTATTATTATTTATTTATTGCTTTAAACCATATAAGGCTTACATAGCATATACAATACAAATTATACAATAAAAGGTGATGTTACAATATGGCTTAGTGTCTAACTTACAATTAGTTTACATTAGTTTTGTTAGCTTACAACTACCTCATTGAAATTAAATTTTAATTGAGCATATCTGAATGATATCAAAAATAATTTTGAGGCCTCTAATATTTGGGCCGCATAGGAAAGAATGGATAGAAATCGGAAGACGGTACTTGTGTCGGAAGAGCGTTGATAAATGCGTGTCACGTTTAGCTTCATAGATTGGGCATTGCCAAATAATACCAAATGACATGATTTAGATCTTGCAATTCAGCATCAGACTCACAAGCACTGTCTAAAATAATATTAACTCTGGCTAACGAAGCGTTTAAATTGTAATGATTAGAGCGGCACCTATTAACAAAAGTTATAAAGTTTCTATGAAGTCCATGCTCAGTAAACCATGGTTTACCATCATCCTTATGGAAAAATCGAATGTACTCTTTTCCATTAAATGCACCTTTGACTAAGTTGTTAGTAGATATGACGAATTATTTTAAATCGTATTTGTACCTCTAAAGACAAAACATTTTATTTGTCAGCAAAATTTTTCTACATAGTATTTGATTAGAAACATTTAGGAATATGAATATTTATTTATTTTTTCTTTATCCTACTATTAAATATTATTTCTGAAAATAATATCAATATCGCTTTCCCTCTTACTGTACATAAGTTCTTACCATTTTCGTGTTTACCTTTATCATAATCGCATATACATATAAGTAGTAGATCAAGGAATAGTATGTGCACACAATGTAAGTTACATTCCAATACTGAAGTTTCCGCACACATCGAGTTAACTGAGTTAGACTTAACTTTGCAATTGTCCTCCCAAGCTTTTGGTACCTATTATACGTAATTCTATTCGTTTCGACGTGCTAGATACGAATGCGACTCGTGTGACTGAAGTGTGAGAGAAACGAAAGTTATATTCGTATTCAAAACATAAGTACGAGTAGAATGAAGTATAACAAATGCCAAATGCTTGGGGTGGGGGAAATTCGAAAGTCTTCTCCTCAATTCCGATGAAAATATGACGTGAACCCTTACTCAAAATTTGTATTCAATCCTTGTATTTTTATCATCCCATTCGATGTTCTAGGTACATCCATAGTAAAGAGAAGCCCTTCAAATGCGGTGAGTGTGGCAAGGGCTTCTGCCAGAGCCGCACCCTCGCGGTGCACAAAATCCTGCACATGGAAGAGTCCCCGCATAAATGTCCAGTCTGCGCCCGGAGTTTCAATCAGCGCAGCAACTTGAAAACCCACCTCCTCACTCACACGGATCATAAACCGTACGAATGCACCTCCTGTGGCAAGGTATTCCGTAGGAACTGCGACCTCAGGAGGCACGCGTTGACCCACGCGGTGGGCGACGTGCCGCCGGAGGCCTTAGAAGAAGCCCTGAGGGACGACGACAGTCCTGAGGAGGACTGCCCGGAAGCAGGACCATCGGCGTCGACATCGGGCTCCTCGAATCCCTCTTTGCCATCAGCTTCGACGACTTCTTATCCCCCTCAAGGGCCCTCAGGTCCACCACAGCCGCCCCCAGCCTCCTCGTCCTCTCTTCCCCAGAGACCTCAGCTTCAAATTAGGAGAGACCTGTTGCCCACCACGAAACCGTCCACGGTGACGAGTGGGGCCATGAGCGGCCACTCGGTCGCCCAGAATCCACCGCCAGCCCACCCACCTCCGCCGCCGCTGATTTTGACCTCGTACCGACGAAGAATCGGGTCACCGGGTCCATCAAGGGTGCTCCTGGAGCTGCAGGAACGCGAGAGGGAAAGGGAACGGGAAATCGAACAAACCAGGGAAAGGGAACGCGACAGGGAACGAGAGGAAGAGGTGTCGCGTCCCCCCAGGGCACCCACACCCCAGCCACCACCCCCGCCCAGGCCAGCTCCTGTTAGACAAGGATTCACCATAGCCGATATCATGCGTCGGTAGAGTGGACAGAGCAATGAACATCGCAGGAAAATACCAAATGGTCGTCTGCTGTGAAATCGGGCCGAGAGGAACTTGTTTTAGGAATGAAACGTGTCATGGACATCGTTTGGGTCACTGAAGTGATGGTTTTGATAACGACTATTTTTGTATCAGATAGAGAAGATTGAGAGTCTGATCATTCAGAAGTATATGTAGACGGATGAAATTCGAATACTGTAAATCCACGTCTCTATTTTTCATGGTGCAATTAGGGTTACTTTGACCAAGAGTATGAGAATTTTGTTGGAAGTATGGAACATATACGAGCAATGAGCAGAACTATACAGTTACTATAGTTTTTGTATTTTTATACTATGCTTGTACATTTTAACGAACACTTGTTTATTAAAGACAAAATGATTACTCTGTTTCCTGAATAATTCACCCACCTATCTGGATTCAAAATATGCTTTTTTGAACCGATATTGGGTTAAATAATTTGTGCAAAATATGACGCGAGAAACTATTTGAGTACATGTAAAAATAGATGTACATATGGGCAGAAATTTATAGTCATAATATCGTACTTTAATGAGATATTCTTGATACATGAAGAAACTTGCATATTTCACGAAAATAAAATGTAATTTTCATGAACTTATTGCTTGCCCATTGAATGAGTATTGAGTTAGGTGATAAATAAGTTTTATTTGTTTTATATCTACACGTTTGACTTACTTAGCAGTACACTTTTACAATTTTTTAAATTTACAAGGAATGTCAATCTCATATTTTTGGTCGATTTCTGAAATTTCAAACTTTTCGGACTTAGATTACTTTTTACTGTTCGCAAAATCCATAGACATTTTGATACCAGCCACATTTTTGATAATCGTTATTACTATTCATTTTTATTTAAGTAAAAATTGATAAATTAATTATTTTGTATTAAGTTATTCATCTTTGTTTAATGTTACACGGTTGTAATTTTATAAAAAGATTGAAAAATCTATTGCTAATAATATATTCCGCTCGTTCGGCAGTCATTAGTATCGAAAATATAATCAGATAAATTAGATTATATAAAACATAATTGTTGATGGATAACTGTCAAAGCTGCAAATCGATTTACTTTATTCAAATTTTGAATGTCATATTATACGATTGATTGATCAGAGAGTATTATGTAATAAGAAACATCACGGCGTGGTAGAAGTATTATTACACAAGCTGAATAACAAAATGATACAGCGAACTTCTACTTATGAATAGAAAAGGGACAAGAAACTAAATATACTTACTTACTGTTACAAGTATATTGTTAAAAATGTTGAAAAGAAATTGATTTGATAATAATAATATTTGTAGCATCTGATTTTATCGCGGATGAAATGCGCTGAATTTTGGATAGCACAAATCAGTTTAAAAACGACTGACATAGTATTCTCTCTACATTCTACTCTATAAACTTTATTCCTACGAATGCCTTTGCAATTTTGAATCGCTGGCTGATTCGCGTCCGCGGTGCGTTTTTGCCTCCGCAATAGCAATTGGCAACTCCTCCGCGACTTTTGGTGACAACCTTGCTGTTTGTGGCCGCTCATGCATACGTACACACATTCACACATCTCGCTACACACAACTTACAATTCAGTGGGTTGCCGACCCGCGCTTCATATCCTATATGTACATTTTACAGAATATTACACATAAAGAAATGTTACCTGTTCACGGATGCCGTTTTACTTTTGTTGCTCATAAATGTTGTGATTAAAATTACAGAGATTAAGAGTAAATTATGTTATATCATTTGTGTTTCGTTAATAGTAATGTCCATCAATATTTGTACCGTCCCGTGATGTAATTTTATTCGTATTAGTAATTGATGATTTTGTGCGTAACGTCCATGGAAAAAGTAGAGCAGGGTAAAGCAGGTTGGAAGAGTACAATATAGATAGTTGAAAGCATCGACAATGATGAAAATGTATTAGTGCCTTAAGATGATATTTTTGTATATATAAAACAAATGTTGAAATTCAGTTCATACTGGAATATTGAATTTCCATATCGAAAGCCGCCAGCGTGGCCATATTAATTTTCCACCGTTTGGAAAATCTGAAGAAGTATATTTTTCAATTTCAGTTACACTCGAGTGTCCCAGTGGCAGTACAAAAATGCATAAAAAGAAATTATGCGTCTCACTACATTAATTCACAAATAACATACACCATAAATGACGGAAATGTATGAGATCATTACCTAGTAACAAAAATAACAAAATTTCATTGACTATTATATACCAAAAAGACATTCGTACCACTAAATTTATTAGATCGATCAATAAGCAATTTGTTTATTTGATAATAAATTGGAAATAACATGGGAAAATACAAGATGTATCCCAATCGTTTTTTATCGTATTAATACTAGAACTACTTCAAACTTAAAATGATTCGTTTGTTCGATTTTTACAAAATTCTTGTCATATTTGGTTGGAATACAAGTAAGTTTGATTCTAATTACATATGTATTCTACTTCCATGTTATATAAGAACAAGTCACCTATAGCCATCTCACAATCAATTAATGATGGAAGAAGTATTCTTCAAACTTATTTATAACTCAAAATCGTTTATTTAATCTCAATAATTCTAACATAAAATATCTCAGATCAATTTTTTATGGTTTTCGTAGTTCTAGTGTTAAAAACGACAAAGCAAGTTGAAGAAGAATGACAAGTTATTCAGAATAAATAATACATTTAAATTAAAGATTTTTTTATTACATACTACACCTAATGAGGTTCATATAATTTCATTTTGTCAATTGCATTTTAAACAGTTTGTTTTGAATTTATCACAAACCTAGTTCTATTATTAGGTATTGTATAGTCTAATTTTGATACAATATTTTAAACTATAAAATCGTAAGAGGTACAAAACTCTTTTTGCCATTTTTATGCCAGACCAACACAAATTGTAAATTGTTCTACACAAAGTTAATCACAAATTGTTATTACTAGACTGTGGGAGTTTATGCAGTTGCAACATGTTTAATGGGGCAGAACATAAAACAAACATTACAATACAATTTCATTGAAATATTCTCTCCAAAAAACTGCAGTTTTCATCGATGAAAAATATTGCAACTAGCACAAACATCCCCAATCTACTCACAGTAATTATGACAATAGTATACTCGAGAGGGCAAGATAGAAAGAGAGTGACAGAGAGAGAGAGAGAGAGAGAGAGAGAGAGAGAGAGAGAGAGAGAGAGATGAAGATGGTCAAAATAATATTGCTCCATACATTCCCAGAGAGGGAATCGCCAAAATGTACATTAGTGGTACTTACAATTAAACTGCGGCTTTTATGCATTCATGACAAAAATGGATCAAATACAAAACTGTGAAGACATTAGAAAGATTTCAGAACACTGTTACATTATTTTTATTAAAATGCTCAAAAGAAGAGCTACATGTTTATTTAATTTTTTGTGTTTTACTGTAGATTTCGGAAATTTGTATTTTGCATACATGTCCGCAGTCTAGTGGTACGGATGACGAGAATAAACTTAAGATAACACAGAAAGTTCCCACCAGAAAATCGACTTATTAGGTGCTCGTACGATAGGGAAGGGGCGCGGCAAATGAAAAGAGGAAAAGAACGGTTCATGGGACGCCTTATTCTTTGTCCAGAATATTTCCAGTAGGGAGCAATGCAGATTTTGTGGCCTGAGGAGCAACCTGCACCGTCGCTGCGACGGTTGGCAGGTGCAGCGGGGTGTCGGTGCTACTCGGTTTTGGTAGTGTACCTGCTCGCTTCTAAAAATATTCTCCAGACCCTAAACGAGAGACCCTCTTTCTTTTTTCTTCTTCCATTCTCCGGCCAGACAATCATTACCGGATCCTTTTGTGACCGAAGAACCGCCTTTTAACCGCAATGGTGATTCCCTCGGTTTTACTATCGGCCGAAACGCGTATTCTCTCAAATGGATTTCGAGAGGAGTGGAGAAGAGAGAGGACCATGGAATTCGTTCGAATCGTCCCTTCTTCGACTTTACGCCACTCGATGGACGAGTGAAATCGTGGTCTTCGAAGGGTAACAGTTTTCTGAATCTTTGGGTGATACTGTTCGTTAATTTGCGAGAATTATGTGTACAACCCTGGCAAAAAATATTCATATCAAAAGTTTATCATTATACAGTAACTAGACTGCAAATTTTATGCATTTATAACAAAAGCGACTACACGGCATAATAATTGGAAATATATGAAAAGAATTTAACTGTATAATTAGACTATTTTCAATCCATGAAGACTATTAAAAATGGAAACGAACATCTACTTATTTTCTGTTTGTTCCAACTGCTGTGGAAAGATTTTGCAAAAAGATTCACAGTCTAATTACGATTGTTCATATATTTGATGTAGAAAATATTTTCGTTCAGGACACAGGCAGATGGAAATGACAAATCATATTATACATATAGAAAATATTTATTCTGGTACGCTTCTTCAATGAAGATTTATCGACTTTCTATTTGATTTATTGCAAAAACTTTTGTTTCTCTATGAATTTGTTGTAAATTTTTAACTTTTTTGATAACAGCACAGTTGATACATCGAACCATTTACGGAATGAATTATCAACTTTCTTAAAAATATTTTTAAAAGTGCCATTTGGACACGACTTAAATTATTCATTAAAAAAACTAAGTAGATAAATAATGATTTTGATAGTTTGCATCAAAATAGATCCTGTCACCGTGTGCAAAGACCATAAAATTTTGCGTTATAAATAATACACAGTTGGTAAAATTAAGGTGTAAAATTAAAATGCGCGAAAGCCAACAAGTCGATCTTTCATGCAACTGTAGCATTCTTCGGGAGAGCATGGCGGTTAATGTAAAAACGAATATGTGTGTAAGTACAAGAAGAGAAAATTTGACACTGATTTAAGTTTTATAGCATTTTCTACAGCCATCTTCATTGTTGATAGTATTAAAAGTGTTTTAATGCTTAGTCACTCTGCGTATATCTTTTTATAATTTTTACACAACGATAAGCAGTGCTTTATTTTTTATTTGATTAAATAACAAAGATATTATCTAATTTATTCTTACTTTATTAAACATCGTTAACTTTTTGATTACACTTATTTAACAATGTGGTTGTGTATGATTTACAAATCAGTTGTCACGTTATTTTGTGCTCTTTCTAATAATTTAAAAAAAAAGAGTTTCAAACGAAAATACATTAGTATAAAATGTAAAATTTACAGATGTGAAATGAAATTTTTAAAAATATCATTTTTTGATTGACACAAAACAGGAGTTATTGTGAATTTTTGAAACAGTGTCAAATACATTCTTTATCAAATTTTTCACCATCATTTACGCTTCTCAAAAATAGTTGTACAAAAGATCCTAAGATATTGCATCACTCATTTTCACTTTATACTTTAAACTAATAAATTGTGTTTTATTTGCAGTTTGGCATTTTAAAGAAATACACGTTAGAGAGTAAACAGAAAGACGAATTCAACAATGCAGTTACATATTTCACTACAGTTATTTGATATTACAATGATGTGATCTGTTTTTTCAATTATCTAGTTGTGAAATATAAGCTACGTGACGTATGAAAGTAATTAAATTAAATGTTCAAATGGCATTTCTCCTTCGGTAACACAGAATTCTGCTTGTTTTAGTCATCATATGTTCTTTAGGGTAGAAGATTCACTTATTTTCTTTTTTTTAGATACCGTAAAATATTTCATTTCTTCCTGTTCCTATTGTAGAACGTAGTTCTTCAAACTGAGAAATTAGAAATGGAACACAATTGGTTTATTTAAAGTGAGGAGTATAAATTTGTGAAACATCGTCCTACTGTATTTTGCGTAATCATTTTTTAACAGCGTATAAGACTTAATAATGCTATTGATTCCATGTTATTGATAGAAAACAAATTCATTTGTGAGCATCAGTCTTATGCATGAGCAAGGAAGTCGTAGATAATAATGTACAAAACAAATCATATTATTATAGTATCAGCCAATCAAAATCAAACATGCACTACATCATCGTATTCATCCTTTTTTGGAGTTTAAGAATATGCTAAAGAAAATGTTTCATATAAAAAATGACAAAGATTTTAGAATCATGTTCACACCTGTAAATACTTCACTTAACAGAAATGCACTTTTGTTTAAAACATGTTTTATTAAACAATTAGGAAAAAAACAATTTACATATCGTAGTGGTGAATGGACTACTAATAATTAATATGAACGTTTGAACGTATGAACGTTTTTGACCGAATATTTTCTGCCAGGGGTAGTATTATTGGAATTATTATTCTTGTAATGGAGATGAAAAATATGAGTTGTAAACTATGTGGAAGTACTATTTTCTGTTGCTCGAGATTTGAGATTGAGTTTATTCGAATGTTAAAATTATTTGCAATTTAATGTCTTTCGAGTTTTCAACTACTTTAGAAATAATATTCTCATACTTACGTTATGGCCAAGGAAGTAGGCGAATTTCATTTTAATTTTCTGCGTATTGGGAACCATGTTCTTTGCAATCGGTTTATTTTCTGAACAGGGTTTTCAGTTCTTTCATGGTTTTCCTTTGCCAGAAACAGCTGACTATAACATAATTTATATTTATTAGCAGCATAGTAACATTCACAGACAGTTGCCCTTAAATTAACGAATGTAAAATAAATTATTGAATTCGTGTTTTTCGGGTGATAGATTGATTAGAGATTCAATATTCGCACGGAAACAGAATTGTGAAGCTCATGAATCCTAAAATTGATTTGTTTCTTAGCTTCGTTGCTTTGAGATCGAACGAAGAAATCTGACTGGTAACAATCGATTAAGTGCTGTCACAATTTTGTAATTTTTATTAGCAAGTATACATACGATAATGTAGAAATGAAATTTCTTGTGTGTCTACGTATGTGTACGCGCTCGCGCGTGGACGTGTGTGTGTGCGTGTGTGTGTGTGTGTGTGTATGCGAACGAGAGAAAGAGTGAAATTTAATGAAAGTGAAGAAGAGAATTAAAAATATTTTGTACTATGTTTAAACATATCTAATGTATAGTGATATACCGGAAATGTACAATATACTATGTACAATGAATACTGCCCGCAGAATGAACTGAAAATTCGCGGACAACTTAAGTGTCCTGTTATTTTCTACGTTATCAGTTTACGTCTCGCACGAGCATCTATATTTTTAGATATATACGAGAGTTAAGCAAGTTTGTAAATTATATTAAGAAAAATAGAATAAAATGTATAAAAAATATTAATTATGAGTTTTGAACAATTTTCCTACCGATGCAGAGGAGCGAAAAACACAGAAAATAAAGTAAATAATATAGATAAACTATATAGACATTTGATCGTGGCTGTTTCTTCAGAAATTTTAAAATAATCTCCATGATTTCGTATAGGTTCATCTTCACCATTTTATGAAAAAGCCACTGACAAGACGTTCATTTCCAAAAATTAGTGGTTTTGATACGGCGAAGTCATCAATACATTTTTCAGTTTCCTGAGTATTTTAGAGTATGTACTTAGACACTAATTACTGATTAAATAATTTTTATTTAATCCGGATTTTCCTGCAACAGTCAATTCAGTTGCACTTTGCATATGTACATGTATGTATATGTATTGTAAGCAATAGCGCTTTCCTTCAAATTCAAGTGAGCCACTTCGTTAACTCTAAGATCAGTTTTTTCCATTATGATTCAAAAAGAATTGTTTTGAGTGTATACATCTGCTTATATCGACAGCAACTAAGAGATGCGATATAATTAGAATAGTCGCGACCGCGTTGCCAAGCAGAATATTAACATTGCAGAACCAATACCGCAAGGCGCATACGAGCATTAAATTTTGGAGATGTTTGGATATTTATGTTGTTTAGATTCTGGATTTAGAGTTTTTGATACCGATCAAAACGTGGAGCATACGACCAACGGACCATTATGTGTACAGCAGAAAAGTATTGTTATGTTCTCGCGCCTGGTTGCTGCAGCAGTTGGCGCAAAATCACGCGCTCGTGGCTACGTTCAATTCCGCGCGGTGTGCCCCAACACACGAACCGTTTGCCGTTCCAGCAATGGAACAAGTGTCGGCGTTGTCGTATGAAAATACCGTACGCAGAAAAAAAGACATATTAAGTTATGTCACTTGTGGCCGTACGCGCGACAATACGAGGGTAACCGTTGTATTAGCATCTAATGCGGTGGAGCCGTGGATATTGGAGTGACATGCGATGGCGGAATAAGGCTGTACAGTAAATCCTCTATAAACGTATAAAAGCTGTAACGGATAAACGCATAAAATATATCCCCTCCACTTAGTAATTTGATCTCAGCTCCGGTATATCGGTGTGAGCTACTACTAATGCGACGCAGAGAGTCGCAGTTGTTGGCACAATCCAAAGGCCCGTGCGTCATCACAATGTAACACCAATACTTAATCTTTTTTATTATTACTTATTTCTTTATGAATCTTTCATCGATATACTCGTGGCATTTTTCTGATTAAAACAAGACCAAACACGACATGATTTCAAATGTGTAAATACTGTTGTACTATTTAGTGGTTTAAATGGCTATAAACGTTTCGGGCGCAAAGAAGGACAGCGTATGGGAAAGAAAGAGACGCGGAGAGTCGCAGTCGCCTTTACACGCGCTGTCCTTCTCTACGTTCGGCTTAGCCTTTGAAGCTCGAAAAATAGCTACCCGTAACGGATAAACGCATAGCTATCCCCCCGAGATGTATGCGTTTATAGAGGATTTACTGTAGTATCAACTGGACGTAGCGACGCGCGCCTTGGCCATTTTAGCTTGTGTGAGCGCTAAATGCAAGGAACGTACCACTGCGTTTCACCAGCATGTATTTTTTTAACCAATGTAGTGACTCGTCCGCGTTAATGATACATATATGGTGTGTATGTACAGCGTATCGAACGCCTTGTCGGTCCGTAAAGTAAAAGACAGGGTAACATTACGCTGATAGTGCAGCGCGCATATCACGCAGTGATATTTGTCTTCTTTTGGTGTTCACTAGACTTCGAATCAATATTTTCTATATTTCACCGAACAGAAGGTGTTATTTAATGAAGATAAAAATTCTTTATTTTTTCGAATATAATACAAACTTTTCCGCATCACTTGAATAAACGCATGAAAATATAATCTAATAGAATAATATTATACCAACGAATATTGATTACTAGTATTTTGTTGATCCGCCATTTTTGTTTATAACAGAAAATATTATATGTGGTAATGATTTATACAAATTATTGATATAATTAATTAATATATTTCTCCATTCTGCCTGAATAGCATTTATGAGCGCTTCTTGTGAATTAAATTGACGATTATTTGCATATACTCGTCTAGTTAAGTATCCCCAGACATTTTCTTTGATATTTAAATCGGGTGACAATGCCGGCCATGCTAAACAAGTTATTTCCTGCCTTTGAAGCAATGTTTCAATTAGCTTCGCAGTGTGTATCGGGGCATTGTCGTGCTGAAATATCCACTGATCAGTCTGTAATACTTCAAAAATCTTAATTTTCGCTGCTTTTAAAGTCTCCAGGTATTTTTTAGAGGTATTCTTTCAAGCTAATAATTTCCCAAACCATGACAGATCCACCACCATGTTGGCAACGCGACAAAATCTTTTCTTCCTTTCTTAAATTGTGGTAGTAAAAAAATAGCCATCGGGACCATCAAAATTAAATTTCTTTTCATTTGAAAAGACGACCTTTCCCCATTTTTTAACACAACCCATATGTTTTTTTACATACTTCAATCACTCTTTTTTATTACGTCCTTTCAAACATGGCTTTCTCATCAAACGCTTACTTTTAAGTGTAGGTGTTCTTTTTAAAAGTCTTTGTATCGTGCGTACAGATGCTGAAACATTAGCTTCCTGGGCAATTTACTTAGAACTTTTCCATGAATTCGGAGCAATAGGCAAAATACGCTTTTCTCTGTTTGAAAGAACTTTTGTCTATTTTTCGGATAAGAACGAATTAAAAATTCACTTCATCCTAATCTCTTAGCAATTTGTCTATTAGTATATCCATCTTCTTTTAATACTTTAATTTTTCCAATTTCTTTGGAACTCAACTGCTTTGCGCGCCCAATTTTTGTTTCTTTAAACAGTTTCTTCTATAGAAGTTCGTCTGCTACTAAGAAACGGATTATCGATGTGGCGAAGCCAGAAACAAAAGAAAATCTAGATGTGGTTATTCTAGTGACGCGGGAAAATTTGAATTATATTTGAAGAAGTGTCAACATAAATGCATATATCTTTATTAAATAACACCTACTGTTCGTAGAAATATAGAAAATATTAATTCGAAGTCTAGTAAAGACTAGTACAGGAAAAATATCACTGCGTTTAATTAAGTGTCGTGGACTGTAGTTTGACACTTTATTATCCGCATCTGTGGAAGCAACAATGTATAAAATATCGAAAAATTCCTTGTAACACGTTCATACGATTTATTCGAATGAAAATTGATTCGATTAAAATGTGTAAACTATTGCAATATACTTTCATTAATGACACGAGTAATAAAAGTAATGTTACGTATAGAAACCAAATTAATTTTACTATATTTCGTATTTTTGTAATACAGTATTCGTAAATATTAGTTTTACCGTTCAAATACACGCGCCGTATGCATTTATAGCCTCCAAATCATATTAAACTCCCGTAGTAAAAATAAAGTATACAGAATATTCAGTTCTTGCTAATACGCCTAAATTCGTGAACTATCGGTAATATTGAGCGCGACACCGAAATGGTGTCACCACAGACGAGATACTATTAAAGACTGCCAGCCTTACGGGGGTTCGTGTCGCCCGAATAATTCAAGCGTTCTCTTACGCCCTCTAGGATATATTTTGGCTGGAGTAAGAAACAGAAGGCGAGCGACGATACACAGACCACGGACTTGAAGGACTGTGCATAAGTCTGCGGGGGCCACGGACCTAAAGGACTGTGCATAAAGTGGGTTTATGGGCGAGAGGGGGCGTACCATTAGCGGGGAGGGAAGGTACACTGCGGCCATATTGGTAGGATAAACTAGTGTTGCCATCTATATAACGGTGCGGGTACATTGAAATGATTTGATTCTGAAAAATGAATGTATAACAAGTGTATTTGTATATATATCTGTATATACATATGAAATATTAAAATTTAATATACATTTGCAGTGTCTCACAAAAGTATTCGCTCGCCCTTCAAATCAGAATAACTTTCTTACAATTTGACCAAACCATTTGACTTTTTTTAGCAATTAGAAGCATTGATTTAGTAAATCACGTGCAAAAAAGATTTTGAAAGAATTGCAATTCGTAGGAAATACATGAAGAGGTAAAAATGGCACTTTTTAAAACTTCTTTATTTTAACCCATAATAAAAATTTGAAATATGCCTTTTTTAGATCTATGTTAGTTATACATAAGCTGAAAATTTCATAAGCGAATATAATTCACACTTATTCTTTGTTTTGAGGATGGGAAAGAGGAGTGCTACAATAACTAAGCAAAATATATGATAAAACAATAAAATATTTTATTTGGCAGAAAAAATTAAAGAATACCAACATTTGTTGCTAGGGTAAGGAAAACTGCCAAAACCTTACCAGTATTCACAAAACAAAAATTACATTGTATTATTACAAAATAGTTTATAACTAAAACACTTTTCTACAAAATAAAGATAAAATAAATAAACAGTAAAAATAAACAAATCGTTCCACATTCGACTCCAATATAACTGCCTCAGGGATATATAATATATAATATATCCCTTTCCAATACACCTTGTCATTTTTGTAAATTAATGGGTGTCAACGCACAAAACAAACAAAGCCACGATGATTCACCAACCTTGTCGCACATGTACCGGGTACCTGCGGGTACCACCGGGTACAGAGTGATCAGTGGCCGAGCGTGGGTCAAAAAAATTTTGATGACAGTTGTTATTACAACTCGTTACAAGTTGCGAAGGGTCTGTTATTATATGTTAATATTAAATATACAATTATTAGTTCTTTTTTCCAAATTTTACGATGAATCATATTTATTTTTTTATTTTAAATCATTTTCTTCATGTATTTTACAGTATTTGAGCTTTAAATTATAATATTTAAAAGTTGCTTATTATTACAAAGAAGAGGAGTCAAAAAATAATTAAAATTCTTTTTTTAATATGATCCCTAGTAGCATTTATGGTTGGCCAACGGTGGCCAACGGTTGGGAGTTAGTTGGGATATGGTTAGTGGTTTTGCCTACAGATCCCCAACGTAGGGCCGAAGACGAAAAATGATGTGAATTTGCCAACGAATATCCAACGTTGGGCCTACAGATATTATGGTCGGTTAAATAACGTGAAATTTACGACGGTGATACTAGATTGGCCCAACGAAAATCTGCCAACATTTAAATATATCGTCTAACAGACACCAGAAATGTAATGTTGCTGCAACCAAAAACATGTTATATTCCAAATTCATTTTTTTTCATATTTCTAAATATACTCACAATTTGTTATTTTTGCGTGATAGTTGATGCGCCAAAGTTTTATTGTGTGCAGCCTTGGAGTTTATTTATTTCTTTAAGTTTCTCCATTTGACAAGGGGAAGGTACGAGTGTTGCATTCGCTTTTAGAACGACAGTATGCGGAGGTCTTAGTGCTCGTATACCGTAACGAAACCCTTTATGTATTATGATTTACATTTGTCGACGTATCTAGTAACCCAAATCATAGCATATGCAACCACGAAATGTCTATAGTTACGGCGGTAGCGTATCAACTTACTATGTAGAGGATCCAGGTTCAAGTCCGACGAGAGTACGAAATCTTTGTTCTTTGTTCCAATTTTTGCCGTGGAGATACATTGTTTAAGTATTATTTATTATATTCTGTGAAAACAACCGTAAAAGAGAAGATCAGAACAAACGTATTATTAGTTGGCCCTACGTTGGCCGCGATCGTTGGCCCAACGAAAAAAATAGCGACATTTCTAACGGTTGGTCAACGAATACTGCAACGTAGGCCCAACGAAATGCCAACCATAAATGCTACTAGGGATTGCTGTACCTTAAAATACGTGCCTTTCCTTCAGCTTAGTTCCACTATTACTTTTATAATTAAGTCATTTAATTTTTCATATACTAAATAATCTTTTTAGTGCAAGCCAATGCCCATTCTCTAAATGGACGCGGACGATGCGCCGTTATTAAAACTGGGTCTTCGCACCTAGAAGCTTAGAGACCTGAAATCATTTCCGTCGGTATGTCCAGCAATAAAGTAATCAGTGCACTTCCGCACAATAGGGCATTGTGCCCATCACCAGCGGTCCAAAAGAAGCCCTCTGGGGATGTTTTGAACATTTCGGATAATCTGGCAAAAATGTGTTTCCAACAATCGTTAATCACTTAGTCAGTTATCTATAAATCTCAATAAAAAAAAATTAACTTTTTTGATAAAAAAAATGGTCCCCTTATTTATTTAAATGCTACTAAGTGTTAGACATTTTATTTCATTATTCCGCATTCTGCATATTACACTAAGTATTCACATGTATCAGTTTACAGAATTTACGTTTGCATGACGATTGCGATATCGACAACAATCTATCGATCAACTTCGACGCACCATGCCCCTCGTTCCCCGCGAGCGCCAATGGTGGATCGAGCAGCTCGTGATTCGCGGGTGCCGCTGGGGGACGGACGCGGCGGATCGACGCAATCAGCTGATCGATCAGTTCGTCTCTTGACAACACAACGACAGTTCCTACGCGATTTTGATTCCTACCCGTCTGATTCGTAAGAGTTTCGTCGATCCATTTGCTAACGAATGTACATTAGACTGACATTAGACTAGATTTCATTTTTTAAAATCCCATAAGTCTAAAACACTAAGTATTTTTTATTACACGTTGTTGTAGCTGATGTCAAGACGAATCCAATGATCTACTTTACTATGGTTTTAGATCTTAAAACATTGCAAAAACAGTTTTGTCGGGCTAGCGAGCTCGTTTTGACCACTGTGCGGTCAAATAATTTTTTGTCGACTCGTCGAATAGACGACGACGAGCGCTACCCGCACAGGCCCTGGAGTTCGAGCTGCCTCGGTAGCCATGGCTGTGTAGTGCGGTAAAGGGGTCCGATTGACCCGACACCCAGTCCGGTATATCGGTGTGAAACCACTACTAATCCAATTGCAAAACTTCTTTATCCTTCAGAATTTTTTAATGGCACCTGCGCCAATTTATTTGTGGCATCCTTCCGGTTAAAATGATACTAAACACGGTAGAATTTGGACTGTATCTAGTGATTCTATCTATAGAGTTATTCGAAGATTTAATCGAAAGCTCTTGGAAAAATTTCCTGTCGGCTCGTCGAATAGAGAACGACGAGCGCTAATCGCCCAGGCCCTGGAATTCGGGCTGCCTCGGTAGCCATGGCTGTGTAGTGCAATAAAGGGGACCGATTGACCCGACACCCAGTCAGGCATATCGGTCTGAAACCACTACTAATCCAATTGCAAAACTTCTTTACTCTTCAGAATTTTTTAATGGGACTTGCGCCAATTTATTTGTGGCACCCTTCCGGTTAAAATGACACTAAACATTTTTATTGAAAAAATGCTACAAATATGTTGGCGCAAGTCCCATAAAAAAATTATAAAAAATGAAGAAGTTTTACAATTGAATTAGTAGTGTAGTGGTTTCACACCGATATACCTGTGCCGGTGTCAATATTTTTTATTCGAATCTTCTAATAACGAATAAAGATAAAGTATTTTTTATTCGAATCGTTAATTTAAATAATTTTGTATGTAAATATTGCTCAACTCTGGTGGGCCGGATCGAGAAAGGCGACATTTTATTATATCTCTTGAACCATAAGAAATAACGGAATGAAGTTTCCACTAAAATCCATTAAAACATTATTCCTATCTACTGATAATTATCGTAATGAATATATATTTGTTGTAATCACTTTTTAATGAATTGTTTAAATTTTATTGTCTTAAAATAAAATTAAAAATTGTTTACTTGTTACTTCTTTAATACTTTTCCAGATAATTTAAATTGCCGATGTCTTTGGTTGTAAATTTCTTTTTGCATTTTAGAAAACAATATTGTATTTATTTGCGAGACTGCAGTGACAGTAACTATAGCTATTTTTAATTTTAATTCCTACCATTAAGGACGCTGTCAGTTTATTTTAGTTCCAGTTGGTTATACAGGATGTGACACGAAAATGGTAATGGGGTTACGTGACCCCAAAAACGTGTGACAGAAAAATGCATTGGATGTTAGGTCTATCCTATACCTCGTCGGTGATACTATCACAGACGAGATATAAGAACAGACTGGACATCTTACGGGACTTGGTGGCCATAGGAATCTGTAGTACCGTCACCTTAAAATGCCAGTGATTGTGGCGTCCTCTACGCTTTGCGAACGGTGAATTCGTGAACAAGTTCCAGAGCAACTCGAGTTCGACTCGTCAAACTTCTACAGCGTTGTCAAGTCTAAAGTACGCGACGTTGTCAGATTATGAGTTTTCAACATATCGCGCGAGCACGCTATACCCGCCTTCGCGATTTTACGCGACCGAGATCGATGGACGGTTTATCCTACGCCACCAAAAATTAGACTCACTCTTCCGACGCGACTCCTCCGAGGACACCTTCCTTTACGTGACGAAATAGATCTACGTCTCACAACGCCGGCAAATGGCGTGAGATGCGAGCACGAGGCGAGACGCGCTTCGGCCCGTACGAACGCGAGGACGATGCGAGAAGCGTATCACTGTTCGACTTACCGTTTCTCGGAGACGTTTCCTGGTCGTCCTCGTTTGGGTCGCAATACACTGGTTTTTGGGTGGAATTTCGCGACTGACAGCGGTTCGCGAAACGGAATTCGGCGCGACAGTGATCCTTCGCGATTTGGGCAACGACGATCTACCCGGCGATTCCCATCCTACTCATTATTCGGAATGCCTAATTGGTCGGTCTCGCAAGCAAAATCTTTAGTTTTGTGGGTCTCCCATGGATGGCCCTGGCCCTAGGCAACATCCGGATTTGCCATAACGATCGCCGTGTGGCGACTGGGGTGTCCAAGACAAACCCAGGACGCTTCCACACCACCCATGCGTATGGAACCCCTTCCTGCGAGATGGGACGACTTCAAGGCCTTTTAGGTGGAGTTCCTCAGGAGGAAAGTCCGATGTTGGAGTAGTTCTAGGTTTGAGCCGTCTCCGGGTTGTTCGGCCCGTGTGTGTCGGCGATCCTTTTCTTCACCAGTGCACTGGACGTTTTGGGTGGCCAGCAACTCACGAGGAGAGATCCCACGAAGGGAGCCCCCTTCAGGTCAATTTATACAGTCGTGCGGGTTTTTTTTACATAGGTTTGGGTCTAAAGAAAACTCCAACCGAGTTTTCGCTTTCACGTCGTCCAATTTTTCAGAATGCCTCGTCCGGGCCATTATCTCGACGTCTGAGAATTTCCAGATGGCCTTTCGGGAGCGCGTTGACAGTTCCCTGCTGTGCATGGCCCCAAAAAAGATGTTTTCAGCAGTTTCACAGCTCCTTATGTAAACTATCGGTATCTCTCCTCTACAACATCGTGGAAATAGGAAATTTTCCTGTCCCTTGGTGGAAAAGCATTTTACACATTCTGATATTATGCGTAAATTGCATATGTGTTGTTTCTATATTCACTATCTGAATTATTTCAATAATTTATTGTTAAGATAATATACTTCTAATTTGAATTATTCTTTCGATAGCACATTTTTAAAATAATTGTTTAAATAAATAAATTTTATAATTTGTTTCTATATACATTATTTGAATTGTCATTTCAATTATTTATTATTCAAATAATTGATTAAATAAATAAATTTTTACAATTTGTTTCTATATTCATTATTTGAATTATTTCAATAATTTATTGTTCAAATAATTGTTTAGACAATGTACACGTATTTACATAATTAATATAGGAATACGTTTCTATAGAGTATACAAATTTATAATCTATAGAAATGTGTTTCTATATTCATTATGTAAATACTTGTACATTCTTTAAATAATTATTTTAACAATGAATTATTGAAATAATTCACATAATGTATATAGAAACAAAATATGAAAATTTATTCATCTAAACCATTATTTTAACAATAAATAATTGAAATAACAATTCAAATAATGAATATAGAAACAAATTATAAAAATTTATTTATTTAAACAATTATTTTAACAGTGAACTATCGAAATGATAATTCAAATAATAAATATATTATTTTAACAATAAATTATTGAAACAATTCTAATAATAAATAAAGAAACAAATTGTGAAAATTTATTTATTATACAATTATTTTAACAATGTGCTATCGAAAGGATAATTTAAATTATAAATATATTATCTTAACAATAAATTATTGAAATACTTTAAATAGTGAATATAGAGGAGAATGATGGAGGAGTGGGGAAAGGAAAAGAGGAAGTGGGAAGAAAAGCTGAGAGAGGAAGAGATAAGGAACGAAAAGATGGAGAAGAGAATGGAAAGCGTGGAAGAAATGCTAGGGGAATCTAAGAGAGGGGCAAAAGAGGGAGGGGGAGAGATGGAGGTGGTGAATCGCGAGAGGAAGACGTAGAGGAGGTTAGGAAGAGAGTGAGGAGAATGGAGTTAAAGCAGTATAGGAAGGAAAGGGAAGAGAGGAGGAACAATATGATAATAAGAGGGTTGCAGACGGAGGGGGTGACATGGAAAAGGAAGTGAAAAGGGTTTGGGAAAAGTTAGGACTGAAAATGGAAGGAGTTAAGGAAATAAGTAAGATAGGGAAGGCGGGAAAGGTGGGGAGTGGTATGGTTTTGATGAGGATGGTCAACTGGGAGGAGTTGGAAATCTGGAAGGGAAAGAGGAACTCAAAAGACAAGGTAGTGAATGCGGAAGGGAGGGTGTTGTGTAAACATCTAGGAGAGAGGGGGTGGGGGATATTAAATGGGAATACGAAGGGTGATAACGATGGGGAGTTGACGTATGTAGGAGGGAGAGGGAACTCAGTGATAGACACCCAAGCTGGTGGGAGATTGGTCGGATGAGGAAGTGAAGCTCTTCAGGGAGAGATTTGGAGTGAGGAGCGTGGAAGAGGTGGGGGTAGAGGAAGACTGGAGGCAGTTGAAGGATAGAATAAAAGAGGCTATAGAGAAGGGAAGGAAGGAAGGGAAGGCTAAGCTGGAGCGGTGGGATGACGAGTGTAGAGAAGAAAAAAGGATGGCGAGGGAGGAGTTAAGGAGATGGAGAAGGGAAGGCGGTGAGGGGGAGGACTACAAGGAGAGGAAAAGGAGATACAGGCTGATGTGCGAGGGGAAGAAGAAAATGGAGAGGGAAATGTGGGAAAAGGAGGTGGAGGGGATAAATTCCGAAAGGCAAGTGTGGCAGTTGGTAAAGAGAGAGAGGGGAAGGGGAGTGAGGGTGGATGAGGGTATTAGGATGGAAGATTGGGACAGGCACTTTAAGGAGGTATTGGGGGGAGTAGAATGGAGGGTAAGGAAGGGAGGAATAGGGAGGAGAGGGTGGATGATGAAGGGGATATAGAATGGGGAGAGATAGACAGGGTGGTAAAGAGCATGAAAGAGGGGAAAGCGGCCGGGGGAGATGGGATTGTAAATGAGGTGTGGAAGTACGGAGGGCGGGAGGTAGTGGAGTGGTTATGGAGGATCTGTAACAGGGTTTGGAAAGGGGAGGGTTGGTTGGATGATTGGTCGGAGGGAGTGGTGGTGCCAGTGGCAAAGAAGAAGATAAGTAAGAAGGTAGGGGATTATAGGGGAGTAACACTGACTCAAACGGCGTATAAGGTGTACGCAGCGGTGCTGGCTGAGAGGTTGAGGGAAGAAGTGGAGGGGAAGGGGATGTTGCCTGCGACCCAGACGTGTTTTAGAAAGGGGGTAGGTTGTATGGACAACATTTATGTATTAAATTATCTGGTTAACAGGCAGGTGAGGAGGAAGTATAAGAAGTTAGTGGTTCTATTCGTGGATCTGAGAGCGGCTTTCGACTCTGTGGACAGGGAGACTTTGTTGAGGGCGATGAGGAAAAGGGGGGTGAGAGAGGGGTTGGTGAGTAGATGCGAGGAGGTTTTAAGGGAGACAAGGAGCAAGGTAAGGGCTGGGGACGAGGAGAGAGAAATGTTTTGGACAGCAAGAGGGGTAAGACGGGGCTGCCCGTTAAGCCCCCTGTTGTTCACCTTGTTGTTGGCGGACTTGGACGAGGAGCTGGAGAAGGGTAGATGGGGGGGGGGGGAGAGTGAAGGTGGGAGGGAAGAAAGTCTACACCTTGGCGTACGCGGACGATATCGCGATGTTGGCGGAGGATGAAGAGGGGATGATTGCGGTGCTGGAGTGGTATATGGACGAGAGGAAATTACAGCTTAACGCGGAAAAGTCGAAGGTGATGAGATGTAGGAGAGGACGCGGGAGATGAAAGAAGGTGACATGGAGGTGGAAGGGAAAGGTACTGGAAGAGGTGGGGAAGTATACGTATTTAGGATACACAGTTACGCGAGACGGGGGTCAGGAGGCGCAGGTGGAGGAGAGACTGAGGAAGGGAGCGGCTGTAATGGGACAAGTATGGGGGATAGGGAAGAGGAGGTTTGGAAAGGACTGGGGTAGGAGACTGTGGCTGTTCGATAGTATGGCAGGTGGTGAGCTACGGGGTAGAGATATGAGGGTGGAAGGAGAGGGAAGGGTTGGAGAGGATGCACGAGAGGTTTTTGAGATGGGTGCTAGGGGTGGAAAGGTGTACGCCGGGGTACATGATAAGGGAGGAGTTGCAAAGGGAAATGCTGAGGGGGGGAGCGGGGCTAAGGGCGTGGGGTTTCGAGCAGAAGTTTGGAGAGGGCAAAGGGGGGGGGCTGGTAAGACTGTGTTGGGAAGAAGTAAGGGGAGGAGTTAGGAAGGGGGGGTAATGGACGGGTGGGAGAAGGAGAGACTGGACTTCTTCGAGGAGAGGGGATGGACAGCGGGGCAATTGGAAGAGGCGTTTGAGGGGGGGGGGGGGAGACAGTGAGTGAGGAGATATGCAGAAGAGAGAAGAAAAGACAGAGGGAGGAGAGGTGGGAGAGGATAAGGAACTCCAGGTATATTGAGTGGTACGGAAGGGTGAAGGGAGAGGGATTGCCGGGTTACCTGACGAAGGGCTGAGGGGAGAGTAGGTGGCAGAGGGTGGCTAGATTTAAGTTGGGGGATGAGATGAGAGGGGGGATGTACTGGTTAAATGAACATTTAATTTTTTCTTTCTCTACACGAGAAAGTGTAGAGTGTGTGGTTGGGAGGTTGAGACGTGGGAGCATGTGTGGGAGGTGTGTATGAGGGTGGATGAAGAGTGTGGTTGGCAGATGAGAATGGGGGAAGTGCTGGACGATGGGGGGGAGGGGAGGATAGGATGAGTATGGTGGAGGATTGGAGGGAAAATTCGTATGGTAGGGAAATGGAGGATGGAGGGAGTAGGAGTGGAGCAGCCGGGGTATTGTGTGGATGAGCGGCCGGAAGAGAGGGTCCACGGGAGCGGGGGAAGGATGAGGACGAGTAGATATAAGATAGTATGTAAGGTGTCTTTTGTACATAGGCGTATTTCTCTCTCTCTCTCTCTCTCTCTCTCTCTGTATATAGTTTTAGTGCTAGTTAGTGTAAGTTAGAAGATAAGGTAGTGTTAGTTAATTATAAGATAGTGTAAGTTAGCTTTTAAGTTTAGGATAAGGCGTAGTAAGGAAAGCGGATAAAGGGGGTGAGGGCATGTATTGTAACCCTGAGGGGAATCAAATAAAGCTTATATATAGAAACAAATTATGAAAATATATTACTTTTAATTTTTCCCACCTTTCAATGTTTAATATTACATAATATACTCTTAAAACTCAGAAAAGATTGGTATAACTTAGTTTTTCACGGGAAAAACACTGAAAAAATTGGTTTTGATTTTTTTCAACTATGACGCACCAGTCTCAGGAATTTGAAAACAAATGAGCATAGTACTTATGATGGTATCTTATTGATAAATTAAAGTTGTAGGTGTGCTCTTTCATCTTCTATATGAAATCTGCATCTTTTAAATTTTTTTCATGTTTTTCATGTCTTAAAACCAAAATTTGGAACGTCCACGACGAACTTCGCATAGTACTACTTTACACTCGACGTCGATAGAAAAAATATCGGTGAAATAACGTTTTAAATCATACATTTATAATGTTTTTTCTGCCTTGGTGTAGCTACATCACGGCCAAAGCACGGCGAGAGATTGCTCGGTGAGCAACTTGCCCGGGATCACGTCAGATATCTCAGTGGTTCTACCTTAGGTATCCCATGCGGCGTTGAGGGGTGCGGAAAGTGCTCGGGTTTCGGTAGCAAGCGTGACGATTTCAAAAGACACTGCCGTTTCGAGTGGCCTAGGCCCCGCACGGATATGTATAATATAGCCGACCGTGCAGCCATGATCCTGCACGGCTGTATAAATCAACCTTTAGGCTTCCTGAGAGGGCTGGTGGTGCACGGGGCACGTCCTGAAACTTGCCGTACTCGGCGCGCGCGGTTTGAATTAGCCGCCGATCGGTGATTAACGCGGGAATTTCCTCTGGGAGTACTCTCGAAATTCGTGACTGCCGATTCGGTACGCTAGATGGCGGTCCGGTCCATTCGAAATGCCGTCACAGCATATATATTTCTTCTTCAACTCATTGTTGGTCATTTCCATTCAATGATTTAATCCACAATTCATTAACCACATAAAACATTTCTCGGTATTATCAACTGGAAAAGAATGAAAAGCGCTAACATCAGGACATTGTCTGCTGTTAATACAACAGTTACTGTGGGAACACCTTTTATAGCGAACTCTTTTATCTTCATGATGCTCCATTGTATTCAAAGCGTTAATCTAACTACTATTTTTTACACAAAAAATGTATTATTATACTATGGTTATATTTTTACACTTTATATTAAAAACAAAAAGATGATTATGAAAATTAAAAACCTCGCACTTCTAATAGTAAATGAATCCAAGGCTACAATCGGCACGACAGGATAATCACTGTTGAGTCTTAAGCCACAACTGTGCCGTAGAAAGGAAAAAATTATAAAAAGGTAAAATTTTTCCACCGATCTCCGCCAGATGTTGTTCAATGGTACCATTGTCTTTAGAAAATACAATTTCAATAGAATAATAGCGGATTTACCTGTAATTTGGAAATCCCTATGCACCACCATGCTAAGGTAGCCTCGCGCAACCCCAAGCAGGTACCCCTCGAGCGTACCCTTTCGATTTCGCGACGACGGAAAACATTTATGCCAAAAACCTGTGTATCAAAATACACAAGAACACAACTTTGCGTTCGCAACAAATTAAAATTAAAAATCCGTCCGGAAAATTGTTTGTAGCATTGTAAATTATTGTTCATCTTCTTATGTTACACATGAATGTATTCTACGCTTTGAAAACAGAAAATGTTTGAGAGAAACCATTTGGTTAGGAAAAATTGTAAAAGATTTCATACTGTTTTCAGGTCAAAATGCACATTGTTAGATTTTCTGTCCCTTTAAACGTCGTATTGTGTTTATGTAAGGATACGCACGCACACCATTGAGCCACGCTTCACCGTTCAGGTCCTACCCAAGTGGCAGAGTAGTAGTAGGCCCATGCATCTCTGTGTAGCTCTACACAATCAAAACGTTATGAAATCCTTAACAATTTTTTCTGACTAAACGGTTCGTTTGCAGAATATAATTTTTCTCAAACTTTTTCTGTTCTCAATGCGTGGAATGCGTTAATGTAAAAAAAATTAACATTAATTATCAATGTTATAAACAATTACGCATATACGTTTTTACAAATATTCAACGGCCCAAAGTTGTAGAATCCCACTGTGGTGGTCTTTAGGTATAACTTTTATACGTATAGCTCCGAAATCAAGTGTTAATTCGATTATATGCAGCTGAGCAGTGAAATCAGTTATAACAATAAACATTATAGTGTAACTAAAACTGCCTCGTAGAAACAATGGAATCGGTTATATGATATCAAAGTTGATTATCCATTATGAAAGCTAAGCATTAGCATACTTGCTTATCCCTGGCCTAAAGGCACGAACCTCGTCTCGCGACGTAATAATCTCTTGAGACCACGCGGGGTAGTCCGGTCCCTTAGAAATAACGGGAAGAGTCCATCGCGCATTAAATAACCAAAACCGATATCCTCCATTCGTACGGTTACAATACACACACACATGCATCCACGCAGATTCAAATTGCATTACATATTTAAATTTCCTGTTCCAAATTGGGAACGCAATTTCTAAAAATCCTAAGAAAGTATATAGCTTAAATTGTACCTTGTATATTTCTTCTTTATTGGTTAAAGTAGTGTTAAAATATTGTTCGATAATTTTTAGTTAAATAATAATGTGTTCTCTGTTTTAATGATTTCTTTTATTGTATCTAATTAAACAATTCTTTTTGTATAATAGATTTCATATCATTAGAATTATTTATACTTACATAATTGCGTTCTACTGCATTGGCATCAATTCCATATCCAGATTGGCAGCAGAGTATACTGGCAGACGGAGGTGTCAAATTGGCATAAAAAATTTGCTATTAGAGACTGTTTATAGAGGACATAATTTAAAGAAATAGTAATTATAAATCTACGGGAAATTATTCGATAAATACTAGATGACGTAATTTTGCGATTTTGATCATCGTCTACTGCTCATTTGACGGTTGCGTCTGCCGCCAGTCTGCTGTCTGCGTCTACTACCAGACTGCCATTAGACTCTGCTCGTTTTCTGCCATGTCACATTTAGCTATCTGGGCAATGATCGTTAGATTGATAAAAGAAGTGATAGATTGTGTAGATATTGAAATCCTATGGTATTTATTTTTTAAAAGATTCTTCAATATCGTTAATACTTTTATTCGGGTTCTGATCTCTTTGATATCTCCGGTTAACGCTACTTTTCTACTTTACTTATTTTTAAGTATATTCCTCCATTTGGACCTAATATCAAGCTACGAGGATCGATTTCATACGGAATCATTGTTTTCTCACATACGCTAACTTTAAAGCTTCGCAGGGTTTTTATCAAGCCCATTTTCGTTTGATAAATTGCGAAACGTGCGCCTGAAAGAAAAATCAAAAATTAGTTTGTGCTATTAAACTTGCACAGAAGTTGCACTGAATGTTTTTAAATATAAAAAAATTGAAAAAAGTTCATTTTAATTGTATAACTATGAGTAACATTAACTTTTTGAGGTGGGTTATAATATATCTTACCACATGTAAATAGCTAAGCAAATGGTGGCACAGTTTTTAACCCCCCCCCCCCCAACTCCAAAGTGTTAAGAGTAAACATGTTCACTTCATTACGATTGATAGGCGTAATTGCATTAAATTGCAATGACCGTTTCATAGTTTGATGCATTATTTTGAATCATTTAGTTTGAATCATTTTATGTAATCAACAGTACATTGTTAAAGAATAAAAGGAAAGTGTTTCCGAGGCTAATGTTATACGGCTTCAACGAAAAAGTTAAATTGGAATTAAATCGTCGATGGTGCAAGATCGACCTCATTTTGCGTACAAGTAAGTGTAATTTAATTTTCATTGTTTATTTACCAATGCAATTCCGTGGCCCATCTCCGAAAGGTAAAAAGCTCATTGGGTGTCTCGCTGCAATTGCATCTTCGTTAAACCTTTCTGGGTCAAAGACTTCCGGATTTGGATAGATACTTGGATCATGATGAATCGCATATATCGGGACAAGTATTGCAGTATCTTTAGGAACTGTTACTTTCGTACCATTGAAGGTATAATCTCTGTTGCTTTGTCTTCTCAGTACAGTTCCCGGTGGGTACTTTCTGAGTGTCTCTGTTCATAAGAATGCGTGGTTTTAAATATCAGATTTGTCAATATTGCACACAAATGCTATTATGAAATATTTTCCGCCTCATTCGAAAACCTCTCCGACCACTGAATATTTCGAAATACAGGATGGACCGATAACTTTGATCACCTTAAACATTTCCTTTATATATAATAATATGAAAAAAATTATGTATACAAAACTTGCATGGTATAGAAGGACAAATATCATCATGCAAATATTTTTAATGCGTGGGGAGGCATTTCAGAGATTTCAAGGTCACCTTGATTATTTAACGAGGTATTATCGAAATAGTTTTTCATATGTAAGTATTCACCATACAGTACCGTCGCGATAAAAGCTACAAGACAGTATACCATAAGTACAATGAAATTATTCCCAATATTGCGAGGTACACCCCTCGAGGAGTCGCGAGGTTTAACTGCTCGAAAAACTAAAACTTTTCTGTTTTTCATATTTTTTCATGAAACTTTACCCAAAAATGTAGAATACAATCTGCTATAAACTATTTGATAGTAAAATAATAGGTCAGACTGCAATATTTCTTTAAAGAATTACAAAATATAATAAAATGATACATATTGTATACAAAAATATATAAATGAACAAGAACTAAAGTAATTATAGCCCGTACACTTTATCAGTGCATCTTTATACGGCTTGTGGTCGGACAGGTGGTACAGCCGGACAAGGGATGGTTCTGTATGTACATGTAAAAATAAGTCGAAAGAAATCAATAACATGTTTCGTTTAATGCCTCGTTTTCAGGATAATCAAATTTAAAGATCCGTCAGGTTCGCGTGCTGGAGTTTAGTGTATGCGGGAAGTAGAATTGGCTAGTCATGATCAGACCCGTCAGACGATTCCAATCCAATTCCACACGTATTTGCTGCATTTCAAAAATCGATTTTCTCAAAAACGAGGGTCAGACGAAAAAACGTTATTCTTTCTTTCGGACATATTTTTACATATATTGAAGAATTTACGTGCAGTTTTTAAAATTTAAACTCGGATTTCGAATTTTACAAACTTATAAAAATAAACGGGATTTTAAGTTCGACTTTTAAAACCGACAAACCCTGGGTAACTGTATCCTATCAAGTTTTTCCACGGATATTTCGGTAGGAATGCACATGAAATTAAAAGTTTTTCACGAAGAAAAGTATTGTAAAATATCATGACTAGACTGCGGCTATTCAAAATTTATGACAAATATTTGTAGGTGAAACACGAAATAATGAAAACTTCAGAAGAATTAACGAATTCTGTTATATTACTTTTATTTTATTAAAATTGTTGGATGATTAAAACTACTTTTAAATCTACCTTGTCTTATCTTGCATATATGAAGTCACATTCACACTGCCCGCACGTACACTCATCCACATTAAGTGCCATTCACACATTTTTATCATTAATACCAATATACATACTTGAAGACATACCTTTAAAAACTTTGTCTAAATATTTCATTTCTTTCACATCGTCGTATTGGAAGACGCCATCATTCTGTGCACTGAATTCCTTAATTTCTTCTCGTAATTTATCTTGCATCTGCGGATTCAGAGCCATTTCATAAAGAGCATGACAAATTGTGGTTGACGATGTTTCAAAGCCGGCTACAAAGAAGACGAAAGCTTGCGCAGTCAACAAGCTGTCTGTTAATTCTAAAAAAGATCATAACATTAGGTTCGTGTATTTTTATAGAACTGAATTCAAACTAATTTAATTTAAAAGGATTGCTCGTTTATAACGCGTTGTGTCAGTAAGGTAGGAAATTATATTAGTATAATGAAATTTTTTTTCGAGTTGCCAAAAATCGTTTTTGGAAAACATGTTTTTAATGCCAAATGTAACTGTTTGCAAAGTTTGAGATTAATCGGGTTTGACGGGTTTTCGGAATTATCGCCATTATTTTTCTAAATATTCCAGTTCATCTACAATATTGTGTTCAAGCCATTTGCTTGAACAAAGCTTTTCACTTTTTTTTCACTTTTTAAAATTCCGTTTATGTCTCGGCTGTCAAAGGACGTTGTTCAAGTGTCAGGTTCTACATTGAGGCCGAGAAACTATTTGTGAACCCCTCACACCCAGTAATTTCTTATCTAAACTATTTTTTTATACAATTTACAGAGTGTCAAAATGTTCTGCGCGCCTTAGTTAAGGAGTTATTAACGAATCACACGAACCAATCAGAGAGAGGTTACATTGGACGTATTCCGGGCCAACGAATTCCAACGCCACGCTCAGCAAGACCTGTCACCGCGTCGAAATGCGTCCATTATAGCCGCACTCTGATTGGTCCGTGTTTTTCGTAAATAACTTCTTAACAGCTCCGCGGATAACATTTTCGTAGAGGAAAAAGTTACTTCAAATAACCTGACGAATAGCCCTTTTCAAGGAAATACAACATTTTTTAGACACGCTGTATACTATTGAAGTAATTGTCATTTAAACATTAAAATCGATAACCCTGTATAGTTGCAGTGGTAACAATAGCTTACCAATGTCTTTTAATTTATCTGGATGGTTCTTTAACTCTATAAGCATGTTCACGAAATCTGGTCTGATCACGTTATTCCCCTCTCTGTATTTGATCGTCTCCGATACAACTCGTGTGAAAAAAGTAGTCACTTTCGATGGCGGTTGTAGGGACATTGCTACATAGTACAGTCTCGGGACATGTTCTCGTAACTGTTGCTTTATGAGAGTCGGCAGCGAAGTCGAAAAAATCATCCTTCCAATTCTCCGAAATTGGCTCTCTTCATTGGATAGTGCGTTCATATTAATTCCAAAAGCACAACTACCGATCACGTCAGTCGTGAACTTTGCCGCTACCTCGCGACATTCTATCGGCTCTCCTTTTTCTTCCAGATTCTCCAAATATTTCTCTAGTTGCTCTGAACATTCAAGTATCAGGGGAAACATTTCTTTGAGTTTCCCAGATGTAAAAACTGGTGAAAGCCTTGTTCGCAATGGCCGCCATGTTTTTGCTTCTAAATTGAAAAGATTTTGGGCTAATGGGTCCACCTATAGCGATAGCAATATTGAAATTCTTAATTCTGAAGTTCTGGTGTCTGTACATATAATTTTATTATCCTAATATCATTATACAAGGTGTTCCATCTACGTTGAGAATCCTAAAACTCTTGTATTACATACGTGACCTTGAGTAAAAAATTCACGAAAGCTGGCAATCGATACAAAAATGATAACAGAAATGAACACACTACTTGTATTGATTGCCCAACTTTTGTGAATTTTTTGTGCTGAAGGTCGCGAGAAGATCATAGTATTATAAGTCGTTCGAAAACGTATGAACTGAAAACGTACAGTTCCGTTTAATGAAGCTTCCCACGTTCTGAACTTCACCTACAAGAACTTATGTTCCCCTCCAAATACGATAACTTTCTCCCCAATCATTCTTTTGTATGTGTATAACTAACAAAGTTATTAGGAGTGGCAGAGTTCTCTATGCTAAATGATTGTAGTTTAATCTTGCATTAAAATCCATAAATGATGAATTGAAAAAGTGGGGCATATGCTTGCACTAAGTACGCAGTACAATAATAATACATCCTTTACGAATATAATGTACGTATGTACCTTATATACCCTGTCGTGGTTAATCCTTCCACGATCATCGAAAACAGAAAAATCTTTGATGAGAACATGCTTGATGAGATCCAGGTCACATACGACAGCTGCAGGGCTTCCTTGCACAAATATCCCAATAAGGGGCTCATTTTTGTATTCATTGTATATTTCTTTGAGATATACGCCAAGCATCGTTCTTCTTAATATAACATCTTTAGTAGTGCCAAATATAGGTATTGGTTTAGGTCCAGGTACACCTCTCCTCTTCCAAAAGTCAAAGGACAATGTTAAATAATAATAAACGGCGATGAACACCAAAGCAATGGCGCAGAATATTTGGAGATAGTCAGTCATGGCAGCTCACTGTTCGTGATTTGCTGAAAATAATAATACTTTCTTCAGTTAGCACTATCTTAATATTTGAAAACAAAAAAACCGATTAAAAATGACTTATAGCATTTACGAATGCTTGTAAAACATAACAAAATAAGTGCAACAACAATCATTTCATCGTGTTTCATTTGTAGTTAATATTTTGACATTTAATTGGACAAGCATTTTAAGGTGAAATTAAAGGGGGGACGTCTTTGTTACATTATCTGTCTGGAATATATTTACATGCAAACACTGATTTATTACTGTTGGAAATATGATTTGAGTACTCGATGTGAGTTGGTCGGATGGTGCGTAAAAGGTATGCAAGGAAAGAGAGAGCGCTGGTGTGTGCGTGCTTGGCACGCGTGTGCTGAATGAAGAAGAAGGTACAAAATGTATTAGCACGTGTGGACCGCTTCCTTAGTAATTAAGAGTTAAGTTGCTATTAAATATAAGTTTATGATTCCATTAAATATATGTAGTAAATATAAAGTCCGTCTACAAGTTATTTAACAATTACAATTATAGATTATTTTCTATTTAGAGTAGATTCGAATCGTTTTTGCACGCTAAAATTGTTGGGAATAATGTTCGATCGCATGGCTATAATACCGAGCGCGGATGTTACAAGGTTGTTTGCTGGGGCTGTGAAAAGCCTGGGCATTTTTCTTATAATTTTACCGTTGAAAACCTAGGCACGAATATCGGTGTTTCGTGGGTTGGAGATTTTCCGAATAATGGTCTAAAAAGTGATGAAGATGTTTTTTCGAGTAACAGAAGGGGGGGGGGGGGGTAGGATGGTTTCGATTAGAAGGTGCAAGAAAGATTTCCCATTGCTAAAAGTTAACACCATCGGAAGCTCTGTGTCGAAAAAGAAATTGGTTGAAGCGATGGGAATGACTTCTAACAGGATCTGTGTAGATTAGGGTGGACCTTATTTTTCGACCTTGAAATTTTGGACACGCCCCCCTCCAATATTGTTCCATTTCATGAAAAAATGATATATCCAAAGTTTTAGATCAATCGGACGTCGGGAAGACGTGCCACATCGAGCGCGAAGTTTTGAAATAGAAGTAACTGCACGCTGAATGTGAAGAATATACAGAATATTCAAGTTAAATATTTTATATTACCTCCTCAATTAAATATTTTACCTCCAAAAATATCATAATTCCTTGCATGCATTCAAGTACAAGTAAGAGACCGTGATGCTATCCGAATTTTAATAGCAGCAGCGCAAGCTCTAAACCATGATGTGAATGATTTGATAATAAATCAATCGTCTATTATCGCTGTCGTACACAATTGCGCTCTGAACATGCTACAATATTACGCGCCGCAATTAAAGAAAAAGAGCTTAATGCAATTTCTTTACATTGGAATGGTAAAATGTTACCATCTTTAATTGGCAAAGAACCAGTAGACCGATTACCAGTAATAATAACCTGTAATGGAGATGAACAATTGCTCGGAATTCCAGCGATATCTTCTGGTACTGGTAAAGAGCAGGCTCTTGCGGTTTATGATTTATTGGAGGATTGGCAACTTATTGATAAAGTAAAAGCACTTTGTTGTGATACTACAGCGACTAATATGGGACGATTGCAAGGCGCGTGTGTAATTTTAGAACAAAAAATCGAAAGGGGCCTTTTATATTTACCTTGCCGACATCATATCTATGAAATAGTTTTGCGGGGTGTTTTTGAAGAAACAATGTTTAAATCTACTGGACCTAACAATCCTATATTTAAGCGGTTTCAAGGATTCTGGTCCCTTATAAATAAACTTCATTTTAGATCGGGAGTTGCAGATGAAGCGATTAAAGGGTCACTCGACAACGTATCCGAAATACTACAGTTTGCAATCTACAATTTGAAGTGAAACAACCACGCGAGGACCGTGGAGAGTTTCTTGAATTAGTAATAATTTTTCCTTAATGGAACCGTTCCACAGTTTTATTTTCGAGCACCAGGAGCATTTCATCATGCTCGATGGATGGCGGAAGCTATACATTCTTTAAAAATGTTCTTACTTACAGATCAATTTACATTGACGAAGAATGAAGAAAGTGGAATACGTCAAATTTGCATTTTTGTCAGTAAATTCTATTTAAAAGCATGGATCCAAGCTCCAATTGCTGCAGAAGCTCCAAGACAGGACCATGATCTTTTTAAAAATCTATGCGCGTATACTGCCATTAATGACGATGTAAGTCGCGTATCACTACGGAAATTTTGTAATCATTTGTGGTATCTAACACCCGAAATTGTACCGCTGGCTCTTTTTACCCCAATATTCCGCATCATATAAAACAACAAATGGTTGTAGCTTGAAATACCGTTATGATAATGATATAAGAAGATTGGCAGTTAATTCAAATAATATAAATGAGTACGTTAGTAGCAACATTGTAGCCTTTATGTCTAAAAAACTTTAAATTTTAAAAAGATTTTCAATTTCTCTAGATTTTATAAATAAGGAACCCTCAGAATGGGAAAGTGATCCCAGTTATAACGTAGGCTTAAATATAGTAAATAATTTAGCTGTACTTATGATTCTGCAGAACATAATGCAAACTGTATCAGACTACAGAGAGCGCTATCCAGACGCATAAGAAACTACATTAATGAAATCTTTGTAAAATGTCTTTACTTGTATTTGTTGTATTAAATGTATTTGTCCTCTTCCCATTTATATGGTATAATATTCACCACATCCGGTTAAAAATATTATGCTCTGATTAAATATAACGTATTAAATATAACGCTTTTTAAATTAGTATAAGAATATAACTAAGAGAATTGGTACTTTCAATAAAATACGTAAAATTTGACATATATATTTACAAAAATATGATAATTAGTTTATTGTTATATTGAAAATATTACATTTTGGTACTATTATAATCAATATTTTGACACAAGAAGAACGTTTAGTCATAATCAAAAGTCTTTCCTTCAAATATCCCATTCCTATAAAATTTCATGTTTTTCGCAACTTCAACGTCAATGTGGCACGTCTTCCTCTTATCCGATCAACTTCATCTTTTGCAGGAATTATTTTCTTACCCAAAGGCACAATTTTAGGGGGAGGCGTGAAAAAAATCTCGCAGAAAATATTTCACCAGGTATAGCTAAGGTCCACCCTAGTGTAGATGGTACTTTAGACGAAGTAGCACGGAGGTTTGTAGTTGCCGCTAAGTCAACGGTGTCATTGATGAAGGCTACGTCACGGGTTAGTAAAGGGAAGTCTAGCCTGAGTTTGATGTCAGTTACGGGTGAACCTGTCGAAGTTTAAAGATGGTAACAATTTTGGTTTTTTACTATTTTCGACCTCTAACTGTAATTAATCTAAGGCAACAGTTGCCTAGGCCAGCTATACACATTAAGGCTGTGCGAGTATCCGACAAATGCGAGCCGAGCTAAGCTCGGCCCGATTGACCAAGCCGGGTCGGATACTCGCACGAAGCGAGCTATCCGCACCGATGCGAGCTACCCGAACCAATGCGAGCTATCCGCAACGGTGCGAGCTATCCGAACCAATGCGAGCTATCCGCACCAATGCGAGCGGCTCGCAACGAACGAAGCGAACTGTTCGCAGCGAAGCGAACGACTCGCACCGCGACAAACGTTCGCATGAAAAGATGGACTCGAAATAAATTCGGGCGTAATGTGACATGATGCGAAGTATGGCAGGAAGATCGGTACACCGATATTATCAAGCATTTTAATATATTGAAAATGCTAAATGTCTGGGATGTTTCATTATATATTTTGATAGTAAAATGGATATAATGTTGAGTAACGTATAACAGTGCAATAGTTGTTCAATAACAACTATTTCCTGAACTACGTGGTTTATTTCAATGAGAAGTAGAAGGTTGTATGAAAATGCCAAAAGAAATCGACTGACCATAAAAAAACCGTAGGCATTGACAAATGTAAATGTAAAAAGTCTTTAAAGGTTATAGCCGGATAAGATGGTCAAAAAAGCTCTTGAGCCGAATAATATCGCGGATGAGTCATTCGATAGCGCATCCAAAAAAGCATACTGTGCAAAATTTTAATCCTACATCTCGATCGGAGGGTTAATTATGAGGTAAAAATGAAAAATCAGTTTTTAACCTGTTTTCCCTAGTTAACGATGTTTAGAAATTCCAAGAAAAATCTGAGAAAAATCTGAGACATGTCAAGCACCCGAATACATACTCTGCAATTCGTTTTAGATTTTTAAAATGAAAATCCTGCTTCTAAAACATCAAAAACCTCAAAAAAATAGGAAAAATGCAGATTTCACATGGAAGTTCTAGAGTGACAAACTTTATATTTCTACAGTACTGATATATTATTATAAGTATCGTTTATGAATTTTTTCAGATTTATAAAAATCGCGGCGCCGTTGCTGGAAAAGTAGAAACCTATCTCTTCCAAGTTTTTTCCGTGAAAAACTAAGCTAACCTTCAAGTTGTTACATTTTATTTATTTTGTAAGCCTATTGGACACTGCTAAACCTTGAACATCGCATACAAATAATTAATAATTGAAATTAACTTGTTTAGTATTCTACTTCGTTAGCGCATAAACATTTGAAAATATTAACCGTGATCCCAACAGATCGGTTGGGTCAGCGTGTTAGGCGATCGACTGTGGATATTCTTGTGCTAGGTTCGCGCCCGGCATAAGTTTACATTCTTTTTATTTAATCAATTCTTTTCCTTTCCGCATAAAAGACAAGGTACATAATGCAAAAGTCTCAAAGGAATTGAATAACAATGGAGCAATTACTACAACTTCAATTTATTTCTTTTCTCTATAACAGATTATTTAAAACTTGAAGATACGTACAGATTTAATCCAATATTCTCCAATATTATTTTTGACGTAATGTACCTTAAAATATTTTTTTAAATATGTAAATACTGATTCTAAAAGAATTCTGCAAAAATACCATGGATTATTACATAGTTAAAAAAAAGGAATTGTTCACATAAAAGAAAAGTAGACTATGCTGGGGGCGAACCTAGTATAATAATCCGTTGATCCAACCGATCTGTTGGAAACCTGGTTAATATTTTCGGATGTTATGCGCTGACGTACTAGAATTAACCCCTTAACCTACGATTTAGATTCGAAGATGTTGGGCCGAAATTGTATACAAGCTCGCGCAGCGTTCGGGACATTTGCACGACTTGTTTATTTAGCTTTGGCCCGATCATCGTATGCGGGCTATGCCCGTAAAATTTAGGTTTGGCCCGACCATCGTACGCGGGCTATGCCCGTCATTGTAGGTTAAGGGGTTAATTAGAATACTAATCAAGTTAATTGCATTTTTTAATTATTTCTATCCAATAGGCTTACAGAATAGATAAAATGTAACAATTTGAAGGTAAGCTTCGTTTTTCACGGAAAAAACGTGGAAAAAATCGGTTTTTATTTTTTTTAACAACGGAACCGCGAACTTTATTAATGTTATTCTTATCGAAAGAGTAAGTCACGGTAGTAAGGTAGAGTGAGATACATTAGTGTGAGTATGAGTGAATTAGTGATATCCATTGCATTTTGTATAATATGTACATACTACATTGTATGTCGGCACTACTGGTGTTTGCTGAGCAACGAACTCGATGCCCGTGACGCAGACATATAACATTCGTTAATCCCGCAGAACGAATAATCTCATATACGAACTTTTGCCGAACTCTGTTACAAATCAAATCACCAATATTATACAACATTTATATACACATTTTTTTCCAAAACTATTTAACGATGTGTAACGTTAAATTTCAACATATATATACAATTTTTCGACACCTTTTTACGACTGTACACAACCAGAATGTAGATTCACACCTACATGTTTGTACGTACATACCAAAATTGATGTAATAACGTTGTTTGTAGGTGATATCTAGTTATTTACATAAATATAAGAAATAGTTGTTATTGCACAACTATTTTCAATATGGATTATACAAATTCTGAATTTACGTTACTCAACATTATATCCATTTTACTATCAAAATATATAATAAAACATCCCAGACATGTAGCATTCTCAATATATTAAAACGCTTGATAATATCGGTGTGCCGATCTTCCTGCTATACCTCGCATCATGTCACATTACGCCCGAATTTATTTCCAGTCCATCTTTTCATGCGAACAGTTCGCTTCGTTCGTTGCGAGCCGCTCGCATAGTCGAACTTGCCTGCAGGCCTAATACACATCGACACGCGAGATGTGACAGTCTACACACGACGACGATACGCGCAAACCCCAATCGTCTCGTGGTGTTTGTTAATCACAAATGAATCTGTATCGTTATCCGTTAGTCACAAATAAATATGTATTCATTATTCATTATTTGAGGATAAATTTTTATTTGTTATTCGATTGCGGGATGAAGCGGCACAGACCCTGCCACACTTTCACACCGATTGGTATATAAGAATGTTCTACATCAGTCAGTGTCGGATTAAAATATTTAGAAGTCCTAAGAACTTACAAGATTTCAAGATCCCCTTATACCAGATCTTATTAGGTAATTTCTTTAATTTGACGAAAAAGTGTTTTTAACAAAGGTTAGAGTTTTGCTCGCTCGCCACTGATTTCTATCTTTCCACTATTCTTTCGTTCTTTCCACTCGCACACCCATGCACAAAAAACCCATAGCAATATTATTACTATGTAAAGGATTTAATATTCAGGAAAGTATGGTGCCCCCCTTGTCCTGATGCCCTAAGCATGTGCTTACTAGCTTATTGGTTAATTCAGAACTGATAGCATGAGGCCATTGGTGTTAGTGCGTGTCGCCGTTGTGTGTTGACTGTCGCGTCTCGTGTCCTCGCGAGTCGATGTCTATAGCATGTGATTCAAGACAAGACATTCAAGACTTCCAAGGGACTCAAGGCATTCAAGGCTTCCAAGGCAGTCATGATTTTCAAGACTTCCAAGACGATTAAGACTTTCAACATTAACAGGAATTTCAAGAGTTTTAAGTATCGAATCAGATTCGAAGTGATTCGAATATTCTGTCGATTAAGAGCTTATCAAAGCATATCAAATCCCATTACTACTTTCAAGGATTGCAACGGCTTGCTACTTTTCATCTGAGGTATGATAAAATGGCGAAAAAAATCGTATGCCAAATTGTTGTAGGTCGTTTTAATGGAGAGATTTCCCCCTGCAACGCAATGTTAAAACTAATTCCTCAACAAAATTATTTAAACTCCGCAGGGGTATTTGAAATTATGAAATTTCAAAAGAAAGACGTATCTTACGCTCTCTACGCGTTCCCTTGCATATCTGTACAGGTTTTGCACTCCAAGCTAATCCTTTTGTAGATCATATTCACCTTTTTGCACTACAAATTAACTCTTTCGCAGGTCTTATTCACCATTTTGTAAATCAAATTCACCCTTTCACAAATCAAATTCACCTTTTCGTAAATTAAATTTATTTTGTAGATGACTCAAAGTTGAAGAAATAAAATATTATTTTGTCGTTTTTTGCGATTTTATTCGTAGTTATGCAGTCATACCAGCCCTATTGACTAGCATTCCAAATGAAAGGCGGTCAACTGATACAGAAAGTGAATGAATATAGTTTGGAGGAAGTGTGGCTATTTTTGGACAATATAAGTCCCCACAAAACACAGGAAGTGGGTGATCTTGTTGGTCAGATCAGGTACACGTTATAATTTCTACCATATTCTCGATTGATGAACCCTATAGAAGAAGTTTTCTCAAAAATTAAGTACTGTGGAACGAATATTATGGCTGTTTCTTCAAACCCTGGATTGGGTTAATTATTAATCATGCTGTTGCAACTATCACTCCTACAGATTGCCATAATTAGTACATGAATATGTAAATAAAATTACCCCACGCAGCAGCATGAAAACCATTCTAGATAAATTTATGTGTACATATTTATAAACATTCTTCATGTTAATTTTATAACACTTTATGTTATTTTATATTCAGATATTATTTCATGCAGTTATTGGCATTAATATCTGGATACTTTAAAAAAGACGATAACTTTTTTAATATTGGACCATACGATATGGATTTTTTTGAGAAGTTAGAACTGTCAGTTCGCTAGATGACGCGAAAAATGTTTTTTAAAAAGATTACAATTGCAGAAAAAATACTAAATTTGAATAGGCTAATTGTTTTTTACAGCTTTTTATATGAGCCTATATTAAAAAATTTACAAATATTTTTTGTAGACCTTTGTTAATTATATGCATACTGAGAATTTCATCGAAATCGGATAGTGCGGGAAAAAACGACAATTTGCACCATCTTTAAAAACGTTTGTAGCTCATTGCAACATCGGACTATTATGTTGAGCGCGTATGAACTGTGGAAGGGTGAATTTGAGTTGCAGAAGGGTGAATAAAGCCTGCAAAGAAATTAATTTGGAGTGCAGGAAGATGAATATGATCTACAAAAGAATTCATTTGGACTGCAAAACCTCTATTTTACCACGTTTTTATTAGCTCGCTTTCTTGTTTGTTTGTTTGTTTGTTTGTTCGGTACAAATCTTGCAATTGATTTTAAACTAACTTCCCAATGAGCTAGAGACTTGAAATTGGAAACGTAGCTCAGAACTGGATGACAATGCAGTATTCAAAAAAATTTTTTTTTTAAATCTATCCGTTTAAGAGAAATAACAATTAAATATTTTTACGGTTATTACCGTTACACCGCGGTCATCGCGTTCAGCGATCCACACTCCGCGCGACAACGCTCTCTACTTTACTATGCGTACGCACTCTGACTCGTCCCCACTCCACGAACCCACTTCGCCCCGACGGAGCTCAGTATATGATAGACGATCGGTAGTATATCATCGCTTTGTTTACCAAGTGAAAGAACCGTTACACCTTTCTGTTATAATTTCATCAAAATGTTTAAAATCGATTGAAATATACGTGCAAGAAGTAGGAGAGGAAGCTTTTTGACGTTGGGGAGCATGTATGATGTAGGTAATAATAATACCGTGTACGAGATTAGAAATTAACAAAAATCTGTGTTTGAAAGTGTCAGAAATAAAGTCTACAAAAAAAAGGAGCAGTTCGTTAATAATGATTTTCACAGGGAAGCCGCCAAATCACCAGGTATGTCATTGCATATTTTGCGTTAAATATTTTCTTGAAAAAGTTACAAAATTTTCTTGAAAGTATTATATCATCAACGCAGTCATCCATTTGAATATGTTTAAAAATTGAAGTGTCTCAGTTTTAGTCAACTGACACTTTGAGAATATTAGTAAAAACGTTAGACTGAATTTTTTTAATAGAAGTTACATATTTATTATAAACTAAGTGAAGTTATTGCTTATAAAATCGATTGAAAAATTTCACACACACAAGATTAAAAAGCAGAAAATAATTATTTAAATAAAAATAAATTTTTAAAAATACCTGGTTTTTAAAACGGTCTAAAAAGTATAAAATAATTTGAAAATAAAAACAAAAATTTGAAATTGTGAATTTTGAATAGCTGTGAAAATACTTGTAAGATTTAAAACGAAAAACGTGGAGCACAAGATAATAGTAAGGAGTGTAGGGAGTAGCAGCCGTTGAGAAAACTCTCACAACAGTTTATATCATTTGCGGAGCAATAAAATTTTTAGTGATTTAGGTGAACTATTCATGCATCAATTATCTATTGCATGCGCCCCACGTTTTTCGTTTTAAATCTTACAAGTATTTTCACAGCTATTCAGAATTCACAATTTCAAATTTTTGTTTTTATTTTCAAGTTATTTTATACTTTTTAGTCAGTTTTTTAAAAATTATTTTATACTTTTTAGTCCTTTTTTTCATTTATTATTATTTTATACTTTTTATACCGTTTTAAAACCGTGGTATTTTTAAAAATTTATTTTTATTTAAATAATTACATGTTAGTAAGGTACGCTAACATTCAATACAACAACAGGATATATAACTTTTATAAGAAATTATTTGTTTTCCTTCTCTTAACTTCACATAATTCTCTTGACTTGACATAACTGAACTTGTTATAATTATTAATAACATACTCAACATATACTTAATATTTATTTTTGACATGCTATCAAAATTAATTTAGTCCCACAGTACTCAATAGAAGGCGTCGATGGGTATCAATACTTGAAGTACCTGGTATCACATTCTGATACAGATCTTTGAAGTAATTCTGAATCAGCATCGTATCCACTCGATGCCAATTTGATACTTCATGAAAATACGTACCAATTTAATACTTTACGAATACATCGGCAATAATTAGATACCGTAACAGTTCACTTCAAACGACACTATTTTTGACCGATCAGGTCATTTTTTATTGAGGCTACATGTGAAAAATACAACGAAACAGATACGAGAGATACATAGATCATAGAAATATATTTCACACATAATGTATTTAATGAACTTTATCCACAAAATTTGGATTTCTTTGCAACTATTCTTACTAATTGCTAATCCATTTTTGTTAATAATATATTACACAAATAAAACATGATTCTATGCATTTAATTTGGAATCTATGATTTTTATTATGAATTTCTTATCAAAACACGAAATACTTCTTCTTGGACTTTTCGTTTTATGCCATTTAACAGTAATTATTAAAGTCACATATTCATCATATAATAATCATCTATAATTCAAAGTATTGTAAAAGATTACGTCATCATTTACGGTACAAGCCCGAACACAACCCTTTGCACGAGATTAGAAAGTATCATTGATATAATAATAATTAATAAGTGACAAAAATAAAGAATTCATACGAATTTTCGCATAGTCCCTCATTGTCGTTATTGTAAAATTGTTTCAATCTTTTTCCCTATTCTTACTTTGACAGTGTTGAATGAACAAGTCAAAACGACCAAAACAATTTTATTTGTACAAACCAAGAAAAAGAGCTTGTGTATACTAAACAGTAAACGCTAGTGCACTACCACAGTTGAATTTTAAAGAAATTGAAGCCTATTCTTCATGGATTTGAACCCGAACTCACTCAATCTTCACACCACGCCGGCGACGAATCTCTACGTGGTTTCGTCACTTCTGTCAGCATTAACTCGCAAAATTCGTGATCATTCACGGCACATGGAAAATTTTAGAAAAAGAATAGAATTCTATTTCAAAATCGAATTACGCATAACAAGAAAATATGACACGGCACAGGAAGCTAACACTGAATTACTAATTACAGGCTTTGCTAAACGTGACAACACTAATTATACGTTAATTCAAACAAATTTATACACGAAACACCTCAAAAGAAACTGTATTTTATATTTCGCTTGGAATAACACCAGGTATAACGTAAGACACTTCAAACAGTAGACTTGACACGAAACAAATACACGACACCGAAGAAACTTGATGTATTATTAATTATAACGGATGACGAAGATTACTCGCCCGTGCACGGTGTTTAACTTTCAGTTTCCCGGAGCACAATGAACGATGAATGAGCGTAATGCATCAAATCATCTAGTTTTATAACAGCGTGAACCGATAAAGCCAAGTTTAAAAAATTGCCAATCATTCTACGTTGCTCATAAATGTGTGCTCTCATTTTCCCCGTGATCTTATCTCCAACGTGTAAAGAAAACATAGACGCTGAGTAATATAGATTACAATGGAAATGGAAATTTTCGTTGTAGATCAGTATACACCCAAATAGTAGTACATAGACATACTATATACGTACGATGTACAGGGTGTATAAAAATTATATGTCGCGACTACCATAGCAGAGAACCCAAAATTGGCCTTGGCCTATTATTTTTAAGGTCAAATTTTTTTATTGCATCTTACAGTACTTATCACGAGAAATAAAAGTCTAATAGAAGCTATGAGTCGCAAGACAGCCGTTCTCTTAAAACCCGATTTTCAAGTTTCACATGTCAGAAATTCGGTATAGCAGCCTCGAGTCTACGACTGTGTCCTTTGAAGGTTCTGGGGTAAGTCCTGAGCGGTCAATCACAGTGCTCTTACCAGAAGGCATACTCGCCTTCCCCACTCCGTGGCCAGATCCTTCAAGGGAAAGCTATCCTTGTTCCTTAAGCAAGCGGTACGACCTCGGGTCGCCAGCAATACTTAAGGATCCCTAACTTTCTAAACAGATGTCAACGAATGCGCCCCATCAGACGTCCGCACAACTTCAAGTTGCCAGGCGTCATCTCGGGTTTCTTCGTCGACGGAAGTACGCCTTGAGAGGCAACCCTCAATCACTGACCCTACCATAAATTAACCGAAAGCGGAGTAGCGTCGGGCTATCTGCTTTCTATTATCTTCAAAAACAGGCTGTCGCTAACACACAAACTACACTGGTCCTTTAATTTTCGCGGTCCTTTTTTTACGCGAGTCCCTCTTTTACGCGGTAAATTATACCCTACCAAACAAATAAAACGATCACACCTTTCCTGCATTTCCTTGCACGTTTGACCTTGAATGACCTTGAGTCATAGGTAATTGAACTCATCTTAAAACGCATTACTTGATGGTGGATAAAAAAACATATAATCGATTTAAAGAAAGAAAGATGACCTTTACTTCACCTTGGAGTGTCCACCGGGAAAAATAAAAGTCCCACCACATGAATTCGTCTTGACACGGGATATAATACTGTTAAGTAAAAAATACAAAATGCCATTTATAAAAAATGTTGACAATACTATAAAAAAAAATGTTTTTCGAACTGTTAGGGTGGTCGCGTCCGAAGGAGGTAGGGAGCGACCGCATGCGAGTGCGCCACCTGTGGAGAACGTGTGGGATTGAGGAGATTCTTGGACTCGAGGCGTCGTAGTCAGTCGTAGTTGACACGCAACAATAACGCTCCATGACAATGCTTGTAGCTTTTACCTACGATAACTTCCTAACGAATAAGTTTACGACATAAGTATGTTAATAGTGGTATAAGGAACACAACACGAACTTTTTTATTGCAATATATAGCCAATCGAAAACTGATCAACTTTTGTTGAAAATATTTCTTGTCAGATTATCGTAAGTACTTAAAAAATCGTGAACAAGTGTTACATGGGTCACCCTGTATATGCCGATTTGTAGCACATCATATAATGCTTCGACCACCACGTCAATCGTTTATTACTAATGAATTGAATATAATGAAACACACAGCCGTTGATAGGGCGAGTTTTTGTAGAGAATTATGCGTTTTGTGGATGGAAAAAACATTCAGTTACGTTAGGAGGCGAATACGAGATAGTGGAGATACATGAGGCGAAAATAGGAAAAAGAAAATTTAATAAATGCCTCCTTATTACCGGTCAGTGGATTTTCGGAGGGTTTGAGCGGTCAACAAAACGAGTTTTTATACAATCGGTAAAAGATCGCACTTCCGAGACGTTATTAAATGTTATAAAACAGTGGGTTAAACCAGGGACGACCATAGTGTTAGACTGCTGGAAGGCTTACGATTGTTTGAATACGGAAGGTTACACACATTTAAAAGTGAACCACAAAGAACTTCTACAAATCGCGACGATACTGTAGATCGGTATCGAATTCGACGTAGTCGATACAATTTCTCGCCAACGCAGCTGAACGGCGCAATTACAATTTGACTGTCGCGAGGATTCCCGGCACCGGACGGAGCGAGCGTGCGACAGCACTCGATCTTTTCTCCCGCTTGCTCGTGCGAGCGCGCTATACCCGTCGTCGCGATTTTACGCGACCGAGATCTACGAACGCATTATTCTAACGTCGTGAAACTACACTCACTCGCTCGAATCTTTCCCAAAACGCCGGTAATGGACGTGAGGCGTGAACACGAGGCGAGACGCGCATCGGCACATACGAATCCGAGGACGAGACGGGAAGCGTATCGTCCTTACGCGAAACAATACCTCGCGAAATATTACGGGAAGGATCGCTTTGGTCGACTTACCGCTTCTCGTGGACGGATCTCTCATCTCCTAGCACTCGTCCGTGGACATGGCCTCTGCGAGACGGCACAACGACACTCAACCAGACGCAGAGCGTAAAAGAAATTATAGCTAATCGGCATGGGAGCCAGCATGACAGTGATCCTTCGCGGTTTCCGTAACGACGATCTACCCGGCGATCCCCACCCTACTTTTTGTCGATCTACCTAATTGGGCGGTCTTGTGCGCAAAATATTTAATCGTGGTGCTCCCACGGAACGTTCCTGGCCGTAGACTCAGCCGAAATTTCGTTGACGATCGCCTTTCGACGAACGGGGTGTCCTTGACAGTCCCAGGGCGCTCTCACACCACCTACGCATATGAAACCCCTTCCTACGTCCGGTGTTGGTGGGCTTCTAGACCTGTGTCGTCTCCGGGTTGTTCGGCCCATGTGTGAGAGTTGCCCCTTTCTTCCACCTGTCCGCACAGGATCTTTGTTTGGCCAGCAAATCAGGAAGACGGAGTCCCAAGAAGCGAGCCGCCGTAGGTACCGGTAAAGGGTTGGTGGTGCACGGAGCACGTCCTGAAACTTGGCCGTACTCGGCATGCGCGGTTCGAATTAGCCGCCGATCGGTTATTTACGCGGAATGTCCTCGGGGAGCGCTCTCGAAATTTGCGAGTGTGCGTCTGCCACGCGAGAGGGCGATCCGGTCCATTCGAACGGTGGCTTTAGCCGTTGAAAAATAACGGAAAAGTGACGTCGCAAAATCTGCAACGTCACATCATATTCATTTAAACGTAATCGCCATCTGACAAGTCCCGAAGACGGCTTTTTGCAATTCATTAACCATTGAAGGGGCCTATGATCAATACATATTGTGAACGTTCGCCCATTTAGGTATGGTCGAAAATGATCAATGGTATCAATTATAGCAAATAATTCTTTCTCAGTTGTAGAATAATTTTGTTCAGCATTATTCAGCGTTCTTGAATAGTACGCTACCGGTAAATCTTTTCCTTCTTTAATTAGTGACAATATACTACCGATTCCTACATTTGAAGCGTCACAAGTAACTACAAACGTTTGACAAAAATCTGGGTACTGTGATAGTGGTTCTTACATTAAAATAGATTTGAGTTTTCTTGTGATTCGGTCCAATTAAAAGAAGCATCCTTGTTTAATAAAATTTTTAGGGGTTTAGAAATTGTTGAGAAATTGGGTATAAATTTACGATAATAACCCGTCATTCCGAAAAATATTTTTATACCTTTTTGATTCTGAGGACGTGAGAGTTTTTGAATCGCTTGTATTTTAGAGAGATTCGGATTAACACCTTCGTTTAAAATTGTTTAAATATCGACTTAGTTTTGAAGATTTGCTTAATTTCGCGATTATCACGATTTATCTGTGTCGGTGAGTCATCCGATGTTATTCGTCCGACGAGTTCGTTAACCCAAAAGATTGAGCAAAAACGGCGTGACTTTGTGGTTATCAGTAAAAGTAACAGCCGATAAACACGATAAGCCGTTGAGCACCCGTCGAAAATAATGTTCAAATTAAAACTCGCGTCGCGAAGGTATAGAGAGAGAAAGAGAACAATATATGTGTACTGAACAGAGACGGGCAGACGAGAGCGAGACAGCGCCGCGTAGCGGCTCAGCTGCAGAGGTGAGCATTATTTGCCGAAAAAAATATTTGAAATACTATTTAATATTTTAGATTTTATTTTGCTTAAAGAAAATAGTATTTTATTTGAACAATCTGAACCTCGAAATAAAATATTTCTATTTGAACAATCTGAACCTCGAAATAAAATACTTCTATTTGAATAATCTGAAACTCAAAATAAAATATTTCTATTTGAACAATCTAAACCTCAAAATAAAATATTTCTATTTTAACAATTTTATCCACAAAATAAAATATTTCTATTTTAATAATCTGAAACACAAAGTAAAATATTTCTATTTTAATCATCTGAAACACAAAGAAAAATATTTCTATTTCAATAATCTGAAACACAAAATAGAATATTTCTATTTTAATAATCTGAAACACAAAATAGAATATTTCTATTTTAATAATCTGAAACACAAAATAGAATATTTACCTAAAAAGACATTATCACCTGTAGTTTGTCCAAAGTGTATGTCAATGGGTCGCATACAACGTTCATATTCTTTTAAAAATTCTAAGTCTGTGAATGTAAATGATGATATATTTAGAATTTCAGTTACCTCTGGTAATTTTAATTCTACATTTAGTAATTCTTTTACACTTTCATAAACAGAATTCCATCGCGTTGGACAAGGTGTTTTTGGTGAATGCCCAATAATTCGATGATACATTTCGCTTGCTTTTGATCCCGATCTATTTGTTTTACTCCACGAAGCTGAACATTCTGACATAGCAGACTGAAACACCTCGCTATAATTGGCATCTTCAGTAACTTTATTCGAGTCTTTAGCGACTATTAAACTTGATACGTGAATGCAACACTTATGGTGTTTAGATAAACTGTAATGTCTATCTTCAGAGCTCACTGCGTTTAAAATATTGCTTACATTTGAAAACTGTACTATTCTATCTTCTTCAGTACTATCTGATTCTTCTTCTTCTCTTTCAAATATTTTTATATTATAGTTCAAGTTTTTGAAAGCTTTAAGGAAATTGCTTCCACTATCTGTAACAGTATATACAATTTGATCACAACTTAAATTAAACTGCTTATGTACATTTACGATTACTGTCGCAATTTGAATATATGTGTGTGGACTTTCTAATCTTCAACAAGAAATAGCTCTAGACTGTTTTTTAAAATTTGAATTCTGCGAAAACTGGACCATATATCAGCGGTTGTAGAAACATGCACATTTTTCAAGTTTTCTTTTATATTTTGTATCATATTATTATATTCCACATGTATTTTTTTAACCAGACTTTTCGACATAAACACTTCACTTCTGACTTTAACTTGCTAAGTCCGGCTACTAATTTTTTCAAGTCTGATTCCTCTACTGTTGCAAATGGTTCCACGTACACATATATATTTAAGTACTAAGTTATCTGCTGTTTCTGGATCGGACCGTCTTCGTTTTACACTGCCTTCCTGAACTATGTTGTTTATATCTTTTCGCTTCTTCGCTTCGCTTCTGCAATTAAATTTATATTGCTGGTATTCTATTAATAAATCTTCGTGAGTATTACGCAGATGTAGCAAGGAATTCGAAGTTGCATTTAAACTGCCTTTAACTGTACGGGAACATGTTTTATATTTTGCAGTAATGCTACTGCCACTTGAATTCTGTTGTGTAATAGAGAAAATTTCCCATCTAAAATCAGTGGAATCTTTCCGATAGTAGTCTCTTCTACAATTTTATTTTCTTCTTCACTTAAACTATTTTTATTTGTCGCCATACTTTATTGTTTTAGAATATATTTTCAATTTCACTTTTACGAATATTTAAATTGCTGTAGTTACTCTAACAAATGATCGCATGACACTAACATGAATCGGGTTCATGAAGCCCTTCCTATTCCGAAACTGCGTATATTCACTTCAGTTCACAGCATGTGCCTACTGAGGTCTGTTGATAAACATACAGTGTATCTTATCACCAGGAATCTATTTATACTCATAAATCTATTGAATGCGTACCATTATTTTGAGTAATAATATTTAAAATTGAAATTGATAAATAAAAATAAATTTTTTAAAATACCACGTTTTTAAAACGGTCTAAAAAGTATAAAATAATAATAAATAAAGAAAAATAATTTGAAAAAAATAAAAATAAAATGGTCAAAAGTATAAAATAATTTTTAAAAAACGGACTAAAAAGTACAAACTAATTTGAAAATAAAAACAAAAATTTGAAATTGTGAATTTTTAATAGCTGTGAAAATACTTGTAAGATTTAAAACGAAAAACGTGGGGCGCAAGATAATAGTAAGGAGTGTAGAGAGTAGGAGCCGTTGAGAAAACTTACACAACAGTTTATATCATTTGCGGAGCAATAAAATTTTTAGTGATTTAGGTGAACTATTCATGCATCAATTATCTATTGCACGCGCCCCACGATTTTCGTTTTAAATCTTACAAGTATTTTCACAGCTATTAAAAATTCGCAATTTCAAATTTTTGTTTTTATTTTCAAATTATTTTATACTTTTTAGTCCATTTTTTAAACATTATTTTATACTTTTTAGTCCTTTTTATGTTCATTTTTTCAAATTATTTTTCTTTATTTATTATTATTTTATACTTTTTAGACCGTTTTAAAAACGTGGTATTTTTAAAAATTTATTTTAAAAATTAATTTAAATAAATGATCATTTTCTGCTTTTTAATCTTGTGTGTGTGAAATTTTTCAATGGTTTTCAAACATTTTTATGAGTGTTGCGTATCGCAACAATGTTTAAATTAAACATGCTCAAATGGATGGCTGCGTTGATGATATAATACTTTCAACAAATTTTGTAACTTTTTCAAGAAAATATTTAACGCAAAATATGCAATGACGTACCTGATGATTTGGCGGCTTCCCTGTGAAAATCATTATTAACGAACTGCTCCTTCTTTTTTTTTTGTAGACATTATTTGTGACACTTTCAAACACAGATTTTTGTTAATTTCTAATCTCGTACACGATATTATTATTACCTATATCATACATGCTCCCCAACGTCAAAAGGCTTCCTCTCCTACTTCTTGCACGTATATATCAATCAATTTTAAACATTTTGATGAAATTATAACAGAAAGGTGTAACGGTTCTTTCACTTGGTAAACAAAGCGATGATGTAATACCGATCGTCTATCATACACTGAACTCCGTCGGGGCGAAGTGGGTTCGTGGAGTGGGGACGAGTCAGAGTGCGTACGCATAGTAAAGTAAAGTAGAGAGCGTTGTCACGCGGAGTGTGGATCGCTGAACGCGATGACCGCGGTGTAACGGTAATAACGGTAAAAATATTTAATTGTTATTTCTCTTAAACGGAGACTTTTAAAAAAATTTTTTTTTGAATACTGCATTGTAATCCAATTATGAGCTACGTTTCCAATTTCGAGTCTCTAGCTCATCAGGAAGTTAGTTTAAAATGAATTGCAAGATTTGTACCGAACAAACAAACAAACAAGAAAGCAAGCTAATAAAAACGTGGTAAAATAAAGACAAAGTCCAAATATTTTCAATATTCTTAAAATAAAATACTATTTTCAAAAATGACTGCATCAAATAAAACATTTTATTTCCAAAAATTACTGCATCAAATAAAATATTTTATTTTCAAAAATTACTACATCAAATAAAATATTTTATTTTCAAAGTTGTACAGATACTGCAAAACAAATGGAATTATTTACTAGTTACTATTTAAAATAATATTTTCCCTAGCTCTGGAGCGGTCACAGTTCGTTTTATTGTAACTTACAATTACAAGCGGATCGACGCACTATCGGTATAGCTTCTAAACGTGTGACACCCTTCAATTCTTGTACGAGTGTTTCACAAACGTACCACTTCCTTGCACGTATCGAGACAAGGCAAGTGGGAGTACGGATCATCGTCACGGAACCGTGCGCGTATAAGGCAGGACCTGTCAGATAGCCCTACTGACGAATCCTTTGACAGGTCTGGGACGAAACGCGATTCCTTCAAATCACATCAACCCACTCCTTTGAACTAGCTGCCCAAAATTAATTTGGCGGGCAACGATTCGGACGTTCGCGAACCCACGCATCCGCGAACAAACAGTCACCCTCACCTCACGATACTCATCGCTCACTCGTCTTCTTCGTGTCACGGCAGTCTGTCAACGTGCAGTGGCACGGTTCCGCGGCTTTCCTCAGGCGTCATTGACCTCCTCCCTCTCTCCAGCAGACTTGGAGTCGGCTCGACTACTTCTACTTCGCGCGACTCAGGGAGTCCTCTTCTCAACAGAACTGAAGACACTGCTCAAGGGAGAGCATCTTCCCCGGACCCACCATCTCTCCCAGCTGTTGGCCTTCCTCGATCGAGTCGGACTCCTCCGTGTTGGTGAGCGACGCTGCATGGCGGCACACAAGCCACGTTGGCCTACATCAAAAGATCCTATTGAATTCTCGGAGGCCGAGCTCCTGTACGGTCTCACATCTTACGTTGCGTTCGATGTGCTCTCTATCGCGGTAAGAGAGCCTCACAGTTAATGGGGCAACTGCCCCCTGCTAGAGTGACACCCTCACGGCCATTCCTCAATACACGGGTTGACTACGCCCGCCCGGTCTCCATCAAAACCTGGAAGGGTCGAGGAGTCAAGCACCTCAAGGGATGGATCACTCTCTTTGTTTGTCTGTCCACTTCTGCGGTTCACCTCGAAGTAGTCACTGACTACACCACGGACGGATTCCTCGCCGCGTATAGGCGGTTAGTTGGGAGACGTGGTATCTGCCAGAACCTCTTCAGCGGTTGCGGAACCAACTTCCTCGGCGCGGACGCTGAACTCAAGCAGCTCTTCCAAGCCGGTTCTCAGGAACTCCAGCGCTTGGCAGCACTCCTCGCCAATGACGGGACCCGCTGGGCCTTCAATCCTCCGGCCGCACCTTACTTTGGAGAGAAGTGGGAGGCGGCGGTCAAGTCCATTAAGCATCACCTCTTGGATCCCTCTCAGACGAACCTGACGACCTCATAGCACTCACCCCTGGACACTTCCTCATCGGCGAAGCTCTTGCGACGGTCCCCGAACCGTCGTTGATGCCTCTGACGGTGAATCGACTTTCCCGGTGGCAGTTTATACAGCAGAAACTCCAGCACTTCTGGTCTAGATGGTCTACCGAGTAACTTCAGCAACTGCAGGTTATCTGTAAGTGGCATCACCCCTCTCACGAGATCAAGGTGGACTCCCTGGTACTGATAACGGACGAGAGACTTCCTCCATCGAAGTGGCCGCTAGCTCGAGTACGTCAACTACACCCAGGTCAGCATGGCCTCACCAGGGTCGTCACCCTAAAGACGGCCTCCTTTACCCTCACTCGGTCAACCTCCAAGCTGGCGATTCTCCCCGGAGTACTCAAGGAACCCTCACCACTCTAACGGTTCCACAACGGAGTCGTAGAAGGCGGGCGGGAATGTTCGGAAAAGAACAGGGTTCAAATTGCGCGCCGTTCTCTCGCCCTGTCACTAGCGCTGACGGGCCATTAGCGCGCCCGGAAGGTGGCTCCGCCACGCGCACTTTTTGGGCAACTTCGCTTCTCCTCGCGGTCGCGCCTGCGCAGTTCTTTTAGTTTCCTGTTCAGTTTTGCCTGGTTTTGCCTTCCTCGTGTTAACCACGCGGCTTTTCTGTATCTTTTCGAACGTTTAGTCAAGTGTGTTAACCGCTAGGTAGTGTAGAAATTAAAAGCAAATTCTCAAGGCCTCAGCGAATTAATTGTGAACCTCAATCACCGGTGTTCCTCGGGTGTTTTTTTTGTTTTTAACCGGTTTAAGCAAACACGTGGCTTCGGTGCGGCATAACCTCAATCGGTCTTATAAATCGTCCGCCTCAAGCTACCTCGCTTCACACCTCTCGTCGCCTACCGCTCGTATAAAAACTAGAATTTCAGTTTCCCTCATAACATGGCACGTCATTTGTACAGAGGATTGCGAATTAATACATCGTATTTGGGGCAGCCGAAATCTTCTAAATTCACCGAGTTTATTCTCATTTCTTGAAGGACGTCTCTTCCGAAACACCCACCTTTGTAGGCAACGACAGGATTCGCGTAAGGGCGTAAAAAATTTTGCATGACGTCGAATATTTGATCCTGTCGATATTTTTCGTATCCAAAATCTTTGAACGGGATTCCGTGCACAAAATTGCTGACGTATCGCGCGGACTTTTTGTCGGCGACGGACAAACAATGAAACAGGTTTCCCAATTGAAATGCGACGAGTTCTTAGGAGCCGTCGCGAACATCGACGATGTTCTTTACATAAAAAGATATGGTCCACGATGAATCCATCCATGTCGACGATGTGCGTGATTCGCTCCATCTGAACGAAAAAGAGAAATTTTGATTTTTCCCCCAAACGTGTTTAAGAGATTTTGGGTATTATTGTACTTACCGTTGGCGAGCGTTGCTCGCGAGAGAGATGAAAAGAGAGAAATCACACAAGCGCGTTGACGGGCGCGAAAGGCAGTGGCGGCGGTGGTGGTTGAAAGAGAGAAAAAAACGACAAACGGTAACTTGGGAAAAGATGGTTAAAAGAGAGAAAAAAACGGCAAACGGTAACTTGGGAAAAGAGAGAAAAAAGCGTCAACTTGGTGAAAGAGAGAAAAAACGAACGCGTTGACTGGAGTTTGCGGTGCAACTTCGTAGGACCATTGCGGGAGAGCAATTTATAATAGTACCCCCCATACCTTTATTGCGACATCTTGTGTGCGTTATTGCTCGAAGGGGAAGTTGCCATTCCTAATGTATTTTTCTTCTTAAAGGTGTCTGTTTAAATATCGCGTTAGTTTGAAACGTGCTTCGTTGGTGACCTCCTCGATGTTATTCTTTCGAGGAGCTAAATAACCAACAATAGTTCAAGTAAAAACGGCGTGACTTTCTGGCTACCAGCTAATGTCAGCCGATAAACACGGCGATCGGTGGATCAACGTACAGCGCCGCGTAGCGGATCAGCTGACACTCTCGCGACGCTTCGTCGCCGCCGAACAGTTCGCGTAGTCACTTGCTCACGAGACGTGCGAGGAGTAACTCGCTCACGAATCGTGCTAGCGGTCACTTGCTCACGAGACGTGCGAGGAGTAACTCGCTCACGAATTCCATGAAAACATGGAAAGAAGACTCCTAAACACGAAGAACACGCTGCTCGGTAAAATCAACGAATTGAAGGAAACGGCGAACGCGAACAAGTTGGATCGAGGAAAGTTGTCGCTTCTCGAAGAAACCGTGCGCGATATGCGTCAAAAATTCGAAATCGGTGGTTACGAAACCGGCAAGGAATTAAACGACAGATTCGCCGCGTACGGCGACAGCTTCTATAAGAGATTGATCGAGTTGACTGAAGGGAGGGGAAGGGAATAAAAACTGGAAGATTTTAAGAAAAAATTGATCGAGAAATCTTGGAGAAATCTGATTAGACGACGACGACAATGAGCAAAGAAGACGTGGTGGAGGAGCTGCACGCTCCGGCGAGACGTTTCTACCCGTGTAGACGGGTGATCGTGCGAGGACTCGACGATCTTTGGCAAGCCGATATCGTCGAAGTTCAAAAATACGCGCGAGACAACCGGGGACATCGGTACATTCTCACGATAATTGATGTATTCAGCAAATACGCGTGGGCGGTTCCTTTGAAGAGTAAAAACGCGAGCAACGTGTGCAAAGCTTTCGCGTTCGCGACGAAGAAGGATGGCAGAGCTCCGAACAACTTGCAGACCGACATGGGGAAACAATTGTACAACGTGACGTTCCAAGAATATCTGAAGAAACGCAACATCCGTCATTATTCGACGTTCAGCACCATGGAAGCTTCCGTCGTGGAACGTTTGAATCGCACGCTGAAGAACCGCATGTGGAAATTTTTCTCGTTGAGCGAAACTATCGCTGGATCGACGCGCTTCCCACGCTGATCGAGGACTACAACAATCGAAAACATCGTACCATCCGTATGCGACCGGTAGACGTGACTCGTAAAAATGCGGAGCACCTTCTGTCCACCGTGTACGGCAACGTGAAGATCGCCGGCCCCGTCAAGTTAAAGGTCGGCGATCGAGTGCGCGTCAGCAAGTTCAAAACCCTATTCGACAAAGGATACACGCCGAACTGGTCGACCGAAATATTCAAGATTATCACGGTGAAACTGTTATAATACAAGGTAAATTCACAAATATATATGTATGTGGATATGGGTTACATACAAGTATGCTGCGTGCGTGAGAATGAGTGGAAGGGATATGCGCGCGCAGAGCGGAAGAGACAACGGTTCGCTAACCAACACGCGAGGATGTGCCGCGGAGAAATCCGATTTTGTAATCAAAGAATATTGGTGTAATCCGACAGAGAAATGTGTCATTATTGGTGGAGGAATGCGAGTATTAATAGTTGTAATAAAGAATAAACATATTTCAACAGAAACAAACGAATCCTGTTACGTATCCTTTGACCGACTCGAAGGACAACACGATCGCCGGAGGATTTTACGAACGCGAGATGCGCGCCGCAAAATATCCTGACATGTATTTGATTGAAAATATATTACGTAGAAAAGGAAATAAAATATACGTAAAATGGCTGGTGCTGGTGGACGCGTCGCATAATTCGTGGATATCCAAAACCGCTATACTTTAATCGTATTTTTACTCGAATCATTACTTTATATTATTTTAATGCAAATAAAACATACGAAAAAAAGACCTTCTCGAGTAATTTATTGAACAAAATTATGCGTTGTACAGAAAACATGTCTCTCTCGCACACACACATTATTTTAAAATTTATTTGTTTCACGCAAAGTCGCTACGGAAATTTTTTTTTGCGCTTTGATCGCGATCGCGCTCGCGCACAAAGTCGCTAGTTCGCAATCGATCAACGAACTTCTATCAAAAGATTAGTTCTCAACGATCGCTTCCGCGACGTACTTGGCGTCGACGGTCTTCGCTGCAAGAACAAAATTTGCGAATTTATCCGCGATCGTGGGAACATTATCCGTCAACCACGAATACATGTTGTGCACGCAGAATTCGAGATCGTACAAATTGCGCATAGTTTTTTCCGTAACGAACAAAGATACGAAAGGGTTCGATAATTTCACGAGATTCGTGCCATCGAGATCGACTATCCGCAACGTTAAATTGTCGCAAATCTTTCGAAACTGATCTTCTTTCCTCGCGGACGAAAGCAAGTCCGACAAACACCTTCGTGCGCAACAACTCGATCCACGTGTTCGGGAAGATCGCGATCTCGTTACCCCGGTTATCTCCTATAGCCACTTCAACGTAAATATCTTCGCCTACGCGCACACCAATTTTCAGATATTTAAAGTAATTGCCGGCTATGGAATATCTTCGACTCAGGATTCGTACGCCGCGCGAACTCGTTGGCACCGACTGTGGCGACGGCGATAGCGACGGCGACGATGTGCGCGATTGTTGAAAAATCCTGCAATCGATTTTTTATATTTTAATAGTTGAACGTTTTCATAAATTTTTTATCTTTTTTATACTTACATTGCGTTTTGCCTTTTCTTTGTCTTGTTGACTTGCGAGTCGTTAATGTTCAAGCGATTGTACGACATCGCTCGCTCGCGCTACTGCTTCGCGTGTTTCAGCGGTAATTTCTGAAGCGCAACGCTCGAAACACATCGTTTTGTACGATGCGTTAATCGCCCTATCGCTTCCTTTACCGATAAAAATATCTGAAGGCAGTTCGACAGTTGCAGCAGTCTTCAAACCTCTTCGTTCTTTCCTGGTAATCTCTCTACCGCATCCTTTTTTCTTTACGGATAAGAAGGAAGGTTTGCACGAATCGTTCCTCCCAGTCGTCGTTGATGCTGTAATGCCTCCAAGGAAGAGTATCGACCAAATTACCACAGATGTACCGCTTATCGTCGTACGGACTCAACGCCAATTTCGTTTCGGCCACCAAAAACACCTGATGGTGTACCGACATTATACGATTATTGCGAACGCTCTTTTCCGTACAATTACGAAGACACTCCACATAGTCTTCGAAACTTATATTCCGAGCGGTAACGTTCGTTCTAATGCCTTTGATCAACCCCAGGTGCTTCTTGTTTGCGATCGAAACGCCGTAAACATTATCCGTGGTGTAATTACTAGTATCGTATCAGTGGATATATATCGATGAAACCAATCGCGACATATTTCGATTACACACGTAATGACCGTTCGTGCCTGCAGCGTTCTGCAAAAACAGCAAGTTGACGTGTCTCCGCTGTGTCTTCTCGGTCAAATGAAGCGTCGCGCACCTCTTGCGCACCCATTCGAACACGTTCACGGAAACGTCGATTTCTATCTCGAATTTTCGAATGTCTTTGAACCGAATGGGAAATTGAAAATCTTCGGTGCGACGAAGCATCGTTTCGTAGTGCGGATACGACGATACACGCGACGAATTCGTTTTAGACAGACAGAGACCCTCCACGATCGCCAAAAAAATGCACGCGTCGTCGTTGCTGTTCACGTTCACGACCGCTCTCTTTAGCTGTATCGTTCGAGGCACGGTCGCTGCCGCGACGGCGCAACCGGCCTGCAACTGCTGGTATTTGCTGCAATTCACTATCCAATGCAGTATCTTCTACAACGCCCACCCAGTGTCTCGCTCTTGAAACTCTTCCATCGATGGCAAAATCGTTGACGCGACGTCCTTCTGGTACCATCGACGTAGATCGCTAGTTCGAAACAGCACGACATAATAAAAATAACAAAAATAACACGCGTCTTCCCAACGGTATAAATGGTCGGATCAAATCCGACGAACGGACCTCTCGACGCCTCCCTGCGTAGACGTAATCGGTTCTACGGTATCGAAACACCGCGTTGCTCGAGTGTCTCGCCAATTGTCCTTCAGATTTCAAAAACACAAACACGCGTAACAGATAGATACGCTCCTTCCTCACGTCGTGCAACAAGTCCAACGGATTGTACGTCGATACCCGCATGTACGGTACAACAGTCGATCTTCCGCGAAATATGCAATAACAGCATCCGTTGATGCGTCGCACTATAATTTTCAATACCGAATTCGAACAACTTTACCGCCGCGAACGTCTGCAGTGATGGCACGTACACGAATTGCATAACTGCAATTCTACCACGTCTACGCATCTACGCGTCTATTTATTCGCTACCGCATCCGCGTACGGAATTACGGTTACCGTATGCGACGCCAAAACACCGAGATGCGGAAACGCGCGGTCGAAAACATGCGCGCTGGACTAAACATATCGCTAGGAAAAACTCCGTGCGCGATGAAACTCGCTCGATCTAGCGGGAAGCTGCGGTCTAAATACGTTGCAGCGACCTTGAATCGCCGATACTAGGAACCGGGCGCGATAAAACGCACGGTCGAAATAAAACGCGCACGCCCGAAGAAACTGCGGCCTAAATACATTGCAGCGACCTTCAAACGCTGATAAACTACCGTACATCGGAACTAACCGCAAATACGATGAAAGAGTCATCCTGATAAACCACAAAACCACAAAAGATAAGCCCCCGACAAAACCACAAAGATAAGCTGCGCGAGCTAGCAAAAACGATCGCGCTATTTCATGACACCAGAAATGATTTAGAACCGTCATATATTACCTACGAAGTGATTTAGAACCGGCATATATTACCTACTTACAGTCGCTATGACCTCCGCGCAGTAGAAGGTCAGCTAGACGCAGCGTTACAAACGTTACGAATTCGCAACGCGGTAACAAAACGGTGCGATCGTGGAAACAAAACGGTTGCGATCGCGGAAAGAAAATAGTCGCGATCGCTCACAGCCCCTCACCTCGATCGCTTATCGCACGCTATACGTCGTCGGCGGCGCCTGAGGTCTCCGTTGCCGTGTAGTTATTGCGCCGTTGACGATGGCCTCGTTGGTCGGGCTGCTGCACGTTGCTGCCTGCTGGACCTGCGGTGGATGCACCCTCAGCGTCGGCGCGCTGCTAGCACGATGTCAGACACCCCCCCCCCCCCCCAGCATAGGCGTGCGTGAGCTCGCGGTCGATGACCCTCGGCGTATGCGTGCAGTGAGTACGCTGTCAGCGATCCCTCGGCGTAGGCGTGCAGTGAGCACGCTGGATCTCTCGGCGTATGCTTGCCTTGAGGCCTTAGATAACTGTGAGCTTCCGTCGCCCTTAATATCGTCGACAGGTGGACGAAGTTTCTTCTCGGGTCACTCAGAATGCTGGAAGACTACGAGATGTTTGGTCAGGGGTCACCAGATGTAGGTATTGCCGTCGGTACTCAGTTACCGACGAGTGGTTAGCCGTCTACTCGGCCGTGTTCTTGATTATCCAAGGAAATTAGGAAGCAAATTAATAAACTCTCTTGTTGGTTGTCTCAGCTATGTATTTGCCACTGAGCCGCGGGATATAGCGAGGTACGTTATCTGCGAGCATGACGATGCACGTGCGTTCCGTAACGTGATTCAAGGCAGAAGAGCGCGAACAACATGGCGTCCCTTGCCGATTCCCGCGTATCCCCACTCCTGGGGCGCTGCCAACTGTGTCGTTGTAACCTAGTTTATTTTCTGACAATGCTGCCAACGATGGGCAAGTCCCCACAAGAGAATCGCTCTATATAACTACCCATTAAGTAATCTGACGGCAGATTAGCGTCAGATTGGCGGCAAACGCCCGCGCAACTGACACCAATTCCATGTCCATCTGTTTCGCCAGATTGGCAGCAGAGTATGCTGGCAGATGCAAGTGTCAGATTGCCGTAAAAAATTTTCTATCAAAGACAGTTACGCAATCTAGTATTTATTTAACAATTACTCGTAGATATATAGTTTTATTATTGTTTTTAGGGGAAATAATTTAAACAAATAACAATTATAAATCTAGGAGGAATTACTCGATAAATGGAAGGTGACGTAATATTGCGATTTTGGTCATTATCTACTGCCAATTTGACGCTTGCGTCTACCGCCAGTCTGTTGCCTGCGTCTGCTACCAATCTACCATTACACTCTGCTGGCTATTTGCATTGCCTCATTTGGTTATGTGGGTAATGAAAATCTAAGGACGTAAGATAAGGAAAAAATGATAAAAGAAGTGATAGATTGTGTTGGTATTGAAATCCTTTGGTATTTATTTTTTTTACGATCCGCCAATGGCGTTAATACTTTTATTCGGATTTTGATCACTTTAATATCTTCGCTTAACGTTACTTTTATACTTTACTTATTTTTAAGTATAATCCTCCATTTGGACCTAATATCAAACTACGTGGAGAAATTTCATAAGGAATCATTGTTTTCTCACAAACGCTAACTTTAAAGCTTCGCAGGGTTTTTATCAAGCCCAGTTTCGTTTGATAAATTGCAAAACGTGCTCCTAAAAGAAAAATAACAAATTAATTTGTGCTATTAAACTTGCACAGACGTTGCACACAATAATTTTGGTTGAAACTCTAGCTAACAGGTAACGGAAATGAAGAAGTATATGAAATGTACAGAGTGTAGGTAACAAAAATTATAATATAACAGAAATATACAGAAAAGGGTATGAAATATGATACAGTGTAATGATGTGAAATGACTACAGACCATGAAGCTCACGAACTGTTTGTATGAAATATTCTCGTGAAGCTCACGAGAATCGCAAAGAAGACTATGTTTCGGTGTGCAGCGCACAGAAGTAAATACAAGCGTTAATTGTCACTGTCTGTGATATCTAGAATTAGTATACCGCAAAAAAGTTTTCACAAGTCTTCAAATTACAAAAAAATAATGCTCCAAATATAACTCGTTTTGGCTGAACTGGACTTAAGAGGACTAAAAATTTCAAGTTTTCCGTATGCGATGCTATACAGGTTCCTGGCAAGAATTTATAAGAAGTTAGAACACCGCGCCGTCTATTGGATGTTTGTTTATAATATGCGCTGAACACCCACCATCTATCCTGCGCATGCGCTCAACAGTAGACCCTACAAATATCCAATTTGGCAACGCCCTAACCTGTAAAAAACGCTTAAAATTGCTCATGTTTACACGTGTATAACTTTTCAACCAGTGAACTCCGGTAACCAAAACCTGATTCGTATAGCATCGAATACGGAAACCTTGAAAATGTTTAGTCCTCTTAAGTCCAGTTCAGCCAAAAGGGGTTATATTTGGAGCATTATTTTTTTGTAATGTGAAGACTTGTGAAAACTTTTTTGCGTTATACCAATTCTAGATATCCTGAAGTTTAACAACACGTAACATTTATGCTGTGGCGATGAGTGGTATATGTTTAAAAACACTAATATATGCAAAAAAGTCATGAAAATCCAAGAACTTTTAGTCAAGCTTGCAGATCGGTAAAAACACGTACAAAAAATTTTAATATTGACAAAAATATGATTAATATAATGTACATACGCTACGAATGCTGCGAATAAACAGATGCCTATCGAACAAATGCTATGTTCTAAGAGCAGGCACGGATAACTGTATGGGTAATCAATGATAAGGGGTGCACCACGTGATTGCATGTTTATGTATCTATTCTGGGACGCAAACACAACCCTGTATGTAAATATTTACAATTTTGATTTTCGGCCAGGTTTTCAGCCCAAATACCACTCTGTGCGGCGCCGAATCAGTTTACAACCGCGGTCGTTCACCACGGTGCACGCGTCGAGCTCGATCAGCTGAGCTCGGCGAGGTGATGAAAAACAGCCGAAACACGAAGTTCTTATGTCTAAGCCGTCGTTGGCGCGGGCAAGAAATCGACATAAGAACCAGGCGCGAGCTGTATAAAAATCTTTTGAAATAATGGGATCGCGTCGCGGAACGTGATGCTAAATTGGATTAAATATTAAACACTTTTAAATATAAAAAAATTGAAAAAGAAAGTTCATTTTGATTGTATAACTATGAGTAACATCAACTTTTAGAGGTGGGTTATATTATCTTACCACATCTAAACAGCTAAGCAAATGGTGGCACAGTTTTTAACCGCCCCCCCCCCATCTCAAACGTGTTAAGAGTAAACATGTTTACTTCGTTACGATTAGTAGACGTAATTGCATTGAATTGCAATGATCGTTTGATAATTTGATGCATTATTATTTGTATTTAAGCCGAATCATTTTATGTAATCAATAGTACATTGTTAAAGAATAAAAGGAAAGGGTTTCCGAGGCTAATGTTATACGGCTTCAACGAAAAAGTTAAATTGGAATTAAATCGTCGACGGTGCAAGATCGACCTCACTTTGCGTACAAGTAAGTGTAATTTAATTTTCTTTGTTGATTTACCAATGCAATTTCGTGGCCCATCTCCGAAAGGTAAATAGCTCATTGGGTGTCTCGCTGCAGCTGCATCTTCGTTAAATCTTTCTGGGTCAAAGACTTCTGGATTTGGATAGATACTTGGATCATGATGAATCGCATATAGCGGGACAAGTATTGCAGTGCCTTTAGGAACTGTCACTTTTGTACCATTGAAGGTATAATCTCTGTTGCTTTGTCTTCTCAGTGTAGCTCCCGGAGGGTACTTTCTGAGCGTCTCTGTTCATAAGAATGCGGTGGTTTTAAATATCAGTTTTGTAAAAATTACATACGGTAATTACTGCGAAAGGGTTGCTATACTCCGATTTTGATGAGCAGCAACACGTTTTGAACAACTTTTTCCTTTTCCAATATAGGGGGGTCGCTTTTAGTTTTCGAGATATTCGAAAAAAACAATTGCTAATACTGCATTGAATTTTCTCTCTTGGATTTTCTTGACGGCCGGCCCCCTTCGCCCCCACCATGACTTAACCACAACTCATTCTATTCACATGATTTTCCCGTTACTAGATCAAATTCTGGATGACAGCTACAGTGCAAAGATTATGTGAATAGAGTTGTGCTTAGGTCGCGGAGGAGGCGGAGAGTTCTGGCCGTTAGGCCGGCCCGACCACGCATACGAAAATTCAGGAGTAGTCTTTCAAAATTAAAAACTCATCCTATATAGAGTAAAACCCTGTTTTTTCTTTCATCCCCACAACTTGTTTGCTTGGAGCAGCCTTACGTTGCCACGGAGCATGCAACAATACGGAAAATTCAATACAGTATTAGCAATAGTTTTTTGCGAATATCTCGAAAACCAAATGCGACCCTCGTATATTGGAAAAGGAAAAAGTTGTTAAAAATATCTAAATCTATAACATATTTAAATTTCATCAAAATCGGAGTATAGTGACCCTTTCGCAATAATTACCTTACATCCAAATGCTATTATGAGATATTTTATGCCTCATTCGAAAACCCCTCCGACCACATTGAATATTTCGAATATCACCTTAAACATTTCCGTTATATATAATAATATGAAAAAAATTATGTATACAAAACTTGCATGGTATAGAAGGACAAATATTATCATGCAAATATTTTTAATGCGTGGGGAAGCATTTCAGAGATTTCAAGGTCACTTTGATTATTTAACGAGGTATTATCGAAATAGTTTTCCATATGTAAGTATTCACCATACAGTACCGTCGCTATAAAAGACAGTATACAAGACAGTATACAATAAGTACAATGAAATTATTCCCAATACTGCGAGGTACACCCCTCGAGGGGTCGCGAGGTTTAACTGCTCGAAAAACTAAAACTTTTCTGTTTTTCATATTTTTTCATTCAAATTTTCCCAAAAATGTAGAATACAATCTGCTATAAACTAATTGATAGTAAAATAATAGGTCAGACTGCAATATTTCTTTAAAGAATTACAAAATATAATAAAATGATACATATTGTATACAAAAACATATAAATGAACAAGAACTAAAGTAATTATAACCCGTACACTTTATCAGTGCATCTTTATACGGCTTGTGGTCGGACAGGTGGTACAGCCGGACAAGGGATGGTTCTGTATGTACATGTAAAAATAAGTCGAAAGAAAGCAATAACATTTTTCGTTTAATGCCTCGTTTTCAGGATAATCAAATTTAAAGATCCGTCAGGTTCGCGTGCTGGAGTTTAGTGTATGCGGGAAGTAGAATTGGCTAGTCATGATCAGACCCGTCAGACGATTCCAATCCAATTCCACACGTATTCGCTGCATTTTAAGACGAAAAAACGTTATTCTTTCTTTCGGACATATTTTTACATATATTGAAGAATTTACGTGCAGTTTTTAAAATTTAAACTCGGATTTCGAATTTTACAAACTTATAAAAATAAACGGGATTTTAAGTTCGACTTTTAAAACCGACGAACCCTGGGTAACTCTATCCTATCAAGTTTTTCCACGGATATTTCGGTAGGAATGTACATGAAATTAAAAGTTTTTCACGAAGAAAAGTATTGTAAAATATCATGACTAGACTGCGGCTATTCAAAATTTATGGCAAATATTTGTAGGTGAGACACGAAATAATGAAAACTTCAGAAGAATTAACGAATTCTGTTATATTACTTTTATTTTATTAAAATTGTTGGATGATTAAAACTACTTTTAAATCTACCTTGTCTTATCTTGCATATATGAAGTCACATTCACACTGCCCGCACGTACACTCATCCACATTAAGTGCCATTCACACATTTTTATCATTAATACCAATATACATACTTGAAGACATACCTTTAAAAACTTTGTCTAAATATTTCATTTCTTTCACATCGTCGTATTGGAAGACGCCATCATTCTGTGCACTGAATTCCTTAATTTCTTCTCGTAATTTATCTTGCATCTGCGGATTCAGAGCCATTTCATAAAGAGCATGACAAATTGTGGTTGACGATGTTTCAAAGCCGGCTACAAAGAAGACGAAAGCTTGCGCAGTCAACAAGCTGTCTGTTAATTCTAAAAAAGATCATAACATTAGGTTCGTGTATTTTTATCGAACTGAATTCAAACTAATTTAATTTAAAAGGATTGCTCGTTTATAACGCGTTGTGTCAGTAAGGTAGGAAATTATATTAGTATAATGAAATTTTTTTTCGAGTTGCCAAAAATCGTTTTTGGAAAACATGTTTTTAATGTGGTAAAGTCAACTGTAGGCCATTTGCTTATTCTAAAATTCTAACTCTTGCGAACGCTTGAACAAAGCTTTTTACTTTTTCTTTCACTTTTTAAAATTCCGTTTATGTCTCGACTGTCAAAGGACGTTGCTCAAATTCTACATTGAGGTCGAGAAACTATTTGTGACCCCCTCACAACCAGCAATTTCTTATCTAAACTATTTTTTTATACAATATACAGAGTATCCAAAAAATGTTGTACTTCGTTAAAAGGGGTTCCTGAGGTCGTTTGAAATAGCTTTTCCCTTTGCAAAAATGTTCTGCGCGCCTTAGTTAAGGACCCTAGTAGCATTTATGGCTGGCCAACGGTGGCCAACGGTTGGGAGTTAGTTGGGATATGGTTAGTGGTTTTGCCTACAGATCCCCAACGTAGGGCCGACGACGAAAAATGATGTGAGTTTGCCAACGAATATCCAACGTTGTGCCTACCGATATTATGGTCGTGAAATTTACGACGGTGATACTACATTGGCCCAACGAAAATCTGCCAACATTTAAATATATCGTCTAACAGACACCAGAAATGTAATGTTGCTGCAACCAAAAACATGTTATATTCCAAATTCATTTTTTTTCATATTTCTAAATATACTCACAATTTGTTATTTTTGCGTGATAGTTGATGCACCAAAGTTTTATTGTGTGCAGCCCTGGAGTTTATTTCTTTCTTTAAGTTTCTCCATTTGACAAGGGGAAGGTACGGGTGTTGCATTCGCTTTTAGAACGACAGTATGCGGAGGTCTTAGTGCTCGTATACCGTAACGAAACCGTTTATGTATTATAATTTACATTTGCCGACGTATCTAGTAACCCAAATCATAGCATATGCAACCACGAAATGTCTATAGTTACGGCGGTAGCGTATCAACTTATTACGCAGGGGATCCAGGTTCAAGTCCGACGAGGGTACGGAGTTTTTTTCTTTGTTCCAATTTTTACCGTGGAGATTCATTGTTTAAGTATTATTTATTATATTCTGTGAAAACAACCGTAAAAGAGAAAATCAGAACAAACGTATTATAGCGACGTAGACTGCACGGTGGGTATGATCGTTGGCCCTACGTTGGCAACGATCGTTGGCCCAACGAAAAAAATAGCGACATTTCTAACGGTTGGCCAACGAATACTGCAACGTAGGCCCAACGAAATGCCAACCATAAATGCTACTAGGGGAGTTATTAACGAAGCACATGAACCAATCAGAGAGAAGTTACATTGGACGCATTCAGGGTCAACGAATACCAACGTCACGCTCAGCAGGACCTGTCACAGCGTCGAAATGCGTCCACTATTGCTGCACTCTGATTGGTCCGTGTTTTTCGTAAATAACTCCTTAACAAATCCGCGGAAAACATTTTCATAGACGAAACAGTTACTTCAAATAACCTCAGGAATCGCCCTTTTCAAGGAAGTACAACATTTTTTAGACACCCTGTATAACATATACTATTCTATTACTTGTCATTTAAATATTAAAATCGATAACCCTGTATAACAGTTGCGGTAGCAACAATAGCTTACCAATGTCTTTTAATTTATCTGGATGGTTCTTTAACTCTATAAGCATGTTCACAAAATCTGGTCTGATCACGTTATTTTCCTCTCTGTATTTGATCGTCTCCGATACAACTCGTGTGAAAAAAGTAGTCACTTTCGACGGCGGTTGTAGGGACATTGCTGCATAGTACAGTCTCGGGACATGTTCTCGTAACTGTTGCTTTATGAGAGTCGGCAGCGAAGTCGAAAAAATCATCCTTCCAATTCTCCGAAATTGGCTCTCTTCATTGGATAGTGCGTTCATATTAATTCCAAAAGCGCAACTACCGATGACGTCAGTCGTGAACTTTGCCGCTACCTCGCGACATTCTATCGGCTCCCCTTTTTCTTCCAGATTCTCTAAATATTTCTCTAGTTGCTCTGAACATTCTAGTATCAGGGGAAACATTTCTTTGAGTTTCCCAGATGTGAAAACTGGTGAGAGCCTTGTTCGCAATGGCCGCCATGTTTTTGCTTCTAAATCGAAAAGATTTTGGGCTAATGGGTCCACCTATAGCGATAGCAATATTGAAATTCTTAATTCTGAAGATTTGGTGTCTGTTCATATAATTTTATTATCCTAATATCATTATACAAGGTGTTCCATCTAAGTTGAGAATACTAAAACTCTTGTATTACATACGTGACCTTGAGCAAAAAATTAACAAAAGCTGGGCAATCGATACAAAAATAATAACAGAAATGAATACACTACTTGCATGATCGCCCAACTTTTGTGAATTTTTTGTATTGAAGGTCGCGAGAAGATCATAGTATTGCCGGTCGTTCGAAATCGTACGAACTTAAATCGAACGAAAACGTACAGTCCCGTTTAAAGAAGCTTCCCATGTTCTGAACTTCACCTACACAAACTTATGTCCCCCTCCTGGTACGATAACTTTCTCCGCAAACATTCTTTTGTAGGTGTATAAATAACAAAGTTATTAGGAGTGGCAGAGTTCGATATGATAAGTGATTGTAGTTTAATCATGCACTAAAATTTATAAATGATGTATTGAAGAAGTAGGGCATATGCTTGTAATAATTACGCAGTATAATAATAATACATCCTTTGCGAATACAGGGTGTTCGACAGCAGGTGGGAGAAAATTTAAGGGGTGGTTCTCGACATTATTTAGTAATTAACAATTAAAAATGCGCTTAATATGCCGCCACACTTCCAACAGGGTGTAACGTTGCGTACAAAATGTTTAATAAATCGCTGAACGACATTGAACCTACTGATATTTTATTTGTCGTGTACGAAAGTCAAATTGACGTGCATGAAACGTGAATTAGCTGTAAACGATTCCGGCACGCATGTGCATTTTTGTGGATACTTGACTATATGAGGATTTTATTCAACATTTATGGACCCAATGCATTTTATAGGTTTGTTTCAGTGTATTATGTACGGTGTTATGAACAATTATAGTGCAGATTAAGGATTTGTGGATATGTGTGAGAATAATTAGAAGTTGACCCCTTCTACTCGATAATTCCATAGGGCGGATATTAGAAATGCCCTTATGGATTTTAACGAGTAGGTAGGATCATTGTCGTTCAACGATTTATTAAACATTTTCACCTCGCTGGGGCTCCAAATGAGAACCAAGGTATGCATGTATCTGTCATTTGATACGTGACTGTCGCGCGCCTGTGTGATGTACGCAACGTTACATCCTGTTGGAATTGTGGCGGCATATTAGGCGTATTTTTAATTGTTAATAACTAAATAACGAAGTCGAAATCGCAATTTTTTTATTCTTCATTTTCGTCTTATATTATCGTCGAGAACCACCCCTTAAATTTACTCCTACCTGTTGTCGAACACCCTGTATAATGTACGTATGTACCTTATATACCCTGTCGTGGTTAATCCTTCCACGATTATCGAAAGCAGAAAAATCTTTGATAAGAACATCCTTGACGAGATCCAAGTCACATACGACAGCTGCAGGGCTTCCTTTCACAAATATCCCAATAAGGGACTCATTTTTGTATTCATTGTATATTTCTTTGAGATATACGCCAAGCATCTCTCTTCTTAATATAACATCTTTAGTAGTGCCAAATATAGGTATTGGTTTAGGTCCAGGCACACCTCTCCTCTTCCAAAAGTCAAAGGATAATGTTAAATAATAATAAACGGCGATAAACACCAAAGCAATGGCGCAGTATATTTGGAGAGAGTCAGTCATGGCAGCTCACTGTTTGTGATTTGCTGAAAATAATAATACTTTCTTCAGTTAGCACTATCTTAATATTTGACAAAATACCGATTAAATATTAAACAAAAATATTAAACGACTTAATATTAAACAAAAAACCGATTAAAAATGGCTTATAGCATTTACGAATGCTTGCAAAACATAACGAAATAAGTGCAACAACAAACATTTTATCGTGTTTCATTTGTAGTTAATTTCTCTTCATTTAATCGGACAAGCTTTTTAGGTTGAAATTAAAGGTGGGATTTCTTTGTTATATTATCTGTCTGGAATATATTTGCATGGAAATATTGATTTATTACACTTTTAGAGTATTTTCTATTTACTGTGGATCCGAAGAGTATTTGTACGCTAAAATTCTCATTCTCAAAAAATTGTGGTCATTTCAACAGCAATAATTTCGCTAAAAAAGATAGTACAACAATAAACTAGAACTCATGTCAAAGCTCGAATCCTCCATTTTCTCAGTCCACTGTTCGCTTTTCCTACACAAATTTTGCATGATATAACAGGTGAAAAACTGTGGAAACGTTTGTTCTCAAAAATATTACACATTCAAACGTCTATAAAAATATTCATTTTTTTCGTGTGTGGATTTACCACAGATTTGAAGATTGAAACTTCCCCTTTACATTGAGACCTCAGGACTTGATGTACAATTTTTTTACTGTTTTATTAGACTAAAACGAGAAGCAAATTTGGTCCTATCATATCACCCTGTGTACCTAATATGTTTGAGATGGCCAGACGTCCCGATTATTCGGGATTTATTTCTTTTTTCGGTTCGATGATCTAGGAGATTAGTGTCAATTTATTCATTTACTGATAGAATTTGTGCTCACATATTGAAAATATGCATACGTATATTCCGGGGCAGCAAAAGTGTACCCGCGACGGCACAGGGGCAAGGGGAGTAATGTTCAGAGACACACGAGTACCACTTTAGCTGTCCCGAATAATATGTAACTTTGAGCAGTAAGAAAGATTTTTAATCTTTTTTAGTTGAATTGTGTTGATCTGGTAATATGTACTTAATGTTAGAATTATTGAACACGTTGTCCGCGCCCGACAACAACGGGAGCAACGGCCAGGCGGCCGTGAGGACCGCCACGGTCCCAAAACAAGCCCGCGTGTGACCGCCGAGCGCCCGCCCGCAACGGCTCCCAATTCAAATCCGCAAGTTTGCCTGCCGAAACGTTCGGCAACCCGCGCCCCAGACCCCTTTCCCCACGGTGAGAAGGAGGTAATATAACTCACCGCGCTCCGATGCGACAAGTAGACAACAGAAAACGGTGAACAGGTGTAACGCGACACGAAGTCTTCGAAACCACGATTGGTCCCCCGCGACCTACGAATTGTAAGCCGGAAGATACGCCCTGCGTACCGATTACCTAGTCGTTCACCGCCCCCGTGGCCTGATAGTATATAGCAAAGTGCGAGAGTTGTACATTACTGTATACAAGTGTAAATAGTCATCGTTATACGTCCTGTCCGTCCCTATAGTAAAGTTCGTGCTGTACCAAACGCTGTATTTTCTCGTGTCCGTCCCATCGTCCCTGCCGGCAAAGTTAGCTCCGGAAAAGCCGGAACACTAACAGTAAGGTTTCTTGAAATGTATTATAAGAATTATAAGATCATGGAAATTGAGATTGTACATGATTTTTAGTATAATATGAACATTAGTGAATCAATCTTTTCAATAAGTTTCTACAAAGCAGTTTTATACAGTTATAAACAAAAGTATTTGTTGTGTCGCGTCAGTGCTCAAACTGCGATTCGTGAGCCGCTGAGATATACGCCTCAAAGAGAGGTAATACAAATAAGGAAATAATCTGGTTCGCATAACTTGTAACTTTAATAAAACAACGAGTGTGAAAGATGGTATAAAATAGAGGTGTCGTGTCTTAAGTCTCTAGTTCGCAACTAACTTACAACTCATGCACGAGAAGCAAAGAAGACTCGTGGGAGTGAAAACTCCTTCCACAAAATGCAACATAGTACTTATTCATATTTCAGCTAATTTTTATTAGAATACATGTGAGAATAACAAAATTTATTCAATTATCCCTCCAAGAAGATCTTAATAATTTCAACAATCGTAAACAATACGTGCTAAAAAGGTGGACTGTATAATACAATCCAACAACTTTTCAACGGTGGCTCGAATATGAGGAGATAGGAGTTTTGAGAGAAAGTAAATTGTCGTACAGCGAGGTTATATAGATAGTGACCCACCTAATGGTGGGCCGTTTATTAATCAAAATAAATGCCCGTGGAAGTCGGCGGTTCGCGACTCCTCCGTCTCCTCCGGGTCGTCCCATGACTCGTCTAGCGTCGTTGGCGCCTGATAATTAAATAACGAACGAAGGTGTGAAAACACCTATTTGATACGATACGTATCCGGTCGTGACGCTGTTTCCCGTACGCTCCTGACTGCGATAATCGCTATCGAAGAAGGAGGAGTACAGCCAAACTGCTCAGAACGCAGAGTTAGTGGACTGTATGGTTTGACGTATCTCGATAATCGAGAATCCGTCCGCTAACACTGGCGTAGTCCGCTAACACGGTTAACAGTAGATTGCCCAAGGAAGTCATTTTGACTGCTTTTTAATTTCAATTAGAAGAAGGGTCGATCACCAATGATGAAAATGAAAGTGTCATCAATATGCCCAGGAAAAGTAAATTTTTTTTCTTGTTAATGTTTACTAATAACTTGTTATATAACTGTAAATAATATAAAAAATATTAAAAATTAATTTTAAACTTTCTTTACACATTAGTTATTCTTTCACAATGCAGTCATTTTGACTGCTTTTGGGCAATATAGGTATATACTAAGTTTCAGTCTTTCTAGTGTTAAACCGATTCTACTACGTGGGCGTCAGCGTAAGGGTGGCGGTTAATCTTACAGGGAAGTTGTAAGGCTCCAAGTTCGATAATCCAGCCGAACTAACCCGTGCTTCAACAACCTTGATTCAAAGCTCGCGAGTGACTCAATACGTCACGCGGCTATAGAAATTTGGTGGAAGACGTGGTCCAACTCACCACTTACTTGCACAAAAGCGACTATATATAGAGATATATAGAGGGGGCGTATCGTAAGTGTTGTTCAACCAGTCACAATCCCCGCTCTGGTAGTAGCTATATAGCACTAGCAACGGCGTATGTGAGTGCGACTATGGTGGTTGAACGGGTCAAGTCTGCCGAGATCGTCGTCACGCTCTCTCTCAAAGGAGGGTGACAAGGCTAGGACTTACCAATCAAGACCTGTGGCTGGACCGATCAATTCCCGCAAAGCGTATAATGAATCGACCTTGTCACAATCCGATTATCCGTTCTTCTGCGGCACTGGGACGTCAAAGAGTATGCCAGAGCTTATGGCAGAGAAAATGTACTCGGAAAGAGTGTCCTCTGTGTTACACTGATGGCCGTGCGGAATCGGAAACACGATTCCTTCCAAGAGTTTCTCTTGAACGCTTACACGCACAAAAGCCACTATATATAGCGATGTATAGAGGGGGCGTATAACGTAAGCGAGTTAATCAAGAGTTTCTCTTGAACGGCGGGCAGTGAATTCGGGAAACGAACACGAAACTCGCGTCAACCACACCGAAATACACTTGTGCGCGGTGAAACAACCATGCACTTTTTATGTGATCGAAGCACGGTCAATACCGGTGCTCGATCGTGGTCACTATTGCCTGTACGTCTCGATACGAATATTCTGTCGCGAGCTCGTAAAGGGAGCGTCGCTCGGTCCGAAAGGCCACACGGCAGTGAATGTATTACGTTCGATTATCGAGAACTCGGAAAATCCGGAGTTCGATATCTCGTTCGTGTTTGTCAATTATCTTACAACGGGTGGAACGATCTCGAGCACGAGACCAGTTCCTTTCGCACAGTCGTTGCCAATAGCGTCGCCGTCAAAGACTTGTAACAAGTATCCGACAGCGCGACTGGAGAATATTGACAGCTGCGAAGACTCGTAAGCGAGTGTTCGCGAGCATGCCTCATTTGCAAGTGAGCGCGAACAGCCGGCGGCGACGAAGAGTCGCAAGAGTGTTAGCTGACCCGCTACGCGGCGCTGTCTCTCTCTTAGTCGCCTGTCTCTGTTCAACGTATATTTGTATGTTGTTCTCTTTGTCTCTCTATACCTTGCCGACACGAGTTTGATTTTAACGTTTTGTACGTTGATCCACCGATCGACGTGTTTATCGGCTGACATTAGCTGGTAGCCAGAAAGTCACGCCATTTTTACTTGAACTATTGTTGGTTACTTGTCTCCTCAGAAGAATAACATCGAGGAGGTCACCAACGAATATAGATCGCGATAATTGCTAAATTCAAGCACGTTTCAAACTAACGCGATATTTAAACAATATGTAAAGAGTGATCAGTAACTAGTGGTACAACTGAAAATGTATAATAAAATTTTTTCATCTGAGACTTCGTTTTCGAGAAAATCGAGTTTCAAAATTCAGTGAATACGCGTGCTATTGAAAAGGAATGATTTGGTGATTCTGATCAAATGCTTCTTGCAAGTACTAAGTACGCGCACTTGACGAATTTTCAAAATTGCATTTGCGACTTATATTTTTATTTAGAATCACCCCCTTTTCGTTGTACATAAAAATTGTACATTAAAAAAATGTTTTGTCGAAAACATTTGACCGGTGCTGTAACTTCTGTATGATGACATTTAATTTTAAAATGTACTCATTTCATTAATCTTTTGAAAAAACACACGAACTCGTAATGATTAAAAAATGACAAAATAAGTTATCAGTTAATCGATAAGTTCCCAGATGAGATGATATAGGATGATTGTCGTGGAAACAAACGTATTTAATAGTATTAGTACGATAAGAAGAGGTGCTACCATATTATATAGGGTGTTCATGTTATTATTGTTTAGTTTTTTTCTCGGAACTGGCAAATATAAGGAAAAGATGACAAAGTAAAACGGGATGAAACACAAGTTTTAATTGTCGATTTTCCGCTCGATTGTACCGTTTCGAACGCAGTTTATTTCGGAATTGTACAATAAAAAAGTCACGTCATACGTGTTGCGTAGTTTATTTGCGGGGGTGCACACGTGCTTCTCTCGGTCGTGCTATTATCATAAAACACGTGGGTTAGAAAAACACGCGGTGGATTTTTTGAAGGTACGAAAGAGTTTTGAATTACGACTTGTCACGACGACGGTTGAGGACAGAAGGAAGAAGATGATTCCTGGAATTCGGGCTTCGCATGAGAGTGAAAGAATATGCATTATGAAAAACATACGCGATATGCAAAATAGGTGATATATTTTTTGGAATTGCCTAATCATGATCTAAATTTCTGTCCAGGTCCCATTGGTCTATCTATTTTCGATAAAAATATGCATTTGTATAAACATCCGCAGCCTACTAATTACTAATTACTAATTACTTAATTCAAATAAATGTGGGAATCCTAAATTCCCTCCAAAACGGGCGAGACGCGCGTCCCGCCAACGCAGGTGTAACGCTCGCTCCGTAAAAAAGAGACGAACAGCAAAAGACAGGCGAGTAACGTGGAGAAAGAAATGCGAGCGAGAGGCGACATCGAGGTATCTTGCGTCGGTCGCCACATTGTATGGTTGTCTCCAAGTTTTTGTTCCACCATCTTTTATTTTTAATTACACTATTATTATTCGTTATGAGTCGACCACTTCATTTATCCCTGCCCGCGTAGATCGATTAATCAACTCGATCGCGAATATAGAACTGAAATAGGGAAATCCTACATTTGGGGGCTCGGCCGGGGTCGCACGAGTAATTAAATCATGTGATCGGTACGATTCAGTTACGAAGTGCAGTTGAAATTGAAGTCGAAAGTGTCGATTCGTGATTTATCCAGTTGTACGGCAGTGTGTAAGTTTACCACTAACCGGAAGAAGTTGTTAACAACCGTCGAGCGACAATCGTATTAATTTACGTTGTAATCAGAAAATCACAAAGATGACCGGATAGACAAAGAACAGCTTGGAAGCGTTGAAAGAAAGCAGGACGAAGACTAAGGATAAGACCAACGAAGAATTGTCGGAAGAGATGACCGACACAATGAAGGTTAAAGAGTTGCGAGGGAAATTAAGACAGTTGCAACTATCAGATAAAGGCAACAAGAGCGAGTTGCGAGAGGGACTGAAGAATTCCAGGTGCGTCGAAACAGAGAAGGAGGTAGAAGAATCCGAAGACGAGGAAACGGACAATGATTCGGACGAAGATGAATTTTATATTTGTCCAAGTTCTTATCTCCAACGTTTAAACGAAGACACAATAAAAACAAAGTAATATAGATTACAGTTGTTTGGATATAGTGATTACATCGTACGACATGAAATGGAAACTTTTATAGGAAATCAGTTGTAAAGGGGCCCCTATACGATCAATAATATTGTCAATACACCCATCAATAATATTGACGAGGCGCATTGAAAAGACATATTGACCGTTTAGAAGGGGTTCGAACGCAGTGTCAATATATTGAAGTATATTATAGAAATTTTGATTGAAGCGCATTGACGGAAGCCATATTGATGCGCGCATTGACGTTTAGAAGGTTTAATTGTCAATATTTCGTCAGTCTCGACTCGGACGTCGTACTGATCGTACAGGCAAAATGGCTGGCAGAGTACACAACTGTTTTTCAAACAACAGTGCGTAGTCGCCGTATTGATAACTAGATTGACGAGATTATTGAAGCGTATTGACGCCCTTTAGACGCATAGCCTGCATGACTAAATAGCAAAACTTACAAATGCGTTGGCTTCTTCTTCGGCCGCAGTTTTTTTTTATCTTCGGAACTGCTGGTAGTTTTTCTAATCCAACTCCACTAATGAGAACCGCAACTCTACTCACTTTTTGTACTCCACCAATAATAGCGGATAGTAAGTTGCCATCCCAATGTAACACAAGTGGACGTGGATGTTGTGGAATCAATGAGCCTCGGATCGTTTCTATTATGTTTTTACGAATTTCGTTTCTTGTACGACGTATTGTACAACGTGATAAGAGATATCTGCTACTGGTGTATATAATGTCTGAGCTACGAGTCCAACAACAAACATTGCATTCCGAGCAGAAAGATTAACACAGTCAATAGATGCAATTTCATTTCATCCTCGATAAAAACATATTTACGTTTGGGAGTTTTAGCCTTTTCGCTACATGTCGAAATTGAAGGAGCTTGGAACTCATCACATGACGAAGAGTTCGAGCCGCTTTTCGATATTTTAAAAACTGTTGATTTTACAGAAGCGTGAACACTAAAAATTAGTGTCAACCTTTTTTCATAAAATTATAACGGCTGAACTAACAAATCGATGAAAATAAAAGTTTAGGAGGCTTTAGAGAAAACATAACAGTATCTAATAAAAATGGTGTCAGTTGAAAAATATGGTTTCCTTACCATTTATTTTGCAATTGTCTTAAACAAATGCTGGGAAATATAATGCACCATCCACACTGACAAGAGAACGGCGTTAAAAGCACCTTTAGGCGCCAACAGTAGCCAAAGGGTCAAGGAATAATATGCACACATTTCATTGTGTCAACAAATGTTACAAATCATAGCGGCCTCTAAAATATTGTTCATACAGACCAGTTTTAAATATACACACTTCTTTTAGTTTAAAGAACAAAAAAAACTTGTGAAGAGTTATCAAGAATACAAAAAAATTTCCCATGAGACCGTGAACCATACTACTGTACAGTGAAGAGTAAAATTGGACCAATGAAACCATTTTTCCAAAGAATCATTATTTATGTATTAATTAATTAGTAAAACGCGCACCATTTTACATTCATTTTAGCTTGAGAAACCATTAATATTCTAACCCTGTTACATTTACTTTACTAAGTAGTTGCAGTATTTTATTCCGGACTCGATTTTTCCCCAATAAAAAATACTAAATGAAAATACATTTAATATTTTGTCGAAAGACCTCTGATACAAAATATCAACAATAGTAAAGCCAGGTGTGTTTTCATTTACTAGTTATGAAGTTCTAGAAGTGTAATCTCCACTAGTTTTGTATAAAACACTAAAGAGGACACTTGAGACGTGCAATGAGACGTTTCACAGTGATGATAAAAATGTTCTCCATTGCACTTAATACATTTGCGTTATCGATCGATAAATGCAAATGATATGCATTGGATGCTGTTCAATTACATTAATAAGTATAATAACACTATCTAACTATGCGTCTAAATATGTGCATATATACATATATGTTTATTACAGAAGAAACAAGGACCTCCTTCTTCAACACCTGAAAATATTAGTAAACTAATATTATCGTCTCGATATTAAACATTTGATAAGAGGGCAAAATGAGTAAAAGTGTAAAAAATAACTCTGAACGTGCCACGATAACCGGTATTTCAGTGGATCGTCGTGTAACATACGAACGTTGCAAATTGGCTTTAGGTAAATAAATTGTGATGGAAAAAAGCCTTCCTCTGTTGCTGTACACTTATACTAAACGATACTATTGGGACGGTGACATCGTAGACAAATTGTACAATTTTTGGTCTAGGCGTTAGCCGTTGTCACCCCCCCCCCCCCCGTTAGGGGTGACAAGAAGCCATTTTGTGTGCGCCTGGTGCGATGCCAGATTTAGGGGTGTACGTTCGGATCTCTGCAAGGGGCTGAGGCCACGACATCGCGTGCTTTCCAAATGTGCAATAATAATGTGATTTGTGTGTCCTGATTTTCTTGATTTAGTGCGTTAAAACGTCAAACCAGGTATTCTAAAAAATAACACGTTGAAGTGTTCCTGTCATAAATCTACTAATGTTCCTTTCTTTAGTTCAGAACAAAATCTTTCTTTAGTTCTATTTACTGACGCTATCTGTTATTTCATAGAATTATTATCGTCTTCTTATCTTTGTTTCAATGAAAGATTCACTGCATCAGAATCCCCTGCAACATGACAATGCTGCCAGCACGTCCAAGCACGGGCAACTGTGAAACAACGCCTATAAGAGAAAACATGGAAAAACTAGCTATTGACAAGGATAAGTTTTGAACAACGGTACATAAACTCGACCCAGATAGCACAAAGACATCTGGTTTTGAACATTCAAGATGACTTAAAGACATCTAAATGTCTTGGGAACGTCCTACAAACGTCTTCCGAACGGGTAATGTTACAAAACTGTACGTCTTAAAAAAGTCTGTTTTGGAATTTTTAAAACAAAATCATATCGATGGTAGGGCTGTGCGAGTATCCGACAAATGCGAGCCGAGCTAGGCTCGGCCCGATTGACCAAGCCGGATCGGATACTCGCACGAAGCGAGCTATCCGCACCGACGCGAGCTACCCGAACGGACACGAGCTATCCGAACCGACGCGAGCTATCCGAACCGACGCGAGCTATCCGAACCGACGCGAGCTATCCGAAACGGTGCGGGCTATCCGAAACGGTGCAAGCTATCCGAAACGGTGCGAGATATCCGAAGCGGCTCGCAACGAACGTATCGAACTGTTCATTAAACGAACTGATTATTACATAGTTAAAAAAAAGGAATTGTTCAAATCAAAGAAAAGTAGACTTATACTGGCGGCGAACCTAGTATAATAAAGTTTAGTGCGTAACGCGCTGATCCAACCGATCTGTTGGAAACCTGGTTAATATATTCAGATGTTATGCGCTGACGTACTAGAATTAACTAGAATACTAATCAAGTTAATTGCATTTTTTAATTATTTCTATCCAGTAGGCTTACAGAATAGATAAAATATAACAATTTGAAGGAAAGCTTCGTTTTTTACGCAAAAAACGTGGAAAAAATCGGTTTTATTTTTTTTAACAACAGAACCGCGAACTTTATTAATGTTATTCTTATCGAAAGAGTAAGTCACGGTAGTAAGGTAGAGTGAGATATATTAGTGTGAGCATGAGTGAATTAGAGATATCCCTTGCATTTCGTATAATACATATTACATTGTATGTCGGCATTACTGGTGTTTGCTGAGCAACGAACTCGATGCTCGCGACGCAGCATCTAAAATTCGTTAATTCCGCAGAACGAATAATCTCGTATACGAACAACTTTTGCCGAACTCTATTGCAAATCAAATCACCAATATTATACAACATTTATATACACATTTTTTTCAAAAACTATTTAACGATGTGTAACGTTAAATTTTAACATATATACAACTTTTCGACACCTTTTTACGACTGTACACTAAACCAGAATGTAGATTTACCCCTACACGTTTGTACGTATATACAAAAATTAATGTAATAACGTTCTTTGTAGTTCATATCTAGTTATTTAAATAAATCTAAGAAATAATTGTTATTGTACAACTGGGTTATATGGGTACAATATGGGTTATACAAATTCTGAATCTACTGTAACGGTTCCGGTTTTCCGCTGTCCTGTCGACTGTTCGTGGCGGTGCTCCTTGATGCTGGAAAGGCTCGTCGACCCAGGGTTCGGTCGACGAGGAGGACGGTCGGGAAACGGAGAGGTTAGTTTCGCGAAATAAAACACAAGTGGTACTCTTACATTTTCGCCGGAATAAGTGCCGCTCGCGGTTTCTCGCGTTTACCGATGCTGGTGCGCGGCGCGGTCGGTTTTGCGGACTTGGTGTTCGGCGGTATCAGGAGATGCAGTTGATCGTGGCCGAAGCCACGATCCCCTGCCGCGGGTCGGGTCATTCGGCCTCCCACGGCAGTTGACGGTAGTCGAGGTGACTCGGCCTGTCTTCTATTAGCTCGGCTGGCAGGGCGGTGCACAGGTTCGGCCTGTCTTCTACCGGCTCGGCCGGCAGGGCGGTACGCAGGCTCGGTCTGTCTTCTACTAACTCGGTTAACAGGGCGGTTGTCGGATGCGGTGAGGCTCGGTCACACCGCCGGGATCGGGAGCGGACTAGGGTGTCTCGGGCTAACGATGTTACTTACAGTGCTCTTCTTCTTCTCGGTGCTATCCTTGGTTCGCGCCTACGGGACTAGCTAAACGGTGGGGATTCTATAGATTGCAAAGCGGCTTGGTGTCTTGGTAAGAACTGCTTCGGCGAAGTTTGGCGGCTTCGTAACAGACCGTAAAACAGGTCGGTTACATTTTACTATCAGAATATATAATATTTTTATATATAGATGACGCTGCTTTCAATCGAGTTGATTGGACGTCATCGACACTTTTTATTTCGTAGCGTGTCAATGGCGTCCAATCAACTCGATTGAAAGCAGCGCCATCTAGAGGGACGCAAACACATGGCGAAGTATAGAGGATCACGGAGGTGAAGAGGAGTACGAGGGGTGCAGTACACCGGTCGAACGATAGCGGCGCTGGCATCCATATCTACGTTCAATTCGGAACAAAAAGCTGTGTAGCTGGCTTATGGCACCGACGAGGTATAGGATAGGCGTAACATCCAATGTATTTTTCTGTCACACGTTTTTGGGGTCACGTAATCCCATCACCATTTTCGTGTCACATCCTTTATTACCAACTGGAACTAAAATAAACTGACAGCGTCCTTAGTGGTAGGAAATAAAATTAAAAATAGCTGTAGTCACTGTCACTGCAGTCTCGCAAATAAATACAATATTGTTTTCTAAAATGCAAAAAGAAATTTACAACCAAAGACATCGGCAATTTAAATTATCTGGAAAAGTACTAAAGAAGTAACAAGTAAACAATTTTTAATTTTATTTTAAGACAGTAAAATTTAAATAATTCATTAAAAAGTGATTACAACAAATATATATTCATTACGATAATTATCAGTAGATAGGAATAATGTTTTAATGGATTTTGATGGAAACTTCATTCCGATATTTCTTATGATTCAAGAGATATAATAAAATGTCGCCTTTCTCGATCCGGCCCACCAGAGTTGAGCAATATTTAGATAAAAAATTATTTAAATTAACGATTCGAATAAAAAATACGTTATCTTTATTCGTTATTAGAAGATCCGAATAAAAAGTATTGACACCGGCACAGGTATATCGGTGTGAAACCACTACACTACTAATTCAATTGTAAAACTTCTTAATTTTTTATAATTTTTTTATGGGACTTGCGCCAACATATTTGTAGCATTTTTTCAATGAAAGTGTTTAGTGTCATTTTTACCGGAAGGATGCCACAAATAAATTGGCGCAAATCCCATTAAAAAATTTTGAAGAATAAAAAAGTTTTGCAATTGGATTAGTAGCGGTTTCACACCGATATACCTTCCTCGGTGTCGGGTCAATCGGTCCCCTTTATTGCACTACCCAGCCACGGCTACCGAGGGAGCACGAACTCCAGGGCCTGCGCGTTTAGCGCTCGTCGTCGTCTATTCGACGAGCCGACAAAAAATTATTTGACCGCACAGGGGTCAAAACGTGCTCGCTAGTCCGACAAAACTGTTTTTGCAATGTTTTAAGACCTAAAGCCATAGTAAAGTAGATCATTGGATTCGTCTTGACATCAGCTACAGCAACATGTAATAAAAAATACTTAGTGTTTTAGACTTATGGGATTTTAAAAAATGAAATCTAGTCTAATGTCAGTCTAATGTACATTCGATAGCAAATGGATCCACGAAACTCTTACGAATCAGACGGGTAAGAATCAAAATCGCGTAGGAACTGTCGTTGTGTTGTCAAGAGACGAACTGATCGATCAGCTGATTGCGTCGATCCGCCGCGTCCGTCCCTCAGCGGCACCCGCGAGTCACGAGCTGCTCGATCCACCATTGGCGCTCGCGGGGAACGAGGGGCATGGTGCGTCGAAGTTGATCGATAGATTGTTGTCGATATTTATTTGTCGATATCGTAATCGTCATGCAAACGTAAATTCTGTAAACCTGATACATGTGAATACTTAGTGTAATATGCAAAATGCTGAATAAAATGAAATAAAATGTCTAACACTTAGTGGCATTTAAATAAACAAGGGAACCATTTTTTTTATCAAAAAAGTTAATTTTTTCTATTGAGATTTATAGATAACTGAGTAAGTGATTAACGTTTGTTGGAAACATATTTTTGCCAGATTATCCGAAATGTTCAAAACATCCCCAGAGGTCTTTTTTTGGGCCGCTGGTGATGGGCACAATGCCGTATTGTGCGGAAGTGCACTGATTACTTTATTGCTGGACATACCGACGGCAATGATTTCAGGTCTCTAATCTCCGCGTCCATTTAAAGAATGGACATTGCCTTGCACTAAAAAGATTATTTAGTATATGAAAAACTAAATGACTTAATTATAAAAGTAATAGTGGAACTAAGCTGAAGGAAAGGCACGTATTTTAAGGTACAGCAATCATATTAATAAAAGAATTTTAATTATTTTTTGAACTCCTCTTCTTTGTAATAATAAGCAACTTTTAAATATTATAATTTAAAGCTCAAAACTGTAAAATACATGAAGAAAATGATTTAAAATAAAAAAATAAATTTGATTCATTGTCAAATTTGGAAAAAAGAACTAATAATCGTATATTTATTATTAACATATAATAACAGACCCGTCGCAACTTGTAACGAATATGGAGCCTCGCATAACAACTGTCATCAAATTTTTTCTTGACAGTCTTTTGCATATTTTTTGTCAGTCTTTTGAAAATCGTATTTTATAGCAGAAGGTTCAACGAAACCAACAACTGTTTATATGAATCAATTCCAAGATTAAAAAAGAGCGTTAAATAGGTATTTCAATTTCCAACAACAATTATTATTTTGTTTACTATCAATAAATAAAAGTTTATTTATATGAATCGAAAAAGCATTTATTCAGCTTTAAAATGAGTATAGAAACACGGAGCCTTATATTTAAACAGAGATTAAATATTCAGGTTGAATTAATCATGTATTAACTCGCTTCGTTTACTTTTCCAAAATTGTGAGAATAACGTGGAAAATAGCCGAAATACGCGCTGCTCATTACAAGACAGTAAAAATTGACAGCTATGCGACGAATATTCTCGGATATTCGTTACCTCCGGTACGATTCCTTCGATACCTTAAATTCAATATAATTCCTAAACTCACCACTCTAAATCGTAGAGGGCATACCAGAACCTCTGATTTTTTATGCAGTCGGTATTTCAGAACATGGGACACGAAGTCCCATAAGATGTTAGGTCTATCCTATCTCTCATCTGTGCTTATGGCAATACCGTATTCATAGTATATATTGTGACGTCGCCTCTTTTTCGGTGCGTTTTCCGCGGACGAAAGGAGGTGCAACTCCGGGATTTTACAGGCGCTGAGACCGGGCCTCGGCCGGCCGTACGGCGAGGTCCTCCCGGCACAAAACGCGATTCGAAAACTCGATAGCGATACTAACGAACGATGTTCGGACGCCAGGTATCGGAAAGATACCACGCGAAGCGAGACTGTCTTCTACACTTACAGAAGCGAATCGAGAATTTCCGTTACCGAGTTTCGAGCTACGTTACGCGATTCGCGAAAGGTCAGAGGTTCGGACGCAGGAAGGACGGGGACGGCCCTTACGGCAGAGCGGATCTCGCAGGTCGAGAAATGACAATTAAATTTGTCTCGAGATTAATTTAATCGGTGTCCAGAAATTACAATTTTGGCGGCCACGTGGCCGCGACCCGGGAGCCTGCGCTCTTTATACAAATTTAGCGATATGGTGGACGTTCGCAGCGCGGGTTTGTCAATTCTTTAAATATCGCGAGGATACGGTACTTCGGTATTCAAGTCGATGAAATCGATATAATTACTCGCGAACGCAGATGAACGGCGCAATTACAATGGGACTGTCGTGACTCCCGGAACGGAACGGAGAGAGTGCGCGACGGCATGCGATCTTTTTTCTCGCTCGCTCGCGCGAGCACGCTATACCCGTCTTCGCGATTTTACGCGACCGAGATCTATGGACGGTCTATTCTAACGCTACAAAAATTACACCTACTCTTCCGACGCGACTCCTCCGAGGAAAACTTCCTTTACGTGACGAAATATCTCTCAGTCTCACAACGCCGGCAAACGGCGTGAGATGCGTACACGAGGCGAGACGCGTCTCGGCCCGCACGAACTCGAGGATGATGCGAGAAGCGTATCGTCCTTACGCGAAATTATCTAAAAACCACTTCACGAAATATTAAGGGAAGGATCACTGGTCGACTTACCGTTTTCCGGAGCTGGTAGCGCGTCTTTCGGATCGTATTCCTAAATCCCACTCGGTACTATAGTTTGGGTTCACGATACTCGCTATATAGGACTCGGCACGACAGTGATCCTTCGCGATTTCGACAACGACGATTTACCCGGCGATCCCCACCCTACTCATTATTCGGAATACCTAATTGGTCAGTCTCGCACGCGAAATATTTAATTTGTGGGTCTCCAACGGATGGCCCCTGGCACTAGGCAACATCCGGATTTTCCATAACGGTCGCCTTGTGGCGACCGGGGCGTCCAAGACCGTCCCAAGCCGCTTCCACACCACCCACGCTTATGGAACCACTTCCTGCGGGATGAGACGACCTCAAAGCCTTTCAGGTGGAGTTCCTTGGGAGGAAAGTCCGATGTTGGAGGGGTTCTAGGCTTAAGGCGCCTCCGGGTTGTTCGGCCCGTATGTGTCGGCAGTCTTTTTCTTAACCGATGCACTGGACGTTTTGGGTGGCCAGCGAAATCACGAGGAGAGATCCCACGAAGGGAGCCGCCTTAGGCATCCTGAGGGGGCTGGTGGTGCACGGGGCACGTCCTGAAACTTGCCGTACTCGGCGCACGCGGTTTGAATTAGCCGCCGATCGGTGATTCACGCGGGGTTTCCTCGGGAAGCGCTCTCGAAATTCGTGATTGTCGATTCGGTACGCTAGATGTCGGTCCGGTCCATTCGAAATGCCGTTTCGGCCGCAAATATATCAGTGTTTTATATACAGCTGATACAGAGGGGAATCTATATATAGATTTGTGCGGTTACGCAACAGCAGCACAACGTTGACATTGCTATATAATTCGGCTCAAAAACATATGCAACTTTCTGCTCTACATTACTCTATATAATCCGCACCACGCCGAGCCCCATTTTAAAGCGTTTCAATTTCAAATTGTTTCCGTTGAGCGGTCAGTAGATAGTTGATTTAATCTGTTCGTGAGTCGATATTTTTCTACAAAGTAAAATGTCAAATTTTCAAAGCAAATACAAAGGTAAAACCTTTGGTTTTGCAAACATAGACGAGTCTCGGTCCATTCGTGCTGAAAAACATTCAAACCGACGTAAAACTGAAAGAACCAAAACATTTAACGAAAACAGAAATATTGTTAAAAAGGTGGACTGTGGAATACAATCCAACAACTTTTCAACGGTGGCTCGAATATGAGGAGATAGGAGTGTGAGGAAAGTAAATTTTTTGTACAGCGAGGTTATATTGATAGTGACCCACCTAATGGTGGGCCGTTTATTAATCAAACAATCCCCTTGGAAGTCGGCGGTCCGCGGTGCCTCCGTGTCTCCTGCGGGTTGTCCCTCGGATGTCTAGCGACGTTGGCGTTTGGTAAAGAATGATCGAACGAAGATGTGAAAACACCTATTCGATACGATACGTATCCGTTCGAGACGCTGTTGTTTCCCGTACGTCCCTGACTGCGATAATCGCTATCGAAGGAGGGGGAATACAGCCAATCTGCTCAAAACGCAGAGTTAGTGGACTGTATGTGTTTGACGTATCTCGATAATCGAGAATCCGTCCGCTCGCACTGGCGTAGTCACGGTTAAACTGATTCTACTGCGTGGGCGTCAGCGTAAGGGTGGCGGTTAACCTTACAAGGAGGTTGTAAGGCTCTAAGTTCGATAATCCAGCCGAACTAACCCGTGCTTCAACAACCTTGATTCAAAGCTCGCGAGTGACTCAATACGTCACGCGGCTATAGAAATTCGGTGGAAGACGTGGTCCTACTCACCACTTACTTGCTCAAAAGCGACTATATATAGAGATATAGTAGATATAGAGGGGACGTATTGTAAGCGTGTTCAAGCCAGTCACTATCCCCACTCGGAATACTATCTCCGTCGTATTGACGACGGCGTATATGGCAGGTGCGACTATATCGGTTGAACAGGTCAAGCCTGCCTAGCTGTGCCGCGCTCGCTCACTCAGAGGAGAGTGGGACGCGCTAGGCCTTACCTGCAGGACCTGTGACTGGACCGGCCAATTCCGACACCGAATAATATGCGAATTCCGTAGAAAAGGAAAGTGCGTAAGGGAAATTGACCTTCACAATTCGAGTCTCCGGTATCTGCTGCGCTGGGACGTCAAAGCGTATGCCAGGGCTTATTGCAGGTACAGGACTCGAAAAGAGTGTCCTCCGTGTTACACGGGCGGCCGTACGGAATCGGAAAACACGATTCCCGGTGGGAAGTGATTTCGGTTAACGAACACGAATATCGCGTCAACCACACCGAAATACACTTGTTGTGCGTTGAAGCAATAGCCACGTTAGATATGTCTAAGCAGCTATCGCAACTGTGCACTATTATGTATACGAATCTCGGAAAATCCAGAGCTCGATTTATTTATATCGCTATTATTTTTCGGCTCTCTTACAGCGTGTGGAACGATTCTGGTCGCACAGTCGTGCCAAAGCTCACCGTCAAATCCTTGTAACAAGTATCCAACAGCTCGACTGGAGAACTTTTCCCACTGCGAAAACTCGTATGACAAGTGTTCGCTAGCGCGCCTCAATAGTAAGTGAACGCGAACTGACAAGCGTCGCGAGAGATTCTCAGCTGATCCGCTACGCGGCGCTGTCTCTCTTTACCTTCGCGACGCGAGTTTGAATTGGACGTTTTGCACGGTGATCAACCGATCGCCGTGTTTGTCAGCTGACTTTGCTGGTGGTCAGAAAGTCACGCCGTTTTTACTTGATTTATAATGGGTTATTGGCCCCTTGAACAAATAACCTCGGAGGAATCGCCAACGAATACAGATCGCGATAATCGCGAAATTCAAGCACGTTTCAAACTAACGCGATATTTAAACGAATATTTTGTACAACCCAATGAATTCACCACTGACTGAAGGTTTGTGAAATCATTTGATAGTGTTTAGTACATTCTGATTTATGTCACTAATGTTCATTACGTTGTTTATTGGTTTTAGAATCAAAGATATCTGCAGCAGTTGAAAATCGTATGACAAGACTATTGAAGTGGAAGATGGAACGTGATAGACGGAAAAAGCTCGATTAAGCTAAAAAGAAACGTCCTTTCGTAGTTGGTAAAGTACATCATAAAGTATACTCTCCGATTATAAAAAACAAACATATTACTTCCACCACTGAAAATAAGAAGGTATTTAAATCAAATGTGCCAACAGTGCCATCGATCCCACAGAAAAGATTTACAAAAGCTACAGAAAAAAGATTAATGCATAAAGCCCAGTTAAACAAAATAAACAATGTTCCAGCAAAAACTGATCATCCTGTGAAAAACAAACACTCCAAACTTTCAAAGAAACAAGAACAATCCTTTGCTCCTGCAAATTATAAATTTAAACCACCAGAAAACTTAAAGCGACTGCCTTTATTTGGTCGTGTCACAAATAGTATAAGTGATAGTTTCAATGAATGTTTGATGTCATTTGCAAGAGTCTCACGGGTCAGTAGAAAAAGTTGTAGTTCGAACCTTCCTGCAGAACCAATAAACAGCACAGCGTTAAACACATCCTATACTATTGAGAAAAAGCAAGACGACAATACAGAAGATGATAATATAGAAGAAGATTCCATTGAACCAATTGTATTAAAACCCAGATAGCACTCGGACGTCCAATGTACGTCCGTACCGGACATATGTACGTCCCAGGGACGTACGATATGTCCGAGATATGTCCGATTTACGTCCCAAGTATGTCCGACAGAGGTCCCAGTTACATCCCAGTCCTATGGACGTACAATGTACGCCCGGCTGGACATATTCTGGACGTTAATTGGACGTTTGTCGGACATATAAAAGCGTGTTTATAATATGTTTTCCTATTGTTTAAATCTATTACACAATGTTCGTATATACGTATATAAGGTGGAATGTAATGATAATTTATAGAAATATATTTATTTGTTTATAACAATATTTTTATTCACATATATTTATTTATACATATTTATTTAATAACAAATTATTTATTTAAAACAATATATTTATTTTTTACATATTTATATATAACAATATATATACATATATTTGTATTTATTTATAAAAATGTATTTATTTATACACATTTATTTATGATAAGGTGAAATGCAAAGGTACAGAACGATCGACTTTGTTTTTTTAAGGCGTGTACATATATTTTTTATTTTTGGGGAGGATCAATTAATGAATAATGGTATATACATATATGATATATATTAAGATATATACATTGTTTAGAATTTGGTAAGATAATGTTGATAATGTAAAATAGGTTACTATAAGAAGGTCTTGGAATAATTATAACGTATTATCTAAAAAAATGTAAACTAATATATATATATGTATTGTGACGTTGCAGATTTTGCGACGTCACTTCTTAAATTTCGCGGCCAGAAAGGCAATTCGTATGGACCGGACCGCCACCTAGCGTACCGAACCAACACTCACGAATCTAGAGAGCGTTCCCCGAGGAAACTCCGCGTAAAACGAAAGAGCAGCGGGCAATTTGAATTGCGCGTGCCGAGTACGGCCAAGTTTCAGGACGTGCCCCGTGCACCACCAGCCCCTTTAGAGGTTCCAATGGCGGCTCGCTCCGTGGGATTCTATCGTCGCGACCTGCTGGCTCACCAAAACGTCCCGTCGACGGGTTAATAAAAGGGCTGCCGGCGCACACGGTTTGAAAGACCCGGAGACGACACAGGCATCGAACCCCCACAACACCGGACTTTCTTCATAAAAGAACTCCACCATGGAGGCCCTGCTGCCGTCTCACCCCGCGGGAAGGGGTTCCAAATGCGAGGGTGGTGTGGACGCGCCCTGGGATCGTCTTGGACGCCCCGTTTACCGCGAGGCAATCGTTAACGGAAATTCGGATGTCGTCCAGAGCCAGTGAACATCCGTGGGAACCCACCAATTATCGATTTCGCGTGCGAAATCCGCCAATAACAAATTTCGCGTGCGAGATAAGCCAATTAGGGAAACCCAATAATAAGTATGGTGGGGATTGCCGGGTAGATCGTCGTTAGGATCACCGCGAAGGATCACTGTCGTGCCGACTTCCTTATCGAAAACAAATAATCTGTCTAAGTGCGTTATCGTTAGTGCCCGAACGTTACCGAGGGCTGAGACAAGGAATACGTCACCTACGAAACGGTAAGTCGATTCAGTGATCCTTCCCGTGATATTTCGCGTAATTGTTCATATTGTTTCGCGTGAGGACGAAACACTTCTCGTCTCGTCCTCGATTTCGTACGCGCCGAAGCGCTTCTCGCCTCGTGTTCGCGTCTCACGCCAATTGCCGGCATTTTGAGGGAAGCTAGTATTTCGCGTTCTGGTAAAAAGGGAGTTTTCCTCGGATTAATCGCGTCGAGAGGAGTGAGTGCGGTTCTCTGCGTCGTATTGTGTTAATTTTGTAGATCGCGAAAGTGTACCTCGCGTCACCGGGTATAGCGTGCGTAAGAGCGAACGAGATAGAACATCGCGTGCCGTCGCACGCTCGCCGCGTTCCGTTCCGGGAATCCACGACAGTCTTACCGAAATTGCGCCGAACATCTGCGTTGCGAATTAATATAAAAGTCCGTGCGTACCGAATACCGTCCATCCGTATTTCCCGGACTTGCGAGAAACTGCCAAACCCGCGTAACGAACTTCCACCTGTTCCGTTATTCTGTATAAAGAGCGCGGGCTCTCGGGTCGCCACATTGTACAGTTTACACCATCTAGTCAATTAAATTCAATCCCGAGAACTATAAACTGTCGTTTCTTAGCCTACGAGACCCGCCCTGCCGTAAGGGCCGTCCCCGTCCTTCCTGCGTCCGGACCTCTGACCCTTCGCGAGTCGCGTAACGTCGCACGAAGCTTGATAACGGAAATTCTCGTTTCGATTCTACGCGTAAGTAAATCGTTTCGTTTCGTGTGGTATCATTGCGATACCTGGCGCCCGAGCATCGTCCGTGGGTATTGTTATCGAGCCTTCGAGTCGCGTTTTTTGTGCCGGTGGACCTCGCCCGTACGGCCGGCCGAGGCCCGGTCTACGCGCCTATGAAATCCCGGAGTTGACCCTTTTCTCGTCCGCGAAAAAGAGGCAACGTCACAATATACATATATATAAGAACATGAACAAGAACATGAACATTTATATCATTACTAGATAGCGGACAGTGAAAATATATAAAGGGTGGCCCACATAACTCTGAACAGCTCAATATCTCGAAAACTATGCCATCGATTTTAAAGTTCTTAGTCTTAAATTGCATGGAACTGAAGGGCCTTTCTGACTACATAAACGTGAAGTGACCTCCCTTCCCCTTTAACGGGGGAGGGGAGGTACCTTTGTAATTTTAAATGGAACCCCCTATAAAATGTTACATATTTAGATTCTACCGGAAAAAACAAGTCAATTTTGTCTGAAACATTTTTTTGTCAGATACTTCCATGATGAGATATAACAGTTTGAAGTTTCGAGTTGTAGGTACTTGAAGCTCTCGGAAATAGCGTTATGGAATTATACGCGCTTGAGTCCATTGCTTATTCGTGAAGAAACAAAGACAATAATATTTACAATTCTTGAATTTTGACTCACTTATCTATAGAAACGTTTTCAGTTTAGAGCTGTTATTCAAGCAGTAACATTGTGATTATGGCTACTTTTGACACATAAGTGAATATGTTATTAACGTTAGGTGAATGCCAAAAAAATTATCGGCGTGCAGTAGTGATGTGTTTTGAACGTTATGGGATCAAAAAATGTCATGCAACATTTCATAATTTAGAAAAGCGGCTTCGCGAGCACGGTGAATTGTGTAAAAAAACTCGCAATAAACCTAAAGCTGTCACTAATGAAAATAATAGTGCCAGTATTCTTGCTGCAATTACATTAAATCCTCATATTATTCAACGTACACTTGCACAAACATCGCATATTAGTCGTTCATCGATTCAACGAATTTTGAAACGGCAAAAGTATCATCCATATCACATGGTTTTATCAGAAGAGCTTTCGATAGCAGATTACGATCGCCGCGTAAGATTTTGTGAGTGGCTGCAGGGTGTTGTGGAAAATGACTTTTTGTGCAAAATACTTTTTTCCGATGAGGCCACTTTTATGAATTCAGGGCATGTGAATAGACATAATCTACATTATTGGGCCGTGGAAAACCCAAATTGGATGCGATGTGTTCCCTTTCAACATCGATGGTCTTTAAATGTTTGGTGTGGCCTAATAGGAGATTTTGTGATTGGACCTTATTTTTTTCAAGAAACTGTAACATCTGCAAGTTATTGTGATTTATTAAAAAATCATTTGCCTGCGCTTTTGGAAGATGTGCCACTGCACGTTAGAAGAGAAATGTGGTTCCAACAAGACGGCGCTCCTCCACATTTTGCAATCATCACCAGGCAATTTTTGAACGAAAAATTTGGGAACAAATGGATAGGTCGTGGGGGACCTCGTCAATGGCCTCCTCGATCCCCCGATCTAACACCATTAGATTTTTTCTTATGGGGATATGTAAAGGACAAAGTTATGTTTGAACCACCGACGACAAAAGAGGATATGAAACAAAGAATACGTGACGCTTGCGCTTCAGTGACTCTCGAAATGTTAAAAAATGTTAGAACAACTTTGATGTTTCGAGTAAATAAATGTTTACAAGCCCGTGGTGGACATTTTGAACATTTAATTTAAAGTACATTTTATTTCTTCACGAATAAGCAAAGGACTCAAGCGCGTATAATTCCATAACGCTATTTCCGAGCGCTTCAAGTGCCTACAACTCGAAACTTCAAACTGTTATATCTCATCATGGAAGTATCTGACAAAAAAATGTTTCAGACAAAATTGACTTGTTTTTTCCGGTAGAATCTAAATATGTAACATTTTATAGGGGGTTCCATTTAAAATTACAAAGGTACCTCCCCTCCCCCGTTAAAGGGGAAGGAAGGCCACTTCACGTTTATGTAGTCAGAAAGGCCCTTCAGTTCCATGCAATTTAAGACTAAGAACTTTAAAATCGATGGCATAGTTTTCGAGATATTGAGCTGTTCAGAGTTATGTGGGCCACCCTGTATATATAAGAACATGAACAAGAACATGAACATTTATATCATTACTAGATAGCAGGCAGGGAAAACATTAAAAGTATTTAAAAATACTGTAATATTATGTCTAATAATTACTGGCGTTGAAATAGTTCCGTGAGTTTTTTTACGTGAGGTTAATCACTTTTACGGATACCCCGTCTCTCTTCAAGGGGAGAAAGGCGGGGTTATGTGGGACTCACTGGCATGTGTGCAATTCCAGCCATACCCAGTAATGCCCTCATGGCAGCCGTCTCAATGGTTTTGGGGAGGGAGTCCCAGACGTTTGAAGGTTTAAACAAATGAGGGATGGATGAGGGTTAAACATTTTTTTGGATTCCTCTGGTCCGTTCTGCGGCCTTCCTGAGCCACGTCTGTATGGACACTTCGGCGTCTTTCTCGTTCGCCGATGTGATTCCTATTTTTGCTGCAGCTAAAAATTAGAATTTTTCAGTTGAATAGTACATTTAACTGTATGCAACGAAATATTAGAAATAATAAAGTGTACGCGAATAGGTTACCTATTAGTACTTTAGCCAACAGCGTTTCATGGAACCTCCTTTTTCCTTTTTTTGCCGATCCAGCTATACATCATGGCGAATAAGTTAGTCATCAAGGACACCATTGCCCGCTTTACAACATTAGCGGTATTGGTACCACTGATACCTGCTAATTCTTTGGCCTGAAAATTATTAATTCATTTACAATCGAGTAAAAACTTTTGGTTAGGAGCGGTTATGGTTAAGTTTTTTTTATTAATTATCGTATCTTTGAAATTGTTCTCATCATCAACTAAAATAGGTAAATTTCCATACCACCCAAATGAGGTATTACCCGCTGGCACGTTACTCTTTTTTCTTAATGTGGGTAGTTCGCCGATAGTCCTATCGTCCCACAATTTTGCTGGCTTTACATATAGCACAACTGCAACGTAACAATTGCCTAGGACAGATGTAATTATAGTAAGTATGCAGAAAAGGTTGAACGTCTTGTGGCCTTTTATGTATAATTACCCGTTTTGGAGAGGGAGTCCGAAACGTTTGATGGTTTAAACAATGGAGGGATGCATGAGGGTTAAAAATTTTTTTGGACTTCTCTGGTCCGTTCCGCAGCTCTCCTGAGCCGCGTCTTTCTCGTTCGCCGAAGTGATTCCTACTTTTTCTGCAGCTAAAAATTACAATTTTTCAGTTGAATAGTACATTTAACTGTATGCAACGAAATATTAAAAATAATAAAGTGTACGCAAATAGGTTACCTATTAGTACTTTAGCCAGCAGCGTTTCATCGAACCTCCTTTTCCCTTTTTTGCCGATCCAGCTATATGTCATGGCGAATGAGTCGGTCATCAAGGACACCATTACCCGCTTTATAAAATTAGAAGTATTATTACCACCGATACCTGGCCTGCAAATTATTAATTCATTTACAATCGAGTAAGAACTTTTGGTTAGGAGCCGTTATGGTTAAGTTTTTTTTATTAATTACCGCATCTTTGAAATTGTTCTCATCTTTCAAATAATATTCTAATTTTTGCAGCTCCTCCTCCGAAGAAAGGGGAAATGTAATATCAGTCTTAAAAATACAAAATTTCGTTTCCCCTTCTTTTCCTTGCTTCTTCAGCGCTTCCTCAATGCGCTCCATTCGAGTCAACATATCGGTGAACGAACACCGTGGAAGGTGTTGTTGATCAATCATTGTCTTCATTTGTATTTCCAGGACTGTGGAAGACTGTGAAAATCCTTCCTGAGCTTGTTGGTTTTCTAAAAATTTAATTTTTATTAAGTTCCGTGTTTAGAGATTCGTTTGCATAGATCTATTAACTTACTACTAATTGGAGCATTCACCGGAACATTTGCGTTCACCTTGGTTATAACATCCCTGATTATAACTGAAAACAGTAATCATGTTTAATACAACGATATAACAATTAATGGAAAAAATTCAACAATTAGCATGCAATAGCGGAACACTTTCTATTTTCATACCTAACTCTTTCCTCGGTTTTATCGCAGGAGGTGGCGACAACACCGAATCGGAGTCGTCGTCACTGAAGCTATCGCTAAACCTCCTCGCGATTATTTTTCTCTTTTTGGTAGCCTCCACTTCGGATTGTAAGTCCGAGGTATCTTCAGCCACTATCGCTTTTTTTCTGGCCCTTGCATAATCATCTGAAAGCATTTTGAAACAATATGTGATTATTTTATTTTTATTATATTTTAAAATCTAAAACTTACCAAAAGTGTCATTTCTGACCGGCCTGACCGGATGTTTTGCCCAATTTGTATCGACGGCCTCACACGCTTTAATTGCCTTTGTCAGGCGGGCCATTGGCAGTGAGGGCCAGTAACAAAAGTCTCCCACCAACCACGCCGCTGGCACTACCTCCACCGTGTACCACCTTCGATGAACTGAACAACGGTCCACATTTTGTTCATGACCTTGATTAAAATTAAATAGGTAAATTTCCATACCACCCAAATGAGGTATTACCCGCTGGCACGTTACTCTTTTTTCTTAAAGTGGGTAGTTCACCGATAGCCCTATCGTCCCACAATTTTGCTGGCTTTACATATAGCACAACTGCAACGTTACAATTGGCTAGGACAGATGTAATTATAGCAAGTATGCAGAAAAGGTTGAACGTCTTGTGGCCTTTTATGTATAATTACCTTAATTATTAAATACACACGTGCTAAAAGTGTTGAACGATAAAGCTAGACTCTAAAATATAAAGGATAATATGAAATACAATGAAATACAATGAAATACTTATGAAATACAATGTAGCAATGGAAAAACAATAATTTTTTCTTCAATTTCTAATTTATTACATTTTGTGAAAACATCCGTAACGTTAAAAATTTCAGAAGGACCTAAAGATGGGGGTTCTATTAAGAAAATTCCAAATTCGGATGACTTGCAGGGACTTTCATAAAAATCTTGTAGACGTAAAAATTTTCTGCCAACTATCTTGTATACGTCATTGGATAATATTAAATTTTCTATAAGAATTATATCACTACCATTTATAAGGGAACAACAGTTATTTGGCTCACTAGTTTTTAAAGTGAAATTACGGAGATCAACACGTTTAAATTGTTTACTAACATTAACATTCGCTATTAACGGTCCCTCAAAATGTTCATTTGCAAAGGTAGGAAATTTAATACTATGCACCTTTCCTTCCATAAAAATATGGCGTTTTTCCGAATGCCGTTTTACTAACTGCTCTAATATTTTATCATGTTTTCGAACAGATTTTAAAATACTTTGCAAAAAATTTTCAAAATCGAAAGCTCCGAAATTGTGAAGTGGCCCATGATTTTTTACATCTCCCACAATATGCAAAAGATTGTGCACATTGTGAGGGATGTGCTGAGCTCCGTATAATATTTTTAAAGTTTTAACGAAGTAATATAACAATTCAGATGCATAGTCAATTAATTTAAAATATTTTGAATTCCATAATATAACGATAGCTACATGCAACGAAAGAAAATTTGTATATCTATCTTTACTTATATTGTTTAATAAGACTACTGGGCTGAAGATGATAATATAGAAGAAGATTCCATTGAACCAATTGTATTAAAACTTTCCTCTGACGATGAGAATGAGTCTAATTCATGTAGTAGAGTCTAAATATGTAGTAGACATATTAGTAGAGGAAAAAAGTATAATGATGATACTTTCTCGAGAATTAGAACCACGAAACCGCGCGCGAGTATACGCGGAGATAGTAGATAGCGTAAATCGTACAATTTTCAAAATAAAACAACTCCTTGTTGTAATATCCTTGCTCTACCGATAATTTATGTAAACTCCTAATCCTGAATAAATCCTGTCTGTCCAGCACATTCCTGAAAACTTTATTTGCGATGGCTACAAGATCAAATTAAACCTTCAAAGAAGCATCATCTCAAATTTATTAAATATTTAAGAGAACAATTTATTTATAAATAATTCACGTCTAAATAATTTAATTTATTCTGGAATACTCCACATTTAATTGGTAACTCCGACGTGATCTTTTTGAAGAAACAAGAATATCGCTACATAATTCTCCAATCAGGATGGAAAGAAGGTCAAATCAAGATAATCAAGATCTTGTTGTTGGTACTTCAATTGAAGCATTTTCTTCAACAAACGTCAACAATTCAAATCAAGTCTCAAATCAAGTAAACACCACATTACTTCCCTCCGTGGTGACCCGACATTATCTGTAACTACAGATAGGGGATCTCAATTTGAATCACAAATTTTCAATACCCTATCAAAAATGGTTGGATTCAAGAGAATAAGGACGACTTCGTATCATCCTGCTTCGAATGGAATGATAGAACGATGACATCGAACATTAAAAACAGCTATTTGCTGTCATGGAAAAGAAGATTGGAAAGAAATTATACCGATCGTTTTATTAGGGTTACGTACGACTTATAAAGAAAATATTGGTTCATCAGCTGCAGAAATGTTATATGGACAAATTTTAAGATTACCAGGCAAACTCTTTTTGAAAGAAATGACTCCAGTCAATCAAAGAATATTTCTGCAGAAATTACGGGAACACATGAAGATGTTGAAGCCACATCAAACAACTCATCATATTAAAAATAAGGTATTCATACATAAAGATTTAAATTCATGTACGTATGTATTTTTGAGAACAGATGCAGTCAAACCACCTTTGACACCACCGTACGAGGGTCCATTTGAGGTAATTGGAAGACCATCAGATCGAATCTTCACTATCAAAATTAATGGCCAGCTCATTAACATCAACTGGAAGATTGAAACCGGCATATTTCGAAAATCCGGATCAAAATGAAAATTTGGAAGGAATTACAGATTGTTCATCATCATTTCCAGCCAGAGAACAGAGAAGAACTTACCCTGGATCAAAAGAAAAGAAGATTTAATGTTTAAAAGTATTGCTATCACTCAGAGGGGAGTAATGTGGCGGATGTAGATAATGTAAATTTCTATTTTATCAACAACGTTAGATTTCTATTTTATCGACAATGATAATATCGATTAATTGTAAATTATGTTAAAATAATTTAGACACATTGTAAATATTAATTCATTTATTTATTGTTTTCTATTAACGATTGTGTTTTATAATAACAGATCAAATTAAACCTTCAAAGAAACATGATCTCAAATTTATTAAATATTTAAGAGAATAATTTATTTATAAATAATTCACGTCTAAATAATTTAATTACTCAGTTAAGTACGGAGCTATAAGTGTGGAAGATTTACATTATTAATTTATTCTGGAATACTCCACATAATCGTATCATACGAGCCATCTATGTGTAATATGGTAAACTAAACAGGAAGATTAGTTTACAATAAATTACCTCAGGCATGTCCAAGAATAGCTCACTTCGCCGCGTTTTCGAGGGAGACGCCTACTTTTCCCGACCGCGCGTCTCGCTCCCCGTAGCGGCCGTAGTTCTCCGAGCTCCTCAGGCTCGTACCTACCGGTTGCGGTATGTATTGCATGTGGCGCTTTGGGGCAACTCTCATACCCATAGGTTTCACACATCACCCATGAGATACTATAGTCAATGCGTTTTTTTTTTGTCAGTGGTATCCCCTATAGGACTATTCCACTGCGTCGCGCACGATAATTTCGAAAAAATAAATTTGGAAAATAGGTTTTATTATACTGTCAAAATTTTCTCACGGGGAGCGAGACGCGCGGTCGGGAAAAGTAGACGTCTCCCTCGAAAACGCGGCGAATTGAGCTATTCTTGGACATGACTGAATTACCTGGTGGTACTCGATAAGAATGCGAAATTCTCGTTATTCGCTGAGAAGATTACCACTACTACTTCAAGTTTATCGCATCGTGTGTTGTGAACTTCGCGCCCCTTGCCACTGTGCCGTCGCGAGTAACACTTTGGCTGTTCCGAATGTTATATCTCTGGTTATATATATATATATATATATATATATATATATATATATATTATAAATAAGAGAGGATTTTATATCACTGATCTCTATACCCAGACAGCACACAGACGTCTCAAAGCCGTCTTTGAGACGTCTGCCGCAAGACGGTCAGGCGGCTTAAAGACGTCTTAGCGGTCGCCCGACGGTCGCTGGAGCGTCGCTGGAGCGTCGTGTGTTAACAAACGGTACGTCTTAAAGACGCCTTTGAGACGCCTCTCAGATGCCTTTGAGACGTCTCTTAGACGTCTCTAAGACGTGTCTTAGATCGTTTTGAGGGTCTGTTAGGCGTCTTTTGAGGGTCTGTTAGGCGTCTTTTGGGCACCTAAAAGACGACTGTTTCGGAATTTTAAAAAAAGTCATATCGACGGCGGCGGCCTGGACGGGTAAGATCGGTAGTAGTTATTGGCACCTGTCAGGGGGCTTCCTGGTTATAGTTTTGTCATCTGCTACAGTTGTTGCGTTGTGCTCTCGTCGTCGGGGTCTCCAATTAGGCGGCGGCTGAAATGTGGGGGTAAGGGCGGAAGGGAAATAAAGCGTGTTTCGATCTGTACCCGCTAGAGGATTCGTCATCAGTAAGGCTAACTAGCGGGCTCTGCCTTAGAAACAGTGATATCGTAAGGACGGCTTAGGACGGTATATATGTATATGAATCGGCGACGGATCATGTACTAGCGGGAAAGGCGTTTTCTTATCTCTCTGTCCATCTGGTGACGAGCATAGGAGAAAGCCGCCACATTATATTAAAGATATGTTACGGTCGTCTCAGATAATTCGTTAAAATCATATGAATGGAAGTAGAAAAATGACCGCCCCAAACTGGCGCAGTCACTTTTATTATTGCAGCGGCGCAGATACACACTTTACATTAATTATTGTACCATTAATTAATTATTGTTCTCGAATCGTGGACAATAGCACATCAGTTTCGCATATATTACCCTTTTTTATTTAATTCCGTGAAAAAAAAACAATCAAATAGTAAAAGTCTATATAAGGAATTTCTCTACTTTTATCATCCATGTGTTTATAATAAATGATATTTTGAAGAATATTTTCATTATCATTCCAAAAAACAGGAAACTTAAGAACCAGTATTTTAATCATTGCACAGCAAACTGATCCCTGTCGTAACATCTCCAAATTCAAGTTGTTCAGTCTCGGAAAAGACGCCTCTAAGACGCCTTATTTCAGACGCCTCAAAGACGTCTCCCAAAAGGCGTCTCTGAGACGCCTTATTTCAGACGCCTCAAAGACGTCTCCCAAAAGGTGTCTCTGAGACGCCTTATTTCAGGCGTCTCAAAGACGTCTAAGAGGCGCCTTAAAGACGTCTAAGAGGTGTCTCAAAGGCGTCTGAAAGGCATCTAACAGGCGCCCCGAAGGCGTCTTTAAGACGTACCGTTTCTTAACCCACGACGCTCCAGCGACCGTCGGGCGACCGCTGAGACGTCTTTAAGCCGCCTGACCGTCTTGCGGCAGACGTCTCAAAGACGGCTTTGAGTGTGCTGTCTGGGTATTTAGATAAAAAATTATTTAAATTGACGGTTCGAATAAAAAATACTTTATCTTTATTCGTTATTAGAAGATCCGAATAAAAAATATTGACACCGGAATAGGTACATTGGTGTGAAACCACTACACTACTAATTCAATTGTAAAACTTCATTTTTTATAATTTTTTTATGGAACTTGCGCCAACATATTTGTAGCATTTTTTCAATTAAAGTGTTTAGTGCCATTTTAACCGGAAGGACGCCACAAACAAATTGGCGCAAATCCCATTAAAAAATTTTGAAGGATAAAGAAGTTTTGCAATTGGATTAGTAGTGGTTTCACACCGATATACCTGACACGGTGGCGGGTCAATCGGTCCCCTTTATTGTACTACCCAGCCACGGCTACCGGGGCAGCCCGAACTCCAGGGCCTGCGCGTTTAGCGCTCGTCGTCGTCTATTCGACGAGCCGACAAAAAATTATTTGACCGCACAGTGGTCAAAACGAGCTCGCTGCCCGTCAAAACTGTTTTTGCAATGTTTTAAGAACTAAAGCCATAGTAAAGTTGGATTTGTCTTGACATCAGCTACAGCAACATGTAATAAAAAATACTTAGTGTTTTAGACTTATGAGATTTTAAAAAATGAAATATAGTCTAATGTCAGTCTAATGTACATTCGATAGCAAATGGATCGACGAAACTCTTACGAATCAGACGGGTAAGACTCAAAATCGCGTTGGAACTGTCGTTGTGTTGTCAAGAGACGAACTGATCGATCAGCTGATGGTGCGTCGAAGTTGATTGATAGATTGTTGTCGATATTTATTTGTCGATATCGTAATCGTCATGCAAACGTAAATTCTGTAAGCTGATACATATGAATACTTAGTGTAATATGCACAATGCTGAATAAAATGAAATAAAATTACTAACACTTAGTGGCATTTAAATAAACAAGGGGACCATTTTTTTTCTCAAAAAAGTTAATTTTTTCTATTGAGATTTATAGATAACTGAGTAAGTGATTAACGTTTGTTGGAAACATATTTTTGCCAGATTATCCGAAATGTTCAAAACATCTCCAGAGAGCTTCTTTTGGGCCACTAGTGATGGGCACAATGCCCTATTGTGCGGAAGTGCACTGATTACTTTATTGCTGGACATACCGACGGCAATGATTTCAGGTCTCTAATCTCCTAGGTGCGAAGACACAATTTTAATAACGGCGCATCGTCCGCGTCCATTTACAGAATGGACATTGGCTTGCACTAAAAAGATTATTTAGTATATGAAAAATTAAATGACTTAATTATAAAAGTAATAGTGAAACTAAGCTGAAGGAAAGGCACGTATTTTAAGGTACAGCAATCATATTATTAGTAAAAGAATTTCAATTGTTTTTTGAACTCCTCTTCTTTGTAATAATAAGCAGCTTTTAAATATTATAATTTAAAGCTCAAAACTGTAAAATACATGAAGAAAATGATTTAAAGTAAAAAAATAAATATGATTCATTGTCAAATTTGGAAAAAGAACTAATAATCGTATATTTAATATTTACATATAATAGCAGAAGGTTCAACGAAACCAACAACTGTTTATATGAATCAATTCCAAGATTAAAGAAGAGCGTTAAATAGGTATTTCAATTTTCAACAACAATTATTATTTTGTTTACTATCAATAAATAAAAGTTTATTTATATGAATCGAAAAAGCATATTGTTTAAATATCGCGTTAGTTTGAATATCTTGTTCGAATTTCGCGAATATCGCGATCTGTATTCGTTGGAGACCCCTCCGATGTTACTCGTCCGAGGAGTTCGTTAAACCACAATAAATCGAGCAAAAACGGCGTGACTTTCTGGTTACCGGTAAAAGTCAGCCGATAAACACGGTAAGCCGTTGTGCACAGGTCAAACAATGTTCAAATTGAACTCGTTCGCGATGGTACGGTGAGAGAGAGAACAATGCATATACAGGGTGAGTCACCTAACGTTTGTACCTCAAATATCTTTGTTGTTTCTAAAGATACGTAAAATATGGTAAGGACAAAGTTGAATGGTACAACGCAGCTGACACAATGCCAAAAAAAATTTTGTTTTTGTGTCTTTTTTTTTAGAGATATCAAGGTCACCTTGACTTTTTTAAATGGAACCACCCTTTTTTAAACACATACAATGATAGTCCCTTTCATTACGAATTCAGTGACTATAATTATTCAAGGACATTCAAGGTCGCGGACAGAGATAACGTATAAGATTTAATATCGATACATGCCTGTAAACGGGCTTTGAAGGAATGTTGAACTCTGTCCGTGACCTTGAATGACCTTGAGTAATTATAGTCACTGAATTCGTAATGAAAGGGACTACCATTGTATGTGTTTAAAAAAGGTTGGTTCCATTTAAAAAAGTGAAGGTGACCTTGATATCTTGTTGAAACTCTAGCTATTAGGAAACGGAAATGAAGAGGTAAATGCAGTGTAGAGAATGTAGATAACAAGAATTATAATGTAACGAAGAATATACAGAAAAGGGGGGTGAAATATGATACAGTGGTATGATGACCGGATGATACAAACCGTGAAGCTCACGATTTGGATGAATAGATGAATTCTCGTGAAGCTCACGAGAATTGCAGTGGAGATGGTGTAACTGTGTGCCGCGCACCGAAGTAAACACCAGCGTTAATTGTCACTGTCGGTAGATGACGAGAGCGAGCGCGGTTTCGGCGCGCCTATTTATACTTGTCCGGGACCATCGGTTAGGAAGGATTGAGGAGTGGGATTTTTGAAATTGCAAGGATCCGCCAGCACCTAACGTTCGTTGGCAATCGGGGCATTGCCCTAACGACCGGTGCGGCGAGGGAGACAATGGAAAATAGGCGTTGGATTTAAAATATGGAATATCGGAAGGATGGCCCACGAGACAAGTACAGCGGGAAACGTAAACAGTCGGCGCCGAAGGCGTTTACAATCGCGGTCGTTCACCGCGATGCACGAGTCGAGCTCGTCAGCTGAGCTCGACGAGGTACAGAAAAACTGCCGAAACGCGAGGTTCTTATGTCTAAGCCCCACGTTGGGCGCGGGTAAGAAATCGACATAAGAACCAGGCTCGAGCGGTATAAGAAACCTATTATACTAAAGGAATCGCGTCGCGGAACGTGACTCTAAATTGGATTACATCTTAAACAATCTCTAAAAAAAAAGACACAAAAACAAAATTATTTTCTGGCATCGTGTCAGCCCCGTTGTACCATCCAACTTTGTCCTTACCATATTTTACGTATCTTTAGAAACAACAAAGATATTTGAGGTACAAACGTTAGGTCACTCACCCTGTATACAGACATTGAACCGAGACAGACAGGCAAGAGGGAGACAGTGCCGCGTAGCGGCTCAACTGACACTCGCGCGACGTTTGTCTAAGCCTGCCAGTTCTTCGTCACTTGCTTTCGAGACGTTCTAGCTGTCTCGCTTCTGGCTGTCTCTGAACTCTTCGGTCGCGCCGTTGAATTCTTGTTTCAAGTCTTCGACGGCGAGCTATTGCAACGACCGCTCGAAACGAACTGGCCTCGCTTTCGAGATCGTTCCGCTCATTAAAAAAGGAGAGATTAGCCTAGCGAGTTTTATGGAACTCTGGATTTTCCGAGTTTCGATAATTAAAAGTATTCTTATATATTTTACTGCCGTACGACCTTTCGAACCGGGCTGAGCTCGCATACGAGTTCGCTACAGGAAATTCGAATAGCGTTGTACCGGCAATAGTGACACGATCAAGCCACGGCATCCCCCGGGCTTTGATAATATAAACAGTGCACGGTTACGATAGCTGCTTAGACCTTTCTAACGTGGCTATTGTTTCCCCGCACGACAGGTGTATTTCGGAGTGATTGACGCGAGTTACGTGTTCGTTCCCCGAATTCACGGCATGCCAATAAAGAAATATTCTTGCAAGAAACCGTGGTTCCGCTTCCTTACGGCAACCCGTGTTTCACGGAGAACACTCTTTCAGAGAACGTTTTCTGCCATACGCCCTGGCATACGCTTTGACGTCCCAGCGCAGCAGACGTACCGATACTCTGATTGTGATACGGTCAATTCATTATACGCTTTGGCGGAATTGATCGGTCCATCCACAGGTCCTGAATCGTAAGGCCTAGACTAGTCACTCTCCATAGACTGAGAACGTGACGACGAGCTCAGCAGACTCGACCCGTTCAACCGACATAGTTGCACCTGCCATATACACCGTCGCTTGTACGACGGAGATAGTATTCCGAGTGGGGATCGCGGCAGGTTGAACAACGCTTACGCTATACGCCGTTATTATTGTGCGCAGATAATAATTAGTGCGTGTAAGTGGTGAGTTGGCCACGTCTTCCACCGAGATTGACAGCCGCGTGACGTATTGAGTCGCGCTCGTGCTTGAAATCGAGGTAGCCGGAGCACGGGGCAATTCGGCTGGATTATCGAACTTGGAGCCTTACAACCTCCTTGTAAGATTGACCGCCACCCCTACGCTCAAGCACACGCAGTAGAATCGGTTTAACTGTGACTACGCCAGTGCGAGCGGACGAATTCTCGATCATCGAGATAAGTCATAAAATACAGTCCACTAACTCTGCGTTTTGAGCAGATTGTCTGTATTCCCTCTCCACGACAGCGATTACCGCAGTCAGGTGAGTACGGGAAACAGCGTCTCGAACGGGCACGTTACGTATCGTATAGGTGTTTAACATCTTCGTTCGGTACTTTTGATTTTTCAGACGCCAACGTCGATAGACGCCACAACCAGACGACCCTCCAGGGAGAGAGAGAGAGCGAGACCAGCACGCGGACCGCGTGCCAACCTCGGGTTTTTGATTTAATAAACGACCCACCATTAGGTGGGTCACTATCAATATAAAACCGCTGTACAAAAAAATTACTTTCCCGCACATTCCTATTTCCTCATATTCGAGCCACTGTTAAAAAGTCGTTGAATTGCATTGATGCGACCAATGCTCCGACCGTTCCGTAAAATGCGCCCCGTTGGTGAACTCATGAATAATAATTAACTTTTAACTCTTATTTATTAGAAACTATACAATGGTTAATGTAGATTGATTTAGCGACACGTCTATTCTATTTGCTGTCTCGCTTCTATCTGTCTTCTTTCTTTTCGTCAACAGCCGTCTTTTTAAATCCATCGATCGGACGGCTCCTCTGCGATATGTTCAGGGGAAGCAACTTCATATCGTCGTAACAGTATTATACAGTCCACCTTTTTAACACATTTATTCAGCTTTAAAATGAGTATAGAAACACGGAGCCTTATATTTAAACAGAGATTAAATATTCAGGTCGAACTAATAATGTATTAACTCGTTTCGTTTACTTTTCCAAAATTGTGACAATAACGTGGAAAATAGCCGAAATACGCGCTGCGCATTACACGACAGTAAAAATTGACAACTATGCGACGAATATTCTCGGATATTCGTTACCTCTGGTACGATTCCTTCGATACCTTAAATTCAATATAATTCCTAAACTCACCACTCTAAATCGTAGAGGGCATACTAAAACCACAGACGAGGTATAAGAGTAGACCACTCACCCAATGTATGTTTCTGTCTCACGCCCCGGGGGCTCTAGAGCCCCCTTACCATTCCGTGTCACATCCTACCGTATCGACCAGAACTAATATTGTGGAACTTATATTCTACAACGGCGCTGTTACTGATAGAATTTGGTATCGAAATGTCGGGGATTGTATAAATGATTTATGAAACAAAAGAATATTGTGTCCTTTTAATTCCGTTATGTCTGTTACACGACTGCATCGAAGAAGACGCTTCTGCATGGGAAATCTTATATTCAGATAAATCATATACATACATAATACGTATGTATACATGATTTACCTGAATATTACATATACATATATTACTTTATATTGCATGCGTTTAGTAAATATTGCATTTACTTATAAAACTAGCGTTTCTTAATCTATTTCCTTCCTTATTTCTATCTAATCGCTTTGCTATTCTATTTCTCGCAAACAATGAAGCGAAACAAAAATAAAGCCCATTATAAAAAATGTGTCTATTCTTTTTAGGGTTTAACAAACCGTAATAGAGCAGACAGTATTTCTTTTCATTCATTTCGAATGAGAGATATTGATCGGTGCATAACGTGGCTGATTAAATGTGGTTTAGGTGATTGGGTGAAAATGGAACTGTTTGATAAAAGATTACAAAAAAAATATGTATGCAGTCAACATTTTTCTAAAAAATTTTTTTCACGAGTCGGGTAGACTGCGCAAAGATCCCGTACCGGTAATTTTTTATTCGTCCGTTATAAATAATAATAGTTTGAGCACTGAATCAGACACTATATCTGTACAAGATGACGTTTCATCAATACAAAGCTGCAATGTTTTGGGATAGCAGCTAATGGAAGCTCAAATGCAATTAGAGCAAGAGAAGAAAAAATATAATATTCTTCGCTTGAATGGCCAGCTAAGTGTAAGTCAATGAATCGGTTGCAAAATAAGCTTTCTTCAGGCAATATAGATGAAACATGTTTGAAGAAAGCAATTTCTAAAAGAATATCCGGTTATTTATTAACATTTGTTAATATCGTTAATATTCGCCAAATCGTGGCGAATTTTTTCGAAAAAGGAGCAAGAATTATGCATGACAATGCACTACACTTTTCCCGTTTTATATCATAAAATGCGTGATATTTTTGGTTTTCATTTGCCATGTCCAACCACAATTATTCGATGGTTCGGGAAAATTGACATTTGGCCAGGAATTTGTCAAAATTTATTTAATGCATTGAAATTAAAGTCTGCACACATGGAAATTGCAGATCGTAATTGCATTTTTGTATTTGATGAAATGGCCATCTAAAAGTATCTCGATTTCCACCCAAAACAGCAGGTCATTGAAGGTTTCGAAGATTTAGGATTTTTGGGAAGAAATGTAGCTGTGGGTACACAGGTCTTGTATTTATGATACGCGGGCTGTTCACTAATTGGAAACAAGCGTTGGCTTTCTTTGTATCAAAAACTAGTGTTAAGAAAGACGAGTTGTCAATTATTTAAAATAAAATTTTACATGCATTACATGAGACAGGTTTGAAAGTCAGAGCAGTTGTTTGCGATCAGGGAAGTAGTTATCAAAGCGGAGCGGATGAACGTGTCTCTGTTGAAACGCCATTTTTTATAAGAAATGGTGAAAAAATTTATTACACTTTTTATTATCTCCATTTATTCAAGAGTATTAGAAATAATTGATTAAACTATGATTTTTGTATTAATGATCGTATAGTTTCGTGGCGCGGAAGCCGAAACGACCATTTTTGCAAAGGAAAATGTCGCTTCAAATGGCCTCAGGAACCTCCCCTTTGAAGGAAGCGAGACATTTTTGGGACAACCTGTATATTGTGACGTCGCCTCTTTTTCTGCGCGTTTTCCGCGTACGAAAGGAGATGCAACTCCGGGATTTTACAGGCGCTGAAACCGGGCCTCGGCCGGCGGTACGGACGAGGTCCTTCCGGCACAAAACGCGATTCGAAAACTCGATAGCGATACGGATGACCGATGTTCGGGCGCCAGGTATCGGAAGGATACCACGCGAAGCGAAACGGTTTTTTACACTTAGAGAAACGAATCGAGAATTTTCGTTACCGAGTTTCGAGCTACGTTATGCGATTCGCGAAGGGTCAGAGGTGCGGACGCAGGAAGGACGAGAACTGCCCTTACGGCAAAGCGGATCTCGCAGGTCGAGAAATGACAATTCAATTTGTCTCGAGATTAATTTAATCGGTGTCCAGAAATTACAATTTTGGCTGCCACGTGGCCACGACCCGGGAGCCCGCGCTCTTTATACAATTTTAGGGAATTGGTGGACGATCGCAGCGCGGGGTTGTCAATTTCTTAAATAGCGCGAGGATACGGTAGGCCCGTATTCAAGTCGATGAAATCGACATAATTACTCGCGAACGCAGGTGAACGGCGCAATTACAATGGGACTGTTGTGACGATTCCCGGAATGGAACGGAGAGAGCGTGCGACGGCATGCGATCTTTTCTCTCGCTTGCTCGCGCGAGCACGCTATACCCGCCATCGCGATTTTACGCGACCGAGATCTATGGACGATTTATTCTAACGCCACGAAAATTACACTCACTCTTCCGACGCGACTCCTCCGAGGAAAACTTCCTTTACCTGACGAAATATCTCTCAGTTTCACAACGCCGGCAAATGGCGTGAGATGCGAACGCGAGGCGAGACGCGCCTCAGCCCGTACGAACTCGAGGACGATGCGAGAAACGTATCGTCCTTACGCGAAATTATCCAAAAACCACTTCACGAAATATTAAGGGAAAGATCACTGGTCGACTTACCGTTTTCCGGAGCTGGTAGCGCGTCTTTCGGATAGTATTCCTAAATCCCACTCGGTACTATAGTTTGGGTTCACGATACTCGCTATATAGGACTCGGCACGACAGTGATCCTTCGCGATTTCGGCAACGACGATTTACCCGGCGATCCCCACCCTACTCATTATTCGAAATACCTAATTGGTCAGTCTCGCACGCGAAATATTTAATTTGTGGGTCTCCAACGGATGTCCCCTGGCCCTAGGCAACATCCGGATTTTCCACAACGATCGCCTTATGGCGACCGGGGCGTCCAAGACTGTCCCAGGGCGCTTCCACACCATCCACGCTTATGGAACCCCTTCCTGCGGGATGAGACGACGTCGAGGCCTTTCAGGTGGAGTTCTTCGGGAGGAAAGTCCGATGTTGGAGGGGTTCCAGACTTGAGTCGCCTCCGGGTTGTTCGGCTCGTATGTGTCGGCAGTCCTTTTCTTAACCAATGCACTGGACGTTTTGGGTGGCCAGTGAAATCGCGAGGAGAGATCCCACGAAGGGAGCCGCCTTAGACATCCTGGGGCGACTGGGGGTGCGCGGTTTGAATTAGCCGCCCATCAGTGATTCGCGCGGGATTTCCTCGGGGAGCGCTCTCGAAATTCGTGACTGTCGATTCGGTACGCTAGATGGCGGTCCGGTCCATTCGAAATGCCGTTTCGGCCGCAAAGAATAATGTAAAAGTGACGTTGCATAATCTGCAACGTCACAATATATCAGTGTTTTATATACAGCTGATACAGAGAGGAATCTATATATAGATTTGTGCGGTTACGCAACAGCAGCACAACGTTGACATTAGTGATGGGCACCATCGACTAAAAACTATCGACTAAGTCGATAGTAACTAACTACTAATTTCAGTCGACTACTTTTTTGAACCATCGAACTATCGACAAAATTCAGTTGTCTGAAGCTGTCGCTTGATCCATACAATGCTGGAACACCGATCAACCAGTGTTGTAAGTGTTGCGGAAGCGCGTGGAGGAATTCAGGGACTTTGGTAGGTTCGGGTGCCCGTGGAGCGCTGAAGCGCTCTGCTCGTGGAAGGTGGATGTTGGCGTAAGAAAACACTGTTTCAAATAAAATTGATGGAAGATAAAAAGACTTTATTTATGAAATCTCGAGGTGTATGCTCTACGACTCCAGAATAATATCTGCCGATATCTCCTTCTCTCAGACGGCTCCTCGTCCCCTTCGGTCTTCCGCTCCCGCTTCGTTTCCTTGGCCAATAGGAAAATTCGGCATCTCCAGGTGGACGTTGATTCGCTGGATGGTCTCCCTCCAAGTTGTAGATCGTCGGTGATTGGCGGTGGTGGTACCGTGGAAGCGCGCGCATGAGGGCGGTGGCGTGTACGAGGGAGCCCGCCAAAACAAGGGATGTGGGGGTGTTTACGCGCGAAGATCTAGACCGCGGGGTCCCATGGTGGGACTGCGCAAGAGAGAGGTCCGAGGGAAAGTTCTAAGAGGCCCTTGACCGAGGGTTTATGACTTCCTGTTCTGGCGAGTTTGGAACTACGAATTTCTAAGTGAAATATGAGAACTCCTTCGAGGAGATGCGTGACTGCGCCTAAATTCCTCAATTAGTCTCGCACATCAGGATTACATCTAGGTTTTCCGTGGGAACTCTCTTGTCGTTTCTTTACTTATTCTAAGCTATTCCTGCCGCGATTAAATATACAACGAATCCGCGATTTTGGCCTAGACATTACTTTTATATTCAAATTTCCCTCTCATCGCCATTAATCAACCTATGGCGCAGTAGCGCTATCGTAACTATGTTCGCGTGGTCACGCAACATAAGTATTGAAGAATTTCTACTGTAGCGCCTCTGCGGTGGAGTGAGGAAGTTTTGATAGTTTTCATTTGATCCGCACTCTGTTCAGTGATGCTAAGTTAATGGCAGGGGTTACGAGAATTTCCCCCACCATGCACACACACAACTGCACAATCCGCGCGTACGTGAGCTCAGCGCTTCGGATGACTTCGGACGACTTCGGACAATTTCGGGAGTTGAGAGAGACGGCGAAATGAGCCTTTCTCTCTCGCTCTTGAAACGCTGAAACGATTTTGGCTTTCCGGATATTTTCGCTTTCCGGATAGTTTCACTTTCGGATAGTTTCACTTTCGGACTAAGATATCTCATAAGGAGAAAAAATTTCGAAAAAAATTGTATTACGGAAATACGCGTTTTAGGACCTTCTGATCACGTTGAGACTACTAAAAAAATAGATTTTTTCAAAATTTCAAATGTTTGTTAACAATTGCATTTAAATGGATAAATAGATTTCAATGGAATTTTATATTTAAGTTTTATATTTTCATTTCAAGATCTGGTTAATTTTTTAACACAATCGGTACATATATTCGTTATTCGTAAAAATTAAAAAGATGCTCTAAATAATGAATCTCACAGGGAATTAAATAATATTACCTAAAAAAGTTAAATAAATTTTTTCCCCTATCTTCGCTTATAAAGGATTTTCAATTTTCAAATATAAAGGTTTAACAGGCGTATGTTATATTAAAATTTTATGTGTATATACATGTATATATAAATATATTATAGTTGTGTATATATGTATAATATACTTACTCTTTTTGTTTATTTTGGGGATATAGGGAAGGATACCAAAATAACTTCAAATCAAATATACAATTAAAAATAAAATATTTTATTTGGCAGAAGAAACTAAAGAATACCAGCATTTGCTGCTAGGATAAGGGAAACTGCCAAAACCTTATCAGTACTCACAGAACAAAAATTACATGTATAACGCGAAGCATATATATCATTTTTAATAACTAAATGACAAAATTTCATGTTTAATCTTAATCTGAATATTACGAATAACAAAAATAAAATAAATACTGCACATATATAAGATTCAATATAAGTATAGCAACAATAGAAATAAAAATATCACTATTCTCAAATAACAATAAAACAATTGTCATCACAATGAGCAGGTAAAGGACACTGTACGTGTACCCTCGTATCAGGTAGAGAGGCGACGCGAGCGCGCCGCTATTTTATGGTCCCTTGTCTATACCGCTGGTCTCAAGAAAATACCAGCAGACTGTATACAACTTAATAACCCCATTTATACCTCGAGAACAGTATTAATAACCATTCTTGGCCAACGACATCTTTTTAATGGAAGGGTAAAAACCGTGAAATTCTCACCGGTTTGAATGGAATATAATCATGAATCTTGTTGGTTTCTAGAAAATATGCCAAAAATTTGGACATTACTAAAAACAGATTGTCTATTTATTACATAACCATATAACTAAATGTAACCAAATTTTTTTTCAAAATATAAATAATCACAGCTCCCCATAACAAAGGCGTAAAAAAGAATTTGTTTAAATTTCAATAGTACAATTTGTTTATTTAATTTTTATAAAAGACAACGAAAAGTGAACATATCATGACAAACATTCGACACTTTAACCCTCGAACCATTTGAGGTTCGTCGTGTGTTCAAGTGGACACACGTGCGCTGAACCCTTGTTTTATGGCTTTCAGTAATCAGTTCATTTCGCTTAAAATGCATCGTATGATTACGGGAGTAACGTCGATGTATTCCTTACGTTTTCCTGATGAAAATGCTACTAAACACTACATAAATCGGATTATTTTTAACAAAGATGGGCAAAAATAAGAAAATAATTTTTGCCCTATAATTGCCTTATAAATAATCCGAATTGCATCGTGTTTGGTGCCGTTTTCATCAGGAGAACATAAGGAATCGTTTGCCAGTACTTCCATTAAGATCCGACGAAAAATACGGAAAATGATAATCGACTTCGGTTGGGTCTAGTTCTGTTTGTTTTTTTTATGACCCATGGTAACCCGGCGGTCGAGTCTCGGTTGCGCTCGGAAAAGCTTGAAACTGTTCTGAGTTACCCGATTCTTTCGGTCTACTCGTTTGTTCGGTCGGCTCGGTTGGATTCGGGTTGCTTGAAAAATTCAAGTTACTTGGTTTCTTTCGGATAGCTTGAATCTTTCAAGCTGCTCGGTTCTCTCAAGTACTCGGCTCGGCTCGGAAATCGTGTTTCGGATTGACTCTGCTTGAGACCGGCTTGAGACCGTCTTGAATTTTCGATTTTTCCGACAGTTCTACATTGCATGCCCACGATGCATCACACAGCATTACCAAAAATTATGAGGTAATATGTAAATTATAAGACGTACCGTAAGCCCACCCACCGCGACAAGGTAGAGACGCATAGGGAGGGAATGACTGGCGTCACATGCTTTGTCCACAATATCACAGTAGGGAGAAAGGAAAAGCGCACGCGGCATCAATAGGTGGTATATATTTTGAAAACATTCATTTAAAATTCCATGTACATGGGAAGAAATAAAAAAGAATAACTAGAAGTAATATCTTGAATTTAAAAATAGTTCATATAAGATATGAGAAGAAGTGAAATGAAATAATATTAAAAAAATTAAGGAATACAAAAATATGAGATGTAATGAACATAGAGGAAGAGTATTTATACTGAGACATATTTTACTGAAGAAACTTTGTAGATATTTAAAATCACACAAAATTAAACATTAAATAGATGAAAAACTTGTCCTTAAGTGATTAAGCATGTCACGCCTTTGAAAAGAGGAAAAAAAGAGTGGAGAAATATGAAATGAACAGATATGAAGGAAGAATGAAAAGAAGATAATAGTTAGATAGGAAGCAAAACGGTTGTAAATGTAAATCATAAATAATTTAATTCTAAAATATTATTAAAAATTTGAATAGATACAAGACTAATGGTTATGAATATAAATTCTTATATGACATTAACTCAAAATGATGTTGGCCAATCGGCATTGTACAACTAGTATCTCCGCAGGCCTTAAAAGCTGATTTAATTACGGCAATGGAATTTAAAGAATCGCGACTAAATTTATTTCTTTTAGAGGTTTTGACATCGGTTAGAGTAGAGAAAATTCTTTCTGCTTCTGCATTTGAGTGAGGAAGAGTCCTTACAATATTCACGAGTTGTTTCAAGACTGGGAACAGGAGGTTGTGATCTTTATCCTTTGCAGAATTAATTTGGACACACATGTCATCAAAGCACAGCTTTGACAGTTGTTCGCATTGCGCTTTGTCGAAGGTGCAGTGCAATTTAGTCCATTCTTCTTTTAATTTTATATGGTCGAAAAATTCTAATTTTTGTGCAACGAAAATCAAATTTTTTAAACTATGTTCCCTATTGCTATCAAAAAGTGCCAATCTGGAATCAAAGACGTGTAAGCTTCCTAAAAATGTATCTTTTAACGGGAAACGTTTTATTATATTACTAATGGCTCTAATGTAAAAAGCAAAACAATATTTTTTGATTTCAAGAAACGCTTCCTTGGACAAAGTATTATCTTCGACATGGTCTTTTAAATAATGCTCGCACTCAAAACCGAGGTAGATGTCCTTCAATTCTAACAAATTGTTAATCGAAAAAAAATCTACGTTAAACATTGCATCGGTTGCTGTTAAAAATTCGGGTTTTAAAATATTTCCGCAAAACTGTTGGAATAAAACTCTAGATTTTCCGTACAGTAAATGAATGGCTGTGCTCCGAGTTTGAAAAAACACGTTAAAAGAATTAAAATGATTTAAAACATATTTAAGAAACAAAAGATAAGCTTTAGTTTCTGTCTTTTTTATAGTGTAAAGTAACTTATCAGCCATATCGTTTTTTTTATTTACAATAGCTTTGACATTAAAAAAAGATTTAATGAATCCCAGCATTCTAAAATACGCGTTACGCAAGCGTACATGGCCAGCCAACGCGTGTCGCACAATTTTAAAATTTTTTTAGATTTATCGTTAACAAATATTTGAAAATTATCAAAATTCGCCGACCGTTTGGCGCTACTATTAATGTAAACCGTTAAATTACGAATAAATTGTTCAATATAAGCGGGGATTTCCGAACATGCTTTACTGCATACTGATGCCGCGGAATGGCAAATACAATTGACTGTTATTAATGAAGGACATCTCCTTTTAAGTTTTGAGCAAAATGAAGAAGAGATCATTACTGATGCATTGTCACATGTGAGTCCAATTACATTCTGCACAGGAATTTGCTTGTTGTACAATGCTGTCTCAAATAACGAAAATAAACTTTCTGCAGAGCAATCTGTGGCGTCTAATTGTAACAACTCTAATAATTCTGTAAAAACTGCAGAAGTTTCCGAATTTACATATTTAATTAAAAAAGTAAGCCATTTAATATTGCAAATATCTGTGCTTTCATCAACAAATACAGAAAATTTATGATGTCGAGCATTTTCAATAATTCTATTTACTTCTACTTTAGAAAGCACATTTGTAATGATTTTGTTACATTTTAAGCGACTCAAAGTTAATTTACTAGCTATACAAGAATCGGGAAATATAATCTTTAAGTACGCACTAATACGAAAAGGAATATTATGCTCGACAAAAAAAGTTTCAATTCACCACACAAGTTTTTCAATTCCTCAAACCTTGCATAGAGAAAGAGTATTATTCTATAGAGCGGAGACATCACAAGCTGAGATTCCTTACTCCACCGCAGACGGCGCTACAGTAGAAATTCTTCAATACTTACAACACTGTAGTTGACATTGCTATATAATTCGGCTCAAAAACATATGCAACTTTCTCCTCTACATTACTCTATATAATCCGCACCACGCCGAGCGCCATTTTAAAGAGTTTCAATTTCAAATTGTTTCCGTTGAGCAATCAGTATAGATAGTTGATTTAATCTGTTCGTGAGTCGATATTTTTCTACAAAGTAAAATGTCAAATTTTCAAAGCAAATACAAAGGTAAACCCTTTGGTTTTGCAAACATAGACGAGTCTCGGTCTATTCGTGCTGAAAAACATTCAAACCGACGTAAAACTGAAAGAACCAAAACATTTAACGAAAACAGAAATATATTGTACAACCCAATGAATTCACCACTTACTGAAGGTTTGTGAAATCATTTGATAGTGTTTAGTACATTCTGATTTATGTCACTGATGTTTATTACGTTGTTTATTGCTTTTAGAACCAAAGATATCTGCAGCAGTTGAAAATCGTATGACAAGACTATTGAAGTGGAAAATGGAACGTGATAGACGGAAAAAGCTAGAACAAGCTAAAAAGAAACGTCCTTTCGTAGTTGGTAAAGTACATCATAAAGTATACTCTCCGATTATAAAAGACGAACATATTACTTCCACCACTGCAAGTAAGAAGGTATTTAAATCAAATGTGCCAACAGTACCATCGATCCCACAGAAAAGAATTACAAAAGCTACAGAAAAAAGATTAATGCATAAAGCCCAGTTAAACAAAATAAACAATGTTCCAACAAAAACTGATCATCCTGTGAAAAACAAACACACCCAACTTTCAAAGAAACAAGAACAGTCCTTTGCTCCTGCAAATTATAAGTTTAAACCACCAGAAAACTTAAAGCGACTGCCTTTATTTGGTCGTGTCACAAATAGTATAAGTGATAGTTTCAATGAATGTTTGATGTCATTTGCAAGAGTCTCAAGGGTCAGTAGAAAAAGTTGTAGTTCGTACCTTCCTGCAGAACCAATAAACAGCACAGCGTTAAACACATCCTATACTATTGAGAAAAAGCAAGACGACAATACAGAAGATGATAATATAGAAGAAGATACTGGAAGGAAATTCAATGACTCCAAGAAAAGTGAAAAATTCAATGACTCCAAGAAAAGTGAAAAATTTAATGACTCCAAGAAAAGTGAAAAATTCAATGACTCCAAGAAAAGTGAAAAATTCAATGACTCCAAGAAAAGTGAAAAATTCAATGACTCCAAGAAAAGTGAAAAATTCAATGACTCCAAGAAAAGTGAAAAATTCAATGACTCCAAGAAAAATACAAAATTCGATGACTCCAAGAAAAGTGAAAAATCCAGTGTCTCCAAGAAAAGTGAAAAATTCAATGACTCCAAGAAAAGTGAAAAACTTAATGACTCTAACCAAAGTAAAAAATTTAATAATTTTAAGAAAAATAAAGACAATCAGAAATTGAACAACAGCTATAAAGATAATGAAAGTAATGATATAGTGAATGACACTTCTGAAGAAACACAGCCTTTTAAGAAGGATAAATCAATACAATCTGATTTTTCCAATGAACCAATTTTCCTTCCACCACATGTAGTGTCCAGTCGTGGAGAGAACAATGCTAGAAAGGAACAACAGATGAAGTGTGGTTTCAATCTAAATTGCACAACAAATGATTATATTCCAACAAAAGAGCTTGTTATGAAAAATCTGAATACTTCAGATGAAGAAGAGGAACGTACGGCTCAATACTTTGAGTTACTTTTAAATAAAGAAATAGATAGGCAAAGCCAATTGTGTGAGAAGTGGACAAACATAAAAGAAGAACCAGAAATTTCAGAAGATGCCCAGTATCAAATTAATCAAGCTATTGGACAAACAAATTTATTAATGAATAAAAAGTTTGTAAGGTTCCGTAATTTAATTTTTGATTGTACGACTGGGAAAGGAGAAATGTTAGTTACATGCAATGATTTGCAAGGTTTTTGGGACATGATGTATATAGAAGTAGAGGATTGTAACCTAAGGTTTGAAAAGTTAGAACAACTTCGTTCACGAGGATGGAAAGAAGAGGAAGTAATTACAGTTAATAAACCTTGCACAAGAAAGAAAGTAGCTGCAACAAAAAAAACTGTATGCACAAAACCAAGCGGCATTAGAGCATTTTTAGCAAAAAGAAAACAGAATCTGGTTGAAGGAACACAAAGTGGTGAAGCTACAGAAAATCTTGGAATCTCAAATAATGAAGCTTTAAGTAGTAAATATGAAAACAATGAAAATAGTCCAAATTTAAAATGCAAATCGAGAGCATCTAATAAAACAAGATTAAGCTTGTTGCGAAAACTGCAATTTTCTGAAACAAAGACACTTAAAAGTCCATTAACTATGATAAAAATAAGTCAAATGTGCAAAACACCTGAAGTTCAATTAGATGACACTATATCCTACATTAATTCCCATCAAACACCATCAAGAAGCATATTAAAACAGTCAAAGTATTCAAATCAGATAGGATCTTCTATGAAATCAGCACAGAAGGTTAATTTTAATGGCATCGTCATATTAAACAAAGACACAGTAGACGACAAAGCACAGAGAAAGAAAAATTTAGCTGCTGCACTTGTTAAAATAGATAGTCTTGACTTTGACTGTGTTAGCAATGAAACACCAATGCATGCAGAAAAGAAGTTAATTTTTAATGATGAAAGCTTTGAAGAGTCTCCAAATATTTTTGATGTTAGCAGAAATTCTGATTCAAAGAAACATGCAAATATAAATATGTATACTCAGAAGACTATACCATCCATAATAATAGAAGCTGAAACACCATTAAAGAAATCAGTGTTGCATTGTAGATCAAGTACACCATCGCCAAGTAACAAATTGACAAGGCAGGATGCTTTCTGCGAAGATGATGGCAGTTTTTCGTTCAATATTGCAGTTTCCACACCATTCAAAGAAGTTGTAGATAATACAAATTTGAATGAATCCAAACAGAAATTGCAGAAACACGTTTCTGTAAATAAAAAAGAAGAAACAGCTGAACTGAATGACAATATAAAAGTATTGAGAAATAGAAGTATTATTTCAGGAAATACACCAATACAGAAAAGGAGGTACTCTAAAAACCAATCTATGAATGTACAGGAATTAAAGTACAAAGAGAATAAAACTCCTACAAAAGCTAAAAGTAAAAATGTGGATATTGATAGTACGAAGGTTGATACACTTATTAATTCAGAAGTAGATCTATATGACGCTATTCGTGGCATAAGTTTAGAAGAATCATATGGAAGAAGGCGATCTAGCCGAAGAAGTGTCAAATTTTCTGGTAATAATGGTTTTAAGCATTCAGTCATCAATATACTTTTGGTAAGCCTCAATTATTTTAATAAATGTATTTTATTACAGAAAAAGAATGCAGTGGCTGTGTAGAAAAACTAACATTTTCTGTGACTCCTCATGTGAGACGGATTAAACCACAGTTCACTGAAAAGAAGAGAACTGTAGTAACTAAAGAATCAATTGAGACAACAGAGAAACGTAACTATACTTAGCTTTGTTTGTCTTTATTTCTGTAAATATAGTTACTTATTAACCATTTTTATTGCAGTTCCTGAACGGGTTCGCAGATCGAAGAGCAAAAAAGTATAATTGCCAAATTAAAATTTACGTTTTAACTTCTTTATATTGTAAAAGCAGTATACATACATACGAGTATATTGAAAGTTATAACGGACGACAAGTATTGAGAATCTTAAAGTGTCACAATATATTTTCTTTTATTGTAGATTCTCTCTTTAGTATATTTTAAGGCATAAAGTGCAAAGCATAACTTAGGTATTAAATAAAACGATTTTGAAAAATTATTCAGATATCTATGAGATAGTCAAGAGTCTTTATTTGACAGCAAAACATAGTTTAATAAGTGATAGTACAGTAATCGTTCCTGAACGTCCTCCGACTCGTGAGATGCTGGCAACTTACTGCTACCTCGCGGTTAGTTTCTTTGCAATATAGATAGTAGAGGTAGAATTACATCTATACGGGGTCTGAAAAAATGTGGTTATGCGACGATTATTGTAACATACTTTGGTACCCTGCCTTTAAGGTACGACTGAATAATCGGAGAAATTAACATTTATATAATTATCATTACTTATTTATAATGACTAATTATTGCATGTATATTAGCAAACCACTAAGTAGTAGCATGATTGTCTTTACTAAAATGTAACATAAGACATTTTTTTATATGTGTAAATCAGGGTCTGCAAGGTTCTGAAAATAACTTACAAACTGTAATATATCGGTTGTGATTGAAACAGTTATGAAGAACCGAAATAATGTTATAACTGTTATGAGGATATCACTTACGATTACGGCTAAGATTACGGTTCCTGAGAACCGATATTATATCGGTTCTGTTACGGTTCCTGAGATCTCATATTATATCGGTTCTGTAACTGTTATTTTTCAGTTTCAGTATAAAATGAAATTTTATATCGTGTCACAGAACCGAATTATAATCGAAAAATAATAGTTATAGAACCGATATCTTTATTACAGTTATAACATTACTTTAGTTCTAAATAACTGTTTCAAGAACCGAAACTGATATCATAACTGTTTTCAATCCCTGGTGTAAATCTATCTGAATATTTTTATTAGGTGGATTGGAAAAGCTATATACAATTGTATAATATTTGTATTATTATAAATTGGAAATGTGTTGTACAATAAAATTGCATACTGCCATGTGTACGTTAGATTTAAAAATTGAAATATTTGGTATCTCTGCCGTTTGATTTTTTGTTTCAGTAATTTTAGAGAATTTTTTAATTGGTGAAAATAACAACTTCTAAAATACAAATAATTACGTAGCAGCCTTCAGTGTCAAAACTGTACAATATGTTATTTTTACTTTGTTGCGTAGCAGGGTCCAAGTACATGGCTGATTTTAGCATTAAAATGTTTTTTTAGTTGTATAAACTATTCATACATTTTTAAAAAATAAACATTAATGCTTTATAAAACATTTTTAAATCTCTGTTAGTCATTCAATTGTTTTCCTAATATTTCAAGAACCATTCAATTCGTGCTAAAATGTTTAAACTTACACGTTTATAAACTTGTTAAGGTTGCTTTTTGTTAACCCGTCTTATACAATCTTGTTCCGATATAAGGCAACGGTGTTTCGAAATAAAGAAATCGCTATTCCCTCTTCTTTTGAAGTTGTTCGCTCGACATCGCTTACGGGGGAACGGTCCCAACTGTAACACTTCGATTTCAATAACCTTTTATAGTTTATAGGATGACCTTCTATAGAAATATTAGCCGTAAATAATTACCCAGATAGCACCGTACGTCCATAGGACGTCCGTTTTATGTCCGTCGTGTACGTCCGTGGGACGTCCCTCGGACATCAATTTCGGACGTCCGTGGGACGTCCCTCGGACATCAATTTCGGACGTCCGTTTTTACGTCCGTGGGACATCCCCCGGACATAAATTTAGTACGTACCACGGACATCCGTCTCTTATGTCCGTGGGACGTCCCTCGGACATAAATTTCGTACTTGCCAGGGACGTGGGACTTTGATTATTTCGTACGTTTTCGGGTGGTATATATTGTGTTTCTATTATTATACTCAAAATATAGGTTTGTCGCGCAAAAACTTCGAGCAGCGAAACCGCGCGGCGCCGCACAGTGGCCAAAAAGCGACAAAAAATCATAAAAAAATATTTAATAACAATTTTTTTATGATTTTTTGTCGTTTTTTAGCCACTGTGGGGCGCCTCGTGGCTTTGATGCTCAAAGTTTTTGCGTGACAAACCTATATTTTGAGTATAATAATTATTTAAATAAAAATAAATTTTTAAAAATACCACGTTTATAAAACGGTCTAAAAAGTATAAAATAATAATAAATTTAAAAAAATAATTTGAAAAAAATAAAAATAAAATGGACGAAAAAGTAAAAAATAATTTTAAAAAAACCGATTAAAAAGTATAAAATAATTTGAAAATAAAAACAAAAATTTGAAATTGTGAATTTTAAATAGTTGTGAAAATACTTGTAAGATTTAAAATGAAAAAGGTGGGGCGCAAGATAATAATAAAGAGTGTAGGGAGTAGCAGCCGTTGAGAAAACTCACACAACAGTTTGTATCATTTGCGGAGCAATACAATTTTTAGTGATTTAGGTGAACTATTCATGCATCAATTATCTATTGCATGCGCCCCACGTTTTTCGTTTTAAATCTTACAAGTATTTTCACAGCTATTTAAAATTCACAATTTCAAATTTTTGTTTTTATTTTCAAATTATTTTATACTTTTTAGTCCATTTTATTTTTATTTTTTTCAAATTATTTTTATTTACTTATTATTATTTTATACTTTTTAGACCGTTTTATAAACGTGGTATTTTTAAAAATTTATTTTTATTTAAATCATTATTTTCTGCTTTTTATTCTTGTGTGCGTGACATTTTTCAATCGATTTCAAACAATTTTTATAATAAATATGTAACTACTACTAAAAAAATTCAGTCTAACGTTTTACTAATATTCTCAGTGTCAGTTGACTAAAACTGATACAGTTCAATTTTTAAACATATTCAAATGGATGGCTGCGTTGATGATATAATACTTTCAACAAATTTTGTAACTTTTTCAAGAAAATATTTAACGCAAAATATGCAATGACATATCTGGTGATTTGGCGGCTTCCCTGTGAAAATCATTATTAACGAACTGCTCCTTTTTTTGTAGACATTATTTCTGGCACTTTCAAACACAGATTTTTGTTAATTTCTAATCTCCTACACGATATTATTATTATCTATATCATACATGCTCCCCAACGTGAAAAGGCTTCCTCTCCTACTTCTTGCACGTATATTTCAATCGATTTTAAACATTTTGATGAAATTATAACAGAAAGGTGTAACGGTTCTTTCACTTGGTAAACAAAGCGATGATATACTACCGATCGTCTATCATATACTGAGCTCCGTCGGTGCGAAGTGGGTTCGTGGAGTGGGGACGAGTCAGAGTGCGTACGCATAGTAAAATAGAGAGCGTTGTCGCGCGAAGTGGGGATCGCTGAACGCGATGACCGCGGTGTAACGGTAATCGGTAAAAATATTTAATTGTTATTTCTCTTAAACGAATAGACTTTTAAAAATTGTTTTTTTTTTTTGAATACTGCATTGTCATCCAGTTCTGAGCTACGTTTCCAATTTCAAGTCTCTAGCTCATCGGGAAGTTAGTTTAAAATCAATTGCAAGATTTTTACCGAACAAACAAACAAGAAAGCGAGCTAATAAAAACGTGGTAATAATAGAAACACAATATATAGCATCCGAAAACGTACGAAATAATCAAAGTCCCACGTCCCTGGCAAGTACGAATAATGTACAGTGGCCAAAAAGCGACAAAAAATCATAGAAAAATATTTAATAACAATTTTTTTATGTTAAATAAATTATTGTTATTGCGATCATTGAACCGCTGTCAGAAAAATTATTCCCGACAAAAAGTGATCAGTACTCAGACTTTTACAAATCCCAATACAAGAAAATTTGGAAAATTTTTATTTTTATTGAAAAATCGAAGTCATCTTGATTATTTATTTATCACTGCATACTTTTTATTCAATAACGTTTCAGCTGACACTAGAATGAATCCAACGACCTATTCAACATGGTCTTTAAAGAATTAGGTCTTAACAGAATGCCGAAATAAAGGATGAAAAGTATAATATTACATAGTTAAAAAATGTGCTGTCCTTATTTTTTGCGTCTGAAACATTTGTCATTCATTTTACAAGTAAATATCGTCGAAATTATACTGTATTGGTATCATTTTCATCAGAAAAATGCCACAAATACTACGGTGAAAGTACCATCATTCTAGAAAGTAATTAAATATAAAGAAGTTTTGTTATTGGATTAGTAGTGGTCTCACACCCATATACCCGACCCGCATAATTACACTCCTCGGCGACCGAGGCCCTCGAGCGTCACTGACCTTTGCGCAGTTCGACAGCGACAGTGTCACCCCATATTACACGTCGGTGAATCTATCAATTTTCAAGATTTCAAAGAATTCTTTGAGATACGTTCATATTTTATTAAAAACTGCAACATATTAAAATTTAAACCAAATTCGAAACAGTTGTTCTATTTTGCATGTAATGATTCATCTGCATTAATTGTGTTAGAAAATCAGTAAGGCCAGATATTTGAGACGGGCCATGTGCGTTTCGTCGACGCGCTTTCTCTCTCTCAAGGAGCGTTCCTCGAGGGTCAGGAAGACGTAAATTGTAAAACAGGCAATGGTGAAAAGAAGGGCGTCTTCAGGACTAGGACTGGTGAAGACTCACTTCGATATCGACGGTCGACGTGGCTACATGTAGTACGGTTCGTGAAAATATGACATTTCCTTTATAAGCGTCCACACGTTTATTTCACACACGCCATACATTCTTGCAATTATCTTACAATTGTTTGTAGATTACCGCTCATGGGACTATCAGTTCTTTTTAAAAAGTGTGTGTGATTTTACGGTGTTGTCCATAGCCCACACTCGTGTACGTGAAATCCGTAACGTGAAAACGTAAGTTTTTATTTTATATTTATTTATTTGCATTAGATTACAAACATGACAGGCAAGCGGAAAATGGAAAAATATTACATGCGTGCTAAAAGATCTTTTTCTTTATCTTACGATGCTTCTCATCAAGAAGCTCCTGCTTCACCGAATACGAGTGAAAGCAATGTAGTTTATTCAGATTTTTCATCAGATAGTGAAACTGAACCTTCTGTAGAAAATCTTCAGTTTGAAGAGACTGCAGAAAGTCAGAATTCCGCAGAGTCAATGCGTAGCTTACTAGACACCGCCGATAGTAATGATACGAATGTTCATGTGCTTTTAGCAGAATGGGATGTAAAACATAATATTCCACATGTCGCTGTTAATGATTTGGTTTCCATATTAAAGAAGCCCATTCCGAATAATTTACCAACGGATGCTAGAAGTCTTTTAAAAACATGTTGTTAAAAAGGTGGACTGTATAATACAATCCAACGACTTTTCAACGGTGGCTCGAATATGAGGAGATAGGAGTGTGAGGAAAAGTAACTTTTTTGTACAGCGAGGTTATATTGATAGTGACCCACTTAACGGTGGGCCGTTCATTGAATCAAAATAATCCCCGTGGAAGATGGTGGGTCGCGACTCCTCCGTCTCCTCCGGTGGTCCCTTGGACGTCTAGCGACGTTGGCGTCTGAAAAATTAGATAACGAATGAAGGTGTGAAACCACCTATTCGATACGATACGTATCCATTCGTGACGCTGTTTCCCGTACGCTCCTGACTGCGATAATCGCTATCGAAGGAGGGGGAGTACAGCCAAACTGCTCAGAACGCAGAGTTAGTGGACTGTATATTTTTGACGTATCTCGATAATCGAGAATCCGTCCGCTCGCACTGGCGTAGTCACGGTTAAACCGATTCTACTGCATGGGCGTCAGCGTAAAGGTGGCGGTTAATCTTACAGGGAGGTTGTAAGGCTCCAAGTTCGACAATCCAGCCGAATTAACCCGTGCTTCCACAACCTTGATTCAAAGCTCGCAAGTGTCTCAATACGTCATGCGGCTATAGAAATCTCGGTGGAAGACGTGGTCCAACTCACCACTTACACGCATAAAAGCCACTATATATAGAGATATATAGAGGGGGCGTATATTGTAAGTGTTGTTCAACCAGTCACTATCCCCACTCGGAATACTATCTCCGTCGTATTGACGACGGCGTATATGGCAGGTGCGACTATGGTGGTTGAACGGGTCAAGTCTGCTGAGATCGTCGTCACGCTCTCTCTCAAAGGATGGTGACAAGGCTAGGACTTATCAATCAAGACCTGTGGCTGGACCGATCAATTCCCGCAAAGTGTATAATGAATCGACCTTGTCACAATCCGAGTATCCGTTCTTCTGCGGCACTGGGACGTCAAAGCGTATGCCAGAGCTTATGGCAGAGAAAATGTACTCGGAAAGAGTGTCCTCCGTGTTACACGGGTGGCCGTAAGGAATCGGAAACACGATTCTTTCCAAGAGTTTCTCTTGAACGGCGGGCAGTGAATTCGGGGAACGAACACGAATCTCGCGTCAATCACACCGAAATACACTTGTGCGCGGTGAAACAACAACCATGCACTATTTAAGTACGAAGCTCGGAAAATCCAGAGCCCGATTTATGTATTTGTACTGCCTGTCGGCTCTCTTACAGCGTGTGGAACGATCTCGTACACGAGATCAGTTCCGTTCGCACAGTCCTGCCAAAGCTCGCTGGCAGATACTTGGTACAAGTATCCGATAGCTCGACTGGAGAGTTTTGACAGCAGCGAAGACTCAGAAGAAGTGTTCGCGTGCGCGCCTCGATAGCAAGTGACTCGCCGCTACGATTCGTGATCGAGTTACTTCTCGCACGTCTCGTGAGCAAGTGATTACGCGAACAGGCAGCGGCGACGAAGCGTCGCGAAAGTCTCAGCTGATCCGCTACGCGGCGCTGTCTCTCTCTTATTCGCCTGTCTCTGCTCGACGTATGTTTGTATGTTGTTCTCTTTGCCTCTCTATACCTTCGCGACACGAGTTTGATTTGAACGTTTTGCACGTTGATCAACCGATCGCCGTGTTTATCGGCTGACATTAGCTGGTAGCCAGAAAGTCACGCCGTTTTTACTTGAAATATTGTTGGTTATTTGGCTCCTCGGAAGAATAACATCGAGGCGGTCACCAACGAATATAGATCGCGATAATCGCGAAATTCAAGCACGTTTCAAACTAACGCGATATTTAAACACATGTAAGACAGTCATTATATATAAATATGTAAAAAATAAATATATTGTTTTAAATAAATAATTTGTTATTAAATAAATATGTATAAATAAATATATGTGAATAAAAATATTGTTATAAACAAATAAATGTAATTCTACAAATTTTCATTACATTCCACCTTATATACTGTGACGTTGCATCTTTTTCGGCGCGTTTTCCGCGGACGAAAGGAGGTGCAATTCTCCTCCCGGCACAAAACGCGATTCGAAAACTCGATAGCGATACTAACGGACGATGTTCGGGCGCCAGGTATCGGAAAGATACCACGCGAAGCGAGACGGTTTTCTACACTTGGAGAAGCGAATCGAGAATTTTCGTTACCGAGTTTCGAGCTACGTTACGCGATTCGCGAAGGGTCAGAGGTTCGGACGCAGGAAGGACGGGGACGGCCCTTACGGCAGAGCGGATCTCGCAGGTCAAGAAATGACAATTCGATTTGATTCGAGATTAATTTAATCGGTGTCAGTGAATTACAATTTTCTCGGCCACATGGCCGCGACCCGAGAGCCCGCGCTCTTCGTACAAATTTAGCGAAATGGTGGACGTTCGCAGCGCAGGTTTGTCAATTCTTTAAATATCGCGAGGATACGGTAGTTCGGTACTTAATTCGATATAATCGATACATTAACTCGCGAACGCAGGTGAACGGCGCAATTACAATGGGACTGTCGCGACAATTCCCGGAACGGAACGGAGAGAGCGTGCGACGGCATGCGATCATTTCTCTCGCTCGCTGGCGCGAGCACGCGGTACCCGGCGTCGCGATTTTTCGGGACTGAGATATCCGGACGATTTATTCTAACGTAACGAAAATTACACTCACTCTTCCGACGCGACTCCTCCGAGGAAAACTTCCTTTACGTGACGAGCGTATCGTCCTTACGCGAAATTATCCAACTACTTCACGAAAATTTTAAGGGGAAGGATCACTGTTCGGCTTACCGTTTCTCGGAGACGTTCTGTTTGGTCGTCCTCGTCTTGGTCACAATACACTAGTATGGGTTATTACGGCTAAGCGCGGTTTACAAACGGAAGTCGGCGCGATAGCGATCCTTCGCGATTTCGGCAACGAGGATCTACCCGGCAATCGCCACCCTACTCATTATTCGGAATGCCTAATTGGTCGGTCTCGCACACAAAATCTTTAGTTTTGTGGGTCTCCCGCGGATGGCCCCTGGCCCTAGGCTTCATCCGGATTTGCCATAACGATCGCCGTGTGGCAACCGGGGTGTCCAAGACAAACCCAGGACGCTTCCACACCACCCATGCGTATGGAACCCCTTCCTGCGGGATGAGACGACTTCAAGGCCTTTTAGGTGGAGTTCCTCAGGAGGAAAGTCCGATGTTGGTGGGGTTCTAGGCTTGAGCCGTCTCCTGGTTGTTCGGCCCGTGTGTGTTGGCGATCCTTTTCTTCACCAGTGCACTGGACGTTTTCGGTAATTCACGAGAAGAGATCCCACGAAGGGAGCCGCCTTAGGCTTCCTGAGAGGGCTGGTGGTGCACGGGGCACGTCCTGAAACTTGCCGTACTCGGCGTGCGCGGTTTGAATTAGCCGCCGAGTGGTGATTAACGCGGGAATTTCCTCGGGTAGCGCTCTCGAAATTCGTGACTGTCGCTTCGGTACGCTAGATGGCGGTCCGGTCCATTCGAAACGCCGTTTCGACCGCAAAGAATAATGGAAAAGTGACGTCTCAAAATCTGCAACGTCACAATACGTATATACGAACGTTGTTTAATAGATTTAAACAATAGGAAAACATTTTATAAACACGCTTTTATATGTCCGACAAACGTTCAATTAACGTCCAGAATATGTCCGGCCGGAAGTACTTTGTACGCAGTGTTGGGATATGGTCCATCTTTTCTCGCGCATGCGCGGCGATTTTGGCCTCAGTAAAGTAAAATTCTCGATAAAATGGAGTACCTTGAGCACCCAGCAAAATTTTAAAAAATTAGTATGATTTGATTCTGAAAAATGAATGTATAACATGTGTATTTGTGTATATTTTGTAACTCGTAGGACACGTCCTGAAGTCTTTTTGTCCGGAATAGATTGTTTCGATACTTTCCCGCCAATATAACTGTCTTAGGGCTCCACTACCTCGTCATCATGATAGATACGTTACTTATATCCCAACACTGATTGTACGTCCATAGGACGTCCGCGCGGGACATCCTATGTACGTACTGGGATGTAACTGGGATCTCTGTCGGACATACCTGGGACATAAATCGGACATATCGTACGTCCCTGGGACGTACATATGTCCGGTACGGACGTACATTGGACGTCCGAGTGCTATCTGGGTACTTGATAGTTTTAAAGATATAATTAATTAAGGTTAGATGGCATAGGGGAAAATGGCTAGAACTGACGTCACAAGATAATTCAAAGTTCAAAGTGATGGATAATGTATGAGAAAAAGCACGTGTTATATCGGAGCAATATCGGTGCACGGTAGTCACACATACGCGCGCACAAATAAAAACTCTATCGAGTTACCTATAGCCGAACTCACGCGGACTGGTACATCTCCCTTTCACATGCACTTAAAAACTGCATGATTTACAAAATCAAGTTTTTCAAGAAAAAAGTGTATAACTTTTATAGCACTATCGAGATACCGATAGATAGTGAAAAAGAAAAAGTAAATACCATCGGAATTATATCATATTTGGTATCATTTTCATTAGAAAAATGCCACGAATATGATCGTGACAGTTCCATAAAAAGATAATAAAAAATAAAGAAGTTTTATTATTGCACTAGTATTGTCTCACCGATACGCTATTTTTTGTTGCACCTTCGGCCGCGCAGTCCGCGCAGTGTTTGCATGCTGTCCTCTTCTACGTTCGGCGCGGTCGACGCGGTCACAAAAGAATAGTGTCCCTTTAAAGAATGGACAATGCCTTGTACTAAAAAGATTATTTAGTATATGAAAAATTAAATGACTTAATTATAAAAGTAATAGTGAAACTAAGCTGAAGGAAAGGCACGTATTTTAAGGTACAGCAATCATATTATTAGTAAAAGAATTTCAATTATTTTTTGAACTCCTCTTCTTTGTAATAATAAGCAACTTTTAAATATTATAATTTAAAGCTCAAAACTGTAAAATACCTGAAGAAAATGATTTAAAATAAAAAAATAAATATGATTCATTGTCAAATTTGGAAAAAAGAACTAATACTTGTATATTTAATATTAACATATAATAACAGACCCGTCGCAACTTGTAACGAATATGGAGTCTCGCATAACAACTGTCATCAAAATTTTTTCTTGACAGTCGATTTGTCGTTCTTTTGAAAATCGTATTTCATAGCAGAAGGTACAACCACAGACGAGAGATAGGATAGACCCAACATCTTATGGAACTTCGTGTCACATGTTCTGAAATACCGACCGTATAAAAAATCAGAGGTTTTGGTATGCCCTCTACGATTTAGAGTGGTGAGTTTAGGAATTATATTGAATTTAAGCAGAGAGGAGCAGAGAGTCCCCACGCTCGTGTTTTTTTGCCACCACTTTTTCCCAACAACCGAGGTCCACGTCACAGACTTAAGACTACTACAGACATTGCATCTTATGGGCTTTTCTGTCTAGGCCTCGGGGGGCCACAGTGGCCCCCGTACCATTTCGGTGTCGCGCTCAATGTTACCGATAGTTAACGAATTTAAGCGTATTAGCAAGAACTGTATATTCTATATACTTGATTTTTACTACAGGTTCTTAATATTATTTGAAGGCTACAAATATATATGGCGCGTATATTTGAACAGTGGAGATGATTTATTTAGTATGATACTTATGAAATATAGTACTACAGTGTATAACGCAGATTAATAAAGTGATGGTCATAACTATTTTTCGCATACTCATTTTATTTTTATGTCTTTGATTATTTTTATTAATTACAAAATTACAAAAGATTTATTTGAAAAAATTTCATTTGTATAGTTTTTCATTTTGAGGTAAATAATATTATGATGTTATTTCTATACAGTTATTCGACGTGTACGTAATTTATTACATGCATTGTTATTTTTTTTAGCAAATCCCCTCCAGCTTTATGGTGTTTACTTTGATTGTTTCTGCACACGTTCATACAAATTTTATTTGAATCGTAATACTTTTATAAATGTTGGTAAATAATTGAGATCTTTTACTTACATAGACTACATTTTTAATGTAGTTAAGATATGATGAATGAAACTGTATTTAAGATATGATGATCATAGCAAATACGTTATAAAATGATACATATGTGTATACTGTTCTTTTATTTTACCATAATAAAGTTCTTTTATCGTTTTTGGTTTTGCTTTTATTGCAAAATACATTTTATGAAACTGTTTCAGTATTTCGTTACTGATAATGATGAAAAAGCTAAAACTATACTTAAAGATGTATAATTGTCTTACGAATTCCAGAATTATTTTGAAATCTATACAGAATTGGTGTAAGAACCAATGTAGAAATCATAACAGCAATTAGAAATGTTAGTTTCGCAAATTGATGTCATAACTGTTTAAATTTTTTTCTTTAATCGTATATTTGTCTTTCCCGCAATGATTGTACATCCTCTTCTTAATAGTTCTGTCTTTCTCGCAACTCCCTTACGTTTCTCGCGACAATGTTTTTTTTCTCACAGTGCAACGGTCTCGCGGATTTAAAGGTATCGTGAACGACGCGAAGTGTATAGCAGTGCAGTATATTTTATATAGTGACAGTATTTTGGAATATGGACCGACAGGTAAGTAAAACACATCTTAGAAAATGTTATTACAGAAACTGTGGCGTTACAAATAGAAATACCATTAGATAATGTTTTAGATGTTTTATTTTTAATCGGACTAAGAGTTCGAGCGATTGTTTCTGATCAAGGAACAAATTTCCAAAGCATATCTGAAGAAAGAGTATCGGCGCGAGTACCCTATTTTCTTAGACATGGCCACAAAATTTTTTACCTCTTTGATTATTTACATTTATTTAAGAGCGTCAGGAATAATCTATTAAAACATGATTTTTTAATTAATGGCTCTCGCGCTTCCTGGTGCGATGTTGTTTCGTTATGGAACCTTGAAAATTCTAAATTAACCAGAGCTGCTTACTGTTTATCAGAAAAACATGTAAGGCCAAGTATTTTCGACCGAATCAAATGTAAGCTAGCTCTCCAAGTTTTTAGTAAACGCGTTTCTACAGCTATGCTCACAGCATGTACAATTGGAGCCGTTAATTCGAGTACCATGCAAGACACGGCAATCTATTTCGAAATCTTAAATTATTTGTTTGACAATTTAAATAGTAAAGTTGTACGTGACCCTAGTCCAAACAAGCGTGCTTTATCTGCTTCTACAGATTATATTGCAAATAATCTGGAGAAGCAGTTATATGATATAGAAAATTGGAAAGTAATTACTCCAAATGGACACAAAGTGCCACCTTGTTTTGTGGGGTTACGTCAATCTGTAGGTGCTACCGTGCAATTGTGGCGCGATTTACAAAACGAGGGCGTCCCGTTTTTGTTAATGTCCCGTTTAAATTCTGACGTAATAGAGACATTTTTTTCTATTTTGAGAATGCATAGTGGCACCTACAATCGAAACCCTTCTGCAAAAGCAGTACGTCAAGCTTTTCGAAAAAGTGCATTCATGAATTTAAATTATAGTTCACCGTATGCAAATAATGAATGCGACGATGGCGTAATGCTTCTGCAGGAGGCAGTTATCTTAGCCGAACATGAGCAAGCCTCTGTAGATTTGGATGCCGCAGAAGTAGTATTAGAAGATGAGGGGGATGAAGAACATACAGATATCACAATCAGTGCATCTGTATGTTCTCCATCCACATGTACTTTAGAAGCGTGTGCAATAGAGTATTTCGCTGGATACGTTGCGAAGAAATGTACAGAGAAAAGTAAATGTCTCGCGTGTTTAGTTTTCTTTGTAGATTTTAGTAATCATTTAACTCGCGATGAACAATTATTAATCTCCTTTCGTTCATATTTGTTGGACGAAAATATTCACTTTGGGAACTTAGTAGTTCCTACAAGTGAATTTTCGAAATTATTTTCGTTAATTAACACAACATTTGATAAATACTACCCTTGCATGCGATGCGAAACACAGATTCTAGACAAATTATTTAGGATCATTGTTAAAACAGTCGAGCCCAATTATCCCAATTGGTTTGTCGATAATGATTGTGCCGAGCATCGCAAGGCGATGGTGTATTTCTTTATACAAGTAAAAATTCATAAAGTTACGCTGTGGCTGGGACAAAATTTACGTTTTCAGTCCAATCAAAGATCTGTGGCTCGACTGCAGATTTTGAAAGGATTATAATTTTTAGCTTTTTCTTCTTCTTATGGTATATCGGCCATTTACTCGTGTAAATATTTTATAATTTATTATATTAAATTATATTAAAAATATTTTATCTATATTCTAGTAATATATTTTATTTATATTTTTATTTAGGTTTAGTTATATATTTTATTTATGTTTTTTATTTATATATTTTATTTATGTTTTTTATTTATATATTTTATTTATGTTTTTTATTTATATATTTTATTTATGTTTTTTATTTATATTTTTTATTTACATATTTTATATACATATTTTATGTATATATAATAGTTTTATGCATTGCTTCCGCTTTACTCACAATATACAATAATTACATTTCTACCAACGCTTTATCATCTTTCTTTGCTGCGTTTCCTGCTTACTCTAGTCTACATGCTGCTTTACAGCTTTTGCGTCACGCTTGCTTGAGTTTATTCAATATTTACTTCTAGGGTACGGGTTTATATTGAATAAACTCCGGGGTGGACAAGTCTGTTAGCACTGCTGATTCGAAAACTCATTACCAAGTTCAATATAGTCACTAACAATGTGAAATATCGAATTGTTTTTGATAAAAGTAGCAAAGCAATTGAAATAAACAGAAAAAGCAGTGTAACCAAATGAAATAAGGCAAACTTTTTAATGTTGCGTACATATGATTTAGATGTTTTTTCATTTGAAAACTTATAACAATATTATTTAATTTATTTACAGGTAACGAGGCAAATGCAACAACGAACTATTCATATCCGAGCAGAGTAAGGGGCGGTGACCATTTTTTAATCTCAGTCCATGGTGTTACAAAAATGTATTTACCAATTTAAAAAGTTGTGTTTAGTCATTATTTCGTTTTAAAAAGGTGTTTGTTATTATATTCCACATTTCTCTTAATTTTATAATTTTTAAATATTAAATATAAAACTTAGGGTAAGAACGTTTCACCGTTTTTATTAATGATTGATTCATTTCTATTAAAATTTTGTTGTCGTCTGCTTGTAATTTACTATTTTGTTTATACCTCCCACTTCCGACCAACGAACGGTTTTTGAAATTAGGCGCGACAAGAGCCACGCTCTCGGCATTTCGCGACACACCAGCATACTCACAAACACCGACACGACCACACTATCGCGCCTTGGTGTCGTGCTCGGGATCGAAAACAAAAAACCGCGCTCACCGGCGACACACACCGGCACCTACTCCCATACACACAATCAACGCGTTTCGAACGCCTTGTAATCGGGCTCAAACCATATATGTAAAATCAGTTGGCACCAGCTGATTGACGAACGACACGAACAAATCAAATAAAGAAAGTGAAAAGTTATCAATTTTGGAAGGCTATATATTCTTCATTCGCCTTTTCTCAATCTCATTTTCTAATCACTACATCGATTCCTATCCTCCTCTGTCGCTTTCCATCATTTCACTATCATTATCTCCGTTAATTCCTGATTCCACATCTCACCAGCATTTGTCCTAACACACCCCTCAATTTAGTTTTTAGTGTTTTTAAATATCATACATTTAGCTGCGTTGATTCTTGTGTTCGAATAAAATTTTCATAAACAACAGTTAACACGTACGAACTACTACGTACATTCCTCGAGCTTGAGATATTTCAGTACAACGTATGCTATATCATTATTCGATTTATGTTGTATTTGGACTTATTTTGATCAGGAAGACATTATCAATCGACAGGTGATGATAGCATTATGATAAAGCCAATAATAAATATAATCGGATTTAGTTAGTAAATGCCAATATGCTTTGCGTTATCCGTTACAATGTTGCCTCACACGCAGCATCACGACCGCATCGAATGTCGTGTGCCGTGTACCTCCGGAAGACAACAATGTAAGTAATCGTTTCACTAACGCGTATTAATAATACTAAAATGTTTGTTATAATTCATAATTCTATCATGAAAACATTATCAATCGATTGTAAATTGTTTTCTGATGAAAACAAGTCTAAACATACCACTAATCGGATAAGTTAAACTGTGTTAGTACGGAAACGTTTCCTTCGAAGTTGACGAATGAATTTTATTTGAGGCTTTCACTTTCGACGACATATTCTAATCTGCATAATTTTTAATATACGAATATTAGTTTACACACACACGTGTACACTGCAATAATTATCATGCCGCGGTCTTTTATACCTTTCTTAATATTTTCGTATCGGATAATAATACCTTTCGTATTAAAATTCAAATTAATTATGTTGGTAAGTTAACATTTGTTAATAATATACAAGTGACGAAAATAATATGAAAACTATTGCTTGGGTGAACGTGTATTTTATTTATATAATCAGGTATACATACATGTATTAAAAACCCAAGAATTAAAAACTGCAAAATTTTTAACAATTTTATATTCGCGTAAAAAATTTTAAAAAATGATGAAAATTTTTGAAGAAATCATCGGATATTCAAATGATCATTTAATACAATTTTCAAAGATTGAAATTTTTGTGCTTTAGATTAAAAAGAAACGTGCCTCTGAATTTCGACAGCTCCGAAAAGCAGAACAAAACATATACCTCGTCGCCTGTGATAGAAACCGTTCAAACGCTTTCGATGCTCGCATCGATAGTTTCTTGGACGATCGTAATACGGCAACATTGCACTTTTGAAGCTGACAACGCTGTAAAATCGAGCCTCCTCAGACATACAATTTATATGTTGCAGCGTCATGTAGTTCACCAGCTGACCGTTCCATTTCGATAGAGTCCGCTATCGTACCAGGGCATTTTCTACAGAGTCGGTAATTCAGAACCGTAGACAGAAAAAAGCATTGCATGCAATGAGAGACTAGGGAGCAGCACTGTACCGGTTGCTCGAAAAACCCGGGCGTGGGGACTCTCTGCTCCTCTCTGCTGATAGTTAACCCTTTGTTCTATAATAACTGATGCTCACAGACGCTTGGAAAGGTTATGTGACGCTGTGTCAATGCGTGGCGCTGCATACATAATGACGTACTGCGCTTGCGCCGTACACAGCCAATGAAAATTAGGCGTAAATCTACCTCGTCCCCGTCTCTAAATTTGCCAACCCCGCAACGACATGCTCCATCCCTGTATTCCTATATCTATGCACAGACTTAAGGGCCAGAGGTAGTCACGTGACTTTACAAGTCGCGGAGGTCGGTATCTGCCGTACAGTTTCCTTTACAGAATTGGTATTATCTACAAACGTGTAGCTGATTGATGAATACGAGATGGAGCTACCGTCGCATTCTGTTTAGAATCAGAAAGAGAACTCGATTGTCGTTGCAACACAAGAAGTATGTGACAAGGAAGCTAGATTTTACTGCGTTGTCAGCGTTTCAAGAGCAATGTTGCCGCATCGCATTCGTATAAACACCGTTGACACTTGCATCGAAAGCGTTCGAACTGGTTCGAGCGGTTTCTTCTCTTCCTTTCGGATCTGTCGAAATTGCGAGACTTACTACTTCGTAATTTAAAATATGGAATTTTCAATTGTAAATAAGTGTATTAAACGATCATTTGAATATTCGTTGACTTGTTTAAAAATATTCTGACTTTTTTAAACTTTTTTAAAAAAGTATAGATTTACAAATTATGTTTTGTATGTATTGTTAACATATGTTAACATATCAGTATAATTGATTTGAATTTTAATACGAAGAGTATTATTTTCCGACGTGGAAATGAAAGGTATAAACAATCACGGCATGACAATTGTTTCATTGTAGACAACAAACATAAAAAAAACCTGACCGCAAAGATTTAAAAAATAATCATTATTATAAAAAAACAAAAGCCCGACTGCGAAAAGAACTAAAAAGATAAGACAAATAAAACAATAAAAATAAAACAAAAAACTAATTTATTGAATAAAATATTGATAATAAATAAAATAAAAAGTAAAATATAAATATAGAGTATAAATTATTAATAATTCTTTTCGCAGTCAGATTTTTTGTTTTATTAATAATATTTTTTATTTCTATTTCTTTAGCATATGTCGTGGTCAGACTTTTTTATTTGTTTCGTTTGCTACGAGCGTAAATTGCCTCATCTGGACACAGAGTTGGACATTATTTACATAAAAAATTATTTAAATAACGATACGAATAAAATATACTTTATCTTTATTCGTTATTCGAAAGTTCGAATAAAAAAATGTCATTATTCGACAAGTATCGAATAAATAACTTTATTCGACGAGAATTTATCCGATGAATAAAGATAATTTTTTATTCAAAGCCGTTTTATTCGATATTCGAATAATTTTTTCGCTCATTATCTGTATCTTTTATTTGAAGATCGAATAAATTTTTGAATAACTTTTGTTTGACGAGCGCAGAACTTCAAAGCCCCAGCGACTGACAAACGGCCTACAATATATGAAGAAGAGTCGAGCATTATTGTTAATTTATGCTTTTAAATTTTTAATAAAAAAAATATTATTAATACGAACAAGTTTTTGTGCTTATCCCGATGAAAATGAGTCCAAACACGACATCATTTGGACTATCTTCAATAAGATTTTAATTTTTATCGTAATATTACGTAACAATGAAACTTGTTCGATTACACTCGAATTTGAACTCATTTTGATCAGGAAAATCCGCTCCATTCGCTCGTCGCAATTTTATGATGATATATTGAAAAATCTAAAAATTTAAACTTTCATCCGTGCGGGATTCTCCATCTGCATACATTGTATGTCGTTTGTCAGTCGCTGGGTCTTTGAAGTTCGACGCTCGTCTCCTCGAGGTGGAGGAAGAGGAGGAAGAACGTCGGCAAAACATGTTGTTCTTTTTAAATAATGAGTAGTTTTTTAAAATAAACAAACATGAAAATACGTCCTATATCGTTACTATATTCTCCATGTTATGCCTTTGAATGAAAGATACGGATAAAAGATGAAAAAATTATTCGCTTCGAATAAAAAAATTTATCTTTTTTCTCGATGAATAAAATTCGTAAGAACAACGAATGAAAAATTTTGTATCTTTTATTCGTTATTTTAAATTTTTATTTAGGTAAATATTTTGTCCAACTCTGTCTGAAGAAGCTCTAAAGGTTCGACAAGGAAAGCGATAAGGTATAACGAGAGTGAACAAGATAGACATACAATGACCAGAGACCGCGATCGAGCTCCAGCACTTGAAAAAAGTTACTAATTATTACATTGCACACGTGCAATAACGAAAATATCAATTTCCATAATTTTGTCAGATTTTGATAGAATATGTTGTAGTCTTTAGCGATATATGAACATATCTCTAAGGATTTTTCAATCCTTCAATCAGTTATTTATTAAATTATAACTGTTGAACTACTAAACTCTGATAAAAATAGATGGTGACAAAATATTTGTTTTTCAACTAAAATTATTTTTATCATATACTTTCATGTATCTACTGTATGTATTTAAACGATTATTTTCATAGACTTGGTAATTCAATTGTTATAATTTAGTGAAAATGGTTAACACTTTATTTTCTAGACCTGTAAAATTAACAATTTTGAAAATTTTGAAAAATCCTTTGCAATATGTTCATATCAATTTATTCAAATTTCATTAAAATCTGAAACAATATGTAATACAAAAAGTGTCCGACTTCGTATGGAAAATTTTACATAAACTATAATAAAAATTTAGTGCGAAAATTTAGTTTGAAAATTTAGTATGAAAATAATATATAGTACATAGTAAATTATCCAAATATAATGAGTTATATTTATCATATTTATAAGCCAATTCTTCTTTCTTTTTTGTATAATATGGTACTGTATGAAATTTCATCGGTATAAAAATTTGAACGCAATTTCATATGATACACATTGCTTGCATGAATCCGAAACATCAAACTGGCGGAGTATTTGCATGTATAAGAAAGTTATATACATATACAGACATACACAGAAACATGTTGCTGATGAGCGAATAGGCGTCAAACATAACCACAATCTAATCTTGCAGTTTGCTTCAATTCCACGTCGACAGTCTTTCTACTTAGACGCCACCTGAAGAACTTCAGCTCAACTAAACTTGTCACATTTTTTGCTCTATATTATCGATATCCTCAGATATCATGCATTTCTGACACGCCTATTGCGCGCTTCAAGTTTTCGCCTTTATTTCGCAAGAGAATCAAGACAAAATATAGCTCAATTTGTAGCTGGAGATCTCGGCTAGTGCGCTCTGGTCACTAGAACATCCAGAAAACTCATCTAATGGCATAAAAATGCTTACATTCCACGGCGTGCGCATCGTAAATTTGTTAGCCTACTTCTAACGCTTATATTACCAAATATCTGCATAGTCTCGGCACCTCATGACCAGAGCGCACTAGATTGAACCTTCCTCTTTCGAATAAGCCCCTTACCAGCGACAAAATATCCTTTTAAGAGGACGAAAACTTGTGACTCGTAAAACCACGTAAAACCATAGTTTTGTCGGTAATGTAGTCGTTCTACCTTTCGGGCCAGAGGTAGTCACGTGACTTTACAAGTCGCGGAGGTCGGTATCTGCCGTACAGTTTCCTTTACAGAAATGGTATTATCTACAAACGTGTAGCTGATTGATGAATACGAGATGGAGCTACCGTCGTATTCTATTTAGAATCAGAAAGAGAACTCGATTGTCGTTGCAACACAAGAAGTATGTGACGAGGAAGCTAGATTTTACTGCGTTGTCAGCGTTTAAAAGAGCAATGTTGCCGCATCGCATTCGTATAAACACCGTTGACACTTGCATCGAAAGCGTTCGAACTGTTTCGAGCGGTTTCTTCTCTTCCTTTCGGATCTGTCGAAATTGGGAGACTTACTACTTCGTAATTTAAAATATGGAATTTTCAATTGTAAATAAGCGTATTAAACGATCATTTGAATATTCGTTGACTTGTTTAAAAATCTTCTGACTTTTTTAAACTTTTTTAAAAAAGTATAGATTTACAAATTATGTTTTGTATATATTGTTAACATATGTTAACATATCAGTATAATTGATTTGAATTTTAATACGAAGAGTATTATTTTCCGACGTGGAAATGAAAGGTATAAACAATCACGGCATGACAATTGTTTCATTATAGACAACAAACATAAAAAAAACCTGACCGCAAAGATTTAAAAAATAATCATTATTATAAAAAAACAAAAGCCCGACTGCGAAAAGAACTAAAAAGATAAGAAACAAAAAACTAATTTATTGAATAAAATATTGATAATAAATAAAATAAAAAGTAAAATATAAATAGAGAGTATAAATTATTAATAATTCTTTTCGCAGTCAGATTTTTTGTTTTATTAATAATATTTTTTATTTCTATTTCTTTAGCATATGTCGTGGTCAGACTTTTTTATTTGTTTCGTTTGCAACGAGCGTAAATTGCCTCATCTGGACACAGAGTTGGACATTATTTACATAAAAAATTATTTAAATAACGATACGAATAAAATATACTTTATCTTTATTCGTTATTCGAAAGTTCGAATAAAAAAATGTCATTATTCGACAAGTATCGAATAAATAACTTTATTCGACGAGAATTTATCCGATGAATAAAGATAATTTTTTATTCAAAGCCGTTTTATTCGATATTCGAATAATTTTTTCGCTCATTATCTGTATCTTTTATTTGAAGATCGAATAAATTTTTGAATAACTTTTGTTTGACGAGCGCAGAACTTCAAAGCCCCAGCGACTGACAAACGGCCTACAATATATGAAGAAGAGTCGAGCATTATTGTTAATTTATGCTTTTAAATTTTTAATAAAAAAAATATTATTAATACGAACAAGTTTTTGTGCTTATCCCGATGAAAATGAGTCCAAACACGACATCATTTGGACTATCTTCAATAAGATTTTAATTTTTATCGTAATATTACGTAACAATGAAACTTGTTCGATTACACTCGAATTTGAACTCATTTTGATCAGGAAAATCCGCTCCATTCGCTCGTCGCAATTTTATGATGATATATTGAAAAATCTAAAAATTTAAACTTTCATCCGTGCGGGATTCTCCATCTGCATACATTGTATGTCGTTTGTCAGTCGCTGGGTCTTTGAAGTTCGACGCTCGTCTCCTCGAGGTGGAGGAAGAGGAGGAAGAACGTCGGCAAAACATGTTGTTCTTTTTAAATAATGAGTAGTTTTTTAAAATAAACAAACATGAAAATACGTCCTATATCGTTACTATATTCTCCATGTTATGCCTTTGAATAAAAGATACGCATAAAAGATGAAAAAATTATTCGCTTCGAATAAAAAAATTTATCTTTATTTATTGGATAAATTCTCGATGAATAAAATTCGTAAGAACAACGAATGAAACATTTTGTATCTTTTATTCGTTATTTTAAATTTTTATTTAGGTAAATATTTTGCCCAACTCTGTCTGAACAAGCTCTAAAGGTTCGACAAGGAAAGCGATAAGGTATAACGAGAGTGAACAAGATAGACATACAATGACCAGAGACCGCGATCGAGCTCCAGCACTTGAAAAAAGTTACTAATTATTACATTGCACACGTGCAATAACGAAAATATCAATTTCCATAATTTTGTCAGATTTTGATAGAATATGTTGTAGTCTTTAGCGATATATGAACATATCTCTAAGGATTTTTCAAGGTGAATTACACAGGTCTGCTAAATAAAGTGTCAATCAGTTATTTATTAAATTATAACTGTTGAACTACTAAACTCTGATAAAAATAGATGGTGACAAAATATTTGTTTTTCAACTAAAATTATTTTTATCATTGTATACTTTCATGTATCTACTGTATGTATTTAAACGATTATTTTCATAGACTTGGTAATTCAATTGTTATAATTTAGTGAAAATGGTTAACACTTTATTTTCTAGACCTGTAAAATTAACAATTTTGAAAATTTTGAAAAATCCTTTGCAATATGTTCATATCAATTTATTCAAATTTCATCAAAATCTGAAACAATATGTAATACAAAAAGTGTCCGACTTCGTATGGAAAATTTTACATAAACTATAATAAAAATTTAGTGCGAAAATTTAGTTTGAAAATTTAGTATGAAAATAATATATAGTACATAGTAAATTATCCAAATATAATGAGTTATATTTATCATATTTATAAGCCAATTCCTCTTTCTTTTTTGTATAATATGATACTGTATGAAATTTCATCGGTATATAAATTTGAACGCAATTTCATATGATACACATTGCTTGCATGAGTCCGAAACATCAAACTGGCGGAGTATTTGCATGTATAGGAAAGTTATATACATATACAGACATACACAGAAACATGTTGCTGATGAGCGATAGGCGTCAAACATAACCACAATCTAATCTTGCAGTTTGCTTCAATTCCACGTCTACAGTCTTTCTACTTAGACGCCACCTGACGAACTTCAGCTCAACTAAACTTGTCACATTTTTTGCTCTATATTATCGATATCCTCAGATATCATGCATTTCTGACACGCCTATTGCGCGCTTCAAGTTTTCGCCTTTATTTCGCAAGAGAATCAAGACAAAATATAGCTCAATTTGTAGCTGGAGATCTCGGCTAGTGCGCTCTGGTCACTAGAACATCCAGAAAACTCATCTAATGGCATAAAAATGCTTACATTCCACGGCGTGCGCATCGTAAATTTGTTAGCCTACTTCTAACGCTTATATTACCAAATATCTGCATAATCTCGGCACCTCATGACCAGAGCGCACTAGATTGAACCTTCCTCTTTCGAATAAGCCCCTTACCAGCGACAAAATATCCTTTTAAGAGGACGAAAACTTGTGACTCGTAAAACCACGTAAAACCATAGTTTTGTCGGTAATGTAGTCGTTCTACCTTTCGGATGTCTGGCCCTTAAGACTACTACAGACATTGCATCTTATGGGCTTTTCTGTCTAGGCCTCGGGGGGCCACAGTGGCCCCCGTACCATTTCGGTGTCGCGCTCAATATTACCGATAGTTCACGAATTTACGCGTATTAGCAAGAACTGAATATTCCGTATACTGTATTTTTACTACGGGCGTTTAATATGATTTGGAGGCTACAAATGCATACGGCGCGTGTATTTGAACGGTGAAAATAATATTTATGAAGAAAGTATTACAAAAATACGAATTGTAGTAAAATAAATTTGGTTTCTATACGTAACATTATTTTTATTACTCGTGTCACTAATGAATGTATATTACAATAATGTTATACACTTTAAACCAGTAGTTTACTTTCTTATTTACACTTAATTAATATAAATTCTATGTAGTTGTTGAGTACGTACACATTACACATATATTAACTATTCTTGTGTTTCCCTATTTTTAAAATGAGTACTTGCATTCTTTTCATCTGTAGAGAAATAAGAATTCATTAAATTTTTCATAAATTTATTAAATTCATTAAATTAAATTTTATTTATAATATTTTTATATAATTTATATGTAAAGTAATACAAATTTTCATCTATTGTATTAGTTTAATTCTACTGTGTCCAAGGAGACATTGCTTTATTATACAATATGTAGAAAACAATATATATTTTACTGAAAAGATATAAATTTTTATTTTAATGACATGCGTCATTAATTCTTGCTAAAATTTTATTAACGTGATTTATTATTCCTATTTACGTCTTTTTGCGAATCACCGCCCAGTTTTATTCGATTAGACATATATACATATTTAGCTACGATGATTTTTGTGTGCCACAACAAATAGCATAAGCAACTAGTGGTCACGTACAAGCACTACCACATTTATCGAGCTCGAGACTTTTCAAATTCCATCGGCTTCTGTAGACAGATTTTGTCGTCGGAAATGTTTCGCATGCAGTTTTCAGTGCAATGTACGCTGCATGATAATCCGATTTATGTCGTGTTTGGGCTTATTTTGATCAGAAAAACATTTTCAATCGATAGGTGATTTTACCATTATGATAATGTTAATAATAAATAATAACGTGTGCCTCCTGAAGACAACAATGTAAAGGTTTCACTAACGCGTATTAATAACAGTAAAATGTTTATTATGGTTCACAATTCTGCCATGGAAACATTATGAGTCGATTGCAAATGCTTTTTTGATGAAAATAAGTCTAAACATGCCACAAATCGGATAAGTTAAACTGTATTTGTATGGAAAAGCTTTCTTCGAAGTTCAGGAAAGAATTTTATTTGAGGCTTCCGACGACGTATTCTAATCTGCATAATTTTTAATATATGAATATTAGTTTACACATGCTCGTGTACACTGCAACAATTATCATGCCGCGCATGTTTATATATTTCTTAATATTTTCATATCGGAAAACAATACCTTTCGTCTTAAAATTCAAATTAGTTATGTAGATAAGTTAACATTTGCTAATAATATAAAAATGATGAAAATAATATTAAAACTACACGTGTGTTCTGCGAATTGCTTTGGTGAACATGGTTTTTATCCATATAATCGGGCGTACATATATGTATTAAAAAAACCACGAATTGAAAATTGCAAACTTTTTAACAATTTTATATTCGCATAAAAAATTTTAAAAAATGATAATGATTTTTGAAGAAGTCATCGAATATTCAAATGATCGATCAATAAAATCTTCAACGATTGGAATTTCTGTGGTATAGATTAAAAAGCAAGTGTCTCTGAATTTCCACAGCTCCGAAAAGCGGGACAAAACAATTATCTCATCGCTTGTGATAGAAACCGCTTTCGATGCGAGCATCGATAGTTTCTTGTACGAACGTAATGCGGCAACATTGCACTTTTGAAGCTGACAACGCTGCAAAATCGATCCTCCTCAGACACACACTTTATGTGTTGCATGGTTGCATCATCATATAGTTCACCAGCTGACCGTTCCATTTCGATAGAGTCCGCTATCGTACTAGGGCATTTTCTACAGAGTCGGTAATTCAGAACCGTAGACAGAAAAATGCATTGCATGCAATGTCTGTAGGTATCTTAAGTCTGTGATCTATGCCTCATCCCTGTATTCCTATATCTATGCTTCATCCCTGTATTCCTATATCTATGGTCTATGGTTGACATTGCTATATAATTCGGCTCAAAAACATATGCAACTTTCTCCTCTACATTACTCTATATAATCCGCACCACGCCGAGCGCCATTTTCAAGCGTTTCAATTTCAAATTGTTTCCGTTGAGCGGTCAGTATAGATAGTTGATTTAATCTGTTCGTGAGTCGATATTTTTCTACAAAGTAAAATGTCAAATTTTCAAAGCAAATACAAAGGTAAGCCCTTTGGTTTTGCAAACATAGACGAGTCTCGGTCTATTCGTGCTGAAAAACATTCAAACCGCCGTAAAACTGAAAGAACCAAAACATTTAACGAAAACAGAAATATATTGTACAACCCAATGAATTCACCACTGACTGAAGGTTTGTGAAATCATTTGATAGTGTTTAGTACATTCTGATGTATGTCACTGATGTTTATTACGTTGTTTATTGGTTTTAGAACCAAAGGTATCTGCAGCAGTTGAAAATCGTATGACAAGACTATTGAAGTGGAAGATGGAACGTGATAGACGGAAAAACCTAGAACAAGCTAAAAAGAAACGTCCTTTCGTAGTTAGTAAAGTACATCATAAAGTATACTCTCCGATTATAAAAAACAAACATATTACTTCCACCACTGCAAGTAAGAAGGTATTTAAATCAAATGTTCCAACAGTACCATCGATCCCACAGAAAAGAATTACAAAAGCTACAGAAAAAAGATTAATGCATAAAGCCCAGTTAAACAAAATAAACAATGTTCCAACAAAAACTGATCATCCTGTGAAAAACAAACACTCCCAACTTTCAAAGAAACAAGAACAGTCCTTTGCTCCTGCAAATTATAAGTTTAAACCACCAGAAAACTTAAAGCGACTACCTTTATTTGGTCGTGTCACAAATAGTATAAGTGATAGTTTCAATGAATGTTTGATGTCATTTGCAAGAGTCTCAAGGGTCAGTAGAAAAAGTTGTAGTTCGAACCTTCCTACAGAACCAATAAACAGCACAGCGTTAAACACATCCTATACTATTGAGAAAAAGCAAGACGATAATACAGAAGAAGATTCCATTGAACCAATTGTATTAAAACTGTCCTCTGATGATGAGAATGAGTCTAATTCATGTAGTAGACATACTAGTAGAGGAAAAAAGTATAATGATGATACTAGCAATGATGTTAGCAAGAAAGATAAAGAGACTAATAAAAAATTCAATGACTCCAAGAAAAATACAAAATTCGATGACTCCAAGAAAAGTGAAAAATCCAGTGTCTCCAAGAAAAGTGAAAAATTCAATGACTCCAAGAAAAGTGAAAAATTCAATGACTCCAAGAAAAGTGAAAAACTTAATGACTCTAACCAAAGTAAAAAATTTAATAATTTTAAGAAAAATAAAGACAATCAGAAATTGAACAACAGCTATAATGATAATGAAAGTAATGATATAGTGAATGACACTTCTGAAGAAACACAGCCTTCTAACAAGGATAAATCAATACAATCTGATTTTTCCAGTGAACCAATTTTCCTTCCACCATATGTAGTGTCCAGTCGTGGAGAGAACAATGCTAGAAAGGAACAACAGATGAAGTGTGGTTTCAATCTAAATTGCACAACAGATGATTATATTCCAACAAAAGAGCTTGTTATGAAAAATCTGAATACTTCAGATGAAGAGGAGGAACGTACAGCTCAATACTTTGAGTTAATTTTAAATAAAGAAATAGATAGGCAAAGCCAATTGTGTGAGAAGTGGACAAAGATAAAAGAAGAACCAGAAATTTCAGAAGATGCCCAGTATCAAATTAATCAAGCTATTGGACAAACAAATTTATTAATGAATAAAAAGTTTGTAAGGTTTCGTAATTTAATTTTTGATTGTACGACTGGGAAAGGAGAAATGTTAGTTACATGCAATGATTTGCAAGGTTTTTGGGACATGATGTATATAGAAGTAGAGGATTGTAACCTAAGGTTTGAAAAGTTAGAACAACTTCGTTCACGAGGATGGAAAGAAGAGGAAGTAATTACAGTTAATAAACCTTGCACAAGAAAGAAAGTAGCTGCAACAAAAAAAACTGTATGCACAAAACCAAGCGGCATTAGAGCATTTTTAGCAAAAAGAAAACAGAATCTGGTTGAAGGAACACAAAGTGGTGAAGCTACAGAAAATCTTGGAATCTCAAATAATGAAGCTTTAAGTAGTAAATATGAAAACAATGAAAATAGTCCAAATTTAAAATGCAAATCGAGAGCATCTAATAAAACAAGATTAAGCTTGTTGCGAAAACTGCAATTTTCTGAAACAAAGACACTTAAAAGTCCATTAACTATGATAAAAATAAGTCAAATGTGCAAAACACCTGAAGTTCAATTAGATGACACTATATCCTACATTAATTCCCATCAAACACCATCAAGAAGCATATTAAAACAGTCAAAGTATTCAAATCAGATAGGATCTTCTATGAAATCAGCACAGAAGGTTAATTTTAATGACATCGTCATATTAAACAAAGACACAGTAGACGACAAAGCACAGAGAAAGAAAAATTTAGCTGCTGCACTTGTTAAAATAGATAGTCTTGACTTTGACTGTGTTAGCAATGAAACACCAATGCATGCAGAAAAGAAGTTAATTTTTAATGATGAAAGCTTTGAAGAGTCTCCAAATATATTTGATGTTAGCAGAAATTCTGATTCAAAGAAACATGCAAATATAAATATGTGTACACAGAAGACTATACCAACCATAATAATAGAAGCTGAAACACCATTAAAGAAATCAGTGTTGCATTGTAGATCAAGTACACCATCGCCAAGTAACAAATTGACAAGACAGGATGCTTTCTGCGAAGATGATGGCAGTTTTTCGTTCAATATTGCAGTTTCCACACCATTCAAAGAAGTTGTAGATAATACAAATTTGAATGAATCCAAACAGAAATTGCAGAAACACGTTTCTGTAAATAAAAAAGAAGAAACAGCTGAACTGAATGACAATATAAAAGTATTGAGAAATAGAAGTATTATTTCAGGAAATACACCAATACAGAAAAGGAGGTACTCTAAAAACCAATCTATGAATGTACAGGAATTAAAGTACAAAGAGAATAAAACTCCTACAAAAGCTAAAAGTAAAAATGTGGATATTGATAGTACGAAGGTTGATACACTTATTAATTCAGAAGTAGATCTATATGACGCTATTCGTGGCATAAGTTTAGAAGAATCATATGGAAGAAGGCGATCTAGCCGAAGAAGTGTCAAATTTTCTGGTAATAATGGTTTTAAGCATTCAGTCATCAATATACTTTTGGTAAGCCTCAATTATTTTAATAAATGTATTTTATTACAGAAAAAGAATGCAGTGGCTGTGTAGAAAAACTAACATTTTCTGTGACTCCTCATGTGAGACGGATTAAACCACAGTTCACTGAAAAGAAGAGAACTGTAGTAACTAAAGAATCAATTGAGACAACAGAGAAACGTAACTATACTTAGCTTTGTTTGTCTTTATTTCTGTAAATATAGTTACTTATTAACCATTTTTATTGCAGTTCCTGAACGGGTTCGCAGATCAAAGAGCAAAAAAGTATAATTGCCAAATTAAAATTTACGTTTTAACTTCTTTATATTGTAAAAGCAGTATACATACATACAAGTATATTGAAAGTTATAACGGACGACAAGTATTGAGAATCTTAAAGTGTCACAATATATTTTCTTTTATTGTAGATTCTCTCTTTAGTATATTTTAAGGCATAAAGTGCAAAGCATAACTTAGGTATTAAATAAAACGATTTTGAAAAATTATTCAGATATCTATGAGATAGTCAAGTCTTTATTTGACAGCAAAACATAGTTCTGAAAATAACTTTCAAACTGTAATATATCGGTTGTGATTGAAACAGTTATGAAGATATATCGGTTACGATTACGGCTAAGGTTACGGTTCCTGAGAACCGATATTATATCGGTTCTGTTACGGTTACGGTTACGGTTACGGTTCCGGTTACGGTTCCTGAGATCTCATATTATATCGGTTCTATAACTGTTATTTTTCAGTTTCAGTATAAAATGAAATTTTATATCGTGTTACAGAATCGAATTACAATCGAAAAATAATAGTTATAGAACCGATATAATATCGGTACTCAAGAACCGTAACCGTAGCCGATATCTTTATTACAGTTATAACATTATTTTAGTTCTAAATAACTGTTTCAAGAACCGAAACTGATATCATAACTGTTTTCAATCCCTGGTGTAAATATATCTGAATATTTTTATTAGGTGGACTGAAAAAGCTATATACAATTGTATAATATTTGTATTATTATAAATTGGAAATGTGTTGTATAATAAAATTGCATACTGCCATGTGTACATTAGATTTAAAAATTGAAATATTTGGTATCCCTGTCGTTTGATTTTTTGTTTCAGTAATTCTAGAGAATTTTTTAATTGGTGAAAATAACAACTCTAAAATTCAAATAATTACGTAGCAGCCTTCAGTGTCAAAACTGTACAATATGTTATTTTTACTTTGTTGCGGAGCAGGGTCCAGGTACATGGCTGATTTTAGCATTAAAATGTTTTTTTAGTTGTATAAACATTAATGCTTTATAAAACATTTTTAAATCTCTGTTGGTCATTCAATTGTTTTCCTAATATTTCAAGAACCATTCAATTCGTGCTAAAATGTTTAGACTTACACGTTTATAAACTTGTTAAGGTTGCTTTTTGTTAACCCGTCTTATACAATCTTGTTCCGATATAAGGCATCGGTGTTTCGAAATAAAGAAATCGCTATCCCCTCTTCTTTTGAAGTTGTTCGCTCGACATCGCTTACGGGGGAACGGTCCCAACTGTAACACTTCGATTTCAATAACCTTTTATAGTTTATAGGATGACCTTCTATAGAAATATTAGCCGTAAATAATTACTTGATAGTTTTAAAGATATAATTAATTAAGGTTACATGGCATAGGGGAAAATGGTCAGAACTGACATCACAGGATAATTCAAAGTTCAAAGTGATGAATAATGTATGAGAAAAAGCACGTGTTACATCGTGTTATATCGGAGCAATATCGGTGCACGGTAGTCACACATACGCGCGCACAAATAAAAACTCCATCGAGTTACCTATTGCCGAACTCACGCGACTGGTACAGCTCCCTTTCACATGCACGTAAACCTGCATGATTTACAAAATCAAGTTTTTCAAGAAAAAAGTGTATAACTTTTATAGCACTATCGAGATACAGATATATCTGTAGATAGTGAACAAGAAAAAGTAAATACCATCGGAATTATATCATATTTGGTATCATTTTCATTAGAAAAATGCCACGAATATGATCGTGACTGTTCCATAAAAAAATAATAAAAAATAAAGAAGTTTTATTATTGCACTAGTATTGTCTCAAAAAATAGCGTATTTTTTGTTGCGCTTTCGGCCACGCAGTCCGTGTTTGCATGCTGTCCTTTTCTACGTTCGGCGCGGTCGACGTGGTCACAAAAGTCCCTTCGCGATCTAAGTCCAAGCAGGGAACCTAAAAAGGACTTACACTCCCAGAAAAAAAGATAGCACGCGTGTGCTATCTTTAATTTCTCGTGCTAAGATTATGCTAGCGTGGAAACTCTAAAATATATAGAAAACGTACCTGCTATGAATATGTAAACATAACATAGGTTGACTTTATTTCAATGGGTTCTCTTAGTTGGAAGAGAAACACATAATCTGACGCAGTCAAAATTATAGCACACTGGAACTATGTTTACATATTCTTCAGTGTTTCATGAGCTTTTACGGAGTTACAGTGTTCAATTTCTGTCTAGAGCTTTGTCACACTCTTATTCTCATAATGGGTCGTGGCAAAAAAATTAGTGAAAGCGAAATTAGCACAATTTTAGCTCTAAGAAAGCAAGAGTTTTCGATTACTCAAATTGCAAAAGAAATTAGTCGCAGTTGGAATGTTATATATAATTTGTTGAAAGATACAAGTGCATATAAAAAAAAGAAAAGTACAGGAAGACCAGTAGCATTATCTGAACGTGATATGCGAGCAATAATACGTGCTGCTTCCAATTCTTATGCTACTGCGGGGCCTCCTAGAAGTTAGCCCCCCACTTGTTGAAATAAATCATTTCAACAGTTGTGCTGAGTTGTGCTAGGTTTGTGCTACATTGTTCTCGAATATTATAACAATAATATAAACAATAAGCCTAAAAATTGAGAAAAACGATTTTTTTAGTATCCCCCCACTTTTCGTTTTTTTCAATTTTCTCAATTGTGCTAAGTTGTGCTAGGTTGTGCTAAATTATTACTTTATAAAAATAATAAATAAAGAAGTTTTGGTAAATAATCGTTTTGAACATGCAATTAACATTTAAGATAGTAACCGTTATCCAAACAGCATATAATCATATATCTGAATTGTGCTAGCTTAGCACAAGTCAGCACAACTTTCCTTTTCGCCAGCACAACGATATAAAGGGCACTTTACTCTTGCTCGCGGCCCTTCGCGGTGGACACTATATTATTAATTTGACTTTCTGGTCATCCGACAAACATAATATTGCATATCTACGCTAGCACAACTCAGATATGCAATATTATGTTTGTCGGATGACCAGAAAGTCAAATTAATTATATAGTGTCCACCGCGAAGGGCCGCGAGCAAGAGTAAAGTGCCCTTTATATCGTTGTGCTGGCGAAAAGGAAAGTTGTGCTGACTTGTGCTAGGCTAGCACAATTCAGATATATGATTATATGCTGTTTGGATAACTGTTACTATCTTAAACGTTAATTGCATGTTCAAAACGATTATTTACCATAACTTCTTTATTTATTATTTTGATAAAGTAATACTTTAGCACAATCTTAGCACAACCTAGCACAACTTAGCACAATTGAGAAAATTGAAAAAAACGAAAAGTGGGGGGCTACTAAAAAAAATCGTTTTTCTCAATTTTTAGGCTTATTGTTTATATTATTGTTATAATATTCGAGAACAATGTAGCACAAACCTAGCACAACTCAGCACAACTGTTGAAATTATTTCTTTCAACAAGTGGGGGGTTAACTTCTAGGAGGTTGTTTTGTGAGTTCTTTATGTACGATCATCGGGCCAATGTGCTGCAATAACTACAGAAACACTGGAAGAAGTAATTCGCTCACCGATAATAGGTATATACATATATACGTAAATATTATATATTTGTATATTCATAAATATTATTTATTTGTTTATCCATAAATATTGTATATTTATTATATATTGATTATTAAATATTAATTTATTTTTATTATATTAACTCATTAAATAATATATATTTACATATACTATATGTACAATGTACCTATACATATGTACATGGGTTAGGACAGGGTTCCGTCAGTCTGTGCCACGAGCCTGATTGGCGTTCTTCCCTTGTTTTCTCGATATCCGCGACGAGGATCATCCGATGCGCTGCTGTTCTTTCTGTGATCGCGCAACGCAAGCGTGGCGGCGCGGCGTACGATCGCGAACTTTTTCATTTATAACACTAATCTGTTGTCTTTGTTTGGTGCGGGTCGATTTTCCCTACGATCAACGTCTTGTTCTAACAGTTTATGAGCCCAGGACACATTTAAACTGTGCGATAAATAAAGCAAAAGGTGTACGCGATATTGACCACGTGTTTCGTTGAAAAGTAACGTCTCCTACGAATTGAAACGTTGAACAAATGCGCGCGTTACTCGTGAAAAATGACGCGTGGGGCAACGTAAGCGGCGATACATATTCATAAACCGCAAACGATCTCGGGAGAGAAGGCATCGGAAATCGCATTGAAGGAATGGATAAGACACCACGAAAAGATGAAGTCGGACGTTATATTATCTATTGCACCTTCCGAACTGAAACAAATCAAAGGTTGCGAAACGTCAAGTGCGGTGTGGCGAAGACTCGAGGATACATATCTATCAGTCGAAAGGACCTGCATGAAAGGCGACCCTCCTGAAGCAACTGACTCTGCAACGCATGAGGGAGGACGACGACGTTCGCGAGCACCTGAGAAAATTTTTCGACACGGTGGTCTAACTGGGTAAGATGGAAGTGTGATAGAATCGTTCAACGAATTACCTAGTCCGAACGTCCTACAAATTAAAATTGTCGAAGAAAACGGCGCGCGCAAGAACAAAGTGCGAGACGCGAGTTTGAACGCCATGTTCGTCGGGAGGCGATTAGAAAAGACCGCGTACGAGAAAGAGGACAAAAGTGACCCGAACAATATTATACGCGGTGATGTTGTCGATAAATCGAAAATTACGTGCAATCGGTGTCATCGCGTGAGTCACAGGGCGTCCGAGTGCGGTCGAAGTCGCGGAAAACCCTAAAAAGCAACGAAAAACGCGGACGAAACAAACTATTTCGTGTCGATTCAAAGTGCACCGCCCGATGCGGCGTTACAAGTCGAAAATACAGTGCAAGACGATAAATGGGTGCTCGATAGTGGGTGTACATTTCATCTGTGTAAAGACATCGATAGATTCGCGATTATGGACGAAAGCCATAGTGGAAATTGAATCTCGCGAACAACACGTGCACGAACATTGAGATTGTGGGTCTGTCGAGCGATCGCGATGAAAAAAAGAGGAGCATCAACCTGCACGACGCCCTCCATATTCCGGACCTATGTACGCACGAACCTTTTGTCGGTAAGCAAAATTACCGATGGAAGCTTCGACGTCATCTTTAAGAGAGATCGAGCCTCCATGGTCGACCGAGATGGAAACATAGTATAGTATAATGAATACTGACAGCGAATCGTAAGTACATAGTCATCAAGTACTCAATGGGAAGTATCGATACATATTGACATGTAAGGTATGTACCTACATATTCGGTATCAATTTTCGTTACTGACACTGACACTTTATGAATCGTTACCAGTTTGATACTTTTACAAAAATTTCGATATCTGTTTGATGATTTATCGAAGATTTTTGAGATACTTCACGAAAGTATTGATCCGCATTTAATATTTCTACGCGAATTTCAATAACTGTTTCAAATTTTCCGAAATTTTTGATAGTTATTTACCGAACATTTCACCGAAATATTTATATTTATCTGAATTAAAATACATACCTACCTATTTTCATCTCTAAACGATACAAGTAATACTAAAGTTTTGCTCAATATTGTTCATAAAACCGTATTTCCGGATGTAAGATGAATTACTAATTCAAGGCAGCTGTATTATTCAATAACACAATTCATTATTCTTTATTTGTTTATTATTATGTAGTACATATATTACATTAAATATGAACAAACATAAGAATGACAACAAACTATTAAGAAACAGTATTTTATTTACAGTGGTATCCTTTAGTCTGTTTCTCTTTTTGCTGATTAATTCTTTGGCTTTTGAAAATACAGGTTCCGCCGGTACTGATGTTGCCGTCATATGTTATATAAATATTTCTTAGCAAAAACGGACATTTTAGTGTACTTTTACGCGTTTTCCTTCCAATACATCAGGGGATCTTTCTTTATCCCCAAAAGGGGTTCTTTTAGATAATTATTCATTTCTACAGTTATACTATTTTCTACTGATTGTGAGGCTATGTAGATTTTTAATACTACGGAATTATCAAAAGCAGTCCAGAAATTTGATTCACTTTCTTTGGTCGTCGGTGTTTTAGAGGTTGAGTTCGAATTTCTTTCAAACGTTGGTGGTGACAATGGTGACACAGAAGAAAAATGTGGACATCAAAATTTGCAATATGTATTAAATTATTCCGTAATTTGGCGAAATTCGCATCATTTGAAAAAGATAACTCACAAAATCGTGAATCTAATAACGCAGCGATACCATATGTTTCATTTATTTCAATGTCGCCGAAACATTGATTTAATTGTGCTGTTAATTCCACACGGAATTTTTCTTGTATATTATGTTCCTCAGAAGTACAGTTTAGAAAAGTACATAATTGGTTTTGAGTCAAAATAACTTTCGAAATAGTTATCCTTTTTTCCGCACTGATTTCTTCCGTCGCAAAAAGAAACGGTTTTAAAATGGGTAAAATGTGTGCTATTGTTTCCCACTCAATGTCGCCTAATTTACCAAAATTAATTTTTAAACTAGTACAATTGCTTGTTGTTGCTCATTTAATCTATTAAGCATTTTGTATGTGGAGTTCCACCGAGTTTCTACTTCCATTTTCAATTTATGACTGGGTAAACTTAATATATGTATTTTGAATCTCAGTTAATTTATCTTTCGTTATTGAACTTTGCCTGAAATATGTTACCATGGATTAAGGATTTTTTCACAACTAAATTTAGTGTGTGGGCGAAACACGATATACTCAACGTCGGGTTTCGACCCTAGTAGCACAAAATATTGTATACATATTCATACAATATTAAAAAGAGATTCAGTTATTTTTTAATATTCAAATATACATACAATATTTATTCTATATTAAGAAACAAATATTTCTTTTTAAATATGCAGGAAATATCTATTTCATATTAGAAAAAGAATATTTTTTTCTTAATATACAGATAATATTTATTTCATATTATGAAAAAATATTTTCTTCTTATTATAAAAAGAATCTTTATTTCATATTAGAAATAGAATATTTTTTTCCTAATATACAGATAATATTTATTTCATATTATGAAACAATATTTTCTTCTTATTACAAAAAGAATCTTTATTTCATATTAGAAAAAGAATATTTTTTTCCTAATATACAGATAATATTTATTTCATATTATGGAAAAAATATTTTCTTCTTATTATAAAATGAATCTTTATTTCATATTAGAAATAGAATATTTTTTTTAAACATGCAGGAAATATCTATTTCATGTTACGACAAAAATATTTTTTCTAAATATTAAATGAATCTTTATTTCATATTAGAAATAGAATATTTTTTTTCTAATATACAGATGATATTTATTTCGTATTATGAAAAAATATTTTCTTCTTATTATAAAAAGAATCTTTATTTCATATTAGAAATAGAATATTTTTTTCCTAATATACAGATAATATTTATTTCATATTATGGAAAAAATATTTTATTCTTATTGTAAAATGAATCTTTATTTCATATTAGAAATAGAATATTTTTTTAAACATGCAGGAAATATCTATTTCATGTTACGACAAAAATATTTTTTCTAAATATTAAATGAATCTTTATTTCATATTAGAAATAGAATATTTTTTTCCTAATATACAGATAATATTTATTTCGTATTATGAAAAAATATTTTCTTCTTATTACAAAAAGAATCTTTATTTCATATTAGAAATAGAATATTTTTTTCCTAATATACAGATAATATTTATTTCATATTATGAAAAAATATTTTCTTCTTATTACAAAAAGAATCTTTATTTCATATTAGAAATAGAATATTTTTTTCCTAATATACAGATAATATTTATTTCATATTATGGAAAAAATATTTTCTTCTTATCATAAAATGAATCTTTATTTCATATTAGAAATAGAATATTTTTTTTAAACATGCAGGAAACATCTATTTCATGTTACGACAAAAATATTTTTTCTAAATATTAAATGAATCTTTATTTCATATTAGAAATAGAATATGTTTTACTAATATACAGATAACATTTATTTCATATTATGTAAAAAATATTTTCATCTTATGACATTTCACACCGGACATCATGTTCGCAGCATTGTCAGTTACTACTGCAACAATTTTGTGTGCTATATCCCATTCTATAAATGCTGTATCTAAATAAGTAGAAATTGCAGCAGCCGTTCGTTTTTCTGTTATTTTAATAGTTTCAATGGTATACGTCATTTCAAAATAAGGATTAATAAAATGACATGTAATTATAAAAACGCTGTCAGTGTTTATACTGGACCATGTATCGGTGGTAACGCATACATTGTCAACATCTTGTAGCTCCTTCTTTACTTCTGATTCAAGATGTTTTTAATCATTCTTAGTAATTCAGAAAAATAGAATTCGTAGCGCAGAGGCGAAGTTCTAAATTAAACAACGTTCGAACTTATACTAAAATAAAGATACACCAATTCCCCATTAAACAAAAAGTCTTGCTTCGGCGTAAAAAACTTGACGGATTACGAGGAAAAGCCGAAGCAAGGCGCATTAGATTTATTCAATCAATGGAAATAATACATAAATTTCATCATACGAAAGCTCAGCATTTAAACCGCATTTTAGAAAATCAACGCGGTTTCAGGGAATCAATAATTTAACAAATTACATCCTAACCTCCACCCTTTAACAAATTACATCCTAAATGGCCATTCTAATTTAAAAACTAAGAGGGCTCTCTTACCCTTTATCACCAGATCTCAACGCGCAGTGGTCCACAGTAGAGTTCCACTGGAACTCTCTGTACGATTGCCGGCTTGCGCTTAGGACATTCCTTTGCCGGCAGCACTACGGTTAGCTTTGCGATCCGTCCCAGCTTCGGTATACATTGCAAAGGAGCTTCAACGCTTCCAATTCCCTCGACTCTCAAATATTTAACCGGCCTGGTAGAGTCCAAGTCTTGCCGAACCGAGTGCACAAAGACCCAACGTCCAAATCTCTCATTACCCGGGACCACTCGCGGAGCACTCAAGGCCAAAATATAACGGTTCAATTTTTATTAATTATCGCGGAGAAACCCGTGTCGTCTCACACATTCCGTCTATCCCTTTTCTTTTCTTTATCAAAACACACTCTCCACTTCGCAACCGTCTCTACAACAACCCCACTTGTCAATCGTGACCACCGTGAATCGCTCGCCAGACTCGCGTATATACATCTACACGGTGAGACTATCGTCTTCCATCACGGTGAATACGATCGATATTACAAAATCACGAACAACTTCCTGCTTTTGTTTTTCATATTATCACTTACAAGTTTTTTAAAGACTTTCGGGTGTAAGCCGTGTCCTAAAGGAAGAGATCTCCCAACGTTTCGCCAGCATTGCAGCTAGCTTCTGAGTAGTATCAGTGTGTCTTCTGACCCCCTGATGAAGCTAGCTGCATTGCTGGCGAAACGTTGAGAAATCTCTTCCTTTAGGACACGGCTTACACCCGAAAGTCTCAACAGACACAACTGTATGATGCCGGGCCGTGAAAGTCTCAAATCTCTGATTAAGTTTATTAAATGTTTTCGTAAAAGGTAAAACGTATTTGGGATCAAGATATTTCATTAATTGTGTGAAACACTGATCTTTAACAATCGAGAACGGTTGTAAGTCTGTCACGATCAAGTTTAAAATTACTTCGTCAATTTTTTTTTGCTTCTATTGTCCTCTGAATGTAAGGAGGCTCGACACGTCAAGATTTGTTGCTTGCTATTTTTGCATTTGCTTCTCCCAGCGATGGAACTCCAAAACGTTTCCGTCAAATTCGCCTACCAGTTCTTTGAGCTCCTGCCATTTTTTAACCCTCGTCCGCGTTGTCCGAACTTCATCTTCTGAACGCGGCAACATCATTCTCGCAACATTAAATTCTCTTCTTAGAAGCTCAATCTCGCGTGTAGCTAGATCTCTTTCTCTACGGAGAAGCTCAAGCTCTACCTGAGTTGTAACGGTGGCCTGCGGGTGGCGGTCCAAATTCACATCGCGTGACTCGTTCTCAATGGGTGGAACAGCCACCACGAGTTCTTCAGATGGAACCCCCGCTTCCAGGAGCCGCTTCAGCAACTCGTTTTTGGACCCTGTTGTAGGGAGATTCAACTCCTTCAATTTTTCCTTCAATTCGGCCACTGTATATAAACTCATCTTGTCACTCATAAAACAAAATTCACTATTCACTCACATAACTAATATAATTGGGTTAAACCACAAAACCGTAACTGAATTTCCTCGAACATAAAACACAAATCGATCCCACTTCTGAATTTGTAAGGAGGCTCGACACGTCAAGATTTGTTGCTTGCTCGCAGGAAACTGTTTATTTTAACAAAATATTAACGCAACATAAATCAATAAAATTATATATAACGATTAAATATATGAGTAAAACATTCAGTACCGTGTAGATACACGGTGGTATAACCATTCTTCTTACATGAATAAAGTGAATAAACGCGTTCGCTATTAATCGTATTATTTCGCGAATCGTTCTAGACTACGTACTCTATACGTATATAAACCCGATCATTTCCATCCTCTCTGGTCCATAAACGTATAGTCACGCGTAGAGTCACGTAGTGTCAGGTTCGTAAGAGTCAATTACAGTGAGATCTGGATAAAGATCCTTTCAAATCATAGTTAACCTTATAAAGTCCGTTAATTCGGAAATGTTTTGGCATATACTTGCTCCTAGACCACGCATTGCCAATGCATCATCAACGCGCAACATAAGTAAATACAACTCCATTTTACATTCACATTTCAATCGCGACAATAACAATTGTAACATACCTTATTTAAGAATATATCGTCGTTATCTAACAAGTCGTAAAATCTATGAAACCCTGAATTATCGTCTAAATACTCTAAATTCCTAATTTAATAATTGAACTTCCCAATCGATACAATTTTATCGCTCAGATTGTATCAACTAAATTATATTATTAGAGTTACGAGGCCTACTAAAAACCCCAGCAACTCCCTGATTTCGCATCAGGCTCGTTCGCGACATACCACATTCCAAACAGAGATTTTTCCAACCTAGTGGCTCCCTAATTTTGCATTAGTTTCGTCCACAAAAATTATAGCATCCTAGTGGCTCCCCAATTTCCCACTGGGTTCGTCCGCGCACCTAACTAACAAATTCAATCCATATCCCAGGGTAATAATCCTTCTTCGGCCTCTCGTACTGCTCGCGGCCCTGGCTCGTAACAAAATTTTATTTTTTTGCATATATTACATTCTACATAACTATCTACAACAGAGGTGGGCACGGATGGAGCCCCTTAAACGCTTGCTTCTCCCACCAATCTCTCTTCAATGCAGCGCGCGTCTTCGTCGCGATCGCGCATGTCTCGCGCCTTCGTTGCCCCCACCCTACTCATCTTCGTACCCGACCGCGCGCGAGATATAAACAAGTTACCGATGAAAACAAGTAACGGTCAGTAACGGTTGGCGAGAGAACGAAGCATCAAAACACATACAATGTTTCTTAGCAGTCTACTCTTAGCAGTCTATTTACCAACGACACATCGCCGCTCTAATCAACGCTTTCTTAGCTTCTATCGCAGCTCCAATGTGGTCGTACCTATTTCTTTTTCTTCCTGATATTAACACATATTGTATTTATATAAGCGCTCTTCAGAATTGATCATAAATTCAAAGAATCTGTAAAGATTCCAAAACGATCGTATCATCATAAGAGCTAGAAATAATCGAGCTGCATCTGAAAAAAGGTTAAATTAGGGGAAGGGTTCTAAGCATGCGCAGAAGCATTAAATAAGCAAAGCAAAACAAAAAAAATAAGCAATATAAAGCATATTAAAAGCGAATATTAAATGTCTTCATTGCTCGTTTCGAAATAATTCGGAAACGTCAAGCTCCAATTGAGACATCGTTATACGTAACGCGCTTTCCAAAGAGGTATCAATTAATCGACTGCGAATATTCGATTTAATTAGTTTCATCGCGGAAAAACTCGTTTCACAGATGTAAGTCGATGCAAACATTGAAAACATTTTCAAAACAAAATTTCGTAATTTTGGGTATTGGTCAGGTTGCAACAATTTGAAAAAGTCTTCCTGTGTTTCTTTCTTTAAAGAAAACAGGGGATCTGATTGTAAATCACATAATTCAAATTGAAGATCGTGGTTTTGATCTTCAATTTGAACTGCTAAAGGGTTGGTAAATAATAAGATATCCTTTTCTAAATTCTGAAAATCTAAAAATCTACTATTGAATTCAATCAAAATATCTAATATATTTTCCCGAAATGAAAAAAAATTTCCTTTGCAAGCGCGTATTTAGTAAATTAAGGTGGCACGCCATATCTGTGAGAAATGCTAATGAACACAGAAATTCTTTATTTTCTAATTGTTCAATGATTTCAAATGATGTGCTACCGCTGCCCGATTTTAAAAATGCAACTAAATCTTTGCGAAATGCAAAGAATCTTTGTAACGCTGTAGCGGCGTTCAACCAACGAACATCTGTGTACATTCGCAAATCAAAGTACGCGGCACCTTCATTTTCTAAAAACAATTTTAGTTTGCGATGAGTCAAAGAGCAGTTACCGGCTCTGAGAAAATTGATTACTTTAGTAACAAATTTCATTAATTCTGAAGTTTTAATAGATTTAGTGCATAATACTTCCTGATGTATTATGCAATGAAAAACATCGCAAGTAAAACCATTTTTTGTTAAATACCCAACTAATCCTTTGTCTTGTCCCCGCATTGATGGTGCTCCATCCGTAACAATACAACTACATTTACTAAAATTAGTATAATTCTCTACTTGCATTTTTAAAACATTGAATATATCAATTCCTTTAGTGGTGCTACGGAAAGGTACCAATGCAAGTAGCTCTTCATGCACTGAAAAATCAAATTACACCATACGTACAAAAATTGCTAATTGAGTAACATCGGTTACATCCGTGCTTTCATCCAAACAAAGCGAAAAATATGCACAAGCTTGGAGTAAAGTGCGGAGCTTGTTTTTTAAACAATCGTTAATATCTAGGAAACGTCTGGATACCGTGCGGCGAGACAGAGAAACAGTTTTAAATTGTGCAACGGCCGCATCAATGCCAAAAGATGTGCCATTACAATGGCACAATTTTTTATAAATGTCCCATCTGAAAAAGATTTCTTCGCGCGACCGATTTCCCAAACGACTCGGTAAGACGCAATTTTGCTCTCAGACTCGAAACTCTCGGTTGACTCATCGTTTTGTCTTTTAAATGCATCTAGTAACTGTGTTCTTTTTTCTCTAGAATAACTCTTGTATTCTTCATTATGTTGTGCAAAATAATGACGAGAAAGATTAGAACCTTTCTTGTCTTTCAAAACGGATTTGCAAATTATGCATTTTGCATTATTGTCAGCTTGTCTAATAAACAAAAGATCAAGCTCGACATCTAATTTTGAAAAAATGTATTTACCAACAGTTACTTTAGGCATTATGAAAATCAATGCAACTAAATAGTAAATGCAAAATTATAAAAATACAAACCAATTGCTATACACAAAAACTAATAACTAGTCTAAATAATATATAATAATGTAGGATTTCCCTATTTCAGTTCGATATTCGCGATCGAGTTGAATAATCGATCTACGCGGGCAGGGGTAAATCAAGGGGTCGACTCGTAACAAATAATAATAGTTTAATAAAAATTAAAAGATGGTGGAACAAAACATGGAGACAACCGTACAACGTTGCGACCGACGCGAGACTCCTCGATGACGCCTCTCGCTCGCATTTCTTTTCCGAAGTTGCTCGCTTGTCTTTTGCTGTTCGTCTCTTTTACAGAGCCAGCGTTACACCTGCGTTGGCGGGACGCGCGTCTCGCCCGTTTTGGCGGGAATTTAGGCATCCCACAATAATGCTATACGATACTACTACGATATACTACACGTCTGACCAAAGCAATAGCTACGGGAGAAATAGTATCATTTCGCGGCTCCGCGAATGCATCGGTGGAGACAAAAGAAATAGAATCTACTTCCCTTTTTGTCTTTCATATACATTCAAATGCGTGCGACTACGACGCATGTGGCCACCTCGCGGCCGCGAGGACGCAAGCCTGCGCACAGGGCACCAGTGATGCCAGAATCGTGGTACTGTGGTAAATTGTGGTACTAAACCATACCCCCACTACGAGCTACTGTTGCCCCTACCTTCCTTTTCCAACGCGCTTGCGCGCTACACACACCAGCGTACCTCTACTATGTCCGTGTGCGCTTCTTGTGCGCTTGCGCCAGCCATACTTTATTTTCAGCACTTTCCATATACATATTGCTTTATGGAAACGAAACTGAAATTCGGCCGTCGCGTCGAGCGTATAAATCGCAATCTGGAGTTGGCGTTCGTGTCCCCGTGCAGCGATTTTTATTTTTATTTTTAATTACTTTTTTAATCACATTTTTTAACCTTCCAAAAAATTTAAAATGTAAAAACTATGTTAAAAACATATATATTCAATTTACAGGAAACGTTTTATTACTGTAAAAATTGCATTGACACAAAGAGTCCAGCAGGGTAAGAGTCAAAAGTGCCCTTGGACCAATTGTACCGGGCTATGCACTATTTGATAACTCATAAAAAAAAGCATTCGACACCAAGTTTGAACCCTTTATCTCAATCAGGAGGGTAGTTAAAGGGTAAAAACTAATTTAGTTTTTGCCACATTTTCCCTATTTAATGATATACTTAAAAATTCTAAAAAATTCTACAATTTTGTAGATATGATTCCTTATGATTCTGAATTTTTTCAGATTTTTTTGCAAATAGTAAGTATGAAAAATCGAAACGTCAAAAAAGAACGAAAAATGCAGATTTTGTGTACAAGATATTTCGTGTAACCAGATTGTTCCTTTTACAGCAGTTAGGTATTAGCATTAGCATTATTCTCAATTTCTTCGGCTTTTTCGATAAAGTGCAATGTAATAATATTATTTTTCTGCTTTAAACGAAATGTATTAGTATTTATGTTGTGGTGGATAGACATTGATTCAGCTAAGACACTGTTTATGTTTAGGAAACGTTTTTAATTGAATACAATTTATTGTCATGTAATTAATAATTAGAAAAAAATATATTTCATGAAAAAAAAAGTTTGACCTTTGTGGGGCGCGAACCTCTGCCAAAAACTATCCCAGCGTTTCCGAATCGTAAGACCTTAACAACTTCATTTTTTTTTAGTTTATGATGATACACAAGTTTATTTGATTTTTTGTCTTCCTGTAATAAAAAAAAAATACAGTCAAAATTATAATTATAACAGAATTTCATAAAATATTGAGATTATTGCAAACTCATCTTTTTTCGGAATGAATGTCTGATTTCATTGCTTCTCTCAGATGTCCATTTTCTTCCGAGACAGTGGCGTTTCTAGCTGTAAATAAAAAATGTTCATATAAAATGTAGCATAATCTACAATCATTCTAATAACGTGAAATGTAGTACATATTTACGCCGTTTATATCACATTTAAGTGTTAGTTTTAGCTACCCGGATTTTCTTTTTCGACGTTAAGCACCCTTTACTCCTTCTCGTAATTTACGTATATGTACATATACGTACAAGTCGTCTAAGTACTGCGGAGTAAAAAGAAAACGATTAATAAAAATTTTAATTAAACAATATATATATAAAATATATATATAAAAAATACTTATATTTTTCACTGATCGAAGTCGGCCGAACACAAAATTGCGGCTGCATTGAAAAATTAAAAATGTACCCACCGCCAGAAAGCAAAACTAATAATAGAAATTGGAAGAAAATACAACCCTTACAAGTTCGCAGGTGCGTGCAATGTCAACTTATGAATGTTTTGTGAAGGCGGCGAACTTGAATATAAATGCTCCGCTGACATTAGGGGTAAATGTCTATCACCGATAGACATGGTGCTGCTAGTTTCCTGCCTAGCTTTAAGGGATGTGCGCACCACACACATGGAATTTAGGAGGTCAGTTCCTAGTTTATTCCTTTTCTTGGTTTTTATGTCAGAGAGCATCCAAAAAAATCCTCTCTGCCTCGGCATTGGAGTGTGGCAGACATCGGACAGCGTTCACCAAACATGTTAGGTGTGGGAAAATGGGACATTTGCCCGAATTTTTTTGCATGCAGATGTCCATCCACATGCCGTCGAAAGAGAGCAGTGCCCAACGATCTTTTTGGGATTGGGTTGTGCCGAAATACAAAATGTCCCACTTATTCTGTAATGCTTCGGCACTAAAATTTTCCAATTTTTGAAAGAAGAATTCCTGTCGTTACTAAACAATGCGATGGATGGCTTGAAGACCGTCAATTGCGTGAGAAATTTGTTGTCATGGGGAAGACGATTTCTTATTTCATTGCTTACAGTGATATAAAACTGTAAGCAATTTTTCCGGAATGAGTATAACTCTACTTCGGACAACCTATGACGTAATGCCTCGTCCATGCACAATATTTTATGAAATTCTGTTATAATTATAATTTTGACTGTATTTTTTTTATTACAGGAAGATGGAAAATCAAATAAATTTGTGTATCATCATAAACTAAAAAAAATGAAGTTGTTCAGGTCTTACGATTCGGAAACGCTGGGATAGTTTTTGGCAGAGATTTGCGCCCCACAAAGGTCAAACTTTTTTTTCATGAAATATATTGTTTTCTAATTATTAATTACATGACAATAAATTTTATTCACTTAAAAACGTTTCCTAAACATAAACAGTGTCTTAGTTGACTTAATGGCTATCCACCACAACATAAATACTAATACATTTCGTTTAAAGCAGAAAAATAATATTATTGCATTGTACTCTGTCGAAAAATCCGAAAAAATTGAGAATAATGCTAATGCTAATACCTAACTGCTGTAAAAGGAACAATCTGGTTACACGAAATATCTTGTACACAAAATCTGCATTTTTCGTTCTTTTTTGACGTTTCGATTTTTCATACTATTTGTAAAAAAATCAGAAAAAATTTACAATCATAAGGAATCATATCTACAAAATTGTAAAATTTTTTTTAGACTTTTTAAGTATACCAGTAAGTAGGGAAAATCTGGCAAAAACCAATAATTAGTTTTTACCCTTCAACTACCCTCCTGGTTGAGATAAAGGGTTCAAACTTGGTGTCGAATGCTTTTTTTATGAGTTATCAAATAGTGCATAGCCCGGTACAATTGGTCCAAGGGCACTTTTGACTCTTACCCTGCTAGACTCTTTGTATCAACGCAATTTTTACAGTAATAAAACGTTTCCTGTAAAATGAATATATATGTTTTTAACATATAATTTATAAATATTTATAAATATTGTTATAATATTTAATAAACTATTATAACAATATTAGGCTGTACTTCCGAAAGGCACCGGTGGCCGATCGGGATGAAACTTGGTGGGTATTGTGAGGGATAGGGAAGGACCTTGGATATACAATTTTAGCATCGGCAATTTATGCGTTTAAAAGATTCAGGTTCTCAACTATAAATCCGTCATAATAGATTTTTGATGCTTTGGACGGTATACATATTCAGCAAACATGTAAGAATGCCCGAGGAATATGTATGCATGTGTGTATCATGAGTGATGGTGTGGTGTGATCTGTTTGTTTTTTCCGTTGGAAACGCGATGCTTAGGGAAATATGAGACAGTTCGAGTCGTATCGTGGTGCGTGCTGAAAGACTAAACGGAGTTGGTCTGGGTTAGTTTCCTTGGCCGGGAGGGTGTTTCCCCCAAACGACTTTCTATTTAAACAAAGGGTCTAGCAGGATAAAAATGGTCTAGCGGCCCCAGGCCATCATTTTTTTGCGTATTAATATATTGTAGTTGGTATTATGGGAAAAACAATGGTTTTAGGTTGAAAAATAATCTCCCAAAATTTTATGTCGCTAACCCTTTATATAAGGATAATATCAGTTGTTAATTAAGATATTCAGATGGAATAAAAATGAAAATACTCGATCTTACCTCCTTCATATCATATATTTTTTTTACAATTGTGATCAAATTATTAAGTGTAGAAAAAATCATTTAATTTTTTAGGGGTGGGGGTTGCAAGCAACCCTTCGAGTGACCACTTCCAAAAAATTCAAGTACAATGTTCTGTTTCCGATCTACATAATATATACAAAAGTTTCAAGATGGTCGGAGTTGAGGAACATAGTTAAATATTGAAAAACGAATGAAATGACGCCATTATAATGTACCACCGGTGGTACACGTCGTGGTTTTTGTATCGATAATATAAATAATTAAAATAAAAGCATTTTGAATACAAGCTATACTATACTAATAACATGTTCTAATAAATGCATAGTAAGAGTAAATTGTCTTGTTGAACCTGAATTTTGCTTAACAAAATGTTGAGTACGGTGACACCTAATGGGGCAAAATTAAAGAAAACAGCGACGGCGTGAACGTGTTAAGTCCATTCTTGATCAATTATTTCTTTTTAAACGCGAAATATTCTGTTCTTATCTTCCCGAATTTATAAATAGACATTACGTAGGTGTAAAAGAGAATTCTAGGAATCATAATATAGATTTATTCAATCTTCATTAATTTTCCTCAATAACTGATACTGATACCAATGTAGCATTGATAAGTTTTGCGATTATTATGCCTCGAGTGAACTTTCACCCATATAATATTGTTATTTTCCTTTAAATATTCAATATTTAAAATATTATCATCCCTCATTAATTCGGCGAGATAGTTAATTGATAGGTACCTGTAAATAATATTACTTAAGTAATATACAGTTTTACATGTGGCAATATTATACATGTAGAATACGGGTGAATAATCGTATTAAAGCATGTATTTACCTGTAAATAAGATTTTCAAATATTTCTCAGTTATTTCCGGAAAATCCATTACAGTGTTGTCAGTCTTTGGTGTAAATGGTTTTCTACGGCAACTTAATTTTTTTGCTCCTACTAACTTCTGATGCGTGTTTGTTTTTATCCATTGTTTCTTCATATAATTAATAATTGGATTTCTAATTTCTGGATCGATATCTAATCTTTTACCAAATTAATTGTGTAGAAAGGATGCTATTTGACACATTGATTTATGACGAGGTAGGAGTTTATGATCCATTTTGTGGTGTAATAAACCATATATATTTGTGCGATATCAACATGTACGGCTTCAACAACCCATCTTATTTTGGTTGCAAAGCGTGATGAATTTGCTTCTGCTGTTGTCAATTGTGGGTCCAACAGAATGATCGAAAAGTCTTAAGAGCGAGTCGCAAAAAAACCGAATGAGTATAAGAGTGCCACAGTGAGCGTCGTAGAGCCAGAGTATATTAGAATCATTAATAAATACATATAATCACTAATCAAATCTACCACTAATAGTATTATCCCTACATTATAATGGTGTAATTTCATTTGTTTTTCAATATTTGAAACTTTTGTATATATTAGATCGGTAACAGAACATTGTTCTTGAATTTTTTGGAAGTGGTCACTCGAAGGGTTGCTTGCAACCCACACCCCTAAAAAATTAAATGATTTTTTCTACCCTTAATAATTTGATCACAATTGTGTAAAAAATATATGATATGAAGGAGGTAAGATAGAGTATTTTCATTTTTATTCCATCTGAATATCTTAATTAACTGAGAAAAAAAATGATACAATTAAGGGTATTTACCCTCATATTATTCTTGTATGAAGGGTTAGCGACATAAAATTTTGGGGGATTATTTTTCAACCTAAAACCATTGTTTTTCTCACAATACCAATTGCAATATATTAATACACAAAAAAATGGTGGCCTGGGGCCGGTAGACCATTCCTCTTATCTTGCTAGACCCTTTGTGAGGCAATGCGATGACATGTCCGAAGCAAACGATCACAGTGATTGAGCGGCTTCCACTAATGTATCTGTATCTTTTAAACGGTTGAATTCCCGAAGTTAAAATTTTATATTCGAGGTCCTTCCACATTCTTCATAAGATGCTCCTTTCATACTGAGCAATACTGATATCCCAATATTAATATTTAGTGGGATATCCTTTTTGTCTTATTACTTCTGCAAGTCTTTTTGGCATTGATACTACTAATTTTCAAATAATTGTTATCTATTTTCAGCCATTCCTCGTGTAATCTGTCTTGTAAGTCTTTTTGTTGGTAATTGAATGTCTACCTATTTTAGTATCTAGCATGTTCCGTGCCATCTCGACGGGATTTAAGTCGGGAGATTGAGACGGAGTTTGCATTATTTTGGGGCAATTATGTAATAACAATTCCTGTACCAATCTCGATACGTGTTTGCGGTCGTTATCTTGATAGAAGTGCAACACTTCTGAAATCCCCATTACTTCCGCACTTTGGTTCAAAATTTTTTTTAAAATATCCAAGTTCATCACTTTATCCATGGTAGCCTCAATCATTCGCAATTTCACACCTAACCATCACATGACCAACTCCGTGCTTGACTGTGCTACATAGATTCGTGGGATCCATCTCAGCGTTTGACCTTCGCCAAACTTTTTGATGACCGTCAGAGGCCCAAATATTAAATTTACTTTCATCACAAAATATTACATTGTGCCTGATAGAATTAACGCAGTGGATATTCACAATAACTCAAATGTATTTTACGGAACATGAAGACATTGGAGAAAAATAATAAAAGACAATAACAATATAACAACCAAATATACATTATTGAAAGATCTGTTTGCAAATTGCATAATTCCATTTGAAACTCTGGTTTTTGCTTATCAATGGGAATATTTAATGGATTTGTATACAATAAAATATCAGTTTCTACATTTTGAAAATCTTTAAATCTGATATTAAATTCTTGTAGTAACAGATTTTGCCCAAAGATGGAGAACTTTATATTACAATCTTTGTTTTTAATTTCTTTACAACGAGGAAAATGTGACAGATCTTCGTTTTCAAATTGCAACGCGAACAATTCTAATTGTTCGTTCGTGAATATTGGGCGTGAATAAAAATGGACGATGTCGCGGATTATCACGCCGATTTCACCGGTAGATTACCCGCCAAATTAATTTTGGGTAATTTGTTTAGACTATTATATGAAGCCGCGTTTCGTCCCAAATCTACCAGAAGGACTCGTTAGTAAGGCTGACTGGTAGATCCTGCCTTATACGCGTGAGATGGCGCGACGTCTCCCTTGGTTTGTAATTGTCCGGCTACGATTAGCGACAAAAAATACGTTTGTTTGCTACGATAGCACGAAAGAGGATATCGATTTTCTCCTAGCAGCTGGAAATTGTTTCTCGGGAGGAACTTTTGTTTTCGGAGGGACCATTTGTTTTTTATTCTTGTGGGGGAACCTTCTTCATCGTGAAGAAGGCTCCACATCCGGATATGGGCTGGTTTCAATGACGTCCATTGATAAACGCAAGGCGATGTGTTGATTGGGTATTGCCGAACGCGGCATTTCCCGCTCAACACACCCTTAATGACTCTCCATCTTCCACGACTGACTCGACCAGCCTTCGGGTGGAAGAAGAGAGACAGAAAGAGAAAAAACAGTCGAGCGAACTCCCAGAAATCCGAAGACCGTATCTCTCGTTAGAGTTCGGGTCACTTGGATAATGGAAATCTATGACTTGCTGTAAAACGAACGAATGTGAAGCATGACGGATCCAGGTTATAGCTCGATCGGTCGCTAACTGTTTCCTGAACGTCCGTCCCTTTAAATCGACGTGCAGTCACGAATGCATCATAAAATGATTCGTGAAACTGCCATGAATGGCCCCTCGCGACGGAACACTAATCTTCTACGAAAACTACTCATATGTCCGAATAAGTGAACAATATTTTTTCCAATACCTTGTAATTTGATATTTAATTCGTTAAGGTGGCACGCCATATCAGCCAGAAATTCCAATCCACACAGAAATTCCGTTCCGTAATCTCGAGCTATCATCTCGTCTGACAGCTGTCAATCCTAATCTCTTCACGTACCTCCGTCTTAAAAGTAAGTAAACAACAGGAAACAATACCATTTACTCAGTTGGCCTTTTCAGACAGCTAGCGTCTTGACATTCATCCTCGGACTCAAGGGAAAACCACCAGAAAAACCTTGAGTAGAACGTCGGTACTCCTTTTCGTTTAACGCTGTCCCTTATCCTTCCTCTTGCCTCTTCGTCTTGAGGCTTGAGCACTTCTTTCTTGAAGAAGACTTCCGAACGTCATTTTTGCAGTCTTCCCGTGTGTTCCTACCTCCAGACAACCTCCGAACCTCCCCACAGGATGCACCTTCTCCCTTTTCTCTCCAAAACAGGCTGTCGCTAACTCGGCGAATCCTGTTGTGCTTCGCGCTCTCAGGAAGCGTACAAGATGATCCTTTCATCACAATCCAGATACGTCCAAGTGTCTCCAGGCGTCGTAACTGCCACTTCTTCGGGCTCATCAGCAAGCAGGTTTCCCTCAAGCGAACAAATACTTTCCGCAGATGCCGTATTTCTTCTTCAAATCTTTTGGCGAATATGATTATATCGTCCAGATAGACCAAACAGATTTTCCAACTTAAACCTCTTAACACGTGGTCCATGAGGCGTTCTAACGTAGCTGGAGCATTGCAAAGGCCAAAGGGCATAACTTTGAATTGCCACAATCCGGTTCCAACACAAAAGGCGGTCTTCTCCCTATGCGTTGCATCCATTGATATCTGCCAATATCCGCTTTGCAAATCTTCTATTCGTGGAAGGGGGTACGAACCCTTTTTGGTGACGTTATTCAGACGCCTGTAATCCACGCAAAATCTGGTGGTTCCATCCTTTTTCTTAACTAGGACGATGGGCGAGGACCAGGGACTTCGTGAGGTTCGTGAAGCAACTCGTCCTTTGTCCTTGTTATATCGTCGTTGCCTAAATAATCGTCCGAAGGGACGGACCCACGTATCTGCCAATATCCGCTTTGCAAATCTTCTATTCGTGGAAGGTGGTACGAACCCTTTTTGGTGACGTTATTCAGACGCTTGCAATCGGATGGTGGTTCCATCCTTTTTCTTAACTAGAACGATGGGCGAGGACCAGGGACTTTGCGATTTTTCTATGACTCCTTGCCGTTCCATCTTCGACAATAGTTCGCTCACCTCGGCACGGCAGTGAAGAGGTAAACGTCTGGACGCTTGTTTTATAGGGGGAAAATCACCGGTGTCTATTTTGTGTCGTATGACGTCGCATTTTCCCACCTGTTCAGAATCCTTCGCGAAAACATCTGCGAACTCCGTTAATAATTCGGCAAAAGCTGTCTTCCGCGCTTCGGATATATTTTTGTCTCTCAGACTATCGTCTCAAATTGAATTATATACTCCTCCCAAGAAATCCTACCGTCAGATTTTTGCGGCTTCACGGTATATCCTAATTCGGGTAGACTACGCGATAAGGCAACCGTTTCACGGGGATGAGTTCGCTGCGAAGGCGAAAGAACCAGGACCGCAGAGGCATAAAAAACGATTTGAGGTTTGCGGTTTACGGTAAAATTACTCAAACACGGCTGTATAATATTGTTGCGCGGGCGGCCACGAAACAGACATTCTCTCAGTTACAATAAAGAAACCGTTATAGAAAAGGCAATCTCTTTATTTAGAGAGGAAGGGAATTTATCATTGTACGTCCGTTCGGTACGAGGTTCGTGAAGCGACTCGTCCGTTGTCCTTGTTATATCGTCGTTGCCTAAATAATCGTCAGAAGTGACGGACCCACGTATCTGCCAATATCCGCTTTGCAAATCTTCTATTCGTGGAAGGTGGTACGAACCCTTTTTGGTGACGTTATTCAGACGCTTGCAATCCACGCAAAATGGATGGTGGTTCCATCCTTTTTCTTAACTAAAACGATGGGCGAGGACCAGGGACTTTGCGATTTTTCTATGACTCTTGCCGTTCCATCTTCGACAATAGTTCGCTCACCTCGGCACGGCGGTGAAGAGGTAAACGTCTGGACGCTTGTTTTATAGGGGGGAAATCACCGGTGTCTATTTTGTGTCGTATGACGTCGCATTTTCCCACCTGTTCAGAATCCTTTGCGAAAACATCTGCGAACTCCGTTAATAATTTGGCAAAGGCTGTCTTCTGCGCTCCAGACAAATTTTCAGAGCATCTTCTGTGTAGATCTTCAAGGTATTCCGGTATCGGCGCTCTTATTTTCCTCTTTACTGGGACGGAATCTTCTTTGGGCTTCAATAACGGAACTATTTTCCCCTTCAGACGGAGAACTTTCTGTGTAAAGTCCAGTTGATAGGCATGTTTCTTGAGATAAGCGACTCCCAGAATACACTCTTCGCTCATGTTCACCAGAAAGAATTCCTCCTCGCTCCAAGCACCTCCAACGGAGACGGTAAGTCGTACTCTACCAAGAACAGGCAGTCTTTGACCAGAGACCGAGAAAATCTTCACCTCTGCCGCACTCGCCGGGTCAGCCTGCTTCGCAACACAATCTTCTCGCAGAAGGTTGACCGATGAGTCTGTATCGAAAATAATTTTCCTCTTCTTAGTTCCCACGATGTCCTCGATGAAGAAAACTCCTCTTCTAACAGTCTCCAAGCGTATCACGACAGGGGGAAGCTCAGATGAAAAAGTTGGTCGGTCCCCCGTTACGCCGACTTCTTGAAGTTTTCCTTCGCTGGCCTGTTCTTCCCTTTCCCCCGACAATTCCGTTGTAAATGGCCCTTCTTCCCGCAGCTCCAGCAATGCAGCTCACGTTGCTGTCCACGGATATGCTCCAACGTTCCCTCGGAAGAAACAGTATAGTTTAAACTCCGTCCGAAAATTTGTTTTCTTGGCATTAGCAATTCGAGGGCTTCCATCTCTAGAGCTCTGGTGACCGTAGCTCTAAGAGATGTGAATTTCTCATACCGCAGCTTTTCCTTAATCTTTTCATTGGCCAATGCCGTTATGAATTGTGAAGCGGCCAACCTGTCCCGAACATCAGTGGGGCATTCCGAAAAAGCGGTGTGTGCCAACTTCTCAATCTCGGTGGCCAATGCAGAGATTGACTGCCCTGGCCGCTGTTTATAATTTTGAAAAAGTATATAATTTAATTTTGCGAAATTCTTAGCTCCGAACCTGAATTCGATTGCGGAAACTATTTCGCAAAAAATGAAATACTTTTCAGCGGACAAGGAAGTCAGCACTCCCCGAGCCGGACCATCTAACGGCGCGATTAAGGCAGCTGCCTTTCTGACTTCGTCCCAGTTATTTACTCGGGCAACCATTCCAAATTGGATTCGGTATTCCTCCCATGACGTAGTCCCGTCAAAACGCGTCGGTTTCACTACGTATCCCAGGCCGGATACGGACCGCATCGCCCCCTGTCCCACGGGCAACGATGGTACCGACTGAGGAGCACTCACAGGGGCACTCGGAGTAAATCGGTTATGTACACGCGCGATATTTAAGCTATTTACATTCTCCGCATTATTTACAAGTATCTCCGAATGTCCCAAAACCGAAACCGCGGAGTTCTGCGACGCGAAATTTCGCAACGAATGCGATACCACCTGGCATTGACTCTCGATGTGTTGGATCCTCTTCTCCATGCGAGTCTCCCGTTCGGAGACAGCAGCCTGCTCCCGTTCTTCGCGCCGAAGCCTGTCCGCTTCGAGATGCGCCTCAAACTGCCGCTGCTGTTCCTGCAACTGCTCTCCGATCCCTCGCTGGAGATTCGCGAAGAGAGTCCCCAATGCCCGTGTTGCATCGCCGATAGAGTCTTCAATCCCGGACGAGCCCCCAATGTTGCGACTTTTGTTACTTCGCGTCGTACGCCGCGACATCACGTGATATTTATTTACAATACAACTCTTATAACTTTATATAAATATATCGGTTTCAGAATATGTCTTTTCTGCTCGGCTGTCGATTCTGTCTCTCTCTTCTGTTGACAACCCCTATCTTCAATTATTCCTTAGGGGTTGTTCATCACGGCATTACGGCGACTTCTCAATATTCACGCCGCCGTAACACTATCTTAAACTCTACGGCCACGTGCGTTCACTCTCCATACTTCGATCATTCTCCCGTGCTCTTTCTCCAACGCCACCTCTTGGCGTCTCCCTCTTTGGAGGTATCAAGAACTTTCAAAAGTATCCCTATAGCGAACAAAATTGCTGCTTTACCTTCTTTATCCTTTATTACTATTTTATTAATGTTTTTCATGAAAGAGTGAGTTTGAATGCAGACACTTAATGCAGGTGGAACTTGTGAATAGATTTTTTGTGTTTCTCGAAAAAGTACAGCTTTTATACTGTTAAATGATAATGTGCTTGCAGCATTAGGATACCTTCACAAAAAATAATTTTTTTTAGTTTATCCATAATTTAAAACTCTATTTCATATTGTTCGAAGTTTCTTTCAATAATGCGGAACAAGAATTGTGTCATGAAATATATTTTTTTAATGTGATCAATATCTCCCGACATATATAGTTGAAGCATTTCACTTTTCATTTTTTTCCCGCTCGATTGTATGAAACAATTTAAAATGGTTATGGAGTTTTAATAACTTCACAGAACCATCACTAGGAGCCGTTACAGCCCCACAACATCGTGTACTTCGACAAGTGTTCCATCGATAAATATTTTCACTGCGATTATCTTTATTGTAAGCATAATCGTCGTGTACAGGGTGTATAAAAAGTAAAGGTCATCCGTCCTTGGGGTGAATCTACAACTCTGGATCGGTGGACATTTGTAAGAGAAACTTGCCGCAAAATTGTTTATAACAAAGAAAATTGTTGTTAAAGTTTTTTTTACATCAACGCCTTCTACTCATGGAGAAGAGAAAAAGTTTGAAAGAAGCCATATGTCGCAAAAAATAGTTATTGAGATATAAGCTGTTAAAGTTTTTGCAAAATGTGATTGTGTGGAGTTATATGTATAGACAAAAGCCTACTACTACAGTCCACCCGACGGTATCGATGAGACAGAACATGATCGTGTGCGTGCCTCGAGCAAACGAAAAAAGATTCGTCGCTAGGTCCGTACCAAGTCATCATCTCCCTGCCCATTCAGATTATCAATTCCAAGTTGCAAAATGTGAATGCAAACCTTATATCCATTGTTATACATAAAAATAACTGACTACATTATTAATAACTAATCCTACATTATAAAATACTAACGTAAAGTATGCTTACAAATTTGTTAAGCCCTTACATTCCTTCGGCGGATCCGCAGCACACTACCATTTATCCGAATTCGTCTTAATAGTTGTGCTTGTGTTCCAAGCTCAATGTAAGTACCACTAGTGTCCAAACACACGTGTAATCTGTTTTTAAAGTTCCGCCGCACTTTTTCACATATGTCCACTTTAGTTCTAATGTGTCCGAACACGTTTTCAATTTTTAGCTTCAATTCATCCACATGGTTTATGTGCACACCCGACCTGTAAACAATACTCTTGACTGCTCCCCAAAGGAAGAAGTCAAGAAGATTTAAACCCGGCGACCAGGGAGGGAGGGGGGGGGTGCAAATATGAGGCGCTGGTGTACGACCGATCCAACGTGTGCTAAACATTTCGTTAAGGAAATCTCTTGCCAAAATTGTCGAATCTGGTGGAGCACCACCATGTATAAAATAGATCGAACGACGCCTTCCACGTGGTACGACTTCACGTAATTTTCTTATTAAAATTGTCTTTAAAAAGTCTAAATATTGTTGCGACGCAGGTTGCGTCCCGACGGTGTACACATTATTAACAGCTAACTCGTTATTAACAGATAACTCGTAAAAGAACATTGTGGGGTGGATGCGGTAGGGGTTTGGGAAAATAGTCAGGAATTGATTATCTAAGGGCACAGAACATATATATTTATTGTGAGGGTAGGTTTTCGACAAGGATTGCAAGAATTACAAATAATGGATAGTTTGAAAATTGGACAAGATTTGAATTTATACGGAACTTGGATGGAATTATAAGGAATTGAGAACTTGAAAGGGTTAGCAACGAGTTGTTTAAATATTTAAATAATTATACGAAGCTCTACCAGCGGGTGTCTGGTTTATTTCAACCGTACTCTCCCTCTGGAAGAGCAACCGCGTCTGGGTTTCCACCTGTGCGTTCCACTACGTTCGGCGGCCGGTTTATTTTAACCGTCCACTCCGAAACGTATCGTAGGCACTAGGTGATTTCACCCTCAGGCGGCCAGAAAGCTACCCTGTTCTCTCCTCTCCGCGGACGGCCGGTTTGTTTCAACCGTCCATGTATCGAGAGAGGCGACCAGGTGTAATCACTGTCCTCTCCTAGGCTGCAGGGCTTCCGATAGCATTGCTTCGTACTCTCTCATCCCGTGGGCGGTCGTGGTCTTACCTCGTCCTCTCCCACAGGTGACGCGAAGTGCGCGCTCCGCGGCAATCCACCGATATTTATATCAAGACGTTGCTAACCTTATCTATAACGCGTTACTGGGGGACGAGAAGATTCTCGCCCCATGATGTTCTAGAAGGTTCGCAAGGTTTCCAGTTTCCGGTATGTAGACTTGCCAAGGTCCAGTTTCCGGTATGTAGACTTGCCATTTGCATCATATGGCGGAGTTGGCCCCTAGTCCCAGCTGCCATTCCCTGCAATGCCTCATCCCCTATGGTATCTCTGACGCTATCCTATGAAGCTCTTAACAGGTCTGCATCATAAACACTAGGGAGGATTGCTAGAGCTTCTCTAAGTACAGCCTCTTCCACATCAGTCACAATGACCGGTATAGGTTTCCCTAACAGAAGTCAGTTCCTCTTCAGTGATACGTCGGCATCCGTCCATATTGATCTCTCAGCACGTTTCTAGAGGTGTCTGTAGTGGCAAACGTCAAATCGATCCTGGCAGGCGTGGATTGGGTGACCGGACGGGTTAGATCTGTGGTGGAACTGCTTGATTCTCTGTGTTCTACCTCTCCACGTGAGCCTTCTCTGCTATATCTCCCTATGAGGAAACCCACAGATAAGCCTACCACAAACAAGCCAGCTCCTATCAGAAGAATAGAGTGCCTATCTTCTATGTTGCAGTTTATAATTGGTTGCAGGTAAATCGTTCTTGGAACTCTATATAACATTAACAAGTAATGCGTGTGTCAATGTGACGAGGAACTACGGCTTAAGAACGCACTGCTCGCGTTCGACGAACAACATTCCATAATCCTACTGCCCGGTTCTCCATTCACCGTCCTGATCACTGAGCAGCACCACCGGCAAATCTTACATGGGGGCGTGCAGCTGATCTTGGCGTTCCTCCGCCAGCGGTTCTGGATTCCTCAAGGACGGCAGCTGGTCAAAGGCCACATCCATCGCTGCCTCACGTGTCTTCGATGGCGGGCGGCAAAAGCGGAACAAATAATGTGCGATTTTCCGTCCCATGGCAGCCGTTCCTCCATTTGGGGGTGGATTACGTCGGCCCGTTTCATCTCAACACTAAAGCTGGACGCGGCCACAAGGCCACCAAGATTTATGCATTACTGTGCTCTTCTACAAGATAGTCAGTTTAGTTTCGTTACTAGTAATCAATTTGAACACATACTAAACTGAAGTAGAAATTAAAACGATCATACCTTTTCTGCATTTCCCTGCAAGTTTGACCTTGAATGACCTTGACGTCATAGGTAATTGAACTCATCTTAAAGCGCACTATTTGATGGTAGATAAAGAAACATATCATTCCATTTAAAAAAGAGAAAGTCCTCAGCACGACGGGGGCAAAAGAACACGAAGTCACGGTCTCCCCTTTTACTGTGACTTCTTTGCGTTTCCCGTCCTCTTCGTCTGCTTTCTTGGGCAGTCTTTTTGGAGATGTCCGGTCTGTTAGCAGCTGCAGCATTCCCTTGGTCGATTTTCCTACTCGGTCTTCAAATTCCTCCTGATTCTCTTCGCGTAGCTCCTATTCGAACACTCTGGATAATCTTCACGCTGGTCATACCCTTGCTCGCTCCAACTCGGTCCCGGAACATTTGGGTTCGAAAATTAATACGATTTGTAGCGATTATTTTGATTTTTGTATGACGGAGTTTATTCAATAATAGACTCGACGGCTTCGATCTCCAGGGCTCTAAGAACAACTGCCCCCAGAGATGTAAAACCGTCAAGCCTTAGTGTCCGTTTGATCCCCTCATTGAATTTTCGAATTAATTTCTGCTCCCAACTCAGAGATCCCCTTTCCGCTGTTTATAATTCTGGAACATTACATTGTTCAGGTTTTAGAAATCTTTAGTTCTCTAACGGAACTCTAGTGCCGAAACTATTGTGTGGAAATCATTTTGTTTGTCTACGGAAAGAGAGATCACTACAAAAATACATTTTACTTTATTATGAAATATTCGTGAATTCGGAGCTAAGTGATCGACATGTAATGTACCGAATGGTGTGTTACCTTTTGGTATATTATGTAGTGACCCTTCCTGTTTCCCTGTAATCGGCGTGTAGGCAATACATTTCAAACAGCTTTTTATATGTTAATAACTGTTCAAAATATTTCCCATACTTTTTTCAACACCTACATGACCTATCTCATGGTGATATTTAGGTATACGCTCATTTCTAACGCGACGGGAACGTAAAAAAGAATTCGTCCTTGATATTTTCGATATATTAACCTGTCTCTCATTTCGAAAAACTTATCTTCGGACAATTCTAATTTTTTTACGTATTGACATAACTGTATCATCGCTTTGACATATTGCAAGGTGTCTGTCAAAGGAATTATCTTCTACAACTGCGATTTGTCGACTCAGCGCGTCTACGTGCAACATTTGAGAACCTGATCGGTGAACGCGACTGCCCGGGACGTAATGCTAAGATGGACATCAGCCAGGGAACCGGTACTATGGGTAGTGAAGGTGTGGTTCAGCCACAGGTCGACTTATCCGCGGTGGAGAAGACGGTAGATAGGAGGATCGCTGCCTTAGAGCAATGCATCCTCTCTGCCCTACTCCCCCACGCGGAGAGGGAGATTGAGGAGAGTCGTCGTAAGAGGGAGGAGGAAGAGGCGAGAAAAGTGAGAGGAGGAGGAAAGAGTGGAGGAAGCTGTTCAGAGGATGGTGGCTGCCTCCGAGGAGGAAAGGAGAAAGATAAGAGGAGGAGATGTGTAAGCTTGAGGAGGTTAAAGGTAATACAGAGGAGAAGGAGATAAAGATGGAGAGGGAGGGGAAGAAGCCCACACCCTCTGCCCCCATTCCCGAGGTAGTGCTCATCCCTGTGGTGCAGTCCAGCGTGAATGCGGGTAAGGGTGAAGGGGGGGATAATAACCCCCCAAATCTCAACCCTGACGTTGATTCCTGGGTGGAGGTGGAGAGGCGAGGGGACAAGCGAGTGTTTATGGTAAACACGGCGCAATTCCCTCTCCTCCCACCACCCAAACAGGTGCCACCAGGGGGTGGAGCCGGCACGGCTGTGCCAAGGGTGGCTCCTCGACTTCCGCATCTGCCAAAGACGGCGGCAGTCATTATCTCGGTTCCTCCTGGAGGATGTATTTCCTACGAGTAGGCCATGAACAAGGCAAGAGACCGGATTCGTCTAGAGGATCTTGGTATAACAGTAATTACCCTCGGACCAACCCGAACTGGGGCCTTGGATGCGTTACTCTAAGGCAGCGATCCTCCTATCTACCGTCCTTTTCACCGCGGACAAGTCGACTTGTGGCTGAAACACACCTACACTACCCATGGTACCGGTTCCAGTGGCTGCCGGTTGCTGGCCTCGGCCGTATTAAAATAGGTTGGTCCTTAGTCGGTGTTGAGGTATTAGAGCAGCGACCGCTGCAATGTTACCGGTGTCTTCGTCGGAGTCATATAGGCATGAAATGTCCACATACCGGCGAACCGGATCGCAGCCGTCGCTGCTACGGGTGTGGTGATGAGGGGCACAGGGCGCCGACGTGTACGCTATTCCCCTGTTGTCCTCTCTGTAAGGAGTTGGGCAAGCCTTTTAACCACCGCGGTGGCACGAAGGCTTGCCCAAGTTTCTCCCCCGGGGGAGGCGGTACGGTTAGAGGCAGACGGAAAGAGGACGGGGGTGTCATGGATATTGACACCACCGCCCCGGACGTGCAGGAGGAGAACCTGGACATCGCTTTCCAGGCTCAGGATAGTAGTGGGGGAGCTCAACATCCTCCCACGGTCGCGCCCTCGGACATGGTCGTGGGAGGGGGTTAGTGGGCGTGGTCACATCGGTGCGACCACACCCACCAGGAAGAGGAGGGGGTCGGTCCTTAGGGTTTGAGCGTAAGCCCCCCTAAGTAGGATCGACCTTACCGGAGCACAGATACTCTGTTCCTCGCCGGCTCAAGGTGAGGAGCGGGAAGAAAGGAGTATCCGGGGGACCGTCGGACGTTTGGGCCCTGAACCCACCTGTCCATCGGGCGGCCCCAGGGGAAGGGGGGACACGATGTCTGCCGTCATCGGGTCCCTGTAGGTCAGGCCGGAGGGAAGCTTCTCTCCCCTCCCGGACAGTGCAAGCAACGTGCGGGCCTATACAGTTGTGTGCATCCTCGCGTCCCTGTATAGGTCCGGGGTGCCCAAGGCATGGCAGAGTGTGAGTTTAGTTGGTATGCCCAGCCTTCAGCCGGGAGAGCCCAACATAACATGACATAACATAACCTTACGGATACCCTCTCCCCTCAACTGAGTGGCGAGAGGGTATCCTAAGGCGGATTTCCTCACACTTTAAAAAAAATAAGGTGGAAGGCAATTTCATGGATGTCGCGATTCCTTATCGTCGTAACATTGCCACCTTCTTTCCCGACCGCGACTAAGTTCGGATCCCGTGACGACGAACTTCACGCACCTGGTTGGCACTCATCTTCAGTTATAGACCGCTAACCTCAGAACGTCAGAATGACAGTCGCTTGACACGTTAACCTCTAGCTTAAAAGCGGGTAAAAAAGCGAACATGTTTTACCTTGGTGGCCTTTATCAGACAGTATGCGGCTCGACATTTGTCCTCCGGCCCAGGGGAAAACCACCCATAAATCTTGAGCAGGATACCTTTCTTTAATGACATTTTTCCATCACTCTTCGCCCTCCGCCCTGACGCTTGAGTTTTCAGTGTTTCTCTCTTGACGTCTTCTTGGTTGTTTCTCCCTTCGAACAACCATCGAACTCTTCCCAGGATGCACCTCCAACTTCCTCGCGAGGATACAACTTCCTCACCTCGTCAGACCGTTCCTTACACAACTGAAAGAGACAGAGGTGACGGAACAGAGTTCACACCCTCGCTTTCTTCGATAAAACGTCCTCTTCTTGGACGAAAAGGGTTTCAACTCTTTAATTCCTGCTCCTTTTAAACTAATTACTGTAACGTGCAAGTCGATTCATGTGGGCAATCTTCTGTTTTATTCTAGGGAAACCAATTATGCGGTAGATTAATTAGAAGAAAACGAAGTCACGGTCTTCTCCTTTACTGTGACTTCTTTGCGTTTCCCTTCCTCTTTATCTGCGTTCTTAGGCAGTCCTTTTGGAGGTTTTCAACCTGTTGGCAGCTCCAGCATTCCTTCGGTCGATTTGCCTGCTCGGTCTTCAAATTTCGGTTTACCAAATTCGTCCTCTTCACGTAGTTCTCGTTCGAACGCTCTGGATAATCTTCACGCTGGCCATATCCTCGCTGGCTCCAACTCTGTTCAGGAACATTTTGTTTTGAAAAGGAATATGGCTTGTAGCGATTATTTTGGCCTTAGTAGGACGCAGTTTCGGTAATAAATTCGACGGCTTCAATCTCCAGGGCTCTAATAACAGCTGTCTTTAGAGATGTAAAACTGTTGTGAGAATGAATAATTCCTGAGGTTGGTATGAATGAGTGGGGATATTTGGTTGGCGCGAGTGAACGGAAATGTCAGGTTGGTATGAGTGAACGGGAAGTTGCGGCGTGGGTAGAGCGGAAGCGTGGCGAGCGAAAAAGAAGTGTGCACGTGTGAGATCAAGAATAAGCGTTACAAAGTTCCTTTCTATAGTTAATTTATATCCATTATATAGTCATTTACAACAGTTTACAATAGTTTTCAATAAAGTCTAACAAAAACCACCAAGTCCGTTTGATATCCTCGTTGACCAATGATGCCACAAATTGAAAGGCTGCGAGTTTTTCTCTAATTTCGAACAGGCATTCAGCAAATACAGCTCCAGCAAGCCTCTCAGTTCCTGCTGCCAATTTAGAGATCGACACCCCTTTCCGCTGTTTAAAATTTTGGAACATTACATAGTTTAGACTTCGAAAATTTTCAGTTCCGTAACTTCACTCTAGTGCCGAGATTATTATCTGAAAATCGTTCTGTTTGTCTACGGAAGGAGATGGCAGTATTCCTCGAGCAGGGCCCTCCAAAGATGCGACCAAGGCCAACGCTTTCCTTGGTTCATCCCATCCATTAACGCGGGCTATTGTGTCGAATTGAATGCGATACTCCTCCCATGATATTTTGCCATCAAATCAAAGTCGTTTCACGGTATATCCCAAATTCGAAGCACTACGAATCATATCGCGTGGAAGGACCTGCTGCGAAGGTGGGGAAACTGGAACCGCGGACCCGCCAGGAATTAACATATTGTTACGCGGGCGACCGCGTAATTTTATATCGTTGTTTAGGCAGCGACGATAGAACGGTTACTTCTATTGTGCCGTATTCGTAACAGTATTTAAGGTTTGGGATGCGGGGTTCTCTTTGTGACTACTGAGACGCGGTTTATTGAATTTCATTGATCGAATGGCTTTTCTGATATATATTCAGCATACCGTAGGGGGAAGACAACTGCTCATGTTATTAAAATTTTAGCAAGAATTAGTAACGCATAAGTAAAAACAAAAATTTATATCTTTTCAATCAAATATATTGTTTCTCTACATATTTTATAATAAAGCAATGTCTCTTTGGACTAAGTAGAATTGTACTAATACAACAGAAAAATTGTATTGGCATTGCATTTTACAAACAATATTATAACAAGAATTGACATGTGTCTAGAGGTAAAAAGAATGCAAGCACAAACAAGCTCATTTTAATGAGCTTGCAAATATTTATTTTAAAACGGCGAAAAGTCAAGAATAGTAAATATGTATGAACGCGTGCTGTAACTACATAAAATTTATATGGACATAATTGCAAAGGAAGTAGAGCATTGGTTTAAAGCGTGTAAAAGTACTGTAATATACTGTTGCGTAGGCGGCCACATAACTTCGGCATAGCTGCAGTAAAGGATTCTCCTGTAGCAAACTATATTCTCTTTATTTGGGAGAGGAAGTATACTTATCTTCTTTTACACGTCTGATCAGTTCGAGATTCGTGAAGCAACGTCCAGGCAACGACGATATAACGGGTACCCCTATCGTGCCGTATTCGCAACAACACTTTTCTTAATAACGTGAGCAATAAAAGTAATGTTACGTATTTTTGTAATATATTCTTCATAATTACTATTTCTCCTGTTCAAGTACTCGCACCGTATGCATTTGTACTTTTGTAGCCTCCAAATCATATTAAGCATCCGTAGTAAAAATAAAGTATATAGAATATTCCATTCTTGCTAATACGCCTAAACTCTTGAACTATCGGTAACATTGGGCACGACACCGAAATGGTACAGGGGCCATATCGGTGCCCCCCTCCCCCGAGGCCTAGACAGAAGTAATCTTAAGTATGCGTCATATCTTGATACATTTGTAATCTATTCATTTTGTAGTGAACTCATTAAATATGATGTTTTTTAATAGATAAATTAGTTTTTCAATCGACTAATGGTCATAAATTTTCGACTAAAATCAAAATGCAAATATATTGAGATTTTTAAATTATTTTTCACTAGTATTATTGTTAGTTAGGCCAAACATTTAAATACAATAGACATGTATTCATACTTAAAACGTAGAACATATGCGTTACTCATAGTCGCATTAGCAAGTGTCCGGTTTAAAATGTAGATAAAAAAGCATGTCAGACGTCTACTTCATTAATTATTCTGCACGTATTGGTCTACAAACGTTACTTTCTTGTAGTTCCTTTTGTATAGCTGCCGGAAAAGGTAGTCGAGTATTATTTATCGAACGGAGTTTTCCGAGAAAAATGAAACGCGGAAAAAAAATCGGTAAAAGGAAAATTTATCTTGAGTTCAGCAATAGAGCAAAGGTCAAATCAAATGATACAGGGGCTTTCATGTATGTTTTGTGATAGAATATACGAAGCTCGACGAACTCTGACATACTTTTTTTGCCTAGACTGCAATGATTGCATTTCTTGCCATCGGTGAACAACATGCATTACGTATTTAGTTTAGTGACGCCTGAAACTTCTGTGACTCGTGTTCCGAAAAATTCAACTCTCCTTTCAGTGCTTGAACCTTTTTTTTAGTCTACTAGTTGTTGAAAAACGGTGTTGTTATTATAAGTTTATCACAGGAGAATGTATATCTGATTCTGATTGCAGGTAAGATACTCCAAATTTCAATTTACGTAGTATCTCTTTAATTTACAAATTACAACCAGTGTACATTAAAATTTCAGGAATTTATGAAATGAAATGTCTTACTGGAACAAATATTTTTGTATTGTTTTTAATTCCAAGGTCGCCATTTTTCTCCTTCATGGTAATAAATAGGTTCAATAGTTGTTCGAAATGAAATGTGATTATGAGAAACAGATGTTTTTTAAAGCTGGAAAAAATAGATTAATTAAATACACAATATTTCTATTTCTACCATTAAAAGAGGATACTGCAAGTAAAAGTTTAGACTACAAAAATAAAAACTGTTAAAAACATAAATTTATGCTGCGCATATATTTGTACAGTCATTTTTTTTTAGTACCGTTCTTTTGTAGCACTGGTATTAAACCTAAGGGAATTCCTCATTTTTTGTACACAAAATTCATTCATATTGTTACGAATATGGCACAATGGGTACTCCCGTTACATCGTCGTTGCTTAGACATGTTGGTTGTGTCAGATTATTTTACGCGGTGGACCGAAGTGGTCTGTTTACCGGATTATCAATTAAAAACTGTTGCGAACGCCTTAGTCGAGGTTGTTGTGAGTCGCCACGGTATTCCAGTGGAAATTCATTAAGATCAAGGTGACACAAATGTTGCGCAGGCGGCCACGTAACTTAGGCATACTCAATGAAGAAACCGTTATAAAAAGGGCAATCAATCTCTTCATTCGGAGAGGAAGGGAATTGCATATCCGACCTGGCATATAATAGTGAGCTGAACCAGGCGTTTATACAGTCTCTTGAGGCTACAAGATGAGAGTGAGTTATTATCATCACTCCTTTTTTGAAGTACACTAAATGCAGATTGCCGTACGCAGAACCATTGAGTTTTCGTAGTTTCCATTTTTCTGTAAAGACTTGAGAGTATGTTATATTCTCTATGAGATCATCAAATGCAGCTTTGACTCTGTAACATGAGGCCAACAAAGGACTGATGCCTGGTGTAAAGTGCTTGCATATCCCACATAATCCACAAGTGAGATTCTAAGTGCATTGGTTGCTGTGTGAAGGCAGGTTGTTAATTCTGATAAGGAAACTCCTGTATATATCAGAAGAGGGAAACTGTCAAACGCTAATGATAGAAAGTTTTGAGAAGATAATGGTTTCTCTTCTTTTAAGTCTTCAAGAAGATCTCCGTGTTCTTTCTTCAGACCTCGTGGATTGTCCTTATTTTTCAATAAGTACTCTATTTCAGATGTTATTAAGGCTGATGAAAGATGTCTATCCTTTCTAAATATTGGTGTGGTAATCAAATACATTGGTAAAGAAACTTGTGTCAAAGACAGCACAATAGAAAATAAATTCGCATGTTACCAGTACAAACGCTCTCTCTTGTAACGCAGATAGGGTCGTGCAACCACGTTGAAAGAGATCTTTTAAATGTTCTGGTACTGGTGGAACTGCAATTTCATCTTTCTTCACAGCAGTCTCTTCTTCTTCGCTTGCAGCCTCCTCTTCATTCGCTTCCAGAGTCTCATCTCTTTTCGTTAATAAAGCTGCATCCACCCTGTTTCGCGATTCTCGGTTGATAAAATTGATCTCCTCCTTCTCAGCTAGTTGTAACGTATTTGCCACGTAGTCAAGTCTGCACGTATGTTTTTGGAGGAAACCATTTCTCAAAATACACTCTTCCGGCATGTCGATGAGGAAGAAATCTTCTTCTGATTGAAAATCTCCTATTTTCACTATACATTTTCACCTTTCCCGAATCGGTAAATTTTCTCCGGAAAGATCTTCACCTCCGCCGCGCCAAGACCATTTTTGGGGTTGAACTTATTTGTCTCCAGAAGATTTACGCACGAACCCGTATCAACGATTATCCTTGTCATCTCCCCGTCGAGATAAACGATATGCCGACTTCACAGCTTCCCCCTTTACTGTGGCCGCTTCCCGTTTCCCGTCTTCTTCGTCTGCATCCTCGGACAGTCTTTTTGGTGGTGTCCCCTGATAACCCCAACATTCTATCGGCCGATTTCCTCCAACGGTGCTAATCCTCGGATTACGATTTATGAAATTTGCCCGCTCGTGGTTTCCGCTTGGCCGACCGGCCTCGTCTGGTCTACGTTTGTCCAGTCGGTCTCTCCAGTTCCGTCCAGGAATATGCAGTTTTGGGAAATAATACGGTTTATAGCGATCATTGCCGTCATTAGCTGTTTCAGAAATGGACTCGACGACTTCGATTTCAAGGGCTCTAATAACAGCGGCCCTTAAAGATACGAGACCGCCGAGTCTTAACATTCTTGCGATCTCTTCATTGGTCAACGCTGCCACAAATTAGGAGGCCGCGAGCTTGGCCCTAATTTCATATGTTCACTCGCTAAAAACAGCTTGGGCAAGCCTCTCAATTTCGATTGCCAACTCCGAGATTGACTCTCCCTTCCATTGTCTATAGTTTTGGAATTTGACGTAGTTTAAATTTTGAAAATTTCTAGTTCCGTAACGGAACTCCAAGGCCGAAACTGATGCCTGAAAATCATCCTGTTTGTCCACGGGAAGAAAGGTCAATATTCCCCGAGCGGGGCCCTCCCCGGATGCAACTAAGGCCAATGCCTTCCTCGATTCATCCCAACCATTTGCGCGGGGTATCATCTCAAATTGAATTTTATGTTCTTCCCACGATACCTTACCGTCAAATTTTGTTGGCTTCACGGTATAGCCCAATTCGGGAATACTACGCGATAAGTCAATTGTTTCTCATGGAGGAGTCCGCTGCGAAGGCGAAAGAACCGGGACCGCGGACCCATTAACAACGAATGTATCCGCATTTCTAGGTTCGCGGTTCACGTTAAAACTACTCTAACACGGCACATTTCGTAAAGCCTGCAAAAGCACCTGATATTGGGCCTCCAAGATTTGGAATCGTCCCTCCAGGGCAGTTTCCCTTGCAGCTTGAACGGCCTTTTTTTCCTCCAATCGGGGGCGCTCCTGTTCCCATAGCTGATCCGATATCCTTTGCTGTGGAGATGCTCATCTGGAGATTTCCAAACAAACTCTGCAGCAGAGTCGCATCTCCTCCGGAAACGGATGTCGCTGCCACGGGATTGTCCGGCATCCCGCTTCTGACACCACTGTTGCGACCGTTCCGCAGGGTGCTTCCCGACGGCGCGTCCATTATTTATAATGAATTCGTAAACTCGTAACTTCTAACAACTCGTAACAAAACTCTTATTTATTATTAATTATACAGATGATTTTGCGACACGTCTTTATAGTTTGGCATCTCGCTTCAATTTGTCTTCTGTCTTTTCCTGTCAACAACTCCGTTGGCCGGTAACTGCAATATCGATCGCGGAGTCTTCATTACGACTTCACGTCGTAACGCTGCATTATCGATCGTGACGACTTCACGTCGTAACAATATGAATAAATAGGAGTGGAATCCTCTGAGGCAGCTGATGCACCGGTGAAGAACAAACCTGATAAGTCACTATTGAGGGATGGTATTATCCGATTAGCCTCGCTGGCTAGTCTACTAATTCGTTTCAAGGCTCCACTCACCTGAGCTCCTTTTAAATGATACCTTCTTGAGTACTCAAATAGATCGCGAGACCATCAAGTCTCCTCCAACTTTATGACTATGCCTAGTTCCGCACTTAATTCCTCTAACACCTTCAGAAATTGGTTAATGTAGCCTTTTTAATTTGTATGTAACTTAGACAAATATTCCTTTGGAGGTATTTTCAGCCGTATGACTTGATTGTCGCCTTACCTAAAAGAGAGGCAGAGGTACCACATCTCCATGCGGCAAGAAGGATGAGCAGTATCGTTAGAAGGGTTCAACCTTTTGTCTTAGACCTTCCAACCAGGCTTCAGGATAGCTATTGAAACAATAGAACAGAAAGCATAGGAAATAAGTGCGTAAAAGAGTATACGTTGTGTAAGCCAAACATTTTATCCAGCTCTATAAATGGAGGGGTTACAGCCTCATGTCGGAAATTGGTGCACTAGGATGAAAAATCAAGGGTAATAAAGACATAAGAGTCATTAAATGTGTTCATTCTTATTATTGTTCTTATAAGCTGTTCTTCATCCATAGTCATTGATTAATGCTTTATATATATCTAAAAATGGACACAGCTATAATTTTCTCTGTTGCTGTCTGATACAACCTCATTTCGAAACACATCTTTCCAAAAAATCTTGCGTCTAGGAACTTAAACTCCCTCTCTTTTGCTACAGCTACCATAACCAACCATTGCCATGGAATTTTTCCTCTTTGTAACTGATGGTCCTTCTGCCATTCTATCTGCTTAACTTCTCACCACATGATTTTATAACCTTACTTCGGCACGTTTATTCTATATGTAGGAAACCACGCTCTGCTACCATTTTTTAGGGGGTTTCGTGGGTCTATCCATTAAGCGCGCTCCTTGTTCCGATAACTATACGTTTATTAATATATATTGTTACGGGTTCGGGGCATCTTCAATAAATAAACCGTATGAAATACCAATAAATCTTTATTCAACAGAGGAGGAGTACTTAACTTTGTGTCTTCTCTCAACGACGTTCGTCAATCGACTCTCTCATGTCTCCGTTGTATCGTCGTCACTAAGACGACGCTGCAACGAAGACCATTCGGCGCAATGTCTCGCTATCGTGACATATCGATACTCGTAACAATATATTGTTATGCGAGCGACCGCGTAATTTAGGCATACTCAATAAAAGACCGTTATAAAAAGGTAATTAATCTCTTTATTAAAAGAGGAAGGGAATTGCACGTCCGACCGTTACGACGTTCGTGAAGCGACTTTGTCCTTTGTCCTTGTTATATCGTCGTTTAGGCAATGACGATATAACGGGAGTACCTATTGTGCCATATTCGTAACACATCCCCCCCCCCCCCTTCAAAAAAACAAGAACTCACAACATCAAAACACTCAATAATAACTTATCATCACAAAAGATGCCAGTGGTTCTGTAGGCAAGAACAAAAAGGAACGAAAGCCGTGGACCCAGCAAAACCACAATCAATTTGGTATTCACCCAAGAAAACTTAATTTTCTTGCCTCAGGGAAAACCGCGGTTTAAAAACCTGAGGAAATTGGCGGCTAACATAACAACATTTAACATTTTCTTTTTTTTAACACAACATTTTGTTCTTGAACTTCATCTTTAGGAAAAACATTTTGTTCTTGAACTTCATCTTCACGAACACGAACCTACGATAACCGCTGGCTCATGCATTCCCTTTTCGTTCTCAACGGTTAAGAACTTCTCTCCCATTTCGAACGCTGTTTGTCTACTAGCAAAACTGGTTATATGTCTAAATTGATATAAGCATAACAACGAAGCAAACGATTCGTTATACCCTCGCGATATCTTCGAACATATGAGCCGACGCATGGACTCAGTAAACGCCAACTTGTCTTGGATTACCCTGGGATTGTCGCTAGGAATTACCATAATGTGATCCTTCGGAATATATAACACCAATTGCGCGTGAGTTTGAACGAATTCAGAGCTCAAAGGAAGAAATGCTACCTTCGAGACAACCATTTTGTGCCCACGGGCATCAATACTCTGGGCCATCGTGTTTACAAATTCATCAACATCGGCGGAAGTAAATTCCCAGCTTTTGATTTTTAGGATTATCGTAAAAACGTCCCCTAAGGCGACGCGTGTGACGAAATCGACGCAAGATCCAAATTTTGTCTCCTTGGATGCGGCGATAAACCTATTCTGAATGGCCAAGTTCGCTACCGTGTTCATCATGAGCGTAGTGAGTTCTCCCGAACCCTCGCTGGTAAGTTCGAATAGATCCTGTCCATCAATCGTAAATCCCATATGAAAATGGACGTAATCGTCTATCTCGATTGGGCTGTCAGTTGCAACATATGTTCCGGGTTTCAGAATAGAAGCTCCGGGTAATCTACTTCTTACAATTTCCTTGTCCTCCACATTTAACGCATAGAAAACATACTTGGTAGATAACGCATCCATCACGTCTAAATTAGATAGTATTGAGAACGGTTGACGACCAACATCCCATTTTGTATTATGAATGGCGCCCTCTCCGAAAGCGTAATGCACCATGTCGGCGTATCCTACTTCGTCGGGCCCAAATGTCTCTTTATTAACGATCTTCAAAAATGCTCTTATCATTGGTTTTCGGAAATTTTCATACACGTTTCGGCTATCAAATTCCGACAAATCTCCATTTAGCGCCATGTAATCTCGGGTCCCGGAGATGATTAAGGTCGACAGATTATCGATTATTCTAACGCCACTAGTACTCGAGGTACCAGTAGCGAAGTGAGCAGCATTAACCCCTGCCTCTACGTAAGGAAGAGTCTCTCCTTTGGTAGATACATAATTCACTAAATGATGTGCAACGGCAACCATGGCGTGAAAGGTATGTAATGGAACAACATGTATTAATCTTGTCGGTTTATAAGGTACCTCTCTAGTCCCAGTGACTCCGGGATTATTCTCATCTAATTTAGTAGCGAAGGCCTCACGCGTGAAGTAATAACTTCCGCTCGATGCCCCCAACGCTAATTTCTTGCTAATCTTCGCTTTTAGGTAATTCTTAACTTTACCATTTGATGACTTAACAGAAACGTCCACCTTTTTTGGGGGGTAATCCGGCGGAGGTGGGCTTCCAGTACGATACACATCGAGATACAAAGGTCGATTGAGTAGTAGCTGTAAAACCCTTAGATATCGCAGCATCGTGAAGCTTCAAAATTATTTGTTCCACTTCCTGATCCATAAAGTTATAATTACTATCTCTGCTAGTGGCAGATTTGGCAGCGGCGCTATGTTTAAGCGCCCTCCCATATCCTGCAATTCGCATTATGTTCATGAGAAAAGAAGAACCTCGTGTGAATGCGCTCGGATGTGTTTCGGCATTATCCGTGTACGAGAGAAACGTGTGCAAAAGATCAAGTGAAAAGTCCTTCAGACGAGTTAGACCATTTCTGTCAAACGCTTGAATCATCTCTTCGTAGCTTATCTTAGTGGTTTCTGCGTTAGTAAATTTGTCCATCCGGTTCTTTGGTAACTCACGTAAGACGTACTTGTCAGTAGCAATAGCCGTTACAGGATCTCCATGTTCGTGACTAACGTACATAACTTTTGCGCCCATGGTTCCAGCACTACGAACGATAAACGTAATGTGTTTTCGAATATCTTGAATTACTACCTTTTGGATCTACTGCTATCTTTAGAGCAAGTTCGTCGCACAAGCTATCAATGCTAAACCTTTTCCCACATATATCCAACGATCTAGATACTTGAGAGCATCTTAATTCACAAATATTCAGTAAGCAATCGAAGATGTTCTATATATTGTTACGGGTACGGGGCATCTTCAATAAATAAACCGTATGAAATACCAATAGATCTTTATTCAACAGAGGAGGAGTACTTAACTTTGTGTCTTTTCTCAACGACGTTCGTCAATCGACTCTCTCATGTCTCGGTTGTATCGTCGTCACTAGGACGACGCTGCAACGAAGACCATTCGGCGCGATGTCTCGCTATCGTGACATATCGATACTCGTAGCAATATTATAGCATAATTGCAATTCAGATAATTGTGAATAATCTTTCTGCTTTACTATAAATGGGGGACGCTTAGCGCACTTCTCAACATGGGAAACTATTCCATGAATCATTCTTAATTCAACTGTCGGTATTAATATAGTACAAAATAAATTATACCACTTGTAAAGGGGCAGAGTTCCATAGCTTAACGTTTCCTTCGAGGCTTTCCCCAACATGAGTTTATGAAAGGGCGCATCAGGATCAACCAGAACGGTAGTCATAAAAGTATCAGCGACATTAAACTTCGCTCTTGCTCCGCGAGTTTTAATCGCTTTGAGCAAATTATAATCAGCCTTAATTCCATGAGCGATACCTATTGCCATCCAAAGATTGTCGATCGATGCGTCTGGCGACTAAAGCAGAAATGCCTGAATCAACTATAATCCGATCTTCCACAAAGAAGGGACGTTCCCCTTTCACCATGAACCTCTCAAGCTCTTCGAATGAGGATATAGCCGCATCACTATCAAAGTGTTAGCGAGCGACCGCGAAATTTAGGCATACTCAATGAAAGACCGGTATAAAAAGGCAATTAATCTCTTTATTAAAAGAGGAAGGGAATTGCACGTCCGACCGGTACGACGTTCGTGAAGCGACTTCGTGCTTTGTCCTTATTATATCGTCGTTTAGGCAAGTCGTTGTGCCATATTCGTATCACTTCCCCCCCCCCCTAAAAAAAAACAAGAACTCACAATATCAAAACACTCAATAATAACTTATCATTACAAAAGATGCCAGTGGTTCTGTAGGCAAGAACAAAAAGGAACGAAAGCTGTGGACCCAGCAAAACCACAATCAATTTGGTATTCACCCAAGAAAACTTAATTTTCTTGCCTCAGGGAAAACCACGGTTTAAACACCTGAGGAAATTGGCGGCTAACATAACAACATTTAACATTTTTTTTTTTTAACACAACATTTTGTTCTTGAACTTCATCTTCAGGAAAAACATTTTGTTCTTGAACTTCATCTTCACGAACACGAACCTACGATAACCGCTGGCTCATGCATTCCCTTTTCGTTCTCAACGGTTAAGAACTTCTCTCCCATTTCGAACGCTGTTTGTCTACTAGCAAAACTGGTGATATGTCTAAATTGATATAAGCATAGCAATGAAGCAAACGATTCGTTATACCCTCGCGATATCTTCGAACATAGGAGCCGACGCATGGACTCAGTAAACGCCAACTTGTCTTGGATTAGCCTGGGATTCTCGCTAGGAATTACCATAATGTGATCCTTCGGAATATATAACCCCAATTGCGCGTGAGTTTGAACGAATTCAGAGCTCAAAGGAAGAAATGCTACCTTCGAGACAACCATTTTGTGTCCACGGGCATCAATACTCTGGGCCATCGTGTTTACAAATTCATCAACATCGGCGGAAGTAAATTCCCAGCTTTTAATTTTTAGGATTATCGTAAAATCGTCCCCTACGGCGACGCGTGTGACAAAATCGACGCAAGATCCAAATTTTGTCTCCTTGGATGCGGCGATAAACCTATTCTGAATGGCCAAGTTCGCTACCGTATTCATCATGAGCGTAGTGAGTTCTCCCGAACCCTCGCTGGTAAGTTCGAATAGATCCTGTCCATCAATCGTAAATCCCATCTGAAAATGGACGTAATCGTCTATCTCGATTGGGCTTTCAGTTGCAACATATGTTCCGGGTTTCAGAATAGAAGCTCCGGATAATTTACTTTTTACAAGTACCTTGTCTTCCACAACCAATTTGGTATTCACCCAAGAAAACTTAATTTTCTTGCCTCAGGGAAAACCACGGTTTAAAAACCTGTGGAAATTGGCGGCTAACATAACAACATTTAACATTAATAACATTTAACATTTATCATTTTTTCTTTTTTTTTAACACAACATTTTGTTCTTGAACTTCATCTTTCTCGAACACGAACCTACTCCCCCCTCCGGTCAAAGTTACTCCAGTTTCATTGCTCGACTCGATTCGAAGGGCCGCAGACACCATTGCTGAAAACAGGGACAGCCTTACGTACCAAAGCTCTAGTAGCTATGATTTGGTCTCTGATTTTCCAGACCCCGCTGTTCAACATCTAACAGGCTAATTATTTTAATTTACAGATTCGTACCGCACAATTTACACCGTTGAGATGCCTACGCGTGTTCTCCGACGAACACGTGGTCCGAAACTCTACCTTCGTCAAAAGCAATGCTGTGTTCGATTAGGGAATTCCAAAATGCAGCGCATTGACGAACAACAACACTCCGACGGAATTAGAAATAATTTAGACTATGTTCAGGGCTCGGTTGATAAAAATAAGAATTTATGTTACGGAACGTAACACCGTCAATTCAAAACAGGATTATTTTTTTCATAATACTTTGCCAGCCGTTCCACATGCACTACCTTGCACTTATTTTTACAATTCCTCCGAACTCTATATACTACCTCACTTAACCTCTTGACGATAATATAAGGGCCCTCCCAATTTGCCTGCAACTTCGGGCATTTTCTTCTAACTCTATGAGGTTGAAAAAGCCAAACTAAATCCCCCTCACGGAAAGACCTCTCCACAATTCTAGAGTCATAATTACGTTTCATCTTTTGTGAAGAAATTCCTAGCCGATTACGAATGAATTCATGAATGGAATCCATTTTATTTTTAAGATTAGAGATAAAATCGTTAACACTACAAGCCTCTTCATAGGGACTTCCCTTAATCAAATCTAAGGGCAAAATAATTTCACGTCCATACAACATCAAGGATGGCGACATCTTCAAACTCTCATGCTGAGCAGATCTATAAGCTAATAGTAATAAGGGAACTAATTCAACCCAGTTCCTCTGATGATCAGAAACAAACATTGAAAGATATTGAAGAATTGTTCTATTCAATCTTTCCACCAAGCCGTCCGATTGAGGACGCAAAGGAGTTGTCCTTGTCTTCTTGATTCCTAACAAGGCCATAACTTCTCTGAAAACTCTAGATTCAAAAGTACGACCCTGATCAGAATGAATTTCTAGAGGAATACCATGACGACTTACAATATGTGAAATAAAAGCATTCGCAACCGTTCTTGATTGATAGTTTGGCAGGTAAATCACCTCAGGCCAACGTGTAAAATAATCAGAAATTACCAACATGAAACGGTTTCCTGCAAAAGACTTAGGAAGAGGTCCTAATATATCCATGGCTACCCGCTCGAAAGGAAAACCCACATTATAAATCTGTAACAATCCTTTTCCAACATCACGTGGACCCTTTCTTGACACGCAAACATCGCAGCAACGGCACCATTTCTCGACGTCCCTAATACAATTAACTCAATAAAACCTTTTTCTAATTCTATTCAACGTTTTGTTTACACTCAAATCACCACCAGAACAAGAATCGTGAGCCTCTCGAAGAATCATTTCTTTTTTTTCCTTTGGAACAACCAACTGCCAAACTATTTTCTGACCACCCGCGGATTCCCATTTTTTAAAAAGTAGACCGTTCCTAATTTGGATGCAGTCCCAAATAAGAAAATAGAACCTAGCCTCTAGTGACAAAGAAGATAAAATTTCTTTAGAAGGTTTCTCTCCAGATCTTTTACTATTCAAAACCAGTACTAAATCGCTGTCGTTCTGCTGGGAAGTAATCCATTCCTGTTCATCAACAAAATTGTAACCCGTACGAAAAATAGGAAGCTCCTTACACCGAGAACTCTTATCTTTTTGTTCCAAGTTAACGCAGCGCTTACAGCCCTCATCAGAACAAGGTCTTCTAGAAAGTGCATCAGCATTAGAATGAATTTTCCCGCTCCGATGAATAACCTCAAAATCGTATTGCTGATGACGCTCGATCCATCTCGCTACCTGACCCACCGGATTCTTAAACGATAATAGTCAATTTAATGCTGCGTGATCCGTACGCACTGTAAATCTTCTGCCATACAAGTAATGATGAAAATGTTCTACTCCCTTAATCATTGCCAACAACTCTCTCCTAGTAATGCAATAATTCCTTTCTACCTTGTTCAGAGATTTATTATAATAAGCAATCACTCTTTCAGAACCTTCTGGAATCTGAGATAAAACCGCACCTATACCGACATTGGAAGCATCAGAGTCCAAAATAAAGGGCTCTTGCGGCAACGGAAAGGCTAAAATCGGGGTCGAAACCAAACAACGTTTCAATTCCTCAAAAGCCTCCTCACAGTTAGGCGTCCAAACGAAATCTTTTTTTCAGTCAAATCAAAGAGAGGCCTCGCGATAGTAGTATAATTTTTCACGAATCGCGAAACATAAGTACACAAGCCCAAAAAGCTCTTTACGCTAGATTTATTGCCTGGTCTAGGCCAACCTTCGATCGAAGCTGTTTTCTCTGGATTCGTCCTAATACCGTCCTTCGAGATAATATGCCCTAAATACCTCACTTCCTTTTGTAGAAACGAACATTTTCTAGGATTAATTAGCAAGTTTGCTCTCTGCAACTCGGTAAATAACAGCGGTAAGTTCTCTAATTCCTCCTTAAAGGTTCTTCCAAAAACAATAATGTCGTCCAAATAGACTAGACATTTCCTCCAAGTCAGATTTCTTAAGACATTATCCATCAACCTCTCGAAAGTAGCCGGTGCGTTACACAAGCCGAACGGCATGACTTTAAATTTCCATTAACCTTCGCCAACTGAAAAAGCCGTTTTTTCACGATCCCTTTCCTCAACCTCTACCTGCCAATAGCCGCTTTGTAAGTCCAAGGTTGTGAACCACGAAGATCCCGCGACAGCGTCCAAAGTATCATCAATTCGCGGCAACGGATAAGAATCTTTTTTTGTGATGTTATTGAGCTGACGATAATCTACACAAAATCTCGTCGATCCATCCTTTTTCTTAACTAATACTACCGGAGAAGTCCACGCACTACAAGACCTTTCGATGACTCCCTGGCTCTCCATTTCCGCGATTAATTTATGAAATTCCTTTTTCCGATTTACAGGAACTCTGCGAGGAGCTTGTTTAATTGGAGAATGATCTCCGGTATTGATCGTATGCTTAACAACCTTACAGCACCCAATCTGAGTTTTCTCTTTCGCGAACACATTTTGAAAACAGATTAAAAATTGTCTAAACTCCTGTCTCTCTTCCTCATTCGAATTCACTGAATTACTCTCAAATAACGATTTCAAGTGCTCGGGCAGATCGAAGTATTCCTCATTACCGGTTAAGGCTATTCCATCGAATTTCGAAAACTCATCAAAATTATCGCCTTCATTCACGACATCGATCTCATTCATCTCACTAACTTCAATTCCCTTCCCAACAAAATTACTTCCTACGTTCACAGTATCCAACTCAGAAACTGTACATTCAATTACCACTGCAGAATCGATTCCGGCAGCCATCGATTCCCCCGACGTCTCACAACCTACAAAATCAACGTTTTCCCCATTTTCAAAAGAAAGATTTCTCTTCTTCAAATCCAACAAACAACCGTGTTCCGTTAAGAAATCTAGACCCAAAATACAATCGTCCTTCATTTCCACAAAATAAAAATCCTGCTCCATACTAAACTTTCCAATCTTAACTAGAGCTTTTCGTTTTCCGAAAACCCTAACAGGCTCGCCCGTGACTGTAATCAAATTTCGATTTTGCTTTCCAAAATCGTCTCGTGAAGTACCCTTAACAAGTGACACCGCCGACACAGTGTCTACTACAAATTTTTGGGCATCTCCATTAAAAAACCCGTTTATAAAAATACCGTTACCCAAAAGGTTTCCTGAGTAACAAGGGGGATTTTCCATACGAACCACAATCGGGGACCCCGCAACCCCCTTCACGTAGACCCCTTCTGGTTTCCCGGTGCAGAAAGTTTACTCTCATTTTGGAACCGTGAACCTTGCAAATTCGCGCCTTGTTTCATAGCAAAACAATTACTAGAAAAATGACCGGGTTTCCCGCAATTCCAGCACACGATATTGTTATTTCCGCGTTTCGAAACGTAACTCTGTAAGTGGAAATCATTACGTTCTCCTTGAAGATTTTCGCGACGCGACCGAAAATTCGCTCGCTGCGGATTATAAGACGCTGAACGACAATTACACGATGAACCTGCCAAAGGAGATCGCTTTTCATACATGCCCTTCTAAAGCGCCTCTACTCTTAAAGCAACCTCTAAGACTGCATTCAATGAATCCGCATTAATCGAAGCAAGGCTGACATCCTTCCTCAAATCCTCGTCTCTCAGGGCCTCAATAAATGTTTCGCGAGCTTGCTTATCCTGACACTCCGTAGGAAGATTCGCAAAGACTGAACGTGATAAAAGACAGATTTGTTCGGCCATTGCCTGAAGGGACTCCTGCGGCCCTTGCCTATAATTATAGAATTTAAAACGATCTAATTGGACCAAGTGCCCGTTACCAAATCGAACATTCAAACCCGCAACTATTTCATTGAACACAGTACGCTTGGAGTCCTCCAAGCACGCCAGAACCGCGAGAGCCTTCCCCTCAAACGAGTCTACTAAAGCAACCACTTTCGTGTGCTCATCCCAATTATTTAATTTTGCTAAAGTCAAAAATTGTGTCAAATATAATGACCACGAGCCCGAACCATTAAATTTAGAAGGTTTAACACGATAAGGAACTGTACTCGCGGGGAAAGTCACGGCACGTTCACGATTCACTACACTGTTATGAATGTCAATCTCAACATGCGGAATAGAGCAGCGGGGTACGTTAGGAAAACCAGACGAAGGGGTTTCGAAAGAGGTAGTAAGTTGATCGATTCTCGCCTGATCGCTGTCCAAACGCTGCATTAGCATGGCCCGGTCACCGTCTATCCGGTCCACCAGCCTTTCCGGCAACGCAGCAAATCGCTCTTCTCTCCGTTCCGATTCTCGAACCAGAGCGAAGAGAGCCTCCAGCGATGTCCCATCTCCGGCATTCAAACCAGCGTTCGAGACGTCCAGCGTTCGAGTCGACCTTGATATTTCTGCGGAGCCTGCTTCCACAATACTTATCCCACTTCTGACACCAGTGTTACGCGAGCGACCGCGTAATTTAGGCATACTCAATAAAAGACCGTTATAAAAAGGTAATTAATCTCTTTATTAAAAGAGGAAGGGAATTGCACGTCCGACCGGTACGACGTTCGTGAAGCGACTTTGTCCTTTGTCCTTGTTATATCGTCGTTTAGGCAACGACGATATAACGGGAGTGCCTATTGTGCCATATTCGTAACACTTCCCCCCCCCCCTTAAAATAACCAGAACTCACAACATCAAAACACTCAATAATAACTTATCATCACTAAAGATGCCAGTGGTTCTGTAGGCAAGAACAAAAAGAAACGAAAGCCGTGGACCCAGCAAAACCACAACCAATTTGGTATTCACCCAAGAAAACTTAATTTTCTTGCCTCAGGGAAAACCACGGTTTAAAAACCTGAGGAAATTGGCGGCTAACATAACAACATTTAACATTAATAACATTTAACATTTATCATTTTTTTTTTTTAACACTACATTTTGTTCTTGAACTTCATCTTCACGAACACGAACCTACGATAACCGCTGACTCATGCATTCACTTTTCGTTCTCAACGGTTAAGAACTTCTCTCCCATTTCGAACGCTGTTTGTCTACTAGCAAAACTGGTGATATGTCTAAATTGATATAAGCATAACAATGAAGCAAACGATTCGTTATACCCTCGCGATATCTTCGAACATAGGAGCCGACGCATGGACTCAGTAAACGCCAACTTGTCTTGGATTACCCTGGGATTCTCACTAGTAATTACCATAATGTGATCCTTCGGAATATATAACCCCAATTGCGCGTGAGTTTGAACGAATTCAGAGCTCAAAGGAAGAAATGCTACCTTCGAGACAACCATTTTGTGTCCACGGGCATCAATACTCTGGGCCATCGTGTTTACAAATTCATCAACATCGGCGGAAGTAAATTCCCAGCTTTTGATTTTTAGGATTATCGTAAAATCGTCCCCTACGGCGACGCGTGTGACAAAATCGACGCAAGATCCAAATTTTGTCTCCTTGGATGCGGCGATAAACCTATTTTGAATGGCCAAGTTCGCTACCGTATTCATCATGAGCGTAGTGAGTTCTCCCGAACCCTCGCTGGTAAGTTCGAATAGATCCTGTCCATCAATCGTAAATCCCATATGAAAATGGACGTAATCGTCTATCTCGGTTGGGCTGTCAGTTGCAACATATGTTCCGGGTTTCAGAATAGAAGCTCCGGGTAATCTACTTCTTACAATTTCCTTGTCCTCCACATTTAACGCATAGAAAACATACTTGGTAGATAACGCATCCATAACGTCTAAATTAGATAGTATTGACAACGGTTTACGACCAACATCCCATTTTGTATTATGAATGGCGCCCTCTCCGAAAGCGTAATGCACCATGTCGGCGTATCCTACTTCGCTGGGCCCAAATTTCTCTTTATTAACGATCTTCAAAAATACTCTTATCATTGGTTTTATTATCGATTATTCTAACGCCACTAGTACTCGAGGTACCAGTAGCGAAGTGAGCAGCATTAACCCCTGCCTCTACGTAAGGAAGAGTCTCTCCTTTTCGAAACGTAACTCTGAAACGTCACTAAGACGACGCTGCAACGAAGACCATTCGGCGCAATGTCTCGCTATCGTGACATATCGATACTCGTAACAATATTACAGCATAATTGCAATTCAGATAATTGTGAATAATCTTTCTGCTTTACTATAAATGGGGGACGCTTAGCGCACTTCTCAACATGGGAAACTATTCCATGAATCATTCTTAATTCAACTATCGGTATTAATATAGTACAAAATAAATTATACCACTAGTAAAGGGGCAGAGTTCCATAGCTTAACGTTTCCTTCGAGGCTCTCCCCAACATCAGTTTGTGAAAGGGCGCATCAGGATCAACGAGAACGGTAGTCATAAAAGTATCAGCGACATTAAACTTCGCTTTTGCTCCGCGAGTTTTAATCGCTTTGAGCAAATTATAATCAGCCTTAATTCCGTGAGCGATACCTATTGCCATCCAGAGATTGTCGATCGATGCTCGGCGTCTGGCGACTAAAGCAGAAATGCCTGAATCAACTATAATCCGATCTTCCACAAAGAAGGGACGTTGCCCTTTCACCATGAACCTCTCAAGCTCTTCGAATGAGGATATAGCCGCATCACTATCAAAGTGTTAGCGAGCGACCGCGTAATTTAGGCATACTCAATGAAAGACCGGTATAAAAAGGCAATTAATCTCTTTATTAAAAGAGGAAGGGAATTGCACGTCCGACCGTTTAGGCAACGACGATATAACGGGAGTACCTATCGTGCCATATTCGTAACAGTATTATCTGATTAGCCTCGTTGGCTAGTCTACTAATTCGTTTCAAGTCTCCGCTCACCTGAGCTCGTTTTAAATGATACCTTCTTGAGTACTCAAATAGATTGCGAGACCATCAAGTCTCCTTCAACTTTATGACTGTGCCTAGTTCCGCACTTAATTCCTCTAACACCTTCAGAAATTGGTTAATGTAGCCTTTTTGATTTGTATGTAACTTAGACAAATATTCCTTTGGAGGTATTTTCAGCCGTATGACTTGATTGTCGCCTTACCCAAAAGGGAGGCAGAGGTACCACATCTCCATGCGGCAAGAAGGATGAGCAGTATCGTTAGAAGGGTTCAACCTTTTGTCTTAGACCTTCCAACCAGGCTTCAGGATAGCTATTGAAACAATAGAACAGAAAGCATAGGAAATAAGTGTGTAAAAGAGTATACATTGTGTCAGCCAAACATTTTATCCAGCTCTATAAACGGAGGGGTTGCAGCCTCATGTCGGAAATTGGTGCACTAGGATGAAAAATCAAGGGTAATAAAGACATAAGAGTCATTAAATGTGTTCATTCTTATTATCGTTCTTATAAGCTGTTCTTTATTCATTGATTAATGCTTTATATATATCTAAAAATGGACACAGCTATAATTTTCTTTGTTGCTGTCTGATACAACCACATTTCGAAACACATCTTTCCAAAAAATCTTGCGTCTAGGAACTTAAACTGCCCCTCTTTTGCTACAGCTACCATAACCAACTATTGCCATGGAATTTTTCCTCTTTGTAACTGATGGTCCTTCTGCCATTCTATCTGCTTAACTTCTCACCACATGATTTTATAACCTTACTTCGGCACGTTTATTCTATATGTAGGAAACCACGCTCTGCTACAATTTGTTGGGGGGTTTCGTGGGTCTATCCATTAAACGTGCTCCTTGTTCCGATAACTATACGTTTATTAATATATATATATATTTATATATATATATATATATTATTAATATATATATATATATATATATATATATATATATATATAATCTATCTTAAACTCTACGACACGTGCATTCAGTCTCCATACTTCGATCATTCTCCCGCGCTCTTTCCCCAACGCCACCGCTTGGCGTCCTCCTCTGGCCATAAGGGCCGTACGCGCAAGCAGCGGTACCCTGTTCATTTTATCACCTATCAGTAACCTGTCAATCACTTCCTCTACCGTGATTCTTTCCTTCTTAAGGTATGTGATTACAACACTCTTAGAGGTCTGTTCTGGTCCTTTAGGGAAGAAGCCATATTTCTGCTATATCTATGTGGTAATCAAAATCTAGATTCTTCTCTAAGATGAAATGTTCAAAATCTTCTGGTCGCCAATGGTTATTTGAGGTTTCTGTCCATAAATTATTTTTGTAACAGTAAACTATATGTTGTGGTGCTTCTTTTCCCAAACAGGCGTAAGGCCATCTCTTCTTGTCTTTGTAGAATTGACGACTGAACTCAAGTCTTAATGCCCATACAAGTAAGTTAGATGTCCTCTTATCAATCACCTTCACCTTCCCCTACCACACTTGTTGTGCGGTGAAACAATAGCCACGTTAGATAGGTCTAAGCAGCTATGTGATCGGAGCACTGTCAATACCGGTGCTCGATCGTGGTCACTATTGCCTGTACGCCGCTATTCGTTTATCCTGTAGCGAGTTCATAAAGGGAGCGTCGCTCGGTCCGAAAGGTCGTACGACAGTGAAAAATATAAACGTTTGATTATCAAGAACTCGGAAAATCCGGAGTTCGATAAATCTCGCTCAGGCTTCTCGACTCTCTTTTAACGAGTTGAACGGTCTCGTATGCGAGAGCAGTTCTGTTCATACAGTCGTTGCTATAGCTCGCCGTCGAAGACTTGATACAAGTATTCAACAGCGCGACTGAAGAGTAAGTGACAGCTGTGATGACTCGTAAGCAAGTGTCCACTAGCGCGCCTCGATAGCAAGTGCTCGCTAGCACGATTCGTGAGCAAGTGAACGCGAACCGTCAGTCTTCGAGGACCGTCGCGAGACTGTCAGCTGATCCGCTACGCGGCGCTGTCTTTCTCTTATCTGCCTGTCTCGGTTCGAAGTGTGTATGTTGTTCTCTTTGTCTCTCTATACCTTCGCGACGCGAGTTTGATTTGAACGTTATTTTACAACGGTGATCAACCGATCGCCGTGTTTATCAGCTGACTTTTGCTGGTAACCAGAAAGTCACGCCGTTTTTACTTGATCTATTGTTGGTTATTGGCTCCTCGGACGAATAACATCGGAGGGGTCCCCAATGAATATAGATCGCGATAATCCCGAAAGCACGTTTCAAACTAACGCGATATTTAAACAAGCTGATTTCATTGCTTCTACTGGGCAGTTTTAGTTACACTATAATGTTTATTGTTATAACTTATTTCACTGCTCAGCTGCATATAATCGAATTAATACTTGATTTCGGAACTATACATATAAAAGTTATACCTAAAGACCACCACAGCGGGATTCTACACCTTTGGGCAATGTTAATTTTTTTTACATTAACGCATTCTACGTATTGAGAACAGTAAAAGTTTGAGAGAAATTATATTCTGCAAAGGAACCGTTTAGTCAGGAAAAATTGTTAAGAATTTGAAGAGTCAAATTCGCGGGAGACGCCTACTTCTCCCGCCCGCGTCCTCGCTCTCCGTGGCGGCCATAGTCCTTTGAGCTCCTCAGATCAGGTTTGAGGAGCTCGGAGTATGAGTATAAATTTTAATACGGTCCGGAACAACTTGATCTTCGTGCACGTTTAGACGTGCTTGGCAAATTGTTAAGGTGTATGGAAAGTTTGGACGTGGATATTCGCATCGCCGACGCAAGCGAAGAATCATTTAAACTTTAAATTTAAACAATTGAATTAAAAACTATTTTTAAAATTTATCTTACGAATTTATTTTTTTAATTAATTTTCTACAGCTATTGTCCGAAATTATCGTGTGACATAGTGGAATAGGCCTACAGGGGATACCACTAAAAAAAAAGGCATTGACAATAGTACCTCGATGGTAATGTGGAAACCTATTGAAATGAGTGTCGCCCCTTATGCGCCACGTTCATTTGTCTGTTATGATCGCGTCTGAGCCCGTCCGAGCACGTAGGCGACCACGGGGAGCGAGACGCGCGGCCGGGTCGACGAGGCGTAGCCCTCGGAAAACGGTCCTCGCGAGCAAATAAAGTCAAACCCTGTTTTAGAACATTCTCTTTTTCTGTTATGCCTGCCGCAACTATCTAACTAAAAATAGGACTATTCGCTCTGAACTAAACGTTCTTCAATGATTAAAAAGGTGGACTGTATAATACACTCCAACGACTTTTCAACGGTGGCTCGAATATGAGGAGATAGGAGTTTTTGAGGGAAAGTAAATTGTTGTACAGCGAGGTTATATTGATAGTGACCCACCTAATGGTGGGCCGTTTATTATATCAAAATAATCCCCGTTGGTGGACGGCGGTCTGTAGGTCCTCCGTCTCCTCCGGTGGTCCCTTGGACGTCTAGCGACGTTGGCGTCTGAAACTTAATAAATACGAACGAAGGTGTGAAACCACCTATTCGATACGATACGTATCCGTTCGTGACGCTGTTTCCCGTACGCTCCTGACTGCGATAATCGCTATCGAAGGAGGGGGAGTACAGCCAAACTGCTCAGAACGCAGCGTTAGTGGACTGTATATTTTTGACGTATCTCGATAATCGAGAATCCGTCCGCTCGCACTGGCGTAGCCACGGTTAAACCGATTTTACTGCGTGGGCGTCAGCGTAAGGGTGGCGGTTAATCTTACAAGGAGGTTGTAAGGCTCCAAGTTCGATAATCCAGCCGAATTAACCCGTCTTCAATAACCTTGATTCAAAGCTCGCGAGTGACTCAATACGTCACGCGGCTATAGAAATCTCGGTAGAAGACGTGGTCCAACTCACCACTTACACGCACAAAAGCCATTATATATAGAGATATATAGAGGGGGCGTATATTGTAAGTGTTGTTCAACCAGTCACAATCCCCGCTCTGGTAGTAGCTATATAGCACTAGCGACGGCGTATGTGTTGAACGGGTCAAGTCTGCCGAGATCGTCGTCACGCTCTCTCTCAAAGGAAGGTGACAAGGCTAGGACTTACCAATCAAGACCTGTGGCTGGACCGATCAATTCCCGCAAAGCGTATAATGAATCGACCTTGTCACAATCCGAGTATCCGTTCTTCTGCAGCACTGGGACGTCACAGCGTATGCCAGAGCTTATGGCAGAGGAAATGTACTCGAAAATAGTGTCCTCCGTGTTACACGGGTGGCCGTACGGAATCGGAAAATACGATTCCTTCCAAGAGTTTCTCTTGAACACTTACACGCACAAGATCGACTATCTGCACACAATAGAAGCGGCGTGTAACGTAAGCGTGTTAATAAAGAGTTTCTCTTGAACGGCGGGCAGTGAATTCGGGGAACGAACACGAATCTCGCGTCAATCACACCGAAATACACTTGTGCGCGGTGAAGCTACAACCGTGCACTGTTTGAGTACGAAAGTCGGAAAATCCAGAGCTCGATTTATTTATGTCGCTATTGTTTTATGGCTCTCTTACAGCGTGTGGAACGATCTCGTAATCGAGATCGGTTCCGTTCGCACAGTCGTGCCAAAGCTCGCCGTCAAATACTCGTTACAAGTATCCGACAGCTCGACTGGAGAGTGGATTACGAATTAATTGTTGCAAAAAAAACTCAGTTAATCCAGAGTTTAAAAACTCTTGGGAGGGCTTGATTCTCTGCTAGCGAGAAGAACGGTCTCGTAACGAACTCAGTTCTGGTCGCACAGTCGTGCCAAAGCTCGCCGTCAAATACTTGTAACAAGTATCCAACAGCTCGACTGGAGAATTTTTACCACTGCGAAGACTCGTGTGACAAGTGTTCACTAGCGCGCCTCAATAGCAAGTGATCGCCTGCACGATTCGTGAGCGAGTTACTCCTCGCACGTCTCGTGAGCAAGTGTCCGCGAACCGGCAAGCATCGCGAGAGATTCTCAGCTGGTCCGCTACGCGGCGCTGTCTCTCTCTTATCCGCCTGTCTCTGTTCAGCGTATTTTTGTATGCTGTTCTCTTTGTCTCTCTTTACCTTCGCGTCGCGAGTTTGAATTGAACGTTTTGCACGGTGATCAACCGATCGCCGTGTTCATCGGCTGACATTAGCTGGTAGCCAGAAAGTCACGCCGTTTTTACTCCAATTATTATGGGTTATTGGCCTCTCGAACAACTAACCTCGGAGGAATCGTCAACGAATTTAGATCGTGACAATCGCGAAATTCAAGCACGTTTCAAACTAACGCGATATTTAAACATATATATATATATATATATATATATATATATATATATATATATATATATAAAAGCATATGGTAAGGGAGGAGCTTCAAAGGGAATTGATGAGAGGGAGAGCGGGGAGGAGGGCATGGGGATTTGAACAAAAGCTGGGGGAAGGCAAAGGGGGGGGGGGGGGAGTTAGCGAGGTTGTGCTGGGAGGAAGTAAGGAGAAGAGCTAGGAAAGGAGGGATAAGGGACGGGTGGGAGAAAGAGAGAGAGGAGTTTTTTGAAGAGAGGGGATGGACAAAAGAGGAGATGAGCGAGTTGATAGAGGAGAGGAAGGAGTCGGTAACCGAGGAATTAGAAAGAAGGGAAGGGGAAAGACAAAAAGTGAAGAGATGGAAGAGGATAAGAGAATCGAGATACAATAAGTGGTATGGGTTGGTGAAAGGGGAGGGTTTACCGGGATATCTGAGGAAAGGATGGGGGGAAAGCAGATGGCAGAGGGTAGCGAAACTTAGGCTGGGAAATGAGATGAGAGGGGCGAAATATTGGTTGGAAGATGAGGCGAGAAGATGTAGAAGGTGCGAATGGGGGATTGAGACGTGGGAGCACGTGTAGGAGGTGTGTATGAAAGTGGATGAGGAAAGAGGATGGCAAGAGTGGGTGGGGAGGTGTTGGATGACGAGGGGGGTGGGGAGATGTGGTTGAGGAGAGTGGAAGAATGGAGAGAGGGTATGAAGTGAAAGAGTAAGGATGAACGACAAGCGACCGGAAGAGGGAGTCGAAGGATAGGATACGGGGGAATTATTAGGGTATAAGGAGGAAGAGTATTAGAGTATTTGTACGTAATGTAAATAGTGTAAATAGCGAATTCTTCTGTAAATAGGTTCTCTCTCTCTCTCTCTCTCTCTCTATATATATATATATATATATATATATATATATATATATATATTAGATATATGTTATATATATATCTAATATAAGTTTAGAATTTTAGAATTTAAGATAGAATCATAAGATAGATATAAGACTAGTTGTAGGAGCGGGATGAGGAGGTATAACGGGAGAAGATGAAAAATGTTGAGAATTGTAACCCTTAGGGGAATCAATAAAGTTACTACTACTATATATATATCAAAGCTTACGAGTACATGGTATTTAGAATTTTTAAGTATCATTATTAATATATAAGTATAATGGAAATATAAGTATAATAGAGCGTGCAGCTCTGAACCTGGCAGCCCATACCTGATACCAGAATATGTATAATACTGTTAAGAGCCAGGGCACGAGTAGGGCGAGTGGCTAGCGAAGGGTTATTTCTTCAGGTATATAGATGGTTTTGGTTTGTTATTAGATATGCGTAACCGCATGGAATATGGTCTCAGTGTGTTATATTGGGGTGCGCGGACGAATCCAATGCGTAATCGGAGAGCCGCTGAGATTATAGACGTCGAGGACGAACCTGATGCGTTAATCAGGGAGCCTCTAGGATCGGAATTAAGCGCAGACGAACCTGATGCGCAATCAGGGAGCTGCTAGGATTGTAGATGTCGAGAACCAACCCAATGCGAAATTGGGGAGCCTCTAGGAAGTTGGTTATGCGCAGACGAACCCGATGCGTAATCGGGGAACTGCTGGGAGGTTGGATGAAAACACAGACGAACCCGATGCGAAATTGGGGAGCTGTTAGGAAGCAGACGAATCCAATGCGAAATTGGGGAGCTGCAAGGATGCGGACGAACCTGATGCGAATTCAGGGAGCCGCTAGAGTGCAGTAGTGCGCCTCGTAACTAGTATAATTTAATTGATACAATCCGAGTGGTTAGATTGTATCGTGTGGGGACGTTCAATTATTTGGTTAAGGATTATTAGGATAATTATGGGTTTAGTGATTTGCACGAATTTACGAATTAACACAAATATATTCTAATATTTAGAGTATGTAATACAATTGGAATTGTCGCGAATAAATGATGCAATTGAAAGAAGATTATATTACCTATGGATGCACAATGTTGACGCACAGGCAGTGCGGGGTCTCGGAGTAACTTTCGAGAATGCCAGATAGATAGATACCGAACAACGCGGAATTCTATGAGGTTTTTACTTTTTGATCCGAAGGGGAACTTTAGCCCGATCTCACTAAGAAAGTCGACTCTACGAGATGCAGCACGACGTTATACGATTCGTAACTACGTTAGTACTAGCCCCCGAGAGTAAAAATGTAAGAGTTTATATACCTCAAAAATGAGTGGGTGTGGCCTGTTCATTACGTGGAAATGCGTTAGCCAGAATCTTATTTTGGTCACTTTCTTAGTAAAATCGGGTCAGAGTTCATTCATCGTTAAAAGAGTCAATTATGATATGAAAGGTTATCTAGGACGCTTCCTGCCAGAGACGATATTGAAGGGATTCTTGTGAGAAAGTTGAACGGAATTCGTTCTCTAACCGTAACAGTACACTGATTTTATTGCGAGAAAATAAACATAAGTTAGCTGCTTAGGAGAAAATGTGAATCGTGTTTTTAAAATATATAAAAAGTAGATTAATTTTTTTGTGTTAATAACTTTTTTTATAAACGATAACCGCCGAGTAAAACCATTACAACATTATTCAGGGTGATGACCTAGACAACATATTAAAAAATCAGCGAGATCAGAAGGTGTTTCCTCTTGTAAATAGTTATTAATGATTATTAGGACAATAGTTTTAATTTATTTAATCGTATCTGTTATTAATTGAATATCAAAATTCTTTTATTTATTCAATAACCGTAGTGAAATCTCATATTTCTACAAGTGGATATCCGCGTACCCGGCTGCTGACCAGTTCCTGCTACATATTTTATTAAATACCTTTGTTCTCCGTAAGCGTCCGCAGCTAAAACTTATATAATATCAAATATACTATCTTACTAATATAACGCAATCAAAATCCCAGGGTAACTTTGAAAAACTTTTTTTTTATGCTCTTCTAAATATTAGGGAAACCAATAAAATTTAATATTTTCATTGCAGGTTAATTAATATATTGCATATAACAATTACAAAATCTTTGAAGATGAATTACTATTATCAAACCATTAGTCATCATTTTCTAAAAAGATTATTTCTTACAAACGTCTTTTGTTCATAACACAACGTGAACAAGTTATGCTATGAACTGGTGTACTATTTGATCTAACTAATATTCGCTTACAGATTCGCGTGTAATTCATTTCCTACCGAACTTTTTGAATTTCTTTTTCAAAAAATGATTTATTTGGACATTTTGACATAGTATGGGCATAGTTTTAAATCGATATGGAGCAGTGACTTTTTCGATTTTTGTCCACGGTTCTCGACACTGTTTGACGGGTAGATGTATAGAGAAAAGTTGTTCAGAATGTTGTTCTTGACAACATATGTCAAGGTCAAGGTCATCCGAGATGTCTCCCCTAAACGTAATATTTACTGATTCCTTTACTCTCACTATCAGGGATCAAAAGAGTTTTAGACCTTTTTAATAGGTTCTATTTAAAACACGAACTTTAGAAGTTTTTTGCAAAGTATTTTAACATTAGAAATGTCGATGAGAATAGACGAAGACATATTTTACTTTGAACAGGACCTATGAATATTCAAAATCAAACAAGTATTCTTTGAATATTCAAAATCAAACAAGTATTCTTTGAATATTTATTTTAATAAATATTCTACAGGAACAAATATTTTCCTAAACTATGCACATATTAGTTCAAATAGAAATATTTTAGAAAATAGAATATTCAAAACTGCTTGTTTTGACCTCTGCTCGCTATTTAGAGTATCAAAGGGTACAGTTTGAAAAAAATTAAAACTGATGTAAAAGGCACAGACCCGGTTCTACAAATGCACGTCTATAAATGCAGACAACGAACCTGTTAACGCATTGATTACGGTACTCGACTCTATTGGCGGTTCTGCGCTCAACGCCCACTTGCTCTCATTTTTGGTCCATTCATACTTACGTAAAAGCGGTATTTGCCTCCTCGCAATAATACGTTTGCTTGTGATCAAATAGAAAGTTACCGAAATAACACAATGGACATTCTGAAATGTTCCTGCTTCTTTTTATGTATCAAATATAAATTATACTTTTGCTTTTGACGTGTTCTTTGTATGTTTATATTTAGAAGAATTAAGAAAGATAATTAAGAATTATACTGTGATCTTTATAGAAATTTCCATTTCCGTAAGCTATTTTAGAAAAATCAGAATAAGAAGAAAATCACTTTTACCTATTGGATTTTTTGTAAAGAAAATTAAATACAAATACTGCTAGTAATACTGCCATATTGTCAAATTCATGTTTGCACCATTTTATACTATTTAGAATACGTCACAAAAGTGTACAAATGATGTTACGAAACACATAAGCAATAAATACACTAATTAGTATTCTATATTTGTCAATGTATGCCTGAAGTAGTACATTTTTCATTTTGAATTTCAAACTCTGACAATGTATATGCTTGCGTTACGTAAAAACTTATGGATGGCCTTGAAAATACATTAAACAATAAAAATCATAAAAAAAATTTCTTTCTCTATATACTTCCCTCTTTCTCGACAACCTATAAAATAATATACAGGATGGGACACTGAAAACAGGCTACCTAAATAACTAGTCTGCTATTGGTGTTAGACAAAATGAATTGATCTAAATTTGCTTAATAAGAGGGGACAGATCATTGAAATGAATAGTTTATTAGATGAACCTCTAATGAAAATATTTAAGCGAAATTTGTTTTCATAAATGGAATGATATGCTTTTTTTTACCATTCAGTAAATCGTTTTAAGACCAGTGTAATAGTTTCTTCTTCAAGGCCATCGAAGGTAATTAAAAGTGAATTGCGATAAAACATGATAATTTACTTTAAATAAATCCTTTTATTAATTTGTTGATATTCCAACAACTTTTCTAGCTACCTACAGTAAGCATCAAAACTGTGCTAATGGAATCATTATTTTAAAAAATATTTCTTAATTTAAAATAGGATAACGAAGAAAGCTCAAGAGGCACATCACTTTACATTTACTTGAGTTTAAGAAACGATTAATGTTTTAACTTTTTCACATTTACTTTACTCATATTTATTAATTCAGTTTTGAATGCTCACTGTAAAAGCGATATAATGCTTCACAATGCGCTATACGAAACTAGAGACAGTCGATATGGTGTTCATTTATGAAAATGTAACCAAATTCTCAGATCTGATCGTTTCCTGAAAGCAAACTATTATTGTCACGGTTGACCTTTAAATGGCATTGCACCACAGATCGTTAGCCGCATCTTGAAAAAGTTCTACTAGATACGACATACCAAAAGATTATCGTTATGTCCTTCTCGAGTCCATTTATAAGAAGAGTTATTAACATCAAACCATTAACATTTATCTCTTGATGCCAAATAAAACTCTTATGTTTTTCCTATCGCCAAACGCAGTCCAATTATTTAGGTGACCCGTTTTAAGTATCACAAATATCTCGTTTATTATTAATAACAGAAAAAAACGTCACAAAAAATGTGATCAGGTTTTAGAAGTCGAATATTACGGCGAGCAAAAACTTTTTCTCTGGACCACATTTTTCGAGATTTCAAGGTCATCGATGCCATATTTTAATTATTGTCACGCGATAACCAAGGTCAAGGCAATCTCTTGCTTACCACAATACTGGCCCTGTCAAACTTAATCAGTAGACAGTGGATTTTATGCATTTATGACGAAAATGGGTTGGTAAAATACAAAACTATAAAGACATTAGAAGAATTTATGAATATTGTTACACTATTTTCAACTTATTGGGATGATTAAACGGAATTACATTGCGAATCTTATGCAATTATGACACAAATAAGATGAAATTCGAAACAGTGAAAATATTCAAAGAATTTAAAAATACTGTTGTATTAACTTCGACTTATTAAAATAAAATATTTATATTCTGTAAATCTAAAACAAAATAAAATATTTCCTGAGGATGAAAATTGATTGAGAAAATGGGTAATATTAAAATACGAGAAACAATAATATTTTATAACTCGATTTTCTCGAAAACGAAGTGTCAAATGAAAAAAATGTATTCTATATTTTTTATGTATTTACTTATGTAGAATCATCCCCTCTACGGTTGTACCCAATACTGGGACACCCTGTAGACATATGGAATAAATAGTTTACGAAACATTGAAGTCGTTTTCCAATCGAATGGTTTATTTGAGTTCTGTGGTTCCTTTTTTACTTTTGGTCCTCGCGACGAATACTATACGATGCAATGAAAAACGAAATGCAATGCTGGCCTTAAAAATCAAGGTCAAGGACCAGGATTCAGAGGTTAGAATCACGCTACGATCGGCTTTACACTTACATTTTATACACCTGCACATTAACATTTTCAGAAATAATATTTGATTGTTACGAATAAGAGAACGAATTGAAATAAATCAAATTCTCACTATTTTGGGAATCCTACAAATAAAATACCATTTTAAAAACTTTTTCTAATAAATCAAATATTTTATTTTTCAAAGTGCACGTTCGATTTCAACTGAAATAGACTATTTACTATTTACTATTTGGAGTAATGTTTTACGCAGCTCTAATTGTAACGATTGCAGACAATTTTGACTTTACATAAAAATCTACTAATTATCTTTTTTAAACATTTTTTTCTATTACCAACAATAAACGTTCTATTCGGCTTGATTATGTTAGGTGTCCCACTGTACACAGAAGACAGACAGTTGCAATCGTATTTTTGCATTTCACCGTCCGAAAGCAAATTCACATGCTACAAGGCTCGTACAACTTATCAAACAGCCCAACAACATCACAACTTATTCGCTGACAGCGAAGACGCGAGTCACTTGATTTATTCACTCGATACTCACTTTGTCACAGAAGTTAATAAGTTATTCCAATTAACGGATCGAAGTCACCGTTAAATAAGTCCTGTAAAATTATGACGGTAGAAACGCGTCCCACTTCCTACACCGCTAATGAGTATCTTAGGCAGCGATGCTCCTTAAAGATTCCTCCCATGAAAAAAGGAGCAAAATCAATCATCGGCCGGAAGCGGGTTCACCGATCGGCGATCTCACCTTCACTAGGTGTCATTGCGATATACACTATCCCGGCTCGAGTGGACGTCTCTAGCAGGTTGCCTCTTCAAAAATGCGGCGAGAACCACGGAGAAAAAGGCAGAGAACCAGACACCGTGGCGAGCTCGTCTAGTTTTAGAACGAACCGCATCGGCGTATAGCCGGAGAGGCCAAGATCCTCTGGGTGATGCCCCTCCAGCTCTTCGAGGAACAGGTTTCCATGGTAGGGGGACAACAAGTACATCGTCCCCGTGTGTTATCATAGCTGGCAGCCGTGAATGGGAAGGGGCAAAGCGGAGGACCGACATGGGAGGAATGGGAGGGGTGGTAGAGATGGTAGCGGGGTTCGATAGCACAGGCTTGCCCCGTCTAATTACTCGTATTTACTCGCAGAAGGAGAAGAGGACGCGGCACGGAGCGACGTAAAACACGAAGAGTCCAGGGTAGTAGACACGAGGAAAGTCGTCCGAGAGGAACGAGCGAAAGATGGTCTGTCCGGAAAGGCCGGTCACGGCGCTCACCGTCTCCCTCGTCTACCTTCTGGCACTCTTCGGTGAGTTACCTTACCTTACCTTACGTAGCTGTCTCTGTCTCTGTCTCTATATGTTGTGTTAGGGCTCTCCGTTGGCCCGCCTGCTTTCTGTTCCTAGCCTCGTGCCCTCCTGCCACTGGCCATCCCCGCTACTTTCGAATCACATCATGAAACTCATTCATTAAAAACGAATCTATCTGGTGCAGGGAGGGGGCCGACGATTCCGTACAACACGAATTGCCATTGACATATCACACACACGTTGTCTGTGCGTTGCACTGTGCCTTGCGCTACGATTTATTTTATAATTACGATGATTAGAACTTCTTTGATGTCTATAATTTACCAGAAAAAAAGAAAAATTTGTATTTATTGTATACTCACGTATTCTGCAATGGCTAAATATTGACTACAATAAAATAGAATTTCGTTTCAACTTAAAAGGAATTAACAACACGTATTTAGCAGATTCTGTTCGAAATCTTCATCACGGGTCTGATTCGATGTTATAAGAAATAAGACAGGGGTTAAAACGGTTGTTCGGCCAAGAACGATTCGAATTACAATTATTTATTATCACATGATTCTCGGGGTTTTAAACTCCCGAATCTCTAAGAGTTCTTGAATAGATCGTTGTTTATAAGAGTCGAATGAACAATTTTAAAGGGTATAGCCGGATAAGATAGTCAAAAGTACCCCTAAGCCAAATGGATTTTTGATCAGACCATTCGATAGAGCTCCCAAAGAAACACCTCTGTGACAAGTTTCAAGTCGGTTTCAACAAAAAATAATGAAAAAACTCATGAACATTGTATCTAACATCACAAATAACAGTGAGTTATTTACGAATTTTTTGTTGCAAACTAGATTTTTCAAAAATTCTGGATGCATAAAATTGTCGATTTTATATTGAAGTTTTGCTTCAACGAGCAATGTCATCAGCAACGTTGCTTCAACAAGCAAGGTCATCAGCAACGTTGCACAGATATTCAATTGTACTCATTAAATTATCGAGAAAAGAAATGCTTTGAAAAATAAATGTTTGATAGATAACATTTCTTTTTCTGAGGTTTTCAAAGTAGCACCAATTTCTTGACTTGTAGCAATTACTGTTTATGAAAGTTAACAGTTTCATTCGATCCCTGTTTATGTATTTATACGGATGTTTATACAAAAGAAAAATGATCTGTATCAATTGAAAAACTGTAGTGATATAGAAGTTTCTTTTTTTATTTAATAATCTCGACGAGTTAAAAGTAGAATATTAACGTTCTTAAATTCTCGTAATCTTGCATCTGTTTTAAATTGAAGCAACTTGTTTTGTCATAAATGCATAAAATTCGTAATAAAGTCGTACGTAAACAAAATTTTTTACTGTCTTCAAGAATACTATCTATCAATTGATGTTTCTTCTTCTACTAGAGGGTGCTATTTGCAATTAATTGTTCTATGCCATTGTTGCATCAAATGTCTAATTGTTGTCATTAACATTAATTTTCGACAAGTGACATAAAGTTTCCGAGACACTAAGAATTCTTTAAAACAAATAATCGATGATATCCATTAAAATTAAAGTTACATTAGTGATGTGTGTTTCAGTATGTTTAAAAATTCAACTTGAACGTTTTGTTTTGGAAAGAATACCAAAATTGTATTGTCCTAAGACAAACATTCGGATGAAAATCTATGTCACCTTTTACGGATTAAACAAATCATTAAATACATCGTTTTCATTGAAATTAATTTTATACATCGATGCAAGTACAGTTAGAATAGATAATACTCATTGTTAACGGATTGGAAGTTTTTCAGTTTCACGAAAACAAACATTTAATCTTTTGTTTGTTCGTGTTATGTATTTGCAAGATTGCCACCTTTATTTTCGAATTTCTTATAAACAACGAATGACGCCACAGCTGATCAGGCTACTGCATCATCATGTTTACTTTTTCATTCACACAAGAAGAGTATACTCTGTCAAAAAATAATATTAAATATCTGTGGAGATTCGAGTAATTAAATTCCGCACTTTAAAATTGTATAATAAACCTGCAGACATAGCAGAATATTTTATCAAAATATTTCATAATCATTTCAAATATTTCAATTGTTTTTCTTATAAAAGAACGAATTTTAAAGGAAAACGTTATATGGTTCAACAAGATATATTATAGTAAGCAAACATTTTTTTCAAGGTCATATTGCTTAAGATTTCAAAGACATTAATGTTTCTTTAAATAGGAGTATGTACATACAATTTATCATTATAGTGTGACCTGAGGTCAATACCAATTAAATGACCTAGAAAACATTGATGGCCTTGAAATATCGACAGACATAGAAAAAGACCAGTTTGTTTTCCTAATATTTGTCTTCTTCGAATCAAACAATGTCTTCTTTGTACAACTTTTCCTTTCATCAAAAACAAGTGACATATTCGAGGTGCTCAAGTAACGTTGTCCACCCTATACATATCGTTGCAACATAAACAGTTCTGCTCGACTTGATCTAGTGTCAAATGAGCCGGCGCGGCGCACAGTGGGACGAAACGACTTGATGGCGATAAAAATCGGTATAGGACATAGGATATTTCCATGATAGTGTTTTGTTTTTCTGCCGACGAGTAGGATGATGAGTAAGAAACATGGAGTGCGAATGAAACACAGATACGAGACACTAGACAGCTAGAGTTTGCTTCAACTGTCAGTTTCTTAAAAAGTAGCAGAATGTAGCACTCAATTCTTTTCGTTTTTAACAGATAAGGGTTCATTCTTTTGTATGGTACCAATAAAATTCCTCGCAAATGGTTGCAACGCTTTAAAAATTTTTGTTAAGATGTAACTCCTGTGACTTAAACACTATTATTAAAGAAGTTACTATCATGTAATGAATTATGTAACTATTTTGAATTACATTTTCCAAAGTAAGAATTCTCACAACCATGAATTAAAGTTATGATATCATAAGACCTCTTGGTGATAGTTATGATTTTCTGCTGGCTTTAAGCATCGCTCATAAGAAAATGAGAGCAATCATTAGAAAATGAAGTTTATCAATATTTTTCTAATTTACAATGTTACGAAAATAGAGTTTTGATCACCGTCAGATCGTTTTGCCTCACTGTGCGGCGTTAACTATCAAACCCAGTTTATAGAGTGGTAACCTGTTATCCGGGGAAGACGAGTTAACTTGATTTTCATTTTCTTTTTAATCCTTTTACTGTCCACAGCAATAATTGCATTCCAGCATCAAGGATAATACTTAACTCATTTTTACTTTACATTTTAAATTAACAAATTATGTTTTACTTGTAACGTCACATTTTGAAAAAAATAAATCTTACAACACAAACAGATAGAAATTAAACGTTTCACAGGATGTAAACAAACAAATTAGATAGATTTTTACTTTGTTATGTTCTAATATCAATATTGGTACAAACTATATTGATTTACGTGGAATACGGCAAAATTTTTGTTACATAAATTTTATTTTTCACGTATTACATTTTTTAGGTATTTATATACTATTAAAAAAATTAATTCTTTAACTTGTTGAACACTAAATTAAATATATTCTGTATTAAAATGAAATTTCATTCATAATTAACTTAAATAACTGCTTATTTAGTCTTGTTCAAATAACAAATAATAAATAGAAGTAATCTATAAGTATTTCATGCAATTGTTTATCTACTTAAACAATTATTCGGACACATACCTGTTCGTTAAGAACAAAGTAATATTTCTTATTTACGTGCAACTAACGATTCAGAATTATTTACATTAATAATAAATTTTCCGAAGTATAACTTTTCTACATTTATTAACACGTTGTCTATGTACAGTGGCCGAAATAATGATAGGTTCATTTTAATTTGTTAACATAAACATGTGTTTTATATAGTATTTTTGAATTTATTTATTATTATTTATTCTTTCTAATATAACTTACAAAATACATAATTCAAATGTATAACATAATATAATTTGTGTCAATTACAAATTTTTTATTGAAAACCGTAAAATTGATGTACGAAATAAAGATAGGTTCATTAAGGTATAAAGGTACCAGCAGTTGACCAGTTAAAAGAAGTTTTCCACGCGAACAATAGTAACCACTTGCTCTGTCATCAAATAGCGAGAGTCGATACCTGGAGACACTCTTTAAGTCTTCTAAATTATGTAACAAGACCACTTTTTAAAAAAAGTTTAGTTACACAAATATAAAAAAAAAAATATTTAAAAATTCAGTAACTGCTTCAGAAGTTGACCACTCTTAAAAATGAAAAACCTAGTAATTCACCTTCTGTTCGTTAGTAGTTGACAACTTATACTAGAAAGAAGGTTAAAGCAATAATGTTAGAAATCATTTTAGTATCATTTAGATTCTACAATTACCAGCACAAATTGCAATTAAAGGATAAAATAAGAATTAAAACAAATCAATTCTATAACAAATTCAATTCCGGAACAGAGTAGACGTTGCGAGTCAATATTTGACCGTGGAAGCAATCAATAGTTGACCATGTGGTCACCCTCTAAAACACAGTATGCTACAAAATTTAGAATTATGTTTTGTACTCCTAAAAGTCTTAGATGTAAAATGGTTACACTATAAATCGTAAACAAATTTAAATGAGTCACGTTAGTAATTGACGTTGATTTATTGGGGGGGCAACTTCTGAAAATTGTTCAAATAACAGTATTCAGAATTTGACCCTTCAATAAACTACTATTTTGAGGTTAGAATAATAGAAACGATGCATTTATCACTGATAAAACGCTGAGAATTTAAAATGTAAATAATTCAGTCGCGAAAAGTTCACAACGTATGGATTGTTTACCTGAACCGTACAGTTGTTCTTAACAGAAACGTTAAGGAAATAGAAATATATCGGTATATTACTTACCTTAATGAATTTAGACGTCCGTTGTTACTATGCATACTTCACTTTGCATGTAATTGTTTTAAAATTTAACCAACAGATATTGTGTCATCCGAGGTTCGCTTTCATCAAACGTGCAGAACTTATAATAACCTTATCTTTTATGTTTTTCTAAAAACTGGTCAACTACTGGTGCATGTTCAACTACTGGTGCCTTTACCTTATATATTTTTACATAAAAAATATAACAAAAGAAATAAAAATATTTTAATACTTAGTTGAACTTCCTTTGTTTTTTATCACTTCAAATATTCTGCGTGGCATGGTTTCAATTAATTTTTGTAAAGTTTCTAATTTAATTGCAGACCACACCTCTCTAATCCCATTTTTTAATTCGGAAACAGTGCAATACTGTTTTCCATTGGCGTATACCATTCGTGCTAAAATTCCCCAAAGATTTTCAATGGAATTTAAGTCCGGACTCTTTGATGACCAGGGTAAAACTTCAACTTTTACCCCCTCAAACCAGTTTTGAATTGTTTTTGCACGATGTATCGATGCATTATCGTGTTGGAATATTAAATTAGACCCACCAATCTCGTCGCCATATTCATCCAGTACGCATTCTAGTAGGTCCTGATATTTTTCAGCATTGGCTTTTGGCAGAAACCACATTATCGGAGTCTTACCGTTATTGCCGAATGCAGCCCAAACCATTACACATCCTCCTCCATGGACTCTTGTCATTTTCACATCTTTTTGATTACGCAGATCGTGCCAGTAATATTAAAACCCGTCCGGGCCATCCAAATTAAATTTTTTTCATTAGAAAAAATCACCGTTTTCCATTTTTCAGTCCATGACATATGATTTTCTGCAAACTTTAACCTTTCCTCCTTGTAGAATTTAGTTAGCAGTGGTTTTTTCGCCTTTTTTAGTATATTTAAATGTTCCACTCAATCTCAGAACTTGCTGCACACTGAAAAATGTTCCCTTTGTCCCTCTGTGTTAATGTTTTACATTATGTATATATATATATATATATATATATATATATATATATATATATATATATATGCTTTTATTGTTCCCCTCGGGGTTACAATTGCGATTACAATTCCCAATTCCAGAACCATCGCTTCGCCTCCAACTTTCTTCTCTTAACTTTAACTTAGCTTACAACTGCCTTACTTGCTAACTTTAACTTAGCTTACAACTGCCTTACTTATTTCTTATCCTAAACTTAACATTACCCTTAAACTCTCTCTCTCTCTCTCTCCCTCCCTTTCTTTGTCCCTACACACACACCCCCTTCCCTAACCAATGGACCCCCTCTTCCGGTCGCTCATCATCTTCTTCAATCTTTACTAACTCATTCCCTCTCATTCTTCCCTTCTCTTTCCTTCCCTCCTTATCATCCCTTCTCATCTTCCTCTCCCTCTCCATCTCCTGCCATCCTCTCTCCTCATCCGCCCTCACACACACTTCCCACACATGCTCCCACGACTCCTTCTCCCAAACACAAACTCTACATTTTTTCGCGTCCACATCCATCCAGTACATCCCACCCCGCATCCTATTTCCCAGTCTAAATTTAGCAACTCTTCGCCCCTCTGCCACCTGCTTTCCCCTCATTCTTTCTTTAAGTATCCCGGTAACTCCTCCCCCTTCACCAAACTGTACCACCTATTATATCTGGAGCTTCTTATCTTCTCCCACCTCTCCTCCTCCTGCCTCTTCTTTTCCCTTTTTATCATCTCCTCCTTGCTCCCTATCTCTCCCTCTTCTAACATTTTATCTACCATCTCCGCTGTCCATCCCATCTCCTCTAAGAAGTCCCCTTTCTCCTTCTCCCAATCGACCCCTACTCCTCCCTTCCTAGCCCTTCTCCTTAGCTCTTCCCAACATAAACGCGCCAGCTCTTCCTCTTTGCCCCCTCCCAGCTTCTTCTCATATCCCCAGGCCCTCAAACCTGCCCTCCCACACAGCAACTCCCTTTAGCACTCCTCCTTCACCATGTACCCCGGCGTATATCTGTCCATCCCTAATAATCCACTTCAAGTATCTCTCCTGCAACTTTTCCAGTCCTTCCCTCTACTTCCACCCCCAGATTTGCACTCTGTAATTCACTACCGACCAAACTAGCTTATCGAATAGCCAGATCCTCCTACCCCAGTTCTCTCCAAATTTCCTCTTTCCTATCCCCCACACTTATCCCATTATTGCCGCTCCCTTCCTTAGCCTTGTCTCCACATGTACTACCTGACCCCCGTCTCTTCTTACAGTATAACCCAACATGTTATTCCCTAACCTCCTCTATTACCTTACCTTTCCATCTCCATGCCACCTTCGTCCACTTCCCCCCTCCTCTCCTGCACCTCATTATCTTCGATTTCCCGCATTTAGCTGTAGTCTCTTTTCCTTTAAATACCGATCCAAAACCCCTATCGTTACTTTCATGTCCTCCTCCTCTTCCGCTAGCATCGCTACGTCATCCGCACAGGCCTGGATGTATATTTTCCTTCCTCCTACATTTATCCCTCCCCACCCACCCTTCTACAGCACCTCATCCATATCCGCCATCAGCAACGTAAATAGCAACAGACTAAGCTGACACCCCTGCCTCACCCCCCTTACCGTCCAAAAACCGTAATCGTTCCTCTATCCACCGAGTCAAACGCCGCTTTTAGATCTATGAACGTTATTACCAATCTTTTTTCCTTTTTTGTCACCTGCCTGTTAACCAGATAGTTCAGAATATATATATTGTTTATGCACCCCAACCCCTTCCTAAATCCCGTCTGACTCGCCGACAACATCCTCTTTTCTTCTACCTCCTCTTTTACCCTCTCCGCCAACACCGCTGCGTATACCTTGTATGCCGTCTATGTCAGCGTTACCCCCGGTAGTCGCCTACCCTCCTACTCTCTCCTTTTTTGGCTATGGGCACCAGTAACCTCTCCACCCAGTCCTCCGGCCAACCTTCCCCCCTCCACACCTTATTACATATCCTTCATAACCATTCCTCTACTTCCTTCCCTCCATGCTTTCAAACTTCATTCGGGATCCCATTCCCCCCTACAGCTTTCCCAGGCCCTTTGTCACCCTACTGACCTCTCCCATCTCTATATCCCCCTCTCCATCCTCCTCCCTTCCTTTTCCCCGTCCCTTTCTTACCCTCCACTCCACTCCCTCCAATAACTCCTTGAAATGTTTGTCCCATTCTTCCATCCTAATTCTCTCATCCACTCTCGTTCCCTTTCTCCTTTCCCTGTTTATTAGCTTCCATATCTGACTTTCTGTTTTTAGCCCTCCACCTCCCTTCCCCACTTTTCCCTCTCCTTTTTCTTCTTTTCCTCACACAATACCCTGTATTTTGTCTTCTTCTCCTTATACTCGGCACCCTCTCCTCCTCTCTTTCTCCATCTCTTCATTTCCTCCCTTACCTTCCTCTTTTCTACTCTACATACCTCATCCCACCAACCTTGCATCTTTCTCTCCTTTTCCTTTCTCCTCGTCTTCTCTAACAGATCCTTTATTTTTTCCTGCAACCCTCTCCAATCCTCCTCTACACTCTCCTCTCGTCCACTTCTCCTTTCAACACGTTATCTATCTTATCACTCATTTTTATGTGATGGAATTATCCGTCTAGATCCAGAAATTGTGTTTTTTACCAATTATTAAGAGCATCCAAAAATAATTATTATCATAAATTTGAACTGCTGAATTTTCATTTTATAATACAAATTGCTTTGATTTTATCCAATTTTTTATATTGCTGACTTGGCAATTAACGTATTAAAGCTTAACCTTTTAATTTGATCGATTGTTTAGTTTTGTATGAATGAAGATATTGAGTGAGTTTAGAATCAATCTTTTTGATCTTTATAGGTTCATGATGTAAAAGAAACAAAAATTGGTTCATAAAAGAATTTGTGTCTTAGTTGACAGTCAATTTCTACGAAATAAATTTTTATTAAATTCATTTTAAAAAGTTTTAATTTAAAATATTGGTTTCTAAGAACGATCAAACAACTTTGTTTCCTTTAAACTTTTCAAGGAAAACTTACTATTTATAGTTCCAGTTGCTTACTTATGAATCCTGCTCTACTCCTTTTTAGCTTGTATCAATGTCATAGCTGCTCTCATTTCCGCTCTTTTTTCTGTAACCAATAATGACCGTATTTGTTAGCTGGGGTTGCAGCCTGCGGTAACAATTATTCGCGATGTTTGTGCATACATGCTTCAAAACATGAATACTGCACCATTGGCGAAAAGTATTGGATGATATATCTATCATTTTAGCTATTTTGTTTACATAACGTAATATAAGCAAATGCAATGAAAAAATTTGTAATATATAAAGAAAATATTCATATAAAAATGAATATGTTTATTCTTTTATGGTGTACAGAATGAGAAAATTTAGTACTGATTTGCAGAAGGGTTTAATCATCTTCAAACCTTGCCTAAATCTTTTCCTATTATCTTTTTTACCATTTGGAACATTAAAAAGTATCATAATGTTTTATAATGATGCTAGAAATTTTTTTTCTTATTCACATATATTTGTGTACAGCACATTATTACATATTTATTAAAGGGGCCTACTATAAAAGAACTATCATTTGCTTAATATCTTTTGGAGTTTCGTTAACTCTTTCATCATTTTCAATAAAAGCTTGAATAATTATTTCAACAATCATATGCACAAGTTTGATTGAATATTTTCTGCCAGGGATAGTACCTCTTGTGAAATTTTGTTTAATAACTTTAAAGATGTTGATGACCATTTTAAATTGCAGTTTCATTGTTTTTTGTTTGCAGGTTCCTACTGTCAAATGGCACCAGGTAATTGTTTTTTTTTTCAAAGCTTTATGTAAATGTTTGAAAGTATTGGAAAGTGGGAAGAGGTACGTTTTGCATAATTGTCGGTGCATAAAATACTACAAAAACACGAAAGAATCCAAGCCAGTTTGATTGTATAATTGAGGGAGCAATTGACAGGAATTAGATATTTAAAGTAATTACGATAGAACGTCAGCTCATTTAGTGTCGTTATCGATTTTGCGAAAATGTGACCGACACTGCCTTTTATTCAAATAGGAAACGAGCATTAATTATTCATTGTTAATGGAAACACAATCCTTAGTAAATATGAAAACGATTTAACTATTCTAGAATTTTTTTCACATTTAAAAAACAAATTTTAATTATTATTTAATCAAATTGTAAATAAACTTCTGAGCATAAAATTGTTATAAATCAAGAATATTATTATTACGGTATATTAATCGTGTCCTAACAATAGTAGTTTATAGTAAATAAGAAGTTATTTGCTTTATATTTTAAATATTGTACAAAATTGACACACATAATTAATAAACTAAAATATGAACGATAACTTGGGCATAAATAATTGTAGACTTTTTTTAAGAAGGAATGCAAATGTTTTACATATTTATATTCCTTATACATACCTACGTTTATAAAACATGAAGGACAATAATTGAACCGAAAAGACGACATAACACAGCAGAAAACAATAAATGTAGACTAGTTTTTATTACATCTTATCGAGTGAAGATTATCATAAACAAACCATATTAAAATCGGTTTTATTTTCAAAGTAAGTAGTAATGTAAATAAGACAACGGTTTTATGTAAAGGGCGGAACAATTTGTACATTAACATTAGAAAAATTAAGAAGTTTTCCGGAGCTTCTTTCAGTTACAAGGTGTTAACACATATTCGACCGGCATTTTTATAATGAATTAGAATTTCATCTTTTATCAATGTTTCTGAATTATGTTAATTTATTTCGCTTTAAAGACACTAGTCATTTATTTGCTGATTGTAGAAAACAAATCACACATGATTCACATTATTTCGCGTTTGATTAACATTAAGAACGTTATTTATCGGCACTTAGAAAAATAGCTATGTCCATTTTTGATAAATGTTGGGACATTTATTGCTATTTGTTTTAATTATTATTATTAGTCGTATTATTTGTATTATTGTTAATTTTTATTAGTACAACACTTTGAAAAATACGTTCAGAATTTCACTTTTTGGAAACATTCCTTTTTTTTCTAATGTAACAGCTGTCCATTTAATTTTATCGCCAGAAAATGAGTAATTAAATGTTGATTTCGATATTCTAGGTCAAATAGTCTACTACACAATTATTTTAAGTTAAGCGAAAATATTATTTCAGAAGACTCGCCGGAAGTAGATGATTAGTGGACGGACAAGTTTCTTATTCTCCAAGCTTGATCTTTGTAGGGTTAACCCTATCCAAACATCTTAGAATTAGTATAGTTCTTCTGTTCGACAAGAACAGAGTATGTATTATATAATTGCAGAATACCTCAGGTAACTTTGCTTATCATTGTTTTAATTGCAAAGACGGAGGAAACGTTTTCGTGTTTTCGTCGTGTAACAGGGACTTCGCGAATTAACGGTGCCTGTCGTTGCATTGTGTAGGTGTGCGTAAACGCGTGCGTACGTACACGCAAAAGGATGCCGGCACGCATGTACCTCGTAGTCTCTTTTAGAAGAGCGATCCAGACTATGATGTCTCTGTGTACACGTATGTGTGTACACGCTTGCATACAGGGTGCTTTAAAAGTAGAGGTTCTGAGGCTCTCACATGCTGAGGACCATGCTTGGGTATATTATATTCAAAATAAAATAAATAAAAATAATAAATTAATTTTAAGTAAATCGTTATTTCAAATTATTATGGAAATAATGTATTAGTTTTGCATTATTATTGATAAAACTGCTGTTTAGGAAACGCACCTTCAATGACCATGATCTTGACATATGCTGCCAATGGCACTTTCGTGAATGACCATAAGAAAATTTTGGTCATTGCTTGTTGTTTATTAAATGGTGATTAACCTTTTCCTGTCTTCTTTTTCCACAGCTATAACTCCTTTGTCTTTCACAAATTTCTTAGTAAGAAAAGGAAAGTATTTATTGCTTGTCTCAATTTATTTTAATGCTTAAATGTTGATAACCGAAGAATAAAATTTTAGTTTGATTTAAAAGAAATGGATAAAATTCAAGTTTAATAAATTTTGTTTGAAATCTTCATCGTGAGTCTGACTTGTTATTATACGACAAGGGGTTAAAAAACTAACTGTCAAAAGTCGTTGAGTCCATTATTAGAACTGTTAAATAAAACAAAATAACTAATCTGAAGTTCTTTATTCGATAATTATTTAACTTATGCAATTTGTAAGAAATTATTGAAGAAGGTCACATACTTCTGCTTATATTATCATAAAAAGTGTCTAAAATGAAATGTAAATTTGAGCACCTACGTTTGTCATTTGCATTTTACAAGTCTCGTTTCATATTATCGCTACAAATTTAACATAGCATTTTTATAACCATTCTTTGTAACCAAAGAATTTCATTATTGCCGTTTTGCAGTTTTTCTGAACAGCAGTCTTATGACATAATTTTTAATTTAAACATGAAAAAATCGGATTATAGAGAATTTATGCAATCATATAATTTTTTATGTACAAAATTAATACACAGAAATGTCATTATACGAATAATAGCAAAAATATTGATTTCAAATAACTATTTCAAGTAAGTGTTAATAAATATATAACTGAAAGAAATAACTATTTCAAATTAATCAATGTAATGTAGTTTGGAAAATATTCTCTGAAAATATTTGAATTGCTTTTCCCTTTTCTTTCTTTGCTTCTTGGCAGCTACCTTTGAGTCACCCTATATATACAACCGTGTGAATGTTGTTACATCGCGAACATACTCACGTATATCTGCTGACATAAGTATCTACTCGCCCAAGTCCGCAATTCTGACCTGGACTTTTGTTTCTTTCTTAGCAAACGTTCATTTTCTTGCGGCAGCATCGCGACTTAGAAAGCAAATCCAAGGTGAACCATGAAATCGATTTGGCGTGTGGAACACGTGTTAATTCCACGGTTTAAATAGTGGTTTCGCCTCGCTGGCCATAATTAAATTTACAGTTCAGCATTAATGTAAACAAGAAAACTAACCATTTCAAAGTTGCTGTGTTCATGGTGTCAAAAAGAAAAGTGAGCTTTGGACAATTCTTTCTTCCAAACCGTAGAGGAAAGTTGCCTAATATGGGGAGGTGTTTTTTAACTCATCATAAATTCTACATAAATGGATGAAAATTTGGAAATTTTGCATTATTGCTTCTAAATTTTGTATTAGATCGTGTTGTGATGTATTTTCATGAATCTTTACATTAGTTTTTGACGTATTCTTAAATAACCACAACCCTGCGATCTTCCAATATTGGGAACAGGGTCTCAATAAAATATGGACAAGTGCTTTCAATTTGGGATAATGTTTTATGACGATGAAGTTCCGAATATGATTTTTTTTATTCTTGTTCGTATGAAAATTTGAATTTTAAATTTAGTTTTACAGAATTTATAGCCGCCTTCATCTGACTAGAGTTGTGTTTTTTTTTTCTTATCGGAGTCGTTTAATTTTAAATAATTAAATATTTTATAACAATCGCTATAAACCAAAGAATTTATTTGAAATATATATTATAATAAATCATGAACGACTATATGCCCATAATAGACGCATGACATTTCATACAAAAATTTTATTATTCTTGTAGCACGGCTCACAAAAGATTTTTAAAAAATCACGATAATAGGAGCTTATGAAATTGTGATTTTAAGTACATATAATTCAGAAAATATAATTACTTAGTTTTCAAAACAAATTGTAAAACACAGCAGAACGTAGAAGTCTTTTACTCTACAATTTTACCAGACCGATTCTCAATGTAGTAATAACAACCATTATGCGAATTTCTTTTTGCGTATAAGAAAAAAGCAACACTGTAACCAATTATAATATTTGCGGACAGAGCACACCATATTTGCGTAAACTATCCCATATATAGAAGCCTCCTAATATTAGGCTACTTTCCAATAACACTTTCTTCAAAAAATGTTTCTGCATTGAAATGATTTATTTTACAAAGCACTTCATAATCTTTTTATTCAAAACTATTTAGTCCATCTGGAATTAAAAATTCGATAAAATTTGTGTAATGTATTACGGGCCATAAACGAGCGATTTTTGTATTAAAAATTACATCTTTACCTTCAAACGTTCTCTATTTTGTTGTAAATCAATATTTCGAAAAATCCTTTGTTCAATGTCATATTCTGTAACGAGATGTAATTTTGTAAAGATGTAAAGATGTAATGATCTCATCTACATTCAAATCGATAAGAAATTGTTTTGTTGGCACACAAACAACAGATGTATATATAATATTATTACGATAATAATTTGTAATTATCTAAACTTCGTTATCGAATTATAATGCAAATCCGTAAATTTGAAATGTGTCATTTAGCGGATATGAATATTCAAAACCATAAAGTACCATTCTTTTAAATATTTAATAGATTGAACAATTCTATCAACTAATTAATACGATCAAATATGTACAAAAATAATGATATTTAAAATATTTAATAGATTGAAAAATTCTATCAACTAATTAATACGATAAAATATGTACAAAAATAATGATACACAAATAATTCTTGTCTTTGTGTCTTATAAATAATTTTCTTAAGAAATCTTATTGATTATCAAACATTAAAAGAATTATTTAAAGACGGATTGATTAAACAATAAATAACCAGTACAATAGTATATAAGAAGCAATATATGTAATAAGATTTATTGGTAAAATTGTTTATAAAACACAAAGCGAAAAACTAGGCTATTATTTTTGCACTAACCTGTTGTACTCGTTAATTATGCATTCTCACGGGTATCATTTCAATAGGTAGCAATGAACTAGAAATCGATACGTCATAAAATCACATTAAAATAAAACAATGGAGATAGAAGATATTTAAAATTTTTAGTTATGTTTATTTCATAGCATTTTTGTAATTGATCAGTAATAATAGCAGTAAAGAACAGAAAACACTTACAAAATGAAATTTTTATTTAAAAACTTAGTATAATGAATTTCTTGCTAAGGGTTATGGGAAACTCTTACATTGACTTTTACAAATATGTTGGTTCAGGTATCATTGTTAAGAATAATGTTTCTCAGAAATGTTAAAATAATGGCAATACTAAGTAAATAATAAAAACATACATAACTATGAGTCATATGACAATTTTTATCTTTAAGCATTATTAATGAAATACGTAGATAATGAGTCCATGAGTTCAACACGAGTCATTCACTGTATATTAAAGGCAATGGAAAAGTGTAACTAACGTGGCATGAAACTACCAGCGAAAATCACTCTCCACTGAATTATCATTTTCTAACAGAACACCATAAAAGCTGCAATATAGTTTACGATGTGGTATAAATCACGAAGTGTGAAAAAATCAGTGTAAAGTCGTTAAACAATCTCTTACTACCGCGATAACTAAGCATGTGCATGCTGCTAATAATCCCATGTGGGGTTTTATAGCTTAATAAAAAAAAAAAAAACTAACTGTTCAATCCCCATACTCTGCTTAGGTAACAATTGCACTCGCACATCTTCTAAAACCACCATATTAAAATTCAAACGAAATTAACAAAAGTGTAATAATATGTAGGAAAGAACGGGAGCTAAAGTAACACTTTGACTTTGAACTACGATTGCGTCAGAACTATTACATTTACAACAATAACTTTTATACCAAAATCTTACATACCTACTATTGCGTTGCGATATGACACGTCACGACTATTGAGAAAGGACGGAAACGAAAGTTGGTCGTCGGATGGTCGCCAAATGTGAAAAATGTCTTAATCTCAAAAATAGACTTTTCGTCACGTTCGTGTTAAAAATCTTGTCCGCGCAAACTCTACGTGCGCGTGTTCCTTCGCGATAGAACAGCTACATATCTTACATAGCAATCTGACATAGCGCTCTTTTAAGTCAGGTACGGGCACGGTAGGGGCCCCTCAAACGCCTGCTTCTCCCACCAACCTCTCTTTCATGCGCGAGGCCTGCGCACTGTTCTCAACGAGCGAAGCACTTCCTTCCTCTACGATAACGGTGGATGCTGGTGGGGGACTGTGGGCGCTATAGTGGGGACGGTTTGTCTCAATCGAGACAAAAATGCCCATTCCTGTCTTAGGTTATTAAGAAAAAATACTGAACGGAGAAAATGTTACAACCGTCCCGAAAACCGCGGCGGTTGTAACACAGTGTGGAGTTGATAATGACATAATACATTCTTCTTTTAAATCGAAATATTTATCAAATTAAATTGCAACTGTAAATGAAAGCAATTATTACAACACAAAATAATTGTGTACATAGAGAAAAATATGAATATAAACCACGTTCTTTAAAAAATAATATTTTTGTGCCCCCTATCTGTTTTTATAATTTTCGTACGAGATAGTCTAATAAAAGTTTCATTATAATTTGTATTTGTAGAAGGAAATCAAAGGTAGGCAATTTAAAAAGAATACTTACCTTCGTAATAGTAAGATAGAAACAAATTATAATGAAAGAATTATTAATAATAGTAAAATATAAAAAATTACACGTGACCCAACTTGCTTGATCGTTAGGACAGATATAAACTGGCCCTCGACTGATGGTTCACCGTCAACAACATAAGAATGTAACGTTACTTTCGATCCCGACTGTTGATGTTAAAATCGTCCCCGCCATAATTTTCGACTTAGATTATAAATTTTCACTAACGGGACGCTTAAAAGTGTTAAATATTACATCAGTATTAAAAGTAAAATACAAGAAAACCTTTACAGTAATACACACTACAGATAATGAAAATTGACATAAAGTTTACCTACAATTAGTTGAGATAAACTACTAATAACGTTAAATTGAGAAATGTTTTCAGAAAAATTTATTTCGCAAATCAATATTTTGGAAACATATGACAAAGTTTTTTGTTCATCTAGCTCAAAAATTTTTATTGTAAAATTGGAAAAATTCATTTTACATTTCATATCTGACTGAAATAATAAACTGGGAACATCTACGATATTAATAATCAATATTCCATTGGTATATGCACATATTTCAGAGATCAGCATTTATTATAATACAATCACATTCTTGTATGGCTGCTAAAAAGATGATTTACCTTACCTTAAACAGCCTTCCGGACATAAAGGATTAAAATACAGGGTGGCCAACATTTTTGTCATCGAACAGTGCTAATATGATTTACAAATAAAAGTAAAAGATAATATTGTATAGACTACAAGTTACAGCACAAAAACATACCTTCACAAGTTTCGAAAACTTAAGTAATAATGAAATGTAATAACTTTCTGATATTTTATTCATTGATCTCCATTTGGTTGCCCAGTTAAAGTATAATTATTTATAAAGAAGAACATAGTAGACATAAATAAAGAAAATAGTTAACAAATGAAAGAAGAAATTTTAGTTCAATTTGAAAATATTCGTTCTTACGAACACAGAATTAACATCTATAAAGTAATTAATTTATAGCATGAAGGATCCACTGTTGATTTGTATATTCTATATGTAGAATTCTTGTTTTTATCTCTGTCATATATTAATGCTGATACAGTCATTTCTTTTCTTTCGAAGTTCGTGGACAATTTACGATGGCCTCAAGTAGTAAATATAACTTATGTAAACAGATTAGATAATAATCGTTGCCATTTTGTTTCTGCGCTGTACAGAAAACCTTGTGCACTGTTACTTAATATTTTCCGTCTAAAATTTGAATTCTTTCTTGGCGGAAGTTATGAAAAATAGTTGAAGTTGGTAAGTTAATAGTCAAACGTTATAAAAAGCCGACTTAACACGTTGACCGCTGAATCCACCACAAAAATTAATAACCGCAAAATCTATTGATTATTCAATACTTTTTAACTAAATTGAATGCAGTAAAAATGAAGCTGGTTTATATGATTATATATGTGTTGGTTTATGACGAAACAGTTAGTAGATAGTAATTTCTAAATCTAGGTATATGCAGGTACCAATAGACCTGAAAAAGTTGAGGAAAAGTACTGTTGTTTTTTATTTAAACACAATATTCTTCCGAGTATTCCTAGTACTTATTAGTACATATAAACGAATTTGTTAATTTTTTTACCGGTAAGTTAACACTTTCAAATGAATAACTACCATACAAATTCACAGTGGAACAATATTCATTTTACTAAAAGATTTTCATTTTTTGGTAAAGTATTTTCTAATAGTAAATTACAGTGTCTATTAATTTTAACATTCTTTTTTCGTTTCGATAAAAAACAGGCGATTCTTATAGATTTTGATGCGCTGAATACGAATTTGAAAGTCATTTTTCTCTACAATCTGCAGATTTTCAAATGATTATTTGTTATATTACTCCAAACAAAATGTACCCAACCATGCTACTTGTTTGACTTACATTGTTATAAAAAGAAGCTAAACGTACCTATACTATTTTTAATGATTATATAACTTGGATTTACAAACGGCATGTTTATATAATATCTCAAAAACATTCAAGTCGTTTGCTTTAATTTTAAAAAACTTAATTAATTATACACAGGGGTGAACAAGAGTATTTGGACACTCTTCAAAAATGCATAGCTGTTTTAAAATGAACCAAACGACTTGAATTCTTTTGATCCAATAAATTTTAAACAACTATACATATTTGTTATGCTATTTTAAATAAAATGTAACCAACCATCACAGAATGGATCCAGGAACTATTTGAATGTCAAATACCTGATTCTCGAAAAATTGCCTATATCTATGCCGCGAGAATTTCGTCAAAAAAAATATCTTAGGATAATGTGCTCATTTTTGTTAGGTCTTTGCAGCGTAAACTGAAGGTGAATATTGCAGATAGTACAAACTTAACACAACACAAACACAACATTTAAGAACTAATTTACATGTCGCCACTGAACGGCGGCTATAAATAAATAATGTCTGGTAGTTCAACTTTAAAAAACGAACTGCAGGTGAATATTGCAGATAGAACAAACTTAACAGAACACAAACACAACATTTAAGAACTAATTTACATGTCGTCACTGAACGGCGGTTATAAAAAAACTCAATAACGTTTGGTAGTTCAACTTTAAAAAACGCGCGTTCCTAGATGGCTCTATGAACAAACTTTACATTGCGCTACATTCGTGTTACAGCGCTAATGACCTAATCGATTCGATATATATGTATTAATAATATTTGTAACTATATTCAATGTGCGAGATCGGAAAAATCGATTTTTAAAATTATATTGAACAATTTTAAACCTGTAAGCCTCTAATTTCATGATCCATCGTTCATTTTATTTCAAGATTTTCTTCGGGATGTGATCGGCGAGACGTGTTTTTCAGTGAAAAATTTTCCTCGTGACTACCGTAGATTTAAAGATTGAACCTTCCCCATTTCAACGACAACTTAAAAATTTATGTACAATTTTTTTAGTCGCTTTATCGAGCTTTAAATGAAAGGTGTGCCGCCATCTTTACAGTCGTATAAGTTACATCACGAGAGATTTTCAAAACCGAACTTGTTCCTCTTTTTTGTTTTATAAAACAGTGAAAAAATCGTAGGTTAAGGTTTAAATTGTCGTTGTAAAGAGGAAGCTTCAATCTTTAAATTTATGACAATCTCATTTACGAGAAAAATCTTCGAAAGTTTCTTGAGACGTTTGAATTGCAGCATTTTTGTGGAAAAATGGGTCTTCAGTTTCTCACCTACTACATCACGTAAAACTATCTTGCACGAAAGTGAACACTGTTTAACGACAGTGCAGACTTCAAGCTTTATTATATATCTAGGTTTATTACTATTTGTTTTTACGAAATGATCACACTTTAAATATCGACAATATGTCGAGAATCTTACATGTAGTGTTCTGTACAATCACACGTACACCGTGTGTCAAAAAGATAGTACATCTTGTATTTTTTAAAGTTTTATAGCAAAATTTCAATTCGACAGAATTTTACAGATGCAAATGTCAATTTTGTAGTACGCAAATAGGATAAAATGATAGCACAACCACAAAATCTACGCTTCTCAGTTGTATATGAGCCACTGAATAAGACGGGTCGAACATGGAACATATAGTTAATAAAATGTATAATAACATTTTGTGATTTACATTTGTTGAAAGCGGCAATAGGTTAATAAAAATAAGTGTTCGTGAAATATATATATAAATAAATATATATATATATATATATATATATATATATATATATATATGTATATACATATATAACCACCGGGAAAAATAAATGTTCCACCACATGACGTCCCCCTCGGTACTGAACAACTTTCATCTGAAACGTTTTTGCGTATGATCAATATTTCTGGAGGTATTCGTTTGTAACGTTTTATAATTTCCATCCTGTATATACCATATCGAAATTAAAAAATAAACAATATTTAGTTCAGAAATATCGAAACTCACCAACGGAAGTCGTAAGGTTATGATGGATTTATTGAAAGATCCAGAAAATTATAGAAAAACAGAATTCTGGACGTTCGCAGATCTGTCACTTAATATAAAGAAGGCGTAACAAAATTTTTTAAAATACAAAATGTCATTCACAAAGTTAACATTTCAGGTTTCTATACACGTGTGCTATCATTTTATCTCGCTAGATTTTGGCAAAACTATTATTTTTGTAAAATAAAGCTAATCCGGTTTGTAAAATCCAATTTAATTTTAGTTATGTACAGTGGCGTGCAAAAGTATACGGACACCTTTAAAAACAACTAACTTTTTGAAGTGAAACTTCTTTGCTGAGGGGGCTACAATTTTCTAGTGTAACGGAAGTCGAGTGTAACGAAAAATTTTTAACGGCGAAAAAACTTTCTTACCCCGACCGGATTCGAACCCTGGTCTATACCGCTTGGTAATCCAACTCCTTAACCGCTTGGACATCCGATGACCTTGGAATCATAGCGAACATTTTGGTATATATCGCAAAGAATAAAATGCTGCAGCGACAGAATTTTTCGTTTAAGACGTTATTATTTTTTTTATGACAATTTCGCATTCATCACGAAAGAATCGTTGCACTAATAATATGTATACTAATAATAATTTATTTATTTATGACAATTTCGCATTCATCACGAAAGATCGGTTGCACTAATAATATGCATACTAATAATAATTTATTTATTTATGACAATTTCGCATTCATCACAAAAGAACCGTTGTAAGTAGTTTCACTTCTGTTGCGCGTGGATTTCACGCACACAATTTTTATAATTGGTTCAAACGGCTTCAATTATTTGATATTCTAGAAGGATTCTAGAGCTTCGATATTCTATAAAAATATTAATTAGAAATTTCCATTAGTCGAAATTGCAAAGAAAAAAGGTCATGATGATTTTTAACTTTTTTCTCAGTATCACTGTATCTTATTAAACATTACCTGAAATAATGCATAGAAACAAGTTTCAGTTGAAACGTAAAAATAAATTAAAGTAATTTAAATCTAAATTATTGCTATCATTTTATCAGTGTTCTCGTTCAGTTCACATTGTCACAAAAAGAAGGTAAACGTGCCAGTATTTATTGGATCCACAGTACTGATTGACCCGCGCGATATGGTGGGATCAAAGTAGCAGGAGAAAAAGAACTCTGGCACCCAATCACCACACGATCGAACATCCTATGGCACACAGGCATATCGCACGCAATCGCGGTGGGAACACAAGACCGACCCGCGCATCTGTGGGCTCGCCGACGCACTAACACAACGGGCCCGGGTATCCTGTGTGCCTCATCGGTTTAGACGGGGGATTCCGTAGTAACAATGTTTGTCAGTCGACGCGTGACTCTCGCCCGGTCGCATTCCAAAATTGTTGGTTGTTCTGACGCGCGTGCGTTTGCTTGGTGTCGACCGGTATCGAAGTCTTCAAGAACGTGTAACGTTTAGTTCCGTCGAGCTTGTTGGTTCCGGTTCGGATTCAATCTTTTACTGATTATTCACGGTGGCCATGAACTGGAGACTGTTCGTTGTTCTTGCAGCCATGGCGGGGGCCGCCAGGGCCTGGGACGTGGTCAGCGGGCTCAAATACAAGCTGACGACGACCTTGCTCTTTAGCGAGGCTGCCCTCTCGAAGACCAGCGGCGACGTCGGCCTGAGACTAACTGGCGAGCTGAACGTGACCGCTGTTTGGCAGCAGCCCACAGATCATGATACATTTTTGCTCAGGATACAGGTACGAAATTACTTTTTGTTGGTGTTATTGTTGTTGTTTCAATTTAATGTCACGTCAACAGCAAGGTTATCAGTGACAACTTAGGTTGACAAGTTAAGTATTACAGCAGCTTGTTAATTCATTTAGAATCCTTAACCTTCTTGTACTACACAACCCGAATTAAATATTGTATAAAGCCTTTATATCTTTTTGATGAATTGTGATTATTATTTCATACCAACGAAAAATTCGTGTTTGGTGCCATTTTCCACTTGATTAAAGAAAGCATATACAATCAGTTTCGAAAAATAAATAAGTACACCATATATGTACAGAAAAATATAATTTAAAAGAGAAGGAAATGCGAAATTTCTATTCCCACTTGCATTTTTTTATAAATAAATTCAAAATTAAAAATTATTTCGGTAATTATTGTAAAAGGGTCACTATACTCCGATTTTGATGACATTTAAATATGTTATAGATTTCGATATTTTTAACTACTTTTTCTTTTTCTAATATAGGGGAGTCGATTTTGGTTTTCGAGATATTCGCAAAAAACTATTGCTAATACTGTATTGAATTTTCCGTATTGTTGCACGCTCCGTGGCAACGTAAGGCTGTTCCGGTACGGCGTCTGTTCACTTTTTTTTATAAACAAGTTGTGGGGATGAGAGTAAAAACAGGGTTTCACTCTATATAGGGTGTGTTTTCAATTTTGAAAGACTACTCCTGAATTTTTGTATGCTAACGGCCGGACCTCTCCGTCCCCTCCGCGACCTAACATAACTCATTCTATTCGCATAATCTTTGCATTGTAGCTGTCATCCAGAATTTGATCTAGTAATGGAAAAATCATGCGAATAAAATGAGTTGTGGTTAGGTCGTGGAGGGGCGAAGAGAGCCGGCCGTCAGGAAAATCCAAGAAAGAAAATTTAATACAGTATTAGCAATAGTTTTTTGCAAATATCTCGAAAACTTAAAGCGATCCCCTGTATTGGAAAAGGAAAAAGTTGTTCAAAATGTGTTGCTGTATAACATATTTAAATTTCATCAAAATCGGAGTATAGTGACCCTTTCGTAATAATTACCATTATTTCTCCCTTATTTCTATATTAACAGTTAATATAACCTCCATTTTGTCGAATAACATTAAAAATTTGGTTGGCTATTGATAATATTAGCTTTTGAAATGTCTCTGTTTCAATAGACGTCCACGCTTCATTGAGTGCACCCCTTAATTCAGTAACGGACCTGCACTATTTGCCACTGTTATAAATTTTTAGTGCGATGCTACTCCAAAGATTTAAGATGGGATTCATTACGGGGAACAAACAAGGCCTTGGTAAAACTTTGATATTTTTTAAAAGAAATGTTTGTAAATGAAATTGTCGTCTTCCATATTTTCTACAGATGGTATTAAAATCATTTCTATTTTCGTGTATCTTCCCGAATTCATTTTGTAACTAATGAAAGAAACTAGGATCTTTCTGTCGGCTTTCAACGCAGCCCAAATCATTAGGGAACCACCAACGAAATTACTATTCGTTGCCACCTTTATTTCATTTTCCCGATCATGCTAGTAATATTTGCAGCCATCTGATCCTTCCAAATTGAACTTTTTTTTCATCTTAAAAGATGACAGATTCCCATTTCTTCGTCCAGAAATGTGTGCCCGTGTAAAATCAGGCCTGTTTACGCAATTTACCGGTGAGGATCAACTCGGTGTTTGATCCAGCAGAGATTGTAAGACTCCGTTCCGAATGATTTCGGCACCGCGTAGAAACTGTGTTTTCCCTGCACGTCTTACTGTGAAGGGTTGATTCGATTAATGTGACAGGGATAATTTGATTTGTTAATATTCCTTGAATTTTATTCAAACGAATGATGGATCCGGATTGTGCGATGCGATATTTTGAATTGAACTTCCCTATTCTGCTGACGATTTCGGAGTGACGATGCCGGACATTTCCCGGGTCGTCGTCGACTTACATCTATAGCTTATTGGCTAGTTACACAAAACGGAAATGACGTATGGTTGGAAAGCGAATTCTAATTGGCGGAAGAAATTCTATTTTTTCGGAGTTCCGTTGCATTTTAGGCGGCAAGACGGTTTCTGGACGGGGTTGTTGTGATTGAACAAAAGGAATCGTTTTATGACTGGGTATCTCGAGGTACCGTTGGGAGGACGCTTCTGGTTACCAGATGTACAATTATGGTGAAATACGAAATATACGGACAAGGGCAAAAAGGCTATGAGGGATGACTAAATGAAATAAAGAAAAAGAAATGAAAGGAAAGGAAAAGAAAGGAAAGGAAAGCTTAACGTCTATGAACAGCGCAAATCTATGTACATCGCTTAACACCTGTTTATGTTTGTCTTTAAAGACTGATTTGCGTAACAGCTTTGCCCAACAATACCACAATAGAAGTACATATTTAAAATTTGTTGCACATACCTCCTTGATATTGGCAGCTCTAATTCAGCTTGAAACTGTGCTGCACTTTTCGTTTCTTTAGCCGCAAATCTCATTAACAATGAATGTTGTGTCTTCGACAAGTTTCGATTACCACCTTTACAATGGTTTTGCCGTAATTTTCACCTATATTCACATAATTATTTATCACAGTGCGTGATCGATTAATTTTTTCGCAATTATACGATGAGAACAGCCCAAACCTTTACCAGCATTATTCTATGCCGTTTACACACACGATAACTCTTTTATTTGCAGCATTTTCATACTGATGAACCGAATTATGAGAAACACATGATTTGTATGAATTTGAATACCAATAATTTTAGAATATTCACAGTTTGCCATAGTTATCCGCTTCCAAGACAAACAGAAATTAAATGGTTTTATAGAAATTTCGCATTCGTATTCTGCTTTGCGGAGGAAAAAATAAAAACAAATACAAAATGTAAACATAGCTGAGTAGATAGTACATCCTATATATCTGAATAGCAACGAAATATATATTCAGATATAATGGAATAACAGAATTAGTAGTATTTTCAAAATATCCGCAATAATGAAAGTGGCTTTATACTTTAGCTTTTATATTTTAGCTTAAGAAAGATTGATATTCTAATTCTATTACAATTAATTTATTAATTACAGTATTTCATTCTTGACTCAATTTTGCACCCATCCAAAATAATAGCAAAAAGATATATTTAATATTTCGTCCAAAAAACTATGATACAAAATATCAATAATAGTAAGGTCAAATGTGTTCACATTTTCTAGTCATGAAATTTTAGAAGTGCAATTTGTATTAGTTTTGTATGAAAAATCTAAACAGGATACTTTGAAATACCACAATGAAACGAGTTTCACAGAATATTAGAAGAAGTACTTATTGTATTAAAAGATGGAATGCCTACTGTAAAGTGGTTAAAAAGTGTGGAACATTTCTATTAAGTATGCAACGACACCGTGAAAGACATTTGAATCTTCCAAGAAGGTTTGGAGGTAGGCAAAAAATTTGAAACGATCACTCGTAAAGAAGAGTAGTCAAATATATTCCAAGTGTGGAGGCAAAATCAGCCTCAATGAGAACAAAAACAATAAAAACTGATTTTGATGCAAGATGTAGTAGATGGACAGTAGGGAGGTCTTTTGTGACATGAACTATAGAACTATGGAAGAGAAGAAGAAATCTCATCTGTCAAAAACAAAGATAACAAAGCACGTTCAACATTTTGCAAATAAATAAAAAATTGCATCCTAAAAAAAATTAATAAAAGCCGTATGGTCTGATGAATCGAAAATTAATAGATTTAGACGAAGTTGATATTGGATTCGATGAAGAAAAAAAGAAATGGTTTGTGAAAGAATCTGTACAATTTGAGGGTGGTACTCATGACATGGAGGTGGTTTACGTAATACATTGTTTGGTTACTGTTTCGTGTTAAAAGATGGATTAACCAGTGGTCGCACAAAGAAATATTTCGAACGCAATTGACAGAAACAATTGTAAATATGCCAGACGAAGACAACGATATTAGTTGTCAACAGGATTAAGATCCAAAACACACGTCAAAAGTGTTTAAATTCACACCTATTTAAAATTCTAAATCACGCAACACAAAGCCTAGACTTAAATCCAATCGAATAATAGGCTTCCTTGAAGGGGTAATTAAAACTAACCTTACCGAGCCTTACAAATAACTGGTATACAGTGGCCCACAAAAGTGTTCGTACGCCCTTTAAATCAGAATAACTTTCTTAAAATTTGACCAAACCACTTGACTTTGTTTGAGCAATTAGAAGCATTGATTTACTTTTAAAATGTGCAAAAAAGATTTTGAAGAAATTGCAATTAGTAGGAATTACATGGAAAAATAAAAATGGCACTTTTTAGAACTTTATTATTTCAGACCGAAATGAAAATTCAAAATATGCGGTTTGTAGATCTATGTTACTTACACATGTGCTGAAAATTTCATCGAAATCAGTTAACAAACACATGAGCTACAAGCGGTTTAAAGTGGTGATAATCGCAGTTTTTCACGACTTTTGGTCAGTTTCTGCTTAAAATGTATAGTTTCTTACATCTTCCGGTGCACATCGTTTTTTTCTGCGTCCACCGATTTCGATAAAATATTCAGCGTATGTATAACTAACATAGCTCTATAAAAGGCATATTTTGAATTTTCATTATGAGCTAGAATAAAGAAGTTTTAAAAAGTGCCATTTTTATTTCTTCGTGTAATTCCTACTAATTGCAAGTTTTTCAAAATCTTTTTTGCACGCGATTTACTAAATCAATGCTTCTAATTGCTCAACAAATGTCAAGTGGTTTGGTCAAATTTTAAGAAAGTTATTCTCATTTAAAGGGTGTACGAACACTTTTGTGGGCCACTGTATGTTGCCTTCTATAAATGACAAGTTTGAATTTATTTGGCCCCTGTATGGTTCGTATCATAATATAGGCTCTAGTAATATATTTATTTAAGCATTTCCCAGGAAAGAACCTTATTAATATGAATAATTGTAAAATAAATGATCTGGAACCGGTCATTTTGACCGGTGATAGTAGCTTTCTGTTAATCACTGAATAATTAGGGGACCGAGTAGAGAAAAAATACAGATTAAAATCTCGAGAAAATTGTAAAAATCTAGTAACAAATATACCAAAACAATTTATATCTGTTAGGGCAGTCCAAGGTACATAAATAAAAGATTAATACTTAGTAATAATTAACCCCTTGCATTACATTTTACGGTTACACTGATTAGAACTTCTTTGTCGTTCATAATTTTTTAGAAGAATGTTTTGGTATTCTCCAATGACTATTATATCGATAATAACAAAACTAGACTTCATTTCGGTATATAGGAAATTAATAACATTTTTAGCAGAACCTATTCGAAGTCTTCATCACCAGTCTGACTCTATGTTGTAGTGCAAGGAGTTAAATATATTTCTTGATTAATAATCTAATTTTTAATATTGTAATTTTTAGTAAGTATAATAATAGTTTAATAAGTGTAATATATATTATACATACATATTGTAGTTTATATTTAATAATCAGCTCTATCGAAATGGTAAATAGAAACGTAGTGAGATGGTGAAATTTCATCTAAATCCACAAATAATATTATTAATAGTTTCATATTAACTAAGTATGTATTAGCATACATTTAAGTGGAGCCGCAACGGCCCCAATAGTTCGTTTCACTTCTTGTCATATAATGAGTCAGACTGGTGATGCAGCTTTCAAGAAGATTACAGAAAATATGCAAGTTACTCCTTTCTTTTAGGTAGAAATAAAATTCTGTTCATTTGCATCCAATATTTAATCATTAATATTTCTGTGAAGTTGTTGAGGGTAAAGAAGTTCTAATCATTGTAGCCATCAACAAAATCGTATGGCAAGGGATTCAGGTTTAATATAATGTAACAACTACTTCCGAAATTATTCTTTAAAAAAAAAAAATTGTTGAGCTTCTTTTACATACAGCTCAGTCATTGATAGGCATCCGGTAAGTAAAGTATAAACATGTTACGTGTTGATTATTAATATCAAAACTACCCATAAAATGAAAGAATTGGTTTTTAACGTAAATAAGGTCGGTTCGAAGCGTAAAAGCGTTTTAATCCTAAAGATTCAGTTATGGCTCGTTGTAACTGTACATAACTTTGATTGAAAAGAAGCTATAGTTGCAGTCAGAAATTATAGAATTAATTGAATGTAATTCTGTACCTTATAAAAGATAAACAGAAACACCAATCATAACCGAGCTTATTTATGTATATTATGACCTAATAATTTAATTAACGTTGTATCTAATTTTATAGCCTCTAGGCAACAGCAATTTTAAGTCCTAAAGACAGTGTTGCTTCTAGTCAACTACATCAAAAACTTGAAACAAAATCTATTCTTGATACTTAAAAGACAGGGTGGAAGTTGTCATATTTTTTGAACAATTCGTCCTTGTTCAAGAGTTAATAACATTTTTTTACAAGGTTATAGAATCGAATTAAGAAAATTAAACTTTATCAAAATGGTTGTTACCCTTTGCATTCTAAACGTCCTAATAAAATGCATTATACGATGTTACATTATTAAATAGAACTAGTGCGCATTAATGTGGCTTTTTCATTTATATTATGGAAACTTTTTGAATAAACGTTCCAGAAGAACTTGTTTCCATGGAGTTGTTATTGTATAGATTTTAAAGTAAGTGGTCAGTGAGAATACTTGCTCTTAAGAAGTTCCTATGGGTAAACAATTCTTTTTAAAAAAATTCTACAGGAACAGATAGTTTGTTAAATGATATAGATAAGTTCTAATACAATTTTTTATAAAACGGGAAATAACTATGTATTTTGACCTGTTATTCAAATTGAAATTGACTGGTTTGCGTTGCCGTGTAGAAATAACATATGTATATGCTTTCGTGTTGATAGTGAGCTATTTTTTTCTATTGTAATATTATGTAAGTTGTAAGTTAAAGCAGTTTTCCACATGAGGTTTTCGTATTATTGTTTGAAGTATTATAAATGGAGTCGGGGTGTGTATATAAACTAAATTTAACAAACTGAAACTAGTACACAATATTAACACTAAACCTACCAAGCACAAAACATATAAAAGTGAAACGTCTTATAGAAGTGAGAAAATTGAATTTGCTTAAACGTTGTGCGGTTTTCATTATAATTCATGCTTAAATAAAGAAGTCAATTTAGTAATTTCCTATGAAAGCCTTTTTATAAGTTCAATAATTGTGTAATAAAAAACCGGTCATTTGACCGTGGTAGGTTTAGTGTTAAAATGTACCTCAAGACTATAAACTTACTCATCACATAGATAAGTCGAATGAGTTCATTTATTTTAAAAGTTAGTATGAATGTAATATATGAACAAACGTACGACTTTATAACTCATTCTATGTACGATACATGAGTGAATGAATAAATTCATTTCATAATTTTTCAGAAAAGTATCTTCAAAATCTCGATAATTGAAATGCAAATGGTCCATCGAATGGTAGTCACCTAAATATTTCTTCCGATTGCGATGATTGAAAAATATGTTAAGTATAATGCGAATAGTATCATTGAATAAATATTCTACAAAAAGAATACTTGTATACCTAGATTAGAGCTATTTGCATAAATGAACAAATTGACGTTGAAACTAAAATCTTTAAAGAACAGCCTAGCTACACTGAGTTTTCATAATTTTCTTAGGAAGAGTTAGTGTTTTTAAGTTGAAAATGTACTTTTGGAAACACAATAGACAAATATATATATATATTTTTTCTCTTGCATATTGCATGGAACATTAAAAAGCATTCGGCTAAATGAATAACATGACCTTTACATGACCTTTGACCCCCAAAATTAAACGATCAAACGAACTTACCTGTACATGAAGTTCGATCGTAATTATACGAATAGCCTCGTTCGAAGAGATTATGGATGTAGTCCCCTTTTCGGCCCCCTAGGAAGAATGGAAATACAAAAACCCCTTGCCCGGCCGCTCGCTGCACCTTCAGTGCGTACGGCCGGCTTTCCTCATTTTTGAGAATATAGTTGTGTATATTTTTAGTTATGCAACATATGTAGATACACATGCCTAGATCTATTATAAAATTTTTAAATTGCTGCAATATAAGGTTAGGGCATTATTTTATGTTACTGGGTGGAAGATAATCTCTTCGAACGAGGCTATTCGTATAATTACGATCGAACTTCATGTACAGGTAAGTTCGTTTGATCGTTTAATTATACTTCATTCGCCTCGTTCTCGAGATTATGGATGTAGTTGTTTAGAGTCAGCAATTTTAAATTATTAATTTTATTTCACGCATTAAATTATTACGTATTACAATTTTGTTAAGAACAATATTGTTAAGCCTACTTGCTGCAATTTAACTTTCTAAAGTTTCTTTAGCAAACTCTTGCCTAGCTGATATTATATGCCTGTTATAGAATTTCTTCTTTCAGCCTCTTATACTGTTCCATCAGCTCTTCCACATTCTCAGCTTTTCCTTTTGCCATTTTTACTTATCACTATAATACCTAAACTAGAATATAATCTCGAGACCGAGGCGAATGAAGTATGATTAAAGTTAAACATTAAATTCGCTTCCGACGAATTATATTCAAAATATTTTTTATATCATCAGAACTGAAGTAAATAAACTGTATAAACATTAAATTCGCTTCCGACGAATTATATTCAAAATATTGTTTAAATCATCACAACTGAAGTAAGTAAACTCTATAAACATTTGAAATCCTTGACATTTGAAGCCCTAGGATTCTTCACGATCAAATGGTCAAAGCAATTGTTTCAAAGAAAACTGTACACACTATAATGAAACAAATGTTTGGGTTTTATTATGCTACATATTGTTTATATAATTTTTCTTAACTTCTTTATTAATATAGAGATCTTCGTGTGTACATGAAAAGCTCATTTTTGGTATTCTTTTGAATAAACATATGTCAACATATAATCGCCAAATGAGTTTTTCGCGATAGATACGACGATAGTCATTGACATATGTTTCAAGAATTTTTCCTGTTTTTATTTCTGACGATTCTGCAGAAACTGTTTGCAGTAATAAACAATTACTATAGTGATCACTTAATATCAACTCTTGTCTCATTAATGTAAAACCCACATTTTATACAGAGGCTAATGAAATATATAGTATTGTTGTATACCAACGTCATTTCATTCTACATAGTTACCCGGCTTCCTGTTTTTCACCCAAAATACTACACAAACTCATGATTTCATCCTTGACTCATCCTCAAACTCTGCCTCGTCCTCGACCTCTGTCCTTGCCGCATCATATTCGAACCTTTGCCTGACCACGTCACCTTAAAAACTCTGACCTTATCATTCTAGCCCTTACAATGTATACCCCGTTTTCCCTCAACAGGGCAGATTCTCAGATTCTCTGTTCTCCAGACCACACACTCATTTCGTTCAACTATCATAGTCTACTGTCATATTCCACAAACGTGCAATATATTGCCAACGTGTTTCCAATTAAGTTGCGTTGTATTTTACGAATAAAATACTATTTAACGGAATACAACAGTAAGTCTGAAGATTTGTGTTAAAATTATTTTTCGAATTTTAATGGCATCATTTATTTACCGACAGCGTTAATTGATGTATTGTAGAACTTCGTTCTTTACTGACAAATGGCAGCTTATTCTTTTGTCACTACACGAATAGAACGAATTATTTCATTATTTGGGATCATAGTGGTGGTGAGTCCACTCTTTTGTTTTCATAGTGGTGGTGAATCCACTCTTTTGTTTTCAACCGCTGATTTACAACACAGATCTACAAAACGTATTTTTTAAATTTTCAATGTAAGCCCACATAAAACAGTTGTAAAATACAACTTTCAGTATTTTCTTTGCAACTCTGACTGTTTCCAATTTTTTCAAAATTTCTTTTTCGTATCATGTAGTAAACTAATTGTTCTAACTTCTCAAATGTGTCCAGGTCGTTGGGTCCAGTATTAAAAAAGTTGTCGTCTTTTTAAGAGTATCAGAATTTTTGTGGGAGTCACTGTGTATCGATATAAGTCAATCTTAATTAAATAATTCGCATATATATTATATAAAATTCTGTTACGTGCTTTACTTTTCACATACCGACATTTTTTATAGTTTTCTGAATCTATAGATGTGTTTTTGCAACCACAATGCTTATATGGAGTTTTTTTTATAACTACGGACACAAAATATTATTTTACTCGATATACTATGTATGTGACTTACACCACTATAGTTGCAACAGTTAATGTATTACAGACTTAATTCATATAGTGTTAATTGGAAGTAAGGAATAAAGTGTAAGCCTCGTACGCTTTCGAAATGGAGCATTAATTAAAATATCTACGTGTACTATTCAGATAATTCAGCATAATTCTTCTGAAGCTTACACGCATAAAACATTTTTTACTATGTATTTCACGTTATAAATACAATTTTATGAAGTGTATATGCAGAAGATAAATAAAACTTATCGAACCATTAACGATAGCTATGATCATACTTGTTGCAAAGATTGGCTTCTTAAATATAATTATATATTATATTATAGTGCGGTTGTCTAAGCTATCCATTGTTATCAACTGTTCACGTGAATCAAGTTAATTGCTATCATTCAATTACATATATTACAATTAGATGTACAGTATATTTATTTTATGCAATAAAGATGAACATTTACTTTGAAATTGGAAAACAGATTTTCTAATTTAAAATATTGTATTCGATTCCTCTTCAATATCTGCCAAACAGCATTTGGTTTGCTTCAACTTAAAAGGAAAGGTTATCAGTTCCGCAGACAGAGCTCGTGTACTCACAACATTTATCTTCTTTGATAAGTATGTCATGTATAGAGACAGAATGAAGCATTCAGTTTTAAAATAAACCGCGAATGAAACAGTAAGCTATTTGCAAAAAGGCAAGCAGAACCATTTACTAATAAATCTTAAAGTAATTATTCGGTTCTGTATACGTACAGAGTGAAATATTTACAAGAAATAGTACATATTTACTTAATTTTACTAGCTCGTGCTAATAGAAAATTATGCATAAAAAACCTAGTAATTGCTTTTACTTATACTTACAAGGAGAAGACGCGGTCATGGGGTCTCAGATTTTCTCGAAACTTTGCATATTGGTAGATTTTGTTCTCCTGTTTATGAAAATGTAGCATTATAGGCGCCGATACTCAACAACTTTTGAGATACGTTAAGATTGTTGAAGTTAGTGTTTCTTTCATATTATGTTTCTTTTCAATAAAATTTTTATATTTTGTTTCCTAGAGATATTATGAGTGTATTTTTCATGTTCAAAATACAATTAATTAAAATAGATAAACTGAGCAGAAAAAAAAGGAAAAAGGGATTTGAACACTGGCCTTCCCGGTAATGAAATTAGTACGTCGTCATCACGCCGTTTGACACTTGACAAAAACTTCAACCAAAACTGTAATTAACGGCTTAACGGGTATAATGAAATTGAAATTGCAAATATCTCAAAAATATTGAGTATCGACGCCTATAATGCTACATTTTCATAAACAGAAGAACGAAATCTACCAGTATGCAAAGTTTCGACAAAATCTAAAACCCGATGACCGCGTCTTCTCCTTGTTAATACTTACCATACAAGCACGTACTTATTCTAATGCATTCTATTCAGTATCTACGAATTTTGCAAAATGAATACAAAGAAATTAAAAATACGCATATAATGTTCTGCTTGTTCCTTTAGTGTACTTGTAAATATATAATATTTATTCTGGTGTATATTCTTTAATATTTACAGCATTAAGACATTTTAAACGTAATTTCAATTTGAAGTATTCTACGCTTTATAGAAAATAAAGTTATTTTCTTAATGTCATTTTAAAATAAATGTGATTTACGTTCATCGAAATTACGAATCATTAGTCACAACATAATTTGATAATAAATATGCCAAGCCATTTAGTGTTTTAGAAACAGTTGCAAGGATTTATTTTATCTAATCACTATGAATAATACCAAAGTGAATTTTCAAAAGGTTTTTAACAATTGTCTTAAATACTGGAATAAGCGTCTTCAAATTCTGTGTCTTAAAAACATATTTTATACTTTTCGCATTACAGTAGCTCCACGTATTACAGTAATTGCTAAATAAAGTCATGAAACCGGCTATTTATTTATCGATTATTGCAGAAATAAATTTTCAAATATAAAAGTTAAATGCATACCTTAACTAAAAAATAAAGCGTATCTAAATAATACTTAATCGCATTAATTAAATAATTTATTAACCGAGGAGGATGAGTTAATTCGTCATTTATCTTCCATTTTACCTTCCGGTAAATTTTCATTTTTGTTATATAAAAATTCTCATTCTTTGTTCAAATCCTAATAACAATTTACAGTAATGTAAATCGCGCACAATTTTCTTCTCTCACCCTCTCTTGCACCCACATACTTATTAAAATAAAGTAAAATCTTATTTCAAACAGCAAATAGTAAATTTTGTTTAAAATACTGTATATAATTTTAGATAAAATATCTTGTTTCTTGTGCTCAAATTTTCAAATAGTGTTTAAAAATACTATTTTGTATGAAAGATATATTAAAAATAACGACACATGCTTAATTTCTCAGACATTTTTAATTTCTAAAAATAACTTCGAATTTTCTAACATTAGAAAATAGTATAGAATTATCATTGATTTTCACAGTCAGTAAATAAAAAATACTTGTAACAGGCGACACTTTCTCTTGTCTACACGATAAGCCATATCCTTCGGAATAGTTTCCAAACAAAGTTTAAGTATGCTATCATTTCGTCTTTGGAATTTGTCCGTGTACTATATCTACTGTGGAAGTAAATAAAGGCGGATGGACTAAATAACATAATTCCTTCTTACGGACTCGTAATAATTCTGTACCATTTATTAAATTTTATCGACAAAGTTCTGTCCGGTTTCAGACACCACATTTACCAGAATTTATTATTTTAATATTTACGTAAAGTCCATTACTATCTTTTTAGCTTTTTAATATAGTCTCTACAAAATGCTTAGTTTCTTATGATAAATACGTGGCTGCCGTAGCTACGAAGTTAGAATTAATTAACACTAGAACTATCGATGATCGAAATAAGTGGTTTCTAATTTTTCCTTTCACAGTTACTGAATTCATATAAATGTTTCTATCCGAAATTTCCGAACGAACTTATTTATTGAAGTACATATTACATGTCAATATTTAAACTATGACAATTTCATTAACAAAATAGTACATTAACACATTTACTCATTCTGTTGCACGAAACCTCTACTATCGCAGACAATCATTCATTTTTTTCTACAATATAGCAGATGAAAAACTGAGGGCTCAAAAAATTGCTTATTTGAATAAATCGGTTACAATTTGAAAATCGAAACTTGCCCTATACAACGACTGCTTAAAACATAATCCACGATTTTTTTACTATTCTATAGAACAAAATCGAGGAACAAGCTTGGTCGTGTAATGTTTTTACTTTGTACCTTATATTATAGCAAAGATGTCAGTACACGTCCTGAATTTCAATAAATCCGCTAGAAAAAATTGCAGATTGTGTTTTAAGCATTCGTTGTAAAGGGAAAGCTACGATCTTTAAATCTGTGGTGGTTTCGGTCACGAAAACCATTTTTCAATTTCTTTACAGACCTTTCAATCTTGTAAGATTTCGAACCGGAAAAGCGTCTCAAGATTTCCACTCGTATGATGCAAAAATGTGTTAGACTGTTAGACAAAAATGAACGATAGATGACAAAAGTAGAGGCTTCAAGTTTTAAAATGAGTTCAGGTATATTGCTGTACTATTTTTTTTTAACAAACTTATCACAGTTCAAATATCAACAATTTCTCGAGAATGGTTGATGGTTTATTCTTTACCCTACAAGTACTGTTCTGTACCTAGAGATGGCGTTGGTGAGAGCCGTAGCTCTATTTGCCCAAAGCAAACCTGTCTTATAAATTATACTAAAACTTATTATTTTTACATGTAGTGAACATTTAACATATGTTACACTAAGTTTTTTTTCAGTCTTTGGTATATATTTTCTATTTTGTACTACTGACATGTTGTCTTTTAATCTACTTCCTGTAGTTCCTTTTTGTCAGTTGGAGATTATTTCTACATTGCACTTTGTTAACTTATATATCACATATTCTTTGGGACTTCGTCCTTTATGTATATCTCTTTTTTCTCTCTTTACCCTAGATCAGTCTTACATGTGTATATACGGTTATAGTTAGAATTCTCGAGAATGAGAAATGTAGGATTCAATTAATTCTTGGATTCACTGTACAGGGTGTATAAAAACTATAAGTATAAAGCCAGTCGTAGCGTAATTCTACACCTCTGAATCGGTGTAGATTTGTAAAGAAAAAGGTTCTTGCAAAATATTTCCTTGACCTTCATTTTCAAGGTGCAAAGTTTTGTTATTACATCATATAGTACTCGTAACGAGAAACAAAAGTCTCAAAGGAACCATAGAACGCAAATGAACCGTTCTCTCGAAAGACGATTCCAATGTTTCGTAAACTATTTTATTTCATGTGTTTACAGGATATCCCACGATAGTATAAAGGTGGAGGGGGTAATGATTCTACACGAGAGAATAAATCGAAAATAAATTTTTTTCATTTGACACGCCTAGATTTCGATAAAATAGATTTTGAAAATTCGGCATACACGCGTGCTATTGAATAAGGATCATCAAGCGCGTCTGTTCATGGCCTACTCCTACCAGTTCTACTCCTTACAAATGCTAGGCAGGAGAACTTGATGGATTTTCAAGGTCGATTTTTTCAAAAACGAGGCGTTGAATGGTAAACATTTATTCTATATTTTTGACTTATGTTCTTATGTAGAACCACCCCTCCGCGTTTTTCAGCCTGTGGACATATATATAAATAATTTAAATATTAATTAAATGCATATAAAGGAATGGAATAGTTTGCGAAACTATAAAGTCGGTTTTTAAGAAAACGGCTGACTTGACACCCATCGTTTCTTCAAGACTTTTGTTCCTCGTGATGAGTACTATACGATGCAATACAAAAATTTTGGACTCGATTTTGTAAACAGATCTCCACAGATCCTGGAGCATAGAACCCTGCTAATGGTAGTCGTAACATATAATTTTTATACACCCTGTACATCGTACGTACATAGAATGTCTTTGTGCTATTTGGGTGTATTGTTGTATTTCGTTAACTCTTTGCAGCACAGGATTTCAGATAATAAAATAGACCCATGTTGCATAGAAATTTTATTGCATTTTAAATGAAACAAAATTGGTATATTTTTATTAATAAAGGTATCACATAATGTAGAAACATAAAAAAATACTAATAGTTTAATTAAATTTGTTGTTATAGGGTGGGACTTAAATAGTCCACCACCACAAATTTAAGCTTTAGTTTTTATTATAAAGCTCTTCAGTTGCTTATATGGAACTAATTTTTACAAAAATTAACTTACGTCTACAATTTTTCACATAAAACCAGGAAAAAAAGATTGTCGCAATAAATCTTCCGCTTGCAACAATTGATGAACCTGTATTGGCATGGTGAATGTTGCCAACACAAGTGAATACATTTGTAACATTTGTTGAAGATATTACCAACTGCTTTACGTATACAAAACGAAATATAAACCTGTGCGCATGCAGCTATTGCAATATTTCGAGGTGGGACTAAAAATGTCACACCATGCATTACGGTGCATCAAAAAGGTGGGACACTTTTAATCCCAGTGTGCCCCAAAGAGTTAAATAGTATTTTATTAGTAAGATACAACAGAACTTAATTGGAACATGAAATTGTCATGTTGACAATATGAGCCGTCTATGTTGAAAATTACCTAAGTCCATTTATGCTTAAATTGAGATATTTAAAAGTTTGCGTTTCAATAAAATTGAAAATACACGTATAGGATACCAATGTTTCATACTGCTTAAGTGTAACTAAAAGAGTTGAATTGACAATTCCTATTAAGATAATAGCAATAATTATTTGAATAATATGTGTTTTCTTACCTAAAATGGAGTTAAGCCACTTTCAAAGTTAACAACAAGATTCGTTATAAGATTTGAGAGAGCCCAAGTCCATTCGACATAATTTAAAATGCTTCAAATTGAAAAGACAATAGATATTATCTAAATATCTAAAAAATTATCTAAAAATTTGTTAGATATTATCTAAAAAAAGATTTATGTAAATACTCAATTTATTTTATATTTCTTTACAACACTTCAAAAACACAATTTATGCAATTCAGGAAATTTTCTAACTACATAAATTACATAACAATTTACTGCTCGTCTACATCTTGTGTATGCGGGAGGAATGTCATAGTGCACCGGTGGTATACATATATCGTAGTAAGTCTATTATGTCCTCGTATTTCGCTGTTTAATTCGTCTTATATTTTTATAACGTGGTGTCAGTACAATATTTTCGAACTTTTTTTGTTGAAATCATTAGTTACGAAGTCGTGTTCATTATCTGAATTAAATGGTCTTGTTCTTTTATTCTTCCCCACGAGTGTAATAATTTTTATAATTTAATATTTTATGTTCGTACGGTGCGATTCTCGAGCTCGACGCGCGGTTGACTCGTGACCGCTTGAGGTTGTAAATTTCAAGCCCAATCGTATGGGCGCGTCGATCTCGAGATCACCAATTGTTTTACCCGCCAAATTAATATTGGGTAACTAGTTTACATGATTAGGGTTATGTGTTAATTCGTACGATCAGCGTTTCATCCTAGGTCTGCTAGAGGATTCGTCAGTAAGGCTATCTAGCAGACCCTGCCTTATACGCGAAGGATGGCGCGACGTATCCTTAATTTATTTTTTAGTAAAAATTGTCCGGCTACGATTAGCGACAAAACGTACATTCGTTTGCTACGACAGCACGAACGAATATCGATTTTCTCAACAACAACTGGAAAATGTTTCTCGGGAGGAACTTTTGTTTTCGGAGGGACCATTTGTTTTTTATTCTTGTGGGGGAACCTGCTTCATCGCGAAGAAGGCTCCACATCCGAATATGGGCTGGTTTCAATGACGTCCATTGATAAACGCAAGGCGATGTGTTGATTGGGTATTGCCGAACGCTGCATTTCCCGCTCAACACACCCTTGATGACTCTCCATCTTCCACGGCTGACTCGAGCAGCCTTCGGGTGGAAGAAGAGAGACAGAAAGACAAAAAACAGTCGAGCGAATTCCCAGAAATCCGAAGACCGTATCTCTCGTTAGAGTTCGGGTCACTTGGATAATGGAAATCTATGACTCGCTGTAAAACGAACGAACGAATGCATCACAAATGAATCGTGAGACTGCCATAAATGGTCCCTCGCGACGGAACATTTTATGTTTTATATTCAATTGTAAGTGTGTATTGCGTGAATCTTTTTTCACTGCATTAATTAAACGTAAACTGATTATTCAACTAAAGCAACTGTCAAAAAACTGAGGTTAACTTGTTAAATACTAATTGATTAAAATTACCTTCATCACAGCCTTCGTACATTTGAAAATGTGCACTTTCGGACATTATCAATAATTGATTGGACTTAGGCCACTTTCAAAGTAATGGTTTTAATTATTGACCTAACTACGAAAACTTATGTGTCCAAAATTATCGTGTACACTCTGAATATACTTAACAGCAAATGTTCAACTTCAAGTTGTACACGTTACTACGGTCAACAGAAAATAATTGGCAAATGGACTTAAGCCACTTTCAAAATAAACGGAACATATATTGTACATTTGTAGAATATCACAGTGGACTATGATAGTTGAACGAAATGAATGTGTGCTCTGGAAAACAGAGAATCTGAGAATCTGCTGGTGTTAAGTGCGCAAGGAAAAAAGCTCTCGTCCGTTTTGGCGGACTGCTATATGTAATATGTTTTGGATAGAAAAATGTGGAAGGGAGTGGAAAAAGGGGTGCAATGGAAAGGATGACGTGGAGGAGAAAAGGTCTAAGGGTTGCTTGGTCCTAGTGACTCAGATGTTTTGGATGATGTGTCTGCGGCTTACTAATCATTTACACGAGTTATCGCGTAGACAATAGTATATTGATTTACAATAGAAGTTTCCATTTCACCTCGTACGATGTAATCACTATATCCAAACAATTGTAATCTATATTACTTAGTTTCTCTTGTGTCTTTGTTTACATGTTGGAGATAAGGTGACGGAAAAAATGAGAACACATTTATAAGCAACGTTGAATGATTGACAGGTCTTTAAAATTGGCTTTATCTGTTTGCAAAGCTTCAAATAAAAAAATTTATTCCGTATTTTCGACTTACTTCCTAATGTGGAGTCATCCCTTCCGCGGTTGTATTTAATACTGGGACACCCTGTAGACATATGAAATAAAATAATTCACGGAACTTTAAAGTCGTTTTTCTAGAGAACTGTTCATTTGTGAATTATTGTTCCCTTGAAACTTCTGTTCCTCGTGTCGTATCTACTATACGATGCAATCAAACAACTTTGGACTTTGAAAACCAAGATCAGACATTTTTGCGCGAGCTTTTTTTTAGAAATCTCCACCGACCCAGAGGTGTATATCACACTACGACCAGTTTTTATGCACCCTGTACGTCAGTTGCATTTATTACTCGACAGTTCTAATCTTACTTTATCTACCGAATGGGCTTTTCAATAATTGTGCTGTACCAAACGATAACTTCAAAAACGTCTGTTACACAATAATTCGAAATGAAATTATCAGATCACGTTTTCGAGGATGAGTTTGTAAGGAAAAGCCGTAAGAAAAGCGGTTTTTACTAATATATTTGGGCACACGGATAACCAAAGCGTTTCGACCGACGAGTTTTCGCAGCTGCTCTCACGATCGTTATTTCATTAAATTCTTCTGTTAATATTGATTTTCTCCTTTTATAAATTTAGCTATATATAGGGTTGTCTGTTAACATGCACATAAACATAGTTCATCCACACTTCCACTCTTATAAGTTGTTGGTTTATGCTCGAAGTTTCTGTTGCGGGATTGATCTTTTGAGGGATCTATTGAAACATCCTCAGCCATAGGTCATAGACCTCTAAAAATGATGGTATAACTGCCGATAGATAATCTGTTAACTTCGCTTCCTTTCAATTAAGTGTGACCAATCGTAATAACAATAATTTCTTCTACTTTTTGCAGCTTCTGTCGCCGCAGTTATGGATCAAATCTCGCAGAGCTCCAGAACCGGAAGGTTTCGTGGAGCACACATCAAGGGTGGACAGCATCAGTGAACAGCCGGTGTTGCTTTTGTGGCGACATGGCGAGATAAAGGCGATCTACATGGATCCGTCGGAGACAGTGTCTTCAGCGAATTTGAAACGTGGTCTAGCCAGTTTCTTCCAATACAGGGTGTTTGACGGCGAGGTCCAAGAAGAAGACGCCTCTGGCCTCTGCAATGCGACTTATCATTCCGTGGGTCCCAAGTCGATCCTAAAAGAAAAGACATTCTGCGAACACATCACCGATTTGTCAAAGAGACGCCATCCAAATCCGCTCTTCGGTGTGAAGGTCGCAAGCGTCCACCATACCAATTACGAACTGTCGCATTATCTACTACCAAGCTCGGTGCACGTCAAGGAGAGCCATAACATGACGTTGTCCGCGAGACCGGAAGTCGGCACCATTGTTACATCGGAAGGCATCCTTGAAGAGGTCTCCGGTGTCTTGACTCCGAATCGTGTTCAAGCTAATACCCTGCAGGAAGCTATCGCTGCGTTACAACCTGGATTCGTGAAGACGAGTATCAAACTCCAATTGGAACCGGCCACGTGTCCCAGCGGCGGATGTCAAACGGTTAGTTTGAAACAGGTTTTCGTATTGTACCAAGTTCTGTTTTCACACGCTAGAAATACAATGATTTACATAATTAATCACGCACACTTTCAGTCAGAATGACTTTTTCATAAATGGACCAAACTACTACAGTTTTTCTGCAAAGCTAGGATTAGTTTAGTAGTTGACGTGTAATGAAAGTTTTGGAAAAATTTCATTTTCAATCACGAAAAGAATAGTAAAAGTTGTTTTACAACTTTTTTATATGTGCCTCTCACGAAAGTTTAAAAAATGTATCTTGTAGATTCATCATCAGGATCCAATAAGTATTTCAATACTAAATGCCCGATTCCCGAAAAACTGGCTATACTTAAACTGTGATAATTTCGTAAAAAATTATCGTACGTCAATAAATTTGGACGCATCTTAAGCCAGAGGCCTCCAGTTTCATAATCCATCGTTCATTTATTCTAACAGTTTATTTTGTGACATAGCGGGCTAGAAATTAAGGACATGTTTTCTCTAAAAAATGCTATACATTCAATCGTCTGTGAAAAATTTCAGAAATTTTTCCCGTGACTGAAATCAGAGTAGATTGGGAGATTGAAGCTTGTTTGTACAACGACATCTTAAAAACTTATGGACGGTTTTTTTTAGTCGTTTTATCGAGCCATGAATGAGAGGTGTACCACCAGCATTACAATAGTATAAGTTACACCATGAAGGCTTTACACGATCGAACTTGTTGCTTTTTTTTATTTCATAAAAAATGAAATTTTAAGGAATCATTGTAAAGAGGAGGCTTCAATCTTCAAAATGACAGTCTCATTTACAAGAAAAATTTACGAAAGTTTTTGGAGACGTTTGAATTTGTAGCATTTTTTAAGGAAGAATGAGTCTTTAGTTTCCTATCTGTTACATTATGTAAAAATATATCGGAGAAAAATGAACACTGCTTTGCGAGTGTAGAGGTTTCAAGTTTTAAGTAACGTAAATAAATAGACGACAGGAAACGCGTGACAAAGTTATCAATCTGAAAGTATAATTTTAGACTTCCCGGTCTTTGTAAGGTTTTTATGATATTAGTTTTGGCGACGTTAGAATCTTTACATCAATACGCAATATATGTATATTATGCCGAAATATCTGAGGAGGCTATCGATGAAACGACTTACCACATTGATGCGCAAATAGAATATTATGCAAGAATTAGATGATTATAAATTATAAATAGTATATTATAAATATACTATAAATTTATAATAGATACATTGTAAATGGAAGATATACTTCCGATGTGCACACTTTTTATTTAAGATATATTCAAGACGTATCATCAATAACGTATTAACCTCTTCAGAGACGAATTTTTTAAACGTGCAAAATATGATTTCATTCATTGTTTAATTAAAACATTATTAATGTTTCCATACCACGTGTTGTTTTCTTTTATTGTTTAGATATTTTGTAGTGAACAATTTTCCAATAGATTTCAGTTCTTTTATTTGAATTTTATTTTACTTTGCTTTGCTTTGCTTTGTTTTGCTTTGCTTTGCTTTATTTTATTATTTTATTTTAATTTAAGTAAAACTATACGTACACATATGTGTCAGTATCGTTGATTAAATTGAGTAATTGTTCTAGTGACAATGTTCTTTTAATACCTAAAAATATTTTTCAATTTACTTTGATTAGCTTAATTTACTTCTTAAGTTATGGACAACATAATTTATTCACTTTCTACAGGCGATATATTTTATGATATTAACATACAAGGACATTATTTTAGAAAATTAATTCTATAGGCTATCTACAGTTTTATATTTACTGTTCTATATTTGAATCACATAAGCTGTTGTCCAGATAAACAATGGACCATTGCCATTGCATTCGATGAACAAAGAAAAGACTCGTAAATAAAGTTCTTCCGCATGTTAGTTTATGTAACATGTTATTGAAACGGTTAAATGTGAAGGTAATGCAACATATCAAGCTTGTCTTAGAAATAAGGAATAGTACTTTGTAGATAATCACATTGAAAATTACGTTACTATATATTAGAGTTAGGCCGTGTACAATAAAGGAACTTTAATGTTTTTTAAGGAATGCTTTATATATTCATACCTTATTAGGTACAAGAGAAACATAAACCCATTGTTTTAATATTAAGCAAAACTTATTCTATTATATTATATACTATATTGATATTAAACTAATAACCATCTTTTTCGTAATCTGTACAACTCCTTGCGCATCAGCTGCATCTATATATACTCAACACTATATATATTGTCTTTTAGATGTAACTCTTTGATAGAGGGCTTTTATAATAACAAATAATACATACAATCTCGTGTTTGATATTTGCATCGTACGTTTTGGTTGAAATATCTTTTCAAATGAATATTCACATAACAGGTTTATTTATTTGTAGTCAAAATATATGGTGGCGAAGTTTCACCCTTTTATCGTAAAAAAATCTAGCATAAATACTCCACATCATTAATCTTTGAGCATTCAGCTGTAAAGTACTTATATGTGATTCTACAGGGTGAGTTATTATACTGTGACACCTCAATGTACTTGTAAACTATTTGTTGTATCAAAAATGTTTTCAAACGAAAGTTACATAGTTTCAAGAGTAGCATGCAATGTAGTAATTAGTTTTTTGTTTTGCTTTTTTATCGAGATATAAAGGTCACCTTGCGTTTCTTTATCGTAAAAGTTTTTTAAGCTTGTGATTGAAATGAGAATTGAATCGTGAACAAAGAAATCTATAGAGATATATGGAATGAAATACTAATAATTTCTGAGATATTCTCTGTAGATGATTTTTAATGCAAGTAATTCTCAAAATGTTCTCGATTACAATTGTGGGATGAATGGGTTCCTTATGCGTGCGGATGACTGGATCATCGGTATGTTTGGAAAACTCGAGTGACTGAGAAGGCGTGAATGAGAAGTGTTTAGGACTAGGCAATAGGAGAGTTTGTGTGTTTCTAAGAATGAAAGCGATGGATGCAAGAAACAGAGTGCAAGCGAGATGAATGCAAGGGGGTGAAAGAGTATAAAGCGTGGATGTTCGGGAAGAGTGCAGAGTAGAGTTGCGACTGCCTTGCGAGAGAGACTGCTAATTGCGTCAGCTTTGTGTATCGTTTGTTCTTTTAAATATATTAGTATTCCTAAGTATTTCGAAGAGATTAATCTCTCCATTCCCTAAGATTCCTACACAATTTATGAATTTGACTGTCGCATGTTTCATGAAATATAGTGTTGGATGACCAACCCGCGATATCCACCAGCGCACCGCGTTGTCTTAGTGAGTAAGATGTTTTCGACCACCTTCGACAGAATCACCTCCGAACCCTGAATCACAACGTCCAGGGTTCAGCTCCATCCTTGGCCCTTTCCCTTCCACTTCCTATATATAAGTACGCGTATTCCTAAATCTTTAGCATTCAGGATTCATAATTCAGCATTCATCATTCACACTCTAACTCCGAACTTCCACGCGGAAACTCTGACCAAATCGATACTTGCCGAGCACTGTACTTACAAAGTCTTCAATATTGTGTACTTTCGGAATGAACTTTAACTCGAATGTTCACTAATATAAATATATATATGTTTATTCGATGTTAAGGTTTATTCCGAAAGTACACAATATTGAAGACTTTGTAAGTACAGTGCTCGGCAAGTATCGATTTGGTCAGAGTTTCCGCGTGGAAGTTCGGAGTTAGAGTCTGAATGATGAATGCTGAATTATGAATCCTGAATGCTAAAGATTTAGGAATACGCGTACTTATATATAGGAAGTGGAAGGGAAAGGGCCAAGGATGGAGCTGAACCCTGGACGTTGTGATTCAGGGTTCGGAGGTGATTCTGTCGAAGGTGGTCGAAAACATCTTACTCACTAAGACAACGCGGTGCGCTGGTGGATATCGCGGGTTGGTCATCCAACAATAGCATTGTATGCTCAATGATACGATTTTTCATATCTTCAGGCGTCGTTGGTATCTCGTGATTAACTTAGTTTTTGAGATGTCCGCGAAGAAAGTAATCAAGCGGCATATACCTAGTATAAGAGGCTAATAGCTATCGAGATACAAATCTTCAATGAATAACAAGAAACTTTAGGTTTTAGGTTCGGTATGTTTCCCTGTGAGAAGCGTAGATTTTTCGTTTGTGCTATCATATTGTCTCGTTTGAGTATTATAAAATTTACATTTGCATTTGTAAAATTTACATTTGCATTTTCGCCGAAGTGAATATTCTGGACAATATACATACAGACATGCCAAAAACCTAGTAATAATATGGAAAATGGATTTTTACCAGTTTTTACTACAAAACATTAAAAATGCAAGGTGTGCTACTTTTTTGTCATATACTGTGGATACTTACTTTCCACAACAGTGAAATGACCCCGAAATTCTACTTTCAGCTCGAGCAAGCGATCGAAGAGCAGCGTAGCGCTCTAGAAAACGCGGCTCTGGGCACCGGAAAATCAGCTGCAGCGTTCAACAAGCTGCTACCCCTAGTCAAATCCGCTTCATCAGAAGAATTGTTGAGGATCCTGAAGAGTCCACGATATCGTCAAATAAAAACGCAGCTACTGGATGTCGTTGGATGCGCGTCAACGATGGCGGGACATCTGGCGGCGATGAAAGTCTTGAGACAGGACGAGATGGGCGACGACACCGAGAGATATTTATGGGCTCTGTCTTTGTCACCAACACCGGACGCGGACATCGCGAAGGACGTTTTGAAACGATCCGAGGAGACGATGCAGAACGACAAAGTGTCCGAAACGATGGCCTTAACTGCGGCAGCGATGGCACGTCACCTGGGATCACCGGTTGCAGTCGAAAAAGCTAGAGTCAGTTTGGAGATCGGTCTGGAAAGTTGCACCGGCGAAGAGTGTAAGCTAAAGTTCCTAAGGGCTCTCAGGAACCTGAGAAGCAAAGCTTCTATTCCGACTTTGTTGAAGTTCGCAACTAGTGACAATAAAGCCATCACCGTGGCAGCTTGGAGAGCATTGGCTGCCTTACCTAAGGACTCCGTGACAAACGAGATGAAGGTAGCAGCCAGGAGAGTCTTCTACCAAATCGGAGGGCCTAAGAGGGACAGCAGCGCCAGAACCGTCGCGTTAGACATAATTCTCGAAAACAATCCATCCAAAGAGGACATACAAGGTCTAGTGGAGTTCTTAGCCGGTTCTGATCCAGCCTACGAAATTCGAAAGTACTTGAGTCAGCGTTTGGAGCAGGTCTCTAAGAAGGACCCTGAATTAGCAAAGGACTTAGACGAGGTTCTAGAGGAGTATGGAAAGAAAGTGATCAATTATAACGTGCTCGCCCAACGTGGTTTGAGTACAGCTTTTACAAGAGACTTCTTGACTTCTGCGGACAGCAACGGAACTCTGGTAACTGTTCAGGAAATCAACTCAGGGATATTGAAACGGGGTACCGTGGATGTAGTGTTGCAAGTAGATGATCATGCGGAGGCTCTGTTCTCCCTGGGACTCTTTGCCGGTGGTTTGGGAGGTTTCGTGTCTACCTCGAGTCAGGAAGACGCTCAAGAGGATGAACCTGTTACAGCTGGGATGGAGGTTGATTTCCAGGGCGTGAGCATCAGACCTTTCATATTCTTCTCCGGGCAAGGGGAGCTGATGGGCCATGTTTGGTCCGGCGCTGCTTCCGAGAGGACCCCAGCGTTCCAGGTCCTGTCTTCCGTTCATAGTTACAACGAGTACATTCGACTACAATCTGGCATGATCGCAGAGATCGACGTTCAGGGTGCGGTGAGCTTCGACCTGGCTGGACAGATCCAACTGAGTCTGTGGTCTAGGAATGCTCAATCCCTAGTCGATCTGAAAGCTGGCGTCCTAATCCAAGGTGGTAGCAAAGTGCGCTCGGACTTCGTGCAGAGTATGGCTGAATTCTCCATGACGATGGAGCCGAAACTGGAGTTGGCCACGGATGTGGACTTCTCTGGACCAGTGTCTCTATGCATGAGGCTCAGCCAGCCATCGAACCTCGTCAAATACCAAGTGTATAAGGTCGAAAGAATAGCTGGCAGCAGGCACAAGTTGAGGAAGACCAGGAGGATGAGAGTTCACAATCCTGGCAGGTCCTATCATCTGAACAGCAAGAACAACGAGATGTGCTCGAAGGTCATAGAATCTCTATGATCATTGTTGCAAGACTTGATTAGGTTTTACAAAGTTTACAAAGACAATTTTATCGAATACATTGTTTTCGCTATCCGTGCGTTATGTGTGACATGTTGTGTGTAGCTTCACGCGCGTTACGATGAACCTGTGTTGTATACATTGCTGTACAATGGAACCTCGCTCGTTGCAACCTCGTTTATCTCACGGAATTCTCATTCCTTGCATAGTAGCGGTTCCTACCGCGAGTTATGTGAAGTTCTGGAACTCGTGGTAGGGATTATGATGGCTACGTAGGGGAACTATGGAGTGGAAAAGTAATGAAACAGATCGCATTATTGGTTCGCCTCTGTTGTTGCAAAACCGCGATTTTTGCACTCACTTTCGTCCCCGCTTCATGCATCGAGCGCGAGGTACTACTGTAATGTATTTTTATACTATACGTTCACCCACCTGAGTTGCGATTCGCAAAGAGGGTCGGTGTTTCGTTGATAAAAGTCACACGAAGTCATTCCGGTTTATAGCAGATGTATCTGTCTTCGATCTGGCTACGGTTACTCCGATATCAATTTTGATGTATTTATGTATAATAATATTTTTTATCTCGCATGTGTATTTTTGATACATTGGAAAAGGTGGGATGATAAGAATCTTTGTTACATACCAAGTACAAAGTTGAATGGGATATAAACATTTTTCTGTCGAGATAAATTTATGAATCCAGTCCAACACATTTACCAACGTACATTGGTTGTAATGGAGAAGCCTTATTTTTCTACTGTAAATTTTTATTAGATTGTTATGCGTCAGAATGTTTATAAGAATCTGTTACTAATGTTCCAAGTATCAGAATTTTAATATTATTAAAGTGTTCGAATAATAGTCCAAATAATATTTCAAATAGGGGAGACTGGGGAGGTTCGATACATTTTGGAAAAAAGATCGTGTAAGCAAAACTAAATAATATTTTAAAAATCTCTTTGTACATTTAGAGTTAATATTATATCCTTGAACAAACACAAACTCAAGATTCTGGAATTTAAATGAAGAATAACTCAAGAAATGTGATAATGTAGAATATGTAAAAACCGTTTATTTTGTATAAATATCACAATTAAACATTTTAATTTGCTTGTGTATGTATAACACTATTTAGAACACGTTTAACATTGAACTAATGAATTACAAGAAATAATAAATTATAAAACATGCAAACTAGATCATATCTTCGGCTTTGTTTCAAACATATATCTTATGATTCTAAAATTACGTCAACATACCAGCTTGTTTTTTTATTCTTACTTCTTAAAGTAATGACATTTAATTTTAAACTAAAAGTTAAAATGTGTACGGTAATATTGATTATATTACTGTATAAAACAATTACAATTTTATAACAATTAATATACAGTGATAAAATCTTTATATAAGTTGGATAAAAACATATTTCGCAGCATGAAAACAAACTTCATTAAAACAATTATGACAGTTCTCTTTAGTTACAAGATAGGAATTGTAAAACTGTCTCAAACCTTCTCAAACTACCTATTTATCGTATATGGACCATTTTGTACATGATATTAAAAATGTATATGTATATGTATAGATTTTATAGAATACATATATATGTATTCTATAAAATCTCAGGATTAAAAAAAGAATTTAAATTCATTCATTTTGTAATATTAAGTCACCCGACAAGTTCCTACGGTGTCGATATGTATAATTGTTGCTACTTCTTTTATAATGTCACTTAATTTTCAAACAATTCACTACCACAATCTATTTACAAAAGACTCAACATATTGTTACATCTTTTAACATCTTTGGACGACAATGCGAATACATAATTTTTCTTATTTGCCTCTTTATGATGTTAAATAAATGATACAGTAATTGCAAATAACAAAATCTAAAATGGATCATCTTAATTTGTCCAGTTACTCTAATTGTAAGTGTTAATATTTTAATTTGCATACATTCTTTTACTTGTATTTTCTGCGAAAGTCAAAGAAGATTTAATTTTTATTTGCTATCGTAACAAAGAAGAATGTTAAACATACTGCACAGAAAACGGCATGGACTTTTTGGACAATTTAATACGACTAAGATTCTTTGCAAAAAGCTGCAAACTAAATCGAAAATATATTCTGCAGTGTTGTCGCGATGAAAGCTATAAAGTATACACGGCTGTATACGATAACTGCAAAAAATTATGCCCACTATTCTGCGGTATACTCCTCGAGGGGCTAAGAAGCTCGACTACGTGACTCGACTGAGAAGAACATGATACGGATGAACCATCGGTGAACCAATACTAATGGAATCACAAAACTTCTTTGTTTTTGTTTGTTTTTTCATGAAACGTTTACCAACATATTCGTGACTTTATTTTTACAAAAATGACATCATACACGATATGATTTGAATCATATTTACATGTTTAATTGGTTATGCTAAGATTCGGGCTGAACAAAGACAGCAAATGAAAAAGAAGAAGAGAGTAGAAGTCGACTAGTCGACAAACAACAAAAGCATCGATAGCTGAAAGAAATTAATGGAACTGTAAAACTTTTTTATTTTTTATTATTTTGTTATGAAACCTTTACCAACGTATTTGTGACATTTTTCTGATTAGAATGAGAACACTTAAGGAACCATCTGAGAGTTTTTGTCGATAGTTGCTCTCGAGAGTACTCTCAATTTATATGTCCATTTGAGACTACTTCAGAAATTTTTTGCTCTCGGAGATTGACGCGACAGTCAACTCTCGGAAAGTCCTCTCAGGTATATGGCCATCTGAATTTCGTGCGTGTAGCTGTCAGATGAATCTTGATAGTTATTAGAATACTCATGAACAGAATGGATGTGCCAAAGTTTGCTGCAATTGTTGCAATGTATTTAATAAGGAGAAAGAAATATTCCAAAAAGAGAAAGTGCTGGATTAACCCCTTGCCTTACGATTTATTTTACGGTTTTCGTGTTTAGAATTTCTTTGTAGTTCATAATTTCTTAGGAAAAGGAGAAAATGTATATCTATTGCATGTCTACATGTTCTCCAATGGCTGTACATTAACAACAACAAAATAGAATTATATATCGGTTTAAAGGAAATTAATAACATACATCTTTATTAAACTCTGTTCAGAATCTTCATCACGTCTCTCAGACGATATTGTAAGCGAAGGGGTTAAACCATGGATAATACGATGCGATAAAATGGATGCATTTTCTACACTTATACAATAATTGCATATAGAAGATGCACAACAGTTTAGAAGCAAAATTATACAATTTCAATTCAATTTCGAATCACAATTAAATGTTTTTGCTAATTCATTAAAAATATTATTTTTCTTATCACGATTCTTGTTATCTGGGTGTACGATATTCCATAAAAATTCATTATTTTCGTACAACGTGATTAATTGTTCCACTTCTGTGTCAGACCAGTGTTTTCCGCTCATTGTTGTATATATAAATATGTATATAATATAATATACATATATGTGAAAATTATCTCGACAACTCTCAGCAATACGAATGCCGTTCGTATAGCTGACAGTTGCTCGCCGAGGGAAAAATTGAACGTGTCCATTAGCGTTTTTCATATTTCTGTTTGCTCTCCGAGAGTTTTCCGTGGAGCTCTCCGATAGCCCTCTCTATACCGTGTACACTGTCAAATTTGACTCTCGAGAGTAACTCGCGAGTTTAAACTCTCAGATGGACACGTACCTTAAGACATAATTTGGTGCATACTTGTCTATGTATATTTGTATTTTAAAAGTTCATTACCATCAATTAAACGTAAATAAAAATGTAAATATAATCCAAATTATATCGTGTTTGGTATTATTTTAATTAGAAAAATGTCACAATTGGTTGGTAAAAGTTTCATGAAAAAATAAATAAAGACAAAAAAGTTTTGTCATTGCATTAGTATTGGCTCATCGATATACCTGACCCGACACGCTGGAGCCGTTTAGATTGGTCGCTCGGCTCGACGCTGACAGCAAAAGGTCAAGGAATCTCGACGAATCGTCTGTCTCGATGAGTACAATATTTCGGACCCGGGGTCACTACTTTCATCGCGCCAACACTGTACAAAAACACAATCTACCCAATCAGAAACTAGAAACACGTTACTGATTCATCACTGTTTATCCTTTCATTCACTCGCCAACCGGGTCGGTTTACCGGCAACCACACTCAGCGACAACCATGTCTTCGTATCCATATTGATAAGTCAACGTCCCACTGGCATCTAGGTAGAGAAGACTAGTGGGTGCTAGCCGGGTGGGCACGCAGCATGCCCTCCCGACAGGCTTATTGACACCCTCGGCACCTTGAAGAGCCCCGTGCACCAGAGTCTGCACGATCGCATGCTTCGTGGGGCTCAGGTGCTCTCCGAACGGATAGAAACACTTCCCGGCGCACTGATACGCTTCGTAGCCTGGCGGAGCAACGACCCACTCATCGTACGCAATCAGCGCGAAATCCACGTACAAAGAGCGCCGTCTGCAGGAGTTCCTGCGCCGTCTCCGAGGACCGTCTTCCTCTTCTTGTTCCTCCTCCTGAATAGATCGACGCGCTCGCTTTTTCTTGATCTTGCTGTAGCTCAGCAGCAAAATCGGACCGTCTCCGCAGGGTTGGTAGCCTATTCTGCCATATACGCGAAGCCTGACCATGCTACCGTCTCTGGTAGCGACACCGGAAGTCACGTTGAACGCCCTCCAGCTGTCCTCGCGTCTTGATTTGCAGCTCACCGACGTGTTCACCTGGTCCAGACGCACTCGAAGGATTGACCCAGCTGCAGCCAGTAATTCCGCAACTTCTAAGGTCTCTTCAGCGTCAACCAAGGGCACCGAGAACACTAGGATCCTTGCTCCATCGCCTGTTGGACCTGTTAGTAACTTTTAAGCTACGTCCACACCGAAGCAACATCCAATAATTTCTTGTCATTCCTTGTTGCCTTCTTCTTCTTTAATTCAGTAAAAAAAGAAAGTGACAAAAAGTTGCTGGATGTTCCTTCAGTGTGGACATAGCTTTCGATGTAGAAATGAGTTATTTTCATGAGTAGAATATCAGAGAGAATCGTGAATATCATATATGAGAAATGTCAGTTTAACACGTTGAACGTCACGGTGGCCATTATGGTTACCGACACTATAGGATGCTGATCGCTTCTGTGAACGAAACAGATAAAACGTGTGCGAAATGCATAAAATACCCGTGGCAGACAGCGTGTTAACTGTTATAATTATTCGTAATAATTAATTGTTATAGTGCATAGTACCGTGTCACGCTACAATGGTAATACCCCCTTTCCCTACTAAAAAAACAACTTGCAACATATAATACAGTATTACATTAAAACTACATTAAAACTGAATATTATAGATTCAATAAGTATTGTTACGTAACAAATGTTGAAGGTCAAAATCGCATCCTAGTATATTTTAATCGAATCTAAGCCGTTCGATAGTCTACCAAGAGACAAAACTTTTTGTCAATCTTCAACCCTATACCTCTTTCTGCAGGGGCTCAGTGTTGCCAGTTCTACGGAATTTTCCGTAGATCTACTAAGTTTCAGTATTATCTACGGACCTACGGATTTCAAGCTAAAATCTACGGATATTTAGTTCTCTTAGCCTTTGCAGGCCTCAGATACGATTGACTGTAGGCAACCGGCCGTTGATGGCCGTCGAACGTTTCAATCAATGATCATTTGTTTTTGACGGTTGGTCGTTAATTACAGTCATACAATTCGACGGCCTTTTTTTTGTTTACATTAAATCAACTAAATTAATTAAATCAATAATATATAAATCTAATATACAGGGTGTCCCACATAAATGGGAACACCTAAATATCTGTCGTATTTACAGTCCTATTAGAAAACTTCAGAGGACAAAGTGACACTATTGCAGGGGGCAAATATAATGGTAAAGAAAAACAATTGTTGTCGTGTTTTTTAATGAAATTTCAAGGTCACCGGTTTTTTTTAAATGGAATAGTATATTTTTTTACTATAGCATGATAGACAATAAAAAACTGAATTTAGCGGATACCACCTTTTTGACCTTTAGATGACCTTGAGCAAGAATAATCATATTGGAACGGATAAAATGTGGAAGTTTAAGTTTACGTGTTTCAGCAAAGATTACGCGTTGTTTACATCGGGTTGACCTTTACAAACCACAATAAATGTTTGAAATATTTTTCATAGTAAACAGCGTATGTTTATGTTAGAGTATGTATCATTGAGATCGTTAACAGAAGGTTAATCGGTTAGAATAAGTACGTTGTTCCCTCTGCATTATTCGAATTCGAAACGTGAAAGTGATAACAATGCGTTATACTGTACAGGAACGAATCTATATGGTTTTCTCTTATGGCGAAAGCCACCAATCTTTGAGGCAAGCAGTACATTTGTATCGTGAAAAATTTGTGAATCGTATTTGTCCTTCGTTACACGCATTTTCCGTTGTGGTAAAACAATTTAAAAATACCGGTAGTGTAAGTTCTAAAAATCGTAATAAACAAAGAATTGTAACGCACGAAGAAAATAGAATTAATATCTTAGCTGCAGCATCTAATGATCCACATGTAAGTTTGCGACAACTCGAACAAGAGTCCGGTATTAGCAGAAGTAGTATTTCACGAATACTGCAAATAGAAAAGTTTCACCCATATCACTTGAGTTTACATCAGGAATTGTCTGCCACCGACTATTTTAATCGTGTCCGGTTCTGCCAGTGGGCACGATCTCAATTAGAAGTGGACAATACTTTCTTCCACAAAGTTCTTTTTACGGATGAGGCATCTTTTAGCAATCATGGGCAAGTCAATTTGCACAATATGCACTTCTGGTCAGCTGAGAATCCACGATGGTTAAGAGGAGTAGAAAAGCAAAGACCGTGGACCGTTAACGTATGGTGCGAAATTTTATGCAGTAAAATAATAGGCCCGTACTTTATACAAGAAACTCTTACTGGCATAAAGTATGCTGCATTTTTACGCCAGGATTTGTCGGGTCTTTTAGAAAAAATTACGTTATTCGATCGGGAGCGCATGTGGTTTCAACATGATGGTTGTCCAGCGCATTATTCTAAAGTTGCTAGAACGGTGCTAAATACGTTATATCCCGGACGCTGGATTGGGCGACGAGTAACAATTCCATGGCCAGCCCGTTCTCCGGATCTGACACCATTGAACTTTTATCTATGGGGCAAGATAAAATGTATTGTGTACAAAGATAAACCCACAACGCCAGAGGATATGCGGCAAAGGATTACTGCAGCATGTGCTTCAATTACGTCTCAGGAAATCGACAATGCCTACTGATCATTTAATGCAAGATTGCAATATTGCATAAATGAGGATGGTCAACATTTCGAACATTTATTATGATATGTAAAGATCAACCCGCCGTAAACAACGCGTAATCTTTGTTGAAACACGTAAGTTTTAAACTTACACATTTTATCCGCTCCAACATGATTATTCTTGCTCAAGGTCATTCCAAGGTCAAAAAGGTGGTATCCACTAAATTCAGTTTTTTATTGTCCATCATGCTATCGTAAAAAAAATATACTATTCCATTTAAAAAAACATCGGTGACCTTGAAATTTCATTAAAAAACACGACAAAATTTTTTTTTCTTTACAAATATATATATATATATATATATATATATATATATATATATATATGTATATATATATATATGTATATATGTATATATACATATATACATATACATATATATATATATATATATATATATATACAATATAATAACAGTAAGTAATTAATATAAAGTTATTATACACTCATGAAAAAGTCCATAGATCTACGGATTTTTCAAAAGGAAATCTATGGAATTCTACGGAATGTTCAACTCCACCCTACTGACTTTAAAAAATTTGGGCTGGCAACACTGCAGGGTAGTTACAGGGAAAAATCGAAAAACCAGTTTTTACCCCATTCTCCCGATTTAATAACAATTAAAAATTCTGGAAAAGCAACATATTGAAGAATTTTGTCCGATTTTTCAGTTCAAATTCTCATTATAAAGTTTAAAAACACGGAATATTTTGAAAAAATGGAGATGTAGTATTGAAGTTTAAGCCGTCTACGTATGCGTGAATTTCCACGTTTTGTTTTCGTATATTTATTATTATTTCGCAGATAAGTTGCCGGCCGCATTAACCCAGGCCAACATGCTTTCATACTTCAAATTGAGTTATAACTGCAATAAGTTATAAGTTGAGTCAGAAATGAAGCTGTAAAGACGTTAGAAGAATTTAAGAATGTTGTTACTTTCGTTTCGCCTTACTAAAATTATTGGAAGAGGAATTACATTTTTATCTGCCGTTTTTTTTTACGATTGACTTAGAAACTTTGGTTTTGCATAAAGATCTGTAGTATAGTTACAACCAACAATTCTTGCAGTCGTACATATGCAGTTGTGCACGAAGCAGTTTCAGCTTTTTTAATTACAGAGTAATCTCGTGTATACGGATAGATACTTCTTACAACGTGTGTTACTTACTGAGAACGGCAAATTTTATAGATCCCGAAACTGGCGTTCACACACAAAATAAAAAACATGCGAGCAAGTATTCCTCGTTATGGTACACGTGATCATAATTTCACAAATTACATCGCAGAATTCTTACTTAAAAGACTATACAATTTTGACAAAGGCATTGATGTTTTCTTTAAAATAGTGATAAAATTCTCATTTCGCATGCTCATCGACTATTTTTTATATAATAATCGTCTGTCCATTATTATTTTACTGCTCCAAATGACTTTTTTCCTTAATACGTGCATCATTTCCACGCACATATTAGTCGTTTTGGCCTTCAACAATTCAAATAACTGCTATATTTTGCAAACTGTTTTGTTCATAACTTTTTAATAAAAAACGAGTGACGGTTAAAATCTCTTGGGGGTTACTCAGAAGGCTGGCCTTGACAACACATGTCACGATCAAGATTATCCCAGCGGCCTCCCCTAAACGTAATATTTACCAAATAATTAGCGAAATTAATTATTTATCGTTTCACTTCATTTGATATTTTACCATTGTATCGATTTGACACGCAAGAGACAAATTATGTTTCGAAAATGAGGGGCAGAAGAGGGGTAAGAAGCTTTGAGTGCAAAAGGTGAAAATCAGCGAGAAGTGCCCTCAAGTAAAAATAATTACCTGTCACGTGTACTGGCTGCAGAGCTCGAACTATGTCCACATCAGACCTCCGACGGTATAGTTCGAGCATGTACTTGGACACCGCGCCCCGATACCTTCTATGGATCCTATCGCTAGGCTTTCTGTTCGTTCTGTTGTAAAAACGATGGACCACCGAGGGAGACGAGGCTGGGATTGACAGGTCAAACTGTATCGACGCTTTCGCGTGTACAGTTGACGTCTGCCAGGAGAGCGAGCTCGTCTTCCACAGACCGTACATGCAGAAAGATCCAAAGATAAATAGCAACAAGTACTGGGAAGAACTCATCACGCAGAACACTGATTATACGACCGACTCTAGTCCGAAACAATCGAAAATCGCATGATTTTGAACTGATGTCGATCGGATACCGCTTCGAACTGCAAACGAATCCTTGGCTGAGAGGCCGAGGCTGAAGGACTGCGTTTAAATAGCCGCCAATCAAGAGCAACGATTCGATGTTGGCCCTGGAATGTCCTTATCGTCGACAGACTACCACTCGACTTCCAGCTACCCCATTTTTCTTCCGTTGGGATTTTTTTTTCTGTTTATTGTATTTGGGTATATGTGGGTAAGTGTGTTACGTACGGTGAATATTTTCGTTCGATTTTCTCTCAAGAATCTTTCGAGTTCGTCTCTGACAGGAAACTCCCTAGATAACCTGTGTTTAACCCTTCATATGAAGACCCAGCTGTAGTCTGGACTCACTGGGAATAACAAAAAATAGGAATGTGACCCTACGTGATCCAAGTACTCCATACAGACATGCCCACCCATTTTTGGAGGTATATGAACCCGTTAATTTTCATCTTCGCTCGTTCAGAATCGTATCGTCACATCGTATAGGCATTCTTCAACTTACTCATAGACCCCGCATTGAACACTTGTACACTTCATTGTACTATTGTACACTTCATTTCAAATCAATCGCGACACCAAAACGTGTGTAACAGATAATTAGTTAAACTACAACTGTGTTGTATTAATTTTATAATTAATTTTTATAATTTTATAACCTATTCGGCACTACATTAATTTATTTAGTAGTCGTTCAGACGACATCCCACGTATTCAAAGTAAGTATTTTAATGATAATGATAATAATAATAATAATAATAATAATAATATGTATTTTAAGGTGGTTCAATGATATGATAAGTTTATTTGTGTAATTATAAGTCACTGGAGTACCTTTGTTCATTCATTAAAAATTAATATTCATTCATTGGTCATTTGGGCCATTTTAATACAAACCGCAATCATTAAATATCATTAGTATTGTTTTCTGAAATATAAGTTCTCAACAATCACACATGTTTTTATAGAAATAGCACTCGGGAAATTAAATAATGATTTACGAAAACTAATTTCAACAAATATGCGACTTAAGTATAGATTCACTAGACAGGCCACCCTACTATATCAAATATGTATATGGAGAAACTCGTTGTGGAACATTCAGTCATGTTAGGTATACATAGCTACACAATATATTTATTTATGTATAAATATGCAAAATAAATAATATAAAAATTGAATGTATTAAAACAAAGCAAGTTTCCGCTGCAAAGGTCACTTTCAAATAAAATAAAATATTTGAAAGGTTTAAAATAATAAAAAAGAACAAAATGGATCAAGAAGGAACAAAGGATAACGTTTATTTTATTCTTTTTTTCTTTTTACCAATTTCATTTTTATTTCCGAGTTCGTCTCTGACAGGGAACTCCCTAGATAACCTGTGTTTAACCCTTCCTATGAAGACCCAGCTGTAGTCTGGACTCACTGGGAATAACAAAAAATAGGAATGTAACTCTACGTGATCCAAGTACTCCATACAGACATGCCCACCCATTTTTGGAGGTATATAAACCCGTTAATTTTCATCTTTGCTCGTTCAGAATCGTATTGTCACATCGTATAGGCATTCTTCAACTTACTCATAGACCCCGCATTGAAAGTGCAACACCAACATTCCTAGATCATAATTATTCTATTGTACACTTCATTTTAAATCAATCACGACACCAAAACGTGTGTAACAGATAATTAGTTAAACTACAACTGTGTTAATTGGTAAATCGTGCAATCTATAAAATCATTCATTATTGTCCAATATCCTAATACAGTAATTGAACATTGCCACACGATACAATCTTACCGCTCGGATTGTATCAATCAAATTATATTACTAGAGTTACGTGGCCTACTAACTATCTCAGCGACTCTTCCATTTCGCATCAGGTTCATTCGCGACATACCATAATCCAAAGAGAGATTTTTCCAACCTAGCAACTCCCCAATTTCGCATTGGGTATGTCCACGCAAACTGTACCATCCTAGCGGCTCCCTGATTTCGTATCAGGTACGTCCGCGCAACAAAACTAACAAAATTCGAACCATATATATCCCAAGGGTAATAACCCTTCCGCCTGGCTCGTAACAAGAGTATTGTGCACAGGGTGTTGTAAAATTGAGGGGATCATGTCTTCGGGCCGCTAGAATTCATTGAAGGGGATAAAAGAATGTCTTATTAAGGGAGTATTCTAGTGTGACGGGTGTTCCTTACACACATTTTTTGGAAATTTTTTATTCGAAAATGGTGAAAGTTATAAAATTCAAAATTTTTTTAATTGTTTCAACAATAAATTTGTTAAGAATAGTAGTAATAAAAAAAGTTGTTTCGTGGTACACACGATCCAGCCTCTCCAGATGACATGAAACAAGGAAACAACCAATTTTCTTACTTGGTCTGAATACGGCTTTCACCCTTACCATAGTGGACAATAAAAGTGCAAATTAACAAAGTGGAAACATTTTGAAAATTTTGTTTCAATTTTTTGAAAAGAAGCAGGTTACTGTGTGAATGTGAATGCAATTCCGGATGTGTGCAAAAGGGACCAATCGGTCAAGTAGTTTTTTTGGAATCATAGGTACCGTTTGTCAAAACATGGTTTCGAGAAAACACGTTTATTTCATTTACGTGCAGATATATATATATATATATATATATATATATATATATATATAATACTTAAAATTAAGTCGTCAAAAAGCATGTTATTTGCTTAAATCCGGGCAAATTCATTTGCACGCACATTTTTTAATACCTATAGATTAAGAAAATACAAAAAAAATCATTTTTTTGACCGTCCCATTAGAAAACCCCTTTAAGCGGATACTTACACTGCGTTGAGCAGAAGATGTCGCGCTTGAGGAGGATCGTTTAAAAGTTATCTGGGTAAAGGAAATTAGTCTGGTAAAATTCGATGTTAAGAGAGACAAATAGGGGAGAGTCGCCGAATTTTAACCGTTGCCTAAATTGAACCACCATTGTAACTTAAAGTATGCAATATACGTTGCTTAAAAGTATACTTGCCTGCTACATTCATTTTTTCGAGCAAACACCTCGTGGTGTACGGTTAATAAAGTGATTTTAGTTTTCGAGAAGTCATTGAAGTTTTTAATGAAAGTGAAGAAGCATTCATGCCATTTGAAAGTAAGTAATGAAATATATTATTATATCTTTTGAAAGCAAACCTATTTAGATATTCTTTTTTTTCTATTATATTTAACGCAGTTTCAAACTCCAAAGAGAGATTATTCTGTAGTATTTGTAATACTTTACATTATTATCTTAGTTTTTCTACGCGTATGTAACAGAGATCTCTTACATCACTAGAAGATTTTTTTTTAAATAGGAATATACACTATTACAAACTATAACTGTAGGTTTGTGAAGAAAAACATTGACCAATAATGGAAGAGGAAAGCCATGTTTCTTCAATTTGTCGATTAAATTGATTCTTTGACTATCAAATAGGGGACATTGCCATAGCATGTAGTTTGCATCTTGAGTTTCAGAACCGCAAGTACAAATAGGATTACTTGTTATATAAATTTTGGCAAGTGAGTAGGCGAGGTTATAATGGCCGGATCTACATCTATTAATTCTTGTCACTATCTGGCGTTGTAAGTTTCTTCCAAAAAACCACGGTTTCACTTCCTCATTATAAAAATAATCGACATAATTGATACCCTTAAACTTGCCCTCGCTGACCAGAACATTATTAGTATTTTTGGATGCAAAAGATTTAAGCATTTCTTAGAAATTAATATTTAACTCTTAGAAATATTACTTATAATATGGTGTTGAAGAAAGTTTCCTCAAGTAAACTATAACACATAGTACGCAAGAAAAACAAATTTCTTTTTGTAACATAGATTTGTATGGATTTATATAGTATCATATATATACTATTCTCGCGGACTATATTGAGAAAATGTTTAAGAAAAACATTTTTTATATTTACCAGCGATTCAGGGGTAACAAAAGAATTTCCTTCATTTTTTTTGTATTCCATATGACTAAATACAGCTCATACATTCAAACTGAACTGCTATCACAGCATTTAAACGAACGAAATCATGATTTTAATATATTTGTTCACTTAAATTGCTTTTTCCTTAAAATTCTGAAGAGGTAGATAGTAGCTAAGCTCGGCCCGATTGACCAAGCCGGGTCGGATACTCGCACGAAGCGAACTATCCGCACCGATGCGAGCTACCCGAACCAATGCGAGCTATCCGAACCAATGCGAGCTATCCGAACCAATGCGAGATATCCGCACCGATGCGAGCTATCCTCATCAATGCGAGCGGCTCGGATGAAAAGATGGACACGAAATAAATTCGGGCGTAATGTGACATGATGCGAGGTATAGCAGGAAGATCGGTACACCGATATTATCAAGCATTTTAATATATTGAAAATGCTAAATGTCTGGGATGTTTCATTATATATTTTGATAGTAAAAGGGATATAATGTTGAGTAACGTATAATAGTACAATAGTTGTTCAATAACAACTATTTCCTAAATTACGTGGTTTATTTCGATGAGAAGTAGAAGGTTGTATGAAAACGCCAAAAGAAATCGACTGACCATAAAAAAAACCGTAGGCATTGACAAATGTAAATGTAAAAAAATCTTTAAAGGCAATAGCCGGAGAAGATGGTCAAAAAAGCCCTTGAGCCGAATAATATCGCGGATGAGTCATTCGATAGCGCATCCCAAAAAAGCATACTGTGCAAAATTTTAATCCTATATCTCGATCGGAAGGTTAATTATGAGGTAAAAATGAAAAATCAGTTTTTAGCCTGTTTTCCCTAGTTAACGATGTTTAGAAATTCCGAGAAAAATCTGAGACATGTCAAGCACCAGAATACGTACTCTGCAATTCGTTTTAGGTTTTTAAAATGAAAATCCTGCTTGTAAAACATCAAAAAAATAGAAAAAATGTAGATTTCACATGGAAGTTCTAGAGTGACAAACTTTATATTTCTACAGTACTGATATATTATTATAAGTATCGTTTATGAATTTTTGCAGATTTTTAAATTCGCGGCGCCGTTGTTAAAAAAAATAAAAACCGATCTTTTCGAAGTTTTTTCCGTGAAAAACTAAGCTAACCTTCAAGTTGTTATATTTTATTTATTCTGTAAGCCTATTGGACACTGAGAAACCTTGAACATTTCATAGAAATAATTAATAAATGGAACTAACTTGTTTAGTATTCTACTTCGTTAGGGCATAAACATTTGAAAATATTAACCCTGTTCCCAACAGATCCGTTGGGTCAGCGTGTTAGGCACTCGACTGTGGACATTCTTGTGCTAAGCTCGCGCCCGGCATAAGTTTACATTTTTTTTTATTTAATCAATCCTTTCTTTTCCACATAAAAGACAAGGTACAGAAAGCAAAAGTCTCAAAGGAATTGAATAACAATGGAGCAATTACTACAACTTCAATTTATTTCTTTTCTCTATAACAGATTATTTAAAACTTGAAGATACGTACAGATTTACCGCAGAAAATGTTGAATACTACCAGAATTAAGCGTATGCATAACTAAAAATTAATGAAATAACAATTGCTCCAATATTATTTTTTGACGTAATGTACCTAAAATATTTTTTTAAATATGTAAATACTGGTTCTAAAAGAATTCTGCAAAAATACCATGTATTATTACATAGTTACAAAAAAGGAATTGTTCAAATAATAGAAAAGTGGACTGATGCTGGGGGCGAACCTAGTATAATATAGTTTACAGTCGAGAACCTAACGCGCTGATCCAACCAATCTGTTGGAATCCTGGTTAATATTTTCAGATGTTATGCGCTGATGTACTAGAATCAACTAGAATACTAATCAAGTTAATTGCATTTTTTAATTATTTCTATCCAATAGACCTACAGAATAGATAAAATGTAACAATTTGAAGGTAAGCTTCGTTTTTCACGGAAAAAACGTACAAAGAATCGGTTTTTATTTTTCTTAACAACGGAACCGCGAACTTTATTAATGTTATTCTTATCGAAAGAATAAGTCACGGTAGTAAGGTAGAGTGAGGTACATTAGTGTGAGTATGAGTGAATTAGAGATATCCCTTGCATTTCGTATAATACATATTACATTGTATGTCGGCACTATTGGTGTTTGCTGAACAACAAACACGATGCCCGCGACGCAGACATCTAAAATTCGTTAATCCCGCAGAACGAATAATCTCGTATACGAACAACTTTTGCCGAACTCTGTTACAAATCAAATCACCAATATTATACAACATTTATATACACATTTTTTTCAAAAACTATTTAACGATGTGTAACGTTAAATTTCAACATATATACAATTCTTCGACACCTTTTTACGACTGTACACTAAACCAGAATGTAGATTCACCCCTACATGTTTGTACGTACATACAAAAATTAATGTAATAACGTTCTTTGTAGTTCATATCTAGTTATTTACATAAATCTAAGAAATAGTTGTTATTGCACAACTATTTTCAATATGGGTTATACAAATTCTGAATTTACGTTACTCAACATTATATCCATTTTACTATCAAAATATATAATAAAACATCCCAGACATTTGGCATTCTCAATATATTAAAATGCTTGATAATATCGGTGTGCCGATCTTCCTGCTATACCTCGCATCATGTCACATTACGCCCGAATTTATTTCGAGTCCATCTTTTCATGCGAACGTTCGCTGAAGTGCGAGCCGTTCGCTTCGCTGCGAACAGTTCGCTTCGTTCGTTGCGAGCCGCTCGCATTGGTGCGGATAGCTCGCATCGGTGCGGATAGCTCGCATTGGTTCGGGTAGCTCGCATCGGTACGGATAGCCCGCTTCGTGCGAGTATCCGATCCGTCCCGAATATGCGAGTCCCGGCTCGACTCGACCCGAGCTCGGCTCGCATAGTCGGACTTGCCTGCAGGCCTAGTAGATAGTGATGTATATCATGTTAAGAATAAAATCTGACAGTGTTGCTTTCTTTATAATTTTCTCTTGTTCTACAAAATTTCAGCTTCAACATCGTCCAAGAATTATCGGGCTAATTCATTTAACTCGAGGAGTTAAGAGTTACGCGACCGCTGAGCCATTCGATGGATTATTAAAAAAAACATTATGCTCAAAATTTAAACCCCCGTATTGATCAGAAAGAGTAGTTAAAAATTCGAAAACGACGGGAACGTTTGCAAACAGAAAATAAATTTTGCCATAAATTGGCAAACATCCGCAGTCTGGTGACGATCTAGCCTAGATAGGCTGGTATGATCGATGAATCGCGACAAGATACGATCGGAGGGTGAGGCGAGTGTGTATCGAGTGGTGGCTGCACTTTCACTGCCAGTCCGTTTCGATCACGCCTGCGTATCTGTGGCCAAGGGAAAGCTCGGGGTGGCTAGTATAGTAAGGGTCGTTGCAGTGGGCGACATCGATTCGGAAGCTTACGTCACGGCGCTGCACGACGCCAGTAAAAAGCCGCAGCGCGTGTTACCGGTACTGTCGTTGTCATGCCGCGGATCTGACCCTAGTTCCTCGCTGGCATTTGCCGGCGGCGACGATTTTTTTTTCGATTTTCATCGAAGTGAATCGGCGAACCCGATCAGCTGTACGGTCCGCCCAGGAAGATATCGCGCGTGAACGCTACAGTGCAAATTAATTTAACAGTAAGTACGACAACGCGGTCGTGCACCGCGTGCAGACACGCGTCGGGTTTCACGTGCGTTTTCAATTTGATAGAACGCGCCCCGGTTCACAGCTGTCTGACGCATGATTCGCGCAGACCGCCCTATATGCACGCGTGCTCGCGCTAGTTTTTTCTTCCCCAAGAGACATACCTTTTTGTATTTCGTTCTCTCCTCGATTCTTCATTGGTCCCCATTGTTGCGAACAGTTCTGTGGGGTTAAATCTGCGGACTTGGAGATTTTAATCGATTTGTGAATTGGAAAGTTCTACGGACTAGGATGTGGTAGGAACGGAATTGATGAATTATACGATTGAACTTTAGTTTCTCGAAACTATGCCAGCGAAACATGAAATTACTTGTCAACGGACTGCGGATTTTTATGCAAAATGAACATTGTCCAAGTCATTTTTAACCCTTAGACTGTAAACGTTTTTACGGTACCCTCAAACTGTGAAGATGGGTCTTTCCTGTGTAATGCAGTTTTTAGTGAGTAACAGTTCTCAAAAAAAATCTTTAAAAATTGGGAACACTTTCCTTAGCTGTTACAGTTTTGAATAATCGATTGTTTACTCCTTCAACGGTGAATAGCCCAGTAATGATCACGAATTGTTTAATAGATTGTACAATGGAGATATAATTTATTGTTTTTTCATGTTAAGCATTTCGAGCGTTAGTGAAGAATGATAATATTAAATCTTGCTTATGTATGCTATGTTTATACACTATGATTTAAAACTAGTGTGTGACCTTATTACAGTTTTATTGCATCGTTTAAGGAATATGAATATGTTTTAACATGCTTGCGTATTTGGGTTATTATTTAAATTCACTATTTTGAATTTTAATTTTCTCAGTTTCTGCTATTGTATGAACAGAAATTGCTAATGTTATCATTAATATCTTGATTTATGACTTGCAAACGATGCGAATAATCTTATTGTAATCTTACCTCAGTTTATCATTTTTGATACAGGAATTTATATATTTAATATTTTATCTTCTTATCATATTGATTTTTTACCATTGTGTCAATTTAATACCAAGGAACCAATTAAGTTGAGAAAATGAAGGGCGGATGAATGTTAATAAATTGTGTTGAGATTATTATTTCAAAGAAAATGATTAATTGGCTTCCTATAAGTGGAGTGCTAAGGTTAAGATTTGAATGATCATCTTCCGCTCTACCTTGAAAATCTTGGCAAGCCGAAATATAAATTTACTCTATCTCGCCTTACTTACCGCATTTCCTAATTGCGTTATTTTATCTATGTAAACAATCTTCAATTGTTTTATTTTGCATGTTAAAGATTACTTCTATAAATCCTAAGTTTTATTACCGCTGCTCATGCAACTCAAGGTAATATGTTAAGATTAAGGTAATTACAGATTTTTTAAATTGTTGTGCGTAATAGCCTATAAAACCTAAACTGCTATTTAACAACATTTTTTAAGTTCGTGTGTCTCAAACGAGATACTAGTAGTTGTTGCCGCCCATTTTCCTCATGAATTAATAATAGCATTCTTTTAATGCCAGCCATGTTGAAAAATTATCAAGTATTTTTGAATAACAAAAGCAACGAAAACTTAACAACTCTTTGGTAATGTGTTGTAATAAAATAATTCTGCTTATTTATTCATATTTAAGAAATTGTGCGTCAAACAAATAGATTTTGTTAGAATAAATATAGTTATGTATTATTATAAATAATATATAATTATATCTACCTATACTATTATAATTACTCCTCTACATATCTACAGTTTTTTTCTGAGCAATCAAAGTCTTTGCAAATGGTTGAACGAGAATGAGTTAATGGAAGCAACGATATGTGTAAAACCGGAAGTGCAATTTAAAAACGCTTGAAGATGTTTACAGGTAATCTAGAGTTAACACTATTTTGAATTCAAATTTAGACTGTCAATTATCTTTTATAAATCCTGACTAAATGATCGAAAAATGTAATTTCCGAAACGTTAAATAAAAGGACGTGCTGTAATAAGTTTATTTCAATGTATTTTTACCGATTCCCCAATTCAAATTTTATCTAATCAGTGAAAGACGTTGTAAAGAATTGAAATGTAACTGTCTTAACAAGTTTCTATTACGAAATTTTCATTCGTATAATTTAATGTATGTATATTCGACATTGACGTGAATTAGTTTTTGTTCTGTGTATGTCTTGAAACAAATTAATGTTTCGTAAGATTTACTCTTCTTCTGAATCAGCTACTTCAGAAAAACGATTTGTTTGAAAGTGACTTGAAGAAGTATATCGCATAACTGTCATCTATAACATAACCGGTGTGTACTTTTATCATCTCGTTGAAAGCTGGATAATGTGAAAAACCTGGAAAACACTAAAGCTATTTCTAAAATTAGATTGAAGGTAAGAAAGATTAGTCGATAATTCTGAACAGAAGAAGACATTACATCTTTTCTTTCACTTACTCAAAATAAACAAACATTGGACACAATAGACATAAATAAAAAATATAATCGCTAATATCAAGATTGATAAAAATCAAGTATACAATTTATTTATTATATGTAAGTGTAAGTCGATTCATATTCATGAGCACACTCGCAAATAATGCGTGATGTTATTTTATTATATTGAAGAGAAGATAAGTATGTTTAAAAAAATTGAATACAAATAAGAAAATTCTTATTTTTTTATTGAACTATGTTGTTAAGTATTGTTTTATTCAAATAACATTTTTTTCAATATATACACATCATATAAGTACATAAGGTGATACATAGAAAAGTGTAAACAGATGAATGAAAATGCAATTCAGTATATTTAGTTAAAGTTCTTAGTCAACAATTAAAACAAATAAACTTCATCGTTGTGCATGAGTACATTCATGAATACATCATTCATATAGGAAGTTAAATATTAAATTATGGGAACCTAATTTAATAACAAAACTCCCAGTGGACTTTAATAATATGAATAATTAATATTCAATCGATTTACTTTTCTGTTCGGCTGACGGTTCATATCTACGTAGTAGATACACAATATCCATATTACATTAGGATTGCTTAAAATAATTATGTCTAATACAATAGTGCATAAGCCTATTTTCTTGGAATAAATGTAGTTTTACATTTTTTACAATGATACAAGTCGGATTCAATTTTGCACTGTGATGTTATTTTTGCTTCTAATGTTTACCATAATACAATATAATCTACGCATTATTTTTATTATTATGATCACTACATTATTATATATGTATGATTGTACATTATTATAGGGTGACCAGTTAGTGAATGAATATCTCCTAGTTGATGAACATCATTCGTATTTTCATATTAAACGAAAAAATAATATTTATGATACCCTTTCCGTGTTGACATTTATACAGTAATACTATTCTAATTGTAAGTTCAGAGATGTCTCACTAAAGAGATCTTTTTTTATAACCAATTCGGCACTACTTTAATTTATTTAGTAGTTGTTCAAACGACATCCCACGTATTCAAAGTGAGTATCTTAATGATAATGATAATAATAATAATAATATTAATAATAATAATATGTATTTTAAGGTGGTTCAATGATATGATAAGTTTATTTGTGTAATTATAAGTCACTGGAGTACCTTTGTTCATTCATTAAAAATTAATATTCATTCATTGGTCATTTGGGCCATTTTAATACAAACCGTAATCATTAAATATCATTAGTATTGTTTTCTGAAATATAAGTTCTCAACAATCACACATCTTTTTATAGAAATAGCACTTGGGAAATGAAATATTGATTTACGAAAACTAATTTCAACAAATATGCGACTTAAGTATAGATTCACTAGACAGGCCACCCTACTATATCAAATATGTATATGGAGAAACTCGTTGTGGAAAATTCAGTCATGTTAGGTATACATAGCTACACAATATATTTATTTATGTATAAATATGGAAAATAAATAATATAAAAATTGAATGTATTAAAACAAAGAAAGTAGAAATACTATGCAGGTTTTCGGTATAAAAGTCACTTTAAAATAAAATAAAAGATTTGAAAGATTTAAAATAGTAAAAAAGAACAAAATGGATCAAGAAGGAACAAAGGATAACGTTTATTTTATTCTTTTTTTCTTTTTACCAATTTCATTTTTATTTCCAAAGGGACGACACTACAAAAAACGTATCTCGTAATGACAAGAATAAATAATAACAAGAAATATACAATCCCAGAAATATTTGTTGCATCATTTGAACATATTAAGCATATTATTATTACTTACATTTATTGTATTAATAATATTTCAAAATTATTTAAAGCACGTGTAAAGACGTATAATTAATTCAAATAAAGACGTACAAGTAATAATAATAATACATCGACTGTAGATCTTTATGCATTTATAGCATATGCAAACTTTGAAAATATAAGGAACTGTGGATATTGATCAAGATTAGTAATATCTTTATTTAATTTCTACCAGGAGGAATCTTTTGGCAAATGAAAGACAGTTTTTTTCTGTTAGTTTTCATAAATAAGTACGAAAATGGTAATTTGCATAAGGTCTGCAGCCTAGTAATAAAATAATATTATTCGTATGAAGTGTTTCAGTCGCAGTTCGAAGATTACCTGCCTTACCTGAGCGGCGCTGCAGGTGTTCTCGTAGTGACCGGAATTGCGGCTTACTTCGCATCCAGACCAAAAGCAGAGAAACCACTGTGGCCTCTCGATGCTCAGTCCGTGTTACTTCCGGTGAGCGAACACCCTAACTCTTGCGGCGTTAATTATGGCTTAGCGTTTATCGAGCTTCATGAGGAAATACGTGAATTCGGTATTCTAGGCACATGAAGAAAATGAGACTGATATTTATTCATATTATTTACTAACAGAGTTTTATCAGATCTGCTACTACATACTTCTGTGTCTAATAATCTAGTTACTTTTTTTTTACAATTAATAAATAGAATTTATTAAAGTAGGTTGTTTAAATTTCTACAGAATCCTGCGAATATAAAATATTGCGAGTGTAGTAGAGTTGTTAAAATAGGTTATTTGAATTCTAGAGAATTCTACTAACGTTAAACAATGTTCACTGTCTCTTCAAGAATTTAACAAAACACAACATGGAAAAATTTGTTATTTTATAAAACATTCATTTTAATATTTCTTAATTGAACTACTTATTTATTTGTCTTTGGTGATGATAACTTATATAAAATATAAACAGTCATTCTTTGTTATCAGGCTTATGTATCTAATTCCTAATGTATTAAACACATAATTTAATGATTTAAATAATTGAAAATTGGTACATAGTTTCCTTTTTCCTCAATATTTGAAATTTTAATACGTAATGTAATTGTTTGAAAAAATCATTTACAATATTTTGAAGAATCCTTGTCTGCAAAGGGTTAATTAATACAACACCTGTATTTTAATAATACATTACACGTTTTCACGATTTCCATTCATTAAATCAATTGTATGAGGTATATGTGCATACAGGGTGTGCCAAAATTCAGTGCAGGATTCAGCATGTAAATAACTTTTTTATTAATAGTGCAATTTTCATTGACGCAGGTGCATATTATAACTGAGTCTTGGAAAATTGATCATGTAAATTTACGAAACTGCAACAAGTAAAAATAGTTGAATTTTATTTTCAAAAGGACTATGATTTGAAAATATTCCACATAACGATAGGCTTTGCATTAATTTTTCTCTTTCTTGAAGACTTATTTATAAAAACAAAAAAGTTATGTGCTTATCAAATGTTACACTGAAGTTTAGTCTGCAGTGCATAATATTAACTTTTTAAAATATTTTAAAATGGAACTAAAAACGTAAATCATCATGATTTCACATTGTAATATATTTGTAATAATAATAACAATTTTTATGAAATATGTCAATAAGTAATCCACTAGTTAAGTTTAATGAAATCACTGGACGTAATAAGTCTTATATAACCATTTAGGTACCTTAGTACTTACTTCTCTTATAATTATTAAGAATATTCACTCTAAATACTTCCATATTTAAATATTGTACTTGTAAATATTTTATCAATCAATGCGTACAGTTTTTCAAGCGAATCTTTTTAATTTTCATTTGTCTATTTACTTCGTTCTTATATTTAAATATTTTAAAATGTCCCAAATATACGAATATGTTTTAATTTATTCAAACATTTTCATTGAAATTGTAAATGGTAATTATTTTTTCGAATAATGCATATATTCGTCATAACACAAAAGATTGTGTAAAAGATTAACCAATTTTCTGTGCCCTTATGAAAGTATGGCAAAATTACTCAGGATCCTCATCCTTTATACCTTGCAAGATAAATTCAGATCATAGAAATAAAAATGTACGTACACAATGTTTAAACATGCCTTTCCATATTCAAGAATAGAACTTGTACATCTGATGTGTACGTTTCGTCTCAAGTATGTCGTATAAACACGAATTGTCAATCGTTCAATCTTAAGACATCCCGTCAAACAACCTCGTGCACTGCTTTCAGTAGCTGCAAACTTATTTATACATTTTGTTTACCCACACAGGAAATATTTGGAAAGCTGTCGTTTTAGTACTTCAACAGCTTCTGAAAACTTTTTGAAGTTCCACTGTCTCATCTGTTTATTAACACTAGATCCACGAGACACCAAAAGTGACTATTTTACATAACTTTATAAAAACAACAAGAAAGTATTTACTCAGACTTGTAGGCACTTCATTTCATCCATTTGTTAACACTAGATCTACGGATCACCAAAAGCGACTATTTTACATTTCTTAAACAAGGCCTTAACAAACTTAAAGAACTTAACAAGATCATATTTATCGAGGCATTACACCTCTTTTTTACAAAATACGTCAGAATAAATAAATATATGAAATCCATCATTTTAAAAGGATCAGTTCTTCTAGTGTTAAAAAACGTAGCACCCATAGCTGTAAGAAACGTAGAATCCATCATTTTAACGAGTCCCATATTTCTAGTGTCCAAAAGGAATAATAACCACGTTGTTATAGAAATTTTCTTTTTACGACCACATTCTTATTTCACTCTCGTGTCGCAAATATCATGATTCATCCTCGAACGAAAGATCTACGATCAAGACCCGAGAATGTTTGCTGAACACTATCCTGTTTACAACAACTGATCGCCTGCTATAGTATAACCTAACAGCAACAATGATCAAAACCAACACTTTCCGTGATAATCGGTCGCGGAACGACTGTTTCCATCCATTGAGATGCAGACATAACGAGCTCGATCGTGTAGCCCGGCCGATGTTAAAGTCCGATGTTGATCGATTTTTTTCGCGGCTGGCGATCATCCAACGAGTTTGGTAGCTGACGAGGACGACGCTCGCACCACCAGCTCGGTCCACCATATTTAAATATAGTCGAAGATCGTCGTAGAGGATGGACGACCAGCTAGTCTTATGTGCGAGCTACTGATAGCAGCCGCTCCTCTCGGTGGAGCAGCAGCAGCAGCCGCAGCAGCAGTAGCAGTAGTTAGCACTAGCAGTACCATTAGTACCACTTCTGTCAGGCAAAGTAATCCGAAGGCAAAGTCTCGCGAATAGAAGTGAACCTCGCGGGCGTGCGGGCCCGTCTCGTTCGTTAAGTGATCGTGTCCTGTGGACAAGCAGAATCAATCGTCTAGGTGAAAAGATCAGTCGGCCCGTGCGTGGACCGGTCGGCCCGAGATTATGTCGTCGAGTTGCTTCGCCCCCGATCCCATTCGACCACCGATCGACCTCGGCGAGCAGTCTGATACAGTCAAGGTGAAGTGTCCATGGTTCGCCATCGAAAACTTCCCGAGTACACCGTTAACCATCATTATCGACGACGTATCTCTTAGCCGATCCTGGATCGATGCCCTGCTTGTTAGTCTAAGATGACGATGAAAATTAAGGGTGCAAGTTTCGGATCGGATCTTTCTGATGAAATCTTCCGGCCCATCAGCAGGTTTGTTCGAAGGTGTGTGGGTGGCTAGACTTGTTGCACAAGCGACTTGGCATCGGCGAGGAGATTGAAACGTCGTCGTTGATGGGAGTAGCTCGGGAACCGGGAAGCGATCGGTCTCCTTTCTACCCCGAGGACGGTCCCGCGGGACAACGCTATGATCCCCTATTGCGACCTATCCCGCTCCACGCGCTCGCTATACTTAGACCTGCACTTGGCATTCCGTTACGTAAGCAGAGAATTCAGCGGATCTCACGTGTGCAAAACGTTTTGCAGGGCACCGACCTGATCAGAGTGTCGAGGTTTTACAAGGACAGCAAGGAGGGGAAGTTCATCAGCTACATTCACGAGGACACGAGGACCCTTTACGATGGCTTCCGCAGGGGCGCCAAAGAGTCCAGTAAGTCGAAGCCGTTTCATCGTTAAGTTTCATAGCATGCCGACTAGCGGTTTAAATAAACGAGCAGCGCCTCGGGACCGTGCACACTATCGTGTAATGGTCTGTTTGGCGAATGGCTGCTACGGTCGCATTCAAATGACAAGCACTGCTAACGCTGACGACTAGTAAGATCGAGGATTCTGTCTCTCTTTCGGTTGGCATCGCAATCAGTCACTGATTTATCTCGATTATGCCGATTTATCGTGAACCCGCGCAGATAGTACGAGACGCGCGACGTTACTGGTCCGTACGACGCGCGTTTTTATTTTTAACCGCACGGGGAACCCACGCTCGGGCACTGCGACACAGGACACCTGTCGTCCCCAGAGTCGGTAGTAGTTCGATATGTTGTTAACGATTCTGCATCCGGATGCCTCGTAACAACTTTTTACTTGAATACGTTCAACGGTGGAAAATAGAACCGAATTCAGCGGCGGTTGTGAGTAACGAACAGTTAACGTTCGTATGTTGTACAGTGGATGATCGAGTTATTGTGGAACATTTGAAAGTGTCTCCAAGTTGATGTTTGGGCACGAATGAAATTAGAAATACATATAGGAGGAGTTTTCTAAGTTCCTGACATATAAGCTTTCTTAAAATAGACTCAATTAAAAAGGTCTGTAAAACGGAATAACATTTTAAAAATGAGTTTAAACGACTTGAGCTTTTTGAGATAATATGACTAATTTATTAGCTGTAATATGTACAGACAAAAAACTTTGGAGAAATTGCAACTGGTCGGAATTAGATAGAAAATACTGAAAGTTGCTTCCCACAAGTTTTTTGTCTGTGCCTGTAATTAAAATTTAAAAAATAAATTTTGTAGATTTATGTTAGTTCTATATAGTCGGAAAATTTCATCGAAATTGGTTGATGCGGAAGAGAATACAGGCATTGAAAAATGTAAGAATCCTCAGATAGATTACAATTAAAAATATTATCTAATTACGTTCAAATTTTTGGCATATATATATATATATATATATATATATATATATATATATATATATATAATTAATATAAATCTACAAAATATATTTGCTTAATTTTGATTACAGACTCGAACAAAAAAGTTGTAAAATCAGTATTTACTACTTCTTTCGCAATTCCTGTCAATTACAATTTTCTTAAAATTTTCTTTAGACGTCATTTAATAAACTAATTCTTCTAAGTTCTTGTAAATAACTCAAGTTATATGGTTTACTTCTAAAAAGGTTACATCATTTTACTGAGCGTATGATGACTTTTTGACTGACTGTATATCGAATTATACATGCATTCTAGATCTTTTTTTTGCAACAAATTACATTAACAATTTTAAATACTGGGTTAACCCGTCCCGGAGCCCGGATTTTGATCCATGACATTAAAATCGTCATTCAGTTATTCCGTTTCTGGCGAATTCATTAAACGAACTTCAAAAATATATTTAAAAACATTGATAAATAAACTAGTGAATGGTTTTAGAAATTATTAATTATATAATTATAAGAATGGTTCTTCGTTCGGGGGTTGAATAAATGAAATAACCAAGTAAAACATGTTTATGTTCCATAAATCTTTTTCATGTTTTTCTTAGGGCTTTAAACAAACAAATAACGGCACCTAATTTTGAACACATTCTTGCCGCTAGAGTCGAACGTAGAGAAGGATAGTGAGTAAACAAAACATCAACATCAGCGTATCAGAGAGACGATACTAACCTAATTACAAAACTCATTTGTATTTAATTATTTCTTTATATACCATATTTACTTGTTTAATTCACGATACAGGAGAACCTCGATTATTTGCACTAATCAGTGGTGCATGGGTGTATAGATAATGGAGCAGTTAACTAGTTACAGTGCTAGATTATATACAGTGTTACAGATAGATTGTATACAGTGTTGTAAATACACGTGTTAGAAACACGTATTTTATATAATGGAGGATTCGGATATCAGCGGTTCGGATAATCGAGGTTCTACTAACTCGTGATTAAATAAGTAAATAATACTTTGAATTATGACATGTTGCGTCTCATTTTAATCAGAAGCACGTCACAAATGTATAGGTTCCATAAGTTTTATAAAAAAAGTATTTGAAAACAAGCGAATTTCATCTCTGAATTAGTATTGTTTCACCAATGTATCTAATCCTGTATCATGTGATTTATCTTCTCTGTCTCGAAAAGAGTATACGTACCAACGTTGTTGAGGATAAATTTTTACTCACATACCGAGACATTACCGTACATCTAATTATCCGTACATTCAGGGGTATGTGCTCATGATCCCATTCTTGACAACTAGAAAATTGAAACTAATTTTTATCATTTTACGTTTATCAGCAACATCTGTCTAATTAGGTTAAAACGGTTCAATTTCGAGTAGTTTTAATTATGGGACTCATTAGCTGTATTGGATTTTTTGCTTCTATAACACTGTCCTACAAATTTCAACTTTTTTTATGTTTCCTAATAACTGTTGGTTGATTCTTATAGAGTTTTTTGCGCTGATTCCGAATCTGTCCTTACTTTTTCGCATACACGTACAGATTTCGAGAAATTTGAGTTTAAAAAAGAGACCTATTTTTCAACTTTAAACAAATATTGTGATGTTGTTATAAAAGATATTGATTTGTTCCTTGCAGCAAAAGATTCTGTAGACTTTCCCGAATACAGTGATATCCAATATTAATACATTATGAATGTTTAAACATGTTTAAACAATCATTAAAGACGGAGAGACACCACTTTCGCACCAATTTTTGAGGATATTTTTGAATTTATCTCAAAAAATAAGGGTCCAGCGTAAAATCGTACTATATCACGTGATAGAGCAGACTTTTATCTTGAGATACCTCCCTTTGAAGTTTGTAACATCGACATTTTAACCGAACCAGAAAGCAAAATATCTTCGCCCGACATAAGTTGCCGCCAGTGGTGCTCTTCCACTAGCGCGGTCGTTCGTCGGGATACGGCGCGGCGCGACGTAACGGCGATGCGGTGGTTATAATCGCGCAATTATGTCAGCTTATCTAAATGTTAAATTTTATTAAATGTTATACTATTGTTGTTTATTATTTATTAGTACATTTATTCTGTATAAATTATTTTATGTATCCTTTTAATGTTAGTCTCTTGTTCATAGTATATTTCATACTAAAAAGATCTTTCGTAACAAAAGAATAGTTTAATACAGAAATCTATATAATATCGCTAATGTGAAATATAATTATAATATACATTATTATACATTATATATATATTTTATGTATATTATGTATATTTCATTATTTATATTATATATATATATATATATATATTTCATTATAAATAAGCTGACATAATTGCGCGCTTATAGCCACTGCATCGCCGTTACGTCGCGCCGCGCCGTATCCCGACGAACGACCGCGCTAGTGGAAGAGCACCACTGATGGCAACTCATGTCGAACGAAGATATTTTGCTTTCTGGTTCGGTTAAAATGTCGATGTTGCAAACTTCAAAGGGAGGTTTCTCAAGATAAAAGTCGGCTCTATCACGTGATATAGTACGATTTTACGCTGGACCCTTATTTTTTGAGATAAATTCAAAAATATCCTCAAAAATTGGTGCGAAAGTGGTGTCTCTCCGTCTTTAATAATTGTTTAAACATGTTTAAACATTCATAATGTATTAATATTGGATATCACTGTATTCAGAAAAGTCTACAGAATTTTTTGCTGCAAAGAACAAATCAATATCTTTTATAATAACATCACAATATTTGTTTAAAGTTAAAAAATAGGTCTTTTTTCAAACTCAAATTTCTCAAAAACTGTACATGTAGGCGAAAAAGTAAGGGCAGATTCGGAATCAGCGCAAAAAACTCTATAAGAATCAACCAACAGTTGTTAGGAAAAAAATTTGGTGTTGGACAGTGTAATCTTTCTTCATGCCTTTCACAGGTTAGATACCTATTTTTGTCATGTTTCAATAGGTTAATAACTTAGTAGTGTCCAGCATTAAGTGCTGTTCGGCGTTAGGCCACTGAGGAAAACGATCCTGCACACAAAACTAGAAAATATGATTTTGATAAAATCATTGGTAAATATTTACTAAATTCTCATTGTGATGTATGTTAATACGTTGTCAAGGTCATCACTCTGAGTGATGGTATAATGGTTTCACTTCGCAGTCGGTGAGTATGAAACTGTTATTAACAGAAACATTTATTGAACACAGTTTATTTAATTTTATTTAATCATTTACATTTTCGGCTATTGAGTCAGTATGAATCATGGTATTGAAACAAGTATCGAGACTGTCATCAAAATTAAATATCTCTCGAAAAATAAATAAAGTACCTCATTTATGAGACATCCACTGCAAAACGTATGACGATCATAGTTTACTTAATCTAGATCTAACTTATATATGACGTAGTTCTATCCAGACTAGTTGGGGGTTAGTAGTTCACGATAACAGGATGGTCCGCTTTAGCACATCGTTAGATTTAGCTGATGTCCGGGTTAGGTTTCAAGTCCAACTCAATCTCATAATTAAGAATCGTGTATTATGAAGCAAAACCATAGATGGATTCTTTCTCCTCTTCCTGCACCCCAACCTCGTATCAGCGATGCCAGAAACAACCAAACCTGGTTGTTTTTTTCTTCTCCTTCTTTTCCCCTTCCACTATTCCATTCCACTGTCATGAGCACACTCCAACGTCCCCCACTAAGACCGTAGACTAGTCACGTGACGTGCCGCGCAACGTATTACATATTACTCTGGTCATCGGAGAGGTGGTAAACGGTATTCCCCTCGATTTAACCGACCTGGCGCCTTTCCTCGTATACCTAACCCAAATCAACCTAAATATCATATTCACGTTTGCGAATGTCTCGAAAACTAACGAGAAGCGGTAGTTACACTTTTCTCATTAATAACTTTTAAAAACAATATCAAAAATCACCAAGACCAAAGGGTGACACATGTCTGTAAATAATGTCTAAAGCTTTGCGCATTTAGAGTCAATATTATACTCTTCAACAAATACAAACATAAATTTTTTTAATTTAAACGAGAAACATTTATGCATTTTATTGTATGTAGATTTTATAATTAAACAATTCTGTTTGTCTGTTTCTGTTAGCAGAAACCATGTGGTACCATCTAAAACACGTATGATACTTAAATTCATTATAGTATTCATGAGGCTTGGAACGTGAAAATAACGAATTGCAGCAAATGTAGACCATATTTTCATCTTCGTCTTCGTTTTTAACATTTTTCTTATCTGTTTATATTACATTAACTTGAATTGTTTTGCTTGAATGGTTTTCCTTGTTTTTCTTGACACGAACTTGTGAATATTGACTTATTTGTTTAAACAGCATCTATTGAATAATTCAAGCTTTCATCGTAATTTGTTTGTCAAAAGAACTCTAGTGACAGTATTCTTATGAACAATAATTCGAGCGACATTAAAATTGACCTCAAACTAAAAGCAACGAAAGATAAACTGCACACGCAATATCGAATATTGTTATGATGTGAAATAATTGAAATATCATAAAAATCAATAGGTGCTCGGAGACAAAAGCTTTGTATGAATGATGTAAAAATTGATATTTCGCAGCAAGAAAACGCGCATCCTCTAATAACAATATTTTTAATTCATACTCAATGTCAGTACCAAAAAATACTGGTATCCCCACATACCAGTGCAACAATAACAGGTAATTATGTTTTTAATGACATCTAACATACTTCAGGGCTATTGTTTGTACCTTAAAACCACCATGTTTCTCAGACGTTGAATGTATGCGTCGATATTTGGTACATGGAAAACATAAATTTTTAATGAAAGTCTCCTATTCTAACATATAAATATCCTTGTAGTAATACCATTATTTAACTACGTCTAAAAATATAGTAACCAAGCAGTTGGTCAATACTGGACGACAATTTTACATCCACTACGAATTACAACCCTTCGAATTTTAATATTGTATTTAACAAAACTGATTTCCACGCTTTTGATAAAAACTACTTATTTCATGAACCATATTTTTTCAATCCGATTTTTACCAAAGCCAGCTCTACAGCACAAAAGTTATTGGGCTCGGTTCTGCACGACTCTTAATTCCTTTTATTATTAAAATCATAATAACACATTATGTTATGTTATATTATGTTATATTGTGCCATATTATACAGGGAGTTTCGTAAATGGTGGGCAAAACTTCAGGAATAGATTTCTAATGCTTAGAGAAGAAAAAAAAGGTATATCAACATAGATCCGAACAAGATTAGTTTCTGAGGTATTAAAGTTTTTGTGCCACAATTCTCGTCATATCGTCTTAAAGGCCCGTTTAAAGGCATCAACAATGTTTTTGCAATAATCGCCGATCTATGTTTACGTTATCGAGATGTAGTATTCATGTTTACAATTTATACTGTATTTCATGCATACACGAACACGTTACCGTAGACGACGAGCTGAGGCTTATATTGAGACAGGCGGTGGACATATTGAACACAGTGTCGCCAGATCAGTTAAATCAAGGGCAATACAGTTTACCACCTCTCTGATGACCAGAGTAATATGTAGAGCAGCGGTGGGCACGGTTGGGGCTCCTCAAACGCTTGCTTCTCCCACCAACCTCTCTTTCATGCAGCGCGCACGTTCGTTGTGTACGCCAATGTCTCGTGTCTTTGTTGCCGTATTGTACCGCGCTTGCTGGAAGGGAACAGAGGGCGCTATGGTGTGGCCGGTTTTGCCACAATTGAGGCAAAATTGCCCATCTCTGATGTAGAGGGACCTCTAGACGATCAATAATATTGTCAATGTAGGTTGACCAATAATATTGAAGCTCCCGTCAATACGCTTCAATAATCTCGTCAATCTAGCTATCAATAAGGCTACAACGCACTGTTGTTTTGAAAAACAGTTGTGTACTCTGCAAGCTATTTCGCCTGTACGACCAGTACGACGTCCGAGTCGAGACTGACGAAATATTGACAATTAAACCTCCTAAACGTCAATGCATGCATCAATATGGCTCCCGTCAATGCGCTTCAATCAAAATATCTATCAATATACTTAAATATATTGACACTGCGTTTGAACCCCTTCTAAACAGTCAATGTGCCTTTTCAATGCGCCTCGTCAATATTATTGATGGACGTATTGACAATATTATTGATCGCCTAGGGCCCCTTTAACACGTTGCGCGGCACGTCACGTGACCACTCTACGGTCTTAGTGGGGGCAGTGATTCCAGGAATGTCAGCTTTTCGCACATGCGTATTCGCGCGTGACATCAGTACTGTACTAATTTCAAATTTTTGAGAGTTCTTTAAGGCCCTGTTTTAAAAATAATGTTTTTCATTCAATATTCACATACTTTCTTTACCTAAAAAAGTTCGGATTATACAGGATAACATAATATAAAATTTTATTTTATTTGACAGAATCTATAAAGAATACCAACATTTGTTGCAAGACAAAAGAAAACTGCCAAGAACCTTTCCAGTATCCAAAATAACAAAAATATATTTTCTAATTATATAAATAAGCAAGTAAATAAAAAATAACGTCCGTTATCTTCAAGTTCGTCTATGGCAGTGCTAGGTCCCGGCACGCCACCTAGACGTTTCTCTTTTTTGCGCGTATACGTTGCTGGATTCCACGCGCGCCGCAGTACGCATGCGCGAAAAGCTGACATTTCTGGCATCACTGAGTGGGGGACGTTGGAGTGTGCTCATGGTAGTGGAATGAAATAGTGGAAGGGGAATAGGAGGAGAGGAAAAAACAACCAGTTTTGGTTGTTTTTGGCATCACTGATTGAACATTTCCTCTAAGACGATGTGACGAGAATTGTGGCACAAAAAATTTAATAACTCAGTTACTAATCATTTCCCGACCTATGTTAATATAACTTTTTTGTCTTCTCTAAGCATTAGGAATCTATTCCTAAAGTTTTTCCCACCATTTATGAAACACTCTGTATTATGTTATACATATAAGATTACGTACTATGTTATGCTGTATTCTGGTATACTCTAAACTTGTATAGAAGCGAATAAGAGACACGATAATAAATAATAATAAATAAAAATAAATAATTAAGATCAGAATAACAGGAGAAAAAAAATGTATAACTTTTCCGTCTGCTCATACTAATTTGAGTAATCACTGTAAGAGGTTTCTTTGAAAGATGGTCGGTGAAAGCAATTAGGCTTGCGTTGCGAACTGGTAGCATTATCGTTGAGACATTAGGGAAGCCATAGGGAATCTGTAAACTGTAGACTCTCGACGCCCATGCATTTATATACATTATCAATAATGCAGAGTCATTTAGAATGGTAGAAATTCAAAGGAAGCAATGTTAGGAAGTCATTTATGAAAGCAGAAATTCGACGAAAATGTATACCCTGCGTCGGTAACTTTATATTACTATGAATGTCTTATAAATAATGTTTAATGTATTTCTCATTTGTACTTCATAAACGCAAGTACAGTAGTATGCAATCGAATGCAACGCAGGGTTGTCTGCTAAAGCTACTTCATCTGCTCAGAAGGAGAATAGGTACACAATCTAAAGGGGACGGATGAAAGAGTAGAAACGGATTCTGAAATATTAACAGTTTGGGGAGCGAAAGCTTCTATGCACGACGTGGCACTGCATTCGCAACGTAAGATACTGCAGATTTTTGAACAATAAATTTTCGAAACTTTATACAATACAACTTGAAATATTAGATTATCCCATAAGCCGTGATGTTTTCTGACGTTAGTTTTACGTAGAAAATAGTACTTAATATCTACATTTATTTTTAACCATTATTGTACAGTGAATTCAAGAAGTGAACACTAAATTTCCCATTCTCGAGAAATTGTCGATATTTGAACTGAGATATTTTCGTTAAAAGAAATAGTACGTTTTTGTTCTATTTTTATTAAAGATTGAAAACCGTCATTTTAACTATCCGTTACTATCCGTAGTTGATATTTTACGACACTTTGATTTTTGAGGAAATTAGTTCGAAGAATGAATGCTATTGAATACAAATGGTTTACTGATCGTAGCTTATATTAAATAATACAAATTTTGTATTAAGGGAATGTTCTGTCCTAGACTGTTATTTCTAGACCTCTTTTGGAATTTTTTGAATGAAATTAAAAGATTGTATTGTAATGATTCTTTGCACATATATTTAAGATTGCTTAGAATACACAATATATTTTTGTCTAGTGAAAATACTTCAAATTGACTGAACTGCACTTCCTTGAACAAGGTCTTTTTCTTAAAAGTGCCTTATTGACTGGCAGGAGTCTAGATTCCATGTGAACATGGCTATGATGTGAACCAAAATATATAAAAAATCTTATTATTCTAAAAAGTGACTGCACTTTAAAATTTGATTTTTGATTTGTTACGTACGGAGATTTCACCTATGTGACTTTTTGAATCTTCTTGAAACCACATGCTGCTCTGGAGAGGTCCGCTGGTTTATCTAAAAAACCAACTCTCCCACGGGCTGCAGCATCTGGGAAATTCTCAGGAATATCCACCCAGACGCACGCCTACCCCCATCAAAATTTCTAGACAATTTTGGGGTATATAAAGGCCACGATTCCACCCACGAATACGCCCAGTTGAAATTCTGTCACGTCGCGTTACATTACGTACAGCAAGTTCGTACAGTCAGTTTAATCACGGTTAACCCCGCATTTCTCAGTACGTCAAAACCGAGAGTAAGGGATTCAGTATCCGCGATTACACGTCACACGAAACAATTGTAAACCCTTTTTAATTATTGAATACACCAGTGGCAGGCACGGGAGGAGCCCCTCAAACGCCTGCTTCTCCCACCAACCTCTCTTTCATGCAGCGCGCACGTTCGTTGCGTACGCTGATGTCTCGTGTCTTCGTTGTCCCATTGTACCGCGCTTGATGGAAGGGGCAGAGGGCGCTACAGTGTTGACGGTTTTGCCTCAATTGAGGCAAAATTGCCCATCTCTGGAATACACTATACTTTATTTTAGAGCATTTAAAATCTCTTAAAATCCATATTCACATCATATTTCTATCCCAGTACTAGTATTCCCACAACGATACACCTTAGCCGCTCAAGGTGTATTAACTTCTATTCAACGATACGAGAGCCGATACCAATTTTCCATTTCCTAAACCACACGGCGACCCAACGGTGAAAGAAAAACACGTCGGCCAGTCGATTGTTCCATAACTTGACAAGGTGGCGATCGGGTGGTGAAATTGTGGCCAGTCCACAAAACCAAGTTTCCAATTATAAAACCTAAGAAAGCCTCGGTCACGCATCACCCGCTTTACCCTCGGCTCATAACAGATTGTTCACGCTATTTTCGTATTTAATATACAGTCACTCCCATTAATATTCGTACAATGTAAAAGGCGATCACGTTTTTAATATTGGATCATGTGACTTGGATTTTTTTTCAGAACTTAGAACAATTAGTTTACTACACGTTGAAAAAAAGAAATTTTGAAAAAATTGTAATTGGTCGGAATTACAAAGAAAATACTAAAAGTTGTTATTTATAACTGTTTTATGTGTGTCCATATTGAAAATTCAACAAATGCGTTTTGTAGATCTGTGTCAACTGTATACACCCTGAATATGTCACCAAAATCGGCAAACGTTGCAATGAGCTACAACTGTTTAAAGATTGTAAAAATTGCAGCTTTTCACAATTTTTGGCCTTAAACTGTAATAAATCGAAGGATTCTTACGTCATTCGATGCCTGTCGCTGTTTTCCATGTAATCCAAATTGGATGAAAATTTGAAAATATATACAATTGATACAGATCTACAAAATGGATGTTTTAAATTTTCAACATAAGCCACATAAAAAAATTGTAAAACACAACTTTTAGTATTTTCTCTGCAATACCGACCAATTGCAATTGCTTTATAATGTCTTTCTCACGTCATGTAGTAAACTAATTATTCTAACATCTCAAAAAAGTCCAAGTCTTCTAACATCTCAAAGGTCCAATATTAAACAAGTTATCGTCTTTTTAGGAATGTACGAATATTAATGGGAGTGACTGTATATGTAGTTAAGAATTATAAAAAATCAAGATTTATTGGAAATTTCGATTCGTTCAATAACGGTAAGTCTACTGAAGATTCTCTCAAACTAAAGTCTACTAGCCAACTAGATTTTGTACATATCGTGTCAACCACATAAGAAAATACGATTTCGAGCAAAACGCGTTTAAAGTTTACTATAACTTCGTCATTCTAACAAATTAAAATAAATCGTTCCACAGACGTTTTTCTGAAAACGTATAAAGCAAAAAAGTATAATAGTTGTTAATAAATGTAAATGCAAAAATCTTGTCATTGAGACTATTTCGAAAAATAACTTGTTTCAGATTGATTGACAGAAAGTAGTAAAATTGACAAGAACAAGCTATAACACTAAGCCACTAACACAGACTAGTATAAGCGGTAAATAATGGACAAACACGATAATAAACTCGCAATAATAGTAGGTAGACAGATGCCACGTCTTTTCAACATCGACTTTCCAGTAAATGAAGACTCATACGATCAAATTTTATTCGCAAATTTATCTCTTCTCTATTTGCGTTAAGATTTTAATACCTACTGGAATCTGTTACGAGCCGTAAATATTATTTAATGTTACAAACAATATTGCAGGCAACGGTGTATATAGAACAAATTGTTCTCTTGAATACAATATCGTAGTGCAACCAATGCATAGCGTTTGGTTTTGCACGTTTTCAACACTTGATTGATTTACAAACAACTATTGATTTAAAAATACTATTTCTCACTTTTTTTGTCGAAAAATAAATAAAATAACGAATTCTTTTTCGAATAGACTTTTAACCAAAAGCATGATCATGTTTTTGTACATAACTACTTTTTACATACATATATTTGTATACATTTTATACAATACACTCAAAACATGCATATACAAAAAGAAACAAGGAACAGAGGCCCGTTGAAAATACATCAATTCAATACTTTTCTACATCCCCATCCTTCGTTATTCTCCAATTCTTGTAATTCCATTTTATTAAATATCATGCTCATATTACTAGATTAAAAAACTTGTATACATATATAATACAATAATTGTATACATATAAGTAGAAGCATTACTAGACTGCAGATTTCATACATTTATAACAAAAATGAATAGATGAAATATAAGACTGTAAAGACATTAGAAATATTCAAGAATATTGTCACACTGTTTTCAATTTATGGAAGTGGTTAAACGACAAAACTCACTTTTGTCTAATTTCTGTATCTCGCACCGAGCTTAGAAAATATTTATTTTGTATGAAGATAGTTAACAAGCTTTCAAAATCAAAATGGTTTTACCATTGATATATGGTGCCTTTCAACTGTTTTATAAATATTGTACTTCAATATAACTTAAAAATTAATCAATCAATTATAAGACTATTTATAATGCCAAGAAATATCTCTATCGGCTCGGCCTGATCTCTAAAATAACGAGGCCGTCTTCCACGCTACAGCAATGCCACCGATAAATCAACGCTGTTTGAAAATGGAGATCATAACCATCAGTAGCCCAAAGCTATAACTTTCCGCGCGCATTAATAAAGTTCAATCCTCAAGACCGCATAAAATTAGGTCACCAGGCTCTACGAGCAGTGTCCGTTCAAAACAGCATAAATTACAATTTCAAACAAACTGTCACTTAAAGGAATCGAGTGATTAACATTTCTGAAGGAGATGTTAAGAGACTTGACAAGCAGACTTAGCAGCTCGGCGCGGCGGTTTCTTTAATCATCAAACGATTACGTCCGTCATGATCATAAATATCATATATCCGGCTGACTCCTCGTACCACGTCCTCCTCTAAAGTCCCGACGCGAAGCTACGATTCCGAAACCTGTGTAAGTTGCAGTTACGCTTCGGTCGATTTCCCGTGTCATCTTCGGGCGCAAGTTGGCAGGTCGCGTGGATCTAGACAATTAACATTCCTGGACTCCCGCGAATCATGATTTGCGAACACGTATCCTCTTCGTTTCGCCCAAAAATCATTGGCTCCTCTTCCACATTCAAGACACCGATATTATTTTAACCGGGATTCATCGAAACCAAGTTCGATCAGCAGTGGCATCGATTGTAATCACCGTTGCCGGTATTTGTTGCAATTAAAGACCTCTTGATGCAAAACATGGGCAAGTCCATTTTTCAGTAATTTTAGGGGAAACTTACACAAGTGTTTTTTTTTGGTAACTATTTAGAAAGTACCACTCATTTCCGATTTTGATGAAATTTAATGTAATAAAAATTGATGTAAATTTTGAACAACTTTTTTCTTTGCCAATATAGGGGGGTCGTTTTAGGTTTTCGAGATATTCACAAAAAACTATTGCTAATACTGTATTGAATTTTCCGTATTGTTGCACGCTCCGTGGCAACGTAAGGCTGTTCCGGTGCGACGTCTGTTTACTTTTTTTTTGTAAACACGTTGTGGGGATGAGAGAAAAAACAGGGTTTCATTCTATAGAGGGTGAGTTTTCAATTTTGAAAGACTACTCCTGAATTTTCGTATGCGTGGTCGGGCAGGCCTAACGGCCGGATCTATCCGCCCCCTCCACGACCTAACCACAACTCATTCTATTCGCATAATATTTGCATTGTAGCTGTCATCCAGAATTTGATTTAGTAATCGAAAAATCATGTGAATAGAATGAGTTATGGTTAGGTCGTGGAGGGTGCGGTGAGGGCCGGCCGTCAGGAAAATCCAAGAGAGAAAATTCAATACAGTATTAGCAATAGTTTTTGCGAATATATCTCGAAAACTAAAAGCGACTCCCTTATATTGGAAAAGCAAAAAGTTGTTCAAAATGTGTAGCTGCATAACATATTTAAATTTCATCAAAATCGGAGACCAGTGGTACTTTCTAAATAGTTACCGTTTTTTTTTTTAGTTCAATTCCGCGTATCATTTATTCCATAATATACAATACTTTAACAGCTTCAGTAGTGTAAGCATTGTTTGCGTGCAACGTAGCGTCTGTCACAGTGACTAAACACAAGAAGTAAAATTTTTTATTAAAGTAAGACTCTTTATACTGGGTTTTAACCTATTTTGAAAGAATAATATGAACCGTTGGAAAAGTTCTAGTGTTCGCAAGAAATGTTCACTTTCTTCGGCTGATTAGTTAAATTTATATTGTTCAAAAGAATATTATAAATAAAAAATCAAACAAACATTCTAGATAGAATCTTTAAAGAAATATGTAAATAAATGAATAAGCTTTGTCTGAAGTTGTTTGCTTTACTAGCGTTTTAGTTATCGCGCGCGCCAGTTTAAAAAATATCTGAAGTTTTAAAGACTTGAAGTAAAAACGCTTGTACTTCAAGACTATCCGTTTACATCCTCAAGAGGTCTAGTCCCATATGTCCAATAGTTATTGCGAAAAGAATTCTTAAATGTCAAATGTTTTCGCTGCAATTCCACAAGAAGCCCCCGTTAATAGTTCTTTAAAAATCAAGAATATGTAAGAATATGTGGACTTGTTAAAGAATAAGTCAATAGCAATAACAGTTTCACTCGTAATCAAACAAATCATCTTGAATTATCCAGGATGCGTCAAAATAACGCTTACACATTTTTAAGCGAATTTTGTTTAAAAAAACAACAAATCGAAAAGCTAACAATACTCTGCCCCATCCTCAGTACAGGGATTAGCAACTCCAAACATTAGCGATGTACATATACTACATGTCCTAATCTCTCAATTCACCTACATGTATGTACTACATATACAACTACATATAATCCTTCGGATTAAGGTAACTTAACTTTAAACAAACCAGCAATCCCAATCTAATATTCTGCAGCTTGGTCACTGGCCTACGCAGATGACTTGGCGATAGTAGCGACTAGGGAACAAGATGCATTTTAAAGGGACAATTAAAGGGAATGATCATAAGAGTGGAAACATATTTGGATAAGAAAGAACTGACGATGAATGCGGAAAACTCAAAAATGTTAGTATTGGCGAAAGCGGGAAGAGTGAAGAAGTCGGAGTGGAAATGGAAAGGAAAGTAGATTGAAGTAGTCAAAGAATTCAATTATTTGGGAGTAAAATTTCAAAGAAATGGTGTTAAACCAGATATGAGGTATAGGGGAAAGGAAATTCAAGTCGGACTTCAGGGCGAGGATGTACATGTTCGACATGCTGGTGATGGGGGTGCTGATGTACGGAGTGGAACTATGGGGATACAGAGAGAGGGAAGAGGTGGAAAGAGTCGATTTCAAGTACATCAAATGGATACTCGGCCTGGACATCCATACACCAGAATATACATATAGTACTGGGAGAAACGAAAAGGAAAAAGATAAGGGTAAAGGCGGGTCAGAGGGCATGGAAATTCGAAGAAGAAGTAAAAAAGACAGACGGACGGAAAATTTTAAGACAATGTATAGAAGAGAAAGAAAAGGGAATAGTAAAAGGAAAAAGTGCTAAGGATAGGGAACACTAATTGAAAAGAAGGGTGACGGAGAGGGTGAGGGAGAGGGAGGGGGAGAGGGAGAGAGAGAGAGAGGGAGGGAGAGAGAGAGAGAGAGAGAGAGAGAATAATAAGAATGTGTGAGTGATATAACACTGAAAATCTGAAGTAAATATATTATTATTAATATTCTGCAGCTTGGTACAAAGACAAACTTGCGGAACACGTGTTCAACGTAATAAATCAGTGCATAATTGAATTACGAAAGTAAAATTATAAGAGAAACATAAATTCAAACATTAAGTACTCATTAGAAGGATTAATTACAATACGAGGTAAAATAAATTTATACTTCAATATCTTCCTTTTAATATACAAAGATAAGATAAAATTAAAATAAAATCATTAAGTAGAAGTGGTTTTTATTTTATCACAGTTATCTGCATTTGCAATGAGTCACGAATTAAATCATTAAAATTAGTACGTATTTATTGTATTTACAACCGAACGAATTTAGTTACAACCCAATAATTTCTATTGCGGTTAATGTTTAAAATCATTAAACTTCATTTTGGCGCAGTACAATTAGCTCCAAAACGTGGACGAAAGTCATATCTTAGTTAGTTATAATATCATTCGTTGGAAACGTTGTTAATAACAATTGTTAGCCACTTGATTATGATGTTTTCACTTTGCACTATAATTTAGTGAATTTTAATATTGATACATTAATGTTCAGTAGCATTTGTTTTACGACAGTCGTTCTTAACCTTCAAACGGCAGACTTTTTTTCGAATTGCTTCAAAATATATTGTTAAGGGTACTTCTTGTAACCACTTTAGTGTTTCTGTTATTCCCAGTGCAACAGTTCATTCATTTAGTTAGAGCCCCCGCAGACTGTAGACTTTCTATCGGCGGATAGGTTGGTCGGGTTGGTCTGTTAGTGCGCAATTAAATAGACGGGTTGGTGGTGAGTGCGCAGACCAGCCTACAGTCGGCCGATTGCTCTCGAAAAATTTGCTAGTTGGCGGCTCTTGAATAGAGCGGTCGCATAATGAAAGTTAATAGAATATTGTCCAGAAATGTTATTATTGCTTTTATACAACGGAGGAGAAGGATCAAGAAGAGAAACCGAGAGTATTGGTCGCATCCCATCCACAGTGATAGATTTATCGGTATTATATTATAGAAGTATCGGCCAAGTCATGAAAAAAACAATCGGCAAGTGTGCGCGCGCCGCTTGAGCGCCATACTGATTAGCGGTTGGCCGATAGTTCGCCAATAGTTTATTTATTTATTGCTTTAAACGAAGTGGTTTATATAGCAAGTACAGTATTATTACATTTGACTTACATTAAATATGTTTACATTGTTTCTAAATTCTAACGGAACATTGTTTAAGAAAATTATAAATTATTTTCAGTTCTTTTATATCAGGTTTACATAAGAAGGAACTAATACAAAGAGGGAAACAGTACTTGCTTTTGAGGAGCTTTGTTTCCAATGTATTATGTTCATTTTCACAGTCTGGGCATTGCCATATAACATGATTTAGGTCTTGGAGTTCTGCTCCGCATTGGCAAGCACTGTTAGCTATAAAGTTAACCCTTGTTTGAATACAATCGTGTAGCCCATCAAACTATCGGCTAATAGAAAGTCTGCAGTCTGCGGGGGCTCTAACTGTGAGAAATTGAGTGACATAAATGACTATTTTGATAGTGAAGGGTCAAAGTAGACCCAGGCACCGCCGTCAGAGGGTTAAGCAATTCAATAGTGTCAATCACTGGTAACCATCGCAGCATTCAACACACAGTGCGTAATAAAAACTTGGATACATTTGCATTTTTGTTCTTAACTTCGAAATTATATGATTGATTAAGCTGAAACTTATCTCAATATCTAAATAGTAGAGATACTGGGAAATATTGCTGCAAAATTGTTTTTAGTCTATTGCTTTATTCTTGCACAGTAAACATTTATGTGATTTTTCACCATTTTTAACCGTAACAAAATAATAGATCCACTTGCTCAAGTGACTTAATTATAATGCTACAATGTACATTTAACTATACAGTGTCTAAAGTAACAACAATCTGACAGTGTGAAACTCTGTATGCTGTTGAATGTTTTTTGCCGAAATGGTTTGTCGCCAACAAAAAAACGATAGCATGCCAGTCGACGTAAGACAGCAACATAAGAAAGTTCAATTTAATCAATATTATTGCGTTGTTTCGTTTAATTACTGGCAATCTCGGTTAGTGCCTAGTCGTTAGAAATCTTCCTCTCATTTAGACACTGCTTAACTAATATTTAATTGAATATGTGCAGAAAAACAGGTTCATCTGAATATGAAAAGGACAAATTCTGGCATTTAAAAAAAGCAGTTTAAGCAATTGCGAAATTTCTCGTCATCTTGGATGATATCATCTTATAAACAAGTTTATGAAGAACAGCGATGAATAAGGCACCAACAAGTCATTGGGAAGCCCACTACTGCTAACAACGTATGAAAAGAATGATGCGTAAATTCGATAAAGACATCGATGCGTTTACACAATGAAATTGCAGTTCAAACTTCACACATGACGATTTGGCGTACTCTGAAAGAGTCACCACATCTTTTACCGCACTTTCGTCGTTTTACGTCAGCTAGTTTAAGATTTACGTACGACCATGCAACTGTCCATGTTTCCGCAAGCACTATGCAGTGGTATAAAAAAGAATCAACACTATTATCTGGACACTATAGAGTGTACGTGATGTGTATCATGATTTCCGGCAGTATAATATGTACAGTTTCTAAATTGAAAACGGCAATACTGGAAATTTCGAATCGCGGTACTCCTGAATAATTCTAATGTCTAAGTACGTGTGACAAACAGAATAAGTTTATCAATAAAAAAGTTACAGAAAATCTATAAATTATTGTAGACATTTATTCTTGTACTTTATGTTTACGTTTGTTAAGATTTTGAAATTGTGTTTAAGAGTTTCAGATTTTAAAGTTATTTAAAAAATTTTTAAGTTTTTTAAATCTATTAATCTTCCAAGTTTAAGTTTACGTTCCACATTTTATAAATTTGCCAAGTTTAGGTTTTAATTTCTTAATCTTTCGGTTCCTCTGCAAGTGGATTTATCATTTTGTTAAAGTTAAAATTTGGAAAAGACCACAAAAATGTTTACTGTGTAAAAACGAGACACTATACTATGCAAAATCTTTATAGCAATAGTTGATAGTGTTTTTACTAAAGACTGAGGTAAATTTCCTTTAAATTGATTAGATAATTTCGAAGTTGAGAACGAAAATGCAAATGGATCTATATTATAAAACGATCACGTCTTTTCTGCATTTCTCTGCAAGTTTGACCTTGAATGACCTTGAGTCTAGGTAATTGAACTCACTATCTTAAAACGCACTATTTGATGGTGGATAAAACTGGTTTAACTGCGTTTTGGAGAACTCTTTTTTTCAAGTTTTTTTTTATACAATCTTATAGATTTCGACGAGAAAACACCGAAAATGAAAATCTTATTATGCGGAATTCATTGGTTAAAAAGTTATACGCGTATAAACTTGAACACCTTTAAGCCTTTTTGACAAGTTAAAGCGCTGCCATATTGATATATTTGCTAGATGATACACATAAAATGGACTAAATACTTCCGAACAGATCCGTTAGATGGCAGCACAAACACATACATAATACATAATAATAACACATTTACTAAATCAAAATGCGAAACATTATACCATGGTCGGGCCGGCCTTCTCCGCTCCCACGACGACCTAACCCCAAACCATCTTGGACTGTATCTTCTTTCTGAAATCCTGTATGTGATTCTGTATATTTTAATTACTAGACGCCGAAAACGACCGATTCCATGATTATTGTTATAAATATTCATTTCGCACCGATGAGTACAACATTTTTTAAATTTCCGCAACAATCCACAATCCTGAGCCCAAGTAATTGCTTCTTCTTTACGACTTGGCATGTCTCTAAAGTTAAAATTTCTAATACTTGAACTGGCCATTTCAAAATCAATAATAAACTTATTAATAATTAATTTGTGAAAAACACTTGAAATTGCTTATGTTTACAAAATATACGTAACCACTGAATTGCCATTTAGCGCATACGCTCAGTACTATTTAGCCGATCCCGCAAATATACCATACTATCTAACACATGCGCTGAACACTCACGATCTATCCAGCGCATGCGCCGAACAGACCTACCTACCTCTACCACTCAACGAATATCCAATATGGCGACGCTCTAACCTGTCAAAAACCCTTAAAACTCCCCTTCCTTACACGCGTATAACTTATAAGCCAGTGAATTCCTAACAACCATACACACATTTTCGGAATGTCTTCATCGATATCTACAGGATCACATAAAAAAAGGTTCAAAAAAGTTAAGAACACGGAGTTCTCCAAAACGCAGTCGAGTCAAACATATCATTCCATTTAAAAAAAAAAAGTTGACCTGCACCTCACCTTGGAGTATACACCGGGAAAATTAAAAGTCCCATTACATGATGTCCCCTCGGTACTGAACAACTTTCATCTGAAACATTTTTGCGTATAATCAATATTTTTGGAGATATCCGTCTGTAACGCTTTATAATTTCCATATACATATATGCAACAGGGTTACAGTTCTACACACATTTACCGCTCTTCTTATACTGCCTCCTCGTCTCCGCCTTTCTTATCCTAACCTTATTTTAACTTAAAACTAACTTAGTACACTAACGCATTACAAAATAAGTCTTAAAACTTAACTTAAAAAAACTATACCTAAATTATGCCCATTTTTGTTTACACGCACACACACGCACACACACCCTTTCGTAACCATGGACCTCCTCTTCCGGTCGTTCATCATTCACCCCAATCCTTACCACATCACTCCTTCTCGTTCTTCCCTTTGAAAACAAAATGTTTTTGCAGTTTTTATGATTAAATATTAATCTATTTTCATGCAAACTCGTATGTGTGTTCTGTAAATCAAAATATCGGATACTATTTTCATGAAAATAGATTAATATTTAGTAACAAAAGTTGCAAAAACATTTCTTTCAAAACACGTAATTTGAAAAAAAAATTTCTACACACTCTCGAGATATTTAAAAAAATGTACTTTCGATCCCCAACTTTGAGGGTTGGTTTCACCCCTTCAACAAGGATCGTTGCCGATAAAAAAGAATTCGTGTCAAATATTTTTCCGAGAACTAGGCATGAGATCATTAAAATTGGTGTGCCTGAGTTGGGTATGTTCCTTTGTAAGAAACTAGTGGTATCGGTAACCGGTATTCTCGATGCGCAGACAACGGACGTTGCCTCGGCTGGCGAGATGGTGTCAACAAACCGTACCAGTGGATTCACTACAACGAAACTCTGCTCAGGGCGAAGAACTTCGGCTCGGGGCTAGTGACTCTTGGCCTTGCACCGGGTTCTCACACCCTCGTAGGCCTTTACAGCCAAAACTGCCCTGAATGGATCCTCACCGAGCAAGCCTGCTACACGTACTCCCTCGTGATCGTTCCCCTATACGACACGCTGGGCCCTGATGCTTGTGCCTTCATCATCAATCAGGCTGAAATCAACCTGGTCGTCTGCGAGAATGATAAGAAATGTAATTTACTGCTTGACAAAGCGCCAAGGTACGTTCAGTTTGATTTTACTATTCAATGCTTAATGACGCACAGTCCAAGTGACGTTGAAGGTCTTCATGTTCACTTTTGACAACTTACACTAACCCTTCAAAGATGACACACAGTGGGACGAAACGATTTGACACACATGAAAAATCTGTAATGTTGCTTCTGCTTTATATACTTCCACGAATTTTTGAGTAGTTAATCATTACATTCTAGCCTTTATGTTTCGTTAATTTTAGCGGTATTAATGGACCGAGTATCCAGATATTCACTTTATTATCAGATATTCACTTTCTAAGACCTGAATCATATCATATGACAATGCCCAAATTACGATAACGAACGTAATATGTTACAAACAAAGCTTCTATAAATATATTATACAGAAAGCACACAATATATTGCCACGATACTTGAATGATGACTGATGACACGTTCAGAAACGCACATAAATAGAATTATATGCAGAATAGTGTTTTGTTTCTCGGCCCTCAAGTAGTAGCGAGAATAAAAAAACATGGAGTGCGAGTAGACAACAGACCGCAATAGTTTACTTCAATGGCCATTTTCTTAAAAAGTAGTCATTTAGACCACTAAATACAGTTCAATTATATGGTATTTAGTGTTATTTTAATCAGAAAAATGCAACAAATAAGTTGGTGAAAGTTCCATAAATAAATTAATGAATAATGAAGAAGCTTTGTAGTTGGATTAGTAGTGGTCTCACAACGATATACTCGACCCGTATTGTGTTACACTTCTCGGCGACTGAGGCCTCTCGAGCTTCACGGCCTCTAGCAGGATATACCACGCGGAAGTGGGGATTGTTTTGGAACAGATATCGCCCAGATATGTGGGACAGTTATCGATAAAATACTGTATATCGAAAATGCTAAATAGCAATGTGTTTACATATATTCCAAGGAACTATAACAATTGTATATGGTAATAATACTAGGCTTTTATAATTAGTAGACTGCATGTTCCAATGTGATTTTCATTTTCGTATAATTAAAATAATTTTATTAATGGCTTGGTAAAGTTAGTTTCTTGAAAGGTTTCACTATTTAAAAGAATGTTAATTTGCATCTTAAAATAGTGATACATATATTTAGTAAACATTGCAAAATACAGTTTAAAACAATAGAAAAATTAAAAGTGTTGAATAATATCAATATATTATAATTACCTTGTTAAAATGATTAGAAAAAGAAATTTTTATTTAATTCCTGTTTTTTGCACTGAATGCAGAATATGTTTATGTTGCATAATGATCCACACTCTTGTAATAATCAGTTGAAGATAAGGCAATAGTGGTACTTTTGCCAATATAGCGTCGAAAATAGCATCGACTGTTTTGAGATTAAACAATAGTTTATTTATGAAGGTCATGCGTAATTCTAGTGTCGTAATAAAAGTAAATAACAAAGTAATTCAACGTAATGTCGAATGGAAGGTACTATAAATTATAATCTTGATCATATGGTATCTTGATTTCTGGTATGTTGGTGTGGCAGAGTGCCACGAATGCGTGCGTATGTATACTTTTCTGTACTTCGTCGCATGTACAGTCGTATACAAATCTCACGTGATATTCGAGTCAAATTTAAATACTCCCGTGCAATGTCCTGAAGTGTTTGAACCAAAATAACTTCAACTTTTTATCGTCAATGTTACGTAGAAGACATAAAGTACCTGTTCAAATTTCAAACACGATGACGTACTCTCAACAAGATCATTATTCGATAAATTAACTAAATCGAAATACTAAAATCATCAGTAGACTGCGGATGTTGATGCAAAATAAAAATTGTTATCATCAATTACAAGAAACAAGAACCAAATATATCATTTCTCCTTCATTGATTTGAATAAGCTAAAACTAACACATCGATATTCTTAATTTCATGCAATATGTCCACTGCTTTAACCAGTTAGCTGTGTAGCTCGAATTTATATGTGGCTGCTAAAAATGTTTGAAAACCTTATTTATCACATTGACCTCTCGTCAATTTCTTTGTTTCGTTTCTTTACTTCGTCTTTGACATGAAAAATTCTAAAATGTCGACGAATTAATAATGTGTTTTAATTTTCACTACAAATAAATAGCAAGCAATTAATTTTATTCCATGACGAGTATACTCGATAAAAACAGCTAACTGGTTAAATTGCACCTACTCATTTTTGTCATAAAGGCTTAAAATTATCAGTCAAATCATCAGTTAAATTAACCCTTTAACATACACCTTTATAACCAGTGTTATGCAAAATATTATAGCATTTGAAAACAATTATTTTTAGTATTTTCATTATTTCCTAAACTGTATTGTATTAAACAATTACTTACCTTGACTATTTAAAATATTTATTTGATTTACCAAGTAAATGTGCACGAACGAAATCGTCTTTACAAGATATCTGTGGATATGTTTTGGCATTAATAATTAAGCTTATACATCGTAGTGTGGGTTTAAAAACGTGAAATCTTAGTCGCAATAAATAGTTTTCTCTGATATGTCCCAAAAAAATTTTATTTCGAATAATTACTTCTAACATATGGCAATAACTACGTCCATCTTGAATGTTTTCGTTATTTGTAATAATATAAAAAATGATGTATACAAAACTTGCATGGTATCGGTGGGGAAATATTGTGATGTATACATTTTTTATGTGGGTTGCGGCATAGGGGAGATTTCAAAGTCATCTCCATTTTTTATAAATGGAATACTGTGTGTGTGTGTGTTTTTTTTTATCGCGATGTGATCATCGATATTGAGACGATTTTAGTCAGCTCTTTATTTGAAACGCGTATATCCAGCTCCGCTTGTAACATAAATATGCAAGTTTAATTTAAAAATAACAATTATTCACAATTTAGTTTTAATACGGAGAAGATGATCTATATTCAATACTCACATAAACAATAAGGGGTGTTTAGTATGAGGAATTGAACAGGAAAAGACTGGTCATATCGATTAAATATTAACAAGTCTAAGAATTTGATTCGAAACTCACTTGAACATTAATAGCTGAATATGATGAAGAATGTGAGAAGCAAATAAATACCTACAATGTAAATACACGTTTTACGTCAAAATATGTATATAGCAACTCATGTTCTTAAAGCATGTTAGATGGGATTAACAACTCGAAACATTAATCTCGTAATCTTAGTTAGTCCACTGCTGTTGAGCGATATCGTCGAATTTATTTCTCTAAAACTTAAAAATAAACAATCCGCCAGACGCAGGCTAAAAATAAGTTATCTATTTTTATGCGTTGAGCAAATTTGTACGTTAACCCGTTTGATGTTTATATGTATATTGTCGGATGTTGACGCGAGCTAACAAAAATTTCTACGTCGTTCCTAGATCAGAATTTATATGAAATACTCAACCGTTAAGAGTCGAAGAAACTGTACACTTTTTAACATAATAAAGTGATTTGTTAGTAAACATTTAATTACAATTACATAGCGTTAGATTGTTAATCATAAATTGATTGTCAATCACAAGTAAACTTATATGAAATTTATTCTTTCTCATCAGCTCACTCCATTTATTCTAACATACAGTGGGTGTAAAAAGTATTCATACACCTTTAAAAATCAAATTACTTTTTTAAAATTAGATCAAACGACTTCAGTTCTTTTGAGGCGTTAAAAGGATTAGTTTACTAGGTAATGTGTAAATAATGTTTTGTAAAAATTGCTATTGGTCGAAACTGCAGAAAAAAGTAAAGGTCACAATTTTTAACTTCTTTATCTTTGCCTATAATGAAAATTTAAAATACGCCTTTCGTAGATCTACGTAAGTTAAATAAGAAAGTCGAAGATTTTCGGTCTTCCCTGGGAATTTTGTCCTTATATAATCACCTTTAAATGTTTGTAACTCATAACAACGTTAACCGATTTCGACGAAACTTTGTTCATATGCATAACCTACTTAGACCTATAAAATGCGTCTTTTAAATTTTTATTACAGGCACAGAAAAGAAAGTTAAAAATTGTGATCATTACTATTTTCGTCGCAATTCCGACCAATAGCAATTTTTAGAAAACAATTATTTACACGCTACCTAGTAAACTTATGCGTCTGACATCTCAAAATAATTGAAGTCGTTTGATCCAATTCTAAAAAAGTTATTCGATTTTTAAAGGTGTACGAATACTTTGTACACTCACCGTATGTATTTCATTACAATATGAAAACTGTAATGTGCAATGTTGCACTATAATGTACAACTGTCATGCAGTACTCTATTGTTTTTAAATGTGATATTTTCGCAAACAATTTATTTCTTAATGTTAATGAATGGGAGTTATGCTTGTCCCAAATGATTGCTTTTCATTTAGTATAGGTGGTCAATCATGATCACAAAGACCTTTAACGTCATTTTAAATGAAGGATGTATGGGGATTAATGATGAGTAGATTGTGGATCCTTATGCAAAATATAAATTTTCAGCATCAGTTGCAAAAAACAGGTGTTCAATAACTTCTTCTTTAGTAATTATGAAACGTTGATTTCAAGACAGCCGCGTTCTTAAATTCATCTGATATTTTTACCACTTTGTATGTACGCTGGGTAATCAAATTAAATATGTACGGAAGTACGAAAAATATATTTATTGTCCTTGTGATGGATAATGTTGCCTACAGTATTGCGAAATGCATATTTCTAGTTTGCAAACGTCGATACTCCGTAAAAGTGTTGTAAGAATTTAGTGTAACTATACTGCTATTTAAAAATTGATTATTTTTATGTCAACTCGTCAATGTATGCTAGTGGTGTTAATAATTTGATCACCCAGTGTATAAAAGATTTTGTAGGCATGCAATTTGTCAGTAATGAATGTTATATTTAATTTTAATCTCAGAGTCACGGAAAATATACGTTTACAGAAGTTCATTAAATTATTAGAGCTACAGTTCTAAATATATATTTATTGCCCTTACGACGAATAATGTTGCCGATAGTATTGTTTAGTACTTCATAAAATACTCTATATTGTAGCGCGCGACCTTTAAGCTACCCCGCGCGCCCACCAGAGTAGCGCCCCGGTCGCACAGTGTTGGGATATGGAGCAAGATTTCACGCGCATGCGCGGCCAAAACAGTAATGTATCTATATCATGATGACAGAGCTAGTGGAGCCCTGAGACAGTAATATTGGCGGGAATATGTCGAAACAATCTGTTCCGGACAAAAAGACTTCAGGACGTGTCCTACGAGTTACAAAATATAGACAAATACACATGTTATACATTCATTTTTCAGAATCAAATCATACCAATTTTTTAAAATTCTGCTGGGTGCTCAAGGTACCCAATTTTATCGAGAATCTTACTTTACCGAGGCTGAAATCGCTGCGCATGCGCGTGAAATCTTACACCATATCCCAACACTGCGGTCACACTCGCGCTACCTTCGCGTTATGGGAACTTTCCCCTACCCACGATGTTCGACCACCCACGCATAAGATACATAGCTTAATGGTCTAATTGTAAGATATATAGGATAAAAAGGCACTGACTCATTAAGAACCGTCGTGAAGCTTCATCGCCACCGTTCGAACCAGGACGCACTCAATTCAACTAGAAACCTCAACGCGACACCCAGCCTCAACCGCTTCTAATCCACCAGAAAAAAGAAACCGCGTTCTGGACCCACGAAAACTGAACCCACCGGCTCGCCCTGTATAATTTCCTCAACTCTTCGCTCTGACAAGCCGCTCCCTTGTATGGACAGCTAACCGGACGATAGTTTGACAGAAAGACTTTGCTTCAAGTCGCTCCCCGTGCGGACCAATTGGACAGAGCTCGAGTCGCGCCATATCTTTCAGGACAAACCCGTCCGTTACGTTAGACGTTTTCTCGGATTCGCGGCCTAAACGATTTACCTAAACTGAAGTTTGTGTAAAGTTTTATAATATAAATAATAAGAATTACGATTAGATACCATTTAAAAATTGATTTTTTAAATGTAAACTCATCAATTTATGTGTAAGTGGCTCTAATAATTCTATCACACACTGTATTTTATTTGCTTATATTTATCATAAATGAAATATGTACATGTCCATTTTTACATTTTATAGACAAATTATAAATATGAAATATATATAAAAAAATACAGATATGCAAATATACACACACACATATATATATATATATATATATATATATATATATATATATATATATATAATACAGAATAATGTATACATATATTGTATAAAAATATAAATTGCTCTCGCGTTCTTCTTCTTCGGCTTCACTGAGATTAGGTATATCCAGCAATTGAAAAACATCTGTATATAGATAGCACACGACGCACAGTCGTGTATTTGCCCGACTTGAGCGGCCAAAATTCAATTTTAAAAATTTTACATAAATTGTAAAATTTTTGTTGCTTGAGTTAATTGAATATCTGAGGAACAATCTCCCATCATTTATTTTCCCATTCATGTATCCATTAAGTACTGAAATTTGTCGGAAGTTTGATATTCTGTTATCACGCTGTCGAATTCAACGAATTCACCTATTAGTAATTTTTACCTTATTTACATAAATTAAATAGATTTTTGTTTTATAGGAGTTTTTTTAGCTAAGTATAGGGTATACTTTTAAGCGAAATTCACTTTTGTACTGTATACATTTTTGTGGTTATTAATATTTAAAGATAACCAATGATTCATTCACCTTTTTTATGATTCTAAGACTTTGGTAATAATTTTGTTATACTTCAAGGTGAGTTCCGGTGTTCATTTCTGTATCATTGTATTCTTTGAAGTTTTATGATTAAGATGCAAGAAACATTGGTTCCGACAATGTCCGACTACGTGTTTTATAGTTGATTTATGAAAAAGTGGCCATCGCGCGCTGATCTTCGTTTGATGTTCTTCTGATCTTTGTTCTTCTCCAGTAGATGGATGTTCAAAAGATAGAATCAATTCCAATGTCTCGCTTAAAAAGGGGTTTGATTTTTTCTTTCTAATCTGTCTCATACTGGATATCAGAGGATCGGAAGTAATTAAAAGTCTATTGAGCACGTCTGTATTACATGCTTTCCTACAACAGTTTTGTGCATTATTTTCTCTGTAACGGCGAAAGTGTTTGTTTCTTGCCTCGGCTGCTTCTTCTGACAGTTTTCCTATGGGTAAAATAACATTTTCAATAATTAATGGTGCGTGGATTACTATTTTATGCATAGTGTATGTTCCAAATTTATTTAAATCTATTTTGTAACCGTTTCAAATTATTTCTAATATGACTCTAAGTCTATATATTAATTTCACGTGAATCCCAGTAATGGTAGATGATAATAGATGGTTTAAGAAAAACCTACGTCTGGTGTGCCCGTCGTTTGTATTGCCGAGACCATCAATAGTAAGTCCTATTTGTGCTTTAAACTCCTGTTGTATGACTTTCTTTCTTTCCGCGACTTTCTTTCTTCATTTGAGCGTATTTGCCATTTCCGAATGTGTAATTTATAGGATCAATGTATATTTAAAAAACATCATTCTTTGTAATAAGTATTTTAAAAAGATATTTTAAATGTAAATGATTATATTTTTCGATAGTGTACATAAAAAAAACGTATAACGTAAAAATATTGATTATGCTTTGTAATAACTATTTTGAAAAAATATTTTAAATGTAAATGATTACACTTTCCGATAGTGTACATGAACATACAAACAAATACGTTAAAATATTGATTATAATCTGCAGTACATGATTGAAAAATAACTACAAACTTTACAATCTGATACGCTCCTCTTTGTGGACAGATTTTGCACTCAAAACATCCATTTTAGTAAAAACGGTATATAGTACGAAAAGTAGAAATCTCAAAATGGTTGCTTTTTCATCAACTTTGAATAAATTTTAGCAAAGTTAAAGCAGTTTAAATATTGAGCGAATTTTGAAATAGCTTTGGCCGCTCAAGTCGTGAAAATACCCCACTGTGCGATGTCTTAAAGACGTCCATTTTACGTCTTTAAAATATCTTACAGACGTCTATGTTGGTTATTGTTAACAGAGTCAGGTTGGATAACGAATGGAATAAAGATCAGAGTGTACTCCGTATGTAACGTTTATTTTGAACTGTATTTGAACGTGTGTGTGTGTGTGTGTGTGTAAACCGTACACGGCAGTGCGACTTTCTTTGTCGAGGGTCGGTATGGGACTAGACCGCGTGTCTACAGAAAACACGGACGTCCAAGACAATACAAATGAATACACATGAACACACATGCGTGTTTACTCATTTTGACCGTTATACGTATTCCAACAGTCTAAAAGACGTAAAGTGGACGTCTTAAAGACGTCTGTAAGACCTTTACAAGACGTCTTAAATACGTTTTTAAGACGTACGGTTTAGTAACATTTCCCGTTCGGAAGACGTCCGTAGGACGTTCCCAGGACATTCAGACGTCTTAAATGTCCAAAACCAGACGTCTTTAAGACGTCTTTGTGCTATCTGGGATAGGATATCTTTCTCCTTTCCGCGTCTTCCTCATACTGCTTATGTATAGGTCTGATGACACGAGTAAATTGTGAAAAATATCCTCCATGATTTTTTGTCTAAAAAATTGTCTAGGATGATTTTATCGAAATTATTTAATATTCTTGATTCGAGAATCTTGAGCCTCATCTCCTAACTTCTCTTTCTCCTACGAGTTACGAAAGTCCCGTTTCACTACTAGCGCGGACAGTAAGAAAATTAAAGATAATTCAAAAAGTCGCAAATTCTCGCAGGTAAATGAAACAGAATCATGTTCAGTAACCTCCAAAGTTTCTTTTAAACAACAAACGATCGCTTGATCTCGATTGATGGATTTCACGATGGACACTATTTCATTAGAGAAACATAAAATTTAGATACATATCGTATTCTTAATTGCCACAGCTTTAATAAATAGCATAGAGCAATAAAACCAAGATAAATATTAATTTAGAACATAATTAAGTAATATAAACAGTGGTAGGCAAACCCATATAGCTGATAATAAATCGCACAGCTATTTTTAAGGATGGTTGGATAACCCAATATTACTCGCATATCTCTGACAGCATTGAACTTTAAGTATTGCAATTAAGGGCAAAACATGCCTTGTTAGTTTATAAATAAAGTACGCTATACAAATTTCTCAAATTTAGGAAAACTCTTTTTCTATCGTTGTCCTCGAATTCGGGCGTATTCGCCACTGTGCGGCTTGCCAAAACTTTCTCGATCGACTGTAATCATGTTTGTTTCTGATAGATGCCTAAGAAAACTGGTAGTGATAAAAGAAGCGCGGCAAACGACGAATCAGAGGGCGAAGAACCGTGGCATCGAGCTGCTAAGGTTCGAGGACGTGGAGAAACTCGGCGCGCAAAAGAACCATCCGGAGGTGCCACCTAACGTGAACGATATCTGCACGATATGCTACACTTCCGGTACCACCGGAAACCCGAAGGGCGTGATGCTGTCGCATCAGAACGTGATGGCCGGTGTCTGTGCAGTTCTGCTGCAGCTGGGCGAGCAGAAGCCCTCGTACAAGGACACGATGATCAGCTTCTTACCTCTGGCACACATGTTGGAACGATGCTGCGAGAACGGCATGTACATGGTGGGCGGGTCCGTGGGCTTTTACAGCGGTGACATCAAAACATTAGCCGAAGATATGAAAGCCTTGAGGCCTACCGTCATGCCAGCGGTCCCGAGGCTCTTGAATCGAATGTACGACAAGGTGAGTGCTGCACTTACGAAATCAAACAGCCTTCCCAAACCCGCCTTCTGCCCTCCCCGACTACGTATGTATGTATTCTAATCTGCCCGACCACCTGGCGTGCGAATATTCTCGCTCGGAAATCGAAGTACTTTCTTTAGGCACGCGCGCTGGCAAAACAAAGGCGATTCGATGCTGTTGGACAGGCCTGAGAAATAGTAGTAGAAACACTTTGATTTAACACGTTAAACGCGGCGTAATTTTGTCTCGCTCTCCATTTCACTTTTTATTTAATTAAATACAAAAATACGACTGTGCATAAGCAAAATACCCTCGTACCCCATTTCTGTTTAACCCTTTTCAATCGAATCTGTTAAGGCAGTGTGAACATTTTTTTTATTGTTGTGACAATGTGGATTATATATTATATATTGTTTTGTAAATTCGATGATGCCAGTCCTCGGGGTTTGACATAGCGTTTAATTGTGTTAAACAAGATGGTAAACCAAGATTTATTTTATTCCTGACTTAGCACTAGTCTTACCAATTACACACCGGCTCCGGAGCACTTGAACCACCATGCAGCCAAAACTGAATTGTTATTTTTTGTACAATTGACCCTTCAGGGACGACGATGGATTATGGATTATCAGTTTGCGTCCATGTGGTCGACGCTATACATATAATATTACAGATTTTACAATAATTTGATACAACAGGTTGTGGTTAGAAGTCGACGAACAATAACGTATACGCACAATTGCAGTCGCGATGAGGAAACCATTTTAATATATTGACAAATTACGAGATGACACAAACGCACGTACATCTCGCTAAACATAAAAATAGAAGGCGGGGACGTAAAACAAGATAACTATGATTAATGTTTAAGAAGAACGACAGAGACGCTATGCGCGAATATTAAAAACATCGTTTCCTCAAAACAGGGAGCTGATTGAAAATTCCATGAATTCCATCATGATCTCTAAATGATTTAGAATTTAGACTTTCCAATGTTTTCGTTACCTATCTTCAAATTCTAGAGAGCGAACAATAATGCATGAGAACATGTCGCATCTAATAATCTGACCTTTTGTAATCAATTTTGAAATATTGCTCAGTCAGTACAGCGTACTGATGTCAAGTCCGAGGGGTTAAAAATATATTTTCTAGAGGACAACCAATTCAATTTTCACAGAAACGAAAGTAATTGTGTTGCAAAAATTTGTGAATATTTTCAATGTCTTATGTATTTTTTATTTCATTCTTGTCTCAAATAATTTTTATATATTAATTTAGACAGAAAATGCTAATTGCTATTTCTGAATGTCGAGTTTACTCTTCGTAACACAAAGCATTGCCATTTCTATGCGACGAGCGCACTCGTCATATACAGCTAAGAGGTTAAATGACCTCCCAAGGTCAAGTAGACCCAAATTCATAAATAATATAATATAGATAGTCCATAGTTAAATAAAAATATCATTCACTTCGTATTCATTAAAAGCAATGTATTATTTCATATTTCTACGTTTTTCAAACTTTTACGATTTACTTATAATAGTGAATATTATTTCTATTCTTCTGGTGAAATTAATAACAATTTATTAATCTTACATGTGTAGTCTGTACACATTATAAAATGAAAGGTTTAACGAATCGCAATGCTAGCATGCTAGCGAATAAAATTAATTTCTCATACAACGATCGTACCAAATTAACAGTAACTAATGGTTTGTGAGAAAGCAGTTTGGTAGTCATAAACACGTTATAGAGTGATGAGTATCTAATTTTATTGTAGAATCGTAATAGGTGTCTGTAGCGAAGTAAGGAGAACAAGGAAATGGGGTACTATGATTTTACCACTGCAAGAAACAAAACCTTCACCAGTGATTTCAAGAATTTTATATTGGAATACTTAGTCAACATAATTATTCGATAAGTTAAATGTTTAGTCATTAATTTAAAAAAAAGTATAACAATAGTGACCTTGACCTTGAAAATCATGATCGACATTTTTGCAAGGACTTTTTTTACAAATCTCCACCAATACAGTGGTATAGAATCACGCTACGGCCGGCTTTACACTTAGTTGTCAAACTAATTATTATTTTAATTGTATGCTCGGACTAAAAGAAAAGTGAACAATCATTCTTCCTTAACCATTAGCCTATTACCATACGTATGCTTCATTCTAATGTTTGTTTTCTAGCACTGCTGTAGTCAGATGTTGGACTTCTGGTTCCTAATAATATTGCTAGAGAACAATGATTGCAAACATTGTTAGCTAACATTGCCCGCGCCAATGTTTATCAAACATTCGTACTTGAAGAACACAATTACCGTATAACGTTAGTATTATAGAAATAGTTTTATAATTGTACGAAGATAATGACAAATCTTTTTCCTTTTGCTTTACTACCAAAACTAAAAATTGATTAGTTTGCGATTATTGAGACTGAAGATGCATTTATGGAGAAGATGTTCAATAATTTATTTTTATTTATAAAATAATGTAGAACGGTCACTTTTTGACTCCGTAGATCTAATGATGGGGGCTCATTCTCGCATACAAAAATATGGCTGCTATCATGATCATTCTACAATTTGATTTTATGCAGTTCGAATAAAAATGAATAGGCGTAATTTAAAACGGTAGAAAGACTGCAAGAATATAAAAAGAGAAAACAAATTTCTGTTTGATGCAAAACACTGTTATTTAGGATAATGATCATAGCCTAATTATTGTAGCAGATTCTTAGGTAATCATTATCTGACCAAAGCCATCTATGAGAGACAAGTTAAATTTGTAAAGTAGGCGACATTCGTTACGGTTCAGAAAATGTACGGTTAAATGATCTATTTTAGTACATGTAGAATAACAAGTCACATATCGCATATACCCTACATAGATTTAAATCGGTAAACATTTTTGTATTATTCTATTCAGTTATTTCTCATATAGCTGAACATATGGAATTCTGCCAATGATTCCTCAAGATCAGGATAAAGACAGAAGAAATATTTCGATAATATAAATAATCTAGTTGAAAATTTGGTGACATAAAATTGTGAAAGTACTTTCGCTCTTTTTTCCTAATAATAACATTGCAACCCAGAAAACTGTTTAATAAAAAACAACACTTGAATTTATCGATAATCTTCTAACATAAATAGAATTTAAAACCAAATATGGCTAAAACAGACATAAAAAAACGATCATTTATTTTTGGTCATAGCATCCAGGATCAAAAAGCGAAAAAATTTAGCGTCACTTAAAAAATGCTGCATTTTTAATCAGTTTTCGGTACATTAAAAATACAATACAGTAAACAATCTTTCCTAGAAATTGCAATATCAATATCTCATATAAAATATTCCATTGACTGAGAACAACAATATAGTAATGTCAAAACTTAAAAATGAATAGCTAATTTATTAATTTTTACCAATATAAATGCAACACAAAATACATCATACATATTTGAAAAATGTTGTGCCGACCAAAAAAGAAATTCTAACAGTCTTGCAATAAATGATATACCTGCATACAAATACAAATAAAATTGAGAACGTAAAGTTCCACGGACAGTCGTGCCAAGTAATTTATACCAAATTATGTTTCACAAAAATCCTCTAATTTGACACTGTGCATTGTGAACGTTATGTCGAAGGTATCGTCGAGGAGTAAGATATTTCTGTACCCGACGAAAACGTGACGAAGCGCAAGGTTGCAGGTGTTAAGTAATTTGCGGCGAGCAATCTATTAAGAATCGAATATCTTGAAAATCCTGCAACGTCTAAACACATCGTTCCGCTCCGTTTGTCAAAACTAATTTGACGGACCGTCTGCGTTCCGGATGATGCTCCTGACAGACAGCTGCATTACCGAAATCAACCCAATATGTAAACATAGAGCACATTCAGCAGTGTTTCTGTGTCTGCAAAACATTTACGGTCTTTACACTGCACCTATAACTGCAGAAACAATCTTTATGTTCATCCGGAAAATATTTGTTATTTGATTGTGTGTAACAAATATTAATTATCCTAGATTTCTTATTCACCGAACTATTCCATTTCCAAAAGTTATATTTTCAAATAAATGATTTAACAAAATTAGTATTATTATATCAGCATCTTCAGAACTATTATAATAATTACAATACAACAATAATTGCAGTTTATAATGATGAAAATTATATATATTTTTGAGATAATATTAATATTTTTATATAGGATAGGTACTGATATTTGGTCGCATTAGGGTTTCAAATCCATTTTACCATTCTCCCCCTTCTTCCACTCTCCCCCTTCTTGCATTTTGTCCACTCTCCACTATCGCCTAATTTTTCAGCCTATTGTTACGGGTGCTGAACCACCTAAGATTATTATATATTCATTGTATATTATATATTTTTACACCTTTTATTATCATTATAAGGCACGTAATAATGTACGAAATATCAGCTATCAAGACATACAATGATTTTGCGACTTGGAATAAGGTTAAGCAATAACAAATGGAAGCAATGTCACCTCTGCACGAAAAATGAAATTACTTTCCGAATAACCTAATTGCAAAATAGTATAAAATTATTTATTTGAAACAAACATCTGAATAAAATATCTAATTTTTCCAATAAATAATAATATCAATAATATTACTATTATTCTACTAATATATAATACAGAATGTTGATGGCTCAATAGTATATTACTGTTAATGTTATTGTACTATTAATTCCATTTGAAACCACAACCTAATGGAAAAAACTACATCGAACTTTTTAAACCATTCAAGAAAATGGAGTTAAATTTTCATTAATAAATCGCTTTTGAAATGGAATTGTCGAAATAATTCGAGTACATATTGCATTACTTAGAAGTTTATATTTCCCTACTTACACGTCAAATGATCGCTATAATTGAGATCAACAGAACGACATATGGTATCTGGCAATTGTTAATTGGGGATGCAGAACAAACATGACGAAACAGGTGGATGTGAAACGCTTGATGCTGTAACCCTGAAATCTCGAATGAATGGAATGCATTGTGTGCATTCAACAAATGCACGCATCAAATTTATCACATTAACATACATACGTCAGTGTACTCTCTACACGTTTTCTTTCTACACACAATAAATCAGACAAAATAACATCGTTTGTGAAAGAAATTGATTATTATTAATTATTAGTAATTAAACTATAATTTATATAATCTGTTTAGATAAAGTTTACATGGAGAGCATTTTGTTTAAATTGTTTTGAGGAAATTAATAAATTGTACATTGCACGTGCATGAATTATTTATGAAAAATATTAATTAGATGTAAATAAATAAAAAGTTTATTATAGAAATTACTGGAAAGATTCGCAGTTTTATTATTTCTTGCAATTATATTTTCCGAAAGGAATTCAATTTTTCATATAAATATAGAGTTGACTCAGAATAATAATTTCTATATTTTTATTAGGCAGGATGAAAGGTTAGCTATTTGAAGTGAAAACTTTTATTTTAGCATAGATCATCTTAAAATGTGTTTCTAGAAGGTATTTTCGGTGATGAATTCATGTTTGTAGATAGTCTGAAGTGACTGATAAGCAATTCCTGTGAGAAAACATGGTTCAATTCTCCTCCTGAACACGCTACACATAAACATCCGCTAAAATTACCTTGTGGTATGATTTTATCTGTAGATATAAACAAATTCAACATCATTGAGATGTTAGTGCAACAGCCGACGATGACTCAATAATTCTTGCAATTTGATACACACGTATACATATGTACATTACATTAAAGTCAGAATTTTGTAGTCACAAACTTCAATTGTGTTTCATATATTTCATATATACAGGGTTTTCACGCTATCACTAGCCAGCGTTTTTCTTGCAAATAATAAATATTAGAAAATATGATAGAGTAAACAGTAATACTGTTTTTGGTAAGTAACATAATGGCGTATGTAATTTTCTTGTGTTTGGACTATTTTCTTAGAAATGAAGGTGACCTTCAATTTTTTAAATGAAATGCTATATATTTTTTTATATCATATGAAAGCGTGTGTCAAGACAAAATTCGTATACAACGCAATGACCTTCGAGGTCATCGAGGTCAGAAATGACAGCAAAATTTTGAATATTTCGTACGTAATATTTCATAAAGGTATTGTAGCGGCTCGGTCGTACCAAGTTTCCGTCGCAAACTAACAACACAATAATCATAACCCCCAACATTACATCGCCCGACAACAGCGCAACGCAAAACGCGCACACTGCACCAATTGTACCGGCACACGACTCTCAAACAACAGCGCGTCACACTACCCGTTACGGCAGAAGAGTTAGGCTCACCGAAAGATGTCAAACAGGATTCGCATAATTTGTATAAAAGATATAAAAAATAACATTTTATTTATGGAACGTATATATTTAGTGTAGATATTTATTTAGGGTATAGAAATCGTCATGCGTAATTTTTTTTTTCCGGCAAAATTACTGACAGGGGGGTGATGTAGCGGCTCGGCCGTACTAAGTTTTCGGAAATCCCGACAGCCGTAAGAAATTTTTAGTTTCTTTCACCTAGGCCTGAGCGAGCCTTTTGATGACGAGTCCTTCGACACATCTGGCAGCCAGGCGTATCCAGGCCGATACCGTCCTGCTTGCAATTGTTCTTGATTCGTGACGAGTCGGCTAGCTCAGGTATACTTACATACCTGATAGCCGGTCTCGCACGACCAGGAAATTTTCCATCAAGTATTTTTTCGCGTTTCAACGCGTTTGGCGTTAACAATCTCCCGTACTTTTTCTTCTCCGGATACTCTGTCCTTTGCAAGGACGAAATAAATAGCCCTCCGAAAGCGTCGAGAGGGCCTGTCGTCTTGCGAACACCGACGAGTTAACATCTCCGTCGAACGGCTACTTGTAACGTGTTCTTGTTTTAATAAATCGGTGTTATTGTTATTGTTTTAAAGAAGTGAAATTTCAAGAGGTTGTAGTTTGTCTTTCCTCCCTCGTTCATTCGTTCAATATCATTCACGATACACAATGCCCAGAAATGTAAACGACTTGCAAAGGAAACTAACGCGATCATGTGCATTAATATTTCGGACAACGTTAGAAGAAGCTAAGAAGAATATAATTAATAGAGCCGAAATATATAGTCATGCACAAGGAAGTTATATTGAACATTTACTATAGACTCGTCAATAAAGTTTACTTGTTAATGCATTAGTACGAAATGTTCAAAATGTTTCTTCCATTTCTGACCTTGTACGATCTTGAAGGTCATTGTGTCGTATACGAATGAATTTGTCTTGATACACGCTTTCATATGGAATGAAAAAATATATAGCTTCCATTTACAAAATAGTGCAAATACAAAAAAATTGCACACGCCATTACGCTGCTCGCAAGAAACAGTATTACTTTTTCCTCTTCCATTTTTTTCTAATATTTATTATTTGCAAGAAAAACGCTGGCTAGTAATAGCGTGAAGACCCTGTATATTCATAATTTTAATAGTAACTTCAAGAGTATTTTAAATGAATGTATTACTTAAACTCACATTGACTCCAATGTAAATAAATATATATAAGTCACATGATTTTATTCGAATTGACTGTATATTATCATTTAATCTGTAAATAAATACGTATTTCAAGGAAATCTTACATGCCATAAATCATAGTAACACTTGCAATTAGTTAAAGATTACATTCACTTTGTATTATTATTTGTTAAAAGCATAAAGTATTATAGTTTATATGAATATATCAGGCTCGGGCATTATCGAAATAGATTATTTGAAAAGTAACCGTTAAAATAATATATTATCCTGTTTGGCTATATGTCATTTGAAATCATCATATGTTTATTTGGACAGCCAAATAGTTTTTTCAAAAATATTTCATTATTTGAATTTCATTTAAATAATTTCTTATTTTATCTTTCTTTTGATAAAAGAATTCATACTCTCCAAAATTCTATTTACTTCGTGTACTAATAAACAATTTTAAAAGTGAACGCAGCTAAACCTTAATCATTACACTACAAAAATTAGCATATCTAAATAATTAATTTAGTTACTTCAATAACTCCTTCCTGAGGTGAAATTATTTATTGTTTCATTTGAGCAATGTAATTAAAATAAAAAGTGGTTCAAATCAAATATTGTTTGAATATAATTTATTTGATGTAAACGTAAAATATACATTTTTTATGTTATTTCTAAAATACAAATAATAAATGTGCCCAACCCTGGAATATATAGCAATAACAATATTGAAACTCCAGTATAATCCATACGATTTTACGTGGTATGTATCCATGTTGTCTTAAAGTTTTACAGAAGTTACATCTGACTGAAAGATTAAACTTGCTACTGGTAGTGTTTTATAAATCATAAATTGTTTATAATTTCCCACGATCCAGTATCATTCTTCATCTCGTGGACCACAAAATTGGTTTCAAAGTATTGTCTGACAAATGTGCAACTGCTTGGATCTGACACCAGCAATCTATTCGTCTTCTTCAAGGAAGTCATTCCACAAAATCCATGAAGTTAATTTAAGTCTCGCACAATGCACGAGCAAAAATAGATCTCGGTCAAACGGCAGTGGCACATGCAGCACCAATTTTCCTCGTGACTGATCAGCAGACGAAAAGGAACGGAGCAACGGCTCAAGGAAATTTCTCTAGTTTCAAAACTGTCAGAGCCGATTTCGTCCGAAGACCATGCCATCCATTAGCTCCAGATGTGCGCGCGGTCAAGTGCATGTACACTTTCCGCGGGGCTACTGCTTAGTAGCCTCCAACTGACGCGACGGCCATTTCTATAAAATATTCTACTCTAAAATTAGATCTTTTCGTAAACTAATACTTGACTGAGATAGACTGATGAGCAGTGCTGGATTAACCAATAAGCAAAGTGAGCACGTGCTTAGGGGCAGTACAGTGAATGTTCGATTTTTGCAATGAGATCTGTACGATCTTTGTGCCTCGGTCACCGAGCAGTGTAAACATGCCGCGTAACCCGAAAAGGGATCAAGTATATCGTTGTGAAACCACTACTAATCCAATTACAAAACTTCTTTATTTTTCATTATTATTCATTATTTTTTATAAGACTTTCACCAACTTATTCATTTTTTTAATTAAAATGTCACTCAACACCATATAATTTGAACTGCATTTAGCGATTTAATTGATGGTATGTGCAGTAACTTTTAGACGTAACAGAATTTAGCGATCCGTTTTTACACGCGCTGTTTTTTTCTACATTCGGCGCTCGGCAAGGTTATAAAAAAACAGCGTCATTGTATGATTTTTCAAAGGCACGGTCCCGAGGGTTTTGCATAAATCGAACATTTACTGTAAATCTTTTACGTAGTAATAAGTAATAGTATTGCTAAGAGAACAACAACTCTCACTTTTTGTTGGAATGATTGAAATTCGCGCGTCGTCTTGTGTTGGCGATTCTGTTGTGTGCTTGGGATCGTGTTGTTTTTGTTTCTCTCGCGTCTTCGTGCGTTCGTTGATTTGCCTCCGTTAATTTATAAGAATATTCTGAAACTAACTCTAGCACTTTTGTTGAAAACACTTTTTAATCAAACTATCGAAAATGCCTAAGAAATCGTGTAGGCCCGCCCTACATTGCGTTGAAGTTGTCCTGTATGAGGGGCCCTCAAAAAGGACTTAATCCGGTACTGCTAACAAGGACAGATTTATATTTGATCTCATTTGTGGAATAAATAATTGTCAATCTCAAGTTTCTGGAAGTAATGTATCAGTCAGTTTTCTTCGCATCTTGCGTGTTAATGTCACAGTCTGTTTCTAAGCGAATATTTTCTTGCCATTTACGAATGGATTTTTATTAAACAGGCATTTACCTGTTTCGACTAAAGACACTTTATACTTGTACCTCCTACTAAAGTCGCAATTCACTATTACAATATCAAATAAAATAATATTCGATATTCTTTATATTGGATTTAGATAAAAATATTTTAATCTTTTTTTCAAAATTTAGCTGCAGCAACTTGCAGCTGTATCCGTAAGACAATTTTTTGTTTTATAAATTAATTTCATACTTAGCAAAAAAGAGTTTTTTAACGTGTTGATAGAATAGGGTGCAACGCAACTAATAATAATTTAACAATAATTTCAATGTTAACGTTTGTTCAAATTACGTTTCTTTGTCATTTTAAGTGTCCATTCATTGAAAACTCGTTTAGGCGTGTGAAACTCACAATCGGTAAAAGTCGTAATTTTTGTTAACATTAACTCTATCTACATATTTCCTTCCGAGGGTATGTTTATAGAATATTAATTGCTTATGCAACTGTTTTAACGTTTTAAATTGAAGCATCCCCCATAAGGGTAGATTTATAAAGACAGATTTTCATTCTAGCAAATAAGTAATGCCAAAATTAACTTCTATGACACCAAAAATCCCCAAAATCAGTTCTATTTGTTTCTAGACGTCTGCCAATGAACTCGGCGACCACAGATTTTAAGTTGGTTCACTCGATTATTTGCGCTTTATAGGGGAGATCGGGAAGGTTTGATACCTTTTTTTAAAAAAAGATTGTGTAGACAAGACTAAATAATATTCGAATGGTCTTTTTGCACATTTATATTCAACATTCTATACTTTAACAATAACAAACATAATTTGTTTCATCTTGAACAAGCAATACATTTGAAAAATGTTATTTCGTAAATAATGTAAAATTATTTTCGTAAACTATCTTATTTCATATGTCTACAGAATGTCCCAGTATTGGGTGCAACCAATTTTTTTTTATTTAAGGCTTTGTTCTCGAGAAAATCGACTTTGAAAATCCGTCAAGTTCGCGTACCCAACGTTTGTAAGAAGTAGAACTAGTAGGCGATAAACAGACGCGTCAGACGATTGCTATTCAACAACACGAGTGTAGCGAGGATTTTCAAACTCTAATTTATTCTATAAATTAAATAAATTAAATAAAAAGATTTATTCTATATTTCCGATTTATTTTCTCAATGTAGAATCATCACCTCCACGTTTATACCATCTTGGTACACCCTGTAGACATACGGAATAAAATAGCGTAGGAAACTTTAGAATCGTTTATCAAGAGAATGGCCCATTTACGTTCTATGGTTTCTGTGTGACTTTTGTTTCTCGTTACGAGTACTATACGATGCAATGAAAAAAATGTTTGACCTTGAAAATCAAGATCGACATTTTTGCAAGGACTTTTTTTACGCATAGAATCACGCTACGATCGGCTTTACACTTACTATTTATACATCTTGTACAATAATATGGAGCTATTATATATAAGCTGTCTTATAGTTCTGTCCAATTGTTCATAGTCACTGGTACCAGTCGATGTTCACAGGTCCAAGCGGAGCTTCAGAACTCTTGTATGAAGAAGCTGGTGTTCAGTATGGGGATGCGGGCGAAGGAGTCGGAGATTAAGAAGGGAATTATCCGAAACAACAGTATTTGGGACAAGCTAGCCTTCAGTAAGATCAAAGAGACGACAGGTGGAAGGTTAAGACTGATGGTCGTAGGCTCGGCACCCCTCGCGGGAAATGTGCTCACGTTCGCAAGATGTGCCCTTGGCTGCTTGATAGTCGAAGGATACGGTCAAACGGAGTGTTGCGCGCCAATTACTCTTACGATTCAGGTGTGTATCCAAATTATTACTATTTCTTGCAAATCGTGTTTGCATGAACTTCTATCCATTACGAGACCCACCCACATATAATAGTTTCACTCGTGATTATTCAAACGACTTTACAAATGTTCAAAAGGTAAAGTATTACGCGTGAAAAATAAATCCATTTTACATGGCAAGCATGTACTCGAACACAAATACAATACACTCGACTAAAAATAAAACATAATAATAGACTGCGGATTTTTATGCCAAATAAACATTTTCTGTATTAATTGCAAGAGCACGAATTGGATACAAATTTGTTTCGCCTTTTAATGACTTTTTAAATTGAAAGGAATCTTATGAGGTTCTAAAATTCTTTTGATGTTTTCTAATATTTTATGTATCATCTACTCCTAGTTCCCAGAAATACATAAAATCCGCAGTCCAATAACAATGGGCTTGCCAATAAATAATGACGAATTAGAGATCAGATGAAATACAAACCATAATTTATAAAATGCATTTAAAACCCGAGATTTTTTTTTTGAAAATGAATAAGATACAACATATTTTTCTTGTTCTTTTCTTTTTCATGTAAAAATAATTTACTATGATAGAATATATTGTGGAGTAATTTAATTTTTTTACATCAACACAAGAAGTACGACATCTTTCTAGAATTCCTTATTTTTTTCGTCAAAGCTATTCCACTTCAAAGAATTAATCTCTAGACGCTGTTACTGTATTATTTATTTCAAAAATAGAATCCTCAATTCACATGCAAACAATTCACAAACAATTCATTTTTATCGATTTTCACTTAACCTTCCGTCGGGCGCAACTGATCTGAGAGGCACAGCGCGGTTATTTGGGTACCTCTCCCCCCCCCCCCAGGCAACATTGTCATTTGGCGTTCCCAGTAACTGCCTGTTTTGACGTGCTCTAAGGATCCTTCCTACTTAGTTTGCCTTTGACCATCATTACCGGAAGTTATTCAAGTTTTGTTCAAATCAGCTCAGTGCGTCCGAACTCATCACATTTTTGAAAGTACGTATTTTCGAAATATTAGCATAAAAATTATTTATTATCTTCGCTTTAATTTAAATAATGTAAGGGTTTTCATTCATTTGTGAAAATACATTTACCGTATCGTAAAGACCCAGTGCCGAAGGTTCAGGTAGCACGTAAGTATCTGGAAAACACAAGCGACTCAGTCACCCCCACCTTTGGGGAGGGCCCAAAAGAGCGTCCCCTCAAGTATAGACGGTACCAAGTGCAGTGTTTCCCTAACAGCAGTTGTATGAATGAACTTAATTAGGTGTTTATTGTGTTTTTTGAATGTGTGCCCGTCAAGCACATTGCGCCCGAACTCGGCGGTCGAGGCATTGCGCCCGACGGAAGGTTAATAAACGGGTATAACATTAGATTTTATTATGTTACATTACAATATAAAAGGTGTCTCACTCCAGTACTATAATCTACATTAATATAAAATTGCATTCAATAAATGCAGACCATACACAGGATGTGGCCGGACGGGGTAGGGAATGATTCTAAATGCAGAACAAGTCAAAGAAAAGGAATAATTTTTTTTTCGTTTGACGCTACGACTTTGATAAAATCGGATTTGAAAATGCAAAGAATACGCGAGCTATTAAATAGGAACCGCCTGACGTGTCTGATCATGACCACCCAATTTTACTTTCTGCATATAGGGTAAAGTAACCTAATAAAAGACCTCTCCTAATATGAGATCCCTGCTTACATTTTTTTTTATTTTATATTACGTCGCTTTCAACTCTTTGCTAAGGTTATTTTGCGACGGGAACTACAGTTTATTAAGGTGGGTTCCGAACCACCTTGGCCACCACATATTAGATACCCTGCTTAAATATGTATCTCCGATACAGAACTGTTGCATGTATTGTAGCGATGCCATTTTGTTCCGTAACGAAGCATTTGTTAGTTGTTTTATCCGCACATTGGTGATAAAGGCAACTACACATCTTGAGAGAGCGTATTGTAAAACACTTTACTGAAAGATATTTTCCTTACGACCCGTAATAATATCATAATTAAATAATTATTATTATAATCATTTAGTTATCCTCATTTCATTGAAATCAGTCAATTCTTCACCTTGTTTAATTCATTTAAATTCATAGAAGCTAGCATAATATCATCAACATAAATAACCATAATTACTCTATTTTCAACCTTTCTGAAAACGTAAATGATTGTGACGTAGCTGTCTAATTTCATAAACCATTGACGGCATAAAGCGTGCTTGTTATGCATAAATCTGTTCTGTTCAGATGTACAGGGTGATCAATAGATTAAATCTATAGGATAATGTGTGACAAAAGACAGAAAAAATGAACAATTATACAGTGGTCTCGGGTGTACTTCCGAAAGCGACAACCCTCCGGTTTTGCCGAAATTTTTGCCAAAGCTTATCCTTGATTAGAAAAGAAAGTCCCTAAAAGGATTTTTGGCGACAAAGCCTCGTTTGCCCCCCAGCCCCCTTTAAAGTTTTGACAGTTTTTACTAAATATTTTCAAAAATATTGATTTTAGAGAAAAAAGTTTCAAACAAAAAATGAAGCTCATAAGAAGCTCTACAAAAAAAGGTTATATACATTTTTTACGTACACCTATTATTTTGGCTGTTATGACCCAAAATAACTCGGGACATATCTCCGATTTTTTTTATATTCTGGATTCTTACGTATTTTGACGTGCTGATTACCAATATCATAGTGAAATGGTATAAATCTGCATTTTTTCGATTTTTTTCATGTTTTTCATATCTTAAAACCAGAATTTGCAACGGAAAAATCTGAAAACGATATATAATATGTGGCTTGGTGTTCGAAATGTGTCAGATTTTTTTCAGAATTTTTAATTGTCATTAAATGGGAAAAATGGGCCAAAAACTGGTTTTTCGATTTTCCTCTATAACTACCCTTACAGATGAGATATCGGGCTGAAATTTGGCAGAAAGGTTTCTTTTTTGGTAGGCTATCGGCTGGTTCAAAATCGTTAAAATCGAGGTCGGGGGCGAATTTGACCCCCAAACCCGGCTATAGCCTTTCGCAAACCGCGTACGCCTTCCGATCTTTTCTTACACATAATTGGCATCGACTTCCTGTAATTTTCCTTTTTTTTGCATTTGGTAAATTTGATGGGCCAGCAATGACTTGTAACGTATTTATTACAGCGAGTGATACTTCACCTGTGGTTAGTACAGGTCTTCTCTGTATTTCTTCCTTTACTAATGGCTCTCCAAGTTCTTCTAGGAACAACCGTCGCCTACACAATTTTTTTTGTTCCAATTTGGATCAGTTTCTTCCCACAAGACATACGCATTCACCCCCGTGACATTAATAATATTGGTGAAAATTACGTATGGCCAACGATTGACTTTCCTTTTTACTGTATAAGTCGCCACTAACTGATCTAAGGTATCGACACTACTTTTGGTTTTATTATAATATGAAATAATTTCGGGCAATTGGTTTTCATCGACGGAAATGTTTTTGTTATGATGTAATGTGCTCATAACAGTTACTGTTTTATATATTTTTTGGAACATATGGTACTAAAGTTATCTTATCGGGTGAAATATCACCCGAGGGACTCTTCCGTCACTTGTTTTTTTATCTGTTACTATCATAAAGGAAATATCATCGATTTGTGTTTTACATATAATATGACATTTTAGACAAATACACCAAGTTATAACACATTTAGAAAGATATCAAGCATAATACAGTATCTGGAAACAGAAAATGGGTCAATTTTCAACCGAGGAGCGTATGAGGGTTAAGAAACCGAACCATTTTAACTTCTTTTCAATAGGTTTCAAAAGAATACATATCGTATCTTTAAAACATGTAGTAATTTTTAATAAATGTGTTCTTAATCGAGAGCTATGATTTTGTTTAAAACTAGGTCTCGTATTAGGCTCAAGTAAGCGACCCCAACGGATTTTTAAACTCGATTTTTGCGAAAACCAGGTGTCAAACGAAAAAATGTTGTTCCTTTTATTCGACTTATTTTGTATGTACCACCCGTCCGGCCACGCCCTGTATAACATGTTGCAAATATTAGCAAATACTATCCTCGAGAGGGTTGCATGAGGGAAAGTATGCAACTGCAATGAACGACGCTCGAATCGCTTCGATGATATCATTTGTGAGACGATTTCAATCGAGAACTGACTAACCATCAAGTGACACGCATGGTTACTATTTTCGTCATATTTGCTAGGAATCGATGCAACCTAGGCGACAGGAGCTAACATTTATAGGTAGTCGTAGATATTTATGTCGGCTGGTCGAACAGAAAAACTCTACAACCACGCGCCAAAAGCACGTGGCCAGCCACGTCAATTGTGCGATCAGCTGTGCGACTATATATGAAACGTGTATGCAACTGCTGTTAAATGTTGCATCGTTCGTGTATACTCGCCAATGATCGTAACAATATACAGGTCGAGTCACCCAAGACTAGACTCGAAAATATCTTCGTTCGTTTTAACGCTAACCATAGCACAAAATGTGACTGCTGAACTTAGGTACTTAGATTTCTTGCAATTTGTATAGTAACTATATAAATAGAGCAACTATAATTTTTATAATTTCAATAACTATGAATAGATTGCGGATTTTACGCATTTATGTTAAAATATAGGTAGGTGGAAATTTAACGGTGTCGATGCATTATTTTCAGCTTTTTGAAGTTATTAATCATTTTTATTTTGCATAAAGATCCGTGTAGTCTAATTATAAAGTAAAAAATGTGAAACCGGTCATTTGATCGAGTGTGGTACGGCTAGTGTTCATGACACACAAGAACCTTTACCAAAGAAAAGAATATTGGCCTCAAACTTAAAAAGGAATGCATTGTGTTGAAAAGATTTGTCTCGCGAGATCACATGTTTTAAAGTTTCAAGGTCGTCGATGTATTTATTTTCAGATTAAACCGGATAACCAAATGGGGATTTTTTTGCAGTTATAACATTTTTCAGTTTATTGAAATTTTGATCTACTTTGGAATATGAAAAAACCTTTAATCGGGTAAAGGAATTTTCTTTAAATATTATTATCTATAGATGAGATTCAGATCTCCTAATTTATACTTGCATAAAGATCCGCAGTCCACAGATAATTTGTATTACGTTAATTACTGCAACTTTTTATCTTATCTATAGAAAGTACACGTTAGACTGTTCATAATCAGAAGCCATTAGCAATACTAAATTAGGCTGTGGATTTGATGCATTTATAACAAAAAATAAGTAGACATCTATGATGATATAACAAGGATTTAAGGATATTGTTATATTATTTCCGACCTAGTAAAGTCTATACAAGAAAATATCGCCTAAATGAATTGTTTTTAGCCCCAAACAACTTACTTTCTAACTACAATTATGAGTTTTATTCTTATTTAACAAAAATAGAAAATTGCAACAATTAATACATACAGAAAATGATTTCGTTTAAAAATATATCAATGACCATAATTACTCGGACAAATTCGACATTAAAAAATTCCTGCTACCGCATTATTTACCAGATTAACAGATTTCATCATTGTAAACTCGATCACAATACCAAAAACAACGAAGATATTTTATTCCAGTTTTAAATGACATACTCTGCATATTTTTGTCGGGCGATTCAACTGGGATAATTAATTGCTAAAATAAATTTTAGTAACTCGATTTCTGATAAATATTCTGAACAGTTGCCGACAGAAAATTAATAATATTTTATAATAGTATTTTAAGTAATACTTTAAATAAATCGTATCTCAATAAGAAACATTTTCAATCTACATTTGTACAATCGTACATACAGTATTTCATTGATAAAAGTCCCCAACACGGGTCTGCGCAGGGTCATTTATACGCGAGGAATATCATTGTTTGAGGTTTGCCGAACGTAGAGAAGGACAGCCGAGCTCGAGAGGCCTCGGTCGCCGAGAAATGTAAACATAACTAATCCAAATTTCCAACTTCTTTATTTTTCATTATTTTTTTATGGGACTTCAATGGACATATTTGTGACATTTTTCTAATAAAAATCATACCAAATATGATATAATTCCGATAATATTTACTTGTGTAATAGACAATTAAAGTTTCGGGCATGAGGAAGGATAGCGTATGGGAAAGAAAGAGACGCGGAGAGTCGCAATCGACGGCACAGTTCAAAGGCTCGCGCGTCCTCACAATGTATTACCAAGGAATAACTTTTTTATTATTACTTATTTTTTTATAAGACTTTTGCTAAGAGATTTGTGACATTGTTCTGATTAAAATGATACCAAACACGATATAATTCGGATCATGTACAGGTGTATGGTTATTATGTATAGGTCAGGTACATAACATCGGTGAGGCAACAGTAATGCAATGACAAAAATTTTTTCATTTTTAATTAATCTTTTATGAGACTTTTACCATCATATTTGTAATATTTCTCTGATCAAAATTTTTCTGATTATACATACATATCTATTTTCTTAATTGATGATGGAGTAAGTTTTGATGACAAAGAGAGTAAATAATAAAGAAAGGGACACTGCAAGTCGCATCGTCTCGTTGAAAATATATTGGATAATACGAACAATTGCAAAATATGTCCGGTCCCATAAATTCACCGTACAACAGTTGTCGGCCCTCCGTTGCAAATTGCATCTACGTGCCTAAATCCAAAATGTAAATCCGTGACCGTAAAACCTCGACATTGGTTTTTCCGGATTTTCTTAGGTTTTCCCTTCTCTGCATTCTTACTGTGTATGATCGACCAATTCACAGAAGACAAGACGGTTAATGTGGATGTAGCTGAGGTTCTGCCCGTTTTCAAAGTCGAAATGTTCCAGTCAGGAGAGTGTGTCTTTAATGTCTTTATCATTTAATCTCTTTGTCTGTCACCAAAACTTACTCCATCGTCAATTAAGAAAATAGATATGTATGTATAATCAGAAAAATTTTGATCAGAGAAATATTACAAATATGATGGTAAAAGTCTCATAAAAGATTAATGAAAAATGAAAAAGTGTCGTCATTGCATTACTGTTGCCTCACCGATGTTATGTACCTGACCTATACATAATGACCATACACCTGTATATGATCCGAATTATATCGTGTTTGGTATCATCTTAATCAGAACAATGTCACAAATCTATTAGCAAAAGTCTCATAAAAAAATAAGTAATAATAAAAAAGTTATTCCTTGGTAATACATTGTGAGGACGCGCGAGCCTTTGAACTGTACCGCCGACTGCGACTCTCCGCGTCTCCTTCTTTCCCATACGCTATCCTTCCTCGCGCCCGAATCTTTAGTTGTCTATTACACAAGTAAATATCATCGGAATTATATCATATTTGGTATGATTTTTATTAGAAAAATGCCACAAACATGTCCACCGAAGTCCCATCAAAAAATAATGAAAAATAAAGAAGTTGGAAATTTGGATTAGTTATGTTTACATTTCTCAGAAACCGAGGCCTCTCGAGCTTCACAGCCCCTCAAGGGGGTACACCCCGCAGTAGTGGGGATATCTTCGGGACATTTACGTGCTAGTCATTTGGGTCATTTAACGATGAAATACTGTATAACTGATTACAAAATATTGCTCATAAAGTGTATTCACTCCAAATCTATAAATACTTCTGTATGGAATTATAAATTAAAAAAGTGAATATTATTTCGAAATTTATTTAAAACATGTTGCGTACATTATCTCATGAGAGTACAGAATCATTGGAATTGATAAAAAATATGTTTGTCACATCGATAAACTTAAAGAATCATAAATAATTGCATCAATTTATACGTGATAAGAATCTCGGGTTATAGTATCTGTTTCCATAATACACTGATTTACTATAACTCGCATTATCCAGAAAGATAGACACATAGTTTATGGCACAAAAAATGCAATGCAAACAATGAACAAATAAAATCGTTCTTTTCTTGAATAACTGGGTGATTTATAGTTCACCAGGTTATCAAAAATGTCGCCATGATACTCACTACTATCGGTATTGTGCATTAAATAATATTTGGAGGTCCTATTAAATAACGGTCTGCATTTTAGTATTTTATTGACAGATTACATTGCAGTAAATAACATAATAAAAATAAATTTATAAAAATTGATTCCAAAATGACTAGTGCTTGTGAACGCATTAAACAAACATTTATTAAGTTTACGCACTCATACATAAGTACATATGTATGTTATATCTTTGAATACACTATTACTTTAACGCATAGAATGATTACTATCATAATTTTTAATATTGTTCGAAATCGTATATGATATTTTTATAGGAGCAACTGTTAATCATAAATATATTTTTGTTACATTTTTATCTCTATTATTTATCCATATATAGATTTTTGTAAATCAATTTATGGAAATCCGAAAATAGCGAACTTGTTTGCTTTATAAGAGAACAAACAAAATGGAAACAGCTACTCAATTTTTAACTATTCTGTGTATTAAACAGACGTATATTAATCGTGTATGCTATAAATGTATAAAATCTGCAGCTATATAGAATATAATTCTGCTACGAATTTTGCATTTTAAACCTGTTTGTTTTATCCTTGGCATTTTGCAACATTATTATACATTTAAGGATTTTAAAGTGTCAGCAAAAAACTAATTTATATTGGAATATTGAAATTTGGACGTACTTTAAAAATAGAATTCATCAAAGTGTGGAATAACGTTGTCAGACTATAAAATAATAATTTAAAATATTTAATACCACGGAAACTTAAGTACGTGTAAATATAGCATGTTGAGAAATCTTTACACAATTCTGTGAATCAATAAACTAAAAAATGCTTGAGTCTTCGATAAATGCGTATAATTTATATAAGCAAGACAGAGCACATAATTTAATCCTAGATTTCCATTTGACTAAAAATATAATTGAATCTCCCTGATACAGTGTGCCTCTCTTGAATTCACTTTTGCAACTAGCATACTTTTATAATGTACGTCTTTAGTATTACTGAAACGAACAGTTGTATTATTTGCGTTCATTGTTATACAGTAACTAGCGAACATGTTCCCAAAAGGTACATTCTATTTATGTAACATTTGTTCTTTAACATTTGAATAGTGTGTGCAGTAAATGTTCAACTTCTTATGCCCATAGTTGGTTCAAAAACAATTAACCACTTAAAGCTATAAATATCATCAATCTAATATCTCTGTGGACTCGAAGAGGTTTTCCTTTCACTCTTAAAGAAAGAAGCAAGCGAAAATGACTTTAAATGGACAATTGAATTTGATTCGATTTTACTAATTCTAATATTTAACATCTTATTTATGGTTTTGCAATTATCACAGGGTGATCATGTACCGGAACACGTAGGTCCACCGGTTGCTTGCTGCTGCGTTAAATTAGTAGATGTCCCGGAGATGGAATACTATGCCAGAAAGAGCCAAGGCGAAGTGTGTGTGAAGGGAACTAACGTGTTCGTTGGATACTTCAAGGATCCAGAAAAAACTGCTGAAGTTATTGACGAATTTGGATGGCATCATACAGGAGACATCGGCATGTGGCTTCCTGTAAGATAAGAAATATTCAATAATATTTTTCTTTCTTAGCACAATTGTTGAAGACATCGTACCACTTTCTTTCCCTTCTACGTATACAGTCGGTCACATAATTAGTTGTTGACACACACTTTAAACCAGTTAAACTTTATAAATTAACTAAACTATTTCAGTTTTTCTGCCAAGCTAGAAGGAATAGTTTACTAGATGATGTATAATGAAAATTTTGAAAAAATTCCGTTTATCCGGAATTACGAAAAAAGGTAGTAAAATTTGCTTTATACAACTTTTTTATTTGGGTCAGTAACTAAAATTTAAAAAATGGATTTTCTAGATTCATATAAGTTATATGCATGCTGAAAATTTCGTTGAAATTGGTCAATTGGTTTACGAGTTATAGATGATTCAAAATGGTAAAAATTGTTGAAAAATAAAATAAAAAGACAAAAATAAGCTGGAAATCGTGAAAAACTGTAATTTTCACCCTTTTTAATGGTGCATAACTCATAAACCAGTTAATCAATTTCGATCAAATTTTCAGCACGTATAAAATTTATATTATATCAATTTGCGAAATACAGTTTAAAATTTTTTGTTACTGACCCAAATAAAAAAGTTGCAGAAAGCAACTTCTACTATTTGTGTCGTAATTCCGACTTCACCAAATTTTTCAGCTTAGCAAAGAAGTCCGTTTATATAAAAGTCATTCTGATTTAAAGTGGATGCCATCAATTAAGTAACTGATTATATGTACTGAATATAAAACCACTTCATTCTTTATAAAACAAAACTACTTCAACATTAATTCACCGTAATATTTGCAGAACGGTACGCTCAAAATAATAGACAGAAAGAAACACATCTTCAAGCTATCGCAAGGAGAATATATAGTTCCAGAGAAAATTGAAAATATCTATTTGCGCAGTCAATATGTACATCAAGTATTCGTGCACGGGGAGTCCTTGAAGTCTTGTGTCGTCGGAATAGTAGTACCGGATGTGGATGTTGTTAAATGTTGGGCGGTGGAGAATGGTATTTCGGGTACGCTGAGCGTACTGTGTAACAATCCACAGATCAAACAATTGATTCTGGATGACATGCTTGCGTGGGGAAAAGAAGCTGGCCTCAAATCCTTTGAACAGGTAAAGCGAAGCTTGGAAAACAAAAATATACACTAATTATAGTAAATTAGAATATCTCTAAATTCTATTAAAAATTATTAAGAACATTTGAGAATATGTAAAATTGATTAATGTAACATTGAATTAATTTGAGTTGTACGTAATTTACATTTGTCTATAGGAAATAAGTTACATTGATTAAATTCTAAAAAGTTATATGGTTCCGTTTAAACGAATATCACTGACCTTAAAATTTTAAAAAACGTGACACGCAGAGAAAAACGTTTTTAGCACATTTTTTTCTGCTAGACAAATATTTTATCCCTTAAATACTTGTCTAGGTGTACGGTCAGAGAGAAAATAGAGTGAACACCCCTTAAAAAACTAATAACTTTTTAAAATTAAATCAAACGACGAGTTTTTTTGTAAGATTAGTTCACTAGATAATGTATAACGAAAACTAATTAAAAATTTCTATTGGTCAAAATTGCGAAGAAAAAAGTAAAGGTCCTGACTTGTAATTCTTTTATTTGCGCCTATAATGACAATTTAAAATGTCTTGTAAATCTAAGTAAATTACATACACGCAAAAAGTTTCATTAAAGTCGATTAAGATTGCTATGAGATATAAATGATTAAAAATGGCAAAAATTGTGAGAAACTGCGATTTAGATCAATCGTAAGCCCAAAATTCAAATATTCTTAAATCTTTCCATGCTTATAACTTTTTTATGCATCGACCGATTTTGATGAAATGTTACCCATGTTATATCTCTCACTTAGATCTACAAAAGACATATTTTAAATTTTCATTATAGGCATAGATAGAAAAGTTAAAAATTATGACTTTTACTTGTTTTCTTCGCAATTTCGGCCAATAGTAATTTTTCAATAATTTTTTTTATACATTACCTAGTAAACTAATCCTGCTAACATCTAAAAAAAAGCAGGTGTCCACTTGAATTTTTCCTCGAGTGAGTATTTATGTATGAATACTCTAATGTTATATTTTTTAACGTTAGGTCAAAGATATATATTTACATCCGGATCCATTCTCTATCCAAAACGGCCTCCTCACACCGACATTGAAGACAAAACGACCTCAGCTGAAAGACTACTTCAAACCACAGATAGAGGATCTCTACCGACATTTGGACTGACCAGACTGAACATTCATCTCGATTTGTTTTCATTAGCACTGGGAGCAGCAAAGGCAGGAAGGATTGAAAAGCCTTTATGTCGCACCCTCAGAAGTCACTTCCGTCATCGAATATGTTCGTTATTCCGCGCAACTTTTATTATATCATTTTCACGATTGCATAAAAACGCAAGCGAAAAAAGAAGCACCGTTTTAGGCTACTAAGGTAATTGACAATATTATAAGTAATAAAATGAGTTATTATTAGGCGCGTCTGATTTACTCTTAACTATAATCGATCCTTGATACTTTTCACGTTTAACTACAATCTTCTCCAACTTTTGTCCTTGTATTTTGATACATATTATTGCCTAACTATAGATGTATATTTTTATTGATAATAGTAATTCCTCGGATTCTAGATTTAGTACAAAGTAGGATACTTGAACGTTAATTATGGAAGCAAACTTAATGTTTGTCAATCGGAAAAGTTCACGTAACAAATAGATAACCAGAAGATCGTGAATATGATTTTAAATTCTTTGTAAACTTTCAAAAGATTTGCTTATAACATTGTAACTAGACAGGAGATACTGTTCTTTTATTAGTACTAATACATTACAATTATTTCCTCCTGTTTGGCAACCAATTTAAAGTGTTTCTTAATAAGGAATTAATAGAAAACTCGGAACGAAAATGATACTAAAAGTTCAGAAGCACAGACTGTTTCGATTGTAAAATAAAATAGTTTGAACAAATAAAACTGGTACGACATCCCTCCAAACTATAAGTTAATAATGACCACCGCATACTGCATTCAATGTAACAATAACATATGAAACTCACTGTTAATAAATATGGCTCGAAAACCTCATTGCGACCAAGATATCACTCTACTTGCAGCTTTAGCTTTTAGATTTAAAGCTATAGTATACGACAGCGCAACCAACGATTATAAGCGTCAACGCAACTGCCGCTAAAATAAATCTTTGCTGAAGACTTCTGAATATCATCCCTGACAGTAACCGAGAACCTCGTCCAAGCTCTGCATCTGTGTCACGTAGCTAAAACAAGTAATAATAATTTTAACATCATGAAAAGAAATCTGATTTATAGTTATAGTGATAAATTGAAAATGGTATCTTACTCTTCCTCTGCCTCTTTGAATCGTTTCCCTTTGGCTGTGCAATTCTTTCAATACTTGAGAACCGATTTCCTCTGTTTCTAACACCATTCGATAACCATTCTGTAATGTCCTTCCACTCCGATCTATTCGATCTGAAGCATCCAACAGTCTTTCTTTTTGATCTTCTGTAATACTGTTGTCCCATGAATCATCTCTGCTTAATTCGATACTGTCTTCTTTCGGCTTCTTAGCCGATTGGAATTCTTGAGTTAATCGTTTTAGCTCTACTCTATGACTTTCCACTCGACCGCGTAAGCGGTCACGAGATGCACCGGTCACCCCACGAACCTCCAATTCCATTTGCTCGAGCTAAAATTAGACATAAATTTTACTTAGAAAAACAATCATTGATTTGACGTTCAGCACACCAGTTCAGTAGAACTGTTTTTCAAAATTAGACTTCAAATTTAACAACTCTACAAAGACTTATATATAAATTTCCTTAACATACAATGATATTATCGCAATAAGCTTTTTAAGAGCTATTTTATGGAACCATTGAGTTCATGAACACTGTTCCCGTTTTACATATGTTACATTCAATCAATGTACAATCAAAACTTGGTAATTTGAACCTTTCCAACTCAGAAACCTCTATAAGATAACAATTTTCTACCTCCTGTTTCACTATAAAAACTTCTACTAATGAAAACTTCCATTTAATTCAAATTATTTATCGCTTGTTTAGTATGTTATTTTACTTTTGAAACTTGAATTCTGAAAATTGAAATTTACTTTTATAAGTTGGAACTTTAACTTGAAAGTGGCAAAACTTGATCAATGTGACTTAGAAACTGTGATAGTAATTTGAAAGATTAACAGAGCAACTCGAAAATATATTCTCTGTTGATGGTATTGTATTATATCAATATAAATATGAAGCCGTTGTATATATTTTATGATTACAGTAATTCGAATTTCTTTGTCATTAATAATTTCTTACAAGAGGAAGGAAGATGACACTTATTGTATGCCTATACATTCCTTAATGGCTATATATTGACAACGAATTAGAATTTTATTTTGGTTTAAAGGGAATAAAGAACATATATACATATTTAATAGATCCTGTTCGAAATCTTCATCACGAGTCTGACTAGATGTTACAGTGCAAGGGGTTAATCCTTAACTCTTAGTTCAAAGAAAAGAGAAAATCAACAATATTACCGTAAGTTGAATTTTTATTTGTTAAACCTCTATTACCTGAATGCTTCATACGGCACAATCTCAGCATCTAAGAAATTTTCATTTGTTCTTTGAAATTCAAATTACCAAGGATTGATTGTAACATGAAAACTGTAGTACATATATTCAAATTGCTGCAGATAATTCCACTTGAATAGTTATATGAAACCAGATACTATTATTTATATTACTGCTAAAATGGTGAAAAATGTTAACATATAAGTAATTAACTTTTTATAAACGGGAATTAAGACAAATTTTGTCTAATCCTAACACATAGCAAATAAACTAATTGTAATTTCCAATCATTTAAAATATCTGTATGTTAAAATATTTAAAACCAGGGAAAATAAACTATATTTTTTTCTTTTACCAGCTCTTGAGCATCCTTAATTTGTCTGTCCACATCTTGAACGAATGTTCGTCTATCATCTGTAAATTACGTCACGTGTATCGATTATTGTTGTTTAATGTTGCCGAAAGACTGGCATTCGCATCGAAAATAAAAATCGAAGACTCGAAACAGAATCATTTCTACGATTCTACTTTGTCTGTACTTACTGCCGCTTTGTGTCCTTATTCTACCGATTTTTGCAGTTATATCAGCTGTCAAAACGGCGTATTCTTGCTCATAGTTGTCAATGAGCGACGCCATCTTAAACGTATTTCCATTGAAGACGTGTACATGGGAGTGTAAACTAAACTGTACCTCTCTGACTGTACTATGCAGTGGATTTGGAACAGCTGCGTTCTGAACTTAGCGGAGAACAATGGTGGCCAACGTAAAGCAGTCGCACTGTTCCACACTGTTGCGTGCTTAGACCATATACAGGGTGGGGCATTTATCCTGGCCACCTGGAATACCTCGAAAACTAAATTCTGGAGAAAAAAATGTTTCAAATAAAAAGTTTAAGTCAAGGAGGGGCTGATGCAGCAGTCATGTCTATTTTTAATTTTCATCATGTTTTCAAGGTCATTCCAAGGTCAACTTTATTTTTTCAATTGGAAACATATTGTTTTCATTACAGATTCTTAATCTACGACTTGAAACAAATAACTTTTATTTGAAACGTTTTTTTCTCCGCCGATTATTTTGTATAATATTGAATTTAATAGGGAAAAATACACAATGTCGTTTTAACGGAGAAAATCATTTTATTTATGATAAATTAAATTAATACCCAATTAAAATAGTATCAAATAAACATGTAATCTAAATGAATAATTAAATAATAGCTAAATATTGAAACAGGCAAAACAATTAAATAAAACTTAGCAAAGAAATTCAACGCTGAGCGTACACAATCTGTTCATTACGCGCAGGGATACACCAGTTTTTTACTATCTTTTCTTTAGAATAAGATTACACATTCTCTCGCATGCAATACAAATAACATTAGAATGATACTGAATACTTGTTGAATTGATTTTCTTGTAATTAAGTTGCAATTCTTCTGTATTATTATTAATAAAATAATTGCTTTTCCGTTTAATTGAGATTATTTTTCCATAATAAAGTCAAAATTATACAAAATAATAGGCGAAGAAAAAAACGTTTCAAATAAAAGTTATTTGTTTCAAGTCGTAGATTTTTCCATTTGAAAAAATAAAGTTGACCTTGGAATGACCTTGAAAACATGATGAAAATTAAAAATGAATATAACTGCTGCATCATCCCCTCCTTGACTTAAACTTTTTATTTGAAACATTTTTTTCTCCGGAATTTAGTTTTCGATATAGTCCAGGTGGTCAGGATAAATACCCCACCCTGCTTATGGTCTAAGGTTGCGTGAGCAAAGAGTAGGGATACTACAAGAGGCGACTCTCCGATGTGATTGTACAGCCAAGCGGGAAGTTTAAATCAACTGAATATTCCTACTTCGTATGATTGCGGAAAAATTAGAAATCTATTTGTGTTCATTTCTAATATAATATTTACTAACATTGGTTTTCGAAGTTTTTACATTACTTTTGGATGATTAGGATTTGATAGATTAAGATTCAAAAGTTGTAAAAAAATAATATAATAAAATGACTGTAGAAAATATATTTTAAGAATATCCATTACTGAATATTATAAAAATTGTATAATAGATAAGTTATAAATAAATACGTTACAAATAAGTTATCGAAGTTTACATTGAAAATAGATTTAAAAAAATATAAATATGTATGTATATATATGTATGTATATATATATATATATTTATATATATATATTATTTTTAATATTTAATATATATATACATATACGCATATTTATAATTCTAGCATCTAGACCAGGGATGGGAATTTTTGTCTCAATTGAGACAAAACCGTCCCCACCATAGCGCCCACTATCTCCCACCAGCATCCGCCATTACCATAGAGGAAAGAAGTGCTTCGCTCGTCGCGAACAGTGCGCAGAAGTCGAGCATTAAAGAGAGGTTGGTGGGAGAAGCAGGCGTTTGAGGGCTTCCACCTGTGCCCTTGCCTGATCTAGACCATAGAATGAAACTTAGTAACAATTTTTCTTACACACTGTTATTTTCCATACAAATATTTCTTACAATTAAATCTATAACTAATAATATATAATATCAGATTCCTCTCTGATAATATTATGAGAGAGGAAATGAGAGTGCTCCACAGACATAGGAAATATCCAAATAAGCAGTTTTGAAGCTATATATATTCGTGATGCACAACTTATATACGCATGCGCACTTGAATACAGTTTTGTCACTATATCAGCTAACAGTAAAGTAAATACCAGTAAATACCTGCATTCGTAAGGATAATTGGTTATTGAAAAACGCCAAAATTACATATACTTATAGACCCGGCTACAGATAAGAAACCTCTCTGTTAGAAGTAATAGACAGAAATGTATATATTTAATTTTATTCCTTGTTCATTTTTACTTTACTTTTATTATTTTAAATAGTACTAACACATTTTGTCAATTATAATTTGGAAAAGGTTAAATTTTAATATAGATGTTGATAATATGAAATCTGTATTTATTTCCTATATAATTTACTTTATTTGAAAAAAAGAATAGAACAATAAATATCGAATAAAATACATAACACATGCTTCGTCGCGTACCACTGATATCAGTGCCGTGCGCTGACTCAAGAGTAGAAAAGAGGGGGGGCCCATGTTGCATGTTGCATTGTTGCATGCACACTGCGCCGCGGCGCACCGAACGTCACGGACGTGTGCGGATGCGTAACTATACACAGGACAGACAAGGACAGGGAGGATTTCCTCTCTGCGCAGGATCTATGTAGTAGTAGCAGTAGTTTTTCCCTAATATCTTGGAAAGTATTCATTTCCGGTAAAAATGACAAATACATTTCGTGTTCAGCATGTCAAAACGAGTAGAATGTCATAGGTTATGTGCCGAAGCCTTGGGGGCGGGGGGGGGGGGGGGGGGGGGGTATTGTAAAGTTCAGCCAATTTCTATAACCCTTTGAATCATGCGATGTAGTTTCTTTTTTCAAATGTATAAAATAAGAGTAGAAGTTATTTACTGAAATATATTGAAACACACATTATACTTCGAGTTCGCACGCGAAATTATAGAATGTTCATACGTCTGAGAAACATATTTAGTCATATTTTCACTCGTTGCATCCATGTGACGCTTCATTCATGATAACGCCATATTCTCACATTTTCACATGACACGTCCACAAAAATGAACGAATTGTAACTTCAGACAGGATGTTCATTCATAAACAGTTACAAGACCATTATTTTTTTAATCGATGTCTCCGATAGATTAAATACGATAGAATAGTAGAAACGAACGAAGAGAAATAAATAAATTGCCGGTAAAACACAGAATCTTTGAAATGTGGCCACAAAATTGACACGTCATTGATATTACACCAATCAAAAGAGGAAATCAAACGGTTCCACCAATCATTTCTACCGGTTGCAGGGTCGAACGTGGTCAATCTACTTTCGACTCAACAGTCGAAATGAAGATGGCCGCTGAGGTGAGGTGGCTTTTAATTTTTCATGTATTTTTGGTAATTAGTGCGGTCCTCGGCGACATACCACATCGAAAATTTGAATACAAGTACTCGTTCAAACCACCGTATCTAGCACAAAAAGATGGAAGCGTGCCTTTCTGGGAATACGGAGGAAGTGAGTAATGTTGAAACCTAACCAAGTATACACACGCCGTAAAATACTTCCGTATGTTATTTTCTCCTAGTCGGCATTCTGAGTATTTAAATAAAATATATCGTTATTTCGTTCTTAAACTGAAACACTAATCGACTCCTCTTCCCTTAACACTTTGACAAGCGAAATGGACAATGTTTATTTGACAGAAGTCGGTAAAACTGTCACGACAGGTGTATATGTATTTATTTACATTAAGGACCATTTCAATAAATTTGAATAATAAAAGCATAAAGAATACCTGTTTCTGTTCTTTGAGATAAATCGATCAGATTTTCTTTTCATTTATATCTTAATATTTTTTTCAACAGTACATTAAAATTTATTATTTTTTACAGTATTTATTACATTAATTTATTCATTTATGTCAGATACATTTTATAAAATATGTATTTTTATTATAGATGCAATTGCCAGTGCAGAAAATGTAAGAGTAGCTCCGTCATTGAGAAGTCAAAAAGGTATGTGAAAATATTAACAATTATAATTGAAGGTGCTACTAGTTCTATAATATATTAATAGTAAAGAACGTTTCTTAACATGAATAAAGCACTTTGATACACACAATATGGTCTATCATATCACATATTTAATATTATTAAATTACTCCTATTTAAGGTCTAATCTGTATTATTTTCTTTATTTATGTAACAAGGAATAAATGTTTGTTATACTTTTACTTTTTTACTTCTTGTTATATAAAAATTTAAAATGACATTCAGGTGCAATATGGGTCAAACAGCCACTTACCTTCGACTGGTGGGAGGTAGAGTTAATATTTAGAGTAACAGGAAGAGGAAGGATTGGAGCAGATGGTTTAGCTTTTTGGTATACTAGTTCGAAAGGGGCTTACAATGGCACTGTCTTCGGTAGTGTTGATCAGTGGAATGGTCTTGGACTTTTCTTTGACTCTTTCGATAATGACAATAAACATAACAACCCTTACATCATGGCTGTTCTCAACGATGGAACAAAGAGCTTTGATCATTCTAAGTGAATTATATTACTTACTATATTAGTGTTTTAAACCCCGTAAAAGATATTCAATGTAAACCATATAATTCCATTAATTTTTATGCAGTGATGGTTCAACACAATTGTCTGCTGGTTGCTTGCGAGACTTTCGTAACAAACCATTTGCAACAAGAGCAAAAATTGAATACTATCAAAACATATTAACAGTAAGTCTGTTCGTACATTATTTTTTTGAAGTATCTCTTTATCATATCTAAATCTTTATCTTTGATTAAAGGTATTATTCCACAATGGAATGACAAACGACGAGCAAGACTATGAAGTGTGTTTCCGCGTTGAAAATGTTGTTTTACCGAAAGGTGGATACTTTGGGGTCTCCGCTGCTACTGGTATGTATTGCAAAGACTAAAATAATGAAAAATTACTTCAATTTAATCACTCATTTATGACATAATGATTATTTTAAGGTGGCTTGGCTGACGACCACGATGTGTCTCATTTCTTAACACATTCTTTGTATCCTCCTGGTCAAATGAAGCCTGACGGGCAAAGAGTTTCTTTAGAAGAGCAACAAAAACTTAGCCAAGAATATATGGATTACCAGAAAAAATTAGATCAACAGAAAGAGGATTATCGCCGGTAAGAAAGTTACTGGTAATTTCCGAATTGTATTTGAAATAGAAAATTCTTTTCTAAAATGATTTTATTTTATAGGGAACACCCAGAAGCACGCCGTGAGAAAGAATTTGAGGAATACTTTGAAAGTGAGAATCAAAGGGAACTGTTACAAATCTTTTCTGTTCTGAGTCAAGTGTTTGAATCTTTGCGCGAGCTCAATAAAAAATCTGATGAAATGATTGGAAGACAGGAAAGATCCCTGAGTTTAATATCTCAGCTTCAAGTAGGAGGTAATTTTCAGTTTAGCGATAATAACGTGTTATACAATCAACAGTAAAAGGGATTGTCAAATTATATATAATTTTTTGTAGGCATACAAACAACCGGTGGCCAACCAGGTCAGCAAATTCAATTAATTGACACAATACGTCGACAAGAGGTTGACCAGGTCTTGGGAAATCAAAATGCTATACTAAATACAGCCAGAGAAGTTAAATCTTTTGTAAATGAAATATATACCAAGACGGATTCCATTCTTAATAATCAAGCTCGTGCTCCAACTGCTCAGGTATTTATTTATTATTTGTTATCTCGTTTCAACAATAACCTTGTTGATACATTCTTTGAAAAACGTATTTTTAGGTGCAACAAATGGGATTCGATTACCATTCACTTATTTCTGAAATGCGAGAAGGACTTAATACGTTAAAGAGGGAAGTTGGACAGGTAAATACTAAATTAAACAGTGGAGGTGCAGAGTGTCCAACAACGAATTGTTTAACAACAACAATATTCTTATTATTCGTGGCAATTCAAATGGTGATTTTGTTGGCATACAGTATGTACCGGTAAGTATGGACTTTTAAATATTTACATTCAGCAACATACTAAAAAACAGTATTTCATTATTAATTCAACTTTTCATAGGGACAATAAGGAAGCACAGGCGAAAAAGTTGTATTGATTCTTGTTTTTAAACGTACAGTAAAAGAAGCAAAGATACAAATAAGAACTTATGTCCTTGCGTACTGACTCAATGTTTGTATCCGTGAAATATGCATTTTGTTGAACATTTGTATAATAAATGCATTCGTCATCCGAGTTAGCCCTAACGAAATAGCAGTGAGCAATACATACTCTCTGGGCTCGTTGAAAACAATCACTTCATTCAGCTTGGAATAATTCAGTCGATTCAAAAATTTTTTCAACGTGTTATATTTTTTTGTCAGAGCGAATCATAGACAAATAGAGACAAAGATGATAAAATGTGAACATTAGATTTAAAAGAAAGAAAAAGTAAAATACAGGAGATACCATTATGAAGATTGGAATAAGACAACTTTGTCGTGAGTTGATTAGGGGACTGTTATGTATAATATATATTTTTTTATCGTCTCTCATCATGAATATCTCGTGCTATGCGCACATGCATTTTTTGCGCATTCGTTTATAACATCTATCACTTTTTTTTACATATAGATTTTTTGGTAGCGTCACATGGGGTATATTGTATAAATGTTTATGCCATTTTGTTTCGTTTTTTTTATTGGAAATCGGCATATCGAGAATTGAAATCTACGATTTTCGTCTGGAGGAATTTGGTAATTCTTACCAGCTGTATAAGATGATATATTTATTAATCTGGTACTACATTCCCTTAGATGAGTGATCGTATAGGTAAGTTTCGCATTTTTAACATGACAAATACTGCAGAATGAAAAATAAGAAATGAACTCTACCGAACTCAAAAGACAAATGATTTTATACTACGTATATTGTCCATGATGTCAACGTCAAACAATCATAACGTTCTTAAACCTGTAATAAAAGCCAAGGTCGAAATGCATTCTGTTAATGTAATATGTACTTCGTAAGCGTATACGGTATATCGAGTAGCAGGCATAGAAAGAACTCAAATTATTCGCAAACTCGGTATTCCTATCAATCTTATTGCATTTGTAAAAGTTTATGAAAGATTGTAAATGTATAATGAAATATATCTGATAATAAAAATATTAATGGAAAAAACAGAAACTCGAATTCAGTAAATGATAAATTGCATATGGTGTAGCACCGGTTGTTATTGTTAATGTTGTATGTTAAGGGAGATGTGAATACAAAAACCAATGAAATTGTATGTATTCGTACTAAATCAGCTAAATAGTCTTATTGGTAGTGTTTAATTTATGAAACAAATCTGAAGAGATGTAAGTGTATTACTTAAAATTTTGTACTATACTTTTGAATATAAATACATGCTTCTTTTGATTTTTATTATACAATACGAATATAATATTTTGTTTAGGTACATATATCTCGTGTAACGTTAATCTTCATGGTTATTGTTTCCTTTAGAAGATTTTTAGAATTGATTTTATACTTCATATTTTTTTATCAAGTTCTATTATTAATTTAATATTTGTTTATTGTTTCACAAATTTCTGGACCATACCATGTAAATTTATGAAAGTCTAAATGTCATTAACATTTACGTGTAGTGAATTACATAGTTACTATAAACTGACAAATAATAAGTAAGCTATTAATAATAAACAAATCGTAGTGAATGTTTAATCAATTTTTCATTTCATTTCGAACGAAAAATGTATGAATATCTTACCGTCATTAAAAATGAATAAAAATTAATGGAATAATCGTAATTTGCGTAGACATCTGCAATTGACTAATAACTAATTAATTTCGTTACTAAATATAGTTCAGTTTATTATTAATAAATATTGCCTGAATCATTTGGATATTTTTAGTATAATTTAAGAATGTGCAAATAAAATTTTCATTAAGATAAAAAGTTGTTCTGTATCTTAAAATCATAAAGTATGAAAACTTATGACGTAATGAGTGCAAATAAAGTGCAAATTGAAGTTTTGTACAGATGTGTTATTCATTTTTCATTTAAGTTTTAATCAAAGCGTGAAAGGCCGACATACACATGCGTAATTAAGTAGCATATCTTTCATACAGCGCAGAATATAAAACAGCGAAGCACTATGCCTATAAATAAAACTGATGACTAATTAGAACTGCATACGTAAACCAAGTTACGTCTATCGGCAAAAAATATTTTATATGTCCTCAAAGAAGCAACAACTATATCTAAATTACAATTCGTGCCATTAGCTTTTTATATTATATCGCAATAATAAACATATGTGTTTTATTAAAATATTGTTCATTATAAACTATAAAATTAATTATTCAATTTTTGATGATCCATGAATAAAATTTTGTTATATTGATTTTTAGAAGAAAATATGCCAATACTCTCCTTCCAACTGAAAATTATTTATAAGCAATTTTGTAAACACTTACCATATGTGCACGAAAATTTTTTGATGTTTAATAAAACAGTATAAAATAATATTACTCTTTTTATTATTATTAGGTGGTACTTAAATTTTCAATCATTATTTTTTATATTTAACACTTTAAGGATGAGTGCGATGTAATATTGATAACCTCTGGATCATGTATTTCACTTTTAATGTTGCAAACAAATAATTTAATAATTCTAATACCAAAAGATCAGCTTACATGGATTGGTATACAGTATATCCAAAAAGTACTTGACCACTAAAATCCCAATTCTCGAGAAATTGTGGATATTTAAACAATAATTTCGTTAAAAAATATAATACAAACATACCTGGACTCAATTTAAAGCTTGAAGCTTCTATTTTTGCAGTGCATCGTTCATTTTTGTCTATTGTAAGATATTTTACATGATACGGCGACTGGGAAACTGAAGACCCTTTTTTTCGTTGAAAATGTTACAAATTGAAACGTCTGTAAGAACATTAGAAAATTTTTCTCGTAACTCAATCCACCATAGAATTAAAGATTAAAGCTTCCCCTTTACAACGACTTCTTGAATTTTTATGTATGATTTTTTGTAATCGATTCATTGAGTTTTGAATAGAAGGTATACTGCTGTACTGTAACTTTACAATTAATTTAATGTAGGTACATCATGTAGACCTTACGTTACCAAACTTGTTGACCATTTTTGTTTATAAAACAGCGAAAATAAATCCACATCAAGCTTTGAGGAGCCGTTGGAAAGGGGAAGTTTCAAATCTATAATAGATTTATCGAGAAAGATCATTTTTCATGCATTTACAGTCGATTTAAGTTATTGCAATTTCGACCAAAATTGTGTCCTCGGTTTTTCATCTACTATATCATGCACAAACATCCTAGAGCAAAATGAGTTCAAATTTATTGTTGTACCATTTTTTTTAAGCTGGATTATTATTAAAGGTGCATATCGCTAATTTCACGACAATTGGGAATTTAGTGTTCAAATACTTTTTGAATCCACTGTATAAAATAGGTTTCTAAGAGAAATGTTAACAAATTAACAAATGATTAAGTTGGAAGACGGAAAAGAAGAAGGAGATCTCACATTTTCGTACTTTAGTGGTCGAAAAGCATTAATTTCAAGGCACGGGAATGAAGATTTATGAGGTCGTTCTTCTGTCTCTTGCACATTTGAGAATGCTCGTGCACTTTGTAACAATCAGGGTTAAACGAGGTGAGTGAGAGAAAACGGGTCGTGGTTAAATCTTGCGAATAATTCAATAAGGGTTGAAGTGGCGCTTCCGCAAAATGAAAGGAACCGGAGCACGTCTGCATTGCGACAAACGCATTGGCCTCGTTCATTGTTAGAAATTCATGTGCACATCGTATTATATGTCAACTACACTTTTTTAATAAAACTAGTATAATCATGGAAACCTCGTAAATAGTCACATATAAACTCAAGCTATTCTTATTTTCATTTATAGTATTATTAATACGGTTGAAAAAAAAATTATTTCGCCAGTCAAAATCACTCGTTAAACAAAAAATAAAGTGAGGAAACTATTAATTTTCATTAAAGATACATACAGTTCATTGCATTTTAAACAAGTTTAAGTTCATGTAAGTTCTTAGTGTGCGAACATCAGTAATCTCATAGTTGCAATGTTTAACAGTGATTGAAGAGTAATCTTATTTTTCATCGTTCATCGTTAACATTTAAAATATATGTATATTGCGAAATTATTAATTTTTGAAATGACTGTAACGAGTAGACTGGATTTTTATGGAAATTAAAAATTGTCTTAATCACTTATGAGAAACAGGGATTCAATAAAGGTATATTTTCTCTCTTAATCATTTTAATAGGCGGAAAACAACATAATACTACTGTTTAAAGGTCTGATATTTTCACTTTGTATAAATCCACAGTCTAGTAATGAGTAAAATGAAGTAGATACCTATGTAATTGTATTCGATAATTCTTATTCATTTAGTAGTGTTGTGCTAAATTAATCCTCAATAGTTCAATACAAATGTTTTTTTTTAGTGATTTGTAATAACTGTAGATATTTGTATACTTATAATACACGAAAATTCGCATAATTGCATAAAACAAAAACATTAGTAAAATTGAATAATAATTGTACCTTTATTATTGAACCAAATAAAAGTCAGTGTAATGGCTACTTTGGTTAATCATTTTATCATTTTTTTAAATATGTCAGTCAGAAAACAGACAAACACTCACACTGCAGCTAATGTGATCTAATTTCTATTTTTAGTAAAATTATCGTTAGCAGTTTGATAATCCACTCGAAACAGATGAAGAAAATAGGAAAGTTTCTGATTAGATACCGACTTAAGAATAATCATACTATATGTATAATTGTCACACTTGCATTATCGCAGTAGGTTAATACTCGAAGTGATATATCATTTTTTGATAAAGTGGACGAACTCAATCTGTTCATTAAATGAAAACAGTTATTATATCGGTTTCGATTCTTGAAACAGTTATGGAGAACGAAATCTTAGTTTTTTCTGACAAAACACAAAATTGTTCTACGAGATCCGGCCATTATCAATATCTCTACTATCGCACATATCTTTTTATAATTTTCTTCAAGTTATATTTCTGCCCAATTTATCATGTATTATTAACATTTTGTAATTGTATTTAGAGCTATTACATATTTGTACTATTAAATTTTCTACCATCATTGCAACGATGTTAATTTTTTCCTTGTCCATCACCAAACTGATCATCTCACAGTATGATACAATAACATCAGGATAAATAATGGTATACATGTCACAATGAAACAACAATAGTTTACTTGATAATTTTGATTATTTTTATTACTAGTACTTGTATAATTTTACAGGAAATAATTTTAAAAAGCTGGTAACTTGACGCCCATGCAGTTCAGGGGACCATCTTTTAATGACTTTAATTTTTACATACATATGTTGTCTAGGCCATTCTTCTAACTAACTTCAAGGGGGCTACACCCGTCGGTCTATGATTGTTAAAAGTTAATTGGAAAAATTACTAGGTCTGAGTTTATATTTGTTCCACATGGTTTTTCATGTTTTAAAAATCAAATACGAAATATTTATACTTAAACTTTTAAATAAAAGCTTTAATTATAGAGAAAGCATATCTTGATCAAGATAACGCTTCGAGGCGTTAGGCAAATATAAATGCAATATTACTAACCCACATCTAACGATAAGAATTATTTCAGTGTTAAAAAGGTACATTGTATCTGTAATTGCTATTATTTTAATAACCTTTCGACAAATAACGAGCAATGTCTAGAATCATCAAAATCCTGGAAAGTAGAGTCGAGTTTCGTAAACAGCATTTTTTCCAAGTATTTTGTAGATAAGATCTAATAACAAGTTTGTTACAAATCTATCCTTGTCTACCTTATTGCCTAACTTTTGTCATAAAAATGACTGGCTCATCTGAGGAAGTATAGATCGAAGTTTAAACAATAGTAGCGATCCCCAACTATAGTAATGCATATCCATCTACAGTAGGTAATTAAATCGTTAGAACCGCTCGGATAGATAGATTGATACATTATTGGGATCTGACATGGGGGCGTGGACAATATATGTATATAGCTATCCAATATGGCGATGAAGAGCTTGGTCTTAACATTGTATTGATATCTTTTTTTTTGTTTTTACTTAAAATGTTTGAAAGGAAGGAGAAAACTTTGTATTGAGGGAAAAGCATCGGTATTATGGGTAAATCAAGCTGAGCATGGCAGTGTTAAATTTAGAACTAACATATTTTGTTATATATTCTAAGTGTGATAAAAATATTTAGCTTTAAAAGATACAAGAAATGACAGTTTTATTTCTTCAATGTTGACTAAATTAAAAAAATATTTATTATAAGAATATGTTACATAAAACTCGTTTATTGGGAAAAATATGTGATGAGAGTAAATAGACTTATGAAATAATAACAGGTGACGAGAGTACAGACTTAATAAATATTGACCAGTTTAATGTTACTTCGAAAAGATATATTTATTAAAAATATGAAATAAATACGTGTATAAAAATCAATAAAGTATGTTTTGTCAAATAATTCATTTTACACAAAAAATTTGTTTTTTAATATACCTTCTAAATTTACAATTATAATTTCATAAATTTCGAATCGCTTGGAATTGGTGAGGACATATTAATTGCTCCACAAATAATTGTACAAATATTTTCTATTAGAGGCACCAATGCCACAGGCATCACTGAACCAAGAATTTTGAAAGTCTTTATACGCTGGTTATGTCTTTCAATATGCACTCTAGCTTTAGCTATTTTAGCTGTTAAAATAGACTGTTCTTTGCTAAATTGTTTCTTATATTTTAAAAATGGAGGTCTTGTAAATTTCAAGCAGTTCACTTCACATACTTCATTTCAAAGTGTGGAAGCGGTGCAACAAATGTTTGCTCGCTCTATTATCACAATCTTTCACTGCACAGTAATCAAAATTTTTTTTTGCTACGTAGTGGAAAAATTGGAACTTCCATAACGTTATTTTTAATTAACACCTGTTTTAACACTGTAAGTTTATACTGTAATTAACACCTGTTTACACTGTAAGCTGCTATAAGCCAAGCCAAGCCAAGCTTAGAGTATTTCTACTTTTCGGCAGCAGACGGCGCCACTCAAAATGACAGATCCCAATAACAGGCCTGGCCAACCCGCGGCTCACCACGTTCAATTGTGCGGTCCGCCGGGCAATTTTATATTTCTATTGAAACTTTTGTTTCTGGTTGCATGTATACAGAAAATATTAAATAAATGAAAATTTGCATGTGTCATTGTTATAATTGATATCCACGAACGCCAAATGTTACTGAAATGGAGTAACATTGTTTGTAAGAAACGAGTTGTAAGTGCTTTTGATTCGCATATGTTCGCGAAACATTTTTTTCGAAGATGAAATTTACAAAGAGTTCATCACGTGCTTCATTAATTGATGCCAATTTAGAAAACCACCTAAAATGTGCAACGTCGAACATAAATATAGATTTACAAAAATTATGTGAAAGAAAGGATAAACATCTTATTAATTATAAGTGTAACAATAAAGTTTTATTCATTTTTTATTTGCGGCCCACTGTAACGTTACGCGTTATCAAAGTGGCCCGTGAAACCATTTGGTATGCATTATAGCAATACATTTTTAACACTAGATTTACGGGGCCCGTCAAAATGACGGATTCAAAAATTTTTAATTTACGATTATTAAGAGTGTAAGGAAGCATTCGTGAGGAATTATTAAATAGATTTATTTTTTTGTGTACATATTACAATAAAAATCGCTAAAGATCTAAGTAAATACAATTTTATTATTTTTATAAAGCAATGTAAAATAATCAATTTTAGTGCTCCGTAAACCTAGTTTTAAATGAAACCTTGCTACGCTGAATTCTTAAAATTCTCTTATGGGATACCGTTCCTTGCGAATTGCGAATATACAACATTTAGCAACGCCGTACGTAATATTATTCGTTACGTGGATAAGAAATATGGTTTATTGTACTTGATTTTAATAATTTGATGACCCATTGTAGCATTTACAAATTGGAGTATTACATTCGGTATTTATAATGAACGGGTTATTAATTTAAATGTGTTTATCGATCGAAATTTTTGATTAATTTTGTTTTGAATTTCGGCGCACAGGTTCGATTACTGAAATCAACATACCTTGTGTTACACTAAATACGTTATTAAAATTAAATTATGTTACAGACGCAAAAAGAATCTCATCTCTTGAGAAAGACCCACGTCTGGGTCGAAACGTTGAGTTTCCATAGAGGTTTCTAATTTGCAAAATTGCTATTTGTATCAGTGATCGAACCTGTGCGCAGAAATTCAAAACACAATTGAACGGGTTATTGTTTGTCTCTTAACTTCAGAATTTCTTTTTTACTTTTTTACATATATAAAACATGTAACAAATGAGACAGGTAAATAAAGGAAAGAGCTTATTGTTGTATTCAGATAGCTTACATTTTAACACATTAACTGCCACGTTGGCTACATATTGGCGACACTATTCTTTGAACAGGTGTAGATATCAATTTTGATTGTGACACGATATTGAATAAAATATGTTTTGATAAGATTTTTAGAATGCAAATGAGTCAAGGTAGCAATTGCTATGACAAATTTTACTTCCCAGTTTACTTCCCATTGTCGCGTCATTCATAGAAGCGATCAGCGGTTTTTATAAAATTGTTAGTTACTTGGTAATGAAGTTTTTACTTTACACTATAATCCAGTTCATTTCAAAATGAATAAATTAATATTCAGTGGCATTAACTCCTGGTGGTCGTTATTATGTCCACGACAAATCTTTTTGCTGTTCTATAAAAACTCTAGAAAAATTCTAATATACGTATTGAAGTCCCTATTTTAATATCTGATCATTGAAACTTCAAATGTTAAAACTAATGGGAAAAATAAATTTTGTAAGAAAGAAATTAAATTTTTGTAAAGAAAGAAATTGAAGAGTGAAACTTTCCGGACTTAAAGGACCCAGGCTGTCGACGGAGGGTTAATTTCACGACAATCTTTTTTAAGCAATTCAATAATACCGGTCACCAATGTCCCCAGTGACATTCAACGTGTGAAATTATTATGATATTGCGGGTTTTTGTATGGTATGTATCCGCCAATCAACATATTTAATCGTAACCAATTAACATTAGAATGGTTCTTCAGTGATTTTACTAGTTTGTCCTAAACAAAGTTACAAAGAACTGGTAAGGGATTTAACTCGGTACTTAAGCAGTTAATCTCACGATTTATTTGTTTTCTGCACTATACAGCTTCGACAGTTAAAAAGTTAGTCGGATCCTTTCTTTTCAGGCGTGATAAAAAGTGGCATTTCTTAGAAAGAACTCTCCGACCCCTTTGTCGAGGAGGCGTTCTTGGTTTGCAGGGAAAAAAAGAACCATTGAAGGCTTATTGCGTTGTCACCGGTGGATATTCTATATTCAAGGAAACGCAATAAAAGGATATAATAAAAATTGGAAATTCGGCGTATTTTCGCCCGGTCGTCCATTTCTAGAACATTTCGCTCTGCCAGGGTAGTGCCAGCCCCTTTGGCGAAAGTGCAACCAATAAGAACGTTTGCCTGGTGGCGCAGAATCCGCGAAATTCCTTGTCTCCGCGATCACCCACGATTGGCGCATCGCGATCCAATCAGAATACGCCGATTATTGATCCCTGAGGGTGAATTGTTGAAACCTTTTTATTGGCGAAGTTGTAAAGTGTTTTATGGCAGACGCAGAACTACCGGCGGTGTTACGCGATGACCATGAGTTATTAAAATAGCAGGGGATGCTTTTGCGAATTAATGGACACAATTCCCCGAAATGATTGCTGATATGGTTATTATAATTTCCTATCTGGCTTCCCGCGAATTTCACATTGGATTTTCTACATTTCATATTTTCTACATTGAAGATTTCGTAATTAGAGCTTATACTTGCGAAATATCTTTCTTTGTAACAAAAATCCACTATTCGTTTCAATTAATAATATGTAGATTTCAAAAAGTGTTCGATTACTAAATTTCCCATTTTTTATAAGTTATCCATATTCAAAATTTCGTAAATAAGAATTTCGCAACAATAAACTTGTCCTCATTTAAAAGCTTGAAGCTTCTACTTTCGCAATCCACGTTTGATTTTCTTATAATTGTTAGATGATGTCCCTTGTAAGACGTTTTCATATGGTACAGTGGGTGGGAAACTGAAACACATCTTTAATAACATTGAAAAATTTTCGTAATTGAATCAAAGTTTTAATAGATTTAATTACGAAAATAGTTAGTAGAAGATTATAGTTTCCCCTGTATAACAACTCCATAATATTTAATGTACGAATTTTTTGGCTGTTTTATGGAACAGAAATGAAAAATAAATTCAGTCGTACAAAATCCTCATGGTGTATACAGGGTGTTAGAAAAGTCTGGAAACGTCGAATATCTCAAAAATAAATCATTTTAGAGAAAAATAGTTCAGACATGTATTTTATGGTTTCGCAAGGACTATAAGATGGTGCTATTGGTTTGAGTTTATATTTGTTCCACATGGTTTTTCATGTTTTAAAAATCAAATACGAAATATTTATACTTAAACTTTTAAATAAAAGCTTTAATTATAGAGAAAGCATATCTTGATCAAGATAACGCTTCGAGGCGTTAGGCAAATATAAATGCAATATTACTAACCCACATCTAACGATAAGAATTATTTCAGTGTTAAAAAGGTACATTGTATCTGTAATTGTTATTATTTTAATAACCTTTCAACAAAATCCTCATGGTGTATACAGGGTGTTAGAAAAGTCTGGAAACGTCGAATATCTCAAAAATAAATCATTTTAGAGAAAAATGGTTCAGACATGTATTTTATGGTTTCGCAAGGACTATAAGATGGTGCTATTGGTTTGACCTTAAAGTGTCATTTGAAAGTCACGTGAAGGTCACCGCAATTATTTTAAATGGCACCTCCCCATTTTTTATTACATATTCTTGTAGCTGATCTCGAGAGCTTTCCAAAACACTATAATCAATAGTTTTTTCATGAATTACTTTTCGAGTTATAAGGCTCCAAAGGTACAATACCGCCGGCATTAGCGTTAACCGAGATGTAACTCACGTGGAGGTTGCACGGTGGGATTTACATCTCTTGTGTGTGCGTGCGTGCGTGTGTAAACGTGTTTTTACTGAATTAAATGTTCGAATTGTCTTCCGTCTGCTGCTTGACAATGACCTAATCGTAGATAAAATTCATTTAAAACGTTTCCTCTCATTTCTGGTGAGATAAGATTTACTAGGCGCAGTATGCGTTCCCTAAGGTCTGCCAAATTAGCAGGTTTCGTTACGTATACATTGTTTTTAACATACCCCCATGAAAAGTTGTCCAGTGGAGAAAGATCTGGTGATCTAGAGTGATCTATCCATCGGCTTGGGAAAGTATTAGTTAAATATTGACGCACTATTACTGCATAGTGTGGCGGTGCACCATCTAATTTTAATATTTGTATCGGATGAATCCGATGTGCTGAAGATTTTGTTAAATAAATAAAAAAGTCAAATTGAAGCTTGAACCTTACACTTTAAGTACTACGAAATTGCGCAATATTAAAAAATTAGATGCTAGATACTAGATGCAGATTGTATTCTCTATACAAGTTTTAAATGACTTGTTCGTATATCATGCAAAGTAAGAAAGACCTTCGGTAGTCGCCAAAATGGTATTGACCGAAAGGGAAAGAATTACATTATTAATGATCCAAGGATATGGTGGTATTGTACCTTTGAAGCCTTATAACTCGGAAAGTAATTCATGAAAAAACAATTGATTAGTGTTTTGGAAAGCTCTCGAGATCAGCTACTAGAATATGTAATAAAAAGTAGGGGGTACTATTTAAACTAATTAAGGTAACCTTCACGTGACCTTCAAATGACTATTCAAGGTCAAACCAATGACACCATCTTATAGCCCTTACGAAACCATAAAATACATGTCAACCATTTTTCTCTAAAATGCTTTATTTTTGAGATATTCGACCGTTCCCAGACTTTTCTAACACCCTGTATGTAGAAAACTCTTATGTGCATATTATAAACGATAAAAAGATTTGTATGTCGAGTTTCGAGGGATCGTTGTAAACTAGAAGCTCCAATCTTCAAATCCATGGCAGGTTCGGTCAGACAAAAAATTTGCATAATGATAATTATTAGGATTAATATAAAACAATTTCTCTTAAAAATTTTGTGTGTTCTTGTTGAGAAATATATAAATTCTACTTTTTTTTTAGATAATTATAGATTAAATTTACATTTAAGGCATAAAAATATGTACTGAAATTATGAAGTCTGAAACTAAAATGTTATTTGAATACCATAGAAAATATTGGTATTGACATGAGGGTTTATACGAGAATTTCATGTTTTCTCAAGCTGAGATTGTTATCATAACGAAATGGATATTTCTCCCTTAAAATAACAGTTTATAAAAAAATTAGTAGCACTTTACTGTGTAAGCAGAGGTGGAAGTAACCCTCGCTGAGATATAATGGCGTGTGCGACACCCATTAGCATGATAAACTCCGTAAAAAACTGTACAAGGGGTTCAGAAAACATCTCAAGCATTCAGAAAAGAACAATAAACTCCATTAAACTGGCAATGATTGTCTAATTTCTATGTAATGTATTACGTTAAAATTAATTTACATTTTATAAACATGTTACAGTTTGTAGCTGATCTTTAAATTCATTTTACTAATTTTTTTATTTATTTGGGTAATACGACATAAAACATATGACATAGAGTAGTACAAAACATTTTCGTATAATATAATAATTATAAAAAGAACGAAAAGAATGTTTGTCGCATTTTAATTGTATTTTGAATACAATATTACTATTGCTGTTAAAGTTATAATCTTGAAATTTGTAAAATTTTATAAAAAGTTAAAACTATTAAGTTATAATAAAGTTAAAGTATTTCTTTAACCATATTTTTATTGAAAATAATAAAATAGTGTCTGTATCTTATTTAAAAAATTGTTACTAAATTGTGCCTTTTCTACACTATCACTTCAACTGAGCTGTTGGAGTGAAAATATTATGTCAAGTAACTTTCGCGTGCATTAAGTGTGCAGGGAAAATCAACAAAAATGAGTTAAGGGCATGGTTGTATGTGAATGCTTCATTTTAGGGGAGTCCCCGGAAATGTTCTACTAAAATATCAAAGAGGACATACTATTGAAATACTGCTCAAGTCACAAAAATAATTTCGCAGAAAATATTCATGAAAATTCTTGATTTCCTTCGAACAGACGTATTATACAATATTTAAAATATATCTATACATTTCTTTATGGGAAGCTTTCTTTATCATCACTACTCTTTGGCAAGTCACAAGACGTACGTGCAATACTACAAACTGCTTTTTTTTAATGATCGAAAATAATCATTTAAAAAGAACAAGAACGATTCCATAGTTATAAATGCGTTTTTTTTTCTATTCATCCTAATTTTGAATATATCGGTTAATTGGAAAATTGACTTAAGATGCGCTAGCGCTAGATGGCTGAAATTTCACACTGTGCGCCGACAGTAACCACGAGCAGGAGTCTCGTTTGTTGCACTGTGCAATATCATTGGAGACAACAAAATCGTAGCTCATTTAAATTTCATTTTTGTCTCGTCCGGGGAAAACGTGTCACGTGCTGCGTTCCGATAAATCAGACAACGCTTTTGCGTGTCCAATCATTGATAGTGCGACTTGTTCGAGCGAATGCACCGGATACTGGCTGTGACAAATCGAAATACATTCTATCGCGTGTGTACATCTGCAAGACTGGGGTGTTAGGGGGTCCGTGAGGGGCAGTTGGGTGAAGGGGGAGGGGGGCGTTGGTTATCTTCTAATAGATTCATATAGATATATGGAGGCACGGTGTAAATGCGGACCAATACCCGCTGCGAGCGATTTATGTAACCGGTCCCGTGGAAGTGGATGATTTAGGATCGGCGGGGACGTAATACCACGAACGATTTGGCTGATCGAATTGCCAAAACGTGTACATCGATTCGATTGATTAAAAGCTCGCCACATTTTTGGGGCGAGCCGATTCAAAGTCATATTCGCCGGGGTTCCTCAGGCTGCTTCATTCTGCTCCCGGAATCGTGTTATCGGTCTTCATGTGCGGGATCAAACCCTCGTGACGATCCCCCTCATCTTATTCATAAACCACCTCGCTTCTGCTCGATATTAAATCGTATAGGTCGAGGCGCGCCGATTACACCGCGATTTATTGAGTTATGGATACAAGCGTGTGCAGCGCAGCTATTGATTCATTTTAAATATTAGCAATTTCAAATGGTATATTATATCGATATTTCTTTGTCAAGTTTGTTAAAAGAAATAATCTCGAAATAATATGCAACAAGAAGGTGTTAGTAGAAACTGGACTCAAACATAATAAAAGATTTATTTCAAATAATTATAAAGTAAAATAACATGTTATTTTAAATAATAATGCCAAGTAATGTTATTTCAGAAGTGACCAGGTCTGGTGTAGCGTACGCCGGAATGGATTAATCAATTTGCATCACTGAACTTTATTAGGTACGGATGTTCTGGGCTTTGAAAACGGGCCATTTTGAATAATTGGTTTTTATCCGTATCTTTTTATTAGACCGCGGATCTTCATGCAAAATAAAAATTGGCTGAGTGAATTCTGAGGAACAGAAATTAAATGAAAACGTATATTCTCTTTTAATCATCTTAACCCGTATGTCAATACCCAATATTTTCTACTATGTTCAATGATGTTGCACTTCATAGTTTCAATACAGAATAAAAATGATCAGCGTCCGTTACAAGAAGAGGAAGTTACATCAAAATTAATTTCTTCTCTTAATAATTTTAATAGGTTGTATATAATGTACCAGTAATATTATTTTGATCTGACATTGCTTCTATTCTGTGTTTGACTTACTCATTTTTGCTATACTTAAGAATATAAAAATCTACAATAATCTTGTTATTGATCAAGAAAAACATTCAAGAAGTTCAAAGTTCTCAAGATAATGTAACTACATTCTTAAATTGTTCTAATATCTTTTCAGTTTTATATTTGATCTATCCAGTTTTATCATAAATGTATAAAACCCACAGTCTATTTATTAATCAAACTTAATTTGTTCCTTGGTGTAAAATTGACATGATGCACAGTGGCGCATTTTCTTGAAAGTTGGCCAAAATTCGTAACTTCATGTGATTATCTTATTAAAAATGCAACATTCAAAATGGAGGATCTAATATCATTGGTATAAACATAATTTTTAAGTTAATTTTTGTGAAAATTGATTTTTATTTTCCGACTCTGTAGCATTTTCAATCATTAGCATGGAATAATGAAGATGCAAAAAGGAAGAAACGTATACCTAAAAAACATCATAGAAAGATAAGTTGAATAAAGGTGTTGCATAATAGGTGAAATGCAATACGTTTATAACAACGCTGTTGTAGTATTTATCTTTGATAAAAAACTGGAAACTTGCTCAGACTTGTTGATCAGTGGGCGAACAAATTATTAGAGCCATCATTTGCAAAATTCATTTATTATGCACGTGGCGCATAATGTTACCTATTAGGTTGTCTCGAAAGTTTGTTTCCTGCTCTTTGCTTACTTCTTTCAATGTAAATACAGACTAGTTTTTAAGAAGCCAAATAGCATGGATAAATAAGAAGAAGCTTAGAAGAAAATAAAAAATCCTACTAAACAAATAATGTTATCTAACATTTTTAATGGAAATTTTTTTGGAACAACTTAATATACGAACAATTAATCAATATTCCATAAAGACAATAGTAAGAATTCAGTATAGCTGAACTGTGATTTTAAAATTGATTATTACAACATAGAGTCATCAATTTATGCAAATGAACAATTGAAAAGTATTTTGAAAAAGAAAAATGGAAATTATTTATTACTTTTTCCTATTTGTTAGTTTATCTACAATGAATAGCATGGAACCCCCCACCCGCCAAGAAAGAAACGTCGAGCATAAAAACATAATAGATTAAAACGTTCACCGTGCGTATTTCATTTAAATCCATTAATATCAAGAGCTAAGTAACGAACAAGAAAACAGAAGGAAGATCTAAGAATCCCCTTAGTGACGAGGGTAATTAATAATAATTAAAATCGAATTCGACGTCAGGAGCCGCCCCTGTAAGCCAAGCAAAAACATCGTTGATCTATGCTCCCCGTGAAAGATTATAAATGTCATCATCCATGGCGTTCTTTTTTGCGTAATAAATTCTTATTGTTCCACGAGCGGTGAACCGTGACGAGTTCAATTCCGTCGGGCTTGCGATTCCGGGGGAGTTGAACGTTTCGCCTCGCGCATACTGCGAATATTTCTCGACGGGCATTCAAAGAAACATGCGATATCATTTTCAATTATTTGCCGTCTGTAATCGACACGGTTCCAATGATAGCTACATTTCATAAGAACAAATAAAATGTATCGTGTATACAGGCAATTCTCGAATTAGCCATTCGTGTTAACTGTACAAAATTTTAGTCAAATACGAAAAATAATTGTTCTTGCAAGGAGATGGCAAGAACTGCGAAATTTCAAATGAATGATCTGTATGAGCATTCAATGCTATAGGTTGATGTTAAAACACTTCTAAAAAGATCTGAATGAAAAGCGTGGTCCTTCGTTTTCAAGAAATTAACACTTTATCTATCGGAAGACTATTAATCTACTTTTGAATAGTTGTATTGTATTAAAAGGAACCTTAAAAATCGTCTTTTACATAATAATCCCAAACGAAATAATTAGATTACGTTACTAAGGGTGACCTGTTGGCTCACGATTGAAATTGCGGGTGTACTTCCGAAAAGACCATACCTCCGATTTTTTTATACTCTGGATTCTTACGTATTTTGACGTGCTAATTACGAATGTGATAGTGAAAATTGGAGCAAATGTTATTTTCATAGCGGAAACCATGAAAAAATCGTAAAAATCATAGTTTTTTCCATTTATTTCCGTAAATTATGGGAATTTTGAAAAATACTTCACATAAATGTTGTAGACCTCATCAAAACACACATTTTATGTCTTATTGATTTTTGTCATAAAGATAATATTTTCTGAGAAAAATGATAGGTAATTATTGACTTGTACGGAGCCACTCTCGATTTCAATGTCCTTTACATATACATATATGTTATCGAAGTATGAAAAATATTCATGTAGAATAGAACACACACACATGCACGGGAGGTGTAAGTGGGGGAGGGGGGTGGGCGAAGGCTATAACGAACAGTCGTTTAACTTAATGTTTAAGTTTAGGTTAGGTTATTCCTTTCGAGGCTGAAGCTTCCCGCAGAGGGTGGATCTCGCTATGCGTGGAAAGTTAAAAAGCAAATGATACAAAAAACACGTGGGCGAGGGAGGAGCTTTGCTATATCCCTTTCTAGTATTAACTAATGAAATTAACAATAAAACTTGATTTGTGTTGGACGAGTTATATGGAGTTTTGAATATTTAATATCGTTTTTCTCAAAAACTATTGTCTTTATGACAAAAATCAATAAAACATAAAATGTGTATTTCGATGAGACCTTCAACTTTTATTTGAGGTATTTTTCAAAATTGCCATTATTTACGGAAATAAATGGAAAATTCCGCTATGAAAATAACATTTGCGCCAATGTTCACTATCATATTCGTAATCAGTGCGTCAAAATACGTAAGAATCCAGAGTATAAAAAAATCGGAGGTACGGCGTTTTCGGAAGTTTATCCAAAATTGCTATTGCTGTTGAAAGAATCATTAAAAAACCCTTGGTCATGGACTGTAGACGTTCGCAAATTATGAAATAATCGTCGGTATGTGTTAAGCGTTAGGCGATATAAACATAAATATATACAGAGTGAGTCACTAAATATGACTATGTATTTTTAATCTTATTGTGTAATGGTTAATGCCGAGACGAATTCAGCGACCAAGGACAGTATGACCTTGAAAAGATCTTGAGTGCGAAAATTAAAATAAAATGACACGAAACATAGATGCGACTTTTATTTTACTGATTGTCCAAAGTGGTGAACTTCGGTAGTTATACATGCGTGTAAACGTTTCGTGATTTACATTATTACAGATCCAGACAATTGTGGAAGAAAAGAGTTCCGAACGTTTGCAGATCCCATCTGCTCACTAAAAACGGGCAACAATAAGAATGACATTAAATTCGAAGGCAGCTGCAAGATAAATTGTACACAGTATTGACATAAACCCTAATACGGTGAACGTGAGACAGGTTTTAAAAAAAGTGTAAGCATTCAATACGGAGAAAATTGCAGAAGAATTCGTATTTGAATTAGCAATACAGCACTATCCTGGACGATTCCCCAATTATAGGTTTATTGATAAATAAGAAATAGTAATTAACTTATCCGACGTTTTAACCCGAACTGCCCTCCATTTGTTTATCGCTGGCGACTCGCAATTCTCATCGCCGCCCTTGTTATACGCACACCCGCACATACACATGCATTTCCAAAGCTGAACACTTCACACGCACACGTAGATAGAGTTGTATTTACGAACTAGAACAGATCCAATTTAAAACTTGTTAGATGAACTTGATAGTCTCGATGATTATTATTACCATGATTTGAGACAGGAGCAACAAATTTTGCGGCGTCGCCAAATTGAAGGTGGCCGGGTAATAATTTGGTCCGACATTAGCTATTACGGGAAAATGGACATAATCCCACAATACTGGAAAAATGAATAGCATAAAGTATTTAGAAATTTTTGGTGAACCAATAAACACATGTGCCACGAGTGGTGCTGAAGATAAATTCACGGTTCAACACGAAAACACTGGTTTATACTGGGAAGGTAGCGAAGGAATACTTTTGCTAAAAAAAATTAAAATTTTAGATTGACCAACAAGATCTGCTGATCTCAACGTTATTAAGAATAGTTATAGAAATCTTGTCAGGGTAATATATAAAAATAGCAGACAATTTGAAACTGTTGATTGATTTTAAACAATGTATTCAAGAGAAGTCGGAAAAATTCATTTAGAAAGGTATTAAAAAATTATATTCACGTTCACAAGCTAAACAGCTTAGTAAAATCCAATTTGATTTTACTTGTATACAGGGTGAGTTACCTAAGTTACTTAAAATATCTCCTTTACTTTTAAGCGATCCGGGAAAACATATGAGGAAGAAAATGTTTGACTCAAAGGGGCAATTATTACGACAGTAACAAATTCAACCATGTGCAATATGTTGACCTCTAAATGACCTTCGAGTTATTTATAGTATTTCAAGTTATGCTTTTTGAAAAACAACTCATCTGAATGGTTGAGTTAGTTTTTTCATTATACACAACATTATACCAATCCAAATATATCGATTTAAAAATAAACAATGGTGACCTTCAAATTTAGGAAAATATAATATTGAGAAAAAAATGTTTTCTATGTATTATAATAATTGCCACTTTAAGTAAAATATATTCATCCTCGCACATTTTCGTGTACCACTAAACACAATGGAGATATTTTAGGCGAAAATCGTAGGTGATGCACCCTGTATGTTATTAAATGTATCCTTATATAGTGTATAGAAACAAATTTCAGTTGCAATGTGAAAATAAATTAAAATCATGCAACTCTTAATGTCCTATCGTTTTGTCACACATCGTACTGGAACAACTAACTTATTAAAAAAAGAATAAAAGGTGCATCTTCACGCTGATAAACGCGCGAGGGTTAAGATGGACGATGCATCGGAAATGCAGACAACTTTGTCGCATACGGAAAAATCAAAAAAGAAAAAAGAAAAGGCGAAACGGGCCACTTAAGGAGAGTGTATCGAGGCACTTAAGCAGTAATCTGTCGAGGAGTGTTCTCTTTATTTAGCTCTATCAGGGGTGGGTTGTGTACACTGGCCAGCCGGAGCAACCCTTGTGGGGCGTAGCCTCTGCAGCTCCGCCGCAAGGGTAAGTAACTTTTGTCTCTGTTGGACACGGGATTCACCCGGCGCGACGGGGGGCTTTCACGAGAATTTCGACGCACATAGATGGACGCGGAGCACTCGGAATGGTCAGTTTATGTGGTTTCTGGCTATTTATGGGATACGAGGAAGACCGAGGGTCGGACGTCACCACGGCCCGGCTATATATCGTACAAATTGGACGCGGAACTCGTGAAAATGCGAGGTAATGGCGTGATTGAATTTCCGCTATTCCGTCTGCCATCCTTTTGAATGTTTCAGCTTTATTGTATGCAATATTGGGTATTATATCGAGCTACCTCCTTGTTTCATGCCGGGTTAAAAGTCTGAGGATGAGAGCTGCAATGGCTGCGGTAGTAAAATCGATGCACTTTTGAAAATAGACATGCGCTAAGGCGTCTTACACCTTTTCTCGATTAGATGACGTACGATGACAAAATGGTTATCGTACAGCAGACCGATTTCGGTCGATCGTACGACAATGCGACGGTGTCCATATCCAGCTGACTATTGAATATTATTTACGATCGAGTCGGTCAGTTTTCAAGATGTCTTTGTCGAAATCAGACTTGCTTTTTCTTACTGAAAATTTTTATGCAAGATATACAGAGTGTCCCACCGATTTTGAATACATCAATCAATGCAGTTGGACATTCTTTATAAGAAAGTATTAACCTATTTATGTAGAAACATTAGTCGTTTAGGAGATATTTCGATTTAAATAATTTCAAGACACCATTACTGTTGCACTAAGACGTTCGCTTTTATTCCCTACAGAAAACGTTCAACGTAACGACCATTTGTAACACGGCATTTTTGAAGTAGAAATATCTCCTAAACGACTGATTTTTCAACATAAATAGATTAATACTTTTTTGATGAAGAATGTCGAACTGCATCGATTGATGTATTAAAAAGTATATGATTCTATTTAAAAAAACGAAGTTGACCTTCGTATGACCTTAAACTAATAACACCAAATTATGCGCCACTCAGCACTATTTAATTCTTACCTGAAACATTTTTCGGTAGGACTAACAATAGCGAAGAAATCAAGATATCAAAATCGGGTGAGACAGCCTGTATAATTAAGAAATACGCGAAAAAGAAGACGTGGTGCAGTAGCTCACATATACAAGGATAGAATAAAATTCGGCGAATTTCACCACAACAGCAGCGTTGGAAGTGAGAGAAAAAGTTTCTAATTTCTTTATTAATAATTCTACCTAAATCAAGTTACATATGTTTTTCAAGTTCTTTAAATATCAGAAAAATAAATAGTTTCTAAAGAACCTTATTTAAGATTGCCATGCAGTTGTAGAATAAGAAATGTCAGTCATTCTGTCTGGTCTGTATTGGTTTTAGTATTTACACTTGCATAGAAAGTGAAAGCAATCAAATTGTAGCTCATACTTTTTCTAAATTAATAGTGCTTTGTACACTACGATACGTGTTGTTGTAGCAGATATTTGCACAATGAAATATGTAGGACAATTTAATATAACATATTTACACAGATCAGACTACACACAAATTACAAGAACCAGGACAAGCAGCGAACTGAAGACACGTACATTCATCATCACCATTCAACTATTATAAATAATACACCTCTATGGAAACATACACATACTGGGTCGTCCAACACATTTGAACACATATACCATAGTATATTCTTCACAATTGCATCGGTACTATACATAGAACCTTTGCTGGTCTTTAATAGGTTATTGACTAAAATATGTGTGAATACTTGTTACTTACATCACTATTCTGCCCATACACTTTATATGAGCATTTCTGCAACTCTAATACACTAGAATATAACGCATGTATAAATAAAACGATGATCTAATTTTATTACACAAAATCTGTAAAATCTACATTATAATATCGAATATTGAAATTCTTATAACATTTGAGCATATATTTAAATTTTTATAGCATATTTTTATTAACAGTTATTCTGCAAACACTCTAGAATAAGAAATACGAAAGTTGTCTCATATTTCCATTGTATTCTCTGTTTATTGAGAATCAATAAATTGTTATGGAGTAAAAAGTTGCTACATTATATCAAAAAATCTGAAATCAGTGAATAATATAAAAAGAAAGTAGCTGTGCAAATTTTTTTTGGTGATCAATGAAATAAGCAAATTTAAAAATATTCTAATTTTGAATTAATTTTGACTGCTCAAAAATAGGACCATTATCTTGTAACACAAAGCGAAAGATTGAAATATCACGGTACGAGAAATTAAAGAATTCGAAATTTGCTTTCATTAAAAACACAAAAAGTTCATGTTGAAATTACATTAAATTAACTAACTCTAAAGAAGAAACGGCATACAAAATTTTCTTTATTCGTTCAACAAATAAAAGGATCAATAAATCATTATAAATAGCAAACAGATAGTATAAAGAGAACCTTAATCCGTATACATACATAGAATATTTAATATTTTGGAATAGTTAATTTCTACATTTGTTCGTCTAATAGAAAGATCAATAAACCATTATAATTAACAAATATAGAGCTTAATCATGTATACAATATTTAATATTTTGAAATGGCTGATTTTTTTGTTTGTTTATCTAATAATAAGATCAATAAATAAGTGTACTTAAGTAAAGTACTTAAGTAAAGTAAGTATCATACAGATAAATAGACAATTGACGACTTATCGATGATTGAAACGTTTTATAACGGAGGTTAAACTGTGCTGCTCTCACTAAGATTTGCTTGTGTGAAATGACATTTTGTTAACAAACATTGGAGAGCTAAGCTTTTCACACGTCGACCAGTTTTAGAGATTATTGTAAACGTTTTTTCGTCACGCATCATGCTACATGTTATGTCACGGTGCATCGTGCTGAAGCACTTGTAATTTAATATTCGCACCCCGTGAACGCGTTCATTACTTAAGTCCACACCCGACGCAGTGCATCCCTTTGGTCGTATATCCATGATCATTCTACCAGGACTAATGCACCGTGTGGCCAAATGTTCGACGCGATTTAAATGTCGGGGGGTATTTAAGTATCCCGACTACGGTAGTTAACACCCTCGATATGGCTCAAGCGAGAAAAGCTCCCTTGCCTCCAGAGGCTTGTTAACTGATGCTTTATTCGAAATCTTCGTCTGTCCAGACTTTCCCGCTTTTATGCTGCACTGCTCTTTTTCAGGGCTCAAAAGAAGCATGGAACTTTTTAATAAACTGTATTGCAGTCTATTATATGTGGAACTTTTTTAGAAAAGTTCTCACATTCAAAATTGCAAAGCTTTTATTTACGTATTATTTTAGACAATTACGTATTATTTTAAACAATCTTTTCCATCCAATTATTTCTCTCAAAATTATTAATTATTATTATTATACCATTTAGAGCCGCGCAAGAAAAATATTATTAGGAATAAAAACTCTTGCAAGAAAATTTGTTTAATCCAGTTTAAATTAATTGTATGCGTATAGACAAAGAAACAATAAAGTTTTTCCAAACAATATATTATATGAAATAGCTGACATTTAATAATTTTTTACACGTTCATTTAAGGCTGTACATTATTTGATTACTTTTTTGTGCTAAGTTTTATATATTCTAATTGTCATATGGTGTTGTTGTTTCATAACAAATTCGTCGAAATCATCAAATAGAAAATAATGAAATCAATCGTAAACTGTTAATATCATATTATTGTTATATATATATATATATATATATATATAACAAATAATTTAAAGAATTGCCTTTTTCAATTCTTTTGTCATATAAAAGCATGTTTCTTTTTTTTGTTGTAACTGTAATTTGATGAAGCTTATACTACAAGTGGCCCTAGTGTTTCAAAAATTTGTCATTGATATAATAGAATAGAATTTTCTTATCCCATATCTTAAGCGATTATATATGCTGATGTGACGTACATACAACGCATTCATAAAAAAGGTGATACTTATTGAATAATAAAATACAAAATGAATTTTCTAATGAAAATGTCTTTAATAACTTTAAGTTAAGACTATTGTGTAATTTTCCCTGTATATGGGATACAGCATGAGAAGTGACTTGATAATTGTCGGCGATTTGTATAGTAATAATAAATCTTATTAAAGAATGAATTAATAAGGCATGTAATTTATTTACAGATCTTAAAGTTTATGTGACAATTATTTCACAGTTGATGTCTAACTGACGAATATTTAACCTCAAAATATAAAATTATCGCAGAGGGTTTGTTGTAATAGAAGATGATTCTTACAACCTTTGACTCACATGATCATAATTTTAATTCGTCTTCAAGGAATTAAGTCGGGTAATATTTTATTTTCGTGGCTACTGGGGGAATTCCTTGCGTTAAAACGTTTGACACGATTTACTATACGAGGGGGTTAATTTAACAAGCTAAATTACGAGAGACACGTGCGCCAATTCGAGTTTAACGATAATTTTAATGGCGCGGGAAGAAATGGCACAACAATTCTCGTTGATTTAATTAACCCCAGGGGTTCCATTTCGTACAACGATTCGAATCACGTGTCCACAACGTATCAGGATAATGGTATAAAACAATGAACATGGTTACTTGTAAATTAGTTCATGGGCTTGAAAAAATTGGTGTATTCTATTTTATTTGATAATCTATATGATACTGCAAGTTGATTTGTTCATGATTCATATATGTTTAAAATCTGATTAATATATTTAAACGTGATATTGAAGTGTTTATTATGCCACAGTTAATGACAAGAAAGTTTCTTGAAGACACAATTGACTTAAGGATTAATATATTTTTATTTTCTTGATTAATTTGTTTTATTTGATTTTTTGTGAAAAAGGAGAAATATATAAGGTACACTTCAAATACCAGTTTCTTATACTTTAATTACACATAAAGACTGTACTAATAAAATTCTTTTTGTATATAGAAATATTTTGTATCAATTGTTATGCTTGAACTACATTAAAAATATTACAAACTTTTTGAATACATAGGATTTTTGCAATTTAATCTTATAATGTTACTAAATAAACAAAATATTAATAAAACACCGTAATGTACACTTTAAACGTTAACTTACATTGATAATCGTATAATAGAACATTTTTTCAAAACAAAATGAATGGAAAATAGATTTCCATACACAACAGTACTAGCCACAATTACATAAAACAAGTAAAAATGCCATATACAGGGTGGGGCACTATAAACAGGTCACCTGAATAACTCGCTTGCTTTTGAAGACAGAAGAAAATGCATCAGACCAAAGTTACTTAATATCGAGGCGCTCGTAATCTGATGTCATTAATTTTTTTATAGGTGGAGACGTCAAGAAGATATGAAGGTTAACTCTGTTTTTCTAAATGGGACGGTATGGTTTATTATTTACATTCTGATAGTGTGTTTCAAGACGACTACAATGACCTATTATGAAGGTCATTCAAGGTCACGCAAGGTCAACTGCAATAGAAAATAAACTGTCTCAAAGCACTCTTCGAACACTACGACGATTTATATGTAACATGTTATTTACGTATGTTCGAATTTATTACGTATGTTACCTGTTCGAAGAGTGCTTTGAGACAGTTTATTTTCTATTGCAGTTGACCTTGCGTGACCTTGAATGACCTTCGTAATAGGTCATTGTATTCGTCTTGAAACACACTATCAGAATGTAAATAATAAACCATACCGTCCTATTTAAAAAAACAGAGTTAACCTTCATATCTCCTTGACGTCTCCACCTATAAAAAAATTAATGACAACAGATTACGAGCGCCTCGATATCAAATAAGTTTGGTCTCATGCATTTTCTTCTATCTTCAAAAGCAAGCGAGTTATTCAGGTGGCCTGTTTATAGTGCCTCACTCTGTATAACTGAACAATACAGTAAACAGTTCATGTTGTTTCTCAAGTATCTTATTTAGACTTAAATGAGATCTACACATTTTTAGATCTCATGAATTCATTTTATACATATTAAAGGACTGTGGATCTTCACACATATTTTCAGTGTCTATAAAATGGTATTGCCAAGAAACTTCTTACAAACACATGCAAAGATTAAACATAACTACAGATTTTTAGCAAAAAATTTTGACGCACTAAATAATTGTTTATTTACGTATTTTGATGAATATGAATATATTTGAATAATATTTCTGCTTTTCCTTTATAGGAAAAGTATCACACATTAAGATTAAATTTTTCATTTTACCATATATCACACAAGAGAATCTGATACATAAGTAAAATTTAGGTCGCGCTTAGTAAAAAGAAACTTTAATTAGAGGTACACTGCCGGTAAAAATAATTTGAACCTTAAAAATATTCCTGAATTAGAAGCTTAAAATGACCTTCGGATGACTTGAAACAATACGCATGATAAAGTTGCTAATATAATATTCGTATATACTACCTACTTATGTTATTATATGTTCAAAGTGATGTCTCTAATCTCTTCACAGACAACTAGCAAGCAAACGTTTATACAAATCTGTTGGAAACATAACTTAATGGAGAAAGCATCAAGACTCTGGGATGACTCGTGCTAGAAAGTGTATCGCTGCCGTCGGACATTGCTTTAAACATTTAATAATAGAAATAGTAAGTTCACCTATCAACCTATCAAATACATCACATTTTTATCATATTTTCTCATCCTTTACCTACAAAATACGATGAAAATAATGTACGTTTTCTACATGCACAATAATTATTTTAGCACAAACTTTGTAATCATACATACAGTTTAAACAAATAACAGCTTTCTATGAACAAATCTGTGAGACAATGTACTAAAAAATTCGCTGTGTCAGTACTTTTGTTTGCGACTTACTTCAAATTCATGTTACAACTATTAAGAATTGAATTTGAGAAGTTACATAGATACCTTTGAACGGTTGAAAAATAAGAGAAATTCAACAATTTTTTATATACAGTCCCTGGCTATAAAATTAGGATCACTCACGATTTTTAGTATTCTTTGTATTTCTAGTCAGAAAAGGTCTAAATGGTATTTTACTAGCACTGTAGCACAGAATTGCGATCTTAGACGCCGTCAGAAACATGCTTTCACGTAATGCACCCCCCCCCCCCTCCAAATCATAGATCCAGGACGTCGTTTTCCTTGATTTAACAAGAAAAGTTTGTCTTCTTCTACTTTAACCTTTTTCAACGCATTGGCATGTGCAATATTAAAAAGGTCATCTAGTTTGTCTACAAACTCCTTCTCCTTTTGCTTTTGGGTTTCAGTACGGCATTTGCAACAAAAGTTGAATTGTTCTATGAAGCAAATCTAGTGTGTTAAAGAAACATTTTTTAAAAGTTGTATTTTTCAATTTCAAATTCTGATTTTTTTTTGATATAATAATATATTCTGTTTCTACATTATACTCCTACACAAGGTACACCCTAATATACATGCTGCTTTGAACGCGGTTGTTTGTTTGCTTATGACTCATGTATTTTATATTACTAAGCTATTTATCTGGAGAAGCAAAAAGTCTCAGGTAAGTTCAGTTCGACGAATTTTCAAGCAAATCTATGAAGTATCGACATGTTCTCAGTGCGACATTTGCCCTGGAGTTGTGTAATGTGTAGTTCGATACTAGTTTCTCTACTTTTCAAACTTTAACACGTTAGCTGCCACGCCATATATGGGTCATGGAATTATTTATTCGGATTTAAAAATAAATTTTTATGTTAATATATTCATTGTATCAAATTTTATTAATATCCACAAAATGCAAGAAGGTTGAAGGACTACTCAGTGTCATACATTTAACCTTTTCAATTTTTATTTTATTAAATAAATCACTTCGATTTTATGGAAGTTTAGAAGTTGCTGGGCTGGCACTCAACGTGTTAAACACGTTTTACTCGAAACCGCATTTTGATCAATGATATCTAGTGATATCTAGTGATTGATCGAAGGATTTCTTTCTTCAATGCATACTCTCATTTTGTGGAAAGACAAGCGTTTTTTGTAAAAATTCAAAGTTTAACTTTAAGGAGCCTTCATTTTGTTTCGAATTAATATTTTACAAAACTGACGATCAATCACTAGCCACTTATTTTTTATTTCAGACAATTTGGCTATGAGTAGCATTGCTCACCGCAAAATAACTTTCGTAACACTTTTACGGCGGGAGTCACATATATGTGACTTTCCCTGTCAGTTGTTAGAGTATTAATAAAAATACATTGTTAAAATATTAATGTAAGTCAATAAGAAACATTTATCAAAAATAAAACAATATAATTATTATACAATACTAAAACTTATATAATGATAGTTTCAGATAGAGTAGCAATAAGTATGCCTCAACACTCCCCGCCGGGAATGTGTTAAGAAGCATGTCGAGTCATCGGGTACACCTTCCTTACAAATCGAAATTTTTCTCTTAAAAAAATTACTAAATATACTGCAAATGTTACTCTTTCGTATGTTAACCCTTAGAAATAAATATATTTATTTTTAATTATTTAAGTATTCACAAGTGTATATATGCCGTTAAGAACGGGACGCGGTCGGTAAAAATAAATTGATCCTAAAATCCTAGAATTAATCGAGTCTTATAGGAGATGGGAATTAATGAAAACGAATTATTCGAAACGTGGATCTTTACGAGGTAGGCGGACAGAGATGGGCGGAGGCCTGCGGAGGCAGAGCCATGCGAATTAATTACACTTCGGCGCAATTTTTCTCTGTCCCGGGAAAGCGATCGCGGGGAGAACATCGAGGGAGAGAGGCTGCTCAGCTTCTACGGTTCTTCGAGTTTCGTAGCTCGTGGGAGTAGTACCCCGTCGCGCTTCCGGTATCCGGTTCCGCTGGCAATTTTTATGCGGGCGCAGACCGTACGAGGGTACAGGGAACGATGATTCTACGGAATCTGAAAAGTCAGTCGAGCGAAAACACCGGGTATGGAAAGGGAGAACGAGCCTCGAGGGAAGAAACAGTTATTGTGCCTGACAGAGGGAGAGAAGAGCCGGTGATACGTCGTCACATCCGCTTTGACGAACCCGGAATCACGACGTGTCATTTGTCAGCCGGACACAAGCGTGACGCCTGCACCGGGTTTTGCCGGAACTCGGCGTTTGCAGCCGAAAGTCGTTTCTGAATACTGGAATCGGCTATCTCCGTCGGAAGTCTCCATACTAATTGTTTCATACCTAATGGATTCGACGAAAACAGGGGTAGAAATAAACAGTTGCCATTTTTTTCTAACACTAGACAACTAAGCTTTTGTAAAAATGACGATCAGAACATTTACAGCAGGATTGAGCACATTTAATTTGAAACAAGATAACATTATTGGAATAATGGATTATTATAAATCTTCTATTATTTGTATGTTACTAATAACATGCAAAATTTATTTTCATTTGGGTTTTAAATCAAATATTTTATTTGAATAATTTTTTATTTCAGTTACATTGTTCAAATAAAATAATAGATAATTTCATCTCGTGAATAGGTTATTGAAATAACCAGATATATTATTAAAATTAATTCTAATTTTTGTAGGTCAATGATTAAAATTTAGCTGCACTCGCTTTTAAAATTGTTCTTTAGAACACGAAATAAATAGAATTTTTGATACTACGGTTTATTTGACCAAATAAAAGATGAAATGAAAAATTATTTGAATTTCGTTTGAAATTCAAATAATAAAATTGTTTAGGAACGCGGTAGAAAATTAAACACGCACCTTTGTAACAACGTAACGATTTATTTCAAACGAGATCGTTTGACTGTTAATGTACATAAACGCGATAACAAAAAGTGTCACAGAACTAATATGTATGAAATGTAATGAATTTGTACAATAAATTAAATGATATAAAGAAAACTGAGATGATATGGGGTGTACGGATGAAATGAAATTATTAAGTAAAGAAAGTGAACGGTTTGCGCGGATCGCGACTTGAGAAATGGAGCAATTCGTGCCGATCAGAACGAGTGTTCGGAGAATTCTGGGCTCGATTTTCGGAATCTAACGGTCGACGGGCTCGTTACCGCGAAACATGATGACTCATCGCGGGACGTCAAATTCACGTTGAGAGTGAGACGTTAAGACTCCTAATTCTCAAATTGACAGGGAGATGGCTGACTAAATGTCTCGTGGTCGCGAGTCCGCCGATCCGCTGTGATCGCAAAACTCTTCGTGATCAGTACTGCGCAGGCGTCGCATAGGACCCCTTGTCCAATCCTAAACATTAATTTACCTTAACTTAATTAATACCTAAACAATAATTTCAACATAATGATGTGGTTGTTCAAGTAAACTAATATATGATTATTTCAAATGACATGCAGGTAAATGGGAGAATATATTATCTTAACGATAATTTTCCAAATAATTTATTTCGATAATAACAAAACCTTGTTTACAGTGACCCAAAAAGTATTTGAATACTCAATTTCTGATTCTCTAGAAATTGCCAATATTTGAACTATGATAATTTCGTTAAAAAAAAAAAAATAAATATGGACTCATTTTAAAATTCAAAACCTTTATTTTTGCAGACCATCGTTCATTTTTTTAAGCATATTTGTGGGTCATATAGTAGGTAAAACGCTGAGGACACGTTTTTGGTAAAAAAATGCTACAAATTGAGTCGTTTGTAAAAGCATCAAATAATTTCTTTCTAAATGAATTTATTACAGATTGAAGATTGAATCTTCCTCTCTAAAAAGGCTTGATCTACAATTTGTTGGCTGTTTTATAGAACAAAAATAAAGAACAAGTTTGATTGTGTAAGGCAGTCACAGTGTGCCTTATATTATTGCAAAGATCAGAGTACACATTTCATTCAAAGCTGAATAAATCCACTAGAAAGGATCGTAAATCTAAACATTCTTTGTAAAGATGAAGCTATAATCTCTAAATCTACGGTGGTTTCACTCACGATGAACATTTTTCAATTTTTATACAGACGTTCCAACTTGTAAAATTATGGAGCAAAAAAGCGTCTTCAGTTTCCCAGTCATTGTAATATCTGATATAAAATATTGTAAACAAAAGTGAACGATGGACGGAAAAAGCAGAGGCACCAACCTTGGAAATGAGCCGGGGTATATTGCTGTCCTATTTTATTAATGACATTATCACAGTTGAAATACGCAAATCTTGTAATCCACCAAATGCGTCAATTAATAAGATCATTACTAAATATGACCTTTTCTTACACTATCTCTTCAGAAGATAAAGTATTCTTGTTTCTAAATGAAAATAAATCATAAGTCTAGTTATCTGGGATTAAAATAATTCTAAAAGCAACTGGCACGAGCCGTCTTATAAAAATGACAAGATTAAATTTATGTAGACTTTGAGAGATTTTTATCATAATATGTGTTTAAATAAAAAAATATATTAACTCATTTCCGATGAAAAGATCTTCAGAATTTCAATAATAATAGAATCAAATATACATAAAACCAGTCAATTGACATATGATGTTCAGCGTCAAGAAAATATTTGTTTCTGTAAAACTTTTATAGAAAAAAAGGTTACCCCTAGAAATTTCATTAAAAAATGTTCTCATGGTACAAATATTTTAGAATTTGTTATAATAAACATTCCCCGACAACAAATTATGCTAGAACGTTTTGTTTAGAAAGGTTATATTCTCAGAGGAATGCAAGCAAGGTTTGAATTGATAATTATTTACGTAAATATTACAAATAAATATAACATTTTTCTGACACAGGTGTACATATTCATATATTATTTTATACAAACGGAAGGCTATAAAAACTGTCATTACTAGACCGTGGATTTTATTTATTTATGAATAGATGAAACACAAAATAGTGAAAATGTGAAAAGATGTTACGATTTCAATCATATTACCAGTAATACACTTATTAAAATTATTAAGAGAGAAAATCAATGTCCATGCAGCATCTGTTTCCTGCAATAGATGCACAACATTTTTATTTTGCACACAAATCCACAGCCTAGTCATTAGATCTTCTGCAAAACAATTATTAATAATATAACGATTTCTTTTAAAGTAATAGTCTTGACTTACGAATGAAATTTTCTATCACCACTTAATAACTAATTCAGAAATTCTAAATTGTTCATCTTTGACCTTCTAGACTATTAAATAACTGCTGGCAAAGAAATTCTTAAAAGCAAACCAAGAATCCAAATAAATGTTTATTATGGCGTTTATTTTTTCACATCGTGTGTACTGGTATGTCGCAAAATGCATAAAATCTGTAGTCGGAATATTACCTTTGTTAAATTAATGTGTATAGAAATGTATGGTTTATTAGAAAACTGTTTGTGAAAAATTTAAGTCATTCGAAATTATCGCGTTGCAAACTGAAGTGTTCTATCCGGTGGCAGAGATTTCGGTGAAGATCAACGCATTAATTCATTTCAAATTTACGATTCACGGTTCCCGTGTTAGACATGGGTGAGTTTTTATGGTGATTTCGATAGCCTTGCACGCTTCGCGCTTGCTCTCGGTGCGCATCCCCCCATGTATACGATCGAGAATTTGTCAAATCATCCTCGATTGCACTCGCAAGGGCTCGTCCCATTGTGCTCTTTTAGGGGATCATGATGTATCTACATTCCCTTTCTTCCGTCGGCAAGAGAATCGTAAACTATATGAGGTAGAAACATCTAAATACGAATGAATTTTGTAGCCCGAATATTATTGGCTATCGTGTCAAATCTCATGCAGAGGAAAGTGTGCTCCGTGAACCTATCTTTCATTGTATTTACCTTTATGGCGGTAAAGGTTTTTTCACTTAAGGTTTTTCTTAAATAAATGAGAAAATATAAAGGTTAATTTGTTTTCTTCAAGAAACCATAATAATGTGAAAAACAATCGATATTTCCGTAATGATTAACTCAAATTAACATTATAATTTGGTTATATGATTTTAAGAAATTGTGCAGCATCCCCTAGCATAGGACACAATCAAAATTACTAATAATATTTGCAATAACCGCAAGTATAGTAATCAAAACATTCTAGGTTATCGTGACTAACTTTGTAGGTCCATTTATCCTACAATCCTGCGCAGACTGTCCTCTGGCTCGTCTGTTTCGGTTCTAGTGTTCTCGCAATCGGAAGTTCATTTTAAAAAATTTTCCTTTGTTCTTACTATTCATAGTGCTTGAGTGTATTTTCTAATCACTGCAACCGAAATAATAAATAGTAGCATAAACAGGAACATGATAGGTTGAGATTTGTACTATACTATAAAATTCGTTCTGCGTTTAGTAAAAAGAAACTTTAATAATAGGCACAGTGCCAATAAAAATAATTTGAACCTTAAAAACGAATATTCTTAAATTAGAAGCTTGAAATAACCTTCAAGTGTGACTAGATATTTGAAATACCAGGGATCGAAAGAATTAGAGATAAAGAAAAGATCTTCAGTTTAAAACTTCTAGTTTGAATAGAATTTATAGAATACACAAGTACAAATTTTTCTATCACAGGAACAGGATTGGAACTTGTTTATCAATTGTAAAAAAGTTCTCAATCATGATGACAAATTCTGGACACTCTCCAATGAATAGAACGACAACATTATCAAATAATTATTATAAGTAAATTGACGTTGTGAACATGTTATTTGTGATGTTTATGTAGATAATTCACAATTCGAAGCTTGTTTTTGTTTTTCTTATGAAACATGGAGCTTTTTTTAGAAGGAAAAGAAAGCTGTTTATTCCCATTCCCGGAAGAGCCTAAATGTAAAAGATAATTAATTCTTCACAACCGAAGTAGGATGACTCGAGAAACTAAGGGTTGATTGAAGTCCTTTATCGACGCAGCATTTGCATGCAGAAAGTCCCTCTAAATTTAAAAACGAGATTCATCGCAGACAATACTTTCCGGAAGAAGTATTTTGTTCTCTGTATAATAGGAGCGTGTATCTTATCTGAATATCTAAAATATTAGTAGACGGCGGAGTAACCATACTTGTGGTTGGAAACTAAGGTTTGATTGAAGTCCTTTATCGACGCAGCATTTACATGCAGAAAGTCCCTCTAAATTTAAAAACGAGATTCATCGCAGACAATACTTTTCGGAAGAAGTATTTTGTTCTCTGTATAACAGGAGCGTGTATCTTATCTGAATATCTAAAATATTAGTAGACGGCGGAATAACCATACTTGGGGTTGGAAGAGATCGAAACCTTTCAGAAAAATGAATTTATTCGTGGATTTATGTCCGCAACTTACCGTCACCTCGTTCATAAATCATCTGAATCGAGGATAGAGATGAATCTACAGAGTGAAATGCGGAAGAACGCCCCTTCGGACGATTTTGGCAGAGTTTTCCCTTGACTGCGTATCGGATTATTCGCGATCTCACCCCTTGCCAGCACTTAATCTTCTCGTATAAGTAAACCAGCGCACGGGTATTCGATTCAAGAGAGACTTACGACTTTCTTCGATGAACAAATGTAGTTATTTTTGGTAGAAAATTCCAGTATTATTTGTTACGGGAATTTACAATGTGTGAGTGTTTTGAGTGTGCTATTTAAGGTAGCATTAAAATTAGGTGTCATTTAAGCCTTATTCGATCCTCGTGTGAATTTGCCATATTTTTCATTTATTCTGTCCAAATAGTGTGCTCTGCACATTGTTTTATTAGTAGTGAACTGTGAGAATTGCTTTATTTTAAGCTTATCACTAGATTGCGGATCTTTATGCAAAATAAAAATTGCCTTTATCAATTACGGAAAATAGAAGCCAAATAAAAGGTTAAAATACATCGATGCTCCTAAAGTCCGCAGTCTACTTATTAAAAGATCCCAGAACTATTCCGAGCCATGGCACAATGTCATATTTTACCCATTTAGGCGGAAAAAAGTCAATTACGATAATAGTCCAAGTGTAGAAAAAAAACATTATGAAACAGTCCACAGTAAGTTAGTTGGTCCCTGATAATTAACCATTCATTATTTATTTACAAGTCTGTAAAGTCTGACTATCCCCGTTTTCACTTCTAAGCGGACATTATAATCTCTACATTTTTTCTAAATACATTGTACAAGTGTATTGCAATTATATCTTGAGGGCGTTTACTACTTTTTTATGTTATTCAAGATACGTACACATTTTTTATGAAAAAATAAAAAATTATAAGAAAATCTTTTACACAAGCGTGGGCATCATATTTTTTTTACAACTTTCGAGATGACGAATCTGATAACTTCCGATCCTCTTATTGCTAGTCTGCGTGCTTCCCAAAAAACCATGAAAGACAAATTGATTCGGTAGCTTTGGAATGATTAGAAAATGGCCGCGATGGAAGCGAATCAGAACAATACGCTAGCATATAATCACATCATTCCAACTATTCTGATTAAAACTGTACTATCTATTATTGTATTTATGGATATTATGTGCATATTATTGTTTTTATACTGTGTATTTAAGTATATTTTGATGCTAGTACATATTACGCATTAGTAGTGCGGATTTTATGTAAATTGCCGCTCAATGAAGTATGGACACTTAAATAAATAAATAATCATTAATAACTTGTATAAATTTTGTGTATATTACCACCCCTCTGCTTATTTCCTAAACAATAATTAATCAATATTTTATTTTCTTACAATCTACATGAATTCTTTATGCGTTAGACAAAATTGCCCCACTTCTACAATGAAGCTCTGGAAACTGTTACAAGAGACATGGAGGACTATACCGGGTGAAAAAATAAAAATTTAATACGACGAATGCCACGATTAACGAAAGATATAATAAATGCCAAAGGAGGATTGTTCTTATATAAGATATAAAATATAAAATGAAAAACTCGTAAGAAATACAATTATTTTGCATTGAGCAATTTCTGTACTTATTTTTTTCGCATCATTTTCAAGTGTCCATACTTCCATGAGCGGTAGTGTGTTCATGATAAAAATGGATACGTTCAATTCAAATCAGTTGTTATATGAAAAAGATTCAAGGACATGAGTGTATTAGTTTCAGCTTAATAAGATAATTAAAAGAAAAAACATTTTTTACTTAACTCATGTGTCTTGTAATCGATGCAAACATTTTTTATTTTGTATAGAGGTCCGTAATCTACACATTAGTATTGTATATAGTATTACTTACGTCAGCTTTTAAACAAAACTCACCATGTGAAACTTAAATTTATTTTTTACCATTTTCTAAAAAATTATAAATGTAATTATCAATATATGTGTCTCTTTTCTCTTATCAAATAAATGATGAAACATAACGCAAATTTCAAGATAAATAGCATGCATTAATCATCTAATCATATTATATCTTTTTACCGTTTTGTTATAAAATATGATATTAATAATGTCGAATCAATGACAGGTATACTATTAATTGTATATTTCATTAGCAATAATTACGTATCTATTAATTACGAGAACGATAAAACAACGACAACACACCGAAAGAGTTAGCGAGCATAGCAAAATTCGTCGGCAGCTTTCGGGATGAATCCCCGGAATGGAAGTCAGACATTGGCTCCAGACCCCCTGGCGCCGTCGCGACGCTCCCCAGCTTTTGGCAAAACACATCCTATCCCGTCGTATCCAGGAACGGGAGCCTAGTTTTTTTATAGCCACCGGCGGCACGACCCCCGTTTCCAGGCTCCCGAAGATCCCCCATAAAATCTCTTTTCCTCGTTGCGTTACCCTCAACTTCTCTATATCTTGCTGCATCCTCCTCCGCAGACTGCTTCTCTTCCTTACGAACAATACTGCCGTCTTGATAGCGGGGACACGATTCACATCCTGGAATGGGAACTTCTACGTGCCGACCTAACAGATTAACTTTTAAGTTGCACCATGTAGACCTAAGAACTTCGATAAAACCTTCTAATTAAACCAAGGGCCGAATAAAACTGTAATGTTTTATATAAAAAAAGTTATTTAGTAAACATTTAACTTTTAAATTATTTGTTTCCTGTTTTAAGTTAACTTTGTATACGACTTCCTTAATTCTGGTATAGATTGAGGATTTTTATGCAAAATAAAAATACGATGTATTGATTGCAAGACGCAGGAGCGAATTAAAAATTTCATTCTTCTTTTAATTATCTTATTTAGCTGAAACTAATGCAGTGATGACATTAAATCTTTTTAATATTCTGGTAACAAAGTACAATTTTAACAGTTATTTTGTATTCGACAACTAAAAGTTGTAGAGAAACATTATTAAAGAGATATTTTAAGGTAAAATATCAAATTTATGTTATTTTCTCACTCGAAATTATTCAAAGAATTGGAAATAGGATGAATATAGATGAATATAAGCAAGTCGTTATTTTTGTACAGTTATTTAGTGTACTCATACATTCAGAGGAAAACTGGAAAAGAACAAAAAGCATTATTTACCTATAACTTCAGTGTTCAGTGTTTAGTTTAATGAGTAATACATATTCCAAAGTACTTATTTTTGGGTCGCTAAGAATAAATTTCAAAGCACTATCGTTCCATGCTCAGTTGTGTAGCAGGAGCATTGTGAAGTGCTACTGCCAGATGACTAAGAAATGGCCTTTCATATCTTTGATCAATCCAATATTCTAGTACCATGATGGGCACGGTAGGGTCCCCTCAAACGCCTGCTTCTCCCACCAACCTCTCTTTCATACGCGAGGCCTGCGCACTGTTCGCGACGGACAAAGCATGTCCTTCCTCTATGGTAACGGCGAATGCTGGTGGGGGACAGTGTGCGCGATGGTGGGGGCGGTTTTGTCTCAATTGAGACAAAAATGCCCATCCCTGTTCTAGTATATTTACATTTATTCTACTCTTTTTCGGTTATATGTTTCAATTTCATGTAAAGCTGCTTGGAATTCAGAAATGTCTTCATTTCCTTCATTGAATGAATCATTAGAAGCATCAATTTCATCTGGATATTTGCTGAACTTAGTTGTAGACGCTGTAATGCTGTTATCGTAAGTAAAAGCTTTTTTCCATTCCCGATAGAACAAAAGTTCTCTCCTTATACAAATATTTACAGAATAGACGTTCCATTAAATACACATCATATTACAACTGCTTTTTTAATACTGGAAAGTAACGAGTCCAAAAATTACTGTTATATGCGTTATATGTACGCTCCTGAAAAACTTACGAAGCTGCTGAGAGTAATTCGAACGTTTCCTTTCGTAAAACACTGAATGTTTGTACGAGCTTCGGGCGTCATACAATTTTGTAATTTTTCTATTCTTTAAAAAGAAAATGTTCTAAAGTTTGTTGTTTGGGGGGACCAGTTACGCTTTTCAGTGATCAATCATTTCTTTCTCGATGCAATCAATAATTTATTCATTCTATTTTGTTGAAGTACCTGCAAACTATGTCAATGTATTCATGATGTATATGACCAAATTTTACGTTTGTGTGAGTTGTTAGAATAAAAAAATTATCCTCTTAACGGGTAAAATCGCAAATTTCATATTTTTGAAAAAAGTTGTTTTTCTGTATGTTTTACATACTTTTACTGATACTAAAAAAAATTGGTACAATAAAAATAGAATTGAAATGTTAAATACCAATGTACCATTGCTAAAATGAAATACTTTTATATTTCTTTTCTTAAATGTTTAGATTCCAAGTGACTTTATTACTTTGATTTCCATTTTTGCAGGATGCACTTACTATTATTACGAAATAAAATAAAAAAGAAGATTTCTTACATTTACAATGCAATCTTTGTCAACAGTTTTTTGATCGCGTTATACGGGAGTCTACTGTAGGGTACTGCATCTACAATACATGTATTAGCAACTGTCTTAGATGTATCGGGTTTTCGCCTATCGAAGGCCGTAGCGAGGATATTTAAATAGCATAAAAATAATGTACCGTTTTGTAATGTGGAACACCTGATTGATTGCCAAAAATAGAGACATGCTATTTTTCAATGAAACAAACTCGAAAATATGACAAAATTAATAGATATTCGTATGCTCTTATTTAATTATGCAAAAATGTATGTATCCCGAAGTTGTAAAAAATGTAAATAAGACAAACGCAGAGAGTAGAAAAGACGGTACCCAATTTGGAACACTAATATGGAAAAATGAATACTTATTTGTATAAAAGAAACAAATAAACAAATATCTTGTATTTTATACATTTATATTATATTATATTAATCTTCTTCTTCTTCTGACCTAATGACTGATCTAATGCACAAAATTCTTCATTACCTCAATGAAAGCAAAACAACAATTGAACCCATTTTTCACGGTTAGCGTCGTCATCATAATTATCACCACAAAATATGCGTGCAACCATATAGAAAACATGTTTCATATTACGTACACTCAACGTGTTTCATATTGGGTACATACGCATTTCGACAAATAAATAATAAGTATACTAAATAAGAAGTAAACAAATCTAACGATAAATCTCTTTTTAATACTAAAAAACAAATATGATTAATGGTAAATTGTGTAAAACTAACATTTTTTTAACTTACCCTCCGTAAGAATTTTCTTTTATATGCGTTCAAATAACGATCATCTTAGCAATTAACAACGGACTTCCAACTGAAACCCACATGTGAATACGGTTGTTCGTTTTTAACGAAGTATCTTGTATTCTTGCCGATTGATTTTACGGCTTAGTTGCCGAAATATTACAGTGTATATTAGGTGCTGCTCCGCATTAGGTGCAGTTACGCTACACCTAATATTTAGGTAGTAATAAATTAACACCTAATAATAGGTGTAGCGTAACTGCACCTAATGAGGAGCAGCACCTAATATAGAACACCGTAATATTTCGTCAACTAAGCCGTAAAATCAATCGGCAAGAATACAAGATATTTCGTTAAAAACGAACAACCGTATTCACATGTGGGTTTCCGTTGGAAGTCCGTTGTTAATTGTTAAGATGATCGTTATTTGAACGCATATAAAAGAAAATTCTTACGGAGGGTAAGTTAAAAAAATGTTAGTTTTACACAATTTACCATTAATCATATTTGGTTTTTAGTATTAAAAAGAGATTTATCGTTAGATTTATTTGCTTCTTACTTAGTATACTTATTATTTATTTGTCGAAATGCGTATGTACCCAATATGAAACACGTTGAGTGTACGTAATACGAAACATGTTTTCTATATGGTTGCACGCATAATTTGAATGTGCCGAAACTATATTAGAAGTTTATCGCGCAATTTATTGAGATTTTCTGCTCGAGCGGTTGAGAACTAAATGGCCCGCAGAGTGGTTTATTTACCGATTTCACGCGAAAGGACTTCTCGAATATCTGTGAACAGAAATTGTGCAATTTTATGCTTGTAGACATTCCCGTTCCGCCAAAGAGCGTTATCCTTTCCAGAGACTCGTTCGAGTGGGTTGATTCATCCGTTACGACTTTCATGTATCCACCTCGAGAGATATCAATCTGATTCGGTAGCCGATATCATTTCTCCCGGATATAATGGAGAAACTTTCCAGGGCGCGTGTACCATTCGATGACAGGGCGTCCGCTACGCGAATAGCGAAATCGGACAAAGGGGACGATAAACTTTTGCCTAGAGAGAAAAGAGGGAAAATGATGGAAGGAGGCATAGATGAGGGGTGGGTGAGGGCTGCTCCTATATTTATTGTCCAGCATGGGTGGAGGAACCGTAGAATCTCTACGTTCCTACCAAAAATGAGATCGCCTGACGAATGATCAACTTACAAAATTTGTCAAGTCTATCGAAATCGTCTGGTATATGATCTTGATAATACGATGCAATTTGAAATCAGTATAGAGAAATATTCATACGCTAGGGGAGAGAGGGATGAAAAGTAACAAGGGGCGAAAGTAACAATGTAAATAATTTTAAATCGATTACATCTATTATCGCAAATTTTATATATATTATTATGCATAACTGTTTCAACATATCCATTGTTATTTTAATCATATATATATGCAATTAACTCATATACTGATCAAAATTAATTTTTGATAGCTTGAAGTAACTTTTTCTTAGTGGCTAAAAATTATAATTTCTTATTTCGTGTGCAAGTACGGAGTCTTTTCTTTCTGGTAATCTTTAGTTTATCTTTTTAAATGTAAAATTGATCATCGCATAACGCTCTTAAGCATTTAGTTAGTGAAAATTTGTAATATTACGAGTAATAGGTAGACGGCAAATTTTTATGCATTTATACAGATAAAACATAGCATATTGTTTACTGTATTTACAACATAAAACAGTAAATGTAAATATTAGTAAACGTGCATCTAACAAGGAGAAGACGCGGTCATAGGATTTCAGATTTTCTCGAAACTTTGCATATTGGTAGATTTCGTTCTCCTGTTTATGAAAATGTAGCATTATAGGCGTCGAGACTCAACACCTTTTAAGATACGTTAAGATTGATGAAGTTAGTGTTTCTTTCATATTATGTTCCTTTTCAATAAAATTTTTATAGTTTAGTTTCCTATAGATATTATGAGGGTATTTTTCATGTGCAAAATACAAATTAAAATAGATAAAATGAACAGAAAAAATGGAGAAAAGGGAAAAAGGGATTTGAACACTGGCCTTCCCGGTAATGTTTGTTTGTTTGTAAAATTCGGTTTATTATTTCACATATTTACATTTATAGCATAAGAAACAATCGTATACCTATACACTTTTTCTCTTATAATAATTGCACATATGTGTAGTTCCTACAATCAATGCTTAACCTACTACTATGTCTAATCAGTCGATATGCATTACATCTCTTATGTCTAGTATGTGTTTTTTGTATTATACACGTTTGGGATCGTGTCCCTAAATTATTCAAATAAAAATTTCATTAATGAATCTAGTACATTACCATCGCGCCGTTTGGCACTTGACAAAAACTTCAACCAAAACTGTACTTAACGGCTTAACGGGTATAATGAAATTTAAATTGTAAATATCTCAAAAATATGCTATATTTTCATAAACAGGAGAACGAAATCTACCAGTATGCAAAGTTTCGACAAAATCTAAGACCCGATGACCTCGTCTTCTCCTTGTGAGATAATGTGTCTATAAGATATAATTAAGAATAATGAACTAGTTAAATATAATTATAATACAATTATAGTAATATCAAAGTATATAATAGATGTACGTATGGATTGAATAACATAAATAGTAAAGTAATATGAAAGTAACAAATATATTCAAGATATTGTATTAAAGAATATATCAAATTAATTCTAGTTTTTAAAATAACATAGAGAGATAGAATATCTCAAGATGCACATTAAAAATGTAGGAAATCAATATAACATGTATTTCTAATATTTATGAAATTGTAATTTTTAGACACTCTAAACCATTAAATTGGTTTTTTATTTTTTTAAAGAAATAGCATTACACGATATTTTCTGTAGGCATATTTCAAGTGAAGATAATACATAATTAACAAATGTAGGGCCAGATGCAAATAAATTGATTTTTACATGAAATAGGAAAATAAAATTTATTATTTCAGGTAAAACTTAAATGTAAGCATATCTAGCAAGCTAAATGTTTATTATTACAAACATTACATATCATAAGAAACATATGCTATGTTTTCCTAATATTGTTACTTGTACATACCTACGTAATAAAATGAAGTAATGTCAATGTACAATTTCACTATTTTTCACTCGAATATCGATGAACATAAACTATAAATGTCATCGTTGGTATATTCATACTTCAAAAATATTTTATGGAGACGGATTGATAATAATATACTCAAGACATTAATTTTTAAGGCGTGTCGTACTTACTTATCTGTTAGGTCGAGTCACAAGTAATTTCCCTTTTTGGAAATATATTTTGGCGATTAGACTGCAGATTTTTATACATGTCCGACTGGGGTGGACCTAAGCTATACTTGGAGAAAAATTTTTATCGAGATCCAATGCACGCCACTCTCTAGAATTGTTCCTTTAGGTGAGAAAAAAATTTGTGTGAAGTTCGAGATCCATCGGATAAAAGGATCACGTGACGCATTTAAATTGAAAATTTTGAAATTCATCGTAAATACAGCATATTATATTTCGTTGGATTTGTATTTTTTTTTCTAAACAAGAATATGGAAAAACTATATGACTTCTTTTAGATAAAAATATCGATGACCTTGGATTTCGAATATATGATTTCTAAAATTTCTTTTATTTTGCTATTATAAAGCGTATTTTTTAAGCCCGGCAGAACTTTAAAGTTAAAAAAATAACACAAACAGATAAATATTGATGAAAAATTTTTTTTTATGATAGACAAATTCGTGGCATTATTGACGTATTAAAAATCGTGGCATTATTGCCGTATTAAAAATCGTGGCTTTATTTGCCTTATTGAATAGAGCAATTCTCTCCTCTGGCATTTTTTCATATAACCACCAATAACAGTGATATTTAAACATTTCCATGTACTACAAGAATGTTGATTACCACGTCTATCTCAGGTATAGAGTCTGTACCCCTCAGAAACCGTTAATGATCCGAAAATATTTAGAAGATAGTTTAGCCGTATAAGCAATGAACAATAAACAAAATCAACTTGTATTTTGCATTACAAAGTACTTTTGTCAAAATGCATACGGGTCATTAGAAAACTGTTGCCACAATTTTTCGTAAACTGGCTTTGGTTTGCAAAATATGAGCTGAAAATGACTGCCGCAAGGCTGAAGAGCTTTGAAATAAGGGTACCGTGCCTGCCTGCTAGTATGCTCTGAGCAGTGATCGTAGGAACATCAGAGAACCGTGAGAATCAGAAGGCCAATAAAGAGTAGAAGTCGCGAAAAACTGTCTTTATTAGGACATGATGAAAATCAGATTATTGGCGCTGAGGTGCCATCGAAAGGACAAGTTTTACGCGTTCTGTTTTACAATTTGCGGAAAGTGAAATTGAACCTTCGATGTAGTGCACACCTTGTTGTGAAAGAAGTAGGAATACTGTGGGAAACGGCAAGAATTCCAGTCGGGAAAAGCAGTCACTGCATCGAGAAATTGGAGTCCTTATACCAAGAGTGGAAGGCCTTGCAAAAGGGTTGTAAACGGCGATCGCAGCTATAAGAGCAACGGGTACAACAGTTTCTTGATCAATTAGAGGAACTTTTCTACATCGCAAATGGTGATGCTTTAGAGGTGATCACGATCGTTGAAGTTGCAAAAAACTTTGTCAAAGCCCTACGGGACAAATGGAATGATGTATGGGAAAAATCTCGCCAGATTCAGATCCTCCGTATTAGGAATGACATCTATGAATTCAACCCGCTGGCGCTTTTAACAGGAAAGAACAAGTAGTAATCAACAGAGTGAGACTGGGACACACAAACCTCACCCACTCATATTTAATTAAAAACCCGGATAAACCTAAATGTAAAGATGCTACAACATAAACACAATGGAAGACATAGTTACAGCGTGCCATCTCTATCATCAAGAAAGAAGAAGATACAAAATTCCAGGAAACATCAAATATACGACCGACTCAAAGGAATCTTGCAAAAAACTAATAATTGAAGCACACAAAATTATTCAACCGCATCTAAATTATAAATGACCACCTAATTGTAAGCTTGCAGTTGCTAATAACCCTTGCGAGGTTGATACAACTTCAAAAAAAAGAAAAAAAAAGTTTCTTCTGAACCAAAGAAAAAAGCACGACCAGGATCGATGATTCTTAAGAAAAAGAAGAATCACGTCGAGTTGGAGCACAAGCAGCTATACAAGGTATGTTTTTTCAGAAATTATTCGTGTTAAAGTAAAATTATCCGACGACGATGAGGAAAATCGGCGACTAAATTTTGCAACACAGACACTGTAAATGCAACATCCACGAGAAGACTATCGCGAATTTATTGAATTCGTGCTAGTATTTTTAGGTAATACCTTTCCACAATACTGTTTTCGAACTCCTGGAGCTTCCCATCATGCTCAGTAGATGGCGGAGGGCATTTATTATTTAAAAATATTTTTGTTTCGCGAAGAGGAGGAAAATGGAACCCGCGATGTATGTATATTTATTACTTTATATTTAAAAGCATGGCTGGAAGCTCCTCTCTCCCGACGAGGGATTATAAAATCCTTATAAAAATATAAGAAAATAGATAAAGATATTAGTTGTGTAACGTTGGACAAATTTTGTAGACACTCGTGGTATTTGACATCAGAAAATGCTGCGTTATCGTTCTTCGATAATGAAATTTCTGTAGAGACAAAGAAACGAATGACACAGGCGTTAAATAATACTAATAGTGGCGGCCATTATAATATTTTTGGCTACTTTTACCAAACAAATTTTGTTTTTTATATAGTGATTTATAAAAATAGAAATCTGCACGAAGATCCTTAATTTACTATATAATGATGCATTTATTGTTCTAATGATGCATCATTCTCGAGATACTTGATAAACGACAAGTCGTTGTGTATAATGGCGAATGCATAATTGATTAAAGTGTAATTGTAGTCCTTACTATTAATAAATAAAATTGATATTCTGAAATAGAAATTATGTACGACTCGATGAAATATAAGAATTGAGAAAAGAGTACATCTTTAAACTACGTGTATAGTAGGTATACGACTATTTATAATTTTTATAGTATAATATAATGTATTATAATGTGTTGAAAAGTTTGTACAATATTGCAAAATAATCTCTTCCTTGAGATTCAAATTGCATTAGTAAAAAAGAAATATACGGTCGCCTTGGAAAGTAAGTTAACAATCGTAATTTGAGAGGAAGTGAATATAATTAAAATCGATTAAAATCGATAAAAATAAAAATCGATTGACGCTTTAAAATGGCCAAAGGCATTGAAAAATGTCTCCAGAGTTTATGATTTATGTACTTAAATCGCAGTTTTTCACCATTTCTGCCATTTCTAATCATTTATGGCTCATTTATAGCTGATTCCAGATGAAACTTTGTGCGTGCATATAACTTACTTAAATCTATAAAAAACATTTAAAATGTTCCGAGACAGCATGAGTCGCCTTAGAGACGTCGTTTTTACGTCTGTTTTAGATCTGAGCGTCTTACTTCTCAAAAATGCGCCTTTGAGGCGCCTTGTGGGAGGCGTCGTTTACGTCTGAAATAAGGTGTCTTAGAGGCGTCTTTTCCGAGACTGAACAACTTGAATTTTTTTGGAGATGTTACGACAGGGATCAGTTTGCTGTGCAATGATTAAAATACGGGTTCTTAAGTTTCTTATATTTTGGAATGATCGATAATGAAAATATTTTTCAAAATATCGTTTATTATAAACACATGGATGATAAAAGTAGAGAAATTCCTTATATAGGCTTTTACTATTTGATTGTTTTTTTTCACGGAATTAAATAAAAAAGTGTAATATATGCGAAACTGATGAGCTATTGTCCACGATTCAAGAACAATAATTAATGTAGGGTGTGTATCTGCGCCGCTGCAATAATGAAAGTGACTGCGCCAGTTTGGGGCGATCATTTTTCTACTTCCAATCATATGATTTTAACGAATTATCTGAGACGACCGTAATATATTTTTAATATAATGTGGCGGCTTCCTCCTACGCTCGTCACCATATGGATAGAGAGACAAGAAAACGCCTTTCCCGCTAGTACCTGATCCGTCGCCGATTCGCATATACATATACGGTTCTAAGCCGTCCTTACGATATCACTGTTTCTAAGGCAGGGCCCGCTAGATCGTGTGTAGCGTTCCAGCGTTCTGTGGTCGAGTCGCAGCGCAACGATAGCTTGCCTGGTACAATTTACAAAGAAAATAAAAACGTCCACATACTTAAAATAAAGTTGAAGTGCATACTTCCTCAAAACGGATCCCCCAAACGATCAAGACAACTCAACGGGCTCAAAATCCACAGAAAACACACCAAATACAACGATTCATAAGGGAAAACTAACCTCAAAACTGGTCACGTGGCATCCCTGCGAAATTAAGGAATTCAAAAAATTCCTTAATGAAGCAGGGTCGGGTACGTCAAATATAGCTTCAATAATGAAGCCAAACAGGAGTGCATCCAAAATTAAGCAAAACCCGGCCGGAATCTCAAAAATAATAAGCTCCAAGACGATGAAACGCGAGCAAGAACAAATAAAACCCAGAGACACCTCTCTGAAACTCACCTCACTGATTTCAAAAGCCAAAAATTCAAGATAAAACCTCCTAATGGAGGAGAACAAAAAACTGAAAGAAGAAATAGAAAAGCTAAAAAAAATGTGCGAGAATCTGGCAAGGATATCTCAACACCCTAAACCATTACCATCGACAGCAATAACAACACCAAGTGCGGAGGGAGAAACTCCTGTACCAATGGAAACAGAAAAGGCGCAAGAGGACAAAGAAGAAGAATTTACACTAGTAGGAAGAATAAAGAAGAAAAATCAAAAGTCGCAAGAAAGGAAAGCGAGGCAGAATATAACCACCGCTCTTAGTCCAGGAAGCCGACAACCAACCAACAAAACCACAAGGCCAGCACCATCAACAACATTACCTACACCACCAAAAGACACCGAACAAATAAATTCTGCAACAACAACTCGAAGCAAGAGGCCGCCACCAATAAACATCCTCGTACAAGACCCCAAGGACACAATCAACCTAACAAAGGAAATAATTTTTATATTAAAAGAGTAAACACACACAAACACACTGTACAACTGAACAACGAAGACTACTTAGATAAAGTAAAAGACATACTAAATAGAGCGAGTACACAATACTATACCTACACCCCAAAGTGACAACACAACCCTTTAATAAAAGGTCTACCTCCCTCCTTCTCAGAAGATGAAATAATGGAAGACCTCAAAAAGGTCTCCCAAAACAAAAATTACCTTTAGCAAGGTGAGCCGTTTCACCACAAATAAATCTATAAGAGATCAGAGAAAACTCCCAATATTTTTAGTACAATTAGAAGCCGATAGTGATTTATCATTCATTAAGGATATTAAATATATTCTACAACACAAAATTAGTTAGGAAACGCTGAAAGGTCAAAATATAAAACAATGCAAACGCTGTCAACGCTTTGATCCCACAGCTACAAATTGTAACCTGAATTACAGGTGCGTCAAGTGTGACCAAGATCATGCTCCTGGGGAGTGTGCGTTGGGAAAAAATTCCTCTACCTCCTCTAACAGCACACCGTATTGCATAAACTGTAAAGCTTTTGGTCATCCAGCCTCATATAGAGGTTATCCAAAAGCTAAAGAATTTATAAAGAATAGACTTAACAGAAAAACAGCTACGAAAAAAAAACCTAACCTAACCCACACATTTCAGCCGCCGCCAAATTGGAGACCCGACGACGAGAGCACAACGCAACAATCGTAGCAGACGACAAAACTATAACCAGGAAGTCCCCTGGCAGGTGCCAACAACTACTATCGATCTTTCTCGTCCAGGCCGCCGCCGTCGATATGATTTTTTTTTTAAATTTCACAACAGTCGTCTTTCAGGGGCCTAACAGACCCCCAAAAGACGCCTAACAGACTCCCAAAAGACGCCTAACAAACACCCAAAACACGCTTAACAGACCTCTAACAGACCCTCAAAAGACGCCTATCAGACCCCCCAAAAGGCGTCTAAGAGGCGCCTCAAAGACGTCTGAAACGCATCTAACAGGCGCGCCAAAGGTGTCTTTTTGAGGACGTACCGTTTTGTAACAAACGACGCTCCAGCGACCGTCGATCGACCATTGGTCATCTGAGTGGCTTGTGGCAGGCGCCTACTCAAAGGCACCTTTGAGGCGTCTTCGTGCTATCTGAGTTCATTTGTAGATTCAGATAAAAAAGTTAAAAATCATGCAACCTATACTTTTTTCTTTGCAATTTCGACCAATAGCATTTTTTAAATAATTCTGTTTATACATACATTGTCTAGTAAATTAATCCTCCTAACATCTCAAAAAGACTCAAATTGTTAATCCAAATTTAAAAAAATTATTCCTTTGGATAACTAGACTATTGTGACAGTAGCAATCAGAATATTTGAATTCTGTGATAGCAAATGTTTCCTTGATGCATTCATTTTCTTCCCATGTTTCATGTATCCTTTATTTAATAAGCTAAAAAATGTTTATGTTTAGAAAGTATAGTCCGATTATATTCATATTTTTAATTGATGTCGTTATTTTCACGCATGGTATTTCAATCATCTAAAATTAAAGAGTGTGCGAACACTTTTGTTCACCATTTTATATTAATTTCCCTACAAATTGCGATCGTTTACTTACAGCGGATCCAGAAAGTATTTGAACACTCTAGAGAAATTGTGGACGTTTGAACAGCAATAAATTCGTTAAAAAAATAGTACAACAATAAACTTGGACTTATTTTAAAGCTGATTCCTCTGTTTTCTCAACGTTCATTTTTCATTTGATACAGCAAGTGAAAAACTGAGGACACGTTTGTTCTCGAAAATGCTACAAGTCCAAACGTCCGTAATGTAAACACATTAAACAATTTTTTTCGTGAATGAATGTATCATACTTGAAGATTCAATCTTCCCCTTTACAACAAAATCTTAAAGCTTGACATAAGAGTGTTCTGATCGATCTATTCAACTTTGAATGGAAGGCGTACTTCCAAATTTACAATAATATATGGTACACCGTGAAGGCTTTACAGGACCAAACTTATTCCTCGTTTTTGTCCCATAGAACAGTAAAAAAAATCGTAGACCAATTTTTGAACAGTTGTTGCAAAGGGGAAGATTCATTCTTCAAATTGGTAGATTCATACTCGAAAAAATTTTGGAATGCTTTTACAGACATTTGAGCTTGTATTATTTTCGAGAACAAGCATGTCATCAGTTTTTCAACGCTGTTTATTAAGTTTATTGTTGTATTATTAGAGCGCTACAGTTTTAAGGGGAATATTATCGTGTACTTGCAATTTTTATCGCGAATGAAAGCAGTCGTGTTATCAGTGGGATATAAGTGGTGCTTGCTCCATCTTGGAGTTCCCGTAGGAAACGGATGATAAGGTAGCTCGAGGTCGACGCAAGTGGGAAAGCATGCTCCTCTCACGGTAAAAAAGTCACAATGAATGAAAATCGAATTATGTACCGCGTGAATCTGGCAATTGTCCAGTCGGGACTCTTCTATTTGACGCTGGAAGCGCGAGATTTATCTCCGTTCCGTAATATTTTGCCCCCGTTTCAAAAATGTTGAATACTCTCGAATTAATTCTCATATCAAATCATGACTCGTATGTAATACGCTGAAATAATTCATAGTATTTTTCGTGCTATTAACGAACTTTGTCATAATAATTATAGAGGAAACGCATGACAAGACGGACGAGCAAAGTTTCGAATCCGCGTGTTGCAATGTCTCGCTGAAACCGTAATGTAGCCAAGATGACAGAAGAAAACCAGTTGTTAAAATTTCTGGCAATTCCGCAGTTAGCTTCTTACCCAATTTACATCTCGGGTGTCGTCAACTGGACCGCGAACAGGTTTCTTACATTTAATTATACGGATTTTCAAGTCTACATGTACTGAGAAAATTATATTTTAGTATAATTTACTCAGCAGTTCTGCAACTAGCTAAACTAATCCAGACAACACTTCGTATTCCATTTTTTTTTAGTAAAACGTGTCTTTCTTGTTATTTTCGTTTGTATTACTTGTACAACAGTTTTTAGTAAACTGCGAATCTTCACACAAATTTCTATTTTTATAAGGTTTTTTTATGAAAATTACAATAAGATAAAGGTTCTTTTATTCACTAAACGATTTCCTGTGGTAATCGCCACATAAAAATATTATTAATTAATAAAGTTATCATATACGTTTCCTTGTATTTTACATATTCGCATTCTAGTTAGTAGGGAACTGAATAGAACGCTGTGGGGAATAAAATTAGATTTGTAGCTCTTCAATTGTATTTTTAAAATTATTTTATTATTTTCATTTCTATTATTTCACTTCCAAATTTTCTTTCTCTATGAGATACTATCATTTCTTGTACAATATTTGTCGTCGTTCAACGTGTTTGAAACAAAAGCGATATATTAACATGTGAATAATGAATGATATTTAATATAGTATTTAAACAAATAAAATAAAATAGTTTTTCAGGTTTTAAACTGAAAAAAAGTAATCCTTAATTCTTACAAAAATGGATTTTATTATCTTGAATTGCGATTATTTGGACGTTTTATCGTAAAAAAATCATATGACAACCTTGGGAACTTCTTAACCTTAACGCTTCGCGCGGTTTTGGCCACAGAGCCGCTTTAAACAATAACAACTTTATTTCCGGAACGAATCGGGAAGTGATATAATTGTATAGTATGATTGTACAGGGTAAGTATATTGAAAATACTCTACTTTGAAAGAAAGCACTACTATTTGGAACTTCAACGATATTCATTGTAAATTATATAAAACCTTCACCTCCTTACTCACTTGAATATTAATTCTTTATAAATAAATTATAAGGTATATTTCTTATAAATAACAGCATTCTTAAGTACGAGAACTGTACTGTTGGTAATAACTACTTATGAATGTTCATATTTAAACGGTTCTATTGCTACAATTTTTAAAATACTTAATTGATTTCATCGTTTTCAAACGTGATGAACATTTATGGTGTTATATAGATTTGATAAGAGTCGATATGAGATAGTTGATTCTTTGCAAATAAGCAACTAATTCTTCGATTGGGACCACTGTGCGACACTGTGACATTTACACAGCCTAAGACAGTGATGGGCACGGTAGGGGCCTCTCAAACGCCTGCTTCTCCCACCAACCTCTCTTTCATGCGCGAGGCCTGCGCATTGTTCGCAACGGGCGAAGCACTTCCTTCCTCTACGGTAATGGCGGATCCTGGTGGGGGACAGTGGGCGCTATGGTGGGGACGGTTTTGTCTCAATTAAGACAAAAATGCCCATCCCTGGTCTAAGAAGTGGGCGTTGAATCAGAACAAACGTTTTGCGCTAAGATTTGAGGAAAATGATTTCCAACAACTAGTCACGGGATTACAGAACTGTTGAAATCACTACATTAACACAAATGGGAACAACTACGCAGGAAATGGAAGTCAAAGTTGATTGATTAGTGAGAACCTTTCTGATTTTAGTTTAGGTTTCATTCCATTGTTGGATGCATCGTCAAATCGCAAAACCTAGCGATCGTACTTCTACTGAATTGCATGTAGCACACGTTAAAATATCCGCAGCTCGATGGAAATTAGCAGACTAATTCATAGACAACAAATTTTATGTATTTATTGCAAAAATAAGTAGGTGTAATTTAAAACAGTAAAAATATTCAAAGAATTTGAAAATACTGCTATATTATTTTCAACCTATTAAACATATTAAAAATGAAAATAAATTTCTATTTGACTCCAGTTTTTTGCAACTCGTGTAAAAAATTTTGCATGAAGATCTGCTGTCGTTTGTTCTTATCATATAGTATAGTACATCAGTAGGCTGCGAATTTGTATGCAAAGTAAAAATTGTTTGCATCGATTGCAATGAAGACAAACCGAACAGAACATTTTTTCTTCCTTTTCTTTTGCGGATTTACTAATGTACTGAATACATAATTCAAATAATTCACTAGTATAATGAAACTCTTAAATTCTTTGAATCTATCGCCTGCTTTAAATTACATCTTCTTATTTTTACCATAAATGCATAAAATCTGCAGTTTATACAATTAATCACCACGAATCTGACCAGGTATTATGAGGCGAGGAGTTAAGCCACACACCCTTTCAATTCCTCAGTCTTCAATTTCCAGGGAATCAAGAAATTGCCGATTGCAAAGAATGTCAGGGAATCTGAATAGGTTTGGAAATTCAGCTTGCGTTCGTTCGAAAAACAGCATGAGTGCGGGAGTTGTCCTCGTCTCGTTGTAATGCGGGTCGTGCCCACCATTCGCACCCGTTCGGTCGGTATATCGAGCATCGCCCACGTTTCTCGTATTATGCACTATGCACAGGTGCATTCTCTGTGTCCAGTGACAACGACAACGTGGAAAAGACGCCCACGTCCTGGAGGAGCGATCAACGCCTTCATTCTCCGTTCTCTGCCTCCGACTCGCGCGGAACGCGAGGAATGCGCGAGTCTCGCGTTTGCGGTTGTAGGCGGTTTCGAATTAAATAAACAATCTCGTAGGTCTAATCATCATCGCTTCGGTTTGCTGCTCGTGCTCGCGAACTGGCACCGCGTTTCAGACACGAATCACCGACAATCGTCGCCGCCAAGGAAATTGATGACCACTTCCTTCGGGACTAGATAAATGCCGGAAGAGCATTCCGTATCCGACTGCAGTGCGTAACATTTGCCCAGATTCACTGGTTATATAATTGGGCATTGTTTAAACATGGCATCAGTACATTTGGAAAAATTACCGTGGAAATAGTACTGTGACTGTGCGGATCTACCTTGCATGCCTGGTTTGTGTAATATTTTTTTGGAGTGTGTATTATAGTGATTCTACAGTGATAAGTGTATAGTTCTATTTGTTGGTGATTTTTGTTGTGAACAACGAGTCTCTGAAAGTGACACCGTATTCAAAGAATAGGAAGTGTCTACAGGTGGATGAAAGTTAATTAGGGGATTTGTTTAAAAGGTAAGTGTTTTTGTTTTCGAACAAATAGGAATATATACAGTTGTTAAAGAACGTGACGTTTTTTATGGAAACATTAACATTGCGAGGACTGATACAGATATTGGTATCTACAATATTAGTAACTAGGTCACGTTTCAAGTAGCGCGTAAAGGCAACTTTATGCTTATTTTTAAAGAATAACTTTGTTAGTCAGTCAGTGTTCACTATGTTAGTCGGTTATCGTTTATGTGGTACATTTTATCTTTCTAACTAATTATTTAAAAGCAAATGAAATATTTTCTTTCTTACAGATTATTGAAACAAAACTTTTAGAATTAATATTAACTATAACCTTAATATATCTGTCAGAAGTAACATTTAATTTCATAATTACTAATCAATCACAAAAAGTTTAAGTAGATATTAATTGATTCGAAAAGGCAAATGTTGTGGTATCCAAAAAACTAACCTTAAGGTCATGTTTTGCGATATTTCAAGGACACCGAGGTTTTTTGTAATAGGACAACTTTTTATACAGATTTTTATCATCGTGGCATAATAATTCAGATTGAGACTCATTCAATGACCTACAATATAATAACCTTCATACGGCCTTGAACGATGTTTATGAAAAGATTGGTGACCATGAATGGTCTTGATATGACTTTGAATTGCGAAATGCATGACCTTGAGGAAGAATTTCCGTTTACTGTAATATGAATCCCTTTGGATCGTGCGACACTTTTGTTTAAAAGTTTTTCTTCATTATTCATAACAAGTGATGTCTTCTAAATAATCGAGTTCCATTGTTCTCCATGTATAATATAATTAAAATTTGAAAAAGTTGTAAAATTTGGAATAAATAAATGATTTAGATACATAAAGAAGGTGAAGCAATAAAGTGTTACACTAAATTCTAGCGAATGAGTTATAGGACTTAATAAATATGAATCAGTGCATGACTTTAAAGCTACAGAGAATGATACAGGGTTAAAAATTCGATGGTAATGCACGAAGAATCCAGTACGTGTCGTCTAAAAATGTCTGAAGACTAACTGCCGCAAAAACGGACGCGTTTCCAACGACGCAAATATCTGACTAAACCTATAACAAAAAATGTGATCTCATCGATGCGTTCATAGTGTTCGTGGTAACTCTTCCTCCGCCTGTTGAACATCGTCGCGTTATTCAACGAGTTACAATGAGAGTCAAAATTGAATACATACACACACATCGCAAAGGCGAAAACCATGTGATATTTATGTAGCATCCTATTAATTGTAAGATCGAGGTAACGATGCACCTCCACACACATATTGACGGCGAACCGCACCTCGAACAATTATGCAGAATCTATGTAATTTAGATAATCAGACTGAAAACTGAAGAATGCACCTTTATGTTACCTCCATTGTTCCATTGATATAAATGGATTGGTCAAACACGAAACTGAAATGACATTAGAAGAATTGAATGATGTTCTTATATTATTTTCTATTTATCAAAATTATTAAAAGAAGAGATGTATTATCATTTAACTTCTGTTTCTTACAATTGACTTGGACAATTTTTATTTTGTATGATGATCCGCAGTCTATTTATTACAGTGATTGCAAATCACAGTGAAACTCGGTTTATGCAATCAAGGTCGTAAGATAAACAAAATTCGGTTATGTTTAGTATCATTTTGTATTAATCATTAAAGTATAAAATTATTTTCAATCAATTGTGTAATTTCTGACTTTATATAGCTTCTTTTCAATCTGAGTTATGTACATTTGCAATGAGTCATAACTGAATTTTTAAAATTAGAATGTTTTTATGCTTTCAACCGAACTCATTCATGTTGAAACCTAATGTATTACAAGAAAAACTGATTTTCAATGGCAGACGAAGAATTATGTCACCCACGTATGACCAATGTGGCAGTCAAGGTGTTCATGGTAATGATACAGTATACAATTTATAGTATATTAGTGTAGATATCAATTCTTTTTTTATTTAAATATCATTTAATTTTAACAAAGGGCTGCCATAAATGTGAAAAAATAATACTGAAGCCAGTGAAAACTTAAAAATAGTATTATAATAATAGAAATACTATTATGATTTACGATAATATGGCAGTGTCTAGTACGGGATTTAAGCAATGATACTCTAAACAAATTTGGATATTTTTTAACTAAATTTAATAGTAACTTAACCAAATTTAATACCACAAGTACTATTAATAAAATGATCTTCCGAACAGGATCGTGAACAATAATATACAATATATCGAAGGAGGTTAAAAGATTTAAGAAAACATAAAATGATCAAGTAAAATCTTTTTCTACTCCAGTCTCAAAATCCTAATTTAGTAGTACATCTCTGAAAAATGTTATATTATGAATACAAAAAAGGTAAAAACACAACGATCTCCATTATTAGAATTAATGGACAGACGCGATTTAGATAGTCGAAAACAATAGAATACTCATTTTTCTATCTTCAACTACAAAAAGGACAATATGAGGAGATTTACGAAATCAAAAATATAATACAAAATAGTATTTTTCTGTATTGTATATTATTCCACTGGTAAATTACATACAATGTTGAAAAGGTGAACTACCTTATTGTCTGTTTGTGTGACGCAATGTTCATCCGTTCCTTTTATATTAATTTAACGAATTTTTAATTGCTTCTGAGTAACTAGTATATCCTGCACATCGCTTTATTATTTGCAAACGATTCGAATAATCTTATTTTGTTCTTGCTTCATCTTACTACAATTTATCATTTCGAAAAAAGAAATTTACAAATTTAATCTTTTATTCCTTTCCATAATATTTATTTGTTATCACTTTCTTTGTTTTCAATTTTCAATTTAGATAATAAACAGGTAGGATTTTTTCAAAAACTCAACTTAACGTGCGTGGTAATCGTGGGCATTTATACACTAAATTTTTATTTTAAAATTTTATTTATGCAGACATTTATACATAAAAATAAAATATGAATATGAAAAACACAGTAACGTATAAATTACAATTAAATTCACTATTGTTATCATTTGAGTGTTACTTATAAATTTATATTGATATCAACAAATCTTTAAAATACTAGAGTACCTGTGTAACTATCAGGAAATGAAGTATTTGTATTTTATCTTTACCACAAAGGATCTAATACAGGAAACGAATTTCTCTTTCTGATTTTCAGAAAGTGACCTACAAAAATTGTAATTTACATATAAAGTCTCCTAGACTAGTTGTAAATCCTCTATTGAGAACCAGTCTTCCGCATGTTTCGAAAATGTCCACCTGAAGAATCGTAAAGGGCAACGTCAAACGCTAAAAAAAACGAATAGATAAGAACTCAAAAGAATCGGAAACGAAACCGAAACAGACACCGCGCCGCTTCCGTTTCCGTTTTACGAAATTTTTAAACGTCGTTTCACAGGATTGCGATACAAGGCACGCGCGAAGCGTAAAGCGCGTTGCATGATTGCGTACTACGAAACACGTAAGTTCTGAATGGAGACTGGCATGACCAAATTAGGTGCGGTCTCGATACCGTGCACGGAGCTCGCTGTATTTCGACGTTTTTTTGAAGAACAGCTCCGACGGAAACCGCCAAAACTGTTATCTCAAAATTATATCCCTTTAGCACGTTTTTATAGTTCTCCTCGAAAACGACCGTTTAACGAGTTTGAAAATGCTCTAATTGTTTTGTTTTGTTCCTCGTGGTGTCAAGTTCTACCAGAAACGAATGACTGTATAAGGAACTTCAAATATTTATGTATTTTTTTCCGTCACGCGTGGGCCTCGGAGCTCCTTATTTTTAGAGGAAAGTCTGTTTATTTGGATTAGTTATTTGCATGGTGCCAGGAGCGGACGGGTCGCGTAGTGCGCCACGCGAAATTGTTATCGATTATTCAGCTAATGAAAGTTTTCAGGGGGAAAATTAACTGACGACGGAATGATATTTTTAATTTAATATACTCGAATGACAATATTAAATGTGAATATGTAATTTGAAAATATTTTTGTTATTTTTTAAAAATGGTTGTGGACATAACGATATTATAAATAAACATGTGAATTCTGATTATTAATTTACCCATTTACATTATTGTACCCATTTATACAAATATGAGGTGGAAATAAAAAATTCGTATTTCATATATAAATATGTATTGAAGGCTGTTAAAAATAACAACAAACATGAGATGTATAATTGTCGATGTTGAATCAGTTTATGATAATGAATTCAAAATATATTCTTACTGGATGATTTATTTACGATAAATAGACCGTACATGTTTACATAAAAATGAGCACTTTTACACAAACTAAATTTCAATAACGATATGCTATTATTATCATTGAAGATCTTATATAATGATATTAAAATAAAATCCTTATTACACTTCATTAGAATGTTTATTACTTTCATAAAATGCTTTACTTTGAAAAATGACTGTAAATGTATATTTATAATTTATTAGTACCGTATGTTATACGAATAAAATTCAAAAATGATTCTCCACATAGAAAATTAAAATTTGAGATACTGTGAAAACTAAAATTTAGGCTCTTATTAAATATCAGTAGAGAAATAGAAATAATTCAAATGGGTAGATTAGAAATAAGGAACACTACATTGCTCAAAACAATTAGATATGTCACTTAATTTCAATTTTTCTGTCTAAATAACTCTAAATTAGCTACGAAACTGGATAAAAAGACTAATTAGAATTAATAATTTACCGGTAGATTTGAATAGTGGGTAACATTTGCAAAGTACTACAGTATTTGTTTAAGGCTCGACCGACGGGGCACTGCTGCCGCCTTACTTTTTTCGCGGCTAGCTCCACTACTGACCTTGAACGAGAGGAACGCTCGAAACTGAAACGGCGGAGTCGCAAGAGTGTTGTCGGACGTGTGGTTGTGGCCGAAGTGACAAATTGATTTTGTGCAACGAGTAACCGGTCATTTTTCTATCCATGGATATTTTTCACGGTGAGTAGAGTCATTCAAGTATCTGATAAGTACACGCGGCGACCGGTCGGTGATGATGCCGGCGGTTCCTATTGATTTTCCCGTTGATATGCCACCGATGGACGTGCTGCCCTCGTTTAGACTTTTCCGATCGTTCCTGCACGGTTTTCAGACCGATAAAACGCGTCCTCAACCATGATTTCGTATGTCCTTTGCCTGAACATAGTCCGCCCTAACCTGGCTGGCCTTGTACGTGCCATATTCAGCACGGATTACGGCTGAGCTAACCTCAAAATCGAGGGGTTGGACCACCCAACGGGTGTCTCCCGAAATAGAGATGATTCATAACATCGTAACAATTGACAGGTCTCCGGTTTCGCCGTGTTCCCTGTGCCGTCAACTTTGTTGGTTGTTTTTTTCACGTTTGTCCGTCGTCGATTAGGCGATTTATTCCCGACATGGTGGTACATGCGAGGAGGCAGCGTACGCTTCACTCCTCTTCGTGTCCCTTGCGTTTTGTTAAATGCGCGACGTGCCAAAACAATAGGACCCGAGAAAATCAATAGGCAAGCTGTAAGAGGTTAAATAGGGAAACCCATCTGCTACCTTCGTGCATGAAACTTTATTAAGTTTCTGCGATCCGGTAAATCCGCCGACAGTCGATTTTCGAAATATATTTCGTTCTGGTTCTCTGTCCGTCAACGAACGCTCTATAACCTCTAATTTCTGTCGTTCCGCGTATCCGCAAATTTTTCTGTTTATTTTCGGGTTTCACTTTAATTTTTGGCTGAGAAAGGGGTGGAATATAGAGATTTTTTCTCTTGTACTTCGTTGAGAATTCGTTTCGGAAGCATTTTCTGACGACTGTAACTGTTGTCACGTTTATTTATTTCTGTAGTATGTAATATATGGTGTTCAAAAAGTACACACTAATACTGTGTTCATTTAATCTGTACTACCCGATACCTTTCATAAAATAATCAGAAAATGTTTAGTTTTTAATTACTACAAAGTTCTACTATTTATATTTTCTTATGGACGAAATAGGGAATAGATGGAATACGGAGAGATTATTATGTATCTTTCATTATTGTGCAGTTTTATTGACTATTCTTATTTTTTCGTAGATAAAATAGGGAACGTATGGAACAGGAAGAAAATGATCGGAAAAAATGTTTTTTTCGTATGTTGCCTTTTAATGTTAGTTTTTAATTAACTAGAGTGCAGTTTATTGTTTTTCAAATTTTGGGTTTATATTTTTATCTTGTGAACTTTTGCGACGGGAATCTATTATATGCATTTTTTATAGGCCTTTATAAAAATGGAGCGCAACATGATCTCAGTGTTCAATTAATTCAAGTGCTTTGAGGGTTGCTAAAATGAAATTGATTTCGCTCTTTTACGGTCTTTTGACCGACGAATTGATAGAGATTTTTAACATCGAATAAAGAACTTATTGAACCGAGACCTGACCAAAATTTTTATCTATAGGGTGACTGAATTTTATTGCCCAATTTCTTTTTTTAATCATGACACCCCAACTTCTAAGTGGAAGAAGAATTTATTGTCAATAACGACAGTGTTTTCCAGAAAAATGTATATATTGATATAGAAAATTATTTTGTAATTTAAAATAATTTAAAATATTCACGAATAGAATGCTTTTCATGTTCAATTTTATTAATGTTTTCCTAAAAGAAAGGTTTTCAAATAAGCGGTTTACAAAATTCATATTATTGTTGCCTAATTCCAATAAAATTTTGGAAATATACAAAGTTCGTTATTGTAAACGATACTTTAAAAATTGAATTAAAACAACTCATATATTTAAAACTGATTGTAAAAAAATTATTACTTCTAGTAAATATACAGGGTACTCCAAGGAATTTGCACACCTCAGATAACTTTTGCAAATGGTGGCAAACCAGATTTTTATGTCTATGCAATGGTTTCAAAATTTTTAACTTTGTTTCTTTAAATAGAATTGTACATATTTTTCATCATATATGAAACGAATATTTTCAACTGAACGATTGAATCAAATTGAATAATTTCAAGTAATCAAGAAAACTTATATTGATCCTAAACTCAATAGTTACGGAGATATTTTACGATCAGGTAACCTTCAGGAGAAGTGAACTAATAACTATACTGCGGATTTTATGTATTTATGACAAAAATGAGTAGGCGTAATTTAAAACAATAAATACATCAAATGAATTTAAAAATACTATTGTATTATTTTCAGCTTATTAAACATATTAAGAAAGAAAATAACTTTCTATTTCACTCCAATTTGTCGCAATTCAGGTAGACAATTTTTATTTTGCATAAAGATCCGCAGTCTACTGTTAACTGACAATGTCAGCAGAAGAAACCAATTGCCGTAAAATATCTTATTAACCATTACATTTAAAGCCAACGTAGGCAAACACTTCTTTTATTTAAAATTTAATTATTTTTCAATATATCACGTAAAAGTATATAGTTTCATTAAAAAAAATAAAATTGACTTTGAACATTTTTGAAACTTTTGTACATACATGAACAACTGATACGCCATCATTTGTTCCCCTTAAGACCATGCACTTTTTGCATTAACTAATTTTTCATTATACGTGTAATTTAAAAGTTCCTTGAGTTGCGCAAGTTACAATGTGAATCGCCCTGTATAAAGTTGTTTATTATTTACAAAAATATCATACAAACATCTTTATAGTTGTTTATAAACCACGAAAAAAATACTTGCATGCTGCCTACAGCAGTTTCTCATTAATTTGTACAACAAAAAGAATGGTGTACTATAATTTTAGTTTTGAAGGATGAGGTAACAAATTGTGAGAATATAATTAGACGACTAAATGTGAGTTGGTTAAAATGTCTGCTTGTCTTTGTTTCAATTTGCCTTTCATATCAGATAAAAACTGTGAAAACTTTTTCAAGGACAGAATAATTAATATACTTGGCAGATGAATAATAAAGTTGTTGACCAAGATGAATAACATACAGATCAATAAAGATCAATCCAATAATGTAAAACTGACTTTCTGACCTTTTAAAAGAATGCGGAAAGAGAGTGTCTGTCCAAGCCAATAAATATTAGATTATGATTTGAAAGTTCTAGATTTTATTCTATAATAATAAAACTTTGATAATTAAAAGGCAAAGAAATACAAGTCGAAATTAAGATAAAAAACAAAATTCAGTTTACATTTTAATATTAACCCTTCTTAACTAAAAGTACTATCTTTTAGAATCATTCTTTATCCGTTCCCATCGAAACTTATAACTACATTGTGGATTTAATGCATTTATGACAACAATAGTCGAATCGAAAACAAAATTATAAAGACATTAGAAAAATTTAACCAAAATTAAACTTTACGTTACCTTCATTACGATCGACTTGGAAATTTTTTGATGTGGATACAAATCTGCAGTCTACTTATAGCAAGGACATTTTTCGAAAAAGTTTTACGATTTATGACTTAAACAGAACCTATCAAAGAGTGCTATACTTTTTTCCGATCCCTGATTAAAGTTATTAAAGGAAAGGTACAATAGACACCCGTATAACGCGATTAAAAAATTGTTTAAAAAAAATTGTATGGATGTATTTTATGTAACAGTAATTGTTCAAAAAATTATTTTGTACATTTTTTATTTTTCTAATTGGTTTTTTGATAGCGTTACACGGTGGTCTATAGCATATATCTAGTTGACTCCCGTTTTTCGTAACTGAAAGAAAAATGTTCATTTACATAAAGATCGGCAGTCTACTGATAATGGATATGGAGCATGGAAAATATCGCCAAACTGGAAAGGAATTGATTTTTCGTTCCCGGATGCTCGCCGATAAACCTTCGCGTCGTGTTTGCGGAACGCTCGCGGATTTAGAGTTCTTAATTCGCGCGACGCGTGCCCGACGCTCGCCCGCAGATTTATATCCGTGGAATCGAGCCAGACTCGCAATTTAATTACCGCCGTCGAACGAGGGTCTGCTGAGAAGCCGACATTTAGGCGTTCATTGAATTTATCCGAAGTGACGATCTTTATTTTCTGATCGGCGCTCTTGTGAAGAGCCTCGCGAGACCAGAAAAGCGACGATCGTTTCGCTCGTTCCCGATAAAGATTTCCATTTACGATACCGCGATGCGAGCAAATTGCTCGAAATCGAAATCTGCTCGTAAAAATCCTCTCCTGGCTGTTTGACACGATCAAATTTGCTACTTCTAATATTGCAAATACAGACGAGTCGGAAATTAAGTTGACACCTTTTAAAAATGCTTTAATAACTTTTCAAGGATTCGACCGAACGACTTCAGTTTTTTGATATGTTAGAAGGATTAGCTTAAAAGGTAATGTTTAACAGAACATTTGCACCAATTTTCACTATTATATTCGTAATCAGTACGTCAAGGTACGTAAGAATCCAGAGTATAAAAAAAATTGGAGGTATGGTCTTATCGGAAGTTTATCCTTTTTTTGAAATCGCAATTGCACGGAGCTTTGGAAATTGTGCTCATAACGAAAATTTATCACTAAACCTACCGAGCCATAAAAGTACCTAGTATGTATATGTTGCCTTATAAAAATCACAAGATTAAAGGCTATAGCCGGGTTTGGGGCTCAAATTCGCCCCCGGCCTCGATTTTAACGATTTTGAACCAGTCGATAGCCTACCAAAAAAGAAACCTTTCTGCCAAATTTCAGCCCGATATCTCATCTGTAAGAGTAGTTATAGAGGAAAATCGAAAAACCAGTTTTTGGCCCACTTTCCCCATTTAATGACAATTAAAAATTCTGAAAAAAATCTGACACATTTTGAATACCAAGCCACATATTATATATCGTTTTTAGATTTTTCCGTTGCAAATTCTGGTTTTAAGACATGAAAAACATGAAAAAAATCGAAAAATGCAGATTTCATATAGAGGATGAAAAATCACACAAATAGTTTTTTTTGACAATGGTGTAATAACAATTAAATGGTTATAAAACGAAAACGCTGGTCCAAAAAGTATCCAGCGGTTCCGCAGACGGACACCATAGCCGCTTCACTAACCGACGCCGTTGAAGTTAAGTTCGAAATATTGGAATATATTGTGCTCAGTATAATTTTCATTTTTTATATTACGCAAGTTTTATAGTCGGAATAATTTTTTTTTGAACGTCGGAATGTTTAATATTACATAATATACTCTTAAAACTCAGAAAAGATATGTATAACTTAGGCGACGGTTGTTCCTGGAAGAACTTGCAGAGCCATTAGTAAAGGAAGAAATACAGAGAAGACCTGTACTAACCACAGGTGAAGTATCACTCGCTGTAATAAATACGTTACAAGTCATTGCTGGCCCATCAAATTTACCAAATGCAAAAAAAAAGGAAAATTACAGGAAGTCGATGCCAATTATGTGTAAGAAAAGATCGGAAGGCTTACGCGGTTTGCGGAAGGCTATAGCCGGGTTTGGGGGTCAAATTCGCCCCCGGCCTCGATTTTAACGATTTTGAACCAGTCGATAGCCTACCAAGAAAGAAACCTTTCTGCCAAGTTTCAGCCCGATATCTCATCTGTAAGAGTAGTTATAGAGGAAAATCGAAAAACCAGTTTTAGGCTTATTTTCCCCATTTAATGACAATTAAAAATTCTGAAAAAATCTGATAGATTTCGAATACCAAACCACATTTTATGTATCGTTTTCAGATTTTTCCGTTGCAAGTTCTAATTTTAAGACATGAAAAACATGAAAAAAATCGAAAAAATGCAGATTTCATATAGAAGATGAAAAATCACACCTACAGATTTAATTTAGCAATAAGATATCAACATAAGTAATACTCTCAATTTTTTTTCAAATTCCTGAGAGAGGGTCTAAGATACTCCAAAAATATTTTTCGAAAAATTATTTTAAAATAGTTTAAAAATAGTTTAAAAAATGTTTTTACAATGGTGTAATAACAATTAGATGGGTATAAAACGAAAGACATTTGATGAACAATTAAGTTCCAAATATTGGAATATACTGTGCTCAGTATAATTTTCGTTTTTTATATTACGCAAGTTTTCAAGTCTGAATAATTTTTTTCTGAACGTAGGAATGTTCAATATTACGTAATGTACTCTTAAAACTCAGAAAAGATAGGTATAACTTAGTTTTTCACGGGAAAAACACCGAAAAAATTGGTTTTTATTTTTTTCAACTATGACGTCCCTCTCTCAGGAATTTGAAAAAATTGAGAGCATTACTTATGTTGATATCTTATTGGTAAATTAAATCTGTAGGTGTGATTTTTCATCTTCTATATGAAATCTGCATTTTTTCGATTTTTTCATGTTTTTCATGTCTTAAAACCAGAATTTGCAACGGAAAAATCTGAAAACGATATATAATATGTGGCTTGGTGTTCGAAATGTGTCAGATTTTTTTCAGAATTTTTAATTGTCATTAAATGGGGAAAATGGGCCAAAAACTGGGTTTTCTTGGGAAACTTGGCAGAAAGGTTTCTTTTTTGGTAGGCTATCGACTGGCTCAAAATCGTTAAAATCGAGGCCAGGGGCGAATTTGACCCCCAAACCCGGCTATAGCCTTTATTTGCACTTTGTGCGGTAGGTATTATAATGTATGCTCTACTAAATATATTTACTTAATCATTTGGTGGTAGATTTAGTGTTAAAACATGCGTTTCGCAAATCTAACAGTAAGTGAGTTGTACACATGTACAAAGTTTCATCAAAATTGGTTAATGTTGCTATGTATATGATTAGTATATACGATTGTTTTTTAGTTAGTGTACGCGACAAGAATACAATATTTTGATTCGCGTGACTGTTAAATAATTTAGAGCATCTATCGTTGATTCGATCCTTGTGATGATATTACTCAATTTCTCTAGAGAACAATTACATCGTAATTACAACTTTTGCCTTATTTAATAAAATTATTGCTCATGTGAGCCACGCTTCCTCTCTTCTTTTTAAAATCTTGATTTTTTATTATCTTTCAAAGATGAGTAAGTAGTGAATAGAGCAGAGTATAATATTGTATTGGAAAAAGATATCAGCAATCTATTTATTACGCATATTTGGAAAACAAGACGTAATAGTTTGTGTATGTTTGGAAAAGAACGTGTAATCTAAATGAAATAATATGCTATGAAAATGACTAAAGTTGATAAATCTGAGAGAAGGTCAAATTTAATTTTCCATTCTGAACACATAGTATCGGACATTCGCAAATTATAATGTTATAAATGGAATTATAATAAATGATTTTAGCGGTAACAAGTAAATAACGCGGGTTTAACGCCAGCTTTACAATTGTTGAGTTTCCACAGATGTTTTTATAAGAAATTATTGGATAAAATATATTCCGATGTATGTTACAAATAATCGCGCAACAATGGATACAGTTGTGTTATAATAAAGGAGGACCCATCATATAGACATTTTTAACGTTCCATAATTTGATAATACATGAAATGCATAAAGTGCATATTAAATATTAAAAAATATGCTCTGCAAAAATTTGCTGACTTTTAATTAGCCACTAAATAGGCAGATCTAAATACTCGACAGAGTGCAGACATTTCAATTACTGTATCGATATGTTTTGTTTATTAGAAATTAAACTGCGCTAAATTACAATTGCACAGTGAACGATGTTATTGCCGACTTATGAAACCTACCATTTAGACTCGCATGAATTAATCGTTATTCATTCAGTCGATATTGATAACTCTGGTAACCTCAGCGGACATACATATATTTAAATTCTATCTTCGACTCATTTGATTTATAGCAGAACCGAACAGCGATCAAGAGAATTCAAGGATCTCTGATCATTGAACTATCAACAGGTAAAGATAATTTAATTCGTCACTTATATTGCAACATGTGCATTTATTAGGCAGCAAATTTTCATGTACAGTGACTCACATAAATATTCGGACACTCTTGAAAAGGCGATAACTTTTTAAATATTGGACCTATTTAAAAAATACGTTTTGTAGATGTGTATCACGTATACATATTCGGAAAATTTCAAAATATGTATAATTGACACAGATCAACAAAACTTTTTTTTTTAAATTTTCAATATTGGCCTACATGGAAAAGATGTAAAATACAACATTTAGTATTTTCTCTGAAGTTTTGATCAGTTGCAAGTTTTTCAAAATGTCTTTTTTTTCACGGCACGTAGTAAACTAATTGTTCTAACTTCTCAAAAAATTCCAAATCGGAGAGGGTCCAATATTTAAAAAGTTATCGTCCTTTTAAGAGTGTCTGGATATTAATCTGAGTCACAGTAATTATAAAAACAACACACTCTTCAAAACTAAAACTACATTCTTAGAATAATTGAAGATTGTGGAAAGTTGTCAGGTTCAATACAGATTTTTAATTAAGAAAACATTTACTTTTTGATTTTGTTCCCGAAAGTAAAGGCTCACACTTCATTCTTGTTACACCGACGACAGCAATCTATCGAAACATTTCGTCATTTAGTGGCGTCACTGAAAATATATCAATTGTTCTAACTTCTCAAAAAATCCAAGTCGTAGAGTCCAATATACAGGGTGGGGCATTTATCCTGGCCACCTGGAATATCTCAAAAACTAAATTCCGGAGAAAAAATGTTTCAAATAAAAAGTTTGTCAAGGAGGGGCTGATGCTGCTGCTATATCCATTTTTAATTTTCATTATGTTTTCAAGGTCATTCCAAGGTCAACTTTATTTTTTCAGATAGAAACATGTATTTTTCATTACAGATTCTTAATCTAGGACTTGAAACAAATAACTTTTATTTGAAACGTTTTTTTCTTCGCCGATCATTTTGTATAATATTGACTTGATTAGGGTAAAATAATCTCAATTAAACGGAAAGGCAATTATTTTATTAATATTAATACAGGAGAATTGCAACTTAATTACAAGAAAATCAATTTAACAAGTATTCGGTAACATTCTAATGTTATTTGCATTACATGCGAGAGAATGTGTAATCTTATTCCAAAGAGAAGACCGTAAAAAACTGGTGTATCCCTGCGCGTAATGAACAGGTTGTGTACGCTGAGCGTTGAATTTCTTTGCTAAGTTTTATCTAATTGTTTTGCCTGTTTCAATATATAGCTATTATTTAATTATTCATTTAGTATTTAGTATCTAGTTTCATTTAATTCATTAATTGAGTATTAATTTCATTTATCATAAATAAAATTATTTTCTCCGTTAAAACGACATTGTGTATTTTTTCTTTGAAAATTCAATATTATACAAAGTAATTGGTGGAAAAAAAAACGTTTCAAATAAAAGATATTTGTTTCGAGTCGTAGATTAAGAATCTGCAATGAAAAATATATGTTTTCGTTTGAAAAAATGAAGTTGACCTTGGAATGACCTTGGAAACATGATGAAAATTATATGACTGCTGCATCAGCCCCTCCTTGACTTAAACTTTTTATTTGAAACATTTTTTCTCCGGAATTTAGTTTTTGAGATATTCCAGGTGGCCAGGATAAATGCCCCACCCTGTATAAAAAGTTATCGTCCTTTTAAGAGTGTTCAAATATTTATGGGAATCAATGATCAATGACTTCTCCGGATTAACGACGGCGATCTTCTATAGGGTAAAATACCAAATGAATATAAGATAAAATATTATATGAATATTTTGATCGTGTAACGAAACTTAAATTTAGATTTGCAAAAACGTTAATCAAGGGTCTGCGAGGACACGAAATCACGGTTGCACAACACTCGGGTCCGGACACGATCGGATTCGGTCGAGATTCCCGAGATTTTGAGAACCCCGTTTCGGGACGAACTTTGTTGAATATGACCGTGGACCAGAAGTGTTTATAAACTCTGTGTAGTACGGTCTAACTCGAGGCTATGCAGTAGTCTTGAGCAGCTTGTACCAACCCAGACGTATTGTATGCTATTTTAGCAGATCATTAAAGCGTCTAACAATAGTCGCAGTGAAATTGAAGAAGCACCTGCTAATTATCTGTTTTACGGGGAAAAATATAAAATTAAATATTGCGTTATCTTTTTGTCGTATTTACATTTGCTCTGCGTTTCTTATAGCCCGATAGCGTAGGTAGTACGATAATATTTTCGAAGATCCCTGGATTCAGTCATGTCAAACAACGATTCATCTTATATAAACAAAGTTTAATCTTGAAGCGTGCTTCGGAGAATTGGAATTTTGAGAATCGTATTTTCAGCTTCTTCGTCAGTAGAAACATTAACCTTTTCACATTAATAAGGAAATGGAGATTACTTATTAAATTGTAAAGTTGCATAAATTCTTATATGCAAAATAAAAATTGTCTGCATTCATTTCAAGGTACAAGAACTACATCGCAGAGTGTTACAATCGTTCCGTAGCCGGGCGCAGTTGTAATACAGCATGGGGTCGATAGTAACACAATGTTTTTGTAAATTAAAGTATTTATTAAACCGAATTGTAATGAAAAATGAAATCATGTCCACTCAATAAAAATAAACATACATCGTGGCAATCAAAAGAAAAATAAACATAAGTCTACGTAATCACAGGTTGTTCAGATTCACTTAAATTCGAAATTGTGGCAAACGTATAAATCGTGTTGCTTAGTGCATTCTTTGTATGCCCAATCGTTACATTCCATACATTGCACCCATTTTTCATTCGGTTCGCTCGGTTTGCACACAATTCAATAATGATTCACTTCCGTTCTTATTATTCTTATCTTTTCCTTTCTTTGGTGGCTTTCTCTCCTCTTTCTTCTACTATTTTTCTTCACATTCATATTCATATTTTGGTGTCGATTGTAATTGTAACGTTACTTTCATCCGCAACCGTTGTTTTAACATTATCCCCGATCATGGTTGTGGACTACGATTACAAATGTTCACTAACTAAATGCTTAATAACGTGAAGTGACGATCAGTTTTGCATTTAAAAAGATAAATTAAAGATTACCAGAAAGAAACGAGACCTTACTTGCACACAGAAAAAGCTTCTTTAGGACATCGAAAAGTCATTTTGGTCTGTATACAGGGTGGTCCGTTTAAGTAAGGCCACCTAAATATCTCTTCAGGTTATTGTGATGCAAAAAATATTTGTTACGTAATGTGCATGGTGTCAATGGACCAAATACCTGGCAAGAATATTTTCTTCCGAAGGTCATTTTTTTCGGTGTTATGAAGGTCATCCGTGTTTTTTCACACATAACTAGATTTTTTTTATTGCATCGTGTAACTGATCGAAAAATACATTCAGATATGTATAATAACATGACCTTGAAATCTCTTCAGGTTATTGTGATGTAAAAAATATTTGTTACGTAATGTGCATGGTGTCAATGGACCAAATATCTGGCGAGAATATTTTCTTCCGAAGATCATTTTTTTCGGTGTTATGAAGGTCATCCGTGTTTGTTCACACAAAAATGCATTTTTTTATTGCATCGTGTAACTGATCGAAAAATACATTCAGATATGTATAATAACATGACCTTGAAATGATCTTGATCTACGAAAACTAAAGTTTCACCTAGAAGTGATGTCTATCGAGATCCTAGCCCTTGACCAAACTACTCTATATACAATCAAGAGTGCGAATGTAAATAAACTTGTTTAATGTCGCAATATTGATGATACCTAACGGTTTGAAATCCCGATCAGTTTCAATTTATCTATGACGATGAAGAGATATTTAGGTGGTCTTACTTAAACGGACCACCCTGTATAAGTTAATTGCATACCTATATAATTAAAATAACAATGGATATGTTGAAACAGTAGTTATGCATCATAATATATCCAAAATTTCTGATAATTGATGTAATAGATTTCGAATGATTTACAATGTTACATTCCCTCCCTGTTACTTTTGACCGCGTTTTCCTCTAGTTCCAGCGTTAAGGTGCTTAAATCATTATTCAGGGCTGTAACTTAAAGTCCATAACGTAAAAAGCTGAATATCTCTGAAGTGGCTACTGTCAGTACGTATCTCTTGTATCAGGTGTGCATAATGTTACAACGATGTATGTGGACAACGTCTTATCTCGCGTAGCTATGAGCACCGAGAATCATCCGAGCTCCATATACAGACCCCCCCCCCCCCCCGCAAAGCACAGTGATTGTGGTTTAGAATGATAATGCTACTTATCGAGAACCCAGGCGATTGGCTTATACTACCAATGAAAGAAAAAGAGAAAGATACCACGGCCAAGGCGTCGCGAGTCGGATTAATTGCAGCGTCGCCTTTTATTCGGCCTAATCGACTATGGTACTTGATAGCTCGCCTGATTCTTCAGTCTGCAATGAACTTTTCTCTTAGTTAATTAAGACTTAAGAATGCCACATTGAGGTCCGTATGTAAATTACGTAAATGTTCAAATATTATAATTATATAGGCTGCGGAGCTTCATGCAAAATGAAAATTGTTTGCTTCAATTACAATAAACCAGGAGTCAAACAGAAATTGTTTCCTTCCTTTAGTAATTTTAACAAGTTTTGCATGCTTAAACATTGATGTTTTTAAATTTATTTAATTTGTCTACTGCCGTGATGGGCACGTAGGGGGCCCTCAAACGCCTGCTTCTCCCACCAACCTCTCTTCCATGCGCGAGGCCTGCGCACTGATCGCGACGGGCGAAGCACTTCCTTCCTTTATGGTGACGGCGGATGCTGGTGGGGGACAGTGGGTGCTATGGTGGGGACGGTTTGTCTCAATTGAGACAAAAATGCCCATCCTTGGTCTACTGCTTTAAATTGCGCCTACTCATTTTATCACAATTGCGTAAAATCCGCAGTCTTACTATAATACTTTCACGTGTTGTACATTTTTCACATAAATATTAATTACTTAGGAATTAAAATTGAATTATGTAATTGTTAAACAGTTTTTTCATATAGTTTAGCACATATTTTCTGTTACATTATGATTTCATCTTTCGTTAACACGTTAAGTGAATAACAAATGACACGGAAATTTCTATGTGCAAAAGCATAATAAATCGTTGATTAAAATTGTGACTGGAAAATTAATATTTTTCACTAGATCGCGGATCTTTATGCAAAATAAAAATTTTCTAACTCAACTGTAAGAAGTAGGAATTGCATATAAATATTAATTTTTTCTATAAATAATTTTAACGAGGTTACTATATTATAGCGATATTCTTATATCCTTTAATGTTTCGCAATTTTGTATTTTATCTACTCATTTTTGTGATAAATGTTTGTAACATTCATTTTTAAATCTTGATATAAAATTGTGTTACCCAGTTATGATCGACAGCGCAGTCAATGTGTTTATGTTTATAGATTATTTTAATTCATTTTACTTTAAAGAAATTAACGTCATTTATTTACCACTAGACTCAAATGACTAATATGTATAATGTGACTAATATTAGTCATTTGGTCGTTATTAAACTTATTAAAATTGTTAAGAGAAGAAATGAATGTATATGCGGCTCCAGCTTCTTGTAATTTATTTAGAAAATTTTCATTTCGTATAAATATACACAGTCTAGTCATTGCGTTCTCTTAACTTGAATTAAAATTCTATTTGTTTGTTATCGATATTTAGCCATTGGACAAAATGTAAGTTTACATATTCTGAAAATTTCATCAAAATCGGTCGATGCGAGAAAAAACGACAGGCATTGAAAGATGTAAGAATCCTTAGATTTATTAGAGTTAGAGAAACTTTCAGAATATGTATAATTAACACAGATCTACAAAACGTATTTTTTAAATTTTCTATATAGGCCGACACGAAAAACATGTAAAATATAACTTTTAGTATCTTCTCTGAAGTTTTAATCATTTGCAAGTTTTACAAAATGTTTTTCCATGTCATGTAGTAAACTAATTGTTCTAACTTCTCAAAAAATTCCAAATCGGAGGGTCCGATATTAAAAAAGTTATTGTCTTTTTAAGAGTGTCTGAATATTAATGTGAGTCACTGTAACTATAAAAACAACACAACCTTCAAAACTGGAGCCACACTCTTAGAATAATTGAAGATTGTGGAAAGTTGTCAGGATCATTAAAAAATTTTTAGTAGGAAGACACTTATTTTTTGATTTTGTTTCGGAAAGTAAAGATTCACTCTTCATTCTTCTTACACCGCCGACAGTAATCTATCGAAACATGTTGCCATTTAGTGGCGTCATTGAAAATATATCAATTGGCCATCTTAGACGATCAGCCATCTATGGTCCAATTACCCTATGTAGCTCCTGTATATTGTAATTAGTACAGAGAATTTTAAGTTTGCATAAAAATGCGCCGTCTAACTATCAGAGTTATTGCTCTAACCGGTATGCTTCTCAAAAGATTACGTTCTTTCGACGTGAGTGACCTGGTGTAACCCTTTCGACACCCTCGGCGCTGTTTTCATGAAGTCATCGGGATATGTCCGAGGCTGGAAAATACAGTTCCGGTTTGAAGAATATAAATAGCATCGTGCGTATGTCTCGCGCGTGTATAATACGCTTGCCGAACGTTTCAAAATAGTATCGCGGTCTCAGTACTTATATGCAGCTCAATGTGTGCATGAGACGCGCGACTCTTGCACGCACGTGATTCTACGAAAATGATAATAGAGCACGAAACTCTCGGCCGGTAGCCAGGCGCATGATGCATAATGGCCATACGCGATTTCGGCTGGAATTGCAGAACAGCTACCTACCCTTAGATTTTTTTGATTTTTAGATATTCTTAACAACTTTCTCTTTTGCATGTTCAGTGGCGGTCTCGTTTAGTTTCCGAGATACTGGCGAAAAACTATTGGTACCACTACAGTGAATTATGTCTACGCTTTTGCGTTTGTGGCAGCGCACGCGTGGAGTATTGGTGACCACTTATCTTCTATTTAAACACGGAGATCGGGTGAGCTGAAAGGTCCCGTGCGCAATTGCTTATGCGCGACTGCAAGAAACGCCTGTGAACCCATCACCGAAAAATTTATTTATTAACTCTTTGCGTTCGTACTCCGGGTATTTCTCGGCAGAGCTGTTTTCACTGTTACGGTCGCGTGCTAGAATATTCCCGGCACGATTATGCGACGATTATTTAGGCCTAATTCAGAAGGTATTTCAACTCATTTTAATAAAATTCACATGTTTTTTAGGCAATAATTGACTGAGCACACGCTACACAAAAATAATTACGACTAGTACGACTACCATACAGAAAGAAAATTAAAAAAATACTTATCAAGGAGATATAATGAAACAACTCACACGTCTTCTAACCACAAACATTAATAGATATAATAGTTTGTAATTTGTATGATGCACCGGATTCTTGTTAGCCGTGACAATCAACTGAGATATTCTTAGCTGTGCACACGCGACAGGAACGTGATAAGACGTGATTATTGTTTGTTTTTGTCTCTCTGCAACTTTCGATACAACAGATGAGTAAAGTTTTAAATGTTAAAGATGTTAAAGACAGAACTGTCGCGAACAAAATCTGCAATGCTCACGATAAATGCAATAAAATTATCCCCACTATTGCGGAGGATACCCCTCGAGAGGCCAAGACGTTCGACCGCTCGACTTTGCCGAGAAATGTGTCATGATATGTGTCAGGAATCAGGGTATATCGGTGAGCCAATACTAATGCAATGAAAAAACTTTTTTGTTTTCTATTATATTTTCATGAAACTTTTACCATCACATTCGTGAGATTTTTACGATTAAAATGATATCAACACTATATAATTTGAATCATACTTATATGTTTAATTGTAATAATAATAAGTTAGACATCGAAAGACACAGAGAGTCTAGACATCGAGTAGTCGGTAGACTTCAAAAATATCGATCGCCGAAACAATAAATGCAATTGTAAACTTTTTATTTTTCATTCTTTCCTCATGAAACTTTTGCCAACATATTTGTGTCATTTTTTTATTAAAATGAAACCAAATATGACACAATTCGTTGCATATTTGCCTATGTACATGTGTACTTTAAAAACATATTATCGTAAATTAATCAAGTAAATACGATCCAAATTATGCCATGCTTGGTGTCATTTTAATCAGAAAATCACGAATGTGTTGGTATAAGTTTCATGAAAAAAATAATTAAAAACGGAAAAATTTTGTTATTGCTTTAGTATTGGCTCACCGATGTGCCTGACCCTACACGCTGGCGCTGATTGTTTTAGTCAGTCCGCTCGACGTTGGCGGTAAAAGGTAAAAGAATCTCGGGGAATCGTGTCTGTCTCAATGAGTGTAATGTCTCGATCTTGACGTCGCTGCTTTCATTGCGACAACACTGTAGCTATTGTTCGGCATGAGGTGCCGTCCCACATTAGGAGAACCTCCCCTTGCAGAATTCATTGTAGCGGCACCGACAGTTTTTCGCGTATATCCCAGAAACTAAGCGATACCGCTGCTAATGTGCAAAGGAAAAAATTGTTCGAAATATGGATTTCTAGAATGTAGCCAAAAATCATTGAAATCGGAGGATGGGTAGCTGCTCTGCAGTTTACCCGGTTTCGTAATCGTGTCCGCGAGAACCGCCACCGGAGTTCCAAGTAAATTTCATTAATTGCGAATAATTAATCGTCCCGCCGCGGCGTCGATTGATTTCCCGTCGACTAGCGCCGTGATTGATTATCATAGTCTCATTGTTCGATGACGAAAAGGATGGTAAGCTCGGCCGAATGACGTTTAAAGTGATTTTTGGGAAAGTTCTATACGTGATTCGGTGACCGCTCGATTCGTTCGCGTTAGTTAGGCTTCGAACAATTCTTGCGGTTTTCCAGCTGGACGGCAACGTGACTCGATGCCCAATCTATATTTATTATATAACGTGCTTTGTTGTTCTCCGTTGAGAGCCGTTTCTGAGAGTGTAGAGGATCGAGCGTACGTAAATTCCGTCTTGAATGTTGAATAAATATTAGATTATTGCACAATGATCACATAGAAATAGCGTTAACGGTACTTACGCTCCCACAGAATCACATAAAGAAATTAATCATCACGGGCTCTAGTTTATCGGCATGGATCAATATATAGTTAGTTGTTTTTTTTATTTATTTTATTTTATTGTTAGTTGTTGGTGGCGTGTCGTGCGACAGTAACATCTTATGTTTCTTTTCATCGAGAAGTTGCAGTCTCCTCACCGCAGCCATGTGAAACGCACGCATTTTATTTTTGTTTTTATTGTCCCAAATATCCTGACAGTAAAACAGTAGAATGTTTTAATACATTTTATTAAGAATATCTCTGTCGAGAGCGAAGTGTTCTCAGATTAAATAATTACTTACAAAATTGTGAATTTCGCTTGATTATTAAAGCAAACGTTCCATTATGCATGCTACACATATTTATAATTTATAATTATACCGACGATATAATTTTATTGATAAATTATATCATTGAATTTCTGCGTTCATCAAATAACATAGGTCCGTGAAATCTTGTCTTATCAAACATTTTTATAAACTAGTTATTTATTTGGTCAGAGTTTATTTCATTACAATCAGTAGATAGCAATCTTTATTAATTCTTAATAACCTCAATTGACTCTAACGCAGACAAACAACTATGTATACTAAATATAGATACCAGACCGATGGAACGATGCTCGAGTTTAACACTAGGTTTACGGGCGTTTCTTATAATACCTATCTCTACGAGCACCCGTCAAATTGATGGGTAAACGAAAATACGCATTTTCTTTAAAAAATCGATTTATTCTAATTAAGTCTGTACTGAACATTATTAGGCTTCACGTTTAAATAAATAATTAATAAGTAAAAAGTTTTTTTTTTTTAAACTATCACGGAAATGGTAACCATAATATTAACGGTATAGGGTATCCTTCTAACTCTCCACTTTCAATATACTCAGAACTTGCACTGTCAGCTTCGCTTTGGTCTAATTATCGTCAGAACAATCCTCAGAGATGTTGACAATTTTGATCAATATTTTATTATATCTCCTGGATTTACTCATGACTGCTAGAAAAGGGGGATTGGTTAAAATAAAAAAATACAGTGCCCAAATTCAATTACCCTATTGTAAATACTTACAATAAGCGGAGACTGTCTACAATAACTAAAACTTTTGCACACTGTCTTTGAAAAAGGTACTTACACTCGCTCTTGCTTTAGAGGTCTCATCGGCAATAGGCATAAGCGATTTCGTTGAAGACCCAAATAAGCACTCAGGCCATACAATCCGCTTTAGTTTACATTATCGAGGCGCGATTGATGTAACGAATTGGAGGAGGAGAAAATAAAGACTTTACTTTTATTCTTATATTTATTATTTGACGAACGAAGCAAACATATAAGTTTCGTAGAGATAGGTATACTACGTAGAAATTTCAAAGATTAGAAAGCTTTAGGAAAAAATAATTGTGTGTATATATTCTTTGGATGAAGTGATTAATTTACGATGCAAAATGGTTCAAATTAATGCTATGGTTTTTGGAGTATTTCATTCCAAAATTTGAAATCCGGCAAATTGACGGGTCCCGTAAATCTAGTGTTAAAACAGATTTTGTTTCCTTTTTCTAACTAATGACTAGACTGCAGACCTTTATGCAAAATAAAAATATTCTGCATTCATTACAAGAAGCAGGAGTCACTTCTCTTTCTTATCTATCTTTGATTTCAAATTGCAAGTACTCATTTTTGTCATGAATGTAATTAGTAGATCAACAGCAAAGCAGTAACAGTATTTGAGGAATTTAAAACTATTAAGACAAGAAAACTCGGGTATCTCGCAAGTAATGCAGATAATTTTTATTTTGCGTAATAATCCGCAGTCTAGTAGTAAGACTATTACTAAAAGAAATCAACTTCTACTTAACTTCAATTTTTAAAAATGAATCTGGAAAGGTCAGAATGTACATAAGCGTCCACACTTTGAAGGCCTTTACATATTTCACTGAAATGTGGTATGTGTCATGTAATGTGGATACAACTTCAAACATGAATTGCATCAATATGGTCGACGTCTGCTGTGAATTGTCACAGGATTAGGAAACTGACGGAGGCAGGATGAGGGAAGGTCCCTAAGCCCCTTGTATCCATATGTCATGAAAAACCCTGTTTGCGAATCCTAACTGTAAGTCTTTGTTCGCTATGAGTGAAACATTTAATTAATATTGCTTACTTAAGGGCTGCTTCCCGTGCGACGACAGCAAAAACAAGTGATTTTTAAGAATTTTTTCACAACAACTATTGTACATATGGTACTAGACCTTTTGGAGATATGTAAACAGATAGTCATGAAGTGCAAGTGTTTCTTTTTTAGTTCAATTCTCCTTATTATAAACTCAAAACTATAATTTAAAAACTGATCAATTTCGGACAAGGCTTATTCAATCCATTACTTTCTCGAGGTACTGAACCAAAATTTCAACTTAATATCTTATTTATAACAATTTTTTTCTTATGATATAAGATTAATTTTTCTATCGAAAAACGTATATTTCCTTCAAAAATCTATAATTGTTGCAATTCTCTATATTCTTTCTTAAATTTTGATTCAGTACCAACGTAAATAATCAAACTTTAACATAACTCTGCATTTTTTGCTTTGCTGAAAGAATTTTTTCTTATAACTTGAAGTTGTCTACTTGTATGCCAAACAGTTCTACTTCGATAATATAAATATTTTTTGTTTTAGAAAAATCGCAAAAATCATTTATTTTTGTACTTGTTACATGAGAATACGCCCTTATACATACAGTGTGGGGCATTTATCCTGGCCACCTGGAATATCTCAAAGACTAAATTCCGGAGAAGAAATGTTTCAAATAAAAAGTTTAAGTCAAGGAGGGGCTGATGCAGCAGTCATATAATTTTCATCATGTTTTCAAGGTCATTCCAAGGTCAACTTTATTTTTTCAAATGAAAACATATATTTTTCATTGCAGATTCTTAATCTACGACTCGAAACAAATATCTTTTATTTGAAACGTTTTTTTCCAGCAATTACTTTGTATAATATTGAATTTTCAAAGAAAAAATACACAATGTCGTTTTAACGGAGAAAATAATTTTATTTATGATAAATGAAATTAATACTCAATTAATGAACTAAATGAAACTAAATACTAAATACTAAATGAATAATTAAATAATAGCTATATATTGAAACAGGTAAAACAATTAGGTAAAACTTAGCAAAGAAATTCAACGCTCAGCGTACAGAACCTGTTCATTACACGCAGGGATACAGCAGTTTTTTACGGTCTTTTCTTTGGAATAAGATTACACATTCTTTTGCATGTAATGCAAATAACATTAGAATGTTACCGAATACTTGTTAAATTGATTTTCTTGTAATTAAGTTGCAATTCTCCTGTATTAATATTAATAAAATATTTGCCTTTCCGTTTAATTGAGATTATTTTACCGTAATAAAGTCAATATTATACGAAATGATCGGCGAAGAAAAAAACGTTTCAAATAAAAGTTATTTGTTCCAAGTCGTAGATTAAGAATCTGTAATGAAAAATACATGTTTCCCTTTGAAAAAATAAAGTTGACCTTGGAATGACCTTGAAAACATAATGAAAATTAAAAATGGATATGGCTGCTGCATCAGGCCCTCCTTGACTTAAACTTTTTATTTGAAACATTTTTTCTCCGGAATTTAGTTTTTGAGATATTCCAGGTGGCCAGGATAATGCCCCACCTTGTATATGATTAATGTTCAAAGTGTAATTATATAAATATAAAGTAAAATAACACTACACTGATATAAAATAAAAACCTGTTCTTTCACGTGTCTCATTATTTTCCTGTCAAATTTATTTATCATATATTCTAATATTCTAATCTCTTTATCAGTTGGATGTCGACAACTTTTACTGAAGTTGCAATGGTCCTTCAATTTTGATCATCAGTAGATAGATATGAAGGGTCATCGCAGTGGCAGTATGTAGGGTCGCAGTCATTTTGAATAATCATGTAATTTCAGGGTCATTTGCCTCTCGTCTCGCCGGAATTGTCTGCTTTTTGCGATTTCGATCCTTTCGAATCGCAGACAAACGACTTCGTTACAGAATTCTTAGAATGATTGATGAGATTCATTGAATCCAAACGAACACTTGCAGCCAATTATGTTACATGTGATTTCACCCCACTGTGACGAATAATTAATCCTAATCACGGGACGTTAATGATCATTATTACGGAATCCGGAGGACGCACTGAAGATCATTAAAAAGAGTAACGACATAAAAGGATTCTTCCAATTTCGTAGTTTATAATATAATGTGCTTTTAACGAATATATAAGAACAAACATTTAACATTTGACATGACATTTTATTTCGTATATTTTAGTACAGAATTGAAGTGATTACAGTTGTGCTGACTAGGTTGCAGTTTCTTTTTTTGTTGGCAAAGGTATATTAAGGATTTTCTGGTTGCACGATATGGAAATAAATGGAAATGAATGACGAGTTCTCAGCGGCCCCCTGTCGATTTACTTTCGTTTTACTTCTGCCTCATAAACTCGTTGTTGTCAGGTAAAGCCACATCTGCTGCCGATTTTTCACATTTCTTATTCTAACCGTTACAGAAATTACGACCTATCCTGGCAACTACACTGGAATTCATTTTTACATGACAGACCCAATAGCCCAGGATCTTAATGCGAATCGCATAATTTAAATATAACAATATTCCTACGTTCGTGTTCACTATGTTTTATTCGCAACATTTTTATTTGACTGGTTTAATACTACTGGACCTATTATAGCAGCCAAAATGACTAAGTGGAACATTACTTATTTGGTTAAGCCTGTGAAAGCAAATCCCAGATATCTGTAGCAAGATATCGAATTTTTACTATTAGTCACATAAATTTGTATTATTTTCACTAAATTACATTTCCAAAAAAGGAAGATATTATAGTCATAATTGATTGAAACATTAAGACAAATATCACTTAATTTATTATGCCTTTAAAAGCGAATTCAAACGAATCTGTAGGAAAATATTAAATTTTAACTATATATTAGTCGCAAAAACTTTTAGCGCTATATTATTTTCTGGAAAATAAAGATATTATAAGTAGTTGTAACTGATGGGAGCATTAACTAAATGATTACTTAATTTGTTAATTCTTTAAAACCGAATAGAAGATTCAAATAAATTTATAACAAAATATCGAATTCATACTATTAGTCACACAAACTTATATCACTGTATTATTCTTATATAAAATAACGATATTATAGCTATACCTTTCAATTATAAAATAACCAAATCAAACAGTTAAGCGTGATATTAATTTATTTATCTATCCTTAAAAGGGCGAGTGTATTTGGACATACCCAAAGCGAAATTTTAAATTGTTATTATTATCTATTCGAGTTGTTATTATATTATTATCCTAGAAAATAAATACGATGCAATTGTAATTTTTAATTCGGACTAGGTATTAATGTACAACATCTGTTACACACGAATAATGTTTATGACGAACAGATTGCGAATTCTTTATCCGAATTCTCATTTTTGTAAGCCATTTTAAAAAATCTATGGAAATATATATATTTTCTTAACTGGAAATTGTCTTCCGGTAAGAATAAAAGAAAAATCCTATTAATTTCTCTACTATACATTGCTTCTTATAGCTTACAGATTTGAAGATGCCATAAACGCATAAAGATCTGCAGTCAAATGATAACATATTTATATGTACACTTGAGAAATATTTTATTTCAACATGTTAAAATTATTTTAATTTTTTAACGGTAAGGAGATTAGAATTTATTCAATTAAGTTCATATTATTTGAATACCTTTAATGTCGTACACTTATTGTTGTTAATAAATACAAGAAAATTTAAGCGTAATACAGACAAATAACATTACATTTCAAAACATTTATTTATTACAATTCATTTAGCATAAAAGAATAAATGAGAAGATAATATAATAAGAGAAAGCGCAGACTAATACGTGCAGCACGTATTTGATAATTAAATTCTGATAATAACAAATATGTATCGACCGTTCGTACTTACTTACTTAAATGTATTAAATATCAAAGCAAATATAAACGGCGTGGCTTTTTTTATGTGACGTTTATTATTCTCTGCGAAGTGTGCGGGGTGGGGGGAGAGGGAGAAGAAGTATAGTCGAGTACAAAGTGACAGATCTTCATGTCGGTTATAATTTTCCACCGGAGCCATTAATTTCTTTTGATTATTACACACCTGTCCTTTCGCTGCGCGGCTTGTCTCAATTTTCTTCGATAATTGTTCGTCCCCTTACGGTCTGTCCGTCCGTCGCATTTAATCCAAGATCACCCTTGTTTACGTAGTTCTAGGTTACAAGGCATCTAATGGACTATCCGTACATTCAGCCGGGGCACTTCTATCCCGTGTCATCGATTCAATGAACGGTTCGCATAAAAATAACAATGATTCGCTGTTTGCTCAACTTATTAGAAGATTTTACCGCGTCGAGATCAGAGTAGAACTTATCGGCTTATGTTTCGGTCCTGCGTAAAAGCACAATCCCCTTTTACCCGGATCGGTCAAACTTTGTGCCCTGTCACCGACCCTTTTCACTAAAGTTAGGCGAAAATCGGTGCTTTCGCGTGTGGTATTCGGTGTCAGTGGAAAATATTCTATTAGGGCGCAACATTAATGCGTTCGACTATCTTCGATATCATATTTTTATTTATTAATCATTGTGTGGGGTACTTACACGTTCAAAAATTTGTAACTGTGTATGCACCATGGTTGGGCACACTTCATTTGAAAGGAAATAACAAATAATCATTTAAAACAATTAATTATTTGAAATACTTTATTATTTTCCCTTTAAAATTGCATAAAAAGTTAATTTTCATTTGGCGTTTAAATCAAATAAATTATTTTGAAATATTTCAATTACATTGTTCGAACAAAATAATAAATAATTTCACCCCAAGAAGAGGTTATTGAAGTGATTAAATTAATTCTGAAATTTGTATATGCTAATTTTTGTAGTTTAATAATTAAAGTTTAGCTGCATTTGCTTTTGAAGTTGTTCTCCAGTACACGAAATAAGTAGAATTTTGTAGGAGGCGAATTATTTGATCAAATAAACGATGGAATGAAGGGTTATTTGAATTTTATTTGACATTCAAATTATTAAATAATTTTTAAAAAATTATTGGATTGTTCAAATAAACGAACATACTTTTGATTCTTGTTAATGACATGTAGGGGATAATATACTATCTTAACGATTATTTCTCAAATGATTTACTGCAAATAATGAATACATTGGATAATGTGAATAATGTGCTATGCGAATAACGAATAATGCGATAAAACATTATTCAAATAATCAATTAAATAAAAATTCATTCGAATAATTCCCAACTTTGCTGCTCGTTGCTATAACTAATCTCGTATCATATGTATCCCTACACGTTTCTTTTAAATATGAACCGTTCATTTGGCAAATCGATTAACTCCACAATTGAAAAAGTGGAGTGTTTGTCTTATCAATGTTTGTCATGCAATTAAACCTATTTCTAAATTTAATGTAATTGAAGTGGAAAATTTTAAACGCTAGTCAAGTGTTTTGACAGAAAAAATGCAAGAAAACTTGAAACACAGTTAATCGATTTGAACTGCGAAAGACTCGTCTGTCTCACCTAAAAAATCTTAAATGTAAAAAATTCTTAATGGTTACTCGACGCATGATTTGGCATTATTCACGACGGTAGGGTATTTTGGAAGTTTAAAAAAATCGAAGATCAGGCAGAATCGATTTTACACGATGACAGCTACTTCCGCGGCTGATGAAAGCCAGAATCAACAGCGGGGCGACGATGTTTAGTCGAAATCGTCTATTGATCCGTCGAAGCCGACCATTAATCGCAAAATTTCGCGGAAACGCGCAAGACATTCGGCGGTAATGGGGAGCGAAGGGGGTGACACAGGCTTGATGGAATGGGGCGTGTTGATTGATCGGATTTACTGCCGTTATGATTCTTCCATAACGTCGCTACGTGTGCAACAAGCCCATTACGAGATTACGCGTTATAAGCACGGTGATCTAGGCTCCGTTTTATTGTACAATTGTCACTTGCGTTTTACCTTACGACCCAAGAGGGTGTTTTATTACGTGCTGTCCTCGCGGCGCTTTTGGAAGTTGTACGTACACTCAACCGAGCAGTTTTTCAGGTTGTCTGCCTTGCGCATAAGGAAGGTTACGTGCTGCCTAAAATAAATAACGTGCATTGTAGTGAGAATAACATATATTAAGTCAAAGAATAGTATAACTGGGCGATAGCTGTCCCTGGCTGGCCCCGTGTTGTGGACAATTATCGATAAAATACTGTATTATACAAAATATATTGCCCACCATCTCTATCGATGATTATCGATAACCATCGACGGTTAATAATCCAACCATCGGAAACTATCGATGGTGTTGACTATCAAGAAAACGTCAAGGGGTTGTGCTCATCCAGGACTGTAGTAATGGAGAAATATCGATAGTCAACACCATCGATAGTTTCCGATAGTTGGACTATTAACCATCGATAGTTTCCGATAGTTGGACTATTAACCATCGATAGTTATCGATAATACAGTATTTTACCGATAACTGTCCACAACACGGGCCAGCCAGGGACAGTTATAGCCCGCGCAACGAGAGGTGGCACAGAGAAACTTGTGGGCAGTGATGCCAGAATCGTGCAACCGAGGAACTTGCCCCTCCGGTGGATCCTCCGGCTGGACCCCCCACTCTGACGTACCGTCGTCGCCTTACGTTGTTTCTTACTGCGCACGCGCTACACACAAGCGTACCTCTAGTCTGTCCGTGTGAGCTGCCTATTCGACTCGACGGCGTCGAGGTACGCTTGTGTGTAGCGCGTGCGCAGTAAGAAACAACGTGAGGCGACGACGGTACGTCAGAGTGGGGGGTCCAGCCGGAGGATCCACCGGAGGGGCAAGTTCCTCGGTTCCACGATTCTGGCATCACTGCTTGTGGGTATCACGTGATGCTCCCACTACGCGCTACGCGTCATCCGCGATTGGCCGAATCGCTTGACAAAGACACCAAACGAGCGTATTGAGTGTGACTGTAACAGAGAGATGTGGTGACCATGAAGGAAGATTGTGGTGACGCTGAGCGCCTATGTAGACCGTTCCCGCTAAAACGTAAGCGTAAGAGTGGGATCCACTGATCAGTGGTGGGATCCGCAGCCTTGCGTCAAGAGTGGGGACTCGCCGCTCCCCCTGCACCCCACTGACGAGATTTTGTGCCAACTCTCGTTGCGCGGACAATACCGCCCAGTTATACTATTCTTTGACTTTTGCCGAACGTAGAAAAGGACAGCGAAGCTCGGGAGGCTTCAATCACCGAGAAGTGTAACATAATACGGGTCGAGTATGGCGGTGAGAGACCACTAGTAATCCAATGACAAATACGATATAATTGCGACGAATAAAATGATACCAAATATGATATAATTGCGATGATATTTACTTGTGTAATGGACGCTGAAAGATTCGGAAAATATGGGTAAATATGATCCGAATTATATCGTGTTTGGTATTGTTTTAATCAGAATAATGTCACAAATACATTGGTGAAAGTCTCATAAAAAAATAAGTAATAATGAATGAGTTTTTTTATTGGCATTACACTGTGAAGACTCTTTCTTTCCAATACACTGTCCTTCCTTGCGCCTGAAACTTTCATTGTCCATTACCCAAGTAAATATCATCGCAATTATATCTCAAATGGTATCATTTTCATTAGAAAAATGCCACGAATATGTTGGTGAAAGTTCCATAAAAAATAGTAAATAATAAAGTAGTTTTGTCATTGGATTAGTAGTGATCTCACCGATATGGAGGACCCGTATTATGTTACACTTCTCGGCGATCGAGGCCTCTCGAGCTTCACGGCCCCTCACGGGGTATACCCCGCGGAAGTGGGGATTTTTTTGGGGACAGATCTCGCCCAAATATTTGGGACAGTTATCGATAAAATACTGTACAAGCTCTTATTCTGTGATTTTGGTATCATTAGGAATAAAATAGATTTGTAATTTTACAAAAACATATTTATTTTAATGTTATACATTGTACATCAGAATTTAAGATCCACGAGATTTTGTTTAGAAATATCAACATACAGTAAATGTTCGATTGTTGCAAACGAGAACTGTACGATCGTTGCAAAGCGCCTATCCCCCCACTGGGGGTATGTCCCGCGTAATCCGATATCGGGTTGGGTATACCGGTGTGAACCACTACTATTCCAATTACAAAACTTCTTTATTTTTCATTATTTTTTTATGAGACTTGCACCAACTTACTTGTGACATTTTTGTGATTAAAATCACACTAAACACGATATAATTTTAACCGTATTTAGTTGTTTAATTGACAGTATGTACAGTGACTCTACACTAGAGTGGACCATATTGTTTGACCAAAAAATTCTTTTGTTCTCATCCCCCAGAATTGTGACAAATGTTGAGAAAATGATCTGAAAGAAGTTTGGGTTCGATTGCATCATGGCAAAAGAGCGCGCAACGAATTTGAAAATTTTGAATTTTTTAAAATCTTGACGTAAATAGACGTTATGATGTATCGTTGAATTTGTCCTTTTTTTCTCTTTAAGAATCCATATACAGTATTTCATCGATAATTGTCCACAACACGGGTCTGCGCAGGGACAATTATGCGCGATGGATATCATTGTTTGATGTTTGCCGAACGTAGAGAAGGACAGCCGAGCTCGAGAGGCCTCGGTCACCGAGAAATGTAAACATACCTAATCCGAATTTCCAACTTCTTTATTATTCATTATATCATCAGCGATATACCCGAGCCGCATGGTGTCATATTTCTCGGCGATCGAGGCCTCTCGAGCTTCGGCGTCCTGAAGGGGGTACAACCCGCAGTAGTGGGGATATCTCAGGGACAATTATGTGCGAGATATTTGGTACAATTACCGATGAAATACTGTACAGCATAAACAGTTATTAATAGAAAAAACATCCGTGACCTTGAAAACTTGAAAATTTTTTTTTTCTTCTGATACTATATGCACCTCCTTACATACTACAACTCTTGTTTGAAGAGTTTTTTCATATATACATAACTGGCAGAGATATAAAAGATTTTCATTTAAACGTTCATACATATATCTTGCAGAAGAAAGATAAACCAAAGTAGCTAGGTGTTTAAGGTACATTTTAAATTTTATCTGAAATATATAATAGTTGTATTTCTGATAATACGATAATCATTTTTTATATTACGAAGTGTATATGATGAGAAATTAGAAAAATGATCGGGGCCAAATATACCTATTTTTAAATATTTTAAAGTTTTTTGGTCCCAAATCAATAAATCAAATTTTATAGCAGGCATTAAGGACGAGTACGTCCATCAATCGATTAGTAATGTTGCAGAAGTGCTGGAGTTTGCAATGCAAACTTTAAAAAACGAACAGCAAGCACGGGAAGGTTACCGAGAATTTATAGAACTTGTAATTATTTTCTTAGGCAGAATTGTGCCAAAAATTACGCTTTTCGAGCTCCGGGAGCTTTTCATCACGCTCGATGGATGGCCAAAGCAATATATTGTTTAAAAATATATTTATTTAGAAAGGAATTTACCATGACCAGCGAAGAAGCCATTGGAATTCGTGACATTTGTATTTTCCTTGCGAATTTATACTGAAAAGCGTTGATACGAGCTCCAGTTGCAACAAAGGCTCCGCTGCAAGATTTGGAGTTTCTACAAAATTTGTACGCTTACCGTCAAGATGAAACAATAAACCGTACTGTACTGAACAGAATAATTAACCATGTATGGCAGGCCTGGGCGCGGTTGGCTCGCGGAACACATGTTGCTGCTTCTCCGCTTCGCCTGGTCGGCAAGCCAGTCCCCACCACGGCCACTCCGACTCTTCCCTTAGCGTTAGCCTTAGCCTAAGGCTGCTAAGGGAAGAGTCGGAGTGGCCGTGGTGGGGACTGGCTTGCCGACCAGGCGAAGCGGAGAAGCAGCAACATGTGTTCCGCGGGCCAACCGCGCCCAGGCCTGATGTATGGTATTTGGCACCAGAAACGGCTGCATTATCATTTTTTGATAGTGCCATACCATATGAAAAAAAGTATGAATCAAAAGAATTTGTCGAAGGATTTTTAGAAATTTTTTAATGTAGAGAGAAACACCTGATCAATCCCTCCATAATTGATTGTATTTTTAAGACGCATTGAAGACTGCTTTTTAACCTTTTCGTAACCAGCGGGATGTACATATATGTCCCACTTCTATTTTTAGACTATTGTTGATGTATGCAGTAGAGTTTTTTTGGAATTACTTCGAAAGGGTTAACACAGTCGCGTCTAGGGCAGGATCTGCTTGGTCTTACAGAATGTTCACAAGCAAATCTGAGACGAAACGCTTACGAAATTTGTATACATAATTTAAAAACTTACATGATTGTATCAAGAATTGAGACGGGATTTGAAGGACGAAATAATTTTATGTCACCTCTTTTCGTAATTTACATAATATTCATAATGACTTCTTTTTCCGATCTTAGAACTGTTTTCTTTTGAAGATTGAAGCGTATTAATGAATTTGTTTAATATCTCTGTCAGTTATGTGTATATGAAAAAACTCTTCAAACAAAAGTTCTAGTATGTAAGGAGGTGAATATAAAATCAGGAGAAAAAATTTGGATGAAATTTTTTCGTTTTCAAGATCATTTTTTTCAAGTTTTCAAGGTTACGGATGTTTTTTCTATTAACAACTGTTTATGCTATATATGGATTCTTAAAGAGAAAAAAAGACAAATTCAACGATATATTATAACGTCTATTTATGTCAAGATTTAAAAAATTCAAAATTTTCAAATTCGTTGCGCGTCCTTTTGGCATGATCCAATCGACCCCAAACTTTTTCCAGATCATTTTCTCAACATTTGTCACAATTCTGGGGGAAGAGACCAAAAAAGTTTTGAAAAAATATTTTCGTCAAGTATAGCTAAGGTCCACCCTACTCTACACTCTACACGATCTGTGTCGGAGCACGGACCCGAGGATTCGACTGATTGTGTGATCAAGACTTTACTGTAACTATAAGTTAACTTGGTAATTATTGCGAAAGGGTCACTATACTCCGATTTTGATGAAATTTAAATATGTTATAGATTTCTATATTTTTAACAACTTCTTCCTTTTCCAATATAGGTGGGTCGCTTTTGGTTTTCGAGATATTCGCAGAAAACTATTGCTAATACTGTATTGAATTTTCCACATTGTTGCACGCTCCATGGCAACGTAAGGCTGCTCCGGTGCGGCGTCTGTTTATTTTTTTTTGTAAACAAGCTGTTGGGATGACAGAAAAATCAGGGTTTCACTCTATATATGGTGAGTTTTTCATTTCGAAAGACTACTCCTGAATTTTCATATGCGTGGTCGGGCCAGCCTAACGGCCGGACCACTCCGCCCCCTTCGCGGCCTAACCACAACTCATTCTACATATTCGCATAATCTTTGCATTGTAGTTGTCATCCAGAATTTGATCTAGTAATGGAAAAATCATGTGATTAGAATGAGTTGTGATTAGGTCGTGGAGGGGGCGAAGGGGCCGGCCGTCAGGAAAATTCAAGAGAGAAAATTCAATACAATATTAGCAATAGTTTTTTGCGAATATCTCGAAAACTAAAAGCGAACTCCCTATATTGGAACAGGAAAAAGTTGTTCAAAATGCGTCGCTACATAACATATTTAAACTTCATCAAAATCGGAGTATAGTGACACTTTCGCAATAATTACCGTTAACTTTGTTGGGTTTGTTTAAAAAGGACTAACAAGAAAGCGTGGTATAGCTCTGACTAGCAAAACATGAAAAAGAGTGCAATGTCGCCTTCAAAAATATGTCTTTATATACACGCTGTGCCCCCTTCTTCAAGGAGGGGGTAAGGCTCTCTAGGGTGTATACAGGGTGTTTCGTCTAAAACAGGACATCTAAATATCTCCTCTACCTCTGAAAATACAAAAAATGTTTCTAACGTATTCTAAATGAATTCAAAGGACGAATCAAATGGAAGAATCGTTTTTTATAAATTGTAATTTTTTAATTGTTTTTTCAAGGTCACTTGTGTTTTTTTACATATATACACACATTTTTTTGTTGTTGTATGTTATAGCAAACATTATTGTGCATTCATCCATGTTTAATAGCACGACCTTGAAATGACCGTGAACTTTAAAATTTGCTAATTGATGCAGAATTTACTTTCAGCGAAATTTCAGATTTCAACGGTAACAGAAATTCGATACTGAAATTGAACTTGTAAATAAACACATTGTATCATTCCTCCGTGTACATAGAGAGTGAGAGAGATATGTATTTAATGATATGTATCGACAAGCGATCCATAACGCGTTATTCAGAACAGGAGAAAATTCAAATGGTTTTAAGTTACGGTGAAGCTGGAGAGTGTCTAAGAGAAACAATACGAATTTACAAAGACAGATTTCGAGAACGTTCTTGTCCATCGCATTCTGCATACTCAAGTATTGTTAAAACATTTTGTGAGACTGGTAGTGTCAACAGAAACATTCGTGTGAGACGTAAGACTGTTACTCATGAAGCAAATGTGAACAATATCATCGCTAAAGTTAATCAAAACTCGCATGTTAGTATAAGGCAACTTGGACGTGAAACCGGTATTAGTGTGACAAGTATATTCCGGATTCATCATTAACAAAAATTTCATCCTTTCCATTTATCTCTTCACCAAGAGCTCCATGGAAGAGACTTTGAAAACCGCGTACACTTTTCTCAATGGGGTTTTCGAAAGAGCTGTACAATTTGTCGTTTCTCGCCTCGCGAAATGTATCACAACGGAAGGACATCATTTCGAACATTTATTGCAGTAATAAATGTGATTATTTACAAGTTCAAGTTCATGGTCGAATTTCTGTTACCGTTGAAAGTAAGTTCTGCAATAATTCGCAAATTTTAGAGTTCACGGTCATTTCAAGGTCGTGCTATTAACCCATTGACTGCCACGCAAATTTAGCGCATCTTGCCCTGGGCGCCACGGTTTTATTTTAAAGGAAACATGAAGTTTTACAAAATATAATAATATTAAGTTACTGATATAATATTGCAATGGCATTTACAGTGGCATTTACAATAATTTTAATAATAAAAATTGATAATTAACATGTTCTCTAGACTATATACATTTTTCATTCATCCTTTCTAATAATTCCTAACTCAAATAGCCATTTGTAACCAATCTAAACTTGCAGCACCCACTACGAGATATCTCGTAGCTGGCAGTTTTGGTACAGACGCTTACTACGAGATATCTTGTAGTTGGCAGCCAATGGGTTAAATATGGATGAATGCACAATAATGTTTGCTATAATATACAACAAAAAATGTGTATATATGTCAAAAAAACACGAGTGACCTTGAAAAAACGATTAAAAAATTGCAATTTATAAAAAACGATTCTTCCATCTGATTCGTCCTTTGAAACCATTTAGATTACGCTAGAAACATTTTTTGCATTTTCAGAGGTAGAGGAGATATTTAGGTGTCCTGTTTTAGACGAAACGCCTAGTATTTGGCTACAGCGGGTGGGAGTTTCCTCGTCAGTAACAGTACCCTTTGAAAAATCCGGGGCTTGTGGGAGATCTGTTTTACTATCGGGGGTTGAGAAAGTCAAGGAGGCAAGAAAGTTAGCAAGCAATTAAAAACCATAGAGTCAAAAAACATCTTCAAAGACAGCTGTCCCCAAACGAGCCATAAACTCAGGCAGTACAGACGTTAACATTAATATGAATGGAAAGTACATTTCAAATACCAATATACTCTGACATTGCATTAATAAAACTGGAAGGAAATGGATTTCGTAAAAGAATAACGACTGGAAACATCGACGCCGCGTATGGCCAAATGGCACGATAGAGAACGTATCATTGTGATTGCCTGGCTATCTCGGTCACCAGATACAAATTTTATAGAATATGTTTGGTCTATTATAAAGTAGAAGCACAAAGAAAAATGTATGTCAAAATTCAGAATTTCAATTAACCGTATTCGAAAAGTATAGAGATCACTACTTGTTTTGTGCGAATAAATTAATAGAAAGCACAACTAAACGTCGGAAAAACTATGATCGATACGCACTGTTGACCAGTCGCCAGCGACCACTAGATACGAGGAAACATACGAGCTCGTACGTACTTGGTCGCAGCAAATAATAATCTCTTTTGGTCTCTCGGCGACTGATCGACAGATGTAACGACTCTCAATGTTGTAAATATAGATTCGATGTATATAAAGTTGATTTAAAAATATTTAAACATGCACAGAAATATTGCCGGCACACTCTTACGGAACAGACTGTAATTATGTGCTATTATGTTCAATGAAGCTAAAAATTATACGTCTAATTGCAAGAATCAAGTCACTGTCCTTGTATTTAGTTTCCGCCCGTTTAGAATGTCAAAAGTTTCATCTTTTTTGACATTTCACATTCATTTATTTCGTGAATTTTTGAAGGCTCGCAAAATCAACGCCGAATGAATTCTTCAACATATGACGGGCAGAGATTCATAGTGGTGTAATTCGAAATTGTGAAGATTTAAGTTTATATTATTTTTCGAACCTTAAAGGCAGTAGTTATTTACATGCAGCGTTAATTAATACAGAACATAATTCTCTATTAAAAAATGGCAGCTTATTCTTTTGTCACTAAATGAATAGAACAAACCATTTGGGATCATCGTTATTGTCATTCAAAAGGATGCAGTTCTACAATTTCTCTCTATCAATGCATATCTAAATTAAAAAGAGACAAAATATTTCTTTAAACTAGATGCTTGAATAACAATGCATGAACTGTAATCTTTTTTGAAAACTCTAATGTTTGAAAGAATAGTAACTAAAGTCGTGTATTTATTATTTAACAAAAGAGTATAACATTTCTTTGTACAAATGTTAGTCTTAAGTATATCAACGTTGGACTTCAGTACTTTATGATACGTGCAGCATTTTCAAATACAAAAAGACATGAATATAAACTGAAATTAAAAGCACGTTAATACCACATTTACTGCAGAATGTCGTTTTGGCTACTACAAGAAATTTATCCCATTTTTATAATTTAAGAAAATTGAAGTTTGCCCGAAGATTCACAATGCCGTGATCTCACATATGGCGGACTGAGAATCATAGTTGGGAGTCCAAATTCTGAGGATTTGAGGCAATATTGTTTTCCGAATGTTAAATGCATCATTTATTTACCGGCAGTTTTAATTAATGAACAACATCATTCTTTACTAAAAACTGGCAGCTTATTCTGTTGTCACTAAACGAATAGAACGAACCATTTGAGATCATAGCGGTGCACAGTGATCGATTCCTCGATCCTAGGTGGACAAAATTCAAATTTTTGTGTTCTCTTGTAGTAATAACGCTTTATTTCTCAGAAATCATGACAAGTGTATAAAAACTACATAAACTTAAAAGAATTATATCATTTCTTTAAAATGGACAAATAAAACCATTAACTGTGATGTTTGTAAAAATAACATTAATTAAATATTTTATTTCCTTGTTTTCTTTCAAAAAGCGGTCGATAGGGCGGTTGCATTTATGCCATTTCTCTTGCACTCTTTTGCAAAAACTTGTAATTTTTGTATGCAAAATTTTTTTTGCTGAATCATTAATAGTTCTGATGTTCAAAAAGTTTAGAATTGCATCAACTTTTGATTTCGTCTCTTTACAATCTGTCGAATACCAGGTTTCAAACATCAATCTCCGTGTCATACTCCATGTCTTTTCTGAAGAATGATATAAATGACTAACGGGCAAAAACGGGCAAGCGATATTTAGTATCATTTCTTTGAAATAAATATGCTTCAAAACTATCAAAGAACGAAGTCCGGCCGAGTCCGGGAAAAGAAGTTATACAATTTGACCTCTTCTTAAATAGTATTATTAGTTAACCTGTTGTATATGATTTACACGGCAAAATAAAATTATACCGATGTGTAAAAATCAACTACTTGCCTTCGCTTACATGCTCCATTATTTAAATAATAATTTAAACAACAAACAAACAAGTTATACGATGAAGAAGAATTAGCTTATTTATAGTATTCCGCACAGGCAAAACTGTAACACCGTATTACGTCGTAATAACCATGTGCAATCGAAATATTAGGTTATATATCGAACAAATGAATGTTCGTAAACAAAATAGAGCGGCAGCGAAGATATATGAAGTTGATCAAATTTACCATTTTGTCCGCCTGGAATCGAGGAATCGATCACTGTGCGGTGGTGAGCCCACCTTACGCTCTTTTGTTTTCAGCTGCTAATTTACAACAGAGATCTACAAAACCTATTTTTTGAAATTTTCAATATAAATCCACATAAAAAACAACTTTTGTAAATGTAGAATACAACTTTTAGTATTTTCTCTGCAATTCCGACCAATTAAAATTTTTGTCACGTTATGTAGTAATCTAATTGTTCTAACTTCTCAACAAATCTAGGTTGTAGGACCTAATATTAAAAAGGTTATCATCTTTTTAAGAGTGTTCGAATATTTATATTATTTTATATTAATATCGGTATAAATCAATCTTAATTAAATAAGTCGCTTGTGAATTTTATAAAATTCTGTTTCGTGCTTTCATTTTTACATACAGATATTTCTGAACCTATAGGTGCGTTTGTGGAGATTTTTTATAACAACAAACGCAAAACATTATCTTACCATACATATGTACCATGTATGTGACTTCCACCACTATGATTCTCAGCACGGCATATGTAGATAATCTTTAGGAGAGCATAAGGTTTGATTAAAGCGACATAGACATATTGAACTGTTTTCTGGTGAATGCGTACACGTAGTTCTATCCGCGCAATCATTAATGCTAATTACAGCTTGACTATTGGAGCATCACTTCACCTTAAAACCTTATCGATTAAACGCTCAATCTGCAGGATGCATCAATATTAAGTACTCCTATCCATCCTAGCGGCTCGCAGAAAATACGACGCCTACCCTGTAATAAGCAAATACAGTTTGTCATTTATCTTCTAGATGACAAACAGCGTTCATTGAATAACGATATTAAAAAAAAATTCGAGTTTAACATACCGTTCTTTTTTTTTAAGAAATAGTTTTACTGCGAACACTTCCTAACTGATCCAACACCATCTATCGGCGATGATTTCATAAATTTTGAAAGTCTGTGGTCCATGTCTAAGGAGTTTTTAATGAATCTTTTAACACCAATAGAAATTTCAATCGTGAATCAACAAGTCACTCCTAGTAACGTAATCTGGTAAATTATGTAAAAAAAAAGATTTTTAAGCTTCTTTTTGGTACAGCATAATTATTGAAAATCCTATATAGGCTTCCGGTTACCCCGTATGTCAATACCTGGTACTTCCAAGTTATATGAAATATGTAAATATGATTGTTGAATTACATTATCGTTATTTACCGGACAAAAATAAATTCGTTACCTAAACATTCGATTTTGACTTTTGTCTCTCTCATAATAATTATATGTAATCAATGCCACTGTAGTCGGCATGTCAACATTAAACGCTTATATCTCGACAACGGTTTATGTAAAAATGTCTTTGTAGTGTTTTGAAAATGTCTTGACGTCATACGCAAGAATAAGTAATCAAAAATATAGATTTACTGATGAAATTTTAAGAGCGACCTTCACAAAGCTTTTCAAGGTCACTAAAATATCAAATATATACAATCATCATATACTCTTCCGTATATCCTACAACTTTTGTCCAAAACATTTTTTTATACCACTTGTATTTTTTAAGATATGGAATTTTGTCCAGAAAACGTGCTTTCTGACGCCTCGTGCGACGCACAGCGGCATAGTGGTCTCGAGAGCGGAAATTTATGGCATAAATTCAATTTTTCTACTTTCATATTTGAATAAATTTTTTTTTTCTATCAAATAAGGACCCTTTAAAACTTCGAAATTCAAAATATTAGATCTTTCAGATAATTTTTCGAGCAGGTATAGCGTTCTAAGTGCAGAACTATGAAATTGGAGATCCAATTAAATATTTTAATTACTCCTTACGCAATGCTGAAATGCTTTGTTTTATATTTTCATATGTGTGAGTACATTTTAGTTATTTAATGGTGATATAAGCATTTTTCAATCAATACACGAGGTATGTAAAGTAAAGCACAATACATATAAACTTTAAGAAGAGTTTAAACAAAATGGTGAAATATGTTAGCTTTCAGACTTGGTTTTTATGAAAACTTAGACCTTCAGCATGTATATATGTAGATTTTTGTCTGCTACTTCCTACAACTTTTAATTATATGTGTATTTTAACGCAGAAGTGTATTCTAAAGCAGACGTATTATTAAATTATTAAGTATTAGTATTGCACATTGGATCCACCATTTTGAATTTTTAATGTCAGATTCGTAATCAGAGACCCCGAAAACCCCTGATTACTAGATTTCATATAATTCTTATGAGGAATTGAATCTTGGATAGTTTTTCGCGGTTTCTGGACCTACTGGACCATAGTTGCACTGTGAACATTGTTAACACGATTTTTCAAATATTTCCGATGATCTGACAAAAAAATGTTTCCAACGAAATTTGATCAGTATTCTCTTTTCTACAAACTTCAATATAAAAAATTGTAGAAAAATTTTTTATTTGCAAAAAATGAAGTTCACCTCAGTTTTTTAAATATTAACATGTATTTTTTTACTTCATAATATTATAACTGATATGAAGACGAATCCAACGATCTATAATAATATAACATTAAGCTTTGAAATAACGCTACAATAGTTTTGGCCACAAAAAGCGGGTTTCTGGACCACTGTGAGTGGGTCCGAACGCGAATCTAGCTGGCAAAATCCTACACATCAGATGCGGCTTCTGATTTCAACGTATGTGGCGTCGTTGTAAAGAGGAGGTCTCAACCTTTAAATTTACGATATTTTTCATCGCGGTAAAAATTGTTGAAAAAACTTTTGAATCATATGTAAGTTTTTAAAGAAAAAGAATTATTAATTTATCACTCGATTGTTAATATAAAAGCATTTTTAAGAAAATTCTAATTTTTATTTTATTGTTACTGTTTCTGTTGGACATTTCACTACATGTTCAACAACCGTAGTCGCTGCTCTTTGCCATTAGCGATGGATAGCTGTTTCTACACCATGTTGACTTACGGTTAAATTACCTACTAACTATGAAACTCTAGCACATAGGTCTTCAAAAATTTTTTGTATGTCTTCCTGAAGGAACCGTGACGGATCTGTTTGATTCTAATACAACTTCTTCGTCTAGCCATTGAGTGTACTCAGTTTCTAGTAACTCGAATGTCTAGCAGCATTTAATCCAGTAGCGTTTTAGAAATATTGTAAAATTTTTCTTGTGTAGCTTTTTTCTAGTATGCCTTTCGGAAAATGTTGATTTTCCGTATCTTATAACTTATTTTCGAAATAAGTTATAAGAATTTGCCGATTTTTTGTCGTAGTGGATTATATTAGTCTCAATACTTACGGGTGAATTACCATGTCACATATCAAGTATAAGAAAATTAAAAATTGTTTCGATTAGTAACATTGAGTAACTTGGGATTCGCACTCTACAAAAAGTGTAATAGCATACAAGAAACGAACACTATGAATGTCAAGATTTCCCGAAATATAAATAATAATCTAAACCATCAGATTGAAATAATCTGTGATTTTGTACTAACTTTCAACTGCTGAATTTATTTTATTATTAATATAAAAGTCTTTTATAACGGTCAGATAATCGCGACACACGTTCTGATACTCAATATATCGCAGCAAACGATCGAGAAATGTAAAACGATAACGCGACGCGACATTTGCCTTCGTCATTTGTTTCCTTGTGGATTATGCTAATACCAAATCTCACTTTACGTCTTAGTGAGATGTATAATATATGAAACGTTTACCAATGCTTACCTTTTTCTTTACCTTTAATTTCGGACCTCTTCCTCCTAATTATATGATCTAGCCGTCCACTGTGCGACGGTCCGACTTTTCCGGTGTGAAATCGAGAATGAATTTAGGTTCTCTCCCGATGTTCTTTTAATCCCACAACCAGCCCCTGTGCGCGAATGCTGGAGCCTGGAACCCGGAGAGAAAGAGAGAGAGAGAATGTATGTGTGGGTGGTGGTTAGAGGGCGCAGAGGCAGAATGCACGCGTACATGTGGTAACTAGATTCTCAAACTCTCATTGCGACCACGTAGTTAAGTGTACGTGAATATCGCGGTAGAGGGGAGGCGACGGACAGGTGGAGATGTGTAGGTGCATGGAGCCAACATCACTGGAGCGTCTCGGCGTTGGAGGCGCCAGAGCGTCGCGGCGCCACCCCCGGCGCCCGTCATAACGCCGCCAGCGCCCACCTCCTTTGGCTCTCTTGAACCCCTCTCTCTCTCTCTCTCTGTCTCTCTCTCTCTCCCTCTCTCTCTCTCTCTCTCTCTCTCTCTCTCTCTCTCTCTCTCTCTCTTTCCTCTCCCTCTCAGTCCTCCTTTTCCACCTCGTCATCTGGTCTCCTCTCTTCCAACGTTTGGAACCAACTTGTTTTCTCTCTCTCTCTCTCTCTCTCTCTCTCTCTCTCTCTCTCTCTCCCTCTCTCACCCGTTTCTCTTTTCTTAAACTCTTGTCCGTTTTCCTCTCTCTGTTTCGTCCCTCAGGTTTTTATTTATTCTTCCCTTCTCTCTGTCGACCTTTTATCCCGCTTCTTTTTTCTATAATGCACTCGCACTCGCGTGACCTGTGCCCTCTATCTTTCGTCTCGGTTATGGATTTTATGCCGGGCTATCTGCCGCTGCTTCGATAACGTTATCTTCGTTTGTTGCATTTATAACGTGCCTAATAATTTTCGCTTCATCGTTCGCATCTACACTGCGTCACGAAAAGATAGCACAGTTTCCATTCTTCAAAGTTTCGTAGTATTATTCTTATTGTTATTTATTTATTTCAGCCCCATGGCTATGGAAAATGGACTTGGTTCACACTTTCCTAACTATTACAATTTGTTCTTAACCATTCATACTAGATACACTCTAATCAGGAAATAAGCTGGAAATGATTGTGTGTGTGAACGATGAGATTCGCAACGTGTCGATAGAGATCGATTCATTAATTTTTGCGTTTTAATTGTCCTCTCGTTGTTTTTGGAAGCTATTTGCTCGGACCTTGAGATAGTCACGAAAATCTCGGCGGCGCCGTCTCGCCTGTTGTCCACCCCCACCGGCGAAGATGGAGTTTTCTGGCCCCCTGACGTTTCAGCCGATCCGCAAACTCTTGTGTTCGATATTTCTTTACTACTTTCATTCTTCTCCCTGTCACGTTCCGGGATGTCGTGATGCACAACCTCCGAAAATTTCGTTCATATCAATGCATGCTGGGTCCCAAGTTCCTATTTTTCTACACGTGACTTCTCGTTGTCAGTGTTCTGGTTAGGAATAATTTACTGTTCTATACCACCCGACGACATTGTACTTTAAACGTAAGGATCCTTGCAATAAATCCATTATATGACGGGCTGAGAATCATGGTGGTAGAAGTCACATACATGGTATATCTAGTAAGATAATGTTTTGCGTTTATTGTTATAAAAAAAAACTCCACAAACGCACCTATAGGTTCAGAAAACTATAGAAAATATCTGTATGTGAAAATGAAAGCACAAAATAGAATTTTATAAAATTTAGAAGCGAATTATTTAATTAAGATTGATTTATACCGATATTAATATAAAATAATATAAACATTTCGACACTCTTAAAAAGATGATAACTTTTTTAATATTAGGACCTACGAGTTAGATTTTGTTGAGAAGTTAGAACAATTAGTTTACCACATAACGTGACAAAAATTTCAATTTATCGGATTTGCAGAGAAAATACTAAAAGTTGTATTTTACAACTTTTTTATGTGGGTCTATGATAGCAGCGCTTCCATTTAATATTCCTTACGCTTATTCTAAGTCGCAAAATCATTGTATATCTTGATAGCTGATATTTCGGAAAGATAATGAAAGATGAATGGTTATAGCGCTTTATATCCTTTCAAGCATTTTTTTTGCCATCGCAACAAATATAGAAAATCAAAGTAAGCATTTCAATAAGATTTTGCTTTTTTGTAACCACAAGGGTAAAAGTGCAATGCAAGCAAGGAAAAAGTTGTGTACTGTTTACTGAGAGGATGTACCATTGGATTACCATTCATTTCGTTCTCTTCGACACTTTTTAAGTGATGTAAATATCATTTTAAATGAAGGCGTCAAAAGTAATATAACTCAATTTTTGCTAATAAAAAATAGGAATTCTACGAACATGGAATCTCCAAGTTGCCAGAAAGATGGCAAAAGATCATAGAACAACATGATCACTACATTACCAAGTAAATAAATAAATGAGCCGTCTATTTTGAAAGTAACCTAAGTCCATTTAGTCTTAAATTGAGATATTTAAGAGTTTGCGTTTCAATAAAATTAAAAATATACGTATAGGATACCAATGTGTCATACTGCTTAACTGTATCTAAAAGAGTTAAATTTACAATTCCTATTAAAATAATAACAATTATTAAATAAATAATATGTGTTTTCTTACCAAAAATGTAGTCAAGCCACTTTCAAAGTTAACAACCAGATTCGTTATAAAATTTGAAAGAGCCCAAGTCCATTCGACATAATTTAAAATGCTTCAAATTGAAAAAACAATACTCAATTTATTTTATATTTCTCTACAACACTTCAAAAACACAATTTATGCAATTCGGGAAATTTTCTAACTACATAAATTACATAACAATTTACTGCTCATCTACATTTTGTGTATGCGGGAGGGATGTCATAGTGCACCGGCGGTGGTATATGTATATCATAGTAAGTCCATCATGTCCTTGTATTTCGCTGTTGTAATTCGTCTTGTATTTTTATAAAGCGGTGTCAATACAATATTCTCGAACTTTTTTTGTTGAAATCATTAGTTACGAATTCGTGTTCACTGTCTGAATTAAATGGTCTTGTTGTTTTATTCTTCCCCACGAGTGTAATAATTTCTATAATTTAATATTTTAAGTATTATATTCAAATGTAAGTGTGTATTGCGTGAATTTTTTTTCACTGCATTAATGAAACGTACTTATTATTCAACTAAAGCAACTGTCAAAAAACTGAGGTTTACTTGTTAAATACTAATTGATTAAAATGACCTTCATCACTGCCTTCGGACATTTGAAAATGCGCACTTTCGGACATTATCAATAATTGATTGGACTTATGCCACTTTCAAAGTAATGGTTTTAATTATTGAACTAACTACGAAAACTTATGTGTCCAAAATTATCGTGTATACTCTGAATATGCATAACAGCAAATGTTGTTTATGACAGATAACTTCAAGTTGTACACGTTACTACGGTCAACAGAAAATAATTGACAATTGGACTTAGGTCATTTTCAAAGTAAATTTCAAATAGTGAAAAATCGTCTTTCATTTTCCTTTGGGAAAACGAAATTACTTTCCGAACAACTTAATAGTTCGGAATTTTTAGCTCACACTTATTCAGAAATGTTGGAGACGCGAAGTACATCTTTCCCGGAAGAAGTAGCTTCATTTTGAGCCAATCTAGACAATCGGCTAGCAGTTCTAGCCTCCATGGTCGCCTGTCTTGCTCTTGAACGTTGACAGTCTGAATGCAGTGCGAATTCTCTTACAAGCACGTTTCATGGGCTCTCATGTCTCATACTACAAGTACTGCTGTTCCATGGAACTCATGACTCCGGGCATTAACATTCGTGTGCACGGAATGCCATTGAATGTCGCGTGGATATTGTTAAAATTACACTAAAACGACAAGTGTGCGCATGCAGTAGCTAAACTAAAATTTTCAGCATCCAAACTGTACGTCCAATGCCATTATACATTTGGTATCTGTTTTAATAAGCTAATTAGGGAGAAGTCACTAAACAATCAACAATATAAGATCTTTCTTATGATACCTAGTAAATGAACAATGTAGCATTTGTATTAAAATATAATATTGATATATTATGAAGATGACGGGAGAACAAAATTATTTCAGTGAAGAGCAAATGTAAATTAACGCCATTGACACTGCATAACTTTTTTCAAATTAGATCAAATGACTTTAGTGTCTTTTAGAAGCCAGAAGGATAGGTTATTAGATGATATGTATACAATTTTTTGAAAAAAAATTGCAATTAATCGGAAGCGCAGAAAATATAGTAAAAGTTCATTTTTGCACCTTTTTTATCTGGACCTGCATTGAAAATTTAATAAATGTGTTTTAAACGATTAAAAGTGGGAAAAATTTCAGTTTTTCACGATATGGTTCAATATTCAATGCGTAAAATTTATTGTTGGAAAAATGAGTAGCACAACGTATTTAGAAATTACTAATGAACGAGTAAACGCATATGCCACACGTGTTGCTGAACATAAATTAATTTTCTAACACGAAAACGCTGTGATTCATACTACGAAGGCAGAGGAAGAATACTTATTCTCAAAACATTCAGATTTTAGACTGACTAACAAGATTTTCCAATCTCAACATTATTAAAAATAATTGAACGAATCTTGTTAGAGTAGAATACAAAAGTAGTAGACAATTTGAAACGTTTGAATGATTTTAAACAATGTATTCGAGAGAAGTGAGAAAAATATTAAACAATCGTTATAAATTAAGAGCCGACAATTTTTAACACATGATGAATTAAAATAATGTATTGAACACGACGGTGGCACCAATTAGGGCAGGAAGCGTTAAAAATATTATACAAATCTCTGACCAAACGAATAATTTTTGTAAAAAGAAAATAAAAGCGGATCTACGTAATAGTAAATATTAAACTAAACTAGTAAATTCTTCTTGTACATTCCATTTTTTAACCAGCATCGGTCCATTTGTTCGGTCCAGGATTATTTGATTTAGAATTATTGAAATTACAAAGACTTTTTAAATTAAACATGTCGTTGTTGATACTTCAATAAGTATTATGTCAAAATAATCTCTATTTTGGAGAGCAAAAAAAACGAATTTATTTTTTAATAAAAATTAGTTACAAATATTTTCTTGTAGGAAATAACTCGTAGATAAAACGTCTGCTATTGGTCTGTAACATACAACATTCTGTTTGATGGTAGAGCTGACAATCTTGGCTACATCTATGCCACAAAGATGAGTCTATATAAACTTAATGTTGTTATTTTTATAAATCAATACGTGCCAGTCACTTTTAATGCTTGGTAGGCTTAATATTAAACACGTTAATTTGTCTCGGAAATTTACATTTTTGCACATAAACTCGTACAATATTTTAGTTCTACCAACTGAATAAAAAAAACCAAAATGGTGTAACACGATGCATGCACAAGAAATTTCACGTTTGCTATTTACTATATGAAAATTAACAAATTAAGAGGATCTTTTTGTCTCTGGCTGTAATTACACCTTTCGTTGCAAGAAGCACTGAGGAAGGCGTCTAATTCGGTTACGTTGGTTAGTTTTCAGAAGGACCTAAGGAACAAGCTGACAACGAACGAGCCGCCATAACCAGGACACGCACACGCACACGACCACGAAGAGACAGAAACGTAGGAGCCGAGGGACGTAAGAAAGAGATACGACGATACTGTAAGTACGAGTCATTCGAGTAGCCGCTTCCGATTTGCAAATCGCATTCAGTGCTCTCGGTCTTTCGCCGGGGACCTCGTAAAACTGCACCTCGTCTACCGCTCGTTTCACCCGGTTGTCCCACCTTCTCGCCTATGAGTCAGAGACGAGCGTCTGCTACCCCCGTTAGTGTCATAAACTTACCCCTCCGCATCCGGTGATCCAGGGGACCCACGACCGAGAGAAGGAGAGGGAGAGAGAGAGAGAGAGAGAAAGAGAGAGAGAGAGCCCACGAATTTATCTTTATTCCGCGAGAGTCATCCGGCCGAACGCGTCCCTCACTCAATATGGAATACTTCTGGCCCATAAGCCCGAAAACGCGATACTTAATTGCGACAAATATGGCCCGTAAAATTTGAATAGGCATCTCGTGATGAGACTAGGGTGGGACCCGATGCACCTTCGCGCATCTCCCTGCTTTATAGTCTGCGACGATCGCCGTGGATTTTCGGCTAAACACGATGCTGCGAATTTTCGAACTGTGAGTCGTCTGTTCCTGTGGAAACTCGGATTGTTCAGATGTTTCTTAGGTTCCAAAGTCTCCTACGCCCATGGTAATAAAATCTCTGATTCTGGTTGGATAAAATTTTCTTTACGATTTGAATATCAACCCAGACTTCACATGCATCAAATTATAATTACCAGAATTAGATCAGGACATACGAAGTTAACGCATGTACACCTACTGGAAAACAATTCTCCTCCTACATGTGTCTTTCGTAATACAAGATTATCAATAAGCCATATAATCACAGAATGTCCACACTACAACGAAGGGAGAAAAAAACACGGTCTATACGGAAACATGAATAATATTCTTATATCAGCTCCAATTCAACGAAGCATACTCAGCTTCTGTAAGGACATCAAAATATCTAATACACTGTAAACCAGTTTCTCCACCGACAATCGGTATAGTCGCTAATAACCTTGGTAGTTGCAGCGACTTTAAACACTAACAAAAAAGAAAAGTAAAATTTTGTTGGATATCCCAATCCTAACCATTTCTTAAAGATTTATCAGTAGACGTAATACAGGTAAGAATGGTAGGCAATACTCTTCATATTGTCCTTTTTCATGGTTGAAGACGACTAACGAAATCCGCTGAACATACGATCCGCGGAAAATACGTCAGTGTCGTACGGAACGTTGATTTCGAATTATTAGTGTCACTAAATGATCAAGTGAATTTTTGCGATGTGTATAAGAGAATAGATGGCAAGTAAATTGAAAACCAATATGTACAGGGTGTAAAGAAATGTTTGGTCTTGGCTGTCATAGGCGTATTCTACATCTTTGGATTGATGAGGATCTATAAAAGAAAGTTGCCGCAAAATTGTCCTTGACCTTGAATTTCAAGGTCAACTTTTTTTTTTTAATTGCATTTTATTCTACGCGTCATGGGAATAATAAGTGTCAAAGGAACCACGTGTCAAAACTGAATAGTTCTCGTAAAAAATTGTAGCAAAATCTCATTATTAGTGCTACTGATTTTCTTAAAAATTGTTTAGATTTCTAATAAAGCAAGTATTTAGTGGTGTTGTTTATATGCTGTTTATTAGAAGTCTAACATAATCAATTATAATTAATATTACCTTTTAAATCTTAAAAGATGATCCTTTTCTAGAAAGAAATATTAGGAAAAATGAATCGGTTTTTTGGCATAGAAGAAGAAATTGAAGATGAACATTTTTCAAGACTGAGAACGTAATAAATATTCATTATGATTGATTATGTAAGACTTCTGATAAACAGCACATAAATAACCATACCAACTACTTGCTTTATTAGAAATGTACACAATTTTTATGATAATAAGTAGTTCTAATAATGTAATGAAACTTTGCTATTATTTTTCATGAGAATTATTGAGTTTTGACACATGGTTCCTATGACACTTTTTATTCCCATGACGCGTAGAATACAAGGCAATAAAAAAAAAAGTTGACCTTGAAATTCTAGGTCGAGGATAATTTTGCGGCAACTTTCTTTTACAGATCTTCATCGATCCGAAGGTGTAGAGTACGCCAATGACAGCCCAGACCAAATATTTCTTTACACACTGTACTTTTCTGTTGCGAATAAAAATTACAGGCAGAATGTAAATTGTATGGACCCTTCTTGTAAGCGTTCCTTTTTCTAACGACTGATAACTAAATTAAGCTCTTATGCTTTGACTCCAGCATACTCAAGCGTTAATTCTTGTTCATTCGTTATTTGCACGAACTACAGTGCCATACCAAAGAAAAATTAGTTGCAAAAACTTGCAGCATGCAACATGTACCTCACTGAAAAATTATCAAATTTCGAGCATACGTTTTGGTCCATGAACGCATGCATAAAGAACTAAAAGAAAGTACATAGAAGGGAACAGCAGAAAATTTTCAACAAAATCTACAATGGAAAATATATTTTGTATGTTACTTAGCTCATCCGATCCTGTTATAAATAGTTACAGGCAAAAAACGACAAAAACAGTTTGGAAGCTTCTTGGTAATTTACGAAATTAACAAATAAATAATTAACCCTTAGCGGACGAAGATTATTTTTTAGCATACTTCTTGACGGGTCGAATAAATTTTCTCTGTGAAACAAAATTGTTTGCTGAGGAGTTTGGTGTAAGAATTAAATGAAGGGACAGTGTTGTGTTCAATAAAAATTTGTTTTATATTTTTCGGGAGTATTATTTTCTTTAAAAATTATTCGCAGTCACAGAACGTTACATTTTTTTGGCGACCGTCAGCAGACACGCGTCCGCAAAGGGTTCATATCGATAAGAAGATTTAGGTTTCAATGTTTGTGCAAACAATTGCACAAATTGGTAATGTTCTGGCTTTTTTAAATAACATTGTTGGGGCATTGTTCAGTGTAAGAAGTGACTCAACGGGCTAGTACAATCAAGCACATGGTGCATTCCATAAATCAGTCGAATCTTCCTTAAATGACCTGACGCAAACTACAACAAAAGTCGAAGATCTCTATTGACTGATTCGACCGTATCTCGGTGAATTATCTTTCTTTCCCCGGGTTGTCGGTGCAACGATCTACGCATCTGTCCAGCTGCTGCCCAAATGCAGTTACCTTCCCTGCGAATGTGTTCTCAACAACCCCCAATTGTCTACAGTTAACTTCATTGTTGTGTTACATTTCAGATTTTTGGTTGAGAATTTAAATTTAAATGCGCACAGAAAGTAGAATTTATGATTAGAATTTGATTTTATCGATTGTTACAATCCGAGCAAGTTCAAGATAATTGGCAATGTTTGGCAATGATAGTATGTATTGGGTTGTTCGGAAAGTAATTTCGTTTTTCCAAGGGAAAATGAAGACGATGCTTCACTATTTATTTATTTATTCGGTGATGTAGTGGCAATTTTGTTCTGCAACTTGCAGCAACTTGGAGATCCCGTGTGCGTAGAATTCCTATTTTTTATTAGCAAATAATTGAATTGTATTACTTTTGACGCCTTCATTTAAAATGATAGTTACACCGCTTAAAAAGTGTTGAAAAGAACGAAATACATGGTAATACGACCCTCTCTGTAAACAGCATACATCTTTTCCCTGCTTGCATTGCGATTTTACCATACCCGTAAGAAAAAATTAAAATGTGACGGATATGCTCACTTTGATTTTCCATATTTGATGCGATGACAAAAGAAATGCTTGAAAGATTATAAAGTTCTATAAGGCACGAAGTGACGTCCGAAATGTCAGTTCTGAAAATATACAATGATTTTGCGACTTAGAATAATGTTAAGTAATAATAAATGGAAGCAATACCATCTCTACACGAAAAACGAAATTACTTTCCGAACAACCCAACAATACATTGTTCAAAGAACATTAATTTAAATTACATTCTTTTCTAAACTAAACAGAAAAAACTATTACAACTTTTTAACCAATTAATATGTCTAACTCTCAAAACATCTATTATAACTAGATTTCGGATCTGTTCGAGTCAGTTGCATGAAGCAGAAAACAGATGAAAAATTAATTAAAATATATCGAGGTCCTTAGATTGTTTCAATTTCTCTCCTGTTTTAATTTGCACCAACTCGTTTTTGCCATAAATGCATATAATCTCCATTCTAATTATAACATACCTGATGTTAAATTGAATCATTTATAACGTTTTATCTATTAATTTTAAAACAACAGTTAAAACTTTTTTTGTTATTTCAATAGTATTATGATCTTGAAAAGTTCAAAAGAATTTTTTTGTGCATATCTAAACAAAAATTCCAACTGATCGCCTAATTTTCAATATATCGAAGGCAATATAAACGTTACACAGTTCAGCAGCCGAAATACTGTCACTCAAATATCAATTGTTTTTTTATCGCAGCACATATAGCGCATTTCCAGTAATCTTAAAACAGGAAGTCGAAACTGGGTCATTTTGACCTATCCATTCGTTCCAGTGCTAATTGATGATGATTTACGGGGCCACAAGCTAGAATTCGGAAATCTTCGTGACGTCAAACAACCAGCAAATGGCGACCGTCCAGACATTTCGGCGCCGATGATGCGTGCTTTTGTACAGACTAGTGATGGGTTTTGAGACGCTTCGAATCGCTTCGGGTTTGCATGGTATACCCAATGCTGGATTAAAATCATTAGAGGCTCTAAGCACTTAAAAAATGTTAAGACTCCCTTATACAGGCAATGCCTATTAAGCATTTCTGATAATCTGACTAAAAAGTTTTTTTATCAAAAGTTAGAGTTTTGCACGTTCGCTAGTGATTTTCATTTTTCCCACTATTTTTTCGTTTCATCGAAACACTATTATACTACTATGTAAAAGACGAAAAATTCAGGAAATTTCGATGGTGCCCCCCTTGTCCCGATGCCCTAAGCACGTGTTTAGTTTGCTTATTGGTTAATCCAGCACTGCGTATACCATAGTACGAATTCGAAACTCTTGATCGTCATGATAGGCTTGATCAGGGGTTGAAACGGTTCTGAAAATAACTGTTTGAAACAGTCATACAATCGGTTTTGACTGAAACAGTTATAAAGAACCGAAATGATGTTGTAACTGTTATGAGAATATCGGTTACGGTTACGGTTCTTGAGAACCGATATTATAACGGTTCTATAACTGTTATTTTTAGGTTCTGGATTTCGGTTTCGGATTCGGTTTTGCAGTTCTGCAACGGATATTTTTTGGTTCTGTATCGGCTATACAGGGTGTCGCAGAATTTCTTCAACATCCGGAAATAAGAGGTTCCTGAGATTATTTGATGCGACATTTTCCTTTGCAAAAATGGCGTCCGCGGTTTTATTAAGGAGTTATTAACGAAAAACACGGATCAATCAGAACGTGGCTACAGCGAATGGAGTCCGACACGGCGCACAGTGGTGCGAAGGCAGCCAAAAATCGATTTTTAACTTTTGTTTAAATGACCGAAATCAATTATTTTACGTCTTTAACAATACCCTAAAGTTTATGAAAAACAAGTAAAATGAGTTAAAAGTTATTAAGTATAAGTTGATATTTATATTTAAGCATTGCCGTTAACGCTCATCCCTTTAATTACATAATATTTTTGTCTGTTCAAACTCCTCGTACACAGCTAGTATTGCATGTAAAATTCTAAAAAAATTTGCTTATATTGCCCTTTATACATTGTATCGATAAAAAATGTATAATATTTTTTTGAAATATGTTTAATAATTATTTGCAAGTTCATTAATTGACCAGCGTATTAACTCGATTTTGAATAAAAAAAGTAAATTTCCGATGCGCAATTTAGTAAGTTTTCCTCATTATGCCTGAACAAAACTAGGATAAATCTTTGTCTTAAAGTATCCTTAAAAGAAAAGATATTAATAATATAATACTGTGTGTATTTTCATGCAGCGAGTTAAATGCGAATACCCAGAAGCAAGAAAGGCTATTTATGTGAATCTGCTGTAAAAAAGTAGCTTGAATTAAGTTTATTTCATGTGTTAATAACATTTTAAAGTCAATAACAAACTGTTATTAACAAATAAATATATTTAAAAATAAATTGTGTTCACTACATAAAACATAAAATTAAATATTTCCGCATTAATATAAATTAAAAGAAAAGATAAAAATTTAAAACAAAAAAATTAATAAACACAAAAAACTTTTTCTTGGACTGGTACCTTGTCGCGGTGAAAAGGCTTATAATTGCATACATTTTCAAATATAATTGAAATAGCAATTAAACCAAATCCAGCCACTATTTAATCTGAAGATAATGTTTACTTACCATATATGTATGAATTAATGTATGTGTAATATTGTATGTGTATATATATATATATATTGTATGTATATGTATATATATATATATTGTTTAATATTGTATGTATATATATGTGTGTATATATACAGGGTGTCCCAAAAATGTCTGATTTCCTTTAAAGGGGAGGTTCCTGAGGCCATTTGAAGCGACATTTTCCTTTGCAAAAATGGCCGTTTCTGCTTTGTTAAGGAGTTATTAACGAAAAACACGGACCAATCAGAGCGCGACCTAGAGGCGTATTGGCAGAGACGGCCGCGCGCGACAGAAGTCGAGCGATGGTGATACACCGCGGTCGAAAGCAAGGAACAAACAAGAGAAGAAAATTTTTCGAGTCCTATGTCGGATAGTTCAAATTTGAATATGTTGTAGTCTTTAGTAGCCTATGCACGAATCTCGAAGGATTTTTCGAAATCTTAAAAAATGTTGGTTTTACAGACGTGTAAAGAATTTTTTTCCATTAAATTATGACACTAGAACTAACGTACCGAGGAAAATGAGTTTTGAGGAGCTTGTAGTGAACACGTAAGAGTATCTATTGAAAATATTTCGATTCGGAAGAAATGGTTTTTTCACCATTTATTTTGAAAATGTTTTAAACAAATCCAATTTTCCTATAGCCGGGACTGTTTTAAAAATTCGAAAAAAAACATGATGACAGCTTCAAGTCTCCTGTTTACGGACCTATTTTTTAAAAGGCAAGCGCTTTAAAATTTTCTTCTCTTGTTTGTTCCTTGCTTTCGACCGCGGTGTATCACCATCGCTCGACTTCTGTCGCGCGCGGCCGTCTCTGCCAATACGCCTCTAGGTCGCGCTCTGATTGGTCCATGTTTTTCGTTAATAACTCCTTAACAAAGCAAAAACGGCCATTTTTGCAAAGGAAAATGTCGCTTCAAATGGCCTCAGGAACCTCCCCTTTAAAGGAAATCAGACATTTTTGGGACACCCTGTATATATATAGTGTAATATTGTATATATATATATATATATATATATATATATATATATATATGTATATATTTCATCGGTAAATGTCCCAAATGTCTCGCACGTAAATGTCCCTGAGATATCCCCACTAGTGCGGGGTGTACCCCTTGGGGGGCCGAAAGCTCGAGAGGCCTCGGTCGCCGAGAAATATGACACCATGCGGCTCGGGTATATCGGTGAGACCACACTAATCCGAATTTCCAACTTCTTTATTATTCATTATTTTTTTATGGGACTTTGATGGCCATATTTGTGGCATTTTTCTATTAAAAATCATACCAAATATGATATAATTCCGATGATATTTACTTGTGTAAGAGACAATTAAAGTTTCGGGCGTGAGGAAGTATAGCGTATGGGAAAGAAAGAGACGCGGAGAGTCGCAGTCGGCGGCACATTTTTTAATTGACGATGGAGTAAGTTTTGGTGACAGACACAGAGATTAAATGATAAAGATATTAAAGACACACACTCCTTACGGGGACATTTCGCGACTTTGAAAACGGGCAGAACCTCAGCTACATCCACATTAACCGTCCGCTGTAGCTGCGCTCTGATTGGTCCGTTTTTTTCGTTAATAACTCTTAAACAAAGTAACGGACGCCATTTTTGCAAAGAAAAATGTCGCTTCAAATGATTTCAGGAACCTCCTATTTCCGGATGTTGAAGGAATTTTGAGACATCCTGTATAGCCGATACAGAACCAAAAAATATCAATTGCAGAACTGCAAAACCGATATGAGACCGCTACGGGACATATTATAGGTTCTGAAGTCTGAAGAACCGAAACCGGAACCGAAATCCAGAACCTATAAATTGCAGTTATAGAATCGTTATAATACCGGTACTCCAGAACTGTAACCGTAACCGATATAAGCGAGAACCGATATTCTCATAACAGTTATAACATTTTTTCGGTTCCCGTAACTGTTCCAAGAACCGGAAACGATATCATAACTGTTTGTAACCCCTGGTCTTGATCGTCTTGAATCATATGCTATAGACATCAACAAGCGAGACGCGACAATCAGCAGCGGACGGCAACACGCACTATCACCAGTGGCCTCATGGTATCGACCTTAGGTCATACATACTTATAGACCCAACTTCAGATAATTGCCTTGAAGTCAAGATTAAATCATCTACGAGATGACAGTTATATAGTCTGCCGAAACATCGCAGTACCGTAAAGCTGAAGCGTTAGATGTAATAGACTGTTTAATTTTAATGTAGATGTTGATAATATGAAATCTGTATTTATTTCCTCATTTTTACTTCATTCTTATTATTTTAATTAGTGCTAACTCATTTTGTCAATTATAATAGTTAAATTACACGCAACACGCGCGCTTCGTCTTGTACACTATCCACCATTTTGTATTATCTTGTGACTTCAGACGAGGGCACTTTTCTCCGTTATCTTGGCTTCACAGCGTTCACTATGCATATCCTATAGTGTAGTCTAACAAGGAGAAGACGCGGTCGTCGGGTCTTAGATTTTGTCGAAACTTTGCATACTGGTAGACTTCGTTCTCCTGTTTATGAAAATATAGCATTATAGGCATCGATACTCAATAATTTTTTAGGTATTTACAATTTAAATTTCATTATACCCGTTAAGCCGTTAACACTAGGTTTACGGAACACTAAAATTGATTATTTTACATTGCTTTATAAAAATAATAAAATTGTATTTACTTAGATCTTCAGCGATTTTTATTGTAATATGTACACAAAAAAGTAAATCTATTTAATAATTCCTCACGAACGCCTCCTTACACTCTTAATAATCGTAAATTAAAAATGTTTGAATCCGTCATTTTGACGGGCCCCGTAAATCTAGTTTTAAGTACATTTTTGGTTGAAGTTTTTGTCATGTGCCAAACGGTGTGATGATAACGTACTAGATTCATTACCGGGAAGGCCAATGTTCAAATTCATTTTTCCTATTTATCCATTTCTTTCTTTTTTTTCTGTTCAGTTTATCTATTTTAATTAATTGTATTTTGCACATGAAAAATACACTCGTAATATCTATATGAAACAAAATATAAAAATTTTATTGAAAAGGAACATAATATGAAAAAAATACTAACTTCATCGATCTTAACGTAACTCAAATGTCGTTGAGTATCGACGCCTATAATGCTACATTTTCATAAACAGGAGAACGAAATCTACCAATATGCAAAGTTTCGAGAAAATCTGTGACCCCATGGCCGCGTCTCCTCCTTGTAAGTCAATGGTGCTCCAACTTTTTCGTCTAGCGGCGCACTAAAATAATTAAACAAAATTCACGGCACTCCTATTATTATTATTACCTTCTTTTGCTTTTTACATTTAGTAAAGATATGAAGGATGAAACGTATTTGAAAAAAATGAAAGTTATTGAAAGCAAGCTAGTTCGCGGCACCCAGTTTTTGAACCACTAGTCTAAAAAAAAGTATCGGCAACTCATACATACGAGGCCACTGGCGTTTGTGCGTGTCGCCGTTGCGTCTCGCGTGTCGATGCTGTAGCATACGATTCAAGACGATAAAGACGATTTCAAGAGTTTTAAGTTTCGAATCAGATTCGAAGTGATAGCCACACAACGCTTTTGGTTTCGCTGACAAGGGGGGCAGGGAGTTAGGAGGACGAGTTTATGCTTGGAGTGAATGATATAGCGGGGTAGTAAATCCAGTGAGACAATAACCAGGGACTCCTTTGAGGGTCCAAGCTGTTTAGCAACGGAAGGTTCACCAATTAGACGACTTCGGTTACAGGTATTTACCTTTGCAGGATGATGACACTCGGGTCTCGCAGGATTAGGCTTGCGTGGGTCTTTGTGTAAAATAAAATTCTTTTAGATTATTTTGTAATTACTCGTGCATAGAGGTGTGACTATTTATACTGTTGTCGATAAATATTGATACAGTTCCAAAGCTTTGATATATCGATAATATGGTTAAGGTATCGTTAAGACGAATAGAGGCAGGAGCTGTCGAAGTAAACTGTAAGGCGTAATGATTTACCATTTAAATCTATTTATTTTTATTTGAGATGATTACGGACAGCATGTTTGTAAGTTTCGGCTGTAATCTGCCCCTTTTTCTGAAAGTATTTATCCAGCTTTCTACAATATTGTGTGGATTGTTTCGAAAAATCTCGCATGTATATGTTTATATGATATTGATATTTACAATATATTATACAAAAATGTATCATGATTTTAATCATTAATTTAACCCGTTAAGTCCCAAGCAATGAAATAAGACGAAGAAATAAAAATAGATATAATAAATGAATTATTTATTACTTATCAAAGTGTACAAGATAAAATATAAATGTTATAGAAAAACTTGTTTAATTAGTACGTTATTAGAAACAAGGGAAACAAGCTTTAATAAATTAGTTACTACAATGTGAAAAACGTAAGAAAACTACTTATATATTATAGAAATATAGAATCTAGAAATCCACTATACAAGAAAGGTATATAAAAAGGAATGTCATGATTTAAGAGAAAATTGGTTTATCACAGTGCTATGACACTTTTAATTTCTGCAAAAATATTTCTGTAAAAATATTAAGTTCTTCTTTTAATTTGCCTTAATGACATTTCAACGATATTATCGATAAGTATGCATAAGATATCGATAATCGTCAGTCACATCTCTACTATAGGACCTTCTATTTACAAGGAATTCTCTCGATCAGAATTTTCGAACGGAAGCCTACTTTCTCTATCAATCACGAAAAATATGAACATTGTCTTTCGTTATGGTCTTCGAAGGAGAACTCCTCTGAAGGGGTCGTTTGAAGGACAACATATTATATGTATGTATATGATTGAATTTGACTTTTAAAATATAGCATCGTATTAAAAAAGAGAAAAAGAACGACGATGACTGAAATATAAAATAATATGACCATGAGGAAAACTGAGTTTTACCACAATAATTATTCTATTGAAGCAAATATTTTGAGCTATTTCAGGTGAAAATGTTAGGTAACTCGCTTTGTACAGTAGATAGACAAAATACCAAAGAATGATTTAAAAATTCTGAATTGAAATCTGTAGTCTTATAATACTATAGTGCGATCGGAATTATTAGTATTCTTGAATTTACACCGCATATGAATTAGTTCAATTTACACTGAAAGCTCATGCGCTTCTTATAGTAACAATTTTTTATTATGTATTCACTATCTTTCTTCGTGTATAATTCAGCTTAATATTTTTAAATGTTACATACATATAGTACCTACCAAAAAATTTCTCACAAAATTATTGCAACCTTTTAACTTAGAAAATACATACATACAACGTTTCATTGAACATTTTTAAAGAACAGATTTATTGATTAACGTTGTATAAAATTGATTAGTACCTACCAAAAAATTTCTCAAAAAATTATTGCAACCTTTTAACATAAAAAATACATACATACAACGTTTCATTGAACATTTTTAAAAAACAGATTTATTGATTAACATTGTATAAAATTGATGAAATATAATACAATTTTGTTTCAGCGATAAGTGTTTGTCTTCCACGATAAATGTATATTTTCATTATAACGGGAGGTTTTTATAGTTATATAAAATATTGACTTTATACATACATAATTGACTTTATTGGCAAAACATCGCATTGAATGGGTTAAAGTAATTGTTCAGCTGTAAAAAAAACGAAATATTCGCGTACTTTATTCAATTTTTCCTTGCGATGAATTTCAAAGAATTATATGTGTTATATAGGGTGTGTCACTTAATTGTAACACCTGAATTTACTCGTAAACTACTCATTGCATAAGAAAAAGTTTTAAACAAAAGTTCCTTTACATCAAATTAAACATGCAATGTGATCATTAGTTTTTTTATGACTTGATATTTTATCGAACTATGACGGAGAATTTGAGTTTTTGTATAATTATGTGTCGTATTTAAATATGTGCCTCATAAATAAAAAAAAAAATATGTGACTCGAAAGAGTATTGAATGCTGAGTAAAAAAGGTGTTAAGGTATGTAGGGTGAAAAAGTAATATGTAGTTGCCGAAATATTGTTCAGTGAATGCTGACGGAGCCTTCAGTGCATGTTTGGTCAAATTCAATGACGGCTTGTTTGTTTTTAATTATTTCTTTTGTGGAACTTTCACCAACATGTTCGTGACGCTTTTCAGATTAAAACGATACTCACGATGGTACGGTATGGATCGTATTTATTTGTTTAATCCACAATTTAGGAGAACCTCGATTATTCGAACTAGTCAGTAGGGCACGATTGTTCGGATAATGAAAGCTCTACTGAATCGTGGATTAAACGAATAAGCGCGATGCAAAGTATATCGTGTTTGGACTCGATTTAATCAGAAGAACATCACGTATTAATTAGCAAAAGGTGCACTAACAAATAATTATAACAAAAAAAGTGTTGTCATCACACCTCGATCAAAGATTAACTGAAGAATATCTTGGTAATTATTACGTTTTCACTCCACATACCTTAGTACTTACTTTATAACTCAGCATTCGATACAACCAGAAAGAACCAGAACTGTTTGTTTGTCCTCTCCTACTTATCCCCTTTCACTATCCCATTCCTATACCTGAGCACACTCCAACGTCCTCCACTAATACCGTAGACTGGTCACGTGACGTGCCGCGTAACGTATCACATATTACTCTGGTCATCAGAGAGGTGGTAAACTCTTGCAAATCGCATATTTAAATATTATACATTATGAATCAAAAACTCAAAGTTGCCTTCGTATCTCGATGAAAAAGTGAAATATGAAAAAAGTAATTATTATAATGTATGTACTGATTAATGTCTAACAATTTCTGTTTGAAACATTTTTTGGTGCAACAAGTAGGTTATGGATAAACATAGGTGGTACAGTTAAGCGACTCAGCCTGCGTACAACTCTACTCATTGTAATTAAAAACAATTAATTGGGGTCTTTCTGTTGTAAAATGTTCCGACCCAGGATTTTCTGTAACATCTGAAACGTTTGCAGAATAGATCAAAGTGGAAACTAATTTAGAAAAAGGCTATTCCGCATTGCAGGAGTGTCACTCTCCTAATGTCACGATACTCTTTGTTGAACGCTGGACCTAAACCTCGTTTTATGGCTCTTTCGGGTGTTTACTACCCCACTATGTCGTTATCTTCAAGTATATGTTACTCTGAGATCTTGCCTGGGTCTAAGTTAGGTCACATTCTTTTCCCTCGCTCTTGTCGCAATCCAATGTGTTTATTTTTTGTTTCTCTTTCATATTTCAAAGTTTGATTTATCTTTATTGATATCCAGTTGTTGCTGTTCCCATATTTTAACTGCAACCAGAGTCGAGTAAAATCTTGGAGAAGAAATATTTTATATACTATTTTAAATATTCGTTATTCCACAGTTCCAATAAAATACTATTTTTAAATATTTTTATTTTAGTAATCTAAATGTAAATATTTGAGTTTTGCGTTAAATATTATTTAAAATATCTTTTATTAATTCTTCGAAGTCGTTTTTCTCGAAAATGAGGCATGAAATAAGAAAAATTCTCAAATAAGAAACCTCCTCAAATAAAATTCACACTATCTTCAGAATTCTTAAAATAAAACACTATTTTGAATACTGTTTTAAAAACTTTTTCTAACATATAAAATATTTTATTTTCAAAAGTGCACATATAATTTGAAATAAAATAAACTATTTACTATTTGAAACAGTATTTTACCCAGCTCTGACTGTAACTTTAGTCAGATCGGATTTTTAATAGGCCACTCTAGCCAACATAAGGTATCCGGCTAGATGACGCAAAATAATCCAGTTCACCCGGTAGGTGCGAGTTAGAAACTTAAAGTTACAATAATCCGCAGTAACAAATGACGCAGTAAACAGTATTTTTAGAAGATTATACCGAGGAGGTCATTTTCTTATGGAACAGATTTGAACAGATTATTTTTTGGACTGATCTATATATAGATCCTACTCATCAACGGATCTACAGGTTTACATCAATTATAGAGTAATTTGTAATTTGAAATAAAAATGTAAATTAAGTATCAAATATGCGTTTCTATTAGCAGAAATAACAAAAAATATATTATTTATTTGAAAACAGAACAATTATATAAATGCGTCCACATCAATCGCAAATTACTTTACAAATTACTCTGGAATTTATGTAAAACAATTTGTATAATTATTCTGTTTCTAAATGTATAATGTAATGCTTTTCATTTTTATTATACATTTGTATTATATTTTACTATAGTTCATTAATTTACATTTTTATTTCGAATCAATTACAAGATAGATTTTTCAGTTCATTATAGTGATTTATGAAACAGCAAATTATAATGTAGAGGATAACTCTCAAATGTATCGTCGTGAATTACTTTTCAATTTTTCGTTATGGTAGAACTTCATTATTTGACAAGCTTCTGTGATTATTATAGACATACTAACGTATTGATCGAAAGTCCCGGAAATTTCTAATGTGTTGATATCAAACTACAACAGTTCAACTGATAGTATTGACCATGTTGACAAAGTGGAGAAAGATAAGGGGACAAAGCAAGATGCTGCCTATTCAGTTTACAATATTACACCCATATTGAATATGTTTCATGGAATTCCAAGGAAAAGTAAATTTTTTGGAAATATTAATTTATCGGTCTGCTTACATTGAATCGCCACATATATTTACGTACCAAATAAACAACTTATATTGTACTTCGATAATTGTCAATAAATATATTGAAATCCTCGTGACATTTTAAACATGTTTACTAAAAAGATGTAAACAATTGCATACATCCATTTAATAAAAGGGTTAAGTAAAAAACGTACGAATTTTGCATTAAAATATTCAGTACCACATTTTTATAACAAACTCATTGATCTATCTAGCTGCAGTATCTACCTAACCAATACAGCTATTAAAATTGGGATCTTCTTTCGATTTTTTAGAGTTGACAGCATTATAATAATAAGAATAATAATTAAAACTCTGTCTAATATAGAAACTCTATAATTGACATAAATCGTGGTTTCATCTAATTATCGCTCGTTTAGGTTGCTTTTTTATTTAACAAGAAACACATTCTAAATCAGTTAAAGTTAAATATCTTTATTTATATTATTTGAATAATGTTAAAAAATATCTCATTGTTGAATGTCTCACGGCTGAGTAGCTATAATTAAATAATAACTATTATTATTCGTAACAATTATTATAATAATTTATAGTTTGTAAATATAACAAATTACGATAAAACATAAAATATATGAGAGCAGTTCATAAGCAAAAATCATGTTGACAGTACAGTAATGTAGCTTCCCCATTTCGAAAAAATCGAGAGAGAAGATTTCACAATGCACATGTTTGTGTAAATTCATACATAAATTATAAAAATAGAAGTGTTTATATGTTGTAGAATATTTATTTTACAAATTCAAATAAATGTGTTTTATCTATTTGACAAACAAGTTGAAATATTATAACATCAACGTCACACGTGAAGAAAAGAAGACACGCTCGTGAGATGGTTAAAATCGTAAAAATTACGACAAAATTTGTAGGTAAAATCTCTTATAGATGATAAAAGACCTATTAAAGGATAATGATGGTTAATACACTAGTACCATGGGATGTTCCAATGCCGACGGCACACTTTTCATTGAGCGCTCTATAAAATAGCAACGAAAAGTCGTAGGTACTCGAAGTTTTAAGAGATCGTTACAAGAGGGAGATACTTCAGTCTTCAAATCTATAATGACTTCAGTTTGTTGACAAATTTTTCAATGCCTGTAGAGTCATTTAACTCTTCATTGCTCCGGGTGGGATGGGGTAAATCCCAACACATGTATGTCGGGCTGAGAATCATAGTGGAGTAAGTCCAAATTCTGGAGTTAATATTATTTTTCGAATTTTAAAGGCATCATTTATTTATCGGCAGCGTTAATTCATGTAAAACTTCATTCATTACTGAAAAATAGCAGTTTATTTTTTTGTCACTAAACGAATAGGACGAACTACAGTAATGCCGCGAAGAATGCAACACCTTCAGGCTGAAAACATTGCATTCTACAAGCGGGAAACGATTCGTCGAGGTTCCAGTGAGTTGGCGAGCCAATACTGAAGGAATGACAATACTTTTTTATTTTTAATTATTTTTTCATGAAACTTTTACCAACACATTCCTGATGTTTTTCTGATTAAAATGTGACCAAATGTGACATAATTCGGCGCATATTTACATATTTAACACTAAACCTGCCGAGCATTCAAATTAACTAGTATGTATTGTCTTATAAGAATAATAATGAATTCATTTAGACTTTGCGTGATTTTGATTATAACATATGCTTAAATAAAGAAATCTATTGAATCGATTCCCATGACACCACCTTTATAACTTTAATAATTGTAAAATAAAAATTCCAAAACCGGTCATTCGACCTGTTATGGTAGGTTCAGTGTTAATAGGCGATAATTAGTTTTTAAAATACAAATTTAAATTTGTTGAGTGAATTTTGTAATCATTGGTCTCATAAGAAAAATGTCACAAATATGTTAGTCAAAGTTTCATAACAAAATAATGAAACTTAAAAAAGTTTAACAATTACATTTATTTGTCTCAGCGATCGATGCTTTTGATGTTTGCCGAATACAAGATTTCTAGTCTCTCTTCCTTTTTCATTCATTGTCTTCGTTGCACCCGAGACTTATTGACAATTAAACATATAAATATGATCTAAATTCTATCGTGTTCGGTATAATTTAAATCAGAAAATGTTTAACCAAAAAGTTTTGTCATTCCATTAGCACTGGTTCACGGATATACCTGATTGGTATCATGTTACAATTTCTCGATCGAGTCGAGCGGGAGGCTTCTCAGCTCCGCGCGGGGTATACCCAACAATAGGAGGGATAATGTCACTGCGCCTAACCTGTACAGATTTGTAGCATTCTTCGCGATAGGTCTGTATCATGCAGTGCTTCTGCAGCCTAGATATCGAGGTCCTTAGACTGTTTTCATATCTTTACCATTTTAATTTGCACCATCTCGTTTTTTCATAAATGCATAAAATCCGCAGTCTAATTACATATAACATATCTGAAGAAAAATTGAACCATTTATAACGTTTTATCCATTAACTTTAAAACGGCAGTTTGAATAATATTTTTGTACAACATTTTAGTATTTCATTGAAATTGGAAAGAATTCGAGAATTCTACAGCTCGAGTATAGTAAAGTTCAAGTACGACAGGATTGGATTGGGCGACCCATCGACGGTGTGCACACGTCGGGATACGAAAGTATCATCCAGCGCTCCTGCAGCCAGCCAGAGTGCGTTAAACAAGAGTCGGGTCCGGGGGAACTAAATTTTGCATCGAGAGCCGACCATATGGATTTAGGGCGGGCGGTAACTTGGATCGACAGGCGTATTGTCAGTGCGATTAATCGAACGATAAGTTTTACCGTATACGGAGAGAATGATTGACGCCACCACGATAAGACTTGATGGCTCCGAAAGGGACAGTCGAATCAAGAAAATAAGAGAGACGGAAGAGGTGGACAAAAACCGAGAAAAAGGGACACGCGCAGCGGGGTTCTTAGCCTTGTCCCTAAAGGAAACCGGCCGGCGTGCTCTTATTCCTTTCCTCTTGTCCCCATGCTTCTTCCTATAACAGAATAAACCATATCCACCCTTGTCGTGTTTTGCAATTGTGCGGGACCATCGCGTGGCTCCTTTAAAAATGTTTCGGTGATCCTTCTCTGCGAGCCCCTTCACGATCACTTTCATAAGAAAACTTTCATAAAGAAAGAAAATTGGACAATCAATTCTTATTGACGTCAACACACTATCTACCGGCGTTTATTTAATAATTTGCTTAAATCCACCATTAGACACAGAATGTGTTACTTTTATCGTCTAAAAACACAATTATTTACTGTTACTTATACGAGCCGTTTATTTTAAAAGTGGCCCAAGTTCATTTGTCAATTATTTTCTGTTGACCGTAGTAACGTGTACAACTTGAAGTTATCTGTCATAAACAACATTTGCTGTTAAGTATATTCAGAGTGTACACGATAATTTTGGACACATAAGTTTTTGCAGTTAGTTCAGTAATTAAAACCATCACTTTGAAAGTGGCCTAAGTCCAATCAATTATTGATAATGTCCGAAAGTGCGCATTTTCAAATGTCCGAAGGCAGTGATGAAGGCAATTTTAATCAATTAGTATTTAACAAGTAAACCTCAGTTTTTTGACAGTTGCTTTAGTTGAATAATCAGTACGTTTCATTAATGCAGTGAAAAAAAATTCACGCAATACACACTTACAATTGAATATAAAACTTAAAATATTACATTATAGAAATTATTACACTCGTGGGGAAGTATAAAATAACGAGACCATTTAATTCAGATAGTGAACACGAATTCGTAACTAATGATTTCAACAAAAAAAGTTCGAGAATATTGTATTGACACCGCTTTATAAAAATACAAGACGAATTACAACAGCGAAATACAAGGACATGATGGACTTACTATGATATACATATACCACCGCCGGTGCACCATGACATCCCTCCCGCATACACAAAATGTAGATGAGCAGTAAATTGTTATGTAATTTATGTAGTTAGAAAATTCCCCGAATTGCATAAATTGTGTTTTTGAAGTATTGTAAAGAAATATAAAATAAATTGAGTATTGTTTTTTTAATTTGAAGCATTTTAAATTATGTCGAATGGACTTGGGCTCTTTCAAATTTTATAACGAATCTGGTTGTTAGCTTTGAAAGTGGCTTAACTCCATTTTTGATAAGAAAACATATATTATTCACTTAATAATTGTTATTATTTTAATAGGGATTGTAAATTTAACTCTTTTAGATACATTTAAGCAGCATGATACATTGGTATCCTAACGTATATTTTTAATTTTATTGAAACGGAAACTCTTAAATATCTAAATTTAAGTATAAATGGACTTAGGTTACTTTCAAAATAGACGGCTCATATCTTGATGATTGGTATTCAAGGGTTTTCCGTTTAGCAAAGTTTAATTTATGTATCAAACATATTTAGTAATTTAACATATCATGTAATAGGTTACTCCTATCGTCTGCAGTGTTTAAAAATCTAATATTTGTTGTCACTTATTTTTTGAAGACTGGTATTAAAGGACTTTTAGTTCAGCAATTATATATAGTTATGCACCACAATTATTTAGTAACTTAACATATCATCTAGTAGCAGTTGCTTAATAGTTTTTAAAAATCTGAGATACACGACTAAAGGTTTCTTATTAAATTGCATGATTTTCAACTCACTAAAATATTAAAGAAAAGAAATAAATGTCTATGCAGCTCCTGTATCCTGGAATTAGTTTAGACAATTTTCAATTTGCACAAAAATTCACAGCCTAGCTATACGATAACAAAACTTACTATTTTTCTCAAAATAGTACTCAAAAGTTACTATTTTTTTAAAAAGAGTCAAATGCTAATGCAATCTGTGTAGTAAGAGGATACTAAACTTATCAAAAGAGATAAATGTGAATCATCTCCTTTGCCATAATATTTAAACTTCACATAACATCGACACCTTGCATAAAGTTATTTAATATTAATCAATAGAAAAGGTCTCTGTACCCATTTTAAATAATACGTTAATAAACCGAATGTATTCATAAGAATTGTAAACTTTGGATAAAAGAATTAAGTGTTCTGTTACCTGCAACTTATGTTTTAAGTAGTTTTCTCATTTTTGAAGATGTATTAATTTAAATTGCACCTAACCATTTTTGTCATAAATGCATCAAGTCCGCTGTTTATGTATTATTGTTGGTAAATATTTACATTAGGGGCTTCTTCACCAAGTTTTATGACGTTGAAATATGTTGTCAAGGTCATCATTCTGAACAACTTTTTCCTACACATGTTACCGCCGCTCAGCTTTAGTTTCCGAGATATTCGCAAAAAAGTTTCAACATCTCGAAAAGTGATCGGAGTAGGTCTGGGTTAGATTTGAAATTGTGGCCGCTGATAACGCGGCCACGGTCACAACTTAAAACGACTTCAATCAGTTGAGACCCACTGTCTTGTCTGTTTATGTCTATGAACTGAAACGTGAAATGAATCGTGTCGAACGCGAACTCATTTCATTTTCAGCTGTGTTAGCATACAGAGTATTAAGCACGAAACTATACGAATTCTTGGATATCTGCAACAATCAAGAAAATATATAATAACCCGGTATATAAATATATAAATAATATATAAATAATCCAGACCTAACCCAGACCTCCTCTGATCACTTTTTGAGATGTTGAAACTTTTTTGCGAATATCTCGGAAACTAAAGCTGAGCGGCGGTAACATGTATAGGAAAAAGTTGTTCAGAATGATGACCTTGCAACATATTTCAACGTCATCGAAATCGGTGAGGAAGCCCCTAATGTAAATAATTACCTTACTGTTACTCAACTTCTTGAAATCTCATGTCTAGACTGCGTATTTTTATGCAAAATAAAAATTGTCAGCATTAAATGCAAGATACAAAAGCTACATAGGCATCTGTTTCTATTCTTAATGATTCTAATATGCCGAAAATGATACAACAGTATTTTTAAATTCTTTAATTCCTTAAATGTTGTCACTATGTTATATTCAATCTATTCCATTTTGTAATAAAATCATAAAACCTGTCTACTTCTGTCTTATGATAGCTTATTGCATCGCATTATTGTTTAAATGTTCCTCAATCATTATTTTAACACTGAAAATTTCTCCTGTTTGAATTCGAAATCATATTTCGTTCTTATGAATAACATTCTAGTAGGTAAGAGTATCAAAAGCCCTGGGAACCCGATGACGATTCGATATTTTCTTCCGCGAAGGAGATAAAGCAGTCTTTACTTCATTCATGGAGAATATTACACCGCTTCACGCTTCAATCTTCTCTCTCCTCTGGAACTAATTCATTTTTGTCCTGGAAGGGTGAATCATCCCCTTTGCCATGACATTTCACTGGCTTTCGTCTAAACCACTTAATGAATGAAAGCGAATTTGTGGAATGAGCACTCGAGAAGGAATTCCACGTCGCGATAAAGTTCAACAAAACGATGAAACACCATACATTATTCTTACGGCAATTAGAATTTTTATTCTGAAAGAGATTCGAAGACTACGCTATTTCCTAGTTTATGATAGTTTTATTAAGAATTCTGACAACGGGAGAACCAAATAAGTTGTATCTTTTCTAAAATATAAGAAATAGTTCATAAACTACATTTGTTTTAACATTTGTCTTCTAATTATTTTAACGATAGAACAAATAAATAAGCATTATTTCTTTTAAAACATAATAAACAGTTTACAAATTATTTTTGTTGCAATAATATTTACGTTTTACTGATTCTGACGATACGGAAACCAAATAGGCAGTATCTCTTTTAGAATGCAATAAATAGTTCCCTTTTTTCAACATATTTTCCTTTGATTTCTGTTTTAGTAAAGCAATCTAAAATAACAGCAATTTTCGTTAAGACATTCAGTCTACATATGTATAGTAACACGTGTCGTAACAGCAGAATCATGGCTCGTTTTCAAAAGTTGTGCTTCACTTTTCAACTTATAAAATCAATTTTCAGGAAAATCTTTGCAAGATGTTACATGTAAATGAATTTAAGTTCAAAAGAATATGAAATTCAACTGATAACAGTACTCGTTAATGTGTTAATTTCCGATTCGCTGTTCAATTATACGAATGGAGGTATAAAATGGACTTAACAATTAGCAAAGAATTAAGATCGTTCAATTGGAATTTCGCTTCGAATATGTACAGCGTAATTCACTAATAACTGGTAATGGGATGAAGTTCTGACATACAGGGTGTCCCAAAAATATTGTACTTCCTTGAAACGGTTGATTTCTGAGGTTATTCAAAGTAACTTTCTCCTTTGCGAAAATCTCCTCCACGGCATCGTTCCGGAGTTATTAACAAAAACCATGGACCAATCAGAGCGCGGCTACAGCGGACGGATTCCGACTCGGCGACAGATCACGCTGAGCGTGTAGCTGGCATTGGCTGAGCCGAAATCCGTCCACTGTAGCCGCGCTCTGATTGGTCCGTGGTTTTTGTTAATAACTTCTGAATGAAACTGCGGAGAACATTTTCGCGAAAATGTTTCTTTAAATAACCTAAGGAATAATCCCTTTCAAGGGAAGACAACATTCTATTGAATATCCAATATCGTTGTACATATAAGTTTCTTCTCATGTTTTATTATTGGAACTATATTTAGAAATGATTCTAGTAGGACAATCTGAATATCCAATATAAGTTTTTTATTATGTTTTATTATTAGAACTATATTTAGAAATGATTCTAGTAAACGTGTCCTTGTGAAAATTTGTATTAACCTTACTTTTTATTTAAAGTAAAAATTCACTCGACCTCCAACTCTCGAAGTTTTTATAAAGTTTCACAATGATCTATTCATAGTACAGTGTTATATGGAATTTTTCGTCCTACGAGATAATTTATTGTAATAATCTGGGAGGCAATACTACTCCAATGACGAAACTTGTTTGTTTTTAATTATTCTTTTATGAAACTTTTGCCAAGATATTTATCATATTTTTCTTATTAAAAGAAGATTAAACATTGCATAATTCGAAGAATTCTGCACGTTCTATTGACGATTCAGTAGAATCTCGATTATGCATACCGATGATATTTGAATTCTCCATTATCCTCCATTATTATCCTTGAATCAGATTTGAGTGTTTTTGAGAAATTAGCAATTGGTCAGAATTACGAAAGAAAAGAGTAAAAGTTGATTTTTACAGCTTCTTTATCTGGGCCTCTATTGAAAATTTAAAAGAATGTGTTTTATAATAGACTCAAATAAATGATATATGTACATGCTGAAAATTTCATCGATATTGGTTAATTGCTTTGAGTTATATGCGATTAAAATTGCGAAAAATTACAGTTATAATAAGTCGAAAATCGTGAAAAACTAGAATGCTTCCTACTTTTAATTGTTTATAACTCGTAAACCAAATAACCAATATCGATGAAATTTTCAGCATTCATATAATTTATTTGAGTTGATATAAAGCATTTTTTAAATTTTCAACAAAAGGCCAGATAAAAAAGTTACACAAATCATCTTTATTATTTTTTTTTGCGATTTCGACCAAATGCAATTTTTCCAAAAAATTTTTTTTCATCTCTTCTACACTCCTTTTCTACACCAAATTATGCTGTTTCAAATGGTGTTGATTCACTTTTGTTCTTCACTGTATGTTCGTAAAAGTTTTATACAAAATATTTAAAAAAAAAGAATTTGATTACTGGATTACTATTGTCTCACCGATGGTTTGTTTACGTGTTATCCATTTGTATATTTGACGCGAGCGGTGAGAGGTCAAGGCATAGTGTTTGTACGTGTTATAGGGGTGAGTTGCCATATACAGGGTGAGTCACCTAACGTTTTCATCTCAAATATCATTGTTGTTTTCAAAGATACATTAAATGTCTTCAGGACAAAGTTGAATAGTAAAATGAGGATTACACGATACCAAAAATATTTTTTTTAGAGATATCAAGGCCACCTTCATTTTACTAAATGGATCCACCCTTTTTTAAACACCTAAAATGATAGTCCTTATCATTACGAATTCAGTGACTATAATTACTCAAGGTCATTCAAAGTCACGGACAGAGATAACGTATAAAGTTTAAAATATGAAAGCAGAATACGTTTATTACCAGTGACACTCGTAGTAAACATGCTAAGGTCCTCCAATGCTATTGACTGTTTTCAAACATCCTCTAGCCGATTACGTTGCGATTTATTTACTAACAGTATGTTTCCAAACGTAATTCCGCTATGTCTTACTCAATGATTGAAAGGTGTGACATGATAACGGTTTACTGTAAATATAAACAAAATGCAGTGCAGGCTTGACTGGTTTATGAAGAAAGGTACCTTGAGCGAAACACTCTTTCTAGGCTGACTTTTACTAATATGTACAAGTTATTTAGAAGTACTGGAAGTGTAGATGTAAGAAAGAGTAAACGAAAGAATTCCATGATTTCTGAAGACAATTAAATTAATGTTTTAGCAGCTATAGCTGTCAGTCCACATGTGAGTACGAGAGAAATTGCCTGAGAAGCAGGCATGAGTCAAAGTAGCGTAATACGAGTTCTTGCACGACATAAATTTCATCCGTTTCACTTATCACTACATCAGGAATTACACGGCAGCGATTTTCAAAATCGAGTTAATTTTTGTCAGTGGGGACTGCATCAAAATCGTTCATTCTTTTCTGGTGTCTTATTTACGTAAGACATAGCAAAATTGCGTTTGGAAACATCTGTTGGTAAATAAATCGCTGCGTAATCGGCTAGAGGATGCTTGAAAACAGTCAATAGCATTGAAGGACCTTAGCATGTTTACTACAAGTCTCATTGGTAATAAACGTATTCTGCTTTCATATTTTATATCTTATACGTTATCTCTGTCCGTGGCCTTGAATGACCTTGAGTAATTATAGTCACTGAATTCGTAATGTAAAGGACCATCATTGTAGGTGTTCAAAAAAGGGTTGCTCCATTTAAAAAAATGAAGGTGACCTTGATATCTCTAAAAAAATTACATAAAAACAAAAATTTTTTTGGTATCGTATGAGCCCCATTTTACCATTCAACTTTGTTCTGAAGACATTTAATGTATCTTTGAAAACAACAAAGATATTTGAGATGAAAACGTTAGGTGACTCACCCTGTATGTATGTACGTACTGGTTTCGTAAATCGTACCACATTGAGATATCCAATAATATCGAATGGTGGCGACATCTACTAATATGTCTGAAAAACTCACTCATTTTTATTACTACATAGTCTATTATTTGTATAAAAACGTGTTTTCTTTGCTGTTTTTGTCGACTTGAAAAGAACAGTTAAGGCTGATGTAATATGTTAATATTCTTAAATAAGCATCATATGTCCTAAAATTATCCTAATTATATTTGTTTTTATACAAATATAAGCTTAGATTCCTTACATTACTTATACAACATGTCACAAAGTTCTCAAAAGTTATTTTGAGATAAAATGAACCATTTTCTAAGAAGTCAATTAGTTGAACCGTACTGTTGCGTAGTTGACATGAAGAACAATGTTTCTGCATTTTATCCAAAGAAATTCGTCTCAAAGACGTAATTCAATATTTACGATGTGAAATTTAAGTAAATAATGCCTTGCGTAAATGTTTTAAAAGATGACAAAGTCTGTTATTGTCCCAAATGTACTTGAAACTCATTAAATATACGATATGTTCAGTAATTAAGTGTTATTCCAGACTAAATTATACAGGTACGATTTTGGCAGCTATGTTTCACGATTTAGGATGCCGGTTGCCAAAATCGTATCTTTAAGTCAATTTCAAACTGTTGACTGTATATGACAAAATATTTAAAATACATGTTATTCTACCGTTTGGTGAAATTAGTTTTTTTTTTAACGTCCTAGCAATAGTCCTTATCATGCAATGTTCTTTAAGTGGTACGATTTCTGCAACTTTTACCTAACTAACATTTCGACCCTAATGTTTTCACCCTATTTCGCAACATTACGCGATTATTCGAATCGTGCAATTTCTGTGATAAGAGAGAGATTGCAGCAGAGAGATGGATCCTCGGCAGAGGAAAGATCACGGTTGTTTCCTGCAAAGGAAGCAAGGTGTTATCGTTCCCGTGCTGGTTTGCGAGCATTCATGGTCAACTCCCTGACTTCCGAATGAAAGTGCTGCTGCATAAATTGCCTGTACATCTCAATTCACCCCCCGGGATGGTGACCATTCTCTTACACGTCGTGCTCCTGAGTGACACTCTCCCACCCCCGGTGCGACTTCCCTCCCACCCGCGGACTCGCATTACCATCCCTTTGCGGCCCCTCGTCTGGTAGGGCTCGATTTTCGTCCTGGACCTTTTGTGCGCCTGCTTGTTTATATTTGACCTGAGGAAAATTACCGAAATTGTTATGAAAATTTCCCGTCAATCTGCCCTCCATTTTGCCTCGTGCCTCGCGACGGATTAATTCAACGAATACGCCCGGAACGTTTCGTAATTTGATGTACAGGGTCGTCGAGGTACATCCAGAAAAGACATTGTGTAAAGAAAAACAGTTCGATTTCCAGGAAAATGTTAATAGCGTAGATCCGAAAGAGTTCGACCGCAGGGAAAGACCGACCAGAGTTAACCTTTTGCGGACGGGAATTATGTTTAGCGTACTTATCGACGGTTCGAATGTACAATTTTCCTTGGGAAATGAAACGGTGTACTGAAAGCTACGCATAAGAATTAAACGGAGGAGCAAGTGTTGTGTTTGGTAAAAATTTGTTTGGTGTTTTTTGAGAGTAATAATTTTTTAAAAAGCGATTTTCAGTCACGGAGTAGCAATTTTACTTGGGCGCCTGTCTGCAGACACGCGTTCGCAAAGAGCTAATACTTTATCTACCGGAAGTCTAATCGGATTTTCAATAGTTCTGCTGTAATAAAAGGATCCTCAAAAATCTTCTTTTATATAATAATCGCAAACGAAATGATTAGACTTCATTACTAACCGTGATTTGTTGGTTCACGATTGATATTGCTACTGATGTTGCGATACTTTGCATTTACCTTTCGCCTCGACTACGTCCCACGTGTAATAGTTAAGGGGATTGCATTCTGGGTTACAGTGAGACCACAAGTCGGGAGACCAGTGATAACAGAGGTTTTCGTAAAGCCTGATGAATCTTTTCCTTCAATTCGATCGCGAATACCGCGCTTCTCTTGCGATCAGAACGATTCTTGAGAGCTGCCTGAGATGCGGTTATCTTCTACTTTTTGTCAGAATTTCAGAATTTCTTGACTAAGTCGTAACCTCGTGTCTTCTCGTAGCCAAACCACGCCATGATTTCTGCAGACGAATTTCTCGGTCCATGGCTGACGCTTTCCCACTTGTTCACTGATTAGTGGCTGACATAGTGAATTGCCTTACCAACAATTGCATTGTTTAATTTACTTTAGCTACATCTGATTTGTGGGACTGCCCGAAAATATTCTGGATTTTTCTCGACGGTCCTGTAAGCACAGACATTATAGGTCCTCCTATAACACGGTTAATTCGTATCGAGACCGTGTTAAGGTCGGGTTATACATGTCCGAAGTTCGGATCAGACCGAATATTGTTACACAGGTTTAAATGAGAGTTTTCGCAAACGGAAATCGGCGACCGACTACTCAACGATTCTTCTTCTTCCAGTCTGGGAGGCCATATATCTCCAGCGGGTGACGGCTCCCTGCTGTGCGTGACACAAAAAAAATTATTAAAAAATTATTATTAATTCTATAGGCTCCACAACTCCTTTAGGTAAACTATCGGTAGCTATCCTTTACAACATCTCGAACGCTTCTCAAGTTACCTCAAAGTTCGGACGGAAATATATAAACACCCTAAAAACGCGTCCGATATCGGACGGATGTGTATAACTCGACCTTTAAACGAAACCGTGTTCCCAGAAGCCTTGTCAGAACATTTAGTAATTGTTATCACTTGGAATGTTACTTACAAGGAATGATATTCTTCTTATTAACACTAAACCTACCACGGTCAAATGACCGGTTCTCTATTTCACAATTATTGAAATAATAAACTAGTTCTCATAGGAAATGATTCAACTGACTACTTTATTTAAACACAGATTATAATGACAACCGTAAGAGATTAAAGTAAATAAAATCTTTTCACTTCTATAGGGCATTTCACTGTTGTATGTTTTGCGCTTGGTAGGTTTAGTGTTAAAGTGTGCTGACAAATTGTTATGTTGTCTGGCAAAATTCTACTATACCAATTGAAAGTTATAGATTATCATAGGTTAAATTTCATTCAATGCAAATTTTGCTTTAATATCATTATCATTTTGGAATTATTGGGGTTTGACAACAGAAGTTTATAAAATTATACGTTAATATAGCGAATATAACTGTTTGGATTAAATCATCGAAACAGTCAATCCATTTGGTAAAGAATAGACTTTTATAGTGGTTTCTTCGCATTATTTAACAATAGGATTATTGAGAATTAATAATAATTAGTCTTGTATTGCCTTATAATTTCGAAATTATGCGATTTCTTGTATTTATTGTTTTTATTTATTTAATAGTTTCTCACAAGAGTAGTAATTTCAATAATTGTAAAATTATAAATATGAAATCTGTCATTTGAACCAGTAGGGTAGTATTAGTGTTAAGTACTCAAGATTAGTGCCAAATAATCGGTATAACTAACCTAAGTGATTAATATAGTTTGCATTTTATATGTCGTTCAACTTCTACTTTCATTTTAAATTTGCTTTTAGGTGAAATTTTATTCTGTTATATTTTATTATCTACTATCGGTATTAAAGGATTCTTCTCGTAAATAAATTAAATTTAGGAACATAATAACTTGTAACGCCAAGTTTATTCAATTCGTCTAATGTTTTCACTGTTCTAAATTACACCTACTCATGTTTGTCATAAATGCATAAAATCCGCTGTCTAGTTCTAAGCAGGGGTCGAGTGAAACCGTTAAAATTTTCAATTAGTTTTGATATAAATAATTTTTTGACTGCTAACTTTTCTGTTCCAAGAAAACAGTTCATTCTTACGATAATAACATTACATCGTCTACAACTAATTTCTGCAAGTATTTATATGAAATTGATTCTAGTAGTTCATCTAATGAAGGAAATAAAAATAATTCTAAATTACAAACAGCTCTACTAGAAATCGAAACATGTAACCTAAAAAGACCGTAGACTTAAACGTAAATATACTACAATATTGGATTGGTCAAAGATTTAACCCTTTGTACTCGGAGCTATATCAACTAAAAAACCAAACATTTCTTCTAACCTAGAATATTTCTATTGTACATAATTTCTTTCATTATATTCGCACGAAACTGTTATACTACCTCATATGATATTTAAATGTTTAGTAATTTATTACATATAAATAAATTTAATCATGTAAACAATATTCTGAATAATGGTGTTGCAATTTGTAATGGCGCCTCAGAGTCGCCATTCGAGTGCTAATGTTTAAAATACCATTTCTTAGTCAACTGTTACTTGCACCACACAGTGTTACTGCTACACCAGTGATCGTGGAACGCTTTGAAATTTATTCTGTCTCCTAAGAACGAGTATTAATGAAAGTACTATAGAAAATATATTACTCATAAAACTAAACGTTGAACACTGAACGTATGGGTAGATAATGCCTTTCGCTCTTCTCCAGTTTTCTTCTGAACGTCAGTGTACACTAAATAACTGCTTACTGTGCTTACTCATCTATATTCATCCTATTTCCAATTCCTTGAATAATGTAGAGTGAGAAAATAATATAAACTTTTACATTTTACTTTAAAATATCTGTTTAATCATATATGATCCTCCAGAACTTTGATTACTCGAATATAAAATAACTGTTAAAATTGTACTTTATTGTCAGAATTGAAGTTTCCGTATACAAAGTTAACTTAAGACAGGGAAGAAATAATTTAAAAGTTAAATGTTTACCAAATACGAGCAACTTTTTTATATAAAACTTTACAGTTTTATTCGACCCCTGGTTGTAAGAATGGTCCACCGTCCCAGGGTTACCCTCGTACACTCAAAATAAAATTTTGTTCTGCTGTCGCCAATATTTAAGCATTAAAGAAAATGTACATGAACAGTGAATATAACTTTTCCTTCTGGAATTTGAAGGAAGACAAACACATTCTAGTCATTGCAGTTATGAAAGAAGTTGTACAGCAAGGGTTAATGTACACCACAAGGTAAACCCTAAACTTGCAATCCGAAGGGAAAAAGAGGGAGAAGAGAAAGAGAGAGATCGAATCGGAAGACAACTGTTATTAACTCAAATTTCAACAGACGAATTATTCCGTCGGCGCGTGTGTGAGCGTGTGACATGATACTCGAGAGGGGTTGCAAGATGCGAGTTTATCTGGTGGGGGTAAAAGGAAAACTACCACCATCAGCGCTGACCAATCGCAATGGCGAGCCGGGGATGGTATATCAGCGCATGTGCATCCTCTGGTGGTGTCTTTGGTTTGGGTACCGCGCGCAAGGCCGCAGACCTATCACTTCTTTGGCGACAGCCGTCGGGGTAGCATCCTTGTTCTCATCCTAGTCCTCGTCCTTGCATCATCCCCTCGGCACACGAGTACCAAGTCTGTTCTTCACATCGTCCTTGCTCCTCTTCTCTATTCATTCCTCCACGGAATCTTATTTCCTCATTTTTCCCCCGTGACTCGTTCACCAGAACACGACCGTCGACCCAACAGTTCACATAGTTCAACAATTCTTTCTTCAACCTCGACCAGTGGGTTTGGTGTCCTCCAGTTTCTTCGGTGGGGGTGAGTCGTTCAGTTCCCGCGGTTTCTCGTTTCATCTTCCTCTGCCGATCCCAGGTAACGATATTTTCTTTGTTTTCTCTGGTTTTGCATTACCAACACCCTAATTTCCTCATAGTTTTCTCGCGTCAATCTTTCCCGTAATCGTCCAGTCGAAAACTGTGATTCCACAGTGTATAGAATCTCAGAACTTTCAGTTTGCCATTCTCCCGAGGACACATTCCTCAACCGTTTTTGTTTCTGGTTTGCCGCTCGCGTTCGGTTTCAGTTCTTCGAGTACTTCTCGAGTTCGTGTCGTTTCCGCTTGGTCATTGGTGCTCGATGCAGGGCTGTCGCGACCGAAAACCCTCTCCCCGTGCCTTAAATTGCCGTCCAAATTCGAACTCGTGACAATAAGCAACGATTTTTCTCCATCACCTTTCGCGACTCTCTACGTCTCCCGCGCGAAACTGTAGACCGTCGGTTAGAGCCTTAACGAAACTGTGATCTTTTCAATCAGAAAATTACCGAAAAAAACTAAAAAAATTCTTCGAAGTTCCTACTCCGTTAAAAAAAAGGAGAAACTCAAAAACATAAAAAAAAACAGCAAAAAGACAAATGTCGATCCGCGAGATTCTCGTTTTCGAGCTTACACTTCACGAATTGGCTTCAAGCCCGCCCACGAACCAGTTGCCTTAATTCGAGCTTAAGCGTCGTTGAAACTTACCCCGTACTCGTTTAATTTTTAACAAAAATTCGACGAGGAAACCCCGTCCGTCCCCTCTTGTGCCTTTTCGAATCCCTGATTCCCACCCACCCCCACACGCGGAGTAGAACTTCTCCTCGTTCCTCGAAATTGAAACGAGTGTTCGAACGCGCTCCGATAATCGTCTCGAAGAAGGGGAAAGAATTTAAAGTATTTGGAAAGTTTCGAGCAGCTTCGTGCTGTTTCGTTCGAACATCCGGCCAACGGAAGAGGCTATGATCCTCCAATCCAAGGGGAAGCCAGCGAGAGACCAGTGCAAAATGCGTTTGCCTCGGTGAGTACGAACCCAGTTGTGTGCTGTACACGTGTCTGCTCTTCGATGGAACACCGGGTGGTGCCAGTCGATTCTTTTCTACTGCTATACGATCCGCGTTACTCTTGATTTAAGCCTCGTTCCGTGTCAACTTCATAACTCGCTCGTAGAAAAAGAAAATCAAGCAAAATGCTTCGAACATCGAACGCACTGTTGTCATGTAAAAGCCCGGAAATTTTTGTATAAAAAAGCTTAGGGTGTTACCCCACCCATTTCTGTTATACAGTTTGACACTAAATATTACTTACATGAAACACATATATTTCGTTTCACAATTATTGAAATTGTAAAAATAATTTTACTAGAATTTTTTTATTCAAGCACCGATTATGATCAAAGCAAACAAATTTTTTGTATAAAATAATCCAAGATGTAACTAAGCCTACCACTTAAATAAAACGGATATATTTTGTGTCACAATTACTGAAACTGTACAAATCATTGCGATAAACGGAAACAAAATTTTTTTATAATAGAACCTACGATATTACGTCCACTATTTCTGCTTTACAGTTTGACACTAAACCTATCACTTACACAAAACGTATATATTTGTGGTAACAAAAATTTTTGACATAATTTTATGTGAATTTTTGCATTCAAGCACATATTGTGATAATGGAAAAGAAATTTTTGTGTGGTATAATAAGGGTGTTACTTTAACCATTTCTGCTTTATAGTTTGATATTAAACCTATCACTTACATAAAACGTATATATTTCGTGTCACAAAAATTTTAAAAATCATTTTATGTGAATTTTTGCATTCAAGCACATATTGTGATAATGGAAAAGAAATTTTTGTGTGAAAGAACAAGGGTGTTACTTCAACCATTTCTGCTTTATAGTGTGACACTACATTAACCACTCTGGGTCCATTGACCGGTATTATACATTTTGTTATATTGTTATTGAAATTATAAAAATCTGTCCATCGGAAATGGGTGAATACAGTGTTTTATTGAACTAGGTATTATGATAAAAATCGTTTAAACTCTAAATAAGTCATTTGTTGAAACAACACATGCTGGACACTTTTAGTGCTCGTCGGGTTTAGTATTAAATCGACGAATTATGTTTCATTTATAATGTCATGTTTTGAAGAAGTACGCCTCATAACGCAAATTGAAAGAAATCAAACGTTTTACACTTTCTTAATAACAGAAAATCGACGAGTTTCCGTCCTGGAAAAAGTATGAGGGTGAATGTATATTTGTTGAAATATTGTGTTTAATTTTCTTAACTTTCGTACGTCCTTTTTACGAGGTTGGCACATTATTCACTGCTTTTGGAAAAGTAGTATGTCTTGCCCGTTGATTTATTATTTGTGAACCATGTAAATTATCTTGTTTTAATCTTCTGCCATCTTGTTACGTGATGGTTACGTGATGTTGATCGTTCTATTTTAAATAAGTAATTTAGGGAGGTATTTATTCATTATTGTGGCAATTTGACATCAAAGGATAATTTTTAAGTTGGGAAAGTGAGGTACGAGTTAGCGTTATAGACACTTGAGTACTTTTCAAAACCTTCTTGACTATAATAACCTCTCTAAGAGAATATCAATACTACATATAATATAAATATTGTGTATAGCATTGACTAATTTTTTAATTTTACTGGTACAATCTTCAGCCTCACTACTAAAATCATACTATCTCTACACTAGAACAAAAGTTCCGCATTCTAAACTTTTATTTTACAATTATTGAAATTGTTAAGATGCCTTTGTTAGGAATTATTGAATAATCATTAATTTTTTTGTGTATGTTACCTTATAAAAATGACAAGATCGAATTTATTTGAACATTGTGTGGTTGATATTATAATATATACTCTACTAAATTTATTTATTTAATCATTTCCCACAAAAGCATCTCTAGAACTTCAATAATAGTAAAATAAAAAATCTGGAATCGGTCATTTTGACTGGTGGTGGTAGGTTTAGTGTTGAAATCTACATATCATATGTTATAAGTATAATTAAAACATTAACACGTTCGCTGCTAGAGTTTGTCACAACAAGGTTCACACATACAGCATTTTATTAACTACGTGAAACAATTTTTCCTAAGATAAAACTCTTATCAAAATGTTATCACAAACCAATTAGAAATTCTCCGAATATAACATAACACTTGACAATTATCAATAATGACACGTACGATATTCATTTTATTTTCTTTACGTCAGACAGAAAATCGTAGTCGTCACACGTGTGTGACGCCATTGATAACATAGTTAAATTGCAGATAACCATAATTCGTTAATAAAATCGATTTCTTTAAAATTCACCCCCCCCCCCTCCCACCAAAGGATGCAACGGTAGTAAATAATCGAATGAAAAAAATTAAACGCGATATACATGATTCGCAACCTGGTTGCAGAATTTATAATGCCGGTGTTCAGTAAACGTTGTATCGCAGAAAAAGCGAATTGATGAAATTGCATCGAACTTTTGCCGCGTTGTAATTCGATTCCCGGGCTGAAAATTGATTGCCGTGAAATGATCAAGATAAGAAACTCAATTATCAAGGGTGAATTGTGACAGTGGATCTGTAAGGTCTTGAAATCAGATAGTATAATGTTCCCCGGCTCTCTCCCTTCTGCGAGAGAGATTGTCGAACAGCGGGGTAGGTTGAAGGTTGGAGGGTTAAATGTGGAGGGGGCTAGGGGGAAGAAAGGGGTGGTGATGGTCACAATGGGGGGATTTCCATGTATCTTTTTTAACCACAATTTAATCGCCCGCCAGGCTAAATCAGTGTGGTGGGTTTCAGTCAAACGAACCCCATGGTTTCATACCCAATTAGCGGCTTTGCAAATTGTAATTATGCGCTGTATTGTGTGTCACCTAGGAAAGATGGCCACAAGTATCATAATTTGCCGGAATTTGGGGTTCATCGGATTGTTATCTCCCGCGATGATTGGCCCAAATTGATTTTCATGAAGAGCGATCGTTACGGGGAAATAACGCTTGATGGAAAGATATCCTTCTTTCTACATTATGGTGACACGTATCGATGTATAGTTGAAGTCACCTTGTTCGTAGATTTATATTTTAACTAATGATGCCTTAACGTTAAAACTTAGATAAATTCATTTTTCTTTTATAAGTTTGCATTCTAATTTAAAAATGTCGAGTATAGACTTTAAACACCGCGCGCAGCGATTTTAATGCGCACCTGACGGGAGTAGGGAGAGTCACGTGAGTGAATCACGCGGCCCGCTTCGATTGGCTCGTCTCGGCAACCGCACGCTATAGATTATGAGCTACGTTACTTGTACGTTATCGATAATATATCTCACTGTGTACGAACATAACAAAAAACTTATAGTATAAATTACTTTTCAAATATTCATGTAACATAATCTTTTTATTAATTTATTATCAATTTAAAATTAGTAATATTAATGCTAATTCTTACAGCTGCCAGTGAAAATAACTTGCTCAATTCTTTATAAAATTTCTAATGCCCGTAGAGTAATGCTTGTAATTCAAAATATTTATATTTGAAACGGAAATTATCTTTTTTTTAAAGCATAGCACACTGACAGTAAAAAAATGTCTAATAAACAAAAAGTAACATTTCAGAAAAAACTTATTTGAACATTGAAAAAAAACCGAAATGTTTACGTAAGTGAAAAATGATAGAGTAGATAAGTATTAAAAAACAATAATTTCAAAAACGATCGAAAGTACTCAAAAATAGAAATCTAAATAAGCTGTCATCTTTCCTTTTGAAAAAAAAATCTGTTCGAACTTTTATATCTGTTTGAAAAAAATATCTTCATAGTTTGCATATTAATACAGTATTGAAAGTGTGTAAATAAAAACATATACACATTTAATATTAACACGTTCGCAATGATCTCGTATTGTGCGCAACAAAAGTAAACTTCTACACACATTAAGAAATTATAACAACGCTTCCATAGAAATTGATTGAATAGACTTCATTATTCAAGCTGATATCACGAAAACCGTACAGAATCTAAATAAATTAAATTTTCTCACTGGTCTGCGCACACCAGTCACGTTTTGTACTGGGTAACTTGTCTATGAATTCTCCTTATAATTACTTCTAAAAAACAGGGCTAGGGAAAAATAGACTTTTGAAATAGATAAATAGAAATGAATATTTTTATTATTTCGAGTGATACAAGATTGGGTACATCAATTTTTTCAAATAGTAATTACATATAGAAATAATTATTTCAAATATATATTTTAATCTTAAGTCATACAAATATTACTGCGAAGTGAGTATTTCATTGAAATATAAGATAGAAGTATTTCGAATAACATTTCCGTAAATTTCAATTAATATTATTAAATTAAGCACTTTTTAAGTTTAACATGTAGTTTTATCGGTAATGTAATACATTTATTTTGTTTATAAATGACAGAATTGCTGCAGCATATAAATGTAATATATATTTGTGGAAATACAACAACATATAATAAATATAAACACGGTGCAGTAAATGCGGACAAGATGTAACGAAGGAATAAACAAACAATCAACTAATGACGATAACGTTAACGCGACTTTTACACCATACATTCATTACAATGTTACAACATATATCGATGATATTACATACTTCAGCCAACAATAAATAACTGAAAATATTTCATAAAAGTAATTTACACATGTTACTGATTGACTTTATTTGCTTTAAACATAACACATTTTTCGACACAATTTTCTACTTCCTATATTCGAATGTGAATAGTAAATAGTTTTTTCGTTACAGTCGAGTGTAAATAGTAAATAATATTTTCAAATAGTACTTATTTGTTTCAAACAATAAATGAAATAGTATTTTCAGTTAGTATTTACTTATGGGAATATTACAGTTTGAATTATTTTATCTCAAACTATTTCAAATTTTCATGAAACATCATGACTAGTGTGCGGATGTTTATACAAAACAAAAATGTCCTAAATGAATTGCAAAAAATAGAAGCCATATAAAACGATCTTCCTTTCATTAATATCTTTAATAAATTGGAAATAATACATCGATGCTCTTCAACTCTCGTAACACTTTCCCTGCTTTAAATTGTACGTATCAATTTTTCTTATAAATGCATAAAACCCGCAGTCTGATCATTAGACTTACAATTTCAAATAGTGAAATGTTTAAGAGAGTTTAAAGACAACTATTTTCAACTAACTAAAATTAGTAAAGAAAGAACTTTTCACGTGGTTCCTGTCTCTTACCATCGATGCACAACATTTTTATTTTGCATAAAGATCCGCAGTCTATCGATCACAACTATACCAAACTTCTATTTTCACCAGAAGAAACCAGAAATCGTGTACTTCAAATTTAAAAATCTCCGGCATACGCGTCAGAAAGAAATAAAACGAAACATCCCAAGTAGATCCTACACCGAGGTAACGAAATTTTCGTTTAATTCCAGCATCGGTAATCATTCTACGCCATTAGAGATCGCCGAGAAAAATTCGATCAAGCGTTGAGGTAGAGAAGCGTCTAAGTCCTGATTCTCACAGTTCCCGAAGCGAAAGCGGAGAATTTGTTCCAGCTTGCACGCCGTTCAAATTTTCCACAGCCGGTTTACGGGGGTGTGTTACTGGGGCAGTAGTGCGCAGAAGCTCGGAACTTCCCCAACGTGAATTCACCGGAGCCTCCCCTGTCGTCTCATCTCTCCCCTATACCCCTGCTCCTCTGTCTTTCTCTCGCATCTCTCTTTCTCCCCCATCTCCCTCTCGCTCTTCGGCTCACCCTTACCCTCACCATCCCCCCATGCTACGAGGGGTGGTTCCCCAACAATCCTCTCGGTTACATTCGAGCCTTAACTCGGACCGCGACGCATTCAGTTTCGTATCGGCAGTGAAACGACGCGTCCTCCTCGTACTCCGTGTTATTTCGGCGAGCAATCCGGCCGATCGTGCCCCGGTGCGTGCTTCCATGATTCTGGATCGGCCATTATAGCCTCGATCCACTTCGACACGCGTTCCGTGTCTGGATCGAACGATCGGGGATTGCGTTGAATCCGAGAGGCGCCTTCTCGACGCGTTTAACCTCATCCTCAAACGGATGAGACGTCCTCGCCACTCGCCCTGCGATGCTATTGGACACGCCAGGTGATACTCTCTTGTCTACTCTTTGTGATCTATTTGAATGTACTTTCTCTCTCTCGCTATGTCTATGTCTATCGAACTCTTTCTCTTTCGAAATATTTTTCCGGTCTTCGAAACGATCGCGGAAATTGAAAACAGACGCGGTTGATTTGTCGCGCAGGCTGGGCGCGGGGCTCCGCATCTGAATAATTGGGATGCTTTTGTCACTGATTCATGAGGGCCTATTGTGCTTGCTTATCACGGGTCTCGATTATTTTCGAAAAATTGTCAGCCCTCTGTTTTTAGACGGCATTATGCGCTCAATTGGTGGCCGATCGGTAATTTGATGTGACAGAAATTTGTGACTCCGATGAGAGCTTTTATTGTCCTCTTCTCGAATATATGTATCGTAGTTTTGATTCCTGTGTTCTTGGGAGGTTTAGTTGATTTATGATAGTTTCTGTGCACCATGAACAGATTCGTGAGTTTCTTAACAGCTTATCCATTGAAAGTGTATTAATACTAACAGTACCGAGCGAAAAACGTGACTAGTATAGGCGGTTTTATAAAAATGGCAGAACTCGGTAATTTGATGTGACAGAAATTTGTGACTCCCATGAGAGCTTTTATTGTCCTCTTCTCGAATATATGTATCGTAGTTTTGATTCCTGTGTTCTTGGGAGGTTTAGTTGATTTATGATAGTTTCTGTGCACCATGAACAGATTCGTGAGTTTAACACTTTATCCATTGAAAGCCTATTAACGCTAACTGTACCGAGCGAAAAAACGTGACTAGTATAGGCGGTTTTATGAAAATGGCAGAACTGAATTTATTTAGAATTCTTGCAATTTTTACAACAATATATGCTTGAATGAAGAAATTTATTTAATCATTTCTAATGGGAGTATCTTTGCAATTTTAGATGATTATAAGATAAAAAATGTGAAACCGGTTATTTGACTGGTCGGGGTGTTAGTGTTGAAGGCTTTTCAATAATTGTGCTGTAAATTTTCTTTTGCACAATAATCCGAAACGAAATTATTAGATTACGTTATTGGGGGTGAGTTGTTGGTTCGTAATTGTAGTTTCTGCTGCTGTTCAAGGACCCTCTAACAAATTCTCAGCCATGGGTCATAGACATACAAAAATTTTGGAATTGTCGCCGGTAGATAATGTGTTAACAGTTTGTATACCGGAAACCTAGTAATAGGATTGCCAATTTTGATTGCAAAATGAAAATTATCAGCATTAATTGCTAGATACAGGAGCTACATAATTTATTTCCTTTTTTAATGGTCGTAGAGAGTGAAAAATAATAGAAAAGTCTTTTCAAACTCTTGAAATGTTTTCACTGTTTTGCATTTGATACACACATCCCTACTATAAATGCATCAAATCCACATTCTATTTATCTAGCAACAGAAATAGTTCATCGTATAAACCAAACGACGTAAGTGGAATGCAAAAGTTATATTTAATATTCAATTTGTTAAGTGAAGCCTTTGGTGGATCATCTGATTTCACAAAACTCGTTTTTATGAAAGTTTAATTATCTACGATTAGTATTAGTGATAAAATTACGAATTCATTGAATGACGAAAGTATTCGGTATTCAATTACGTTACTATTTTCCGACGTTAATACTACGTATAAATGATCGCGGTCATTACTTTTCATAATTACTTCAAAAGGCGAGTGTATTTGATAGTTTAGGCTATATCTTACCTTGATCGGTTCAACGTTTGAATTTTATTACTTTTTTATAATCTAAATTTTACCTTGTGAATAATTGTAAGACACAAGAACCATATAGAAATTTCTTACTTGCTTTAATAATTTTAGTAAGTTAGAAATAATACATAGATATTTCTAAATTTTCTTAAAATTCGCATAAAATCCGCAGTCCAGTTGTTACTTCTTACTAGTACATCCGGTGGAATGTACATAGCATCTGCAGTCTGCTTTTATTTATATAGATTTTCTCTAGTAATGTTATTTTGTGCACTCAAAATTAAATTTTAAAATGTCAGTTGGGGCTGATGTAACTTCTATCAGTTATGTAGTATATAATATTATTTAAATAAAATATCTCAATTAAATTTTCTTATATATTAATTGAATTATTTGATTAAATATTATATATCATTTTTTACGTACAAATTCACAGTTTGATTTTATTAGACTACGAATTGTATTCATTTATAGAAACAATGGGTAGATGCAATTTCAAATAGTACAAGTATTTAAAGAATTCGAGACTATCGCCACATTATTTTCAACTTTTGAAATTATTAAAGAAGAAAGGCTACTTGGTTGCAATATCTTGCAATTGATGTAGACAATTTTTATTTCACATGAAGTTCACCAGTCTACCAACTATAGAAAATGGGAATTAAACTTTCTTTCTCTATTAATTTTAGTATGTTGGAAATAATATATCGATATGCTTAAATTCTTTTAACTTATCTGTCTTAATTTCATCGTTATACTTTCTTCACAATGAAAATTCACGTTATTTCTGTTTCTACACACTGTAACGTCTCCATCTTCTCTCTGTTTGCATTGCAGAACGTATTTCTGTAAATTATGGTCTCGTAAATAGAACAAAATTTGTTGTTTTAAAATGTGTATTAAAATTGGCAAAACTATTGTATTAAGATGTACCTATATGTCTTATGCAACTGTTTCTAACGATCATATGGAAGTTAACAATTTTAATATGATCGAAAATAAGATAATCGATATGTTTAAATTCTTGAATCCACCTTTTCCTCTAACTACACGTTGCGAAATCCTTATTAGACTGCGGATGTTAATGCAAAATAATAATTGTCTGCAACAATTGTAAGAAACAATAGATAAGTTCAAGGTCCTTTTTTTCTTTATTAATCTTATGAAGTTGTAGAAAATATGTCTACATTCTGAAATTCTTTTAATCTTTTTACTGTGCTAAATTGCACCTATTCGTTTATGCTATAAATTCACAAAATCCGCTGTATAATCATTATCCTTCAATTTTTTTAGCACTAAATCTACCACGGTCGAATGACCGGTTTTATATGTTCCAATTATTCAAATTATAAAAATTCATTTGTGGTAAATAATAGTATAAATTTCCTTGTCTGAGCATCTATTATATTGAAAATTGCGGACAATCTCAATAATTATAGTGTTGTCATTTTTACAAGACAATATTGACCAGATATTTTTAATGCTTGGTAGTTTTAGTGTTAAACTGTTTTAAACTGCGCCTATTCGTTGTTATCATAAACCAGGCATGGCCAGAAGTAGCTCACTTGGAGGCAAATTCGCGGGAGACTCCTACTTCTCCCGCCCGCGCGTCTCGCTTCCTGTGGCGGCCGTAGTCCTCCGAGCTCCTCAGACCCGTGCCTACCGCTTGCAGTATTTCCCGCTTGTGGCGCGTTGGGGCGACTCTCGTACCCACGGTAGGCACGGGTCTGAGGAGCTCGGAGGACTACGGCCCAGTGATGGTATATGGTCTCGGTTTTCTCGCTCATGCGCGACGATTTTAGCGTCAGTAAAGTACAAAGTTGGGCCAAAATAGGGTACCTTAGTCACCCCGCATAGTTTCGCAAATTTTTTTTCGATTTTCAAATATGAATTGACATGTAGCTCCTTCTCCAATACTAGTTGCCATTATGAAATCGAATATATTAACATTAACTTACCAAAATTTCGAAGTACGGTCGTCTCGTTGTGTCGTCTTGCACTCTTCTGTCCGGTTTCCCGCCAGTAACAGTTCTCCCCTACTTTCCCCACAAACATAAGACTTTCGGTACGTTCCTGCATTTAGTCGCGCATGCGCGAAAAATCCGAGACCATATACCATCGCTGCTACGGCCGCCACGGCAAGCGAGACTCGCGGGCGGGAGAAGTAGGTGTCTCCCGCGAATTTGCCTCCAAGTGAGCTACTTCTGGCGATGCTTGTCATAAACACATAAAATTCGGTATGATCTTGACTCTGGAAACTAGGACTAGAACAAATTGCGTTTACAAACGTGTTAAGTTGCGTTTCATTTCCGTTATTTTATTGCTCACCGGTGATTTAAGAAAAAGTGTTTATATTTACATCTAGTTTGCCCGCAAACGTGTTATGTTGCGTTTCATTTTCGTTATTTAGTCATTCGCCGGTGATCCAGGGAAAAATGCGTTCGATTAAATCTGCATATAGTTTGCTTGCAAAAGTATATTATAGTTCGTAGCCGGTGTTACGCTCCTTATCGTCGCCCATATTAAACAACGCGCGATTAGGTTAAACAGATTCGAGCATTAAGGGGTTAAACTTACATCTCGAGTATAAGTGAACCCTTTATAAGGGAGTCTCACTGTACCGTGTACAATTTCTATTCATGAAGAAGTAATGGCGTTCTGCATCCCGTTTTCGAGAAATTGCACTCGCCCTCCTTGCAAAATATTAACAGTGAACAATCGCTACATCGTAAAGAGACTACGGTTGGTTGCAAATGCCGTCTACGAGAGCATTATGTTAATTCGAAACAAATTACGCGATTCTGCGAAACATATTTTAAGGAAACATTTGCCGATCAGAATTTATTATATTGTAATTTCAATTGGCGCGTGTTGGTAATCGTACGCCTTTATTTTATTAATTTTGTTTTCGTTCTTCCCGAACTTTGGAATATTTGTTAGTCAACGTTAAATCGAAAGAGCTCTTATTTAAATTCTAAATATAGAAAGATTTTAATTCCGCAAAAGATTAAATACTGTTCCAATTAAATTGTTGTTGCTGATAAGCCGTGTTTGATCACTCATCAAGTGCAACACGCTTAATTGACTCAAAAGTTTATTATTAAAATATTCGTTTCGTTTAGAATAAACGAGTTTATCAATTTCGATACAGTTATTATAGGTTTCAATGATCGAAATTATAACTTTGTGTGTTTTTTTCATTTTGATAGCGCAGTACTGCAATTATTTATTTTAGTAATTTAAAAACAAATGCCGCAATTCAAATAGGTTGTATTTTTGTTTGTCAAAGAATGGACGAAAAACAGCGGCCGGGAAAGTTAAATAGTTTGATGGGATGGAGATTTTCGGAGACGTACTTTTCCCGTCAAATATACCGATGCACCTGCGACTAGAAGTTTTTATTTTTTAAATGCATTTGTACGATATTGTCTACTCCTACACCTATCGATTACAGTTGTTAGTGCAATTGATATTTCGATTTTTTTCTTTAGTGCACACGTCTGTCGATGACGATTCGTTGATTTCGAAGTGTTCTTCTACGAAGAAATAATTACATTTTCAGAGATTTAGTTTTATTAAAACACTGCGATAAATTAAATTTTTATAAACATTTCTCTGTAAATTAAATTTTACTTTACAACTTTCTGTAGAATTGTTGAAAATTCGAAACACCCTTCTGTACTTTAATTTGTGTCATTGAATAATATTATGTTCTTGGAAACTTAATATTTTACAATTATTAGACTGTGCATGTCATGCATTTATAGTATTTTTATTTTTATTTTCTTTACAATATAATCCATTACATTACAAACTCCATTTAAATTTTTATTGATAGGTCTAAATCGATTGCATAAATCTTTTCACAAAAATCTATATTTTGCAATCAAAATCCATAGTTTAATGAATTCTTCCAATTAGAACATGGATTTTATATATTTATAGTAAACGCAGTAGTATAATATCGTTGTATAATATAATGCTAATAACAGGTAGTGTAACACAATACAATAAGGTTTTTAATTGATTCAGACTTGAACAGAACCTTTAATAGAGAAAGCAAATTTTTATCTGATTCTAATTTTCTATATAGGCTTTAATTGTAACTTTTAAGTACAATTGGATAGAAATGTATACGAATATTTTCAATGAAACAGTGCCACTGTTAAGAAACAATTTATTTGTTTAGAAATTGTAATATAAGCTCCAAACTTTTAAGAGGCAGTGTACGTTAGGGTTTTATCTTATCAGATGTATGTACCGCTTTCTTAAAGAAAATGTTGTTATCGCGAATTCTTTGTTAATGAATACATCAATATTACAATTCATATTAATCGATACAAGAATGTATGCGCAATGCATAAATATGTAATATTTACTCTGTTACTGATTATTTATTTATTTGCACCGAATAGATTGTTATAAAAAAAATATCTATATCAACTCCACAGGCTAAAAATAGATTCAGTTGTCCTTCATTTATTATAGTAGTATTTATCATAATTTACTCCAAATTAGAACTAAATATTAATATTATCCCTGGCAAAACATATTCGATGAAAATGAAAAATGTGATTATCGAAAGAATTATTTAAATATATATTAAATTCAAAAATAGCATCGTGTCAATAAATATTGCCAAAAACATTTCTTCGACGCATAGGAGTCGGTTGAACCTTTAAAGGGTATAGCCGGATAAGATGGTCAAAAGTGCCCTAGAGCTGAATAATATCGCGGATGGGTCATTCGATAGGACATCAAAAAGAACATACTTTGAACAGTTTTAACCCTACATCTTGATCGGGAGGGTAGTTATGGGGTAAAATTGAAAAATCAGTTTTTGGCCTACTTTCCCTAGTTATCTATGTTTAGTAAATATGAGAAAAATCTGAGACATGTCAAGCACCCGCATACGTACTCTGCAATTCGTTTTAGATTTTTAAATTGAAAATCCTGCTTATAAAAATCATAAACCTCAAAAAATCGAAAAAATGCAGATTTCACATAGAAGTTCTAGAGTGACAATCTGTTTCTACAGTACATTATAAGTATCGTTTATGAATTTTTTCAGATTTTTATGTTCGCGGCGCCGTTGTTAAAAGAAAATAAAAACTTATTTTTTCGACGTTTCCTCCATGAAAAACTAAGCTAACTTTCAAATTGTTACATTTTATTTATTCTATAAGCCTATTGGACACTGATAAACCTTGAACATTTCATAGAAATATTTAAAATATTAAATCTGAAAGTTATAAATATAAATATAAATATTAACCATGATTTCAACAACTCGGCTGGGTCAGCGCCTTAGGCGCTCGACTATAGAAATGCTTATTGTACTAGGTTCGCGCCCGGCGTAAGCCTAGCTGTTTTTTTATTTGATTAATTCCTTTTTTTGTAAGTTTTGTCATTGGATTAGTAGTGGTCTCACCGATATACTCGACCCGCCTTATGTTACACTTCTCGGCGACCAAGGCCTCTCGAGTTTCACGGCCCCTCACTAGGAATGCCCCGCGGAAGTGGGGATTGTTTTGGGGACAGATATCGCCTAGATATTTGGGACAGTTATCGATAAAATACTGTATATAAAAGTACCCTTATAGGCTACGTTTCTGTAAGGAGCTTGGGAGAGTACTCGGTATGATACAACTTAATTTTTTAATTTGTATCTCATTACGAAAATTACTTTGAGTTTATAGAATTTTTTAGGTTGCTTGGTTGGCAGTCAGAGTGTTAAACCCAAACAAAACTCTATTTTGTTGTTGTTGAAGTACAGCTATTAAAAACTACATAGGTATACTACAATAAATATAAACTTCTTTATGTATCTAAGAAATGATAAACGACAAAGAAGTTTTAATCACTGCAATCGTAAAATAAATCGTAGTACAAGTGGTTAAATGTACAATAGAAAAAAATCACGCAGAAACACGCTAAAGCTGCACAGTTATCCGCAAAGAAAATTTGCCACGTGTTCAGCACTGATCTCCGATTCCACGAGTCTCTTGTTGACACCCCGTTCAACCACACTATAACGAGTCAAAATTCGAATCACACGATCCTACAATTTTAAATGTGATTTTAAGCAATTAATGTCTTGTGGGCATACCCTCGGAAGAAAATAGTTAAAGAGTTAATGTTAACGAAAGTTAGGATTTCTATTGATTGTAAGTTTGACATGCCTAACCGAATTTTAAATAAACAGAGACTTAAAATTACAAAGAAACGTAATTTTAACAAAAGTTAGCATTGAAACCGTTGTCTCAACTCGTTAAGCTCAACTCTCTTCTAATTATTACAAAATTACTTACTCATACAAAAGATTGTCTCAATTTTGAATTTATTCTCAGCACTGTTCTAAACGTAATAATGGCAAAATTTGTATACCATATACCCAACATTCCTATCAGTGATGCCAGAAACAACCCGAACTGGTTGTTTTTTCCTCTCCTACTTTTCCCCTTCCACTACCTGAGCACACTCCAACGTCCTCCGCTAACACCGTAGACTGGTCACGTGACGTGCCGCGCAACGTATCACATATTACTCTGGTCATCAGAGAGGTGGTAAACCGTATTCCCCTCGATTTAACCGATCCAGTATCACTGATTCCGATACCTAGTCCCAATGTAAACAATATCGAATATTATTTTATGTGATAGTGTAACAGTGAAATACAATTTTAGTAGGAGGTTAAAATATAAAAGTTTTTTTTAGTAGAGACAGACGAATGCCTGCACTATAAAAATCGATTTTTAAATGGCAAGTAAATATCCGCTTAGAATCAAAACGTGGAATTAAAATTCGACATACGAAAAAAGCGGATTGATACATTACTGCAAAAAACTTGAATTATATTTTTAGGATTTAATTTATTAAGATTTAAATTTATTATGGGTATTATTTTTCATGTTTTTTTTTGTAATTTGAATTCGAGGAGTTTTGCCTCGAAGAACTTGACTATTACTTATTTAACAAATGAGAGCAGACGTAAGTCTGTGTTCTTTCCAGTCTATCTTAAACAACCATTGGCTTACGAAAAAGCCTGGTTTCAACCTATGTTTCGTAACATGAAAATTGTTGAATTAGTTTTAACAATTTTCTAGAAACGGCCCAGTGCTTGACGATTTGTGAATGGGAGTGTACCTTTAGAACCGGTGTACAATCTTTCCATTTCCACCTTTCTTCTGGTTTGTAAAGCGTTCATCCGTTGACGGTTACGCGAGTCGATCGTTAATCGGCCACTTCGTTAAGCCGTGACAGCGATAATACGCGAGTGACGTTTACGAATCGAACGACGATTATATTTAACGGACGGCCGTCAGAGAACCGGTAGGCCGCGAATTGAATCGAGCGTTACAATGTCCGGTGATGGATCGAATTTCGGCCTCGACGGAGTTCCGCGAGACCGAGTAAACAAATAAAAAAAAAAAGGAACAATGGGTGCGATTCGGTGTTGGAACTTTTCGTGCGTGAGAAACCATCGTCGGAGACGGTTGGCCAACGTAACCTCCGATGTCCCGCGATGTTTGATATCATGGCAGGTAAATTCATTCTCGTATCACTGTTAACCCTTAGCACTCGAATGGCGACTCTGAGGCGCCGCTACAAATTGTTACACCATTATTCAGAATATTGTTTACATGATTAAATTTGTTTATATGTAATAAATTACTAAACATTTAAATATTGTGTGAGGTACTATATCAGTTTCGTAGGCATGTAATGAAAAAAGTTGTGTACAATGGAAATATTCTAGGTTAGAAGAAATGTTTGATTTTTTAGTTGAAATAGCTCCGAGTGCAACGGGTTAACCCCTCACTTTAAATTCTATTACTCCCCTACTATTAAATTCCAATGTTGGGCTTATGATAAAAATGTGTACACCAAATACAAAATAGAAGAAAACATTTAAAGCAAGCGAAAATGCTATAGTATTATTTTTATTTGATTACAATTGTTAACCCCTTATACTACGATTTATTTTACGGTTATTGTGGTGAGAACTTCTTTGCCCTTCATAATTTCTTGAAAGAAGAAAAAAGTTTATATGTTTGCCTTTGTATTCTCCAATGTCTATGTATAGACAACGACAAAATAGTCTGACTCCAAAGGTGGGTAAAATACTATTTCAAATAGTAAGTAGCACATAGTCTATTACATTTTAAATCATACTTGCACTTTCAAAAATAAAATAGTTTATTATTTAGAAAGTACCACTCATCTCCGATTTTGATGAAATTTAAATATGTTATGCAGCTACACATTTTGAACAAGTTTTTCCTTTTCCAATATAGGGGGGTCGCTTTTAGTTTTCGGGATATTCGCAAAAAACTATTGCTAATACTGTATTGAATTTTCTCTCTTGGATTTTCCTGACGGCCGGCCCTCTCCGCCCCCTCCACGACCTAACCACAACTCATTCTATTCATATGATTTTTCCATTACTAGATGAAATTCTGGATGACAGCTACTGTGCAAAGATTATGTGAATAGAATGAGTTGTCGTTAGGTCGTGCATACGAAAATTCAAGAGTAGTCTTCCAAAATTGAAAGCTCACCCTATATAGAGTGAAACCCTGTTTTTTTCTCTCATTCCCACAATGTGTTTACAAAAAAAAGTAAACAGACGCCGCACCGGAACAGCCCTACGTTGCCACGGACCGTGCAACAATACGGAAAATTCAATACAGTATTAGGAATAACTTTTTGCGAATATCTCGAAAACCAAAAGCGGTCCCCCTATATTGGAAAAGGAAAAAGTTGTTCAAAATTTCGAAATCTATAACGTATTTAAATTTCATCAAAATCGGAGATGAGTGGTACTTTCTAAATAATTGCCATAAAATATTTCATTAATTACAGAAAGTTTTTAAAATAGTATTCAAAGTACAGTATTCTATTTGAAGGGTTCTCAAAATAGTCTGAATTTTATTTAAGGGGGTGATTCTACATGAGAATATAAATCGAAAATATGAAACAAATTTTTTTCAATTGGCGCCTCGTTTTTGAGAAAATTGGTTTAGAAAATCTTATGGTTTCTTGCATTTTAATATGTATCACCCGTTTCCTGAATCTATTTTGATCGTCATGAAATATTTTAAATACTATTTAAGGCAAAATTCAAATATTTTATGGTTTAGATTAACAAAATAAAAATATTTTATTGTACATATGTTGTAGATTATCCAAATAAGAATATTTTATTTTGAGAAATTTTACTGTTTATTTAAAATGTTTAAAATAATATTGAAAATATTTTGTGTTCGAAATTTTAACCAGCTCTGTCTGACTCGATCTATTAGTAGAAGGGAGAACAAGTTAAGGAAAAAAATCGCACAAATAAATCAAAGAGACAAATAAAATGATTTATATTGCTTTAAAATCAATCTAAAATGGCTAGGTTACTATAAAATACGTTAGTTTACGATGTAAAGGTAAAAATAAATCACTTTCCCGTCTGAAACCCATGTCACCTCTGAGATGTAATTTTAAGGCGTGGGGTTAAGGCGAATGTAGACTTTTCACTTTCGATGCACATCCCGAACGATTCATCCACAGTGAAAGGTGTAAAGATTGCTTTCATCTGCGTTCCATCCGAAGTGTACATCTAAAGTGAATAGTGAACGAATTGGGATCAGTAACTATTTACTTTTCATGATTTGATTGGATGATTCACGCCCACAGTGAAATCCAAACATAACGTATCTAACTTGAAGAAAATGTCTCATTTTTTGTTGCGTTTTGAACACTGTGATTGGTGCTAGGTAGTACGCAAACGATGTTTACGCTGCCGAAGTTGTTAAGAAGTATTATATATTATACACTAAATAATACGTAGAATTGAACTAAAAAATTTTTCCCTAAATTTCTTTATTCGATTGCTTATAATCAAAATTGTAGGAGATATGAACGAATTCAATCTTATCATTATTATAAATTATAAAGCAATGCATATTAGTTGCATTTAGGTCTCATTGTTAGTAGTTCCAGTGTTTATTTGCTGATATTTTGAGAATCAGTGAATTGAACTCGATCATTGAAAAGATATAAATACTTAATATAAATACTAGTTTTCGTTTGCCGCATTCACTGTGAATGTTGATACATTCGCGATGTACGTACGGTGACTCACGAAAGTATTCGAACGCACTTTAAATTCCAATAACTTTTTAAAAATTGGACAAAATAATTTGAAGTTTTCTTTAGCAACTACAAACATTGATTTACTGAGTGGGATGCAAAAATTTCTTTTAAAAAATTACAGTTGGTAGGAAGTACATGAAAAAATAAAAATGGCACTTTTTAAAACTATTTTATTTCAGTTCGCAATGAAAATTTAAAATATAGGTTTTATAGATCTATGTTAGTGTCAGGAGATTTGGGATAATAAAAACAATGCTTTATTATCACACTTTAATTATAATATATTAAACTATCTATATGTATCAAATGCGTGCGTTTCACATGACTGCGTGGATAACTATATATTTATACATGCCGATAATCTAGAGCCGGTGTATAGCACTTATCGATTTACACTTTCTTACAGTTACTTATGCGCATGCCGAAAATTTCATCGAAATCTGTGGATTTTAAGCAAAATCTAACCTAAAGTCGTGAAAAACTGCGATTTTTATCAGTTTGAACCGCTTGTAGCTCGTGTATACATTAATCAATTTCGATGAAATTTTTAGCATGCGTATTACTAAAATAGGTCTACAAGACGCATATTTTAAACTTTCATTACGGGCTGGAATAAAAAAGTTTTAAAAAGTGCTATTGTTCTTTTTTTATGTAATGCCTACCTATTGCAATTTTTTCAATACCTTTTTCGCACGTCATTTAGTAAATCAATGCTTCTAATTGCGAATGGTGCAATTTTAAACATATTATTCTAATTTAAAGGGCGTTCTAATACTTTCGTGAGCCACTGTACATCCGAAGCGAAAAAGTATAAATTTTCCTCTAATAATCATACAGATTAGCAGACGATGGATCTTTATGCAAAATAAAAATTTTTAATAGTTTGAAAATAAAATAACAGTATTTTTAAATTCTTCCAATGTTTTCACCGTTTTAAATTACATCCACTCATTTTTGTCATACATACATGAAATCCGATGTTTAGTAATTTGTTTAGTAATTAGTCCTGACGTGGAAAGTGTGATTGCATGTATATTAAAGAATGAATGCTTTAAATCTGATACGGTAAGGACAGTTAATACAAGAATTCAAATTAACACACTCTATGCAGGTTATTTTTAACGATATCAATGAAAAAATTTTAAAAAGTCACTATAATTACTACTATAGTTTCTCACTATAATTCCGTCACTGATCTCCATCAAAAGCCATTATATTATAAAATACTCTCACAAGATTATATCAGTATAGCGCTTTACAAGTAATGGTAATTTTAAACGTAATTTATTTCCTATAGATCTTACTACCCAAATTAACTGGGACATAAGAGAACATTCATTTTTAGTCATGAATATTCAGAGCTTCGTGAATTGTTATCCAATCACATAAAAGTAACTTTCATACAATTCTTAAAATTTCACAGTCAAATAATATACGTACGTGTTACGCAATTGCTTTCATTGTATAATTTTAAAGCCCACAAAGAATTATATAACAATCATTTAATTAGTCACGTCCGCGCGGTGAATTGTTAATTCCAAATTTGTAAAAGCAACGTGAACACGGCGTGTACATTTAATAAAAAGTTGCCGGATGTTTCTTCTTGCGTAAGATCAAAGAGTTGGGCGCGCGCGGAAGAGTTGGTTTCCGTTATTTGAAGGACGTCCGAAAGTTTTTGCGAAAACCACAGTGGGGCGCCCGGTTTTCTCGAGGGTGTAAGTTAATAAGTCATTCGAACAGCCGCCGGTAACAGGGTACATATACTTACGGTCGCGGGAAGTAATTCTCTACGAACTCTTGACGGGGTTGTGGAGAGAAGAAGATGCGAAGAAAAACTGTGCCATCGGAATCAATATTAAGGCGGTTGAAATGGTCCCGGCGTTGCATTGATATTTACACTCACAGGGCCCACTCTAGGGGCCTGCAACTCGGACATTTGTCCGGGGCGCCATTTTGGCTTTATTTAACACTAGATTTACCAGACCAGTCAAAATGACTGGTTTTGCAATTTCAATTCAAAATTCCTACTGCATGTAACATTTTCTTTCCGAAATGATATCTTGACTTTTGTAGCCATAACTAAAGAATCAGTTTTATGATCTTTATATTATTTTATATGTATTCGTAACAAATATATTTTTTGTTATTGACACTTACACCAGTACCAGTCAAAATGACTGGTGCATGTTTCTATGTGATGTAATGACATTGGGGCAGCTACAACAATTGATAAATACTGCAACCTTTTTTCGGGACGGAATATATGATTCCGCGAAAATCATGATTCTGATGCAGTATGCTAGCGGCCCTTGGAATTGTATACTTACTCAGGGTTTTGGGCCGCACATAAGGTTCTCCTTGGGTCCCGGACACTTGGCTATCTGTAAGTGCAAACTCGATACTCGTGGTTTCCGAGTGTCTTGGCCGTGCTCGGTCGACTCTCTTTTGGGCGAGTTGATTGAGTTGTGACCCGTAAATTTCTAGCACTGGCCCTATCAATATTATTCAACTTTTTTTGTCATTTTTTAAAAGTAAATAAAGACTGGAAACACCACTGGAAATAGATATACTTAAATAGCCGGTAAATCTAGTGTTAAAAAATATATATATTCTTAAGGGGCAATTTGTCTTTTTGTGCGTAGCGACGTAACTGCTAGAGAGGGCGCTGACACTCATTTCAATATTAGATATCCAAATATGTTTCTGTCGATTTTTTTGAGCGAATCAAATTCACTTTTTATCATAACATTTGTGTGAATGAGATTGTTTTCATAATCTCAATAATCGCACAATATAGAGCGTGGAATTGTTTTATTTAATCGTTATGTCAATAACCAGGTATTTTTAATCTCTTTTTAAAACCTTAATGTTTTCGTTTACCGGTAGCAAGATTATTGTACATTTTTCACAGATTTATTTACATTTGAGGCATATAGAGATGCGTTGAAACTGTAAATTACAACATCATTGAAATTTTAGTTATTGACAATTAGGGGTTACCAAGGGTACTAGCTGTAGTATTGAAATACTGTGAAATCAATAATTCGGCCGATAATGGTAGTTTTAATGTTAAAATGCTGTTGATTGTTATGAATAGACGACGGTGGATTTTATGCATTTCTGATAAAACACGAGTGGAAATGTAAAATAGAAAAGACATTAAAAAAATCTAGAAATGTTATTGTATTATTTACTTCTGCTTGCAATTGTTAAGTGAAGAAATACAAGTTTGCGTTGTTTGTATGTCTTGCAATTAATGCAGACAATTTTAGTAATGAATATTGATTTTTGAATCTCTGTTTCTTTTAACCTATCTGTTATGTTTACCTAATTACTAGATTCATATTGTTTTTACAAAACTGTGTCCAAAATGAAAACGTGTTTGAAAGATTTATCAATTTGCCACGGCGTTTCGATGTACATACAGCGTGTATCGAAACATGAGGCATACCTTCAGGGATGGATTCGATACGTTAAAATAATATTTTGTTGTAAATAGAGAAAGTTGGCATTAAATAATGGCTCTATCGATTCTGGACCGTGTGCAAATTTATTTTGGGCCACCGTGTCGATGGCCACAACACGTCGAGCTCGTTCTCGCGTTGAAGGGTGGCGAAGACATGCAGCGAGGGTGGGTAGCTCGAACGATTCCCGTCGGGTGGGGATGTCAGAGGGTGGCTTTGGAAAAAGACGAAGCTCATAAAGCGACGATGGAGTTAAAAAAGCTGACGGGGTTGCTTTCGACGCCTTGAGATCGCCTAGAATAGAGAGCAGCACCAAGTACTGCGGCGAACGAAAGTAAATGGCTCTAAGTGGTTCCGCAATCTCGATGGTCTTTGATCATCGGGAGGGAAGTGGAACAATCTGCAATGTTTCGGTCGTAATGTCTTGTTGTTGATAAATGCACTTTCCATTTTGCGTTTTATCTTCCATTCTGCTCCATTCTGATCGACAAATATTAGGTCGTCCCATAAGTTCGTGCCGTTTACTATTCTACTATTTATATTTATATTTGCAACATAGCTTTAAAGTTTACGAAAAAATGTAATCATCCTCTCGTTCCATAACATCTTCCCACCTTTTTTGTAAAGACATTATACCGTCACTATAAAATTTCTGTGATTTTTCATTAAAAAAGAAAAATAAACCGCGAAGGGTATAAACCTATCCGCGGTACGAACTTATGGGACGACCTTAATAGTAATCCATTATTCTTTGCAAAATGTGACGTTATCCGGAAAAATGTATTGCAAAATGTAATAGTTAACTGTGAGTTTCAGACAAGATAAAAATTGTATACATGAATTGAAATAAACAGGAATAGAATAGAAATGTCTTTCTTGTATTTTTAACAATTTTATGTGGTTGCAAATGGTACTACGATATTTTTGACTATTTTCAATTTTCCAATGGTTTATTTTTCACCATTTTTCATTTTGGTCATAAGTGCATAATAGCGCAGTTTTGTAATAATATAGTTCAATTTCTAGACGTTTGATTTCGCTCATAGTTTTGACAATTAGAATTATTTTGTCAATAATACTCTTCCAAGTGGCAAAGAAAATTTGTTTCTTGTATGCTTATACAGTATCTCATCGATAATCGTCGCCACCACGGGTCCGGCCGGCGACGATTAAAGTTCAGATAATAGTATTCTTTAACTTGTGCTGAACGTAGAAACGAACAGCGAAGCTCGAGAGGCCTTGGTCGCCGAGAAGTGTAACATAATATGGGTCCAGTATGTTGGTGTGAAAACAACAATTAACCCAGTGACAAAACTTCTTTAATTTTTATTATTTTTTAATGGAACTTTCACCAACATATTCGTGGCATTGGTCTAATGAAAATTATACCAAATAAGATGTAATTCCGATGGTATTTACTTGAGTAATGTACGATGAAAGTTTCGGAAAATTATTGTAAATATGATCCGAACTATATCGTGTTTGGTATTATTTTAATCAGAAAAATGCGACAAATATATTGGAGAAAGTCTCGTAAAAAAATAAGTAAGAATAAAAAAGTTTTTTCATTGGCATTACACTGTGAAGACACGTGGGCCTTTGAACTACGCCGGCAACCGTGACTCTCCGCGTCTCTTTCTTTCCAATACGCTATCCGTCGTTGTGCCTGAAAGTTTCATCGTCCATTACAAAAGTAAATATCATCGCATTATTTTTTTCTTATTTGGTATCATTTTCATTAGAAAAATGCCACGAATATTTTGGTGGAAGCTCCATCAAAAAATAATAAAAAATAAATAAGTTTTGTCATTGGATTAGTAGTGGTCTTACACCGATATACTCGACCCGTATTATATTACACTTCTCGGCGACCGAGATTTGTCGAGCTTCACGGCACCTCACGGGGTATACCCCGCGGAAGGAGGGATTGTTTTGCGATGATTATTGTTCAGAATTTCACAATTAACGCTGAAATACTGTACCTAGAAATAGAAAATATTGTGCGTGTATTGAAGGGGCAATAAAGTATTAAATCTGCCAAAATAAGAACAGTTAATAGAAAAAGTAAAATTGAAACACAGAAGTTGCCTATATTTCTACAAAATTTGAAAGAATCATACATTTATTACGCGTTGCAGTGAGTGATCCAGTATGGTTTCAATGAAGTTTAAATTTAGTTGAAAATTAAAGTATATGCAGTAATCCACGCACCTCTATACATATACACTTTTGTCATTTATTGTATATTAATCCTAGCAGGTGTGATTTTAAGTCTATAAAATAAAAGAGCTTGCAATGCAAAAGAAGATTTTAAGAAAATTGTATGTAACGTAATAGAAGTTATTTCGACTACATGAATTCATTTTAAATAGAACCACCGCCGTCGTTGTATAGAAAATTGTGTTCCAAAGCTGCAATTTATTTCCGACTAACCTAATATTTGCGCAAGTTGTTTAAACTTATCAGTATACACTACTATACACCTTTCGTCTGACACACGCGCATTCGTGTCGCTGGAATGGGTTGTGAAGTCAAAGGTGAGAATCCATACACGTAAAGTTCAAGTGAGATTGTACAATTTACAAAGCGTGTGCGAGAAAGTGAGACAGAATCAAAGGCTTCAACGGTGAACTATGGTAGATTGTTTGCCCTATATTTGAGGCACGATGGGGAAAGAAGAAAATGGGGGTGTTCAATATTATCATCGCGACGAACCCCATTCCATTCTGGATGCACAAACACTCTTCCACATTAGAGATTTCGAGCATGTTTTTTACAATCATCTGCGAAATACATCCTTTTACGTAAATTACTGAAAATCTATTTTAAAGAAAGTATTAACCTTCGTCGAATTAAGGTAACAAATGTTTCAAACTGAATTAAATATCAACGTCATTTACTCAAAAGAGAGTATTAACCTTCTATAACATCGAATTGGGACTGTGCAAATTTCAAACTGAATTGTATATCAATATCTTCGTTAAAATCATTTCGAAATTTCTTAACAATACGTTATACTACTAGGGAACTCCTATTTACATTTTACTGCAACCTGTTGTACATAAATATAAAAAATATTCAATTATTATATAATTCAATATTAATTAAAGATATTATTAAAAAAATGTGTATAACAGGTCTGTGATAAGTTGTGTATGAATATTTTTACTGTTTGTACACACATCAACATTGCTACACGAGAAAATAATGGAATATTTTGTAGAAATATCGAGTTAAATAAATTCGAATACTAGATCCATTATGATTACTTCTTTAAATTGAAATGAGATACTATTTTTCCGTTATCGTAATTTAATTTTTAGAATATAAATCTATTGTAGATTTATAATCAACATGGAAATTTTCATTGTTATAACAAAATATTACAAAATAAAGCAAGCAAAATGTAAGGCAATGAGTAGTTACAATTGACTCTAGTGTAGCTCCGACGACATGAATCAATTTTACTTGATTATGGTATTTTATGGAAATATGTCCAGTTCAGAAACAACTCTGAAAAGTTAAAAAAACATTATTGAAATGGTAGAACAAAGTTCAAATAAGAAATTGAATCAGAATTTTCTTTAAATAATCGTACCCATTTACAGAAGTTTATGATTATTAATTTACAATTCTGAACATTCTTGAATTAAGCAGCATTGAATACAAACACTGTTCAGAGAATTGCTGAAAATTTAAAACTTCGTAGATGCTTCATAAAAACATCCATTCATTTCACCGTCTTCATAAACAATAGCTTGTTGTGCAATCGACTTGTTACTTATTCATGTCGACAAATAGACGGCAGATGTTTATTTATAAAGGTCACATTATGGCTATTCGTGCCCACATTTTTAAATGTTGTCATGCGCATATATGTAGAAAGCATAAATGCGAATTATTAATTACAATTTGTACTGTGCTTGTTACTTGTCTATAATCTTTCTATTTAGAAGTTACTTGTAATTTTCGAAATTACCTTTTCTCTGCTTTTCGAAAGATGGAACCTGAGATACATCGATAGTCACAATAGCTGTCCACTCTACTGCCAGCATCCAAGTGTCATCACTCTTGAGTGATTTTAGCGAAGAGGACATCTGTTATGACTAGACTGTAGATTTTATGCATTTATGACAAAAATAAGAAGGTACCATTTAAAACAAAGAGGAATTAAAATAATCGAAGAATATCAAAATACTATTTTCAACTTGTTGAAATGACTAAAGAATGAATGGAATGTTTATTTGGCTCTTGTCTCTTAGAATTATTGCAGAAAATTTTTATTTTGCATAAAAATCCGCTGTCTAATTATGACAGATCACGCCAAGTCTCTTCTTTCCAAAAACAGTCAAAAGAAAAATGTGGGGTGTTTTAAAAAATGTTTTAATATTTAAATTATTATAGTATTTAAAATTTGTAGTCGTCATAGCAATTTTTAAAAATTTCAATTTCTTTTTAAATTTCAGTCACATTTGGAAGCAGGTATCACCTATAAAAATATCTCGTGATAAAGAACTAGATAATAGGGTAAAAAGTAATTATATAAAATTCATTTGTGTTCATTCCAACATGGTTGTCCATACTTTTTCGTTTTTACGTCTTGTAAAAAGTATTTATGATACAAATATTTCAACTGGGTATCTTTATACGTTATTATTATTATTATTATTATTATTATTACGTGAATTGAAAAAGTAATATGGCCCTTTTATTAAGAGGAAACAAAAACTCATTAGCGTATATTCCATTCTTCCTATAGTGAGTATTACACTATGAAAGATCGATTGAATACATAAAATCCACGGTCTAGCCTAATTTGAAAATGTTTTAACGCATCTCTCCCACTTATTTTTGTTTATCTTAATCACTCTTTTTCCTGTAGTTCTACCAATTACACGACACTACGGCAAAATTTAGTTCCTCAATGCTTTAATTGCCACATTAGTCTAAACTTAAATATCAGTTTCAATGAATGAAAATAGTAGTGAATATAAAAAATTATTATTTTTCAATTTCTGCTGTACATTTAAAAGATTGCTTAACTTGTATGAAGTTTTGAGAGATTCGAAAGTGTTTAAATATAAAAATATTATTCACTGATAAATCTTAAACTTTCAATTTCTGCTTTATATAAAAAATTCTTTAGAATTTTTAAGGGTTTAAAAATATGAAAAAGTGAAACTAGCAGCGATTGTAATAAATCTTTAATTTTCACTTTATTTAAAAAATTGCTTAGCTTTTATGGAACCTTTTGAAGTGTATAAAAATGTATAAGAGTTAAAATAGTAATGCCTGTAACATATTGAAGTTTTCGATTTATTTTTAAAATATTGCTTAATTTTTGTTGGATTTTGAGGGATTCGAAAATCTATAAAAATTAAGATAGTAACGAATGTGAGAAATAGACTGCGGATTTTATGCATTCCTAACAAAAACTGAGTAGGTGCGACTTAAAACAGCAGAAAGGAAACAGCAAAAATAATTTAAGAATGTCAATCTATTATTATCAGCTTTTTAAAATTATTAATGTAAGAATGAAATGCCCATTTTGATTCCAGTCTCTTGCAATGAACGCAGATAATTTTGATTGCATAAAGAACCGCAGTCTAGTGATAATTTACATTTTCAATTTTGATTCTAGTTAAAAATATTGCTCAGTTTTCATAAAATTTTGAGGGATTTAGCAATCGATAGATTCGGACCGAGTCAAAATGGTTCGCATACTATTTAGCATTTTTCCGAAATTCGAGTGAAAATGGGAACAGCAAAATGTTGCTGAAAAATATACAGTGAACATTGGCGCAGGCACATGTGCCATTATTCACCGGTGCAGCCCCGTAGAATCTCTTTTATATTCGATTCACCCTCGCATTTACAGTGATCGGTAAAATTGAACTGACTGGTTCGATTTGGGTTTAAACAGCGGGTTAAACGAGGGCGAAACGTTATTTTCCATGCTCGACTGTATCAACAGCGGGGGTCCGCGTGATTGGCACGTATGCCAGGATCCATTAAGAGAATGAACCCCTGATTACCGAATCTTGTAGAGCGTGCATAATCGTGTCTTCGTTACCTAGTACCGATCGACGAACCCTCAATTAGTTCTTGTCAGGCGTCATCACCGCGGAAAGAGACTGACGTTTAAATTTAGAGTCGACGATCGATCCGTTTTTGGTTAACGCACGGAACGTCCTGCTTACCATTTCTTTAGCTTGCCTTGGGCTGCCATTGTCATCTACCTCGAACCGCTCACTCAGTGTCGGTAAGGTTGCTGTCGGTATTTTTACCACTGGACGCACACTATTGGTAATCCTAGTTCCTATACGTATCATCATAAATATTTTTTAAATCAATAAATATTACTAAATTGTTCCGGTATATTCACAACACAGAGAATTATAGTAGATTTTTCTAATTCGATAAATATGTATACTTCCTGGCAGCTTCACAAGGAACTACATTTGAATTTTTATTATTAAAGTATTTCATTGATAATCGTCGTCACCACGGGTCCGGACGGCGACGATTAATGTTCTGATAATAGTATTCTTTGACTTGTGCCGAACGTAGAAAAGGACAGCGAAGGTCGAGAGGCCTCAGTCGCCGAGTAGTGCAACATAATACGGGTCGAGTATATCGGTGTGAAAACAACAATTAACCCAGTGACAAAACTTCTTTATTTTTTATTATTTTTTAACGGAACTTTACCCGACATATTCGCGGCATTGTTCTAATGAAAATGATACCAAATAAGATATAACTCCGATGGTATTTACTCGAGCAATGGACGATGGAAGTTTCGGAAAATTATTGTAAATATGGACCGAATTATATCGTGTTTGGTATTATTGTAATCAGAAAAATGCGTCAAACATATTGGAGAAAGTCTCATAAAAAAATAAGTAATAATAAAAAGTTTTTTTTATTATCATTACACTGTGAAGACACGTGGGCCTTTGAACTACGCCGGCAACCGCGCCTCTTTCTTTCCAATACGCTATCCTTCCTTGTGCCTGAAACTTTCATCGTCCATTATACAAGTAAATATCATCACAATTATATCTTATTTGATATCATTTTCATTAGAACAATGCCACGAATATGTTGGTGAAAGTTCCGTTAAAAAATAATAAAAAATAAAGAAGTTTTGTCATTGGATTAGTAGTGGTCTCACACCGATATACTCGACCCGTATTATGTTACACTTCTCGGCGACCGAGGCCTGTCGAGCTTCACGGCCCCTCACGGGGTATACCCCGCGGAAGGAGGGATTGTTTTGCGACGATTAATGTTCAGAATTTCACGAAAATTAACGATGAAATACTGTAGAATCATTTTTATACTTGATTGTGTAAAAGTGTGCGTGCATTGCAACTTTTGTACCTGCGTATCATTATTTGTTAATTGAAGCATTAATGTAATTTGAACAACCGTAGCTTAACTTGTTGTAATAATTGCAGCAGTGTTATGTATTTTTATTAAGCCATTCTTATATTTTTGTAAGGAATTTTGCTTAATTTGTTGAAAAAGGCTCATTTTATCTAATTCAGTGTTCTTGACCTTATTCAATGAAATAGTATTAAACAATAATTAATCTTGGTAGGATTATAACAATGTTTTATTTTGAATATACGGGAAATAATTGATCTAATGATGTTGTTATTTTCCGATTTTGGTGTTTGTTGATGTATGTCTCACGATGCTATAATCTCAATAGTGTTTTGTCATATATGAAACATTTCAGAATTTTTTGAGCATAGTTGTTATATATTTTGTTTATATTACTTTTTTGAAGAATTATTAATAATAGTTAACTCCAGAGATCGAAACAGATATTGTTTGTTTCTAAAACAATTCTATTCGAACTTATACGCTTGAGTTAGCAAAATATCTGTACTTATGGAATTTTTATACTTTGTTTATATTACTTTTTTGGAGAATTAGTAATAATAATTAAATCCGGAGATCGAAACAGATATTGTTTGTTTCTGAAACAATTCTGATCGAACTTTTACGCTTGAGTTAGCAAAATATCTGTACTTATGGAATTTTTATACTTTGGTTATATTACTTTTTTGAAGAATTATTAATAATTAAATCCGGAGATCGAAACAGATATTGTTTGTTTCTGAAACAATTCTGTTCGAACTTCTACGCTTGAGTTAGCAAAATATCTGTACCTATTTAATTTTTATGGTAAGAAATGTTACCATCAGGAACTTCTTTGAAAACTGTTCTCGTGGAACAGATACTTTAGAATCTCTGTAATAAAAGTTCCATAAAAAATAATTGATTCAGAACGTCTTTTAAAGAAGTTTCTATAACAGGAACACAAATAATCTTTGAGCTCTGAATTAATTACGTAAACATTATAATTAATAACGTATACAGAATATCATTATACTTGTAGCAATTGTTTAATGTTGTTGTAGTACTATCCATTAAATAATATTCAGTATTTGTTGCAATGATTGAAAACTCTTTTATTATTTTGTACAGAATATGTGTTCCTGTTGTTGAAAAATATTTATTTTGATATTTTATAGGTTCTGCCCATACTAAAACTTTTAAAAACCTGTCTTTATCTGTTCTCATCAATATTTCTAAATATTAGAACATTTTTTAAAAAAGTTCCATGGTTCATGTCTTAAATAGAACCTCATAAAATGGTTTAGGACTTTTTCAAACCCTGGTTAAATCACGCGTATTTGTGTATTCATAACGTGTTTGATTGACCAAAATAAGGTAAATGTTTCAGTAAAATTTTTTAACATTGTCTCTGTTATATTGAAGCTCGGTACATATGAAGAGAACAGGTTTCAGTTTCATGTCGACTGTGGGACATTCTCCATTCGGTTATTCTCCTTTTACGCGTGAAAAATGCGACAGCAACGAGAGCTCGGTAAACATAAAAATGCAACGATTGCGTCAGCAGCGTTATTGAAACAATCGGTGGTTCGTAAAGTGTACGTTAACAGAATCGAAAGTGTTACACAGATCTACCACTCTACTAATTTTAACGCGATGACTGCCAAGGTAGACACTGGTAACTTGCACTGTCATAGCTATAAAAACTGATAACAATGACATAAATTCCAACGCAAAAAAATGTTTGAGTGACGCGAATGTGAAATAAAAACTGTACCTTTTGAAATTGTTATTAGTTGCATATACATGTTCTAGCACATTCTTTTGTTTTTTCAACGTGTTCAAAGCACCTAACCTATATTGTTTTCTTGTTGTTTGGACTTCCACTTTTAATTAGTAAGAAAATTGTATCGATTAGATATTTAGTTTCATTTTTATCCCAATTTAAAAATGGAAGATCTAAACGCGCATTTCAGACATATTTTATTATTGTTTCCGAAAAAGCAGGAACGCATAGCAAGCATACAAGAAGTTATGTGCCGTATATGAGGATGACGCCTTGAAAGAAAGGTAGTGTCAAAATTGGTTTGCCAAATTTTTTTTTTTAGTTTAAGAACGTGGAATTATAACACCTCCTGAAAGATGGCAAAAGGTCATCGACAAAAACGAACAATACCTAATTTGATAAAGTTATATTTTCAAGTAAAAATTTTGAATTTTCTTTTTATTTAAAATCCGCAATCACTTGGTTGCCAACCCAATAATATCTAGTGGGAAAAAACTGTTCATATTTACCTCTGAAAGAAAATATAATTACCTAACTCTCATATGTATCATTTTTCCGAAATTGATAAAATATTTTGCATTGTCTAATTTATTTATCGAGAACCAAGAGAACAAGAATTTAAAAATCTGTAAAACTTTTCCATATGTTATTTGAAAATATATGAAGACGGTAACTACTTTTGTTATACATATTTCATTACAAGTATTATATGTTTGCTGTATTAGAAACAATAATTACGACGATAATTGTTTTAACATTTTACGTTTAAGAGTTAAAATATCGAAAAATTGTCTGTGTACAATTTAAAATCAACAGATAGTACCATATGTATAGGTTCCAAAATTACAGTGGAAGAGTTATCAATATTTCGAGAGAATATTAATTACAAGATAATAAATCTCTTCCATTTTTGTCTGTTAATAAATAATGAAAAGATAAGAAATCTCTTCCATCTTTGTCTAGTAATAAATAATGAATTATCCGCTGGAAAGTGAAAATGATAAAAAAGAACAGTCTAAAAGTAGAATGACAAATTATTAAGATACTGTTAATATTTGTCACGAGACGCCAGCGATAACAACAGCTGTCGAAAAATATATTCATCGCTTAAAAACTAGAATATCTTAAATCCGTATTTAATATTGTTTTTTTTTTCAAATAAACGAAAATATTTGCACAATCTTGAATAAAACACGGACAACAAAATTATTCATAAATTCACATAAAGAATTTCGCCAAGACAAATAAAAAAGGCACATTTTAATACTTTTTTATTTGAACCTGCAATGAAAATCTATAGTTATATAGAAGCTAGCAAATTTCAAAGTAACAAAAATGGCAGTTTTTCATCACTTTAGATATTTTCTGATTAAAATCCACAGATTTTTACAACTTTCGATGTGCGTCGTTCTTTCTCTCCATCAACCAATGAAATTTTCCGTTTATGCATGACTAACATAGATCTACAAAACGAATATTCTAAATTTTCATTAAGGATTGAAATAAAAAAGTTTTAAGAAGTGCCATTTTCATAGTTACATATAACTTTTTCGAAACCTTTTTGCATGTTATTTAGTAGATTAATGCATCTAATTGTAGAGAAAAGCCAAGAAGTTTGATGCAATTTTAAACAAATCATTCTGACTTAAAGGTCTTTCGAATATTTTCGCGAGCCATTATATGGGCCGTTTATTTTGAAAGTGACCTAAGTCCATTTGTCGATTATTTTCTGTTGACCGTAGTAACGTGTACAACTTGAAGTTATCTGTCATAAACGACATTTGCTGTTATGTTTATACAAAGTGTACAGGATAATTTGGGACACATAAGTTTTTGCAGTTAGTTCAGTAATTAAAACCATTACTTTGAAAGTGACCTAAGTTCAATGAATTATTGATAATGTCCGAAAGTGTGCATTTTCAAATGTCCGAAGGCAGTGATGAAGGTAATTTTAATCAATTAGTATTTAACAAGTAAACCTCAGTTTTTTGACAGTTGCTTTAGTTGAATAATCAGTACGTTTCATTAATGCAGTGAAAAAAAATTCACGCAATACACACTTACAGTTGAATATAAAACTTAAAATATTAAATTATAGAAATTATTACACTCGTGGGGAAGAATAAAACAACGAGACCATTTAATTCAGACAGTGAACACGAATTCGTAACTAATGATTTCAACAAAAACAGTTCGAAAATATTGTATTGACACCGTTTTATAAAAATACGAATTACAACACCGAAATACAAGGACATGATGGACTTACTATGATATACATATACCACCGCCGGTGCACCATGACATCCCTCCCGCATACACAAAATGTAGATAAGCAGTAAATTGTTATGTAATTTATGTAGTTAGAAAATTTCCCGAATTGCATAAATTGTGTTTTTGAAGTGTTGTAAAGAAATATAAAATAAATTGAGTATTGTTTTTTCAATTTGAAACATTTTAAATTATATCGAATGGACTTGGGCTCTTTCAAATTTTATAACGAATCTGGTTGTTAGCTTTGAAAGTGCCTTAACTCCATTCTTGGTAAGAAAACACATATTATTCACTTAATAGGAATTGTAAATTTAACTCTTTTAGATACACACAAGTAGTATGACACATTGGTATCCTATACATATATTTTTAATTTTATTGAAACGCAAACTCTTAAATATTTCAATTTAAGTATAACTGGACTTAGGTCACTTTCAAAATAGACGGCTCATATTTTTGTATGTGCACAAATGCGACACACAATTTAACGGGCAATTAATACCGAGTCGGCTCGGAATAGTCTGGTAACTCGGGTCGGTAGACAAGCGAAAAATTTTAGTAACGCCCACCATGTCAAGAAGACTCTGTCCTCCTCCTCCTCCTCCTCCCCCCCTCTCTCTCTCACACACACACTTTTAGTCTGTTTTCTCTCTCGTAAGATCGTGAAACGCGTCCGCGCGTTAACGACACTCGTCGAGCATATAAATAATGATCCGGACGGTGTCGGAGTGCATATCGTGGCCGCGCGGATGCACTCGTCTCTCGGGTTGACCCAATTGCGGCTAATGAGGTCATTCCTCTAAATACATTCCATGGAAATTGGAAAGTGACGTACCGCGGTCGAGTGAAGTAACTTTGTTCAGCGGCGAATCAATTTCTGCAGTGGAATGGCATCGGATCGGATAATGAATAGCGCAGGGGGTTGTTTCGTCATTTATTTCATTTCGCTTCGTATATAACCACGTCTGCGGCACGTCCACTGTCTTCCGAACCGTCCGCGCTGCGCGAAGGTTCCGGATGTGTGCACATTATTTTTTTATACTGTCGAGAAAATCATTTTTGTCAGGTTTTATTATAAAAATTGGTGAATACACAATGTGTTAAGGATTAATAAACATTATCGAAACACGTATCGATATGATATCTGCTCACGATGACCAAAAATACAGAAACATTAGACATAATCCATGGCCTATACCGTAGCCAAGTTTATATTAATCCTTTGCACTTAAAACAATTAAAATTAATTTTATTTCCAAAATCAAGATATTTCTTTCAATCTAGAACATTTTTGTTCCATATATCTTCCTTCGATTGTACACCTGAAATTAAACCTGTTTTCTCATATGATAGTAGAATTTTTAGCAATTTATAGAATAGAGGTGAATTTAATAATATGAAAACTGTTTTGAATAATGGTGTGGCAATTTTTACGGGTGTCTCAGAGTCACAATTCGAGTGCAAAGGGTTAAACTAAATTCATATCCATATAGCTAAACACGCATTAATTAATGTGAATACTCAACAACTTTTAACGATACGCGTAACGCGTTGAAAAGTATATGTACACTCTTAACCCCTTGCCGTATTTTAACAATTTATCTACCGGGAGTTTATTAATAGGCTTTTCAATAATTGCGCCGTGCTAGAAGGAAGCTCAAAAATCGTCTTTTACATAATAATCTCAAACGAAATAATTAGGCTACGTGACTGAGGATGACATGTTGGTTCGCGACATCATAAAGAAAGATTTCTAAGAAATTCTACAAAAGTAATTATGCGGGGTACGCGCTAATCCTAATTCGAAAGATTCAGCTCCTTTAATTATGTTTGCACTCTTTGAAGCTGATAAGTGGTTTGCATCATCTGTGAATAATTTGGAAACTTAATTATATCGAACAGTATTTCTTATCTTTAACGCACAGATTCCTTACTGTATTAACGAAACAGAAACTTTACTCATTGATTTCAGTTTTGAATTGTAATGATCATTTCTTTCATGGTGCCGTAACATAATTTTTATGACACTCTAGACTGTAGGAAATTGAATATTAAAGTTTCGAAAGTAATAAAAATGCGAGGGAGCATAAGATAATTCGAAAATATTTAGTAACCTGTTGAAATACATGCTCGCCATTAACACGTTGGCTGCCATTTCACAGATTTCAACATGAATTTTTACGTTGATATATTAATTGTATACAAAATTTGATTAATATCCAGAAAATGCAAGAAGGTTGCATTATCGCAATCTCGCTAATGTATCTCTCCGATGTTATGGAATTTTCGAGGTTGCTGGATTGGTTGTCAAAGTGTTAAAATGAATAGAACCAGAGAACACGTAATACAGTATTTCATCGTTAATTGTCGTGAAATTCTGAACGATAACTGTCGAAAAACAATCCCTCCTTCCGCGGAGTATACCCCGTGAGGGGCCGTGAAGCTCGATAGGCCTCAGTCGCCGAGAAGCGTAACATAATACGGGTCGAGTATGTCGGTGTGAAAACAACACCTACCCCAGTGACAAAACTTGTTTATTTTTTATTATTTTTTTATGGAACTTTCACCAACATATTCGTTACATTTTTCTAATGCAAATGATACCAAATATGATATATCCAATAAGATGAAGGTTAATTGTCACCGGTCGGACCCGTGGTGGCGACGATTATCGATGAAATACTGTATGTAGATCTTTATGCAACGCACACCTTCTCTGCATTAATTGTAAAAAACAGAAGCCAAATAAAATTGTTATTCTTTCTTTATATCATTGATATTATTAAGTTCTTTTAATCCTTTTACTGTTTTCAATTCCATCTACTCATTATTTTTGAATACTTTTGTTAGCGATAATCATTACTCGTTTTTATCTTTGCTTACAAGTTTCATGCACATTGGACAACTTAATACGGCTGATGATAAAGCCAACAAAATTATTAGACAACAGCTTCTACATTATCGTCGTATCTATTAGTCAAAAGTTCCAAAATGTACTCACTGCAAAGTCTTGTGCGAACTTCCGTGAATATCGAAGCAGATTTTGTGCGCATGCAATGAAGCAACTTAAAGATCTACAAATTTCTATATACATCTTTAATGTTAGTTTAATCCAAAACTCTTGCCGTCTCCTATTATATTATTTGCTTGGTTTCTTCTTAATTTAAATATTTAAAGAGTTTTGAAAGACTGAGGTTACTTTGTCCTTTATGAGATATCTGAGAAAATGCTGTTCAATTTTTGAAAGATATTAAATTGTACCATAATATGTTTTAAGAATTATTCTTAGATACGGAATGAGAAATTAATGTTAATTCGACTGTAAATAAACGTAATCTTTAAAAAACTAGTAAACATTGGAATGAAAGTATTCATTCAGATAAACTGAACAATGGATCAGTTAAAAATAATAACTTTCAATAATCACTAACGATCAGCATAGAGAGAAGAGTTATACTACTATAACTCCCGCTTGAAAAGTAACTATAAACAATAGAAATTTTTTAATTAAATAACTTGCTAAATATTGTAAATCCTAAACATAGCGTACCTTGTACAGTATGCCAGCTTAAAAAATTTCAACTCGCACTTCAGCGGCCACACAATCCATTAATTGGTGAAATTAATTATGAATCACCAACCGAAGTAATTTCCAAGCAAGTTGATTGAACAACATCTAGAAGCAGGAGCGAAATATCGGAGATTTTTAAATTAATACACGAAACAACTACACTGCTAACTGATTAACGCATTAGCTGCCATGTCACCCATATATGGTTGACAGAATTATTTATTCAGATTTAAAAATAATTTTCTACGTTAGTATATTCATTGTACTAAATTTGATCAGTATCCAGAAAATGCAAGAATGTTGTAGGGCTATTCGATGTCACACATTTAGCCTTTCCAATTTTTATTTCATTAAATATATCTCTACGATTTATAGAATTTTTGAGTTTGCTGGTTTGGCACTCGACGTGTTAAGCCGAACACAAACGGTATTAAAAAATACAATCTGAAGTCCTTGGGAAAAATATAAAATCCGTAAACGAATGAAATAGAGAAAGAGGGAGAGAGCGGGAAGGAAGAAAATAGCTGGAGAAGAGAAGCGACGGCAGTAGAAAAGCAAAGAGTGAAAATTATATGGATAAGATGGAAAACGAAACAAGTGGGAGAGCGGGTAGGGACAAGAGAAGGAAAAGAGTGGAAAACTTGAGAAAAGAAGGGTGGAAATACAGTGTCGGGAATGAAGAGGGTAGGAGAAAACAAGAAAGCTGGTCCGGCTAGAGGGAGGAAGAAAGAAAATTATAAGAGAGAACTAAGAGAAGGTTCGAAAGGCTGGGGGTTGTAAGAAGGGATGGTCTGGGGTGGTTGTGCTCGAGTTTGACACAGTCAGAGACCTGCGTTGCCTGGCAACCTTTAAGGGTGGAAGTCCACATTGGCGTAGGGTGTACTTGCAACGAATTTATGCGTGTGGACTACCCGCGACCCCTTGCCACCCCCATCGGGACGCGTAAAAAAAGGGAATAAACGAACGAAACAGCCTATAATTGGCGATCTCTTCGGGCGTGGGGCGTGCCGCAATATATCGTGTATCATCCACGTGGGTGTCGGGACATATTTTTGAAATCAGACATGTTCCTTGCGGGGACTCGATTAGAAGCTGCAGGGGACGGAAATAGATTTTTCGTCGGCGAATGGTTCATAATGAATAGACTCTGGATTTGATGCGTTTATAACAAAAATGGGTACGTACAATTTAAAGCAGTGAGCATATTAACAGTTTAATTTACCGGAAATTTTCTAATAAGGTCTTTAAAATCAAAGATGAACCGTTAAGGAGTTCTCAATACGTTGTTTAAAATCGACAACAATTCCATTCATAAATCAACAAATTTTGGAATTAGTATAATGTATCAGTTTATTCTGAAATTATTGTTTAAAAGAAGATTATTGAGCTTTTGTTTCATACAGCTCAGTCACTGAAGAGCCTATTAATAGGCTTTCGGTAGATAAAGTGTTAAAAAGATTTATGGACATCGATGTATTAATTTCACCTTAATCAGATAATTAAAGGAAGGAAGAAATTTTTATTTCGGCTCCTGTGTCTTGTAATCAATGCAAACATGTTTTTATTTTGCATAAGGATCCACAGACTAGTAATGAATCATTGATACCGATCGTTTCTATTAGTCTTGACTCGTTGGTTGAATATCGGGATGTTGTGAAACAAAAATCTTACTTTTCGTTCAACCCCTTGGCCTCCCCAGGAACAGGATCAAAATGAATTTATTACAGATTTGAAGATTAGATCTTTCCCTTTACAACGATTGCTTAAGGTACAATTTTTTGGCTGTTTTATAGAATAAAAATGAGGAGCAATATGTCAAAAACAAATTGATGCAATAAAGAAATTAATACAGTCCAATGATTCCGATATATTATTATTTTCAATTTATTAAGATCATTAAGGAGAAAACAAATTTGAATATGCGTAATTCTACTTTTTGCAATTGATCCGAACAATTTTTATTTTGCATAAAGATCCGCGCTCTACTCATAAGATCCATGAGTAGGTTAATTCGCAAATTAAATAAAGCTGTTCTTTTATCACAATTTTTCATTTATTATGCATACTATTATAATTGTGGATTGAAAAGTTATGGATGGCAACAATAGTTGAAATGATAAACTGTTGGAAAATAACAGTGGGATTGATTGTATAATAATATTAATGAAAGTAAACATATTAATGGAAGTAAAACTTTTTTTAATAAACGTCAGTCTTGATGTAACGTCGTTGTATCCTCATCTGTCTGTCGAATTTTCTTCTGCCGTTTAACTCGTCCTCCTTCCCAATCTCTACAATGATGTAGAACAGTTGACACAACTTTTATCATCTCGCTTTCGCTCACAGGATTTTCAGGAGATGAAATGGTTGACAACAGGGATGCTGGAATAAAAAATTAATTTCATTGGTTTTTTTCATAATTCAATTAACACAAATCTTATAAATGGAAAATAGAAAAATACCTTTGACGATGTTATAAAGATTCGTATTCACAAAAGTGAATAATTTTCCTTCGGACGCCTTTACAGGATTAAATTTCAATGCAAGATCTCGTGCTAAACAAAATCTCAATATTTCACCCATATTCCGGACGATTGTTGCCCGTTTGTTTATGATATTTATGAATTTTTGTGCCTGCAAAAAATGTCACGATGAAATTAATTCTTCTTTACATACATATATAATAGATATAGAGACGAAAAGAATATAAAAGTTAACCAATTTTTGTCGAAAATCTTGATCTCCTTTTATTCTGTCGTCGAATTTTTCGAATTCTTCTTTGGTGCGACAAGGAAGGAATTTCCACGTATTTTCGAAATCCGAATTCACATCACAGTTGACACTACTTGTTGTTTTATCTAATAATTGTTTGATGGCGACTTTTAGATCAACCATTTGGTTACCAAGTTGGCTCATTTGGAGTGACAATGACTGATGGTATTTCTCCATTGTGCGATCTAAATAATCTGTAATAAATTTAAATTTTATGGTTATAAAAATACGTATATGTATTGTTGAATTGACGAAATATATATTTATTGTTTTCAATCATTTCTTCATTTAACAGTTTATCATAATCACCTTTCAATGAACTTATTTGGTCTTGATAAGTATTGGTACATGAACACGATGGTTGAGGTATTGATACCGATAATTCGTCCCTTCCATTTGAAAACATTTTCTGCGACGGTAAATTTGTATCAGGATCACTTTCTGATGAACTTTCCGATAGTGTCACTATTTGTCTCTTTACGCCTTCACTCGATGAATAATTGCTCCCACGTGCAATAATAATCTTCCTCTTTCTTTTATCCATTGCACTACTGTTTATATCACGATCACTCTCTGCCGAACTTTCCGAAAATATTGGTATCACTTCTTGTCTCTTTACACCTTCAATAACTGAATAATTATTGCTCCCACGTTGCTTTCTAATACAGTCTACTCGCAGTGATGGTCTTCGAGAGAGTATGCTTCCCTGCGTTTTCGCAAACACTACAGGCCAAAACGATCCTCCCGTCTTCTATCGCTTTCCGACTAGGAATCTCAGTTAGGTAGACATTCGGTCCGCATTATGCTAGCCTAACCTGGTTGTTAGGCCCGAACAGGGCAGCCCCATTGGGCCCGCATGCGCCGTGTAACGGGGAATACCGACGCCTGCCTAATTGGGAAAGCCGAACGGGGCCCATATTAGGAAAGCCAAATGAGGCCCGCATTAGGAAACCAGCGTATAGGCCGCATTGGATTTTCCCAACAAGGCAAATCCCATTAGGCCCACATTAAGATAACCTTGTAGTAGGCCCTCATTATAGGAGACGTTAATGAAATCTCATAAGGATGAATACTTGATAAGTGGACAGCGGATATTATGCATTTATTGCAAAAAGAAATTGATGCAATTTAAAATAATTTACCTCTGGGGTTTTCCAACAACGTCACCACTGGCCAGCACACTTCGCGCCAAGTGCAAGACCCGCATTACCGGCGCTTTTATATATGTCAGTCATACGGACTAGATTAATCTAATTAGAATACGAAAAACAATACAGAAAAATATTTCATTCCTTGCCGTCCTCTGGGATGTTTCTAGTATTGGGATTTGACATTTTGAGTGGCGCCGTCTGCTGTCGAAAAGTAGAAATACTCTAAGCTTGGCTTGGCTTGGCTTATAGCAGCTTGCAGTGTCAACAGATGTTCATTACAGTATAAACTTACAGTGTTAAAACAGGTGTTAATTAAAAATAACGTAATGGAAGCTCAAATTTTTCCACCGCGTAGCAAAAAAATTTTGATTACTGTGCAGTGAAAGATTGTGATAGTAGAGCGAGCAAAAATTTGTTGCTCCGTTTCCACACTTTTAAATGAAGTATGGGAAGTGAACTGCTTGAAATTTATAAGACTTCCATTTCTAAAATATACGAAACAATTTAGTAAAGAACAGTCTATTTTAGCAGCTAAAATAGCTAAAGCTAGAGTGCATATTGAAAGATTTAACCAGCGTATAAAGACTATCAAAATTCTTGGTTCAGTGATGCCTGTGGCATTGGTGCCTCTAACAGAAGATATTTGTATAATTATTTGTGGAGTAATTAATATGTCCTCACCAATTCTAAGCGATTAGAAATTTATGAAATTACAATTGTAAAAGAAGGTATATTAAAAAACGAATTTTATTTGGTAAAATTAATCATTTGATAATACATACTTTAAAAAACCGCTCTCCTTCAACAAACTTTCTTTCTGCAGGATTTGTACCTGCCACTTACAAGTTTCATCCATACTTCCAAACATTTCAAGTAAAAGCAAAAAAGAAGATATCAATAGAATGTTAAGATCGAGCACGTCGTCGCCATATTGGGTAGCTATATGTATATATTGTCCACGCCCCCATGTCAGATCCCATTAAAAAAATGTTTCAGACAGAAGCTGCTTACCCGTTGAAAAAGAATAAATTCGATAAACGTATCCTGATTAAGTATATAAAGCAATAATTTTGCTAACTACTACAGTGTCCGAATATTTATGAGAGCGAATGTAAATACACTATTGCATACCACACGTTATGCTTTTGATATTGTAGTTCACCTATGAAGAATCTTGTTGTCTTGAATGAACATCTTGTCGTTCATTTACGTTCAAATAAAATTTTGTATCGAACAGTTAGGCGTGCGCTCGGCCATCCCCACTTTGGGTCACGTTCAAATAAAATTTTGTATCGAACAGTTAGTCGTGCGCTCGGCCATCCCCACTTTGGGCCACGTATGACAATTGTTAGGGATGCCCAATCTAGGCGTGTGCTCGGCCATCCCCATTTGGGCCACGTATGGCAACTGATAGGAATGCCCAGCTTAGGTGTTCCTAATTATTTCCGCATTAGACCCGCATTCGTCTCTAGGCATGCCTAACTGAAATTCTAGTCGGGAAGCTTGGTCGTGTAAGGTCTTCGGTGTGTACCTTATTGTACCTTACACTATTGAAAAGATGGCAGTACACCGTTCATTCAAACCTCAATAATTCGACTAGAAACGATCGTAGATCAAGTTTTAAACATTTGTTGTGAAGTGGAAGCTTCAATCATTAAATTTACGGTGGCATCAATCACGAGATCAATTTTTAAATGTCTTTGCAATCTGTACAATTTTAAGCCAAAAAAGTGTCTTCAGTTTCCCAGTTGCTGTATCACGCAAACATATCTTAGACAAAAGTAGACGATGGATAGTAAAAGTAGATATTTCAAGCTTGATACAGTATTTCATCGTTAATTGTCGTGAAATTCTGAACAATAATCGTCGCAAAACAATTCCTCCTTCCGCGGGGTATACCCCGTGAGGGGCCGTGAAGCTCGAGAGGCCTCAGTCGCAGAGAAGTGTAACATAATACGGGTTGAGTATATCGGTGAGACCACTACTAATCCAATGACAAAACTTCTTTATTTTTCATTATTTTTTTATGGAACTTTCACCAACATATTCGTGGCATTTTTCTAATGAAAATGATACCAAATAAGATATAAATTTATTTAAATATATATTTTTGAATTTTTGTCGAACTCATTTTTGAAGGTGGTTTACGCCTTATCAAATAGTTAAAGATTTAAGTTATTTGTCAGGAGTTGAGTAGTTTATGATTTTAAAACTCTAGATGGTAATGCTTTGGCCCTCTGTGCAGAATTTTACATGAAAAGTTTGCACGCATTGATGTTTAATTCTTAAATTGGATGTTGACGAAAATTCCTTTTGACTGTTTAATTCGATGTAAATTGCGAGTGCATTTCGATTTTTATTTTATTTGCAACGTTCCCCATATAGTATAGGCTTTTGTTCGCTTTCAGTTCTTATAATTCGATTTACACAGAGTGTCGAACGCTTTTATTATTGCAACTTTTGGTGAATACTATTTCGTTGGACGCTTTTTAATGTTCGTCGTTCTCTGTCGGCCAATTCAAAGGAATTTTGAAACGGCTGAGGAGGCTAATAGTGGGCCATCAAATAATTGAACGATCCACAATCTATATTTCACGTTTCTTCATCGGAGTCACAGTATGCTGGTAGTATCCGCTGCTAACATACACCGATTTGTTTTTAACTTTGTCGGTCGATATAATTTCCGAGCGCTTCAAATAAGTACCTATGTACAAGTCGAAACTATAAACTGTTATATCTCATCATGGAAATATCTGACAAAAAAAGGTTTCAGACAAAATTTACTTGTTTTTTCCTGTAGAATCTGAATATGTAACGTTTTATAGGGGGTTCCATTTAAAATTATAAAGGTACCCCCCCCCTTTAACGGGAAAGGGGGGGACACTTCAAGACCTTTAAAATCGATGGCATAGTCTGAGAGATACCAAAATGGAGTGAACTGAGTGTTTATTAACATAAGTTAATTTCCGTATTTTTTTCCAACAAAATAAAAATAAAAGATATTGTTGTGTTTACAGTTATTAGAACAAACAACTTTCAGCAAATTGTTGATAATTCTCACATTTCAACAATTACATTTTCTTCTTATACTAATTTTGACGTCCGTTTTCAATTTGCAATATTTGGGAATTAATTTTAATAAAACGATTGAATCTATTAAGCCGGGCATGCGTATTTATACATTTTTGGTATAACAGCACAAATTTGTATAAGATATTTTACTAAAAATTGTGGAAGTTATTAACACGTGTACAAGTCATGTCGCCCAGTTGTCTGAAAGAAACAAATTTCGTTTTATGTTTCTTGAACGTGGCTATCGTTGGAGCTACAATAAATAGTTTAAATAAAAAAATTGGTAAAATGATAGATATTTAACGAAAAACTTCTGAATTTTGTTGGTAAATTGTACGCTTCTCGCGTTCTGAAAAAGTAATAATTTTAAATATATCAACATAGCAGATTTAGAATCAAATATCGTTGCAGATGAAATGTCCGATTGTTAACAGTAACGTTAAGCAAACATAATCTTCTTCAAAATAAACTTATGGATCAGAGTAAGCATTCTTCTAATCAACGTATTCTGTGAATGAATTGCAAGATTCTTGATTATATTATGGTAGAAATCGGATTTATTTGTCGTTCACGTTCATCATTTACAAGATTCTCATCTCCATTTTGTAGTGTTCTTTACCGTCGACAAATAGGGTATTAATTAATCGACAAATTTTGACTAAACATCACATGATGTTATCGTTAAAATGTTATTTTTCCACTCATATCAAATGAATACTAGACAATCACATTGATTTACATTGAAATAAACTTTATTTAAAAGTAAAATTGGACATCTAAATAAAAATTGAAGATAAAACCTTAAGATCAGCTTTGTACCTTAAAATGATGTATAATAACCCCCCATACATTGTAATAGTATTTCTTGATCAAAACACGACATAACATTTGCATTCTAGAATCGGACATTTCATATGCAACAACTCAATACTTGTACATAATAATAATTTGGAATTTATTTATTGGTACGAAATAATTCTTAGGTCCAATTAAATTGAACAAAAAATATAGACATCCACAAAGTTTGGCTTGAGCGGCTGTAGAATTCCATGTAAAATTGTTAGAATGTATACAAACTCGCATAACAACGGATTCCTTAATCCACTCTAGGCTTCTGTTTCTTAACAGAATCAAGGACCGCGGGATGTGACGAATAATCTGCTTCTCCTTAGGCTAAACTATTTCATCAACACAGAAACTTTGTAATTAATCAAGTTTTCAATTAACATAACCAACTTTAGCCTTCTCATCCTTGCGTGGAATTCCTTTTTACAAATCATGGCTTGGCGATCCTGACCCGTAGTATTGAAACGTATTTTACAATTATTATCGAATATAAGTATATTAATACTAGGTTTACGTAGGACTAAAAACGACTATTTTATATTAGTTTATAAAATTAATGAGAATATGTCTATCCAAATTTTTAGCCATTCTTTTATAACATATACCCATAGAAATAAATTTGTTGAATAATTCCTTGTTGATGCATCTTTACAATGTCAATAATTGTGAATTAACAATATTAGAACGCATCATTTTGGCACGTAAACCTAGTGTTAAGCACACTGTGTGTTTCCATGAAACAACCATTTTCCAGCAATTAATATGTTATTTAATGGAAAATAATTATTATTGGATATAAGTATATACAGCACATTGAATGTTTTCATGAAACAACTGTGTTTCAAGCAATTAAAATGTCTTTTTAATTAAAATATGAATATGTTAAGCATATTGAGTGTTTTATTACTAGGACAAATAATTGACTTACGTATACGGTTGACAATTTGATAGTTTTAACTAAATTCTAAAAATTACATCAAGTTATTGTATTCTCCTGTTCATTAGCCATTTTTACGAGTTATGAATATTTATTTACCAACATGAAAGTAAACGTTTTAACAGAGTTTCGATAAAGATTATATTTTATTTTCGACGTAGAGAGACTTTTATTAGCACAAGTAAATTTGTGTTTAACTCCAGCGTTTGTAAATTAATGCATGCAAACTCGAATTTGCATAAAGATTTCCGGCTTTTCATAACTCTCGAACAGTACAAGAGCACGTGATATACTACCAAGAGGTGGTGAACGTTGTTTGAAACAAAGAAGAAGATTTGCGTATGTATCATTTACATTAAAATCATGTCACCGTTACCTTTTAAAATTTTGTGGAAAACAAAATAGTTTATGTTATTACTAAATGCAATCTCGGACATTTTTTGACATCACTGTCAAATTCAATAGAATGTTGTAAATTTACTATATTTTAGCCAAGACAGTAAACTATACATTTTTGCAATAACTGTGTATTAATATTAGTTTCAAGATAATTATACTGCAAATATGTTATACAATAATGTGCACAATATTCAATTTAGGCAATAAATATTTTCGCTTTCGTATATTTTTCGAAAGACTCGATCACTAACCCAAAATTCTATGAAATAACGAAGTCTTTGTTCAAAGATATGAACATTCTACCAATAAGAATCTCTATTATTTTTGCCTACACTATTAAATTTTAAATACTCGAAACATAATCTATTTAGATTTAATAATTTCAGAATGATAATATCTGGAAACTTCTCATCAAATATAGAATCATTGACCTGAAATTTAAGTTTTTCGATTGGAATATCCATTGGAACCCTTATCGGTCTATAATATTTCCAGCTAAATATATTTATAATGAATATTTACTTGTTCATGATCGCTGCTCGACCGATGTTCATAATCGCATAATGCAACATATATTTCCTGTATTGTATTTGGTTCAAACGAATGTATTGCTAATTAAAGACTATCAAATCGCAGGCTCTTTATCTGACGTCACGGAAAATTTGTCTATATTACATTAATAAATAATCTATGGATCTTTATTCATTGACGACATTAACAAATTCACCAAACTCGCAAAAACGCGTATATTAATAACACAATAATATTTTCTTTTACTTTCATTATAAGAAGTGTTTGTTAACCTTTGAAAATGGTAGTTTACATGAAGATTGGCAGTCTAGTATCTATATTGTTTTTATTTACACTATTAAATATTAGGCACCCAGAATGTCAGTATAAAAATTCTACGGTGTAATTAATTTCAGAATGAGAGTCTTAGGCTAATGCAAAATTCTATGGTCTCCACCCCTCCTCTACGAAAGTATCGAGAACTCGGTTAAAAAAATAAAATAATGTTTCCATAGCAACAAAGAAACTTTTCGAGACAGGCCCCTCGTCAGCAATTAGACGTGTCACGAGTGGAACGAGACAGTCGACTCGTCTTCATTACGGTGATTTATTCGTATAACACTCGCGGCTTATTCGCAACTTGTTGATACAAATAATGCTCGATGGTGGCGTTTCGACCCCCGTAGAGCGCAAATGAGAGGCCTCGTTTCCCCGGATCGATTTAATTAGGCCCGAGCTGGTCACAATTTATTTTTATTAGCCGGATACACCCTGTAACAGGGTGGGTCTCGCGCCCATGTACTCCGTGAATCCCATACTGCACCCTGAGACAACTTCTGTGGGAAACGTATCATGGCACGAAAGATCAATACAGTAATGTCTCGATGTATGTGAAAGAGATGTGCACGGTATATGTGAACAATTTGTCCCCACTACTGCACTATCCCCTGAGGGGCTCAGAAGTTCGATCATCGAGAAGTGTAACACGATACTGGATTATACAACATATATCGGTGATACATAGTAATCCAATGACAAAATTTCTATGTTTTTAATTACTTATTTTTAAAACTTTGGCTAACTTATTTGTGACTTATTTATTTTGATTAAAATGAGACCAAACATTACATAATTCAGAGCGCATTTGTTGGTTCAATTAACGATTCAGTAGAACGATCATTGTCCGAACCGATGACATCTGAATTCTCAATTATACGTATTTTATATCTAAACAGTTCAATTTAAAACGATTTATATGCAATACGATTTATTGTACAAATCATTATAGATGTAATCAAACATGGTAGCTGAACGCAACTTATCTATTATGCGAACGCTCGTGCTCCGATTAGTTCAGTGAAACAAGTAAATGTGATTCAAACTGTGTCGCGTTTGGTATCGTTTCAATTAGAAAAAATGTCACAATGATTATATTCCTGCTGAGTCTTGAAAGTAGATAGTTGTTGAAGAAGTACTAGGTTTTACATATAAAATGTCTTATTCTATTAGGTTGTTTCAAAAGTTTCTTTTATAATTCGTACATTTAATATTGTCAAAGAACACGAGCAAACAATATGATCATCTGTTTCTTAATATTTTATGTTTTCCTATGACTTCCTCTTACTTACGCATGCGATCCGTCTTCTTAAAACACTACCCTGAATTTGCATTGTGTACATTAAGTAAAAACGAAACAAACTTTCGGGGACAACCTAATATAATGCGCATGTCTGAGAAACTAATCTACATGATATTAACAAATTATGAGAGGTCTCGGAAGTTTGCTACACTTAAAACGTGAAAAGATCTTCTTGCTTTAATGTAGCGTACAATTGTGAGTACAAATAGAACGGTTATTGTCGTACGAAAAACACAATGCCGAATTCGTTGCAAACTTGTTGCGCTTGATAAAGGCTCTATTCTGGAAATTGTATACCCACATGAACTCTGTTACATAAAATATGTTCTTCGTAATTGTGTGTGTTGCCCAGAAAATCGTCGAAGCAATGCCACTCATTATTAAGAACTTTAATTTCTGAAACTAAATTAATGAATAGTTTTATGTATATTAAATGAGAAATAGTTTAAATACGCGACAATTTAATAATGCATAGCGTTTTCAAAGGGTCAAATAGTTTGTTTAACCGTAAAATACTCTCCCGAAATAGTTGCACAGTCTCTCTTTACACATTTGCAAATTATACTTTAGTCCGACGTGTTCTAGAAATTGTGCTTTTTATTCATGACTTTATATTAGGGCTGTTACTTTTCCGAAGCTTCGACTCTTCGGAGCTTACTCGAAGGATTCGATTATTATAGAAAAATGCCAAAAATATGTTGGTAAAAGTCCTATAAAAATAAATTGAAAAATAAATAAGTTTTGTTATTGGATTAGTAGTGGTTTTCTGGTCTCACACCGACATACCCGACCCGTATACTGTTACACTCCTTGGCGACCGAGGCCTCTTGGACCCTCGCGGGGTATACCTCACGGTAGTAGGGATAGTTCAGGGACAATTATAGGCAAGATATTTTGGACAATTATCGAGTGTTCACTGTACTATTGTAACATCGAGTCAGACTCGTGATGAACATTTCGAACAGAATCTACTTAATATGTATGTTATTAATTTCCTTTAAATCAAAACAAAGTTCTATTTTGTTGTTGAAGATGTACAGCCACTAGAGAATTACATAAGCATACAATAGATGCAAGTTCCTTGTTATTTTAAGAAATTATGAACGAAAAATAAGTTCTAATTATTTTAACGAGTGTGTAATTTAATACGTTGATTACCGTGTCACCAATATATGGGTGACGGATTTATTTGTACAAATTTAAAAATTAATTTTTCCGCTAATGCATTCACATTTGTATTTCATTAAATAAATAAGTTTGATTTTATAGAATTTTTGAGGTTGCTGGATTGGCAGTCAGAGTGTTAATTGAATCATGGATTACTATGAAAATCCGTGATCCATGTAACAAACTGTAGAGATAGAAAGAAGAGGGTGGACTGGGTTCTTGGCGAATAAAGTTCGCAAATTCATTTTGTCTGTTGCGAATGTGCGAAACTGCGTCACGGTCGCTGCATAAACAGTTTAAAAGCTCGCTCACGAAACTTATTTCTGTGTTTCAGTCGAGTGATTCCGGTGGTTTCCCTGCACGCAGATCACCCAAGGCAGTCGCGATGGCCACTCTATCCCTGCGTATCTACATCCCGGAGAAAAACGCCACGAAGACGATGCAATTCGACCCGAGCACATCCGTTTACGACGCTTGCCGTATTATCAGGGAGAAGCTCGTCGAAGCGAGTAACATGGGCCAACGTAAGCTCCTACTTTTACCTAAAATATTCAGCGACCTATGATAACGCGCACAGACACAAAACACCGTTCCTCGCATGTCCTACCAGAGCACGGAATATTGACGATGACGTTAATGAATATAATCGAATGGCCATCTGATGCAATATGTTTCTTTATATTAATTTCGATATCCGAGGGACTTGCTTTTATGGAAGTTTAACATACTTTTGTGGACGACGCGCGATAAAAGTTTATGAAAATATTGTCTCCCTACGTAAGTCCTGTCGCTTATGGTTTAAGCGAGATTTTAGGTTGAAAATAAATGTTTGTGAAGTGTACGTTTTATATCGCTTTACTATCTTACATGAACAATATATGTACTATCTACTATCTTATGTGAATAATATACTAGTTTTTAATAATGTAGAGTTCTTGTGTATGGATAAGTACTCGAAGGAAATCCATAATCTACTTATACATTGGAAAATGCTTATGATTTTGGAACCATTATATTGTCTAAACTTCTGTATGTTCTTTTTAAATGTTCTTAAATCGAAACAAAACTTTTAATCGGTTCTTTTACAAGTCTTACATATTTTATCTTTGTTCGTATATTTGGGAAAAACATTTTGTAAAAGAATGTTTCAATATTGAATTATAGACAAACGAATTCTTAATAACATGTCTTCCGTAATACATTTTTGGAGAATTGTTCAGTTCGTGGATTCTCTGTTTCAATAAACAGTGATTGCTAATAAATGAACTCGTTTATAATGATGATTATTATTAATGAAAACTGACTAATATTATACAACAGAAATATTTACAAAACAGATAATATGTTTGACACTTTTAGACATGTAATTCGTGAAATTTTTGAATAGAAAAATAATGGAGAGTGATAAAAAATTATTCTATCTGTGAAAGATCAATGGGATAGAAACTCGGTATTAAAGTACTGTTTTTAATGATTTACAAAGGGATATAATAAGTTGTGATGTAACAGTATTTAGCTAAAAACTTGTTTACTAATTTTCATTTAAATAGAGATTTGCAATATTACTACTCCCTATTAAAAAATGATTGCTTTAAACAATTGTTAGCTTCTGTTCTTCTCAATATAATTTCAAAAGTAGTAAAGTCTCGCAAATATATAAAGAATTAAAACCTCGCACCCATAAATATTAAATATTGTTTTTACACCTTTCATTTCATGTAAAAAATTGGCTAGACTTTGCGAGATTTGATTAGGTTAATGTAGTAGCAAAGGCTCTTTTATTAACAGTATTTTCAGAACTAAAACAAGATAAAAACCTTATTAAATTCTATCCAATTTTGTACTCTATTTAGTTCCATTCTGGAGGATACACATTAAATGTATCAAATTTACAGTTTAATCATTATAAATGCTAATCCATGCGGAACAACGAAACATTTATATCCAATTATCTCGGAAACGAAGCTTCATATGAAAACAATTTGTTGCATATTTCTCATTGGTTTTTTATGTACTCATTTTTTTCGTTGTCTCACCCGTTACATGCGATTCAGTAGATTTAATCCTTCCACGCTTTGACTGTCATATTAGTCATACACGAGTAACACAATTGTCTAAACTTAAACATTAATTTATACGATAATATATACAGTGCTTCGAATTTTATTAAGGCTTATGGAGTGTGAGAATGTTAACAGCTAAAACCATCGAGCACTGAACTCACCCTCGTGCATTTGTTTATACAAATATAAAAATTGAGTTTTACAAATTTTCCGTAACTTTTAACATCGTATGTGTTTGAAGAAAGAAATTTCTTGAATGATTTTCCGTGAAATCATCTTTATAATTTCAATGATTGTAGAGTGAAGAATCTAAAACCAGGGGTTGAAAACAGTTATGATTTCGATTCCGGTTCTTGAAACAGTTACGAGAACCGAAAAAAATGTTATAACTGTTATGAGAATATCGGCTCTGGCTTATATCGGTTACGGTTATCGGTTCTTGAGAACCGATATTATAACGGTTCTATAACTGTTATTTTTCGGTTCTGAATTTTTGTTTCGGGTTCGGTTTCGGTTCTTCAGCGAGTTTCATTTTAATTTTCTCGATCCATTCGGTCCGTTGTAAGAAACGGACCAATCAGAGCGCAGCTACAGCGGATTGATTCTGGCTCGGCCAACGGCGACGCCACGCTAAGCGGGACCTGTCGCCGAGTCGGACTCCGTTCGCTGTAGCCGCGCTCTGATTGGTCTGTGTTTTTCGTTAATAACTCATTAACAAAGCCGCGGACGCCATTTTTGCAAAGGAAAATGTCGCACCAAATGATCTCAGGAACCTCTTATTTCCGGATGTTGAAGGAATTTTGAGACACCCTGTATAGCCGATACAGAACCAAAAAATATCAGTTGCAGAACTGCAAAACCGATACGAGACCGATACGGGACATATTATAGGTTCTGAAGTCTGAAGAACCGAAACCGAAACCGAAACCGAAATCCAGAACCTAAAAATAACAGTTATAGGACCGTTATAAAATCGGTTCTCAAGAACCGTAACCGATATAAGCGAGAACCGATATTCTCATAACAGTTACAACATCGTTTCTGTTCTTCATAACTGTTTCAGTCAGTATAACTGTTTCAAACAGTTATTTTCATAACTGTTTCAACCCCTGTCTGAAACCCTCTATTTGACCGACAAGTCGTTGATTTTATGCGTTTATAACATAAATGGTTGGCTGAAATTTTAAATAATAGAATGGTTTGGTATGGCAGTCAACATGTTAACACGTTGTTATTGACTAATTTTATAAATTCTATTTTATTGTAAAATGCAAAATGGTTGAAGTAGCATCCGCTATAATAAATTGAGGGGTTCTGTGCAAGAGGGAGCTATGCCAGGAAATATTAAAAAATGTGATTTTTGATAATTCTAAAATGAATTTTGATAAAGAAAAACATGTATAAAATAGATTTATAACGTTTCTCTCGACCATTTATTTACAAAATTATTCAATAATAGATATATTCCGAAGTTTCCCATACATATAAATGCAAGTAAAATGTTTAAAAACGAATGTTTTGTCAAGTACTACACTTTTAAATAAAGTATTCTGTTATAAGGACATTATTTGTAAAACTTTCTTTTTAAGCCAACTGTTGAACATACAGAGAAATATTAAAATAAATAGAAAACACACTGTCTCCCACTACAATACCTCCATATTAGTAAGTTCGAATAAAACAATTGTAGTCTCACTTACGAGATTGACATTGAAAGATTACTTTCCATGAAAGATTCAAGATCCCTTAAATCTACTGTTGCGGCATAACTCCCTCTTGAACGGAATCCCTCAATGTAACTTTCCAGTTTCGATATTATTAAAATAATTAAATTACTTTGATTTTGTGGGGATTTGTGGAGATGATATTCGACACATAACGCATTAAAGAAGAAAATTGATGCAGTTGTTTCTGGCCTTGTTGACTCGGTAATGAGATGATCGTTTCCATTGACAGCCAAGGACTACGGACTATTCCTTGCCGACGAGGACGTCAAGAAAGGAGTCTGGCTGGAGCCAGGGCGGAATCTCGATTATTACATTCTGAGGAACAGCGATCTTCTCGAGTACCGGCGCAAACTGCGGACCCTCAGAGTGCGCATGTTGGATGGAACGCTGAAGACGCTGCTAGTGGATGATAGTCAACCCGTCGCCAATCTCATGGTAGTAATTTGCACGAAGATAGGCATCACGAATCATGACGAATACTCGCTGGTGCGCGAGCTGACCGACGAGGAGACCGAGAATCAAAAGCCAGGCAATTTCGGCACCCTCACTCTCAAGAGAAAAAAAGAGGAGAAAGGCGAACGGGACGCTAAGATGGACCAGCTCAGAAAAAAACTGAAGACCGATGACGAAGGTAACGATACCAGAGCCTGATTCCGATTGGACGTTAATCTGTTCGCTCGTGAAAACGAGCATTTACTTCAGGTTGATCTAGTTTACAGTTTCCGGTGATTTTAATCCTTTGTACTACGAATTTTTTTTCCAATTTTGTTCCCAATAACTCCTTTTCATTTTGGGAGTTTATTTAAAATTTCCTTCAGAATACGCTTCCTTGATTGGTAGCAATTTTAGACAATTTGTTTTACTAATTATTGGGTCAAAACATAAATTTGTCCAATCACCTTCGATATCTTCATTTATTAACAAAATTACGATCAATTATAAGATCGTTGTCTGCAACTGGTTTTTACCGAATCGCAGTTAGCTGCACTTGCGATGATTCACAACTGAATCATTAGAATTAGAGCATATTTATATTTGGAACCGAACGAACATGTGACACAGTCCAATATATTGCAAACAACTAAATACATGTTTATTGCTTATCTAAGAAAAAATACTAACATTATAAGATACAATGCATATTTAAACCGGCAGTTTACAAATGTCGAGTCACATGTATGTATATATATATATATATATATATATATATATATATATACATATATGTATATAGACCCACATATATATATATATATATATATATATATATATATATATATATATAGACTGTGGGTCTTTATGCAAAATAAAAATGTTGTGCATCGATTTTGAGAAACAGAAGCCAAGTAAAAAGTTCTTCCTTTCTTCAATAATTTTTGAAAGATCAAAATGACACATTAATGCTTCCAAATTCTTTTAATTTTATCACTATTTTAAATAGCCCCTATCCACTTTTCTGATAAATGCATAAAATCCGCAGTATACATATAACATAGGAGTGCAAAGGATTAAATTATTTCCGTTCTTTTTATTCACGAGTTAACAAATTATTAGAGTCACCGTACGACAAATATGTTTATTGTTCGCGTGATGCACAACGTTCATTAATTCTATAATATCATGAATGACAAGTTAGTATTGTTTATTAAGCACAGATACTAGAGTTTCAAATTTTCGATGCCTTTAGAATGTGCAAACTGTACCACGTGGTATAATAACTTGTTTCATGTTCCATTTATTGTTATTAAACTGTCGTCTACACAGCTGTACACAATACATATAGCATAGTTATTTTGATTCTAAAATATAACTATTTTCATGCTGCGAATTACTTAATTCGTCTTGTTTAATATATAGAATTTATTAAAACTATTTAAACGCTATGCAATACAACCTGAATAATGCTTCAAATACTGTGACTGAAATAGTGTCAGAATCGTATGTCATTTTATAGAAATTAGATCAGCATGTTATTTGTACGTATCAAACAATAGTACACTTGGCAAAATTACAATTTCTTTATTAATTAATTCATGACTTTTTCACAGTTAACAGATTACAGTTTTACGTTGGAATCAAATCTTTCAATCATCATATGGGAGAGTCATTAATTAGATTTGTAACATGGTGTAAATAGATAGAAAGTAATAGAATTATTTTGCAGAGTAGAATGTATTTTAGCTGTTTGTAAATAATCAATAAAATTCACAGCAACAAATTAACTTCTTGACACATCACATGACCAACACATCTTGCACATCAAGTACAGTTGATTGTACATGTTAAACATTAGTTTAAAATTTCATTGACCGGAAATTATCTTTTCTTTTACAAATCAGAGCCTTTCCAGACGCTTTTATTTAATCATTTTGTAATACTTGCGTTTTCCCAATGTTGCTCTATCTCTGCTTATCTAATCCACTGAGGAACCGTGTAATCTCTTTTCATAGTGAATTGGATAGATCCCAGTAAGACGTTGCGGGAGCAAGGTATAGACGAGTCGGAGACGGTGTTGCTGCGGAGGAAGTTTTTCTTCTCGGATCAAAATATCGACAGCCGGGATCCCGTGCAATTATCTCTTTTGTACGTTCAAGCAAGGGATGCAATTCTAGATGGCACGCATCCGGTTACCCAGGAGAAAGCTTGCATTTTCGCCGGAATACAATGTCAAATACAATTTGGCGACTACAAGGAGGATAAGCACAAACCGGGATTTCTTGAGTAAGTTTCTAAAATAACCATTCTTTACACTAGGTTTACGGGACCCGTCAAAATGGTAGATTCTAATATTTTTAATTTGTAAGTATTGAGATTGTAAAGATGCAGCCATGAAAAATTATTCAATAAATTTATTTTAGGTATACATTATAAAAAAATGGCTAAAAATTTGGAAGATACATTCTTGCTATTTTTATAAAGAAATGTAAAATAATCACTTTTAGAGCTCCATAAAACTAGTGTTAAACAAACTTATTAACAAACTAGACTACGGATTTTCATGCACATTACAATACTCATATTTACATTTTAAATAATTAAAATAAGAGAAGGCTCTTTTTCATTAACTAAAAGATACCTTGTGGTAAAACTGAAATAAAAATATTACTAATTTTTATCAGTATACACAGTGTTTTGTATTTTCAAGATCCGGATATGCCATAAATGCATGGAGATCCGTTTAATTAAAGCTCTCGAACGGATGAATATTTTAAAACTCGGTCATCAATATAGAACCAGTGAAAAATGATTTATAAGCGGTTAACGGCCACTTGTTCAATACAAATACGTAAAAAAATCATTTCGTATGCAATCTTTACAATTTTTGTTCGAATTCGTTTAACAAGTTCCATTCTCTAGTGTTAGATATAGTGATCGCCTACGCCTAAGTATTTTGCTTCCAGATAATTGATTCTTCTTACAAGGAGAAGACGCGGTCATCGGGTCTTAGATTTTGTCGAAACTTTGCATACTGGTAGATTTCGTTCTCCTGTTTATGAAAATGTAGCATTATAGGCGTCGATACTCAATAATTTTTGAGATATTTACAATTTAAATTTCATTATACCCGTTAAGCCGTTAAATACAGTTTTGGTTGAAGTTTTTGTCAAGTACCAAGCGGCGTGATGGTAACGTAACTAGATTCATTACCGAGAAGGCCAGTGTTCAAATCCCTTTTTCCTTTCTTTTCATTTTTTTCATTTTTTTCTGTTCAGTTTATCTATATTAATTAATTGTATTTTGCACATGAAAAATACACTCATAATATCTATAGGAAACAAAATATAAAAATTTTATTGAAAAGGAACATAATATGAAAGAAACACTAACTTCATCAATGTTAACGTATCTCAAAAGTTGTTGAGTATCGACGCCTATAATGCTACATTTTCATAAACAGGAGAACGAAATCTACCAATATGCAAAGTTTCGAGAAAATCTGAGACCCCATGACCGCGTCTTCTCCTTCTTAGTAGTTACTATTTTCATCGTTCTATAATTTCACCAGTTTCCAATATTACAACAAACATGTTTTCTTAAAACACTCATAAATGTATCCGCAGTTAACAGTAAACACAAATAATGAGTTTATCAAATCGCATCAAAGCAATGCAACTTGCAAGAAATCATAGTTTCATTATCTATACAATTACTCCAATTTACAATTTCAAGATAAAGATTTATGCAACGAATCTTAAATACAGAAGTTTTAAAATCATTTACTAATTTAGTACCCAACATAGGGATTAAATGAATATCTAGATAAATAAATAAAATCGTTTTTAAGGATATTTATGCAACTATTTCCGAGGAACGTATGAGGGATAATGAAAAGGGATAAAAATAACGAGAACGTATTAGAGATAAAAAATAGTCAAGCATGTTATCAGTAGGCTGCGGATTTTTACGTAAAATAAACACTATTCAAGTTGATTGTAAGCAACAGAAGCTGATTAAAAACATATTTCTTCTTTTAATAATTTAATACATTATCTACCGGCGATTATTCCATTATGTTTAGAAGTCTGTGGCTCATGGCTGAGGATTTATTAATTGATCCCTCGACAGCCACAGAAACTTCACTCATAAACCAAAAACTCACTCGCAAGAACGTAATCTAATAATTTTGTTTGGGATTATTGTATAAGTGAAGATTTGTATGCTTCCATTTCACAATTATTGAAAACCCTATTAGCACTATAACTACCAATCCCTAATGAAACTGATGTATATTCCTTTGTAATATAACAGGATTGAATTTATTCAAATTTCATAGGATTTTATAAAAATATTTCTATAACTTCTATAATAACTCTATAATTTTTACAACTCCCTCACGAGTTGTAAAAGAAAAAATCTAAAATTCGGCATTTTAACCCCTTCGCTTACAATATCGTCTGAGAGACGTGATGAAGATTCTGAACAGAGTTTAATAAAGATGTATGTTATTAATCTCCTTCAAACCAAAGTATAATTCTATTTTGTTGTTGTTAATGTACAGCCATTGAAGAACATATAGACATGCAATAGATATACATTTTCTCCTTTTCCTAAGAAATTATGAACTACAAAAAAATTCTAATCACGAAAACCGTAAAATAAATCGTAAGGCAAGGGGTTAACAGGCTCGGTAATTCTAGTGTTAATACATCTCCGGCAGATAGGGTGTTATTATATTAAAAAAGATAGAACAATGCTCTTAGATTGTTCGGATATCCCTGTAGTTTACTATTCCACCTATTCATTTTTCTCATAAATGCATACAATCCGCAGTTTAGTTATCAGTGAGATCCTTCTATCGCTGTATCCGCGTATAAATTATTTATACCTGAAATGCATTGTTCCCACAGCCTAAAGGAGTTTCTGCCTCAATCGTACGTGAAGGTGAAGGGTATCGAGAAGAAGATCTTCGCAGAGCATAAGAAACACGCAGCCGTTTCCGAGCTCGATGCCAAAGTTCTCTACACGAAGACGGCAAGATCATTGAGCACATACGGCGTGACGTTCTTCTTGGTTAAGGAAAAGATGAAGGGCAAGAACAAGCTCGTGCCGCGTTTGCTCGGCGTCACGAAGGATTCCGTGCTGCGACTCGACGAGAAAACGAAGGAGATCCTGAAAACTTGGCCGTTGACCACTGTCCGACGTTGGGGCGCATCTCCGAACACATTCACGCTCGATTTCGGCGATTACTCCGACCAATATTACAGCGTCCAGACCACCGAGGCCGAGCAAATTCTACAACTCATTTCCGGTTACATCGACATCATCCTGAAGAAGCAGAAGGCCAAGGATCACTTCGGCATCGAGGGAGACGAAGGCTCCACTATGGTCGAGGACAGCGTGTCGCCTTTGAAGTAAGTGTTGCTTTCGCTTCGCGTGTTAATTTGTTAATTGAGATTCTGACGACGAGGCAGGGTCGTGTTTATCCGTTGGGTATATGAGGCACAGGGTCTAGCGTCCACGAAAATTTTTGCGTTCAATGCAAAATTGTCTCGAGCTGATGAGAATGGTGTTAAAAACAATGATGATGATTTTTGTGGTGGTACAAACGGGTTTCCAGTGTAGAAGACTGAAGATTGTGCTTGCTGTTCCGCATATCAATTTAGTATTCTAATTAAATAATTATTTTAATCTCTTCTTATCTAGTGAAAGTATTCACAAATTTTTTTATATTTCAAAGTGAAGGAAAAAATCATGTAAATTGTTTAACGTAATACTAATTTGATACGAAGACAGAAATTAAATTAGAATATAATATGACTATGCAAAATGTAATTATATGATTATATAATATTACCATATACCAATATATAAATAACATTATATCAATTTGATATCAGAGACAAATTAAGTTGAGAAAATGAAGGATAAAAGAATAGGATTTCAAAAATGAGTCCTTGAAACGATATAATAAATTTTACAAATTGGCGATGTTATATTGATTTCAAATTTCATGATGTCTCTGAACATATATTCAATTAATACAGTGGCGGAAATAATGATAGGTTCGCTAGTCGCGTTAGCTGGTCTACTGCTTCTAATTTTGTTTACGTTATCGAAAGTGTACTGTGGTGTTTGTTATTATTCCGCAAGAATGTGCCCTACACACTATATGAGCAGTCAGTCGAATATTAAAAGCGTTAGTGTGAAGACGTGCTTCTTTCAAAACACTTTGAAAATTCTCGGGTACAACATACGAAATAATCTTAGGTTCACCGTGAAATACATGAAAAATACTATTGATAGTGCAATTTTTTGAACGTTTTTGTATGGTAAGTACACAGATTAATAATGTTTAAAAATTATAAAAAATATTTTATGTTCGTTTAATATTTTTAAAGCACAATGGCACGGGGAAAATCGTTAAATGATAACGAAAAGGGCCAAATTATTGCCTTTCACAATATGGGAATCTCTAACAGAGAAATTGCAAGGAGAATTAAAAGATCTTCAAATGTTATAAACAATTTTTTTAAATTAAAAGAAAAATACGGCAGTAAAAAATCTACAGGGCGTTCAAAAACATTAACACAAAGGGAGAAAGAGACAATTTTTCAAGATGCACGGAAAAATAAACTTGATGCTTCTAAAATAAAAACAAAATTAGACTTGCCAGTTAGTGTTCGACGTGTGCAGAAAGTTCTGAGATTGAGTGGAACATTGAAATATACTAAAAAGGCGAAAAAACCACCGCTAACTAAATTCTACAAGGAAGAAAGGTTAAAGTTTGCAGAAAATCATATGTCATGGACTGAAAAATGGAAAACGGTGTTTTTTTCTGATGAAAAAAAATTTAATTTGGATGGCCCAGACGGGTTTCAATATTACTGGCACGATCTGCGTAATCAAAAAGATGTGAAAATGACAAGAGTCCATGGAGGAGGATATGTAATGGTTTGGGCTGCATTCGACAATGACGGTAAAACTCCGATAATGTGGTTCCTGCCAAAAGCCAATGCTGAAAAATATCAGGAACTACTAGAATGCGTACTGGACGAATATGGCGACGAGATTGGTGGGTCTAATTTAATATTCCAACACGATAATGCAGCGATACATCGTGCAAAAACAATTCAAAACTGGTTTGAGAGGGTAAAAGTTGAAGTTTTACTCTGTTCATCAAAGAGTTCGGACTTAAATTCCATTGAAAATCTTTGGGGAATTTTAGCACGAAAGGTATACGCCAATGGAAAACAGTATTGCATTGTTTCCGAATTAAAAAATGGGATTAGAGAGGCGTGGTCTGCAATTAAATTAGAAACTTTACAAAAATTAATTGGAACCATGCCACGCAGAATATTTGAAGTGATAAAAAACAAAGGAAGTTCAACTAAGTATTAAACTATTTTTATTTCTTTTGTTATTATATTTTTTATGTAAAAATATATAATGAACCTATCGTTATTTCGTACATGAATTTTACGGTTTCCAATAAAAAATTTCTAATTGACACAAATTATATTATGTTATTAATTTGAATTATGTATTTTGTAAATTATATTAGAAAGAATAAATAATAATAAATAAATTCAAAAATACTATATAAAACACATGTTTATGTTAGCAAATTAAAATGAACCTATCATTATTTCGGCCACTGTATACTACAAACTTGGTGCACGTCTCGAATTCAAATTTTTGTTCCATTTTTACTGCTTACAAAATTTTAACGAAGCCGCGAAAAATCGGTTTAATTTTAATTTTCAAAATATCCCCATTCTTTTAATTGGTTTTTACTACTTAATACTTACTAAATAAAACGGAAGTAGTAAATGGTGTTATAGTCTCATGGTAGAACAATTGAAATGTTGGTTGAAATACCGTGTTCTAGAGTAGAATCCTTCAATAATACCACATGAATGTAGAGGAAGTAGAGTGAGGCTCGAATTCTAGAGTGCTCGAGGTCTACGAATACTGTGGTACGGTCCTGCAGAGATGTGGGACAATTATCGATGCTAACTGAGCTCCTGAGTTGCCAGTTCCTTTTTGCCTTACGCGACGAAACCGATTAAATGATTCTCAAGCTTTTGTTATTGAAATTTTTGATCATGGAGGAGTTTTTGAGACAAAGACAGAGGAGCTATATAGAAGCCAGACGAGGGTATGGATTTTAGATAGTGGTACTTCTCCTCTGCTTTAATATTTAATCGTGTATAATTTGTGCAAAAATTGTTATATTTGATGAGGTATACTGTATATAACAATGATTTAAAATTGAAAGAAGTTTGTAATGTTTCAGAATACTGAAAATATGAGTCAAACTCTTAGATTTATGAGATTTTAAATAGGTTTATTTAAAATTCAAAGAAAAGGCATCATTTGACATAACAAACACGTAATAATTTGATATAATTTTAAATATCTAGAAGGCTTCAATTTTAAAATGATGGTAACATACTATTGAGGGAACTAAACAAGATCAAATGAAAATTCACATTATACTAGTAACTAGTAAACTGCAGATGCAATATCAAAATTGTCTACATTAATTGCAAGAAACAGAAGCCAAACAGAAATTTCTTTCTTCCTTTAATAATTTTAATGAATTCAGATTAAAATACTGATGTTTTTAAATTTATTTCATCTTTCTACTGTTTTAAATTTCACGTATTTATTTTTTATTGTTAATGCATAAAACCTACAATCCAATAATTCGAGTTAATTTTTGATATCCTTCTCTGAGGCAGTTTGTAAGAAAGTGTAAATCGATAAGTGCTATACACGGGATCTAGATTATCGGCATGTACAAAAATATATAGTTAATTGTTGGTGGCGTGTCGTTCGATAATAGCGTCTTTTGTTTGTTTGCATCGAGAAGTTGCAGTCTCCTCCCACGCAGTCATGTGAAACGCACGCGTTTGATACATATATATATATATATATATATAGTTAAATATATTATATATTATAATTAAAGTGTGATAATAAAGAATTGTTTTTATTATCCCAAATCTCCTGACACAGTTAAATCGTTAGAAACAACCAACATACAATGTGTTACGAAGATGTATTGTAGCTACTTCGAAATAGACAATTTCAAACAATTTCAGTTAGATGTATAAATACCTTACAAAATTTTAATAGTTCAAATTCATATCTGAAATTTATAGATATCTAAGCAATAGATCCTTTAAATCTATACCAATAATAATGTCGGTAATGAAGCATAAGAATAAAAATTATTGTTTGTTTTTCTTTCAAATCATTAATTCAGTTTAATTTTCTGAACAGAGCAACATTCATGCAGCACGCAACGAGCAACGTCGGCAAAGGAAATGTAGAAGCTGTATCAGTGGCTATACCAGCAGTTATGAGAGTCGGAGATGGTAAGAAGTCTCCAAAATTTGTACAGTTCCTCCAAAATCAGTGTCTTGTATCTGTAGATTACCTTTTAGATGTTTGATTCCCATTGTTCGTAATTATAATAACGATACCACTTCTGAATAAATTGTGATATTTTAATTTGTCCATTGCGCTTAATATGAAATTGTTTATGAATGGATTAATTACTTCTCGTGAATTCTAATGAAGAACTCCTAGATTTAATATCCTTACTTTTATCTAAGATGACATAAGACACTGCATTTTGGCATTGCCTGTCTATTCCAAGATGAAAGGCAAAAAGGGGAGCTGAGAAACCCTTGCACGTTTGAATCCTCGGGCATTAGCTATTGATTTCATCAATTTTGTATATACTATACTGCTAGTTCGACAAGTTTAAACAAAATTATACGTTAGGAGCATTTTGAAGACATATTTTGGAACTTTCTACGGATTATAATGCTGATACTGAATACACATAATCTAAAATATCAATAGAGAATAAGAAAATTGCTTGAAAACTGAAACAGTATATCAATTAGGTTGAGACATAAATAAATTCTATTTTTGGGAACCAATTCTAATAATTTAGTGATCATTCTAATGACTTCCTACTTTATTAATAGATAATATTGATATACTAAAATGTAAATTACTTACGATAGAAAATATTTAAATTGTAAATATAACAATTATTTCTGTTTTATGTAATTTTTTAAAATATTGCTGGTAGAGTGGAAGGTTTATGAAACACAAAAGGTATTCTTTAAATATTAATATCATTTTTCAATCACAGTAGTACAAATACAGACATTACTATTGGATCTCGATGAGCATGTAAATAAAAATACATAATGGAAGAATCGAGATTCTTTGAAAGTTGTGAAGTACAATCTACAATGTGTGCAAACAACGGGAGCTAGTACTATTGTTTGTCATTATACCGGAAGCATTAAATTTGCGTGCTGTGCGAGCGCATGTCAAAGCTAATCTATTAGATCTAGTAGAGTAGAGCGTTCCTTCTAATATAAAAAGATTTGCATACTCAAGACTATAAATACTGATGTGCTCTCTATAAAACAAGATTATTAAACTCTAAAGTACTACTGCAAAGTAAGTTGTAGATAACGAAACAAATTTTAAAATCAAGATTTGAATCTCACAGATGAATAAAGGTATCTGAATTCTCCATTATCCATTCTTCATTATTTCACATGTAAACAATTCAATATAAAATTATGATCCATATACAATAAGATTCTTTGTACAAATTTAAAGATTTAATCTAATACAGTAGCCAGATAACTGCTCTATTATCGAACTCAGGCTCCACCGATTAGTTCGGATAACCGATGTTTCACTGTCTCGTGTATTAAACAAGTAAATATAGTCCAAATCGTGTCATGTTTGATGTCATTTCAATCAGAAAAATGTCACGAATACGTTGTAAAGGTTTCATAAAATATTTTGGTAAATATTTACATTAGGGGCTTCCTCATCGGTTTTGATGACGTTGAAATAGGTTGTCAAGGTCATCATTCTGAACAACTTTTTCTTATACATGTTACCGCCGCTCAGCTTTAGTTTCCGAGATATTCGCAAAAAAGTTTCAACATCTCGAAAAGTGATCGGAGTAGGTCTGGGTTAGATTTGAAATTGTGGCCGCTGATAACGCGGCCACGGTCACAACTTAAAACGACTTCAATCAGTTGAAACCCACTGTCTTGTCTGTTTATGTCTATGAACTGAAACGTGAAATGAATCGTGTCAAACGCGACCTCATTTCATTTTCAGCTGTGTTAGCATACAGAGTATTAAGCACGAAACTATACGAATTCTTGGATATCTGCAACAATCAAGAAAATATATAATAACCCAGTATATAAATATATAAATAATATATAAATAATCCAGACCTAACCCAGACCTATTCTGATCACTTTTTGAGATGTTGAAACTTTTTTGCGAATATCTCGGAAACTAAAGCTGAGCGGCGATAACATGTATAGGTCATATAGTCATCAAAATCGGTGAGGAAGCCCCTAATATAAATAATTACCAATATTTTTATGATCATGAAATTATTCTTTAAAAAGAGTAGTTTTGTCACCGGATTAGTATTGTTTCACCGATACGCTGTTGTCGATGTTTTGCTTACTCGCTATCCTTTTGTAAGAGATAAAGAAATAGTCCTGTCTGTACAGGATATGAGCCGTTTATTTTGAAAGTGGCTTAACTCCATTCTTGGTAAAAAAACACATATTATTCAGTTAATATTCGTTATTATTTTAATAGGAATTGAAAATTTAACTCTTTTTGATACACTTAAGCAGTGTGATACATTGGTATCCTATAAATGGACTTAGGTCACTTTCAAAATAGACGGCTCATATAATGTATGTATAATCTGCTATAGTAACAGTTTGTAATATTGGGTCGTCCCGTAAGTTCGTGTCGTTTACCGTTCTACTATTTAAATTAATATTTGAAACATACCTTTAAAGTTAACGGAAAAAATGTTTCCAAAAATTATCCTCTCGTTTCACAACCTCTTTCCACCTTTTTGGTAAAGACATTACAAGAAACACACCGCGAGGAGTACAAACATATCCGCGGCACGAACTTATAAATTCGCAGTCTCTGTTTTCAAACCTATAGTGCTCCTATACAGCAGAGCGCACTTGTTTCTGATTGCTACCATAGAAAAGCTGATAAAGTTTCAGAACGTACCAGATACTGTTATGTGCCACCCATATTTTTATTTTCTCCTCGGCGCTCAGACTGCTTCCGATCCTTTAAACTTGTCGAACTCTACATGTTTGTCTCGTTGTTCCGTGGCGTAAAAGACGCGTGAACCTCAAGAGCTTTTCTAAATGTGTTGCTTCGCATCACGGAGCCGATTAGCGGGTATCTAGCTTCTTGTTGAGCGTGCTCGGTGTCGTGCAATCGATCGTAACGATCGATCATTGTAAATACCACTGGGATAGTTGCATGATACAATTTATAGGGGCTCGACCATATGAGACTGGGCACATGGGCGGTGCTCAATACACGACTGTCAGCGGCCAGGTGAACATCGCTCACGCTCCACCGATGGTAAGAGCTATGAGAAACTTAAAGGCCCTCGCTCATGTTGAAGCCCAGTGTTTCCCATTAATTGACGTTAACCGGATTCGTTTCAGATCATTGAGAAACATGCAAAATACTATAACTCGTGTTATAATCCCAATTATAACGTTTTATGAATCGTATTGCACATTGGTCCAGTGCGATATCATTTCTGCTGTCCCTAACTCGATGCTTTATGATCAACAGACGTATTGGTTAACATTAAATATTTTTATTTAAGGCGGGCCCGATTTATCGACTTCAAAATGTCGATTATCTTTTGCTTTAATTAATAGTGGCACATTTGTGATTACATTCATAAAGTTTCAGGCAGAAATTCGAAATAGAAACCACAAATTTTAAATAATAATAATAAATAATAGGTAGTGGATGCACCTAAAATAATTATAAAAGAAGTACGAAAATTTTTAGCGAAAATCGTAAATTCTCATGCAAAGTCTCAATTTGTCTATTTTCTATGGATCCTTTACTTTTTTCTTTTTGCAAAAATTAAACGTTACAGAATGGAGTGCTAGATACGCAAATACTTACTCATATCCATATTTATTATATATTTTTCACTTGATAATTAGTACATATTCCTTCAATATGTGAATAAATTATCCTAAAAATTTAAAAAAGAGTACCTTCATAGTTACTTCGAAAAAATTGCAAAAGCGACCCTATCTATAGCGCTTTAAACTGGGCTACTCTTTTAAGATCTTTAGCCTCGATCATTTTGTAGTTATACTAACGTTTTACCTATTGACACAGCTACCTAATATTACCTCAAGCATCAACGATTAGCAATTGAGAATTTTTTCTTAAAATTATCTCGAATGACATAAAGTAATAACTTCTTTAGGAGTTATAATTTTAAGAAATTATTAAGCTTGTTTTAAATATAGCACAGTAGGAAGACAATTATTATTATTATTAAAATTCGTTATTAATAGCATTCCAATTGGTAAAGTGTTAACAATATTTTGGATAAATTACCATAAATGAGGATATTCACTTATAATGATTTCGTCTTGACCATTTTACGATTAGTAAAATTTCTGTTGTCTCGCTATTGTATTTTTAACAATTTATTTTATACAAGGCCAAGATTATCAACTGTTCGTTCAGCTTTATTAAAATTTGGTTTATGCCTTACTTGGAGACAGTAGATGTACTATCTGATAGAGAAACACTGGTTATTCACAAGAGCATGAGCCCTAGTAATATCCACTGTAGTAATAGCTTAGTTCAAGCATCTTTATCCGATCGCAGCATATAATCGGCAAATAGATTTAAGTTTTAGAAAGTAGTGATAAATTGATTTCGTTCTAAGTTGAAGCAAATTTCCATGCGACTAATAGACGGTTAAACTTATTTTCATGCTAGGCGCCTTCTATTACGGACACAGAGTAGGTACAAAATCATAAAACTTTCAGTTATTGTGCAATTGGTTCATCAAAAGCAATATTAAATGCAACGATTTTCGTTTTTGTTTAATTCTATTACGTTTTTGATTTTCAAATATGTACAGACGTCACTGAAATTTAACAATATTTCCATTTATACATTCCTAAAAAAGTTAAAATTGAACTGTGGAAAAGTACTTGAAAACTTGTTAACGTTCATTAGACAGTGACGTCTGTATTGTTGATTTTTTTTCATGTAGCACACAGCTTTGTTTACCATGTATTTTGAACTACGTCACACATTGGTTACAGAAAAAAATTATCATTTTGTAATATTTATAGGTTTATTCGATTACAGATTGTTTAATCTTTTATGGGTCTAAAATATATTTTTTCTATGGGTTATTAAGAAACTAAAGTCTCTTTTGCCATTTCTAACTATTAAAAGAATGTAAGGCTTTGATCAAAGATATAGTTTAATATAAGAGTATACATTTCTTACTGGTCTTGATTTTATATCAATGAAATACTTAGCAAATTATTTTGTCTGTCTATATTAAATAAATACAGAATCAAATTAAAGAGTAAAGAATCATATGAAACATTGAACAATCTTCTAAAATAAATCATGAAATTGGGATAATAAAACCTAAAACTGTAATAAAAAAATTAATTATTCAAGGTTACTGCAAAATCAGCACATTCATGCTATGTTTTTAGAAACACAGTACACCGTATTTTTATTCACTAAATGAATAACACTATTTATTACCATGCTAATGTTTATTCTACCATTGTTCCATTTTTAAGCACAAAGTATTTATTCCAAATTTGTACTAAATTTTGCAATATAGTGGCATATAAGTCCTTACATCAACATATAATTCAATTTGCAAATATATTTTTTAGAAATGCTACATGAAATACTGAAGATGTAAGATTCGAAATATGTTTTTCTTAATGCATATAGTATTACCGTTCACCTATCAATCTTCAGTTTGCAAGGTGTCCGTATTAATATATTTGCCACAGTATTATTATAATGGGTAGATTGCACATATTTATGCAAACTTATGCATTCACAAACGAATTTACAAAATCCAGAATTAAATTTAATTTGGCTTACTTATCACGAACTTGGAAATGAGAATACGTATTCATTTAACAATATTATCATTTGTACATTTACAATGTAGCACAAACCAGTCAAATCCGTAATTTCAAATTTATTATAATTAATCCCATGTGAACTTACAGAGTTCCTTAAAATTCAACTATTAACAAATGAGAATATATTAAAATTTTTTAAAGTGAACTTAAATAGCTAAATCAAAATTGAATATGAGATTTTGAAAATCGGGTTTGTACTTTAACCCTTTGGGCACGACACAAAAGTTGTTACACAAGACCAGATTATTTACTTTATTCCTCTACTGCTTACGTTCTAGAATTTTAAAATATCTATGGAATATATGAAAAAGTCAAGAACATAATATATTTTTAAAATGACATATAATAAACCTGTAGACTGTAATAGTGTTTCTTAACCCTTAACTGGTACGCTGGGTCTCCCATGAGCCCAACAAAATTTCTGTACGGTAACTGTCGCTACTGTAAATTGCAAATATCAAGTTTCTTTGACTTCTTTAGAACGTTTGAATTATTTAATCTTCAAATTTAGTCATTAAACAAATATCCTTCCAAAAGTATAGGGGAGAATGGGATAATGGCACTCGCTTAAGCAATAATTATAATAAAATGAAAATATGGGGTGAAATATTTATTTGAAGATACGTTTCACAAACTTAAATTATTCATTTATTCGTACAATAAAGTACTTGATATGTTTCATGTTTATTTTAATAGTCAAATTTATAAAAATGAAAAAGATATCTTTGACAACCATTACTCATACCTTTGGGCATTAGTGGTCATTTTGCAGGCAATGTTGGTCTAGGAAACGTTACTATTCTTCAGATGAATCCCATCCGAGTGGACCCCATGATCACAAGAGATACACCTACATTTGTCGTGACCAAATAGCTAGCAAATATTGCATTTCTTTTCCATTTCGTCTATGTTACTATCATCTTTCTTAGAATGATTTAATCTTTTAGTTTTTGCATTCCACCTTAATCTTTTTATACATTTTTTCTTTATCTTTTTCTGATTTCTTCTTTTTCCTTCATTGACCATCATTGCCCGCATATACATCAATTGATAGAACTGAATATTAAACATATAAATAAAAAATATTCATATGAAACATGAATATAGCCTTTTGTATTTATAGTACATTTTTGTATAACTCAGTTTGAACTGCAAAAAAGCTTTAAACTTAATACTATTCTTTTATATTCTGCACACAAGATATTATGTCTATCATGCTGAAAACCAATTGAAGCTTGTTTTTCTTCGTTGTTAGACAACGGTTGAGTGGGCACCGTGCACACGTGCGGTGAACGGTATAGTAAGACGTAAACAAGAAGAATTAAAAACTTCAGACGTTTCATTTTATTATAACAATACTGACCATTATAGTCCGCTGATCGCGATTACTCTATTCCACTCCCCAAGTTTTCACAAACACGTGCAATCTATTAAAAACTCTCTAAACAGCGAACACCGGTTAACTGCGAGGATAAAATACAATCTGCCTTGAAATCAGGTACAACAAACCAAGGTCACATCCGTCCTGTCCGAACCACAACGTGCCTTACTGTCGACTATCACCGCTGGTCACGAGGTGATCCATATCGCGGAGACTGAACTATCCTGCAAGGCCTCGTTGCCCGAGCTGGGGACGGATCCAGCCTCTTTGAAATGGATCGAGCAGACCATAGATACGCACAAGCAGAACGTCGGCTCGCAAATCGCGGCGATGAACGCCGCGACAGCGCAGGTTGTCACCTTGACATCCGGTCCGGCCGACGACGTCGATCACACCGCTGTAGGAGCAGCGATCACCACGATCGCCAACAACCTGCCCGAGATGACCAAGGGGGTCCGGATGATCGCTGCCCTCATGGAGGACGACACTTCCGGCGACAGGCTCCTAGACGCCGCCAGGAAACTTTGCTCGGCGTTCTCAGATTTATTGAAAGCTACCGAGCCCGAGACCAAAGAGGTACGTTCACTTATCGAGACGCTGATAAACTGTTTTTGTTATCTGTGTCTCGGAGTCTCAAGTGTCGACGTCGGTATTTGCGAAGTTACCTGGGGTTGCCATTTCAGACTATGGAAAGATTCCCTTTTCTTGGTCTGGGTTTGGTGAAGGAGACTATGGAGTTCGTTTTTAACACTTTGACTACCATATTAGTCATATATGGACCGTTTATTTTGTAGTGTAAGTGGTGTAAGTCCATTTTACTTTGTTTTGAGATAATGAAATGTTTGCGTTACCATCGATTGAAAAATCCTAAGGTCCACTCTACTACTGTTCATGAATAGAAACAGGAAAAACAAAATACTGTTGTTTAATTGTAATATTTATTTGTTTATTTACTGTTACAGTATGCTTATAAGATTAATTCTATTTTTCATTTTGGTTTCCATAATTGGTCGAAGAATTTTATGTATAATATTGTTAATGTGACGTTTTCAAAGTTGTTCTGCAATATTTTAAGCAATTTTAGAACAATATATAATATTCTACTCAATCTTGCACTTCGATATAACCCAACATAAATGTGAACCTGTTATTCATTTATATTAATAAGAGTGTATCATTGAATTGCATTTAGACAACCTGTTCACATCCGTGTTTTTGCAATATTTTTTCAAATACAAAGGTTAGCATTATATGTTTGCATGTTTGTGTTTGATTATATTATTGGTCCACTGTTAGACAAGTTACACCACTTTCAAAATAAATTATTATGCAATTTCATTTATTAACGAAATTTCAATTTATTAAAACAAACGAATATTTTATATTCGAATTGCTTATAAATAAAAAGTTCACATTAAATTACATGAACATTTTTCGTTTCCTCAACTTTAAAAAAAAATGGACTTATTCCACTTTCCAAATAAACAGTCCATATGGGAGACACAAGTTTGTTATTGAACTTGTACATGAATTTTTGTTAGAATTTATTAAGAAAATTAAAATTTGTTATGGTCTACGAGGAATAAGAAGGTCTCAAAACTAATTGATATAGGAAATCTTGGCTATTCTGTCTTTATATTATTCAATAAATTGTTTTGATTTTGTTCAATTTTTATGGACATTTGTGTGGCAGTCAACGCGATAATGTCTATGATCACATCCGTATAATATTTTGTAGCTGTGCATTTACATTTTTAACGCACAATTGAATCTTTAGACTCCAAATTTTGTTGTAGATCATTGAAATTTCTATAAAACGTTACAAATTGTAGAACAACGATATATACAATATTGCGCAAAAATCTACTTGTCAAATATTCAATATATGAAACAAAGAAGGAAATTCTGAATAAATGACGTAAGTCTTATGTTTATTTAGGAGAAAATGTAAATAATCGAACAACAGAGGGAAATAATAATAATCTCTAAATATTTCTCTAACATATTAACGTCTTCAAGTAGACAAATGTATAAGGCATTGCAATTTTTTCAGAATTTATCTTGTATAAAAAAAATTAATCCGAGTAAATGTAAACAGTGTAGTATTAAAACTTTTTATACACTTTTATCATTGATTGTATACAGTAAAACAATATATTTATCTTGCTTTCTAAGAATTAATGACTAAATCAATAATTAATTTCTTCTTAAAATCAATAATTAAATTCTTGATTTTAGAATTTTGAGCGAATGATTTTGAAATGAACTCTGCGATAATTCAGTTTTAATTTTAATTAATAACGAATACCTTTGTGGTCTTATGTAGGCATGTAAATTTTCTGTGTTATGTACAAAATTTATCTGTGGAATGTAAATTGTAAATTTAATATCTGGTAGATTCTCATTTGAGTAACACGCGTGATATTCAAAATCAGATATGAGATAAGGAATCAGCATTTAAGTGTCTTAAATGCACGTTACAGGGTATATGATAAAAAGTTATCGTACAATTTTATTTAAAAAGAAAAGATATATGAAAAAAGAAAGATTTGCAATAAAAGTTTAAATTATACTTTTCTGTACAGCCTTTCTACATAATGGCTTGTATCTACGATAAATACGTAAGCACTAACAAAAACAATTTCATAGATAGTCACAGAACATTGATTCATCAATTCGACTTTACTTTGATTTCAAACAATGTGCATAGAGTCGACTAGAAATAGCTTCTTAAAGATGTTTTTACACATTTTGATTTTCAAACGACAGTAATGCAACCTCTTTTATTATTATTTTAGAAACAAATCGTTATACACTAAATATTGCGAGATTTGTTTAGTTGAATTTTGTGTTCCTTATGTGCTTTAAACAAAAGAATCATAAGTTTGGGTACATTTGGATCGTCTATGAACAATGACAACTTTTTATCGTCACGCGTCTGAAAAAGATAGACATAACAATCTTAAATGACTTTGGGAATTAACAGGATGAATAAAATAAGATTTGTTTATTACATTAATTACAATAAATTCATTTCTATATTATTAAACGAACATGTATCCAAACTTTCACACGATAATAATTTATTCTAGAGTAGAAAATCATGTATGCACACGACACTTTACGTATATTTCCTTTTTTTAGCGATTTGTCTATTTGATACTTAAGGGGCCATTCTGGTATGGCGTTTTTGAACACTGGAATTCTTTTTTTCCCTTATAAAAATCATGAATGTATTCAAGAATATACTGTTAAATTTAATAATAAAATTCCGATTATCTTGGAATTTACTAAGTATTGAAGTATTATACTTTAAACTCATTTTTCTCAGAATGTAATTCTTCTACTTGATGTGCAGGATAAAAAAATCTACTAAAGCAAGTGAGCTATAAATTTTTTTATTATTTTCTAAAATATGAAACCATCTTCAACAAAATATGAGGACTTGACTACGTACAAAATTTTACACATATATTCATAGCATTGAAAACTGCAGCAGTTGAATGCAGAAGTGTTAATTACATAATTATACAAGTTAAATATCATCTACAATTGTTGCTTGTGATATATTATTTACGAAAAATCCTGCACATAAAAAATCTAAAAATAGTTCACTATACAACAATGAATAAAAAAACAAATAGAACCGTATAATTTACTTTATTGAGATAAAAAAAAGGTCTCAAAGTTTGCTCAATTTTGTAACCGCCACGCTAGAATCACTCCTTAACAATACTCTCCCTAAAACTAATCGTTCGCATCTACCTTCCAGCCAAGACAGAGCCTGCTTAACGCTGCATCTCGTGTGGGCGAGGCTTCTCACCAAGTATTAACAACAATTGGAGAAGAGAATGACTCAAACCGAGAGCTACAGGACATGTTGCTCGCCCTGGCAAAGGCGGTAGCTAACTCGACCGCCGCGTTGGTGCTCAAGGCAAAGAACATAGCAGGCACCTGCGAAGATTCAGCAACGCAAAACCGCGTGATATCCGCTGCCACGCAATGCGCCCTAGCTACATCACAGCTGGTAGCGTGTGCCAAGGTCGTGGCACCAACTCTACAATCACCAGCTTGCCAAATGCAGCTGATGAACGCCGTCAGAGAAGTGACAAGAGCAGTGGAAGGCTTGGTCGAGGTGTGCAACGAGACCTGCAACAACGACAATCTCCTGAAGGAACTGAGCGCAGCAGCCGCCGAAGTCAGCAAAACCTTAAACGACCTACTGAACCACATAAAGACAGCCACGAGGGGCGAACGTGCCAAAGAGACGGTTCAAGAGGGAGCGGTGAAAACGATATTGGTAGCAACGGATAAGCTGTTTGCCACAGGAGACGCCGGCGAAATGGTCTGGCAAGCGAGAGTAGTCGGTCAAGCAACCGCCCAATTGATCCAGAGCATAGAAGGGGAGGCAGAGAGGCAGACAGGCTCGGAGCAGCTGCTGGCTGCAGCGAAGGTGCTAGCTGACGCCACTGCGAAGATGGTGGAAGCTGCCAGACAGTGCGACAGCAGTCCTCACGATGCCAAAATGCAGGATCAACTGCGCCAGGCTGCGGAAGAGCTCAGAGCAGCGACCACCGCGGCAGCCACTCTGGCTTTGAGACGGAAATTGATCGTTAGGCTGGAAGCTTGCGCGAAACAGGCAGCTTCTACCGCCACCCAATGCATTGCTGCTGCTGCAGGAGTCGCGCACCACAACACTAACCCGTCTAGTCAGAAGGAATTAACCGCAGAATGCCAAACCATGATGCAGCACATACCACACCTAGTGGCAGGCGTGAAAGGTACACAAGCACAGCCAGATAACTCCACGGCACAATTGAACCTGATCGACGCGTCCGAACAGTTCCTGCAGCCTGGCAATTCTGTAGTCAAAGCTGCTAGAGCGGTCCTACCAACGGTCACCGATCAAGCCTCTGCGTTGCAGTTGAACAACACCTCTCAGCAGTTGGGCACTTCTTTGACGGATTTGAGGTCTGCTGTGACTCGTGCTAGAGAAGCCTGTGGCGGTTTGGAGCTGGACGCCGCTGAGGAATTGATCAATAGTTTGAAGGACGAGTTGGCCGAGTTTTACAGAGCAGTTGAAGCCGCGTCCTTGAAACCCCTGCCGGATGAGACCACGGAATCCACGGCTCTTCGGTTAGGCGCCACCTCGAAGAACGTCGGATTCGCGATGGCTCGACTCTTGTCCGCTGCCAAGCAAGGAAACGAGAATTACACCGGAAGCGCGGCCAGAGAGACAGCCTCTTTGTTGAAGGACCTAACATATGCTGTTCGAGGCGTGGCTGCCACATCAGATCAACCTGAAACGCAAAAGAAGGTTTTGATGACGGCGGATGACGTTGTCCTGAAGTCACTGCGTCTTGTCAAGGAAGCCAGACGAGCCCTGAAGAGTCCAGATAATCCTAACAACGAATCAAACTTGGCTGCTGTTGCTAAGGACGTGTCGAACTCTTTGAACAAATGCGTCTCCTGCTTACCTGGTCAGAAAGACGTCGACGACGCGATCAAGAATATCGAGGACATGACGCAAGTGCTCGGCATGAACGAATACCCTCAAACCAACAAGAGATATGGGTGAGTTTCTCGGTGTCTATGATAAAGACGCTGTTATCTTGTTCCGCGATAGTTTGTTACCTCATTCGTTCTCATTTCAATAATCGTTTGCCGAATGGTTGCCGATAATTGTTGGAAAATTGGGAAGACTGTTGACACTGTGTTGGAACATATTACTTGAAAAATCGATTAATATTTGGAATTCGTGATAGGAGATAACCATTTTTAGATTCTGTAACCATTTCACATTCTCATTTAATGGTAGTATTACGAATTGTCATTAGAGTCTGTTGTAAATGTAAGTAATACGAGAAATATAATATACTCTACAAGATCAAAGCTATAGGAATCGGTGTGTTATTTATAGACATTTTTATATAATACGTTTCATGCATATCGTATTTCATTGAACAGTAGCTTTACATAAAAAATTAGAGTTCAACATATTTAATAATACGTAATACGTAATTATAATATACACATTAACTTAATACAAAATTATTGACAACTATTATAGCTATTACCACTTTAACTACCGGAAGCTCATTAATAGGTAGAGATTAATAAGAAAGAAACATGATTATTTTTTTCCAAATAGTAATCTTGAAAGTGACTAGTAGATTATATTACTCAAGATAACTGATTGATTCATGAATATAATAGCTGTTGCTATTAAACAATTCTTTGAAAAATTTTGGATCATTTATCTTTAATTACCTGTAAAATATTAGCTGGTCTTCACTGTTTTCATTTGAGAAACTATATATAACAATGCTGCTTCAGATTTATCAACTTAAAGAACTTCTTCTATTTTAGGTTTATTGAGATAAAATATAAAACTTTCATGTTCTCTATTCTATAGTATCTTGTTCGTTGACAGTTCACGAATAAAAATTAAAATATTGCATTTAAAACATATATCATAATCATTAATGAACTATGAATCATTGTGCAAAAACCAGAAGGGAAAATTGGTTTCACTGTCTAAATGGTTCCTTATGGTAAAAGTAAAATAGGAACATTACTAATGTAATCTACTAAAGAAAAGATTTTCTGTAATTTGATAGTTTTTATGGTATATGCATAAAGATAACTGCTAAACATATCTAACTAATAGAAATATAAAAGACACTACCTATTTTCTTCTTACAGTCAACTCCAATCCGAATTGAACAATGCAGCCGCAAACCTAAACGACGCTTCTTCAAGCGTGGTCTCATCGGTGCATTCCCCAGTGAAACTTGCAAGCTCCTCGAAACAGTTCACCAACGCTTTCGGAGACCTGTTAGGTGTTGGAATGGAAATGGCCGGTCAAACGACGGTCGACACTCGCAGTCAGATGGTGGTCTCTTTGAAGAACGTCAGTATGACTTCGGGCAAGCTGTTGGTGACTGCTAAAACGGTGGCCGCTGACCCCAGCGCGCCGAATGCAACGAACCAGCTATCTGCTGCTGCTAGAGCAGTAACCGATTCCATCAATTACCTTGTCGACGTCTGTACATCTGCTGTTCCTGGGCAAAATGAATGTGACAATGCTATTAGGAACATCCAGTCGATGCGATCTCTGTTGGACAACCCTAGAGAACCTATATCCGACGCATCATACTTCGAATGTCTTGAAACGGTCATGGAGAAGAGCAAGAGCCTTGGCGATGGAATGACAGGCATAGCCAATCACGCTAAAATATCAGAACACGAACAGTTCTCCGTGGCCGTTCGAGGAGTGTCCTCGTCCGTTTGTGGTCTCATAGAAGCAGCAGGTCAAGCAGCGTACCTGGCAGGTGTAAGCGATCCATCTTCAGTCGCCGGGAAACCTGGTCTCGTAGACCAAGCTCAGTTCTTGAGAGCCGCGCAAGCCATCCATACCGGCTGCCAGAGTCTCGGAAACCCCACCAGCACCGAGCAGCAGGTCCTCTCAGCCGCTACCATGATCGCAAAGTACACGAGCGCATTGTGCAACGCTTGCTGCGAAGCTTCCAACAAGACCAGCAATCCGGTCGCCAAGAGGCACTTCGTTCAGTCGGCTAAGGATGTTGCTAATTCAACATCTGCTCTAGTGAAGGAGATCAAGATACTCGGCCAGAATTATTCCGAAGCTAACAGGGATAAGTGCGGCGAAGCCACGAAACCGCTTCTAGAAGCAGTTGATAATTTATGTACCTTCGCTGGGTCGCCCGAGTTCGCCAGTCAGCCTGCTAAGATATCCATCGCTGCTAGAGCTGCTCAGGAGCCAATTACTAGCGCGGGGAAGGCTATCATCGATGGTTCTTGTGCCATGGTGCGAGCAGCCAAGAGCTTGGCTGTTAGTCCCAAGGATCCTCCCACGTGGCAGCTGCTAGCTAATCACAGCAAGAGCGTTAGCGATTCTATTAAGTCCCTAGTTGCGTCTATTAGAGACAAAGCGCCGGGACAGAAGGAATGCGATGTTGCCATTGATAAATTGTCTGCTAGGATCAGAGAGTTGGACGCTGCTTCGCTCAGCGCAGTCTCACAGGCGCTGACACCGCGTCGGGAGAACACCGTTCAAGGATTCACGGATCAAATGGAGAGCAGTGCGAGCGAGTTGCGCGAGAAACTGGAGCCTCTGCGAATGGCTGCTAAATACGAGGCTGAGAACGTGGGTCACGCTGTTAGCCAAGTAGCCCTGTACTGCGAACCTTTGGTCTCCGGAGCCATAGGTGCTGCCTCGAACATGGTGCAGTCGAAACAACAAATGGTGCTACTCGATCAAACGAAAACAGTCGCTGAATCTGCTTTGCAGCTTGTCTGCGTGACCAAGGAAACCGGGGGTAACCCGAAAGCCATCAAGCTGCATGCGGAGGTGGATGAAACTGTAGAGTCTATGAAAGACGCGCTGCAGGAGTTGCAAAATACTTTGGAAACAATTTCTACTTCGAATGGCATTGTCACTGGGCTGATCGATACTATCTCGCGGGCTATGGTCAGGTTGGAGGATCATAGGATGTCTACTATTGATACAGTTGATTCTTATGTGGACTATCAGACCAGGATGGTGGAGGCTGCTAAGGAAATTGCGCGACTGGCACAAGAGATGGTAAAGAATTTGTAATTTCTTTAATCCTGAAATGGACGTTTCTGTCTACTGCACAATCAGTTCACTTAGACATTCGCTTAATATCTTAATATTCTCATTGAACCTAATTTGAACCAATTTAATTCTGTCGACTCAAGCAATTAATTAGGTGATATCCAAGCATTTAACCTGGGCACACAGTCAATGAAATTTCCATAGTTACGCTATAATTTCATGTGTTTTTTATTCGTATCGATTGAATTTTTAGTTGTTACCGACTGGGATAGTTATATGTTTTTGTTTCCCCGATTACAAATGTTTTCTTCGTTGGTATTTCTAATTGTAGGCAACTGGTTGCTCAGGACACCTAAAGGGAGAATACACTTAATCCTACTTAAAATTCAAGGGTATTGTTTAGCAAGTCATTTAGGATCACGAGCTAATCATTTGCCCAAACCTGACCTAACAAAATTCTAACATCTCATTTCTTCAAATTCCAGTCATCAAAGTCCAGCACCGACGTGGCCAGGCTGGGTCCACTCGCAGTGGACATCTCTCACAAGTTCATGCAACTGGCACGCGACACATCTGGTGCATCAGCAGCAGCATCAAACGCTGATGTATCTGCAAGACTTCGCACAGGTGTGCAAGAGCTTGGTCGAGCTTGCGCCGATATCGTCCGAGCTGCGGGAACCTGTCAAATATCACCTGGTGATGCTTACGCTCAGAGAGAAGTATCGGAACACAGCAAGAACGTGACGGAGAAGGTGTCGCAGGTGTTAGCTGCACTCCAAGCAGGTTCCCGGGGCACGCAAGCTTGTATCAACGCAGCCAGTACGGTGTCAGGGATCATCGGAGACTTGGACACCACGATTATGTTTGCCACTGCTGGAACATTGCACGCGGAGAACGAGGGAGACACTTTCGCCGATCACAGAGAGAACATCTTGAAAACAGCCAAAGCTCTGGTAGAGGACACTAAGACGCTCGTTGCGGGCGCTGCATCATCGCAAGAACAATTAGCTGTCGCTGCTCAGAATGCTGTGTCGACGATTGTCCAACTGGCTGAAGTTGTGAAATATGGAGCCGCTAGCTTGGGCAGCCAAAATCCTGAAGCCCAGGTGATGCTCATCAATGCAGTGAAGGATGTTGCTTCTGCTCTTGGTGACCTCATACACGCTACCAAAGCTGCCAGCGGCAAACCCATCAATGATCCAAGCATGGCACACCTGAAGGACTCCGCTAAGGTAATTATCTCGTTCCTGTATTCGAATTTTTGTTGCTTCGTTCGTGTTCACTTCGATGTTGGACGAGGAGTTGTTGGCTTAGTATTAACTGACACTGAGACGCTTGAGTGGAAGCGGCCTGTAACCGAATGGCAACATCGATATACCAGGAAGTAGAGCATTCCTTGAGGGTACATGTGTTTGTGACTAAACATAATTTTATTGATTTTGTGTTTTAGGGGAAACAATAATAAGTGATAGGATTTAATGGTTAGACTGCGGATAATTATGTACATTAAACATTTTCTGTATCGGCAAATGAGCCAATACTATATATCTTTGAAATCACACGAATATTAATTGCTTTTTATAAATTTGCTGTAATTTTTTCGTTAGAGTTTAGCATAACGTTTTATTGCTATTAAATCTCTTCTTACATAAAGAATTTGTTTATTGCGATTTAGATATTTTCAAAACACTTTTCAGGTTGTATCCTTTTTGTGCAAGCTGGAAAGAGTTGTATGATGCTTAACAATTTGAATAAATTAATCTTTTTATTTTTTTAAATTGCACTTGCTCATTTTAGTTATAAATACATAAAATCCGTAATCTAGTAATAATTAAGCGAATTTTGGAGATAATAAACAACTCAACACGATTTTAGGAGAAATTATTTTTTGTTGAAGATGGGACTGATAGTTGACATTGGTATGGTTAATCAAAATTAATATTTTTAATAATAAATATTTTTACATATTTGCAAAATGCAAAATGTAAGAATGATGTACTGCTTGAAATCTTTTCAATTTCATTACATAATTGATTTGTTGAAGAGGTTAAAATCTCATCTAATATACCACTCGTATTTAGTATACCACCACTTGTGCGTTAGTTCTTCCAAAATTGCTGGAAATTGTTTTAAAATATTTAAAAATGTCTAAAGATTTCAATTTTGAATTGTGATTTGTTCGGTTTGAAATGAAACGCCTATAAGAATATGAAATGCATATTAAAAATACTATCAACTTTTGAATAAAATAACTGAGTATTAATGTTGAAGATATCAACAAAGTTTTTCTCTCTAACTTCGACGATTTTTAATATGTCTTTTGTGTCCATTTATTTCATTATATAATCCCTATTCACTCTTGAATATTAGAATTTTTGTTAGAATTTAATCAATTACCTTTTTATTATTATTGGTAAAGGAAAGTTACCAATACAATTTAAGAATTTTAGGTTTTCGGGGACATTTGTTATGCTTTTTAAAAAAGTATATAGATTAAATACTAATAGAATGACTCATTGTTCAGAAATTGGATAATCAAACGATAAGTTAATCATGTTATTGGACTTAGCATAAATAATTGACCAAATGGATGCTAAAAAAATAAAATTTCAATGGAACATTTATAATTCATAGTTAAAATGGATCCGACATCCGCAATCCACGTATTAATGTGAGAAATGTGAGAAATGCATAATTAATATAAAATATAGGAAGTTTAATTAATATATGAGGAAATGTAGTTGAGGCATTCTGAAAATAATATTGCCTGTTATACAATTAATAAAAATTAGATCAGACCTGTCCAATTTTTGAAATTTAATTTGGAGAGCACAAAACAACATACTGTTATGAAGAAACGGTTGTTTCATAAATACAACTTGTTTTATAGATACTGTATTTATCGCTGGTTCTTGCATATAATAAATAATAACGAAATCATAGGATACGATTTGGATCACCAGTACGCATTTGGCAACCTTTTTCTAGTAATTACAGTAATGCTTCGATATATGTGAAAGAAATGTACACGATGATTGTGAAAAATTTATCCCTACTACAGCGGGGATATCTACTCGTCGAGAAGTGTAACATGATATGGGATCAAATATATCGGTGAGAAAATACTAATCCAGCGAAAAAACTTTTTTTTTTAATTATTTTCACGTAACAAGTTCAGAACATATTTGCTTGTTCAATTGACGATCCAGTGGAACCTCCATTATCTGAACTAATATCTAAATTTTCCATTATACGAATACGTATTTCACGTCTAAACAGTTCAATCTAAAGCAAATAAATAAAGTTAATACAACACAATTCATTGTACAAATAAGTAAAGACTTAATCTAACACTATAGCTAGATAACTATTCTATTATCCTAACACTCATGTTTCACTGGTTAGTACGGAAAATCAAGGTTTTACTGTATCGTGAATTAAACAACTAAATATGTTACAAATTGTATCGTGTTTGATATCATTTTAATCAGAAAAATATTACGAATATTTTGGTATATGTTTCATTAAAAAATAATAAGAAACAATAAGTTTTGTGACTGTATTACTATTGTTTCACCAATACGCTGATGCAAGGAATAGTGTCTGTACACGATATACGCAACATACCGTTTTCGATGTTTTCACATATATCGAAGCAGTACTGTAATTGAATATCAAGAACTATCATAGATAATCGTGGATGAAAGGACAGGCTGGGAAAAGCTTAACTAAACATTAACAATAACCAATGACCACATTAACAGGGACGAACCACGCGAGAAGCGTAAAATCCCAATTATCGCAAATCTAATAGTGTCTCACTTCTTGTCTCGTTAACGCACTAAATCCGAACTTTGCACTTAACCAAGGCTCAACTCCCCGTTATTTTATTTGGGTGGACTTTAATTGACCGATTTGTTTACTGCCTCTAACCGACTTCTTCATTGACATTCCGCTAAATAGAGAAAAAATAAGAAACAATAAAGCAAAAGCCAAAAAATGAAAACTCAAGTTTGACGATCTCACTCACGAGGCACGTTTTGTACCAAGTTTTGCGAGCCATTGAAAATGGCGATGATCGTCGCTCGCCACGACCACGAGCGAAAATGAACATGTATACGCTATTAAAGTCCACCTTGCACTTCTCCTTCGTTCAGTTTTCCATCTTTTCTTTCATGTGTGTGACATACTCGGTCTGTGTTTCCTTTAATGGAACGTATTGTAGAGGCTGTGAGAGACAGAACCGATTATTTGCTTCCATCGGTAAAAGAGAGCACTCTACTACGGCTTTGTTTATGCTTGTTGATGATGATGATGATGATGAAATTTACAATCGAATACGTAGTGAAAGATTTTGTCACGTACGGTGGACTTTAATGTGTGTTTCATTGACGATATTGGTCTGGGCGATTCGGATAGGTGTTAGAACAGCAGTTACACCAGCAGCTGGTGCCTCTGAGTGACATCGGCGGCTCGGAGTCCGAGTGGTTCGTGTCCGATCAAGAGGAGGAGCTGATTCGTCTGCTATCAGCCTCTGAGAGCGAACAACCGTCTCAGCGAACTTCCGATTTGCTGTTGCTCATGTAGCGGAAGCCTTGATCCTCGGTTTCATCGCGATCTTTGTCGATCTTACGACCGGTTCAACTTAGGGGGTTGCATACGCCTAGGAACAACAAGACCTGTCTCGTATTTTACATTTTACATTTCATTCATATATAAAAACCATATTTTATATTTGCCGACAGATGTTTATCTTGTCAATCCGTAGAAACAATAAGACCAGGCTACCATTTTACAATGTCATTCATACGTAAAAGCATATTTTATTATGACTTGCTATTTGACTGCAGATCTTTATATTGTCAATGCCAAGGAGCAGGAAGACCATTGTGCCATTTTACAATTTCGTTCACGTATAAATCCATGTTTTATAAAGTTGTTATTTGTCTACAGGGACGATAAGACTAGACTCCAGACTTAAACATTAATTTTTATGATGATAGATCAAGTATGCTAGATTTCCGTACGATATGTGAAATGCAAGGGGATTGCTAAAGTAATTGACACCATAAATCTTGACGTCTCGGTATTTGTTTTCTTAAGTAAATTGCTTTGGTTTTACTAAAATTTTGTGGTCTTTGTGTCGGTGGTCAATGTGTTAAATTTTGATTGCAAAAGGACACAATTTTATTTCAAAAGATGTGAATAGTATTCATATTTAGTAGATTCTGTTTGGAATCTTCACCATGAGATTGACTCGTTACGGCAAGGCGTTGAATTGTTATTTGAGTGTGGATATTTATCTTACATATCCAAGATACAAGATGAATAATAGTGTCATTTTATTTTTACCACAGGAAACTTTTTAATCAATGAAAAAAGTATTTCCATTACGTTAGTTTTCCCGAATATTAACCCTTAATTGATCGCGTGGAGTTACTCTGGCGTGCCACGAATCGTTTTAAGAGTAATACGTAAATAATTATAGATATTTACTGTGAATCAATTTTTAGTGGTTTTACTTGTTTGACTAAACATATTAAAATAGTTTAATTGCTTCTTCGTGAAAAAAAATTACTTTCCACAGGAAAATATTAAAATGCATTGTAAACCTAGTCAGGTTTAATTAGTCACCCAATGGTTAAATATGAAAGTGAGAATTGGCATAAAGATACGCAGTCTAATTAGTATCATTCGAAAGTAGTCGTGTAGTTCTAATAATAATTTTATTTTAACAAATAATTTCGGAAAATAAGAAGAGCAATGAACATGATCAACGTTTTTGGAGATGACGTTCACGGTATTAATAATATCTCTATTAATTTTCTCTATTAATCTCTATTACATTACTAAAAATGTAATTTTGAGCGCTATTATGGAGCTATAGTAACATAAAAAAATTCTATATCAAGTACCAGACAATTAAATCGAATATGTCTGCACTAAATCTGTTTATTATTTATTTATTTATTTATTGTTTCAAAAGATACGAAGTTTCGTGTACGGTTTGTTCTTAGATTCAATACTTCTTTTCTACTTACACAGAATCATTATTTTCATAAATTCTTCAATAAAATAGAGAAGCCATCTTAAGGATAGCACATTCACTTAAATTCTGAAAAGTCAATGTTTCTTACCTTTCTAGATCTATGCAACCCCTTATAGTCATCGAACAAAACATGGCGAACTCGTGAAAATAATTTCTGCGATCTTAATGATATCTTTTACATCTTAAAACAATCTTTCCAATAAAAATTTGTAAAACAGTATGGCCGTAAGATGTGGATAGTTTTTCTTAATTCAAGTTTAGTTCTATTAATATCTCCTTAAGATTGACTAAAACTTTATTCGAAATAAAAGTATATTGTTAAACAATATCATTTTAATATCCTATGGAAGTTGAACTCTTTGTCGAGTTTAACCTGAGGTTTGCTCGTGTTTCACACTTTATTCTTAATTAGACCCACAAGATGAATTTGATGAGTTCGCAGTATAGTGTTCGAAGACTATAATTTCTTCCACTTCTAATGCACTAGGTAATTTGGTCTAACAAGCATAATTTCAGTATCAAATAAAATTTAATTTTTTCAGTTTTGAGGGAAATCAGTTTACTCAAACATTTCTACAACCTTTACGCTTTACAATAGTAATTTTACTTTATTAACCAAGAATAGAATTTACGATTTAAAACTATTCTGTTTTAACATTTTACGTATCGTGTCAAAGTTTTATAAATGTTTATACTTTTTAACACTTTAAATGAGTTCCTTCGTTTGTTTTCGTTATTTCTTGTTTGGAAGAAATGGCTGTATAATTTGATTATTATAGCAATATAAACAAGATTAGAACAAGCTAGTTCCTCTTCATAATTTCATTTACAATTGAAAATAAATGAAAATCTCATTGTTTTAATAATAAGGTGTTAATTCATTAAAAGTAGCAAGAAACAATAATATAATTAATCGCTTTAATATGTTGGGCACTCCTTTCACTATTTCGTAAGAACTTTTTCGATAAATATTTAATTTTTAACATTATTCAGCTGCCATTTTATTTGACTGTAGAGGTTACGCGTGATTCGACACTTATGTTTCTATGCATTACATGAATGATCGTGCCAGTATAAGATAAACATCATATTTAGACCTTAATTGCTTTTGTTTCCTCATTTTGTTACACCTTAATGGCAAAATGGAAAGATTTTCCCGACTGTACATGTACTTACAAGATCATTTTCGAAACACCATTACTCGTTAGTAAAATTTTAATTGAGTAATCTCGTTATTTAGTGTAAAATATTGCAATATAAAGTTGTATTAGTTGTCTAGTGCATTACCGAAAGTGGGAGAATGTCGGACAGAAAGTTTTCTGTTAAAGAAAACACGAATCTGAATTAGAATTTTTATTGAACCGATCCAGTTGCATTTTCTTAGAACTTGTCGTCGGATTTGCTTGCAAATTTGAGTTTCACAGTTCTCCTAGAATTTGACCCTATCTATCTTACGATTGTCACCGCATTTATATTTTATAATAGTCTTTGTAGTCGAAGATTGAAGATAACAGTAGTCGAACGGTAGTAACGTGATACGCTTCTGCTACATTTATATTCGTTTACATGTTCGTATTACAGTAAATCCTCTATAAACGCATAGAAGCTGTAGCAGATAAACGCAGAAAATATATCCCCTCCACTTTAGTAATCCGATCTCGGCTCGGGTATATTGGTGTGCTCTACTACTAATGCGACGCGGAGAGTCGCAGTCGTCGGCACAATCCAGAAGCCCGTGCGTCATGACAATATAATTCTTTAATTCTTATTTATTTAATTTATTCTTAATTCTTAATTTAATTCTTATAATTCCAATATTTAATTCTTTTTATTATTACTTATTTTTTTATGAAACTTTCATCGATATATTCATGGCATTTTTCTGATTAAAAAAAGACCAAACACGATATGGTTTCAACTGTGTAAATACTGTTGTAGTATTTAGTGGTTTAAATGGCGATGAACGTTTCGGGCGCAAGGAAGGATAGCGTATGGCAGGCATGTCCAGAAGTAGCTCACTTAGACGCAAATTCGAGGGAGACGCCTACTTCTCCCGCCCGCGCGTCTCGCTCCCCGTGGCGGCCGTAGTCCTCCAAGCTCCTCAGAGCCGTGCCTACCGCTTGCAATATGTACCGCGTGTGACGCGTTGGGGCGACTCTCGGACCCACGGTACGCACAGGTCTGAGGAGCTCGGAGGACTATGGCCGCCACGGGGAGCGAGGCGAGGCGGGCGGGAGAAGTAGGCGTCTTCCTCGAATTTGCGTCCAAGTGAGCTACTTCTGGACATGTCTGGCCTATGTCGACCATTCCCGCCAAAACGTAAGCGTAAGAGTGGGATCCACTGATCAGTGGTGGGATCCGCAGCCTTGCGTCAAAAGTGGGGTCTCGCCATTCCCCCTGCACCCCTCTGACGAGATTTTGTGCCAACTTAATATCTTGAACAACTTTCGGGTTAATCTATGGAGACTGAACTGGAGATTACCATTTAGATCAGGTATGTCCAGAAGTAGCTCGCTTGGAGGCAAATTCGAGGGAGACGCCTACTTCTCCCGCCCGCGCGTCTAGCTCCCCATGGCGGCCTAGGTCCTCCGAGCTCCTCAGACCCGTGCCTACCGCTTGCGGCATGTACTGCGTGTGGCGCGTTGGGCGACTCTCGGACCCACGCCACGGTAGGCACGGGTCTGAGGAGCTCGGAGGACTATGGCCGCCACGGGGAGCGAGGCGGGCGGGCGGGAGAAGTAGGCGTCTCCCGCGAATTTGCCTCCAAGTGAGCTACTTCTGGACATGCCTGGCGTATGGGAAAGAAAGAGACGCGGAGAGTCGCAGTCGCCGGCCCAGTTCAAAGCCCGCGCGTGGTCTCGCTTTACTCGTGCTGTCCTGCTTTATGTTCGGCTCGGCCTTAGAAACTCAAAAAATAGCTACCCGTTACAGATAAACGCATAACTATCCCCCAAAAGCTTATGCGTTTATAGAGGATTTACTGTATACTGATTCTTTCTTTTTTTGTAATACGCAAGCAATTGTATCGTGCTTTAGTCTCAGTATTACTTTACTTTCTACCGTACATCATCCTGTTGTTGTTTTCTGTCCTTTTCTTTTGTATCGAAATAAATCATTGAACTTTTACATTAGTCCTTTGTGTGAGTTCATTAATCATCCGCGACAGGGATTTTTAAAACAAAGCAGCATTAGGTATGTACATTTCACTTGCAAGTACATATGCATTAACCATTGACAGCACCGTGCCTGCTGCTTCGTCAACTAATGGAAAGCGCATTAATCATTCACACGTACTATTAAAATTACCACATACAATATTTGTAATAATCGTAATAACTTATTTATGATTAAGCAATTAATTAATAATATTCTTATAGCTTCTTCAATTTTGGGTTAAATACAAAGTTTCATCAATTTTCTTCTCAGTATAGTAATTGTTAAGAATATTATTATATTCATTATAATACAATACTTTAACAAGTAAAATCTACGATAGTTCTGTTTTGTAAAATTTCTTGCGAAATTTGTCTTAGAATCTTAAAATAGGCAATAACACTTGTTAGACAATCCAATATTTAATAACATTCTTACTTATTCTTCGTTTGCAGAGGAAATATAATAACTAATAATCTTCTATTTTGGTTACACGATATAAAAAAAATTTTGTGGTACTTGTGAACATTCTAAAAAACGTATTCTAATAATAAAAAAAGTATTCTAATCGACTTATTAAAACATACTACCGAACAATCTGGCCTGTAATTATCTGCTAGTGAAGAATGAAGATGTTGTTTTCGAATTTTTTGTTCTGCAATTTTTTCGATACTCACTTTTTAACTCTCCTCGATGGTTTTGTTTGAATTTTAGTAACTTTCGCTAACATGAGTAACTTTCTACGGCTCGAAAATTCTTTTGCAGCAGAATTTGACATAATTATTTCTACATAACATACATTAACCCCATAACGACTATTATATAATGTTTAAATTGTGCAAGGCTCCACGGATTTCTGTCGGTTGGAAGAAATGTCGCTTCTTCTGTTATGTTTGTAACTTTTTAAAAAGTCGTAGAGATTTATACGAATTGCTAGTCGTGAATATTCGCAATAATTGATGATTTTAGATCGTTACAATTCTGTATGGTTTTATAGCTAATTCTGTCGAGTAAAATTCGGCAAAATAAAACTTTTTACAAAATTGTTTTCTTCGACAAAAACGAGAATTTATATAAACATTCACTGTGGTTGTCACTCAAGCATAACAATATTATCTACACTACAATTGTGTCTACACAATTATAAGACCATTAAACCTCGGATATAAAAATACAATGTCTTAAATGTTTACCTTCAATTTACATTATTGCAAATCAACTATTCTATTAAATATTTTTGTTCTCCTATCAAGACATTCTCATTTCCTCTAATTCCCTATTTAATAATTGAAAAAGAGATAAACATATAATATGTATTCGTAATTTGAAGTATGAGTACTCCAGACATATTTAGAACATATTACATACATATATCTTTCACGCTACCTCTTATCCTTACGTCAAACAAGGAATAAACAAGAAACACTAAAAGTTCTTCAAAATGCTCCTTCCAAACGTCACGAAACTCATGGACCATGTTCAATCAAATCCCACAAGGATCTTTACCCACGCAACACAATTCATAAAAGTAAAACAAATATTCTTCCTAGCATTATCGACACAGCTCATCCATCACACAAGGGATAAACAAAGAATTTTAAAAGTACTACAAAGTAGCTTTGCTTTTTTCAAATATCACAAACCCATGACCCACGTCCAATCGAAACCGTACACGAATTTTTACCCACACAACACAATTCATAAAAATAAAATTTGTATAACCAATCTAATAATATAAATAACATTTTTAATTCCTTTAGTACACCAGAAACAGTACCCAGACTATCAACAGACAACTCTAGCAACAACCATCTATCAAAGGAACACTCTTAATCATATTTCTCCGTTTCTTCTTCAGGTGATGGTAACGAACGTGACGTCCCTGCTGAAGACCGTGAAAGCCGTTGAAGATGAGCATACGCGTGGTACCAGAGCTCTCGAGTCAACGATAGAGGCGATCGCTCAAGAGATCCGTGCGTTGAACACGCCGGAGACGCAGAAGATGAACGTGACTCCCGAGGACCTGGTACGCTGCACCAAGAGCATCACGATGTCAACCGGAAAAGCTGTCGCAGCAGGGAACAGTTGCAAGCAAGATGACATAATCGCGGCGGCGAACATGGTGCGCAAGGCTATCAGCGACATGTTGACCATCTGCAAAGGCGCAGCGTACAATTGCGCCGAAACTCCTGAGCTCAGAGACAGAACTCTTCAGGCTGGCCACGATGTGGCGATGAACTACAGGGAGCTGCTACAGGCGATTCTGCAAATAGCCTCCAGGTCTGGAGATGCTAAACACACTCTGGTACCGATATCTAGGAAAATCGCTCAAAGCGTGACCGAACTGGTGGCTGTGGCCGAATTGCTGAAGGGTAATGATTGGGTGGACCCTGATGATCCGACTGTCATTGCGGAAAACGAGCTGCTCGGTGCTGCTGCCAGCATCGATGCCGCTGCCAAGAAGCTGGCTAGTTTGAGACCTCGAAGAAGCATCCAGGTGAGCTACTTTGAACGTTTTTGATTGTAGTTTTTTTACATTAGCGTTGTCTTGTTCGGGAGACACAGTGTGACATTATCGGGTAGTGGACACATTTGCTATTGGTTAGAGATTCGATAAAATACCAATTCAATGTCTACATTCTATAAGGGTTGTTCTTGATGATTTGATTTTGTACAATATGTAATTATTAATATACTGCAAATTTCTATTGAATTGTCTTAGTTTCTGACCATAAGCTTCACTTTCGGTCTTATGTCAGCATTAATCATTAAATACTAAATACTAATTTAATGACTAAACTGCGGTTTTTTATACAAAATAAAAAGATTCTACATTCATTTTAAGACGCAGGAGCTACATAGATATTTATTTCTTCTCTTCATAACTTTAGTATGTAGAAAATAATACAAGAGTAAGTTTAAATTCGGTAAATGCTTTTACTGTACTACATTTTTCTTATAATTAGAAAAATAAACTGTTGGTTTTTCAGTAAAACTTTTATTAACAGACTTATGACATTTTTCTGATTACATGAGACACAATTTGGATCTCATTTCTTGTTTAATTCATAATATTGTAGAGCCTCGATTATCCGAACCGATGATATCTGAATTCTCCATTATCCGTAATCTACCATTTGCGAGACAGAAGCTAGTCAGTAGCCAGTTGTTAGCAAATGGCAAAAACGAAAATAATGTCCACTGCTTTCGAGTGTCTCGCTTTATCTCTCGAGTTGCAATAACATTAAACTTTATGTGGGTTGTTCAAGTGTTTTAATAATGTATAGGATATTATCTAGCTCTTAAAAAGTTGCTGATGAATATTAGAAATTTCTGTGATCTACAAATATTTGTACAAATAATAGTCCTCGTTAACATAACTTTAGGGAAGTGGTTTTACTTTGTGAGATGTTATGTTTTAGAAAATTGTTGATGTTAGAAATAATTTCACAAACAATGCAATAAAACAGCTTGAAAACATTTGAAACATCTTCACACACTTGAACATCTGATTTTTAAATCAGTTATAAATGTTGTCATAATTTCTACTGACACTGTCAGCAATAATAATGGTAAACGAAGTTGAAGAACTGGAATATATGATCTGATTTCCGTAAGATATGTTTGATATTCTTGGTTGTTTTTTAATAATCGACCAGGAATCAAACATATTATTATGGTGATTAGAATAATCAACGAATGTTCGTCGAAGGTAAGGATCACAGACTTAAATTAATTGTAAGTAAAACGTCAAGGTTCCTCTTGCATGTACGTCAAACTGTGAGCTTAAACTGGAGACAAGTAGGAATAATATTTAATATATTGTATATTACAATTTGAAATTTTCGATACTGTAAAGTGCACAGACAATGTTATTTTCAATAAGTATAGAAATTTCCTTAAATAAGATATTTTACTTGAGGAAAACAGAAAGTTTGGCACAGTAGTTTAATTATTTCCTTAAGCATAACCACAAGCGCAATATCTTTATATGTAATAAAGCACATTGCTTAAACGTTTCATAATTTATGCTAGAAAAGTTAATGAATAAATGTTATGTAATAACAATTTTATTTAAAATTTATTTTGACTTGATTATTTCTATAAAAATTTTACTTGAATAAAAATTTCTTTAAATTTTGAAACAGTTGGTAAATTAGTTTTAAAATTAGTGAATCAGTGAAACTGAGTAGAAATATTGTAGAGTAAACTCCACTATTTTCAATTTTCGAAAAATTTAAATTATATTTAATTTAAATTATATATATTATTTAATTTAAATTATATTATTTAAAAATCTAGTTGTCGGAATAACATACTTTAGTCTCAATATAGACTACTTACTGTTCACCATAGAAAATAATGTTTTAATTAACACTGCTATTGTTCCATACAGGACAAGATGATCAGTCAAGTTATTTGAATTTGAACAAATTTAGAAACCAGTTACACACAAAATAATGAATAAACTGCGGATTATTATGTAAAAGAAACATTTTCTAAGTCAATTGTCAGAAACTAAAATCAAATAAAAACGTATTTTTCTTTTTAATATTTTTAATAAGTTGAACTTAGTTTGAAAATTGTTTCAAATACTTCTTATGTCGCCACAGTTTTGCATTTAACCTGTTTATTTTTGTGACAAATACAAAAAATCGAATAATTTGATTACCATAATTTAATCCTTGTGTCGCCAAGATAGATATACATACAAAAGCAATTCAAACTTAACTAACAGTCATAGATTGTTTTTCGAAAGAAGAGACTCAAAGAAAATCTATAGCTATAATAACTGTCCTTCCTATCTCATTGTCAGCTACAGACCGTGTGAGCTATAGGAATAATGTACAGTATTTCATCGATAATTGTCCACAACACGGGTCTGCGGAGGGACAATTATGCCGGAGGGATATCATTGTTTGAGGTTTGCCGAACGTAGAGAAGGACAGCCGAGCTCGAGAGGCCTCGGTCACCGAGAAATGTAAACATATCTAATCCGAATTTCCAACTTCTTTATTAATCATTATTTTTTTATGGGACTTCAATGACCATATTTGTGGCATTTTTCTAATAAAAATGATACCAAATATGATATAATTCCGATGATATTTACTTGTGTAATCGACGATTAAAGTTTCGGGCACGAAGAAGGATAGCGTATGGGAAAGAAAGAGACTGAGGTTCTGCCCGTTTTCAAAGTCGCGAAATGTCCCAGTCAGGAGAGTGTGTCTTTAATGTCTTTATCATTTAATCTCTTTGTCTGTCACCAAAACTTACTCCATCGTCAATTAAAAACAGAAATATGTATGTATAATCAGAAAAATTTTGATCAGAGAAATATTACAAATACGATGGTAAAAGTCTCCTAAAAGATTAATTAAAAACGAAAAAGTGTCGTCATTGCATTATTGTTGCCTCACCGATGTTATGTACCTGACCTATACATAATGACCATACACCTGTATATGATCCGAATTACATCGTGTTTGGTATCATTTTAATCAGAACAATGTCACAAATCTATTAGAAAAAGTCTCATAAAAAAATAAGTAATAATAAAAAAGTTATTCCTTGGTAATACATTGTGAGGACGCGCGAGCCTTTGAACTGTGCCGCCGACTGCGACTCTTCGCGTCTCTTTCTTTCCCATACGCTATCCTTCCGCGCCCGAAACTTTAATCGTCGATTACACAAGTAAATATCATCAGAATTATATCATATTTGGTATGATTTTTATTAGAAAAATGCCACAAATATGGTCATCGAAGTCCCATAAAAAAATAATGAATAATAAAGAAGTTGGAAATTCGGATTAGTGTGGTCTCACCGATATACCTGAGCCGCATGGCGTCATATTTCTCGGCGACCGATGCCTCTCGAGCTTCACGGCCCCTCAAGGGAGTACACCCTGCACTAGTGGGGATATCTCAGGGACAGTTCTGTCGGAGACATTTGGGACAATTACCGATGAAATACTGTATTAGGTTAATAGTGGCTATGCGCAGGCAACGTCGTACCACATAGCCGGGCCTGAGTCGCACTATCTGGAGGTCAAAGTGCGGCTAGGTGTTCAGTGCAATAAAATAATTTGTCCTTTGGCACTATTCAGGAGAAAATTAAAGTAACCGGGTCTTCGACTGTCTATGTTTCGCGACGGAATATCTGACAATTCAAGCCTGAGCAACAACTACAAATTGTAAAAATCGATATCCAGGTACCCAGTTGTTCACAGAAAGGTTAATCACCCTAAATCATTAACTTTAAGTTACTAGCTTCTGCAATGATCAAGCAATTAACATCAGTTATTAATTTTTACTTCATCATTTTACAGGAGGCCAACGAAGACATGAACTTCGACGAGATGATCCTCGAAGCGGCAAAATCCATCGCTGCCGCAACATCGGCTTTGATCAAAGCTGCGAGCGCGGCGCAGAAAGAGCTGATAGCAACAGGAAAGGTATCTAGGACACCTCTAACAAGTTCCGACGATGGTCAATGGTCCGAAGGTTTGATATCAGCCGCGAGAATGGTCGCAGCCGCGACGCACAGTCTCGTGGAATCAGCAAACGCGCTGGTCCAAGGTGTCAGTTCCGAGGAAAAGTTGATCTCCAGCGCGAAGCAAGTTGCCAGCAGCACTGCGCAGTTGTTGGTAGCTTGTAAGGTGAAAGCTGACCCTGATAGCGAGAGCACGAAACGTCTGCAAGCAGCTGGAAACGCGGTGAAGCGGGCTACAGACAACCTGGTGAGGGCTGCTCAACAAGCTATCCAACAAGAGGAGGACCGATCCTTGGTCCTGAATCGTAGAATGGTCGGTGGCATCGCTCAGGAGATCAACGCCAGGTCGGAAGTGTTGCGTATCGAACGAGAGCTTGAAGAAGCTAGAGGCAGGCTGACAGCGATTCGCCAGGCCAAATATAAGAATAGACCGGACCTGGCTGACACCGACAACGAAGGCGAGCAGAGTGGTTACGAGAGCTACACCACGAAGTACGAGACCAGAGCGTACGACCCTCAGTCACAACCTGTAAGATAAGACGATATATTTATCACATTTATATCCATTGCCTTAGTAGCACAAAAATATTCGATAAATATCTTTTTCAAATATTGGAAAAATATTTTTTTAGCCACACTTTTTCATATAAGAAAAATATTGAATGTTTAGAAAATATAAACTAAATATTCAGAGTATAGAAACTACCCGACTAGAAATTTCAGTTAGGCAGTCATTAGACTCGCATTGGGCTAGCCTAATTTGGTCATTAGGCCCTAGTGAGGCAGCCCCATTAGGCGCGAATGCGCAATGTAACGCTAGGTACCGCTGACTGCCTAATTGGGAACGCCGCATTAGGTTTTCCCAATGACTATCCAATGAGGCAAACCGCATTAGGCGCACATTAGGGTTTCAGTTAGGCCCTAATGCGGCTGCCCCATTGGGCAAGCATGCGGCATGTAACGCTGAATATCCGCGACTGCCTAATTGGGAAAGCCGCATGGGGCTCGTATTAGAAAACCCGCGTATGGGGCCACATTGGGTTTTCCCAATGACTATCTAATTCGGCAGACCGCATTAGGCAACATTGGGATAGCCTTATTAGGCCCTCATTGTGAGACATTCATGAAATCTCACGAATTTTTACAAAAATAGGATTGGTGGAAAAGGAAACTATATAAAGGCAATACAAGAAGTGAATGATATTGTCGTTATATTATTCTCGACGTATTAAATATATTAATAGAGGAAGTGCATTTATATATTTATATAACTTCTGCGTTTCTTACAATTGACCTGACAATATTTTTATTTTACATAATAATCCGCAGTCTTCTCATGAGGAAAATAAGATCTATGGTAGTATTCAGTTAGTTAATTCGCTTTATTACATTTTTCATTTACTATTGGAAAATATTTTAAATCAAATTAAATTTAAATTAAATTAATAAATCAAAATAAAATTAATAAATGAAATTAAATGAAATATAATTATATTTAAAAGCACCCGGCAGCCGACTCCGCCAACTTCCAATTAACAACAAATGCTTAACCTACACGCGTTTAATCTATACTATGCTTAACTTAATTACTATGCGCTTAAATCTACGACATATACAGTAAGTGTAAAATGTATTCACACGACTTTTAGAACAGAATAACCTTTTTATAATTGTACCAAACAATCTGATTTTTATATAATAAATTACAAGCATTGGTTCACGAAGTGATATGCACAAAAAATTTTCCAAAAATTATACTTTACAAGGTCATATGCAAAAATAAAAAAGCATTTGTTAAAACATTTTTATTTGGGACCTTAATGAAAATTTAAAATATATATATATGTGTTTTGTAGATCTATGTTACTTATACACATGCTGAAAATTTCATCGAAATCAATTAACATACACACGCGCTACAAGCGGTTAAAGATGGCGAAAATCGTAGTTTTACACGAGTTTTGATCAATTTCTGCTTAAAATCCACAGAATCGTATATCTTTCGATGCGGGTAGTTTTCTCCTGCGTCAACCGATTTCGATGAAATTTTTAGTATGTGTATAACTAACATAAATCTACAAAACATACATATTTATAAATTTTCATTATGGTCCCAAATAAAAATGTTTTAACAAATGCCTTTTTTTAATAACCTTGTAAATTATAATTTTTGGAAAATTTTTTGTGCATATCACTTCGTAAACCACTGCTTGTAATTGATTACACTGTCCAACAAATTCAAACTTTTTTTTGATCTTTCGATTCTCACTATACAATTGTTATAGAGTTTGCTGCGCTGATTCCGAATCTGGCCTTAATTTTTCTTCTAGACGCACAGTTTTTGAGAAATTTGAGTTTGAAAAAAAACATTTTTCGACTTTGAACAAAGATTGTGATGTTATTATAAAAGATATTATAATATTCTTTAGAGCAAAAGTCCTCTAGACTTCCCGAATCCAGTGATGTGCAATAGTAATCCATTATGATTGTTTAAACATGTTTAAACAAACATTAAAGACGGAGATGCACCACTTTTGCACCCTTCTTTGATGATATTTTTTAATTTATCCGAAAAAATTAGGGTCCAGCGGAAAATCGAACTACACCACGCGATAGAGCAGACTTTTATTTTGAGAAACCAGCCAATCAGGTTTCGAACTTCGACGTTTTTACTGAGCTAGAAAGCAAAATATCATCGCGGAACACGAGTCGCCGCAAGTGGTGCTCTGTCAAAGCGACTGCATCGCTGTTACGCCGCGCCGCGCCGTATCCCGTCGAACGACCGCGGTAATGGCAGATCACCACTGGCGGCGACTCGTGTTCCGCGATGATATTTTACTGACTGGCTCGGTAAAAACGTCGATGATTGAAACCTGACAGGGTGATTTCTCAAGATAAGAGTCTGCTCTATCGCGTGGTGTAATTCGATTTTCGGCAGGGCCCTAATTTTTTCGGATAAATTAAAAAATATGTTTAAACAATCATAATGTATTACTATTGAACATCACGGGATTCGGGAAAGTCTAGAGAATCCTTTGCTGTAATGAACACTATAATATCTTTTATAATAACATCACAATATTTGTTCAAAGTCGAAAAATGTTTTTTTAACTCAAATTTCTCAAAAACTGTGCGTCTAGGAGAAAAATTAAGGCCAGATTCGGAATCAGCCAAAAAGGCTTTTTGGCTGTTGGACCGTGTTATATAAAAATCAGGTTGTTTGGTACAATTATAAAAAAGTTATTCTGTTCTAAAGGGCGTACGAATACCTATATTTACACTCACTGTATAAATGAATAATCTGAAGGTAGAGTATCCTCGTTCGCGTTTTGAATGTTTACAGCACCTTTCGTCTGGCGTTTAACTCGCCCTCCTTCCCAATCTCTACAATGATGTAAGACGGTTGCTACAACTTTGATGATGTCGCTTTCGTTTAATGGATTCGTATTGTTCGAAAAGGTGGACAGCAGCGTAGCTGGAATAAAAAATCAATTTCATTAGATTATTTCATAATTCAATTAATACAAATCTTATAAATGGAAAATGGAAACATACATTTCACAACATTGTAAAGATTCGTATTGACAAATACGAATAATTTTCCATCGGCTTGCTTCACCGGGTTGCATTTTAGGGCGAGTTCTCGGGATAAGCAGAACCGTAACATTTCGCCCACGTTCCGCACGATTGTTGCACGTTTGTTAACCATATTGATTAATTTATGTGCCTACAAAAAATTTTACGATAGAATTAATTCTTGTTTTACTTACATATAATAAATAAATAAATATGAAAAAATAGAACAGTATAAAAGCTTACTAATTTTTGACGAAAATCCATCTCCCCTTTAATCCTTTCGTCGAATTTGTTGAACTCTTCCATCGTACGACACGGAAGAAATCTCCAATTATCCTCAAAATCGGACGTTAAATCGCAATTGTCACCGTTACCGATCGTTTTCTCCGTCAGCACTTTCAGGGTTGTTTTTAGGTCAATCATTTGACTACCCAGTTGACTTACTTGGACGACCAGCGATTTAAAATTGGCGTCCATTGTTTCGTTCTGTTGCGTGAATTTTGTTTCAAAGTAATCTGTAATAAATTTAAATGTTATGGTTGTAAAAATGCCTATAAAGCATTATTGAATGGACGAACCATTTATTGTTTTAAATAATTTCTTTATCTAATAGTTTAGCATAATTACTTTTCAATGAATTTATTTCTTCTTGACATGAACATGTCGGCTGTACAGATGTGGATTGGTGCGCTGAGTTTGAGAATGTCGGCGGCGGTGAATTACAATCAAAGTTGCTATCCGAGCTTTCTGTCAAGGCAACTGTCCGTTTTACTTTTCCCGTGTTCATCACTTTCTTCCCACGTGGTATCTTTCTCCTTTTTTTATCCTTTCTGAACTCGACGTCTTCTACAGTATCAGAATTCATCTCTGAATCTGTCTCATCTAAAACTTTTAATGCATCGTTTTATTTTTTGACGATTTAAATGATTGCGTCGATTGATAAATTATAATCACTGAATAGCAGAACAAAATAATGGCATTTACAATTAAAAAGGTACACTTTCTAAAAAAACTGCAAAAAATTAATGATTAAAAATTGAAGTATCTTACTTGTTTTGTTATCCACTATTTTTTTCTGATGTTTACGCCTGAGACCATTTCTTGTTATTTCAGCCATTCTTGAAAACACGTTGCACTCACTGGTAAACTTTTCTCTCGTCGGACACGTTTCGTTTCTTCAGAGCGTTTGAAAGAACTAATGGTGCAGTCACACTTCACACTGGATGCAGTGTCGCCAGAACACTATCCCATTTCACAGTTGCTAGATCAGGGGAATTGGGAGGAAAGAGCTCGATGTAGGCCGAAGTCGCCCGAAGAAGACCGAAGTGGTCTCACTGGAGTCCATCCGATTTCACCAGCCGATTTTAACCGTTTTGGACGACTACGGACCAACGAAACGCATACAATGTAACCACACAGTCGGCCGATTTGATCGGTCGACGTCTAACTATATATATATATATATATGGTTACATTGTATGCGTTTGTATATATATATACACAATATACTTTTGATCAGTCTCTGCTTAAAATCCACAGAATCGTACATCTTTCGATGCGTGCCTTTTATTCCTGCGTTAGCCGACTTCGATGCAATTTTCAGCATGCGTATAACTAACATAGATCTACAAAACATATATCTTAAATTTTCAAAAGTCCCCTTCCTCGATGACGTCTTCAAGGGCCCGGGACAATTTACGACCGTCGCGGCACCACGCTGTCGGGGCCCGTCGTTGCCGATGTTTACCCCTAGTCGTCATTATTTGAGGGAGTATTTTTCTAACATGCCCAATTCTGACTGTAGCATTATTGAAACACTAATAATTATATTACATCGTAATAGATATATTTTTTAATAATATACGTTATGCTTTTGATATTGTATGCACTTCACATATGCAGTAGAGGCATTACCAAAATTTGTTCTCTAACCCCATCACTGAAATCAAATGGAACCATTTTGCTTTTAATATCGGTAATTTTACACATTATAGTGTTCGTATTTCTACCGCTAACATTCCATATTTGGAGATGATGTGAATTACAAGCATTATAGGAATAAAGTGCCTCTCTCTTCTTCAATATCTTTCCTGTAATTTTGATACGATTTACGTCATCGTTTGGGGATAACCACATACTATCTAATTGTACGATTTCATTGCTATTCAATAAAACTGTATTATTGGGAAATGTAGTGGTTAGTAGTGCCTCTTTATATTGAACTCGTTTAACTAGTATTTTATTCTCTAATTCTTTTGATCTTAATAGTCTAGTAATTTGGATTGTAGGCGGAGTATCAGCTCTTTCGTTCCAAATATGAGACATTTCATTCAATCTACGGCATAATTGAGAGAGAGGCTTATTTCCATTTCGAAGAAGTCGTTTCATTTTTCCTAGAGCATTTTCGAATGGAAAACTGGAAATATTGGACAGAGAACAGTTCATATTTTTAACATCATCTGCAAGATGGATCAAATTATGTACGTTTCCAATCATAAATTCATTTCCATATATAAATGGTGCTTTGGTCACAAATTTCGTTAAACACAATCTAGCATATTTACATTTATTCACGGCTAATTCTTTAGACGATAAGATTCTGCAACCAGTATGTAGGAGTAATAAATGTTTGTATATGTCAGTTGGTAAAATTTCTTTGAAGATAACAGGAGCTGCGTATAACAATAAAAATCGGTATTCAGTGGCTTTGAATTTATGATACTCTGTTAGTGATCTAGTCGTTCGTTGAAATTCAGCAGGTACTTTTATTCTTTTTAGTAAATTTGATAATTGCACCTTAGCACGATCACTCAGCTTCAACCTTTTCACATTTCCATCTATCCAGTAGTGTAATAGTTTTTTCATAATTCCCAAATATAATAAGTGCATAGAGTCCAACAAAAAGTGACTGATCATATCAATTTTCGGATATAAGCGAAGCAAAGGAGATATTCCTATATGATGTTGTGCATTAGTTTGATGTCTAAATGATAAATCACTTCTTTTCTTACCATTTATAAATGGATAAATGATCCGGTTTTTATATCTTTTGCCACGTATCGTACATCTTTCACAGGCCCAATATCCTGCGTGACCCTTAATACATTTCACAACCGAACGCGCAGGTCTGTCACATATAAAAGCTTTGATAGATATAGAAAATGTTCTATTATCTATAGCAATGCCAGTACGTTGCAGATCGTTAATTTCGTCTATAAATTGTTCCAAATATCGTTCCATATTGGTTGGCTTTCCATGTCCACAATAAACGGCAACAGGAAATGGTTGATAAACGTCAGGATCATGAAAAATTTTACATAAAATTGGCCAAAACTGTACTCTGCTCGACTTAAATAATGGTAAACCATCAACGTTGAACATTAGTGGTATATCACTACTTTTATGCATCTCTGGATTTACACATTTCTCCAGAACTTTACTTATCCCAAAGTATACAAACTCATCATTGGTGTTATTAAAGCTTTCGGTGATATAATTTGTGGATGTTGTATCTAGAAATGTCTTGGCTGTTTTAGGTAAATTAGGATAAGAATGTCTCCTTAATATGTCCATCAATATTTCTAGTCGAGTATGTGGTATTGGCGGATCCATGAGAGCCCATTCGCGTATATCTCGTATGTCATTAAAGCCACTTTCTTGACAATTCTTTGCAGTTACTTCTGTCGTCTTAGCGCTTGTATTCTGATAATGTATAAAAGATTCTGTATGATTATTTCCACTGTTATGTCCTGTATCTTCCCTTGTCTCGTCTCCCTCTGACGACACAATATCATCATTAATTACTTGTGGTGTATTACGATCAACTTGTGAAACTTGTACAACATCCGACACGACACTATCTGAATTTTCGCTCCCACGTTCTGCATAGATTCTTGATTCACTATTTTCCAACATCACTATCGCATCTGCTTCCGAATTTATAAATTCTGTGCATTGCTGATCACTTAATAATTTACGACGCTTACGAAGTCGTTGTACTCTGAGACGTGTGAGTTCGCGAGTTTTCAAATTTCGCATGTCATCCGACATCGTAGCGGAAAACAATTTATGTTAATTCACTTTTCAGTCTATACACTCGTTAATGACGCGCGGATGATTGTTCTAGACTAGAACAATCTAGTTTAGTGTCTAAATTAGACCGCGGACGCGTCGACTCGCGAATGTTGTTGTATTAACAAACCGTCAAAATAATTTTGAGTAGCCGGTTCACTGAACGCTAGCGAGTATTTTCGTGTTCGAAGAATCGCGTTTCGTCAACTTGCCTTGTCCCGATCGCTGGACAAGAAAGGCGCAATGCTGAGGGCGTGAAACTGATTGAAAGATAGTCAGACTATGCGAAGAACTGGACAGTAGTCACGGTCCTAGTGTAGGAACTGAACTGAGTAATGTTGACTTCCAGTCTTAACGCGATGTCCGTGAGGTCCTCTAAAAACGAGAGGGCGTTAATGCCCTAATTCGTTCCTGCCGAACCTTTCAATTCGCAATCAGGACACCTTCGATTGTTCAGGCCCCTTCCTGTAGCTCTAAAGGACGCCTACCCGGAAGGAGGAGTGGGACGATACCTGACTATATGTTAATGGCGAGTCTCCGTACCGTCTGACCGTACGTATTAGTTGGTTGAATAATTTACAAAGTTATCCAGAAAAAACAAAATATTGTCCGAAATGTAAGAGCAATAAGTATTCGCACAGTTGCTACATGATTTATAACTCATTAGAAATTCATAAGAAAAATGTGTCCCAAGGGAGTACCGTAGCAGGCAATAAACCAGAAAAGCGCCTTGATTCGAATAAAGCAAGCGGAAATAAAGGACTCGACGATAGTTTGACATCTGGTTACCAAATGTGGACAATAGGTTAATAAAATGCTAAAAGTTTTAACGGAGAGTAACAGCTTTCTGGAAATATTGTTACAACGGGTAATTCGGTGCTATTAGTCTCTGTTATTTTGGAAAATGTGCAAGGCGTACTCCTTGATTATATTCTGCCGGAACGTCGAGGCGACGAAGGCCCCTGTAGCTGTGGCCAAGCGGTGCAATAAACACGGGTGGACAACCCGAGGGCCAGACAGGTATATCGACATGACACCACTGACAAGTGAACTGATAAACTTTTGTGATTGTCATAATTTTTTCGTGGAAGTGATACGAACCAGTTCGTGGCGTTCTTCCGATTCAAATAAGACGAAACGCGATAGTATTCGGACCGTTTCTAGTGGATTTATTCGTCAATGTATTCGTCAAAGTATTCGTGGATGTATTCGAAGTCGGCGAAGAAACCCCTCGATGATTTTTCTGCTAAATTTTAACTTTTATTATGTTGTGCAATTACTATCCGGTGATTCTGATAGAGTTTTTTGCGCTGATTCCGAATCTGCCCTCACTTTTCTCCTACACGCACAGCTTTTGGACTCTGAGAAAAATCTTATTTTTTAACTAAAAACAAATATTGTGAAGTTACCATAAAAGACATTGAATTGCTCTTTGCAGCAAACGATTCTGTAGACCAATAGTTATCTAATTATTGCGTCCGCAATTGAATACGTACAGATATTGTATTGAACTATAAGTTGAACATAAACGAATTGAAAATGTTAGAAAGTTATGTGAGAAATTGCAATCAGTCAGAATTGCAGAGAAAATATAATTTATACCAATAATTTGAAACAACGCTTTTTTGTTACACGGTAAATATTAGGAAAAAGTACTTCCATTAAGATCCGACAAGAAATACGGAAAATGATAATCGACTTCGTTTAGGCCTAGCTCTGTTTGTCTTTTTTATGGCCCCATGGTAACCCGGCGTCGAGTCTCGGTTGCGCTCGGAAAAATTTGAAACTGTTCCGAGTTACCCGATTCTTCAGTCTACTCATCGCCCTAGTAGCACAAAATATTGTATACATATTCATACTATATTAAAAAGGGATTCAACCTTTTTTTTTAATATTTAAATATACATACAATATTTATTTTATATTAAGTAACAAATATTTGTTTTTAAATATGCAAGAAATATCTATTTCATGTTACGAGAAAAATATTTTTTTCTAAATATTAAATGAATCTTTATTTCATATTAGAAATAGAATATCTTTTCCTAATATACCGATAATATTTATTTCATATTATGAAAAAAATATTTTCTTCTTATTATAAAATGAATCTTTATGTAATATTAGAAATAGAATTTTTTTTTTAACATACAGATAATATTTGTCATATTATGAAAAAAATATTTTTTTGTCGTTATAAAACGAATCTTTATTTAATAATAGAAACAGAATTTTTTTTTTAAATATGCAGGAAATATTTTATGTTTATCATGGAAAAATATTTGTTCCACAATATATATTGTTTCACAATAAAATGTTTGTGTTTATTTAGCAAATATATTGTGTGTTTCGATGCTAATCTACAATGGAAGTACTTAAGAAAAAAAATATATGGACCATAGATTATGGTCGACGCCAGACAGAGTTGGACATTATTCGAATAAGATTTCATTTGAATAACTGAGCGAATGAAAACTGCGAATAAATTTTTATTCGTTGCGTTATTCGACTACATTTTTATTCGAATAAAAATGTAGTCGAATAACGCAACGAATAAAAATTATTCGCAATTTTTATTCGAGTCGCGTGCACTCGACCATCCACAGATGGACCATATGTGACATCTGTTAGGAATCTGTAACCTAGGCATGCACTCGGCCATCCGAATTTAGAGCATATGTGGCATCTGTTAGGAATATCCAACCTAGGTAAGCGCTGGGTCAACCGAAGTTGGACCATATGTGGCATCTGTTAGGAATACCCAACCTAGGCAAGCGCTCGGCCATCCGAAGTTGGACCATATGTGGCATCTGTTAGGAATACCCAACGTAGGCAAGCGCTCGGCCATCCGAAGTTGGACCGTATGTGGCATCTGTTAGGAATGTCCAACTAAGGTGTGCGCTCGGCCATTCAAAGTTGGACCATATGTGGCATCTGTTAGGAATACCCAACCTAGGCAAGCGCTCGGCCATCCGAAGTTGGACCATATGTGGCATCTGTTAGGAATACCCAACCTAGGCAAGCGCTCGGCCATCCGAAGTTGGACCGTATGTGGCATCTGTTAGGAATACCCAACCTAGGCAAGCGCTCGGCCATCCGAAGTTGGACCGTATGTGGCATCTGTTAGGAATGTCCAACTAAGGTGTGCGCTCGGCCATTCAAAGTTGGACCATATGTGGCATCTGTTAGGAATATCCAACCTAGGTAAGCGCTGGGTCATCCGAAGTTGGACCATATGTGGCATCTGTTAGGAATATCCAACCTAGGTAAGCGCTGGGTCATCCGAAGTTGGACCATATGTGGCATCTGTTAGGAATATCCAACCTAGGCATGTGCCCGGTCATCCGAATTCGGACCATATGTGGCATCTGTTAGGAATATCCAATCTAGGCGTGCGCCCGGCCATCCGAATTTGGACCGTATGTGGCATTTGTTAGGAATGCCCAACTTAAGCGTACCCCAGTCTTGCCGCATTAGGTCCACATTCGTTTTTAGGCATGCCTAACTGAATTTCTAGTCGGGTAGATATTTAAAAAATATAAATTAAATATTCAGAGGATATGTTCTAAGTATTTAAAAAATACAAAGTAAATATTAAAAAAATGCGAAACCAATATTTGGAAAATATACATTCAATATTTAAATAAAATCTTCAAATTTAAGAAAAAGTTATAAGAAAAATGAGAACTATCCGTATATACACAAGCTCACGAAAGTATTCGAGCTCTCTAAATCGGAATAACTTTTTTTAAATTGGACTAAACAAATGCTCAAAAAAAGTGAAGTCGTTTGATGCAATTTTAAGCAAATTATTCTGATTTAAAAAAGCGTTCGAATATTTTCATGAGCCTGGGTATACTTTTCTATGCACTGCTTGAGGAAACCACTTTGCCTTCGAACGGGCCTTATTACAATTCAGAAATTTTTATACTGTTGGCGGGATTCGATGTTCGGGACTTAAAATTTACTTTTTTATTTTTTTATTTTTTTTATTAATGCAATTTTACAGTTTACAGATATTATAATAGTTTACATAATACAGTACAAATTATAAACATTCGTATGCCTGCTAAACAAACAGTTTAAAGATGTACTGTTTCCTTAAATCTTTAACTTACAGTCATTCAGAAACGAGTAGGTCAGTTTACATATCTCCGACGTAGGTCTGGAGAGTAGAACATTACATGAGAGCGGAAGAATAAGCTATATTTCCCGATGAGGATATAAGATCTAAATTTGACCTAATATCGTTATGATATTGTACATAGGTAATAGATTTTGAATTATGAAGAAATAAGTCTGATTTGATATAACTAATGCGAAGTCTTTCAGCTTTAGTATCATTGGTTTTGCAATTCCAACTTGTATGATGTGCGTTGCTGATGAAGTCGCCCATCAGTATTGCATATTGGCTTTTATCTACCTGGCTAAAAATTTCGTCCCACTGAGATTGTGAGAGTGTTAAATGGGGAGCTCAAGATGTCTAGATTAATGAGGATGTTGAGAAGTTCTTCTTTTCTTCTTATGATGCTTCTTGGGTTCCAAAACAGTATCTTCAAATCCTTGAGATGATAGGTGCACATGATCGAGTTGATAGTGTGTTCCTCTATTAAAGGTGGTAGTTTAAGTCTTATAATTTATCAGATGACCGAGATTGGTCAGAGTCTTGTTCAGAGTCAGACATGTTCTGGATTATGAGTTTCTTTTTAATTCTTGTGCATCTTGCTTTTAAGCGTTTCACCCCGTGTGGGTGAACTATGCCGATCATTTTGATTAAACCATCTATGTCCTTTGGTAAATTCCGTAGCAACATCTAGTGAGTTGTGTTCTCCTCGCAATTTTTCCAGAAACCTTTTAAGTTGGGTGTAATCCAGAACAAAACGATCAGGAGAATGTTCTAAACTGTGTTTAATTGGCGATAGAATTTCATCTATATCCTTGGTATTGTTTTCTGAGGAGATTCCGCCAGTAAGTTTTGTTTTTTTGGTGCTCGGTTTTTTGAATTTGTCGTTCCTCGTCGTTGATAGGAGACAGTGTGACCTTTATCGCTCTATCTATGGAGCGACTCTTCTGGAGGTTGCGACTTGATTTTGCAGCTTTTTGCTCTTTCTTTTTTTTGCTAGAGCAAATATAAATGCGCATCCTTTGTAGGATGCCGGATGTCCTGTTATTCTGAGCAGTGAGGGAGCACTCTCCCGGTTTGTGTGACAGTGCGCATTTAACGCATCTGTATTGGAACTAGCAGTTTTTGCTGGCTTGTCCTAGCCTCTGGAATTTTCTACATTGGAAGATTTCTGGCTTCCTTAGGTATTCTCACCGTACTTTCTGGTATGCAATTGCCTGGACTTTGAAACGGCAAGTTTGCTAGCGTTTGGCAGTTGAAGGAGGAAGTGGTGTCTTTCCGGTTAATTTTTGTCGTAGATGAATTTTGATAGATTAATGATATCAATGTTAGGGAGATTTAGGTGGCTGATTTCTTACTTTGTATCTTAGGTGTTTTGGGGTATATGTGGTTTATATGTGGTGTATATACTGGATTCTACGAGCTTGGCGCAGATGTTGGTGTGGTGGTCTGTGTTGTTGGTGTATATCAGGGATGCGCAATTTTTCCTCAATTGAGGTAATTCCACGGTTCGTTTTGTTGGGATTTAGTGACTTGGAAGTTGTTTTTAATAAAAAACTATATATTTATATACAGGGTGGCCCACATAACTCTGAACAGCTCAATACCTCGAAAACTATGCCATCGATTTTAAAGTTCTTAGTCTTAAATTGCATGGAACTGAAGGGCCTTTCTGACTACATAAACGTGAAGTGGCCTCCCTTCCCCTTTAACGGGGGAGGGGAGGTACCTTTGTAATTTTAATATAACATGTTACATATTTAGATTCTACAGGAAAAAACAAGTCAATTTTGTCTGAAACATTTTTTTGTCAGATACTTCCATGATGAGATATAACAGTTTGAAGTTTCGAGTTGTAGGTACTTGAAGCGCTCGGAAATAGCGTTATGGAATTATACCCGCTTGAGTCCTTTGCTTATTCGTGAAGAAATAAAATGTACTTTAAATTAAATGTTCAAAATGTCCACCACGGGCTTGTAAACATTTATTTACTCGAAACATCAAAGTTTTTCTAACATTTTTTAACATTTCGGGAGTCACTGAAGCGCAAGCGTCACGTATTCTTTGTTTCATATCCTCTTTTGTCGTCGGTGGTTCAAACATAACTTTGTCCTTTACATATCCCCGTAAGAAAAAATCTAATGGTGTTAGATCGGGGGATCGAGGAGACCATTGACGAGGTCCCCCACGACCTATCCATTTGTTCCCAAATTTTTCGTTCAAAAATTGCCTGGTGATGATTGCAAAATGTGGAGGAGCGCCGTCTTGTTGGAACCACATTTCTCTTCTAACGTGCAGTGGCACATCTTCCAAAAGCGCAGGCAAATGATTTTTTAATAAATCACAATAACTTGCAGATGTTACAGTTTCTTGAAAAAAAATAAGGTCCAATCACAAAATCTCCTATTAGGCCACACCAAACATTTAAAGACCATCGATGTTGAAAGGGAACACATCGCATCCAATTTGGGTTTTCCAAGGCCCAATAATGCAGATTATGTCTATTTACATGCCCTGAATTCATAAAAGTGGCCTCATCGGAGAAAAGTATTTTGCACAAAAAGTCATTTTCCACAACACCCTGCAGCCACTCACAAAATCTTACGCGGTGATCGTAATCTGCTATCGAAAGCTCTTGTGATAAAACCATATGATATGGATGATACTTTTGTCGTTTCAAAATTCGTTGAATCGATGAACGACTAATATGTGATATTTGTGCAAGTGTACGTTGACTAATATGAGGATTTAATGTGATTGCAGCAAGAATACTGGCACTATTATTTTCATTAGTGACAGCTTTAGGTTTATTGCGAGTTTTTTTACACAATTCACCGTGCTCGCGAAGCCGTTTTTCTAAATTATGAAATGTTGCATGACATTTTTTGATCCCATAACGTTCAAAAAACATCTCTGCTGCACGCCGATAATTTTTTTGGCATTCACCTAACGTTAATAACTATATATATATATCTATATATATCTATATAAATTATCGGCGTGCAGCAGTGATGTTTTTTGAACGTTATGGGATCAAAAAATGTCATGCAACATTTCATAATTTAGAAAAACGGCTTCGCGATATATATATAGTTATTAACGTTAGGTATATATATTAGGGTGGACCTTAGTTGCTCTTGTGCAAAAATTTTTTTTAAATTCATTTGATGCGACCCTTGCAATCTGTTCTACTCGGTAAAAAACTAATTCCCTCCAAATTTCAAGTCGATCGGACAAAGGGAAGACGTGTCGCAACGAGTTTGTTTATGCAAAAAATTTTAATTTTGCGAAAAATGAAAAAGTACACATTTTTTCAATCCCACTGGTCATTAAACACTATTTTAATGTAATATTCTTATTATATCAAAGCAAAAATTAAATTGTTTAATGAATTTGTTTAAGCAAAATTTTTAATATTTATTTTTTAAATATAAAATTTGATCTCACATTAATATAAGGAAAAGTAGAAAAAGACAGTTAAATACTTATAATTAAATATTTTATTTATAGGTCTAATTATAATAAGAGTATAAATAATATTTAAAAATCTGTACTTAATGTTGTTTTATCAATTTTTGGGTATTTTTCCCTATAATCGGTTACAATTTGTAATATGGATTGTTTTTCTTCTTCGTTTTTGCATAACGTTAAATTATAATCTTTCATTAATTTTACTCCTCTTTCTGCAACGTCATTCACAACTTCTAATTTTGTTATAATACCTATCGCTTCGGTATAATTATTATTAGTTTCCCATAGTGCTGGATCAATTAAAAGAAAATCTGAATTTATATTGAACCGTTTGAAAAAATTATTTGATTGAGATGATACGAAATGTTGTATTTCCAAATTCGCAAGATTTTTAATTTCTATAGTCGTTGTCATGTATCTCTTATAATTATTATTATTGTTTACATTTTGTAGTGCTTGCACCATCGATCTTTTTGTTTCTACTGAAAATTTTTTATCAAAAAACGATAGCGCCGCATTCTCCGGTGACAAGTACCATAAATGGTTCACAATTTTTTTTAATGCCACATCGCTTATTTCTTCGTTAACATTTTTGTAATGAATTATATTTTTGATGAATTCTAGATCTACACGTGGCGCCATAGCAGCCATTGGGGTCAAAATCCACGGCTCAATATAAATGTTAATTAGAAATACACATGTATCTCTAATGCTACTATACTCTTCCTGGTTGAGAGGAAATTCGTTTCGAAAAATAAATATTTTTAAAGTGTATATTATTTTAGCCATCCACCTCGCATGGTGAAATGCGCCAGGCATTTTGAATGAAATGCCACCCAAAGGAATCCCCCCAAGAAAAATTATTGCTAATTCTAAAAGTTCTTTGTAGTCATCTCTTGGGTGACTCATTTTTGTGTAATTTTTAAAAATTTCGATTTTTTTTGTATATCATTAATATGTTTCAGAACGTAATCGTCGCGCGTTCCCGGGATGTAATTATTTTTATTAATTTCAGGCCAACTATTTTGAAATTTTTTAAAAAGTTGAATATTCGGGCCTGTTGTTTTCGGCATTTTTAATTCAAAGACCCCACGCAACACAATTTCGTATATGTGATGGCGACAAGGAAAATACAAAAGATCTCTTTCAATTCTTTGTTCTAGCAACACACATGCGCCCTGTAATCGTCCCGTATTTGACGAAGTCGTGTCACAGCATAAAGCTTCTACGTGGTCCGTTAAATTCCATTCTTCTAAGGTTGCAAATATCGCCAAGGCCTGATCGCTTCCACTACTGGAAGAAATCGCAGGTATCCCCAATAATTTTCGTACACCGTTGCACGAAATTACCACTGGAAGTCGCTCCACAGTTTTCTTGTCCAAAGTAGGCAACATCGCGCCATCCCAATGTACAGTTATCCCCCTGAGATTAATTTCTCCGAACATTTTCCGCAGATGTTTGGCGTGATCTGCGCGAAAATTATGGCGAAATCGCCGAAGAGAAGTGCGATTAATAATTAATTCATTTGTATTGCGACCTAAGCTCTCTGCTGTTGCCATAATAATACGAACAGCATCGCGATCGCTGATTTTGCACGCATCTAAAGCTGCAACTAACTTTGAAGAAAATACTTGGACTTTTCCTCTTCTCCTTTTTCGGTCACTCGGCCCAGGTATATTCGAATCACCTTCAACTTCTGAGTCACTGGATACCTGCAACCCCTCAGGAACATTCCCAATGCTCGAATCTAACGGAAAATCTCCAATGCCCGAACCTAACGGTACATTCATTGTCATTTCGTCGCTGGATGACGACGAAGATTGTAGCTGCCCTGTTTCTGTAATGTAAAAATAAATATACTGAATTTATTTCTAAAACGTTAGAAATATACTTAAAAGAGTTCAATTTTAAAAATATATGCTACCTTGTACAAGTGATTGTTGACCTTGTTCTTGTAGTGTTTTCGTCCGTTCTTCTCGAAGAGTTTTCAGCTTTTCTTTTTCTGCTAAAGCACGATCACTGGCACCCATTAGTCCAACTCGCCCTTTTTCCCTCTGTTTCAATAGAAATAATTTATCTTCTTCGATTTTTATCATTTCTAAAGCATTCGCATGGGCGATGTCAAATAAATCGTCCAACGAATCTTTGAATTCTTGTTCCCGCTGTATTTGGATTGCAGTTCGACGATTGACAGATTTATATAATGTTCTCCATTTCTGATAAAGAGACTTCAACTTGTCAATGCTATCCGACGTCTTCTTCACTGGTATTCGTGCTTTCTCTCAAAATATTTCAGTTTCTTTTATAACTAGAGTAGCACTTGTTTTAAGGTCCAGCTTTACTTTTCTCATATTATAGAAAAGAACTCGTAACACTTGTCCGTTACTCGGCAATTTTGCACCAACAATTTGTTGTTCGTAGTAGTCCAATATAAACAATTTATCACTACTTCTTGTCTCCATTTTTGCTCACCGTCACACTAACAAATTTCGATACTTCGTGATGCGAATACCTCGAACTCTCGACGTAAAATGAGGTTTCTTTTACTAAGGGACTAAGGGATTAGGAAGCAGGTATAAAACTGGAAATAGAAGGATAGCTCTTTGGAAGGGGTACTGGTTATACCGTTGGCAGCTGCAGCGGCCAGAGCCGAGCGGTTCCCGAGCGTAGACAATACAACGACGCGACCGTTTGGCGCGCTCATAGCTCTACTCCGTAATGTAATAAACCAAAATATTGACAATATTGTTGAAACTTTCAAGTAAAATTTCTTATTATACAACCAAAAGATGATATTTTTATGTTATAACAGTAACTGTTATCATTAACACATAAAATTTGAGTTGCATGTAAAATTAAAGGGAAATTACTGAAATTTTCAAACTTCAAACCGATTGCGACACCCTTTCCTGTTGTCCAATTGAGTTCTTCTTTTGCAGAACTTATTTTTTTTTGGATCTGGAACAGATCTAGGGGGTCGCATAAAAAAAATCAGATGGTCGAAAAATAAGGTCCACCCTACTGCGCACACGCGACACTGTCTCTGTGGTTGTTTCTTCTTCCCGGCACCAACAATTTTCTCCAATACGTGTTTGCGCATATCCATGGATAATCTTCCAGGAGGGTCGCGTTTTGATATCATTTGCTCTGGTTCTTCAGTGCTGGTTTCAGGTAGTTCATCGGTAACCCAACGCCGTGCGATGTCGTGCAAAAATTTCTTGTACCTTATTTTTTGCGTCTTTGTCGAATTATATACTACATATGCATTGAAAAATGCACAGTTCATCATATACATAGCTAAGCGCTTTGTCCACTTCACTGTTTTACGCAAAATACTATAGTAGGACAAATAATGATCGGGCCGATCTACTCCTTTCATGTACTTGTTGTAGTCGATCAAAGCATTTGGCTTTATAATTTTTTGTCCCGTGGTACGATCAACATTACTACTTTCTTTCATTTCCGCGGAATGGATTGAAGAGATGAAACTGACTTCTTTCTTAGATTGCCAAACTTGTACCAATATATCTTTTTTTCTACGAAAGATTGTTTCTCCTTTTTTCGAATTAGTTTTCTTCAGGCACTCTGGTAGACCTCTATTCTTCCTAATGGTTCCGCAAATTCGTATTTTTTGTTGTAAAAGGGCTTCCGTGTTATCGACGCTGTTGTAGTAATTATCCATATACAAATGGTGCCAGACATCAGTATATGGCGAAACTACTGTGCGTATCATTTCGATCAACCGTGATCCTTGAGCTGCATAAACTTAAAAATTGCAAATATAACCTGTGTCACTTTCAGACAATATTCGTACGAGTATGCCGAATTTTATAATTTTTCCAGCATTGTAAACTCTAAAAAACAATCGTTCTCTCCAAGGTATTATGCCCTCATCTAACGACACATGTTGTTTTGGTTTGTAAATGTTATTAAATTTTTCAACAAAATAATTTAGTATAGGCCTGACTTTGAATAATCGATCAGATTCGTCTGTGATGTCCTCATTGTTATTGAAATGCCAAACCTGCCATATTTGGCGAAATCTATCCCTTGACATAGTTTTTGAAAAAAACGGCGTACTTGTGCAGGCATCGGTAGACCAATAATCGTCTCGTGCGTCTTTACGAACTTGCCCCATGAAAATAATAAGCCCCAAAAATTTCTTCATCTCCGGAATCGTAATATCTTTCCATTTCATTTGTTTGGGAGATATTTTGAACTGATTCATATTTTGATAATAATACCTGTTTGATTCCGTGACTAAATATGCAAAAAAGTCGTCGCCTATAAATAACTTTACTGCATCAGCTATGGATTCAGGAACATTAGCCATATCAGTTATCCCAGGATGACCCAAAAACTCTTCAAGGACTGGAGGATTGTCAATCGATGACCATTCATCTGCTTCTTCATCGGAAATTGTTTCAGAACTACTAGAAATTCTTCTGCGGATAAACACTCGAGAACGTGGAATAATGTCATCATCGTCGCTTTCTTCGGTATCTTGACTTTCAAAATCACTATCATACGAAAAGTCCGATAAACTGTCAGCACATATTTCTTTATCATTATCTTTGTAACAACGGCTCATTTTATCAATTTTGTAATCAATAATAAAAAACCAAGCTTTAAATTGACAAAACACGACTTGTACGTTTTGGAGCTAGCAACTCGATTGAAGACCAAGTAACTCGGCAAAAGACCGAGTAATTCGACAATCGATACTTGTGGGAATAAAAAATGCGAAATGTTGCCTAGCAACACAAACAACACACATGCAATGTCACACGATGTAATTATACAATACCTGCTATCCACCACAAATCTACTAAATACGTATTTTTAAAAACGTAAAAGTACGTTGCCCGCATGCCAAGTGTTAAAATTCCCGCAATCCTTTCCATATGTTTCGGTAATCCTCGGACAACATGATAGGTTATTTCTCATTGCTCGAACGTTTGGCCTAACGCTGCATTACGTGCTACGATACCTTGCGTTCTGGTAATATACTCTTTCATAGATTCCCTATCCTTCATTTTCAAGGTTCTTAATTCTAATCCCAGATCGATTCTTCTAGCTCTTATGTTACCTGTGTGTCTGTCCTTCAGGGTATTCCATAATGCCTTTGCTCTTCGTTCGTTCAAAATTTGTCCTGCTTGTTCATCAGTTAACGCCAATATAATAATTGCGAATGTTTCTTCATTCTTTCTTTCCCATTCTAATCTTTGCTTATGTTCCGCTGTGGCTGAACTCGATGGTAGTTCTCCAATGCACCTTGGTTCATCCTTTTCTATAACATCGTTATATAGTCCTTTATGTCTAAGAATGGTACTTACTTTTAACGCCCAAACTGGATAATTATGATTATTCAGTAGTTCTATTTTATTTATCCCAAGATTGTCCGTCATTTCTGTAATCCTTCCTTTCTTGGTATTTCTATTCGCCTTCTTTATAATTTTACTCGCCACGTGGTCAGCGCATTCTTAACCTCAAAAACTTCCTCTAATCTCTCTTTATTTATTCTTCATTTGGAGTAACCACGCTCTGCTACCATTTGTTGGAAAGTAATTGTGGGAACACTTGTTTATTATTATATGACAATTTATTAACAATAGAAAACACTATGACATACATATACTGAGAAAAAGGATTTAACGCGCCACATGTCTCCTCCGGACAGTTTCGATCTATATCGAGAATAAAACGTTTTGCGCACGCGCTCTATTGATACCAACCGCAAGGGAACAAGAAGCTCTAACCTATGTGTGCGAACAGAAATACCAACACGAACCGTACAGGTTTTCCTATAATGTATTGTTTGGCGGGATGACGGCTAAAGTATTTTATCATGGATTCATCCACAGATAAGTTTTCATGAAAGACCGCCCACTGACATGAGTTCTTCTGAATAAGTTCGCACAACGATCTCACTTTGGATATTTTATCGTTCGAATTTCCAGCTAGGGTATTGTCGACGAAGTGCAAATTTCTTTTTATGTTCAAAAATCGATTGCGTGGCATACAATTTGTAACCAATGGAATCCCAAGATCTTCATCTAGACTACAGTATGCACGCTCGGACGGCAGTTCATGATATCCAGTAAATAGCAATATTCCCAAAAATCTTCTCAAATCATCACAGTCAAGTTCAAAATTGTGTCTATTATTTTGGTCCGCATATAAAATTCTATTTTCGATTATCAAGTTTACAACCATATCATCAAATATCTTTTCGAACAGCATCACAGGGCTATGGTCTGTTAATGCTTCTACGATACTTTCTTGTCTGTGCTGAATGGTATCGGTGACTTCGTGAGTTGCACTATATATAGGTTTAGTCTTTCTCCATGTAGGATTGTTTGAATCTTGATTTCTGGCTCTATTTGGGGGTCTGGCGCGATTTGACATCGGCTCGTCATCACTGTCGTCCGAATCCGTCACATCATGATTTGGGCGGCGAGGAATCACCTCAACTGTCCCAGGCACCTCTCTCGGATGAGTTAAACACGTCAAATCATTTTCATTGACTTCTTCTTCGTCACTTACGACAGCAGGATCAGGTGGTAAAAGCTCACCGTTACATTCTTTTGGAGCTGCTGCTCTGATCCTTGTTGTAGGATGATTTTTGATGGTTCCGGTTCTTCTGATCCACATTCGATCTGTGAGCCTGAACGACCGGCTCCCGTTGAACACCCCCTCGCACCATTCGGTAGTAGTGTGAGAAACGAAGGGCAGCTTTCAAGTTTTTTGAGCCCTTCGATGGAGGGGTGTTCTTAATCAAAAGTTTCAAATTTTTGGATGATCGTTCCAACACTTTCGCTGAATTCAGCGTCTCCTCAAGGTCTTTTCCAAACAGCCGCTCATCCAAATTGGTTGCAATTAAAGTGTCTTTCAAAGAGCTGTTTAATTTACTTACAACGAGCAACCATCTAGTTTGCGATTCGTCTCGTTGTAAGTCCATCAGTAGTCTGCTTACGTCACTCAGTGTCGTGATTAAAGCTAACCTCTCTGGTATATTACCTTTCAACAAATTGCAAATCATTGGGCCCAATGCTGCCAGACACACCGACACCTTCTGCTGCTTCTCCATTATCTTTTTGTCTCTCGAGATAAGTAGATCCAACAGGGCGGCCTTTATTTGAGGGTTTAACCCGTAACCACTGTGACCCTATTTTAGTTACATAGTTACTGTTAGTGGGTCAATTTGGCCATATCTAAGTATCTTTGTTTAATTACAATTGTTGTTGGTATAATGAAACAAAACAACGCATATTACAAGAACATAAGTTTATTTAACGAACAATTACAATTTTTTGTTGGTATAATTAAACAAAACAACGCATATAACAAAAATTACAGCATTGTACACAATACGAGCATTGTAAACACACAGGATTTTTGCAACTCACGCAAGCATGAGTTGCTTTTCTACTCTTTTGATATAGGCAAATATAACAATTTTTTCGCTTTTCAAGTTTCAATGTAGGATTAACTTCAACTTCTACTTGAATTTTTAGAATCCTTCTAATCATGAGTTTTATTTCTTGCTTCGTGTGGGTATTATCCAATCGACGTTTCATCTCAGGCGTTACAAGTTCTTTAGCAAGAAACTTTAAAAAATTACTTCTTTCCATTTTTGGATTGTCCTTACATTCATCATGAAGTACATACGCATTTACACCACTTATATCTAAAATTCTATAAAATATTGCCAAAGGCCATCTCCTGGTTCTACGCCCTGTACAATAAGTGGCACATTTCTCATCGAGAGCATCAACACCGCCCTTTGTTGAGTTATAATAAATAATAACTTCGGATTTTTTTGTCTGAAGATCAGTACATTTGGTGTGATGCATAGAACTTACTAGCATCACTGCTTTATTTTCTTTTTGGAACGTAAGATATCAAACTAATTTCGTCAGTGAAACCATATAATGTAGATTGAACAGCCCCTATTCTTATAGGGTTGAAATTCTTTAGGAATATCTTTTTTGTTTTTTCTTATAGTACCAACATATGTGAGCCCATTGGCTTTCAATTCGCGAACAAGTTCTAATGACGTAAACCAATTATCAGCAGTTATGTTGCGATTAGTTTTGTAAATTGGCTTAGAGAGTCGTATAACAGACTGAGTTGGTTTAGAAAAGTTTTTTTGTTCCTCCATGGAAAGAGTTTGTCCATCAGAATCTTTTCCAACGTAGATATTAGGTCAATCGGAAAGTTCTGTCCGTTTTTTTACAAAAAGTATAGCTTTATTCATGAAAGAAAATGAAAAAGTACGTTAATCAAAATATTGCCCATCGTTAGCGATGACTTTTGCCCATCTTTCGGGCAGCAAGCGAATTCCGCGGCGAAAGAATGATTCATCTTTGAAGGTTATCCAGGCGGAGATCCATTTTTAGACATCTTCGTACGAATTAATCGTTCTTCAGCAAGTGCGTGTGCCATCGACCGAAACAAGTGGTAGTCAGATGGGGCACAGTCTGGTGAATAAGCCGCATGTGGTAGCACTTTCCATCGAAGTGCTTCTATCGTTTCCTTGACAACTTTTGAGACGCGAGGCCGAGCATTGTCATGCAGCAAAATCACCTTATGCTGTCTCGTTTCATGTTGTGGCCGTTTTTCGTGCAATGCTCGACTCAAACGGATAATTTGTTGTCGGTAGAGATCTCCTGTGACTGTTTGACCAGATTTTAGCAGTTCATAGTACACCACACGTTCCTGATCCCACCAAATGCAGAGTAAAGCCTTTTTTCCGTGGATATTCCGCTTTGGCGTCACTGTTGAGGGTTGGCCGGGATCACAAATGGTTTTTCGACGTTTAGAATTGTCAAAATAAATCCATTTTTCATCCCCAGTGATGAGACGATGGAGAAACCCCTTTCTTTGTTGCCTAGTAAGCAGAATTTCGCAGATGGTTTTCCGCCTTTCAGTGTCTCTTGGCTTGAGTTCATATGGGACCCACTTTCCTTCCTTGTAACCTTCCCCCAATGCTTTTAAACGGTCGGTTATGACAGATCGAGCACAATTTAACGCTTCTGGAATTTGTTTTTGCGTTTGACATGGATCTTCATCCACCAATGCCTGCAATTCTTCGTCTTCGAATACTCGTGGCCGTCCAGAACGCTCTTTGTCCTAAAAAAAAATCACCATTTTTAAAACGTCAAAACCACTCTCTACATGTTTTATCTGAAACAGCATTATCGCCATAAACGTCTACAATCATTCGATGAGCTCCAGCTACCATTTTCTTCCAATTGAAACAAAAGACTAACACTTCGTGCAAATGACGCTTATTCGGCTTAAATTCCGACATCTTCAATGTAGAAAAAAAACGAAGTTATTGATGCAAGCGTATATTGTTATGTACTGAATTTGATTGAAAGATGTTCAAACTAAAAAGTTAACCTTACTTTAGAGGTTATACTTACCGACAGTTCGAGCTACGGCTACTCGACGCTAGATGGACGGAACTTTCCGATTGACCTAATATATCCATTTAGGAAATAATGCGTTTTAGCGTCTGTTATTGCCATTACTTTTATACCATATTTACAAGGCTTGTTAGGCATATATACACGAAACTCACATCTGCCACGAAAGCTTACCAGCATTTCATCGATAGTTGCACAAGATCCTAAACTGTATAATTGTTGGCAATTTTTTACAAAAGTGTCAAAAATCAAAGAAATTGGCGCTGCCTGATCTATTTTTTTTCGTTCAATTCTTGTTTCAGGATCGTCAAATCTGAGAACTCTTAGGAGGAAGGCAAATCTTTCCTTGGGCATAACAGCCCTAAAAATATCTCTGCCACTTCCGTCAGTTGCAAATATCAAGTTGATGTCTTCATGATTTGATTTGAACACTGCGGTATAAAAAAGAATCCCTATAAATGCATTTAGTTCTATTATATCGAGAGTTTTCAATTCAGGCTGATTTTGATTTTTATATTTTGTTTTTTCTTTGTCAATTCGAAAATTTGTCCAGCGTAATATCTGGGATAATATATTGTCAATAAGTAGCTTCCACAGCTCTTCTGGACTAGCTTTTGAAAGACTCGTAAACCCGGACGATCTTGAATAATATTATGTTGCCTTGTTTTTTATCTAGATTTTGGTTCTGCTGACCAAGCAAAGTTATTGTTTCTATGAAAAGTTGCATTGTAATTATCTGCGTTTTCACTTAGCTCATCCTCTAAATTCGCTATATCTGATTCACCACCTTCTTCAAGAGAATTTGAATCGTGATCGCTATCTATATCTTCAAAATTTTCAAATTCGTTGTCACTTTCTTCATAATCTCCCGCCTCGTTGTACCATTTTAGCATAGTAGCCTCAAAGTTGTCATCGGTATATTTGACCGTTTTCGAACAGCTAGGACGGCTTTCCATTTTTATATCTTCTACAATTTCAGTCTATATATATAATAACATTCTAAAAATTCCAATAACGTAGTTACTGTATATGGGTCAATTTGACCAGAGAAAGAATAATATATTTATAAATTTGTCAAACTGACAGCTACACTCCAGCTGCTTTAACACTCGACTAACCTATAAGTACTTGACACACTGCTGAACGAAGCCTGCGCTGATTCAACAGATACGCGGGTAATTCAGATATTAATAATGTATATGGTCAAATTGACCCATCAACAGTGGGGGGGGGGGGCGTTATGGGAGGCTCCATTGTAACACAGTTCTCCGGCATCGAGTATTTCCTCGTTAATTCTTTTCTCTCTTCTTCCGGAAGGCCTTGTCTGAGGATATCTCCCCATCTAATGACAACCTCTTCCAGGATTGGAGACGCCAAAATTCTTCCCGGATCCAGACGTCTCCTTATCGCATCCAGTAGTTCTGGAGCCTGTTGTTGTATAACCTCCGCAGATCCTATCACTTCTGTGGCCGGTTCGTCTAACAAGATTTCTGGTTCTTGTCCAGTATCAGAATCTAACTGTCTTGACGACAGTAAATTTTCCAGAGGAATTAATGGATGTCGTGACAGCCGTGTCCCCCTTGAGCTATCTGTCATAGGAAGAAGTTTCAACGAAAGGAAAGATTAGCGTGTTGTTAATCCCCTCGCTGCACGTGTTCTTGACACAGCTTACAATTTGATCTTTAATCATATAGATCAGGCTATTTGTCTATTATACTGTATACTATCTTTCATTTATGAGGGAACAACAAGGAAAAGAGAAATTTGATTTCTTTCTCTTCTCATTAGGAAAACTTGTTCCTGAAGTTTTAACCAAATAACTTGTAAGAAAATAAGAAAAATATGGCGTGTGTGAGATAACGTGTGGGCGCTTATAAAAGAAAAGACATATATTCTCAGGAACCGTACTTGTTCGTACGGTGCGAATTTCGAGCTCGATGCGCGGTTGACTCGTGCCCGCTTGAGGTTGTAAATCTCAAGCCCAATCGTATGGACGCGTCGATCCCGAAATCACCGTTTGTATTACCCGCCAAATTAATATTGGGTAACTAGTTCAAATGATTAGGGTTATGTGTTAATTCGTGAGATCAGCGTTTCATCCCAGGCCTGATAGAGGAATCGTCAGTAAGGCTATCTAGCAGGCCTTGCCTTAGACGCGTGCGGATCCGATCACGATGATCCGTATTGTTACTTGCCTTGTCTCAATACGTGCAAGGAAGTAAGTGTTCGATTCCGACTGTTCGATTCCGACTGTTCGATTCCGACTGTTCGATTCCGACTGTTCGATTCCGACTGTTCGATCGCGACTGACTAGATGTGACTAACTGACCGTCGCGGTTTTCGGGAGGACCCTTCGTCGTATCGTGAAGGCGGTCCTCCATTTCTGGGTGTCAAGACGGTGACACCCATTGCTATGTCGAAGAAGTGCACTGATTGGTTCTGCCGATTTATGCATTTCCCAATCAGTGCATTCTTGCGGATCTTTGGATCTGCCCTATGCTAGCCTGTCCTGGAAAAGCGTGGGACCGTATGCGACTGCCTTCGAGGGCGAAGTCAGGTAACCCGAGAACCGTACTTGAACCGTTCTCGGTCGGGAATGTCCTTCGTCGGTAATCGATTTACGACGCGTAATTCTCGAGGAGGCAAGAAAAACTAGGAAGGCCCGGCAATGGCTCGACAGGTCGCCAAATGTGCATCGGTTCCCTAATCCTCGAGAGCGGCCTCAAGTCACGAAGACGTCATAAATGAACCCGAAATAAGGGCCTTGTGTCTTGTTCTCTTGCGACGGAACAGTACTACATGTGGTCACGTCGACCGTCGATATCGAAGTGATTTTCCTACAGTCCTAGCACTGAGGACATCCTTCTTTTCACCATGGCCTGTTCTACAATTTACGACTTCCTCACCCCCGAGGAACGCTCCTTGAGAGAGAGAGACTGATTTTCTAACATTCGGTCATAACTCATACATGCCTTTACGTACTTGGTAACAAACCGTCTCATATTAGCAAACCAATAATTCCGTTGAATTCTTTCCAACGTCTTCTCCGAATTTGAGTTTCCAGCGTCGTCGTGACATAATCTACATATTTGTAGCCTTGCATTCCTTGGGACAACCCAAACTATCTTCTTATCTGGTAATCGACGATACAGCTTATCATTTTTTAACACATATTCCGTGAAATAGTGTTTCGTTTCCCCAGACTTGTCCTTGTTGACGAGAATTGTTCTTATTCGTGACAATGGCTCATCTTGAATTTGAGCTGCAGTGATCCAATCAGCCTCCGTAATATCTACATATGCTATTTCAAGAGTAATCGTTTGAGGGTTTCGGCTAAGTGCATCCACATGCGCCATCTTTGTCCCTGGCCGATATAGAATTTCAAAGGTATACTCTTATACTTCTAGCCACCATCTTCCGATCCGCGGCAATAAATCTTTTTTCGAGAAGGTTGTTCTCAATGCATTTCAGTCGGTCACAACTTTAAATTCTATCCCTAGTAAATAGACTCGGAAATGTCGTAATGCGAACACAACAGCCATCGTTTCCAACTCATAAGAGTGATAGCACCATTGATCAGCTGTCGTCTGCTTGCTGAAATATGCAATTACTGCCATGGTTCCAACTTCTTGTTGCTGGAATAATATTGCTCCCACACCAATAGAACTTGCATCCGTATGTAATTCGGTAGGTCGGGACGGATCAAAAATGCTTAATACTGGACGTGTCGTTAGCTTTTCTTGCACTTGTCGAAACGCAGTCTCTTGAGCTGTTTGCCATTGCCATATTACATTTTTACGTGTTAAACGCGTTAAAGGCTCGACAAGTGTCGCAAAATTTTTAATAAATTTCCTAAAATAACTTGCCAGTCCTAGAAATTGTCGTACCTGCTTTACATTTTTAGGCGGCACCATTTCTTTTACAGCTTCTATTTTCCGATGACCTGGTCTTACCCCTAATTCACTTATTTCTCGACCCAGGTAGCCGATATTCTCTTGAAAGAAAGAACACTTCTCGAGCTTCAAGGTCACGCCATGCGTTAGAAAAGTCTCCAAAACTTTCCATAGATTGTCGATGCCTTCCCTGACAGTTTTCGACGGTATAATCACGTCGTCCAAATAAGGGAATGCAATTGTATCCTTAAGAGGGGCCAAGATCTTATTCATCAGCCGTTGAAAAACAGCTGGCGCGTTCGTTAACCCAAAAGGCATCCGCAAAAATTTATAATGACCTTCATGTGTTATAAAATGCCGTCTTTGCTATAGAATTTTGGGTGACTGGGACTTGATAATAACCTGACGCTAAATCGAGATCCGTAAAATACCGATTACCCCCCAGTTTATCTATTTGGTCGTCAATGTGCGGGAGCGGATATTTATCCTTTATCGTTATGGCATTTAATTTTCGATAATCGATGCACATTCTAAAATCTCCAGTCTTCTTTTTTACCAATGTGATTGGACTTGCATACGGTGAGTCGGATTCTCTGATTATGCCATTATTCAATAAGTCGTCTATAATTTCGCGAACAATCTTTTTCTCCGGTTCCGCAACGCGATAAGGACGGTGCATAATCGGTTCGTCCGTAAGGCACTTAATCTCCATGGATATAACGTTTGTCTTTCCGAGATCACGCATTGACGATGATATGCAATCGCGAAATTCTTCAATTAACGCGACGCACATTTTACGTTCCTTCTATTGCATGCTTCCTATATTCAAACTGGGATTTACCTCGACGACGTAACTATCCATCGCAGGGATCGTCCGCGGCATTTTCAAATTCCTGAGATCGTTAAGTATAAGCTGTTTCCCTCGCTTCAGCATTAACACATGATCTTGTTGAAGAAAGTCTCTTCCTAGTATTACATCGTGTGCTGTATACTCATCCGGAATAATAAAAGAATCTACGTCAGCAATTACATTTTGGATTTTTACTGTAATCGGTGCTACTTGGCTAATTATTACCGATCGACCAGCATATCCTCAAAATATCGTATCCGGTACGTTCTTTGTTTTAATTAAAAACTTCTTAATTACCGACGAATGAATTATTGTACCTGCGCTTCCGGTATCTACTAAACTTTCTACTTTGTGTCCGTTGACACGAATATAAATTTGTAAGAGGGAAAATGCCTTAGGAGGATTAATGTAATATATATTTCTGCGTTATGTCGTTCCTCTTAGACAGTTCTACCGAGAGTGCTCTCTCCTCGCACAGCGCCGACCACGAAGCATCGGCCGATCGTCTTTTGTCAATCGCGCGATCGATCTCGCCAACGGACGATTCGCGCCCGCTGATCGCATGATTCGTGGGGGCCAACGGACACTCACACACACACGCACACATACATACATCATCGTCTCTATCCTACACTCGGCCATTCCTGACCAGGCTCCGACCTCGGAGCATCACCCACGTTACCGATTCGCATTATTCCATATCATTCTCGTCCGTTTCATTCTCGCTCATTTCATTCTGGTCATATAATTTCACATTTTTCCACGGTCGCATGTTTTTCACCTCCCATACTCCCTGATATGGTTTTTGAGAATTTTGAAGCCCCTCTGAATCAACTACTACATACCTGTCGTTTCGTAATTTCTTATGCACCATATACGGGCCTTTGAATTGAGGAATTAACTTCTTGGATATTCCAGGGGTAACTTCAAAATTCTTTAACATTACTAAGTCATTTTCTTCGTATTCCTCCGCTTTCCGCCTTTTTTTGTCAACATATTTTTTATTGTACATTTGATTTTTCATAATCTGATTCGCCGCTTTATCGCCTAATTCCCTTATTTCCCACGTTTTGTCTTCTCTAACCATATTTTCTACATACTCTTTTACATCATCTACAATATTCCCTTTTTGACTCGTTCCGAATAGTAACACACTTGGGGTTTGACCCGTGGACTTGCTTGTTGTGTTGTTTAGTGCGAATTCTACTAAATTATGTACGTGTGAATTAAAAACTACTAAGCAGCGTAATGATATTAATATTTATTGTATGTAAATAACAGATAATAATTATTATTACAATACATATAATAAATATTAATTATTTTACCAAGTTTGACAAGAAAAATGTAATGTACGGATAATTCCATGCCAAGTCGATCATTTTTTGCAGGCAGCATCGTCGATTGTGTTCTAAATGGAATATGTTGTGGTCCATGTGAAATTAGGGGGAGTTTAAGTTATCATTGAATTTTTTTAGAAATTAAAGGCCTTCAAAGTTGACGCGTATCGAAATACATAGCAAAAACCGTCTGGCGATTCGGTTGCCATAAGAATAATAGAAGCCGAATTCCACAGCTTGAATCCTGAACAATAGAGTAATTATAAAAATTTAGTACAACCGAGAACCCGTGTAACGTATTTAGTATTTATTTAGGTATTTAAGTACATTTACTTAGCGGATACAGAAGGAAATGATTATATGATGAAAAAAATGAAGTAATCAGAAAAATATATGTTAGTTGGTGTTTTTAATTTATTCGCGCTAGAACTGACTTTTAGACCACAGTGCGTCAGTAGGCTTGCAGTCCCGGAGCCTACTGAAATTAGCACTCTTAGATTGAATGTATTTATTGGTGCTATCTACTATGATGTCAACCAATTCTTTTGGGAAAAACAAGTCCCAGCATTGCAAAAGAGATTGAGCACTTTTGGCAATTCCTTTCGTGCCTGGTGTTTCACGAATTATATTATGAGAGCGAGCTCTTATTCGTACTGACTGCTGGACGGGAGAGAGATTCCACTTCGTAAAACCATCTTTACCAAAAACATGATTTTCATTATCATCCTCCGAGTCCGTTTCTATATCGCTGACGTCTTGTTTAGTATCTGAAGATTCAAGTTCTTTTTCCACATTATCTTCTGACGAATCACTAACATTGTCGTTGGCCATGGAATCGTCTGAACCAGACAATGTAACTAATTTCATCAGTTCATCGACATCTTTTGGATTATTGAAACGATAAATTCTATTTTTATCCGTCTACAATTGTGAGAATGTTATAGCAAAAAAATAAAAAATCTCTAGAAGAATCCTACCTTATAACAGCTAATCTGAATGACATGTTTTGGACGAAAGTGATCGCGTGGCGTCTACGAGACGCAAGACGACAAATCTCTGCTGAAAAAGCTGTTCTCAGTAAGCAGGCTCGCTGAAAACTGATTCATTTGTCGTACGTCGCAAAATATTAAGCAAGATGGAGTGGCGGATCCCCATCCCCTCCCACTCCCAAAATATTCACACCTACAGATCCAGTGGCGTCTGACAGACGCCGCGCGAGTCCCAGAGGGTTAATATTGTCTTTCACTTAGTCTTTCGTCTTTAAACATCTCACTGAAACTGTTCTTGAAAAGTCTTCTGTGAATGTTATAAAATATCTGCTTCCACCAATGGATGAAACTGGTAGCGGACCACAAACATCCGAATGTATTAATTCGCCTATTTCTTTGGTTTGTCTTACCTTTATCTTCTTGCATGGGCTTTTCGTTGCCTTCGCTATATTACAGGCGTCACGCGTGTATTTATCCAACTTGGTATTGCTTAAACCTATTACTTGATCACTACTTGACAATGCTTTAATTGTATCATTATTGATATGACAAAAACGTTGATGCCATATTACTTCGTCTTGAATGTTCAAATTATTTACCTCTACTGTATCTTTAAATGATTTTTCTACTTCAGCACTTACTATGTAAAAGTCATTCTTTCTGTAAGCCTCACACATAACCTCCTCTGTCAATGTGTTTCTTATTCTTACCTTTCCTTCTTTAAATACTAGTTCTTTATTCCTCTTTTCTATTTGAGAAACTGACATCAAATTCTTCCAGAGATTTGGTACAAAGTAGACATTATTCAACACGACACCCTTTGTCTCATATTCAACAAACGTCTTGAGTGTTACGCTGCCAACACCTTTTGCATGTAATATTGCACCTGGTCTATTTGGATCAGCAGCTGTATTTATTACTTGTGTATTAATTTCCTGAAAGCTGGAAAACCAATATTTCCTTTTGCAAACATGATGCGTGCTTCCACTGTCCAAGATCCACACATCTTCAACGAAGACATGATTCAGCGATACTAAGAATGAATCATATTTTGGCTTTGTTTTTGATTCAAATTTCTTTCTGTCCTTTTCTACTCTGGTTCGACAGTCTCTTGCTATATGTCCTGGTTTGTTACAATTGAAACATGTAGCATTTTCAAATTTGTTGAAATTTTGTACTTTATGTTGTCTCGCATCTGTTCTCCTTGAGATTTGGAATGCCTCTTTAAGCATACTTCCTTCATCCTCTTGTCTAGATGCTCTTCTATCATACTCTGCTAATAAAACTCTTTTTATTTCTGCTGACGTAAACTTGTCATCGGGCAAGCTCGCCAATGCCATATTCAGGTTCTCGTAACTGTCTGGTAAATCTGCTAGTAGTACGTATGCTAGATCTTTGTCTTTAACTTCTGCTCCTGCCTCCATTAGGTTATTTGCAACAATTTTTGCTCGTGATATGTACGACGACATGGACTCATCTGGTTTCATCTGTAAATGATGGAATTCTCTTTTGAGTTGAAGGATTCTTACCAGAGACTTCGGCTGGTGTACTTGTTCGAGCGATTTCCAAGCTTCTCGTGCAGTTATACTGTCTTCAATGTGAATCTGCTGTGCAGGTTCTATGCTTAATCCAATCGCTGCGATGGCTTTATTGTCATTGATCGCAAACGTCTTTTTTTCCAATTCTGAGCGTCTGCACCCAATGCCACATCTTTTGATACGAGATCCCATAAACCTTTTGCTCGCAATAGCCATTTCATTTCGATCCTCCATGTGTGATAATTTCTGTCAGATAATTTTGTTATCTGCATTTCACCTCTGCTACACATTCTTTCTCCTATTTCTTCACTTTGTGATGCCATTTCAATATTGCACTGAACACGTGGTCTTTATAGGTTATGTCTTTCTTTTACACGTTCCTGGGCCCATAACCATTGTTAAGGATTATCACACAATAAACACAACTTCGTTCGATTATATAAGTGAACATGTTTAATGAAAAGAAAAAAAAGGTTATATAATATAATGTTACAATGCTAAGTTACTGAGTGTCTATACATGACTCGGTCTATAACAGTCTATAAGCAGAGTGCGCGGGAACGCACATCACGTACGCACCAGTGAGGGCTATCTCCCATGTATAATGTGTGGACCTTTAGCAGTGCCTTCTAGTCTAATTTCCTCATGCCTGAACTAAAACCCATATATATAGCTATACGATTCTATACACATACACATATACCTACTGTATAGTACGATATTTAAACTTAGAAGTAAACTTATGCTTAAGGAATATAATATATTTTGTAACAATAGTTTATTTTAACAATATTTTATTGCAATGTAAGTATATAATAATACATACTAATACAAAATAATACATAATAATACGTAATAATACAAAATAATACGTAATAATGCATAATAATACAAAAGAATACATAATAATAATAATATAATATAATGATATAATAATACATAATAATGACACTGTATTAATACATAATAGTAACAATAATAATATATTCAGAGACGTTCGCTCGCACGCGGCTTCCCGTCCCCGTGGCCCCCGCGAGGCTCAAGCTTACTTACTCAAGTTTACTTTTGAAATAAACATGAGGCATGGTTTTATGCAGCATCGTATCAATTTTTTTCAATACATTTTGTATTGATGCAACTTCATTAAATCTGCAAAAAGATGCTTTGCACAACTGACATTTTTTGTGTGGGCTAACACAAATTATTTTCTTCAGAATTGCACAGTTATTAATTTCTTCATATTCTTCCTGTGCTATATCTTCAGAGTTTTGAGACGCAGCACTAGTTTCTTCCATTACTACTTCAGATTGGATGGCCTCTTTTTCTTCTGTTAAAAGCTCTTTCAACGTAAACAGAAAGCGTCCACTGCTAAAAGCTCCTTCAACGTAAACATAAAGCGTCCACTGCAGACATCTTCACAATTGAAGCCAACACTTTCGCTGGAGGTAATATTATTGATGAGCATAATTTTATATGTCATCTGGAAGCCGTACGGAGTGGGGTGTATGTTCTGATGTCCAACAGATCGTGTACATCCAAAAAAAATTTCCAAGGGATCTTGATTAATGAATCGCGTCTTGAAATTTTCAAATCCCTGGGTCTTCAAAAATCTCCATAGAACTTGAAATGCAGAGATAGTTTTCATACAGTTCTTCAAGCACAGTGATCCAGACACTGGCATTTTTGTAGTTGGATGGACATACCGCATACATGCTATTTTTCTTGTTGCATTAGCCCAAAATTCTTCGCGTGCACTTGTTTCTATTGTGATTGCCCTCAGTGGAGCTTCTGAGGATGCAGTGTGCCTGTTAATGGAGTCGAGTATTTTATTGAAAAAGTTGAGGACTTCCGCTGTCGTGAGGCCTTCCTTCGGTATTGTTTCCTTCGGCCATGGTCTGTTTCTACAACACCTGTAATAAGAAATATTTTATCAGTTATTCAAGCATAATTAACACTTTACCGACCGGTAGCGGTTCGAACATACTATGCCCTTACACCGCCCACTCAGCCGCAGATCGTCCGAGACACCGGCTCGGTTTCGGGCTAGACTGACGCGCGGGAATATATGCGCTTTTCTTAAACTCTAGTAAAATTGTACGCTTCGTGTTATTGTAGGGTAACGAAATTTAATAAAATCTTTTACTTTAATTTTGGTAGTGTTAAACAATATTTATTTCGTCTATTACAATCGTTTTCAGTTTATTATTTACATAAAATATACCATAATTCATATAACAATATTTGTTGAAAAAAGAAGTTGTTTAATATTTTTTTAAACTATGATAGCGCTCGAAACAGTCACCTTTGTGTAGCGGGACGTTGCAGTATTTACAAGCGAAACCTGTTCTGCTTAGCTTTTTTTTACTTGCACAAACTCTGCATTGCCGTAGGGGTTTTCTACATTTACCGCTGGTTACTATATTTACTAGTTTGTGCTTTCCGAAATTTGCCAGTCTTCCGGGACGATCAAAACGGGATGTAGTTCTTGTGGGTTCGGAATTAGGTAGATCCGTATCTTGTTCTTCAGTTTCGCGGTCTTCTATCAATGAAAGTGCCGCTTTGTGCAGAAAATTTTTGTATGCAAGCTTATGTCCGTTCAGAGTTACATATACTTTAAAGGAGTTAAAAAGTGCACAATTGAGGTAGAACATTACGATACGTTTAGTCCATTTTTTTGTTTTCCTAAAAATTGAATAATAGGAGAGATATTGATCGGCGCGATCTACGCCATTATTCCATACTTGCATCAAAATTTGGCCATTTCTAAGAAATTGATGCTGTCCTCTTGAAAGCTTGACCGTTTGAAGTATTTGAGGAAGACCTCTGTTCTTTCGAATCGTCCCACACACTCGCAATTTATTTTTTAAAAAAATCTTAGCTATGTTGACACTATTATAATAGTTATCTTGATATATGTGGTGCCACATGTTCTTATACGGTCCAATGACCGATAATACTGTCTCTTCTAATTTTTTTCCCTCAGCGGCATACACACAAAAATTGGATACGTATCCCGTACGAGCCTCAGACAGCACTCTAACCAGTATTCCATATTTTGTGGTTTTTGCCGGATTATATGTTTTAATTGACAGTCTACCTCTCCACGGAATTAAACATTCATCTAGAGACAATTGTTGATCTGGTTTATATACGTTGTTAAATTTTTCCTTGAAATAATCAATGACAGGCTGGACCTTCACCAGTCTATGCGAATTGGGAGAAATATCGTTATTATTACAAAAATGCCAGCTTTGCATTATTTGTAAAAATCTGTTCCTGCTCATAACCTTCGAGAAGAACGGCGTTTCTATAGATGGGTCTGTAGACCAATAATCGTAGAGGACGTCCTTCTTTACTTGTCCCATGAGAATGATCAGCCCCAAAAATTTCTTCATTTCAGTCACCGTGATGTCTTTCCATTTTTTCGTCTTTGATGTAATTTTATATCTGTCCACAATTTGATAATGATATCTATTAGACTCCCTCACGAAGAGCTCAATCAGGTTACTTCCAATGAATAAATTCACAATATCTATTACGCTTTCGGAGGAACTTGGCATAATCTTTACGCCAGAGCTGCCTTCGAAAGGTTCCAAAGTTATACTCTTGTCGTTCGTTGACCATGTATCATTGTTGTCTTCAACATTATTATTTATGTCCTCGTCTTCTGAATCACTGTATATTATCGGTACAGGACGTCGCTTTCGAATGACTATATTACTGCTATCACTTTCGTCATCAGTACTACTTGTTGAACGGCAGTCAGGACAATCTGACAGGTCGTCGAGATAAAACTCACCAAGACTATCCTTTCCATTCATTTCTAAGGGCTAAAACTTAGAAAAAAAGTACCGATTATTTGAATAAAGAATGCGAAATGCTTGCTGCTTGCTACTGGTCAATATGACCTAACCGAATCTAACAAAAAGATCAAACGTCGATTAATCGACGACCGGTCGGTAAAGGCTGGATAGCAAACGTCGAATAATCGACGGCCGGTCGGTAAAGGCTGGATAGCAAACGTCGAATAATCGACGGCCGGTCGGTAAAGTGTTAACAGAACGTCCATACTATTCATATAGTGAAATGTAACTTTTACGTACATTGGTGGCGGCTAAGGAATCCTATGTGTGACGCCACTGTTTCGCTAAACACTTGCGATGCGTACTTCACTTTCATTTTTTTAATTTTGTTTGTGGGACGTACCACGTAGCCAGAGATATCCATATTGTACGCCTGTTCAATTGTCCTCCATGATGCGAATTGCCTTTCACATTCTTTTCTTCCAGGTGTCACGTTTATCTCCAAATCCTTATTAAACAGGTTGTTCCTTACTCCTTTTATCAAATGTGGTGGATCATAAAACGGGATCAGTCGAACATCATTTATTTCAATTATGTCACCTATAAGTACAAAATGATTGCATTAACTCACAATATTATATTTTTTAAATTATACGAAAAATCTAATAATGTATACATACGGTGCTCTTCTCCCTGTTTCCATTTTTTCGCCAGTGTGTCTGCCTGTAATATTTTGATGGCAGCAACATTCGATGATCCTTGGTCACATACAGTGGTAACAACTTCTAGCCCAGTTTCCTTCAGTGCTTTCAATATATTCTTGATACACTGAATTAACAGTGGTGCTTTTGTTTGGCTGTCGCAATAGTTATAGGAAATAGGCATTTTCCATCCACTGTGTAGTCCTCTTAACATGAAGACAAGGGTGTGATCGGCAAATCTTGAAGTTCGTCTTGTGCCCCAGTCTTCAAAGTCTATTATTTTGTCTTTAATAACATCGTAGTCGATATGAGTCTTCAGTGACATCTCGTCCCACATTAATATGCAAAGTTTTTCTTGAGCGTTCATGGTAACCGCTTGACTCTGTAGATGCTTCATCACAACTTGTGATACTCCAGTCTCGACTGGAATTTTTCTCAACATCTTTTTCAATGTGGTCGTATTCGGTAAACTGCATAACTTCTTCAGGAACTTGTATGACTTGTATGACTTGTAGAGTTTTGTTGCATTTGGTGTTAATTGGCATATTTTAATATTATCCTGCAGCAGTACATTTCTGTGGTGCTTCTGTGGAGTTGAACATTGTTTTAGCTGACCTGATATTGTTGAGCTATTTGGACTTGCTTCATTGTGTTCATTACTCTCACACTGTGTTTCTTCATAAATTATTGCCCTTATTTCTTCAACATTATTGATAACTTCACTTTCCAGCGGTGTAGCACAAGGTGGATATACTTCTGCTTCTATATTATCTGATGCATACTCTTCGGTGCCACTCTGCACTGGCAAATGCAAAGTTGGAATAGCATCGTGTCTCAATTTTCTTCGTTGAATACAACACAGAAATGAAGTGTCTTCGAAGTGTTTGTAACACACCCTGTGTTTGCGCCTTTCAGTGTGTCAGGAGATTTGGGATAATAAAAACAATGCTTTATTATCACACTTTAATTATAATATATTAAACTATATATATATCAAACGCGTGCGTTTCACATGACTGCGTGGAGGAGACTGCAACTTCTCGATGCAAACAAACAAAAGACGCTACTATCGAACGACACGCCACCAACAATTAACTATATATTTATCCATGCCGATAATCTAGATCCCGTGTATAGCACTTATCGATTTACACTTTCCTGCACAGTGCTTGTCAGTTTAACTATTATTGGACACTGAATTTGATTAATCCAAGACTCTGATAGCTTGATATCTTTGGGAAAGTAGTTTGCTGGGATAGTCACACCTGATGAACACTGTGGAACTGCACAAGCTCTCACCATTTTATTGTAATGTCTATATTTTCACACTAATTGTTTATATTGTATATTGTCTGTATAAATTGCCTGCACTTATGTGTCTTATGCACTTATGTGTCTTTAATCACTTTTTCTGTACACTTTTTATGCTCGCTGCTCCGCTCCTCTGCACCTCACTGTCCTAATGTCCTGAAAAGAAACTTAAAAAAACTTGACTAGCGATCGTATTGGCGGTCGTATGTTCGCGTTATCTGCTCGCAACGTAGCGGTCCGGGAACGCCTTCCCGATTTTGTCGCGCGCTCAACCTGCCCGTCCGCACGGGGTACCGAGGTATTGTTGCCGACCTCCCGCAGCGGGGGTCTGTCGGGCGCATCCTGCTCGCTGTCGTGTAGCAGGTACGTGGGTTTTATACGGTCTAATGACACCGGAACCACTCGATCCTTAACACGAATGTTAAAATGTTTCGGGTGCCGCTCGACTACCTCGTAAGGGTCGTCGTACGCCGGTTGCAAGGCGCCTTTAAGTGCCCCGTGCCTCACGAACACATGCGACGTCGTATTGAGGTCTTTAAAAACGAACATTTTTCTGTTTCCGTGGCGCGTTACAGACGTCGGGCGCAAGCCACGGAAATGCTCGCGTAATTTCTCGATGAACTCCTCCTCGCTGCCGTTCACGGTTCGCCGTTCTAATAGTAATTCGCCCGGCAGGCGGATCGGCTCGCCGTAAACCATTTCGGCAGGGGTCGCTTTAATGTCGTCCTTCCAGGCAGCTCGAATGCCTAGGAGGACGATCGGTAACGCTGAGGCTCAACTGTCCGCGTGGCAAACGATTGCCGATTTCAGCTGGCGGTGGAATCGCTCCACCATGCCGTTCGCAGCTGGGTGTTACGCGGTCGTATGCAGGTGTTTAGCACCGATAAGCAGCGACAATTGCTTGAACAAACCCGATTCAAATTGTCGGCCTTGATCGGTCGTGATTCGACGGGGTGCGCCATATCGGGCGATCCACCCCGAAAGTAACGCGTACGCCACCGTCTCGCCGGTAATATCCTCGACGGGGAACGCTTCCGGCCAGCGCGTGTAACGATCGACGCACGTTGCGCAATACCGGTACCCCTTCGCCATCGGCAGCGGTCCGATGATGTCCACGTGGACATGTTCAAAACGAACCGATGGCGGATCAAACCTACCCACCGGAGTAGACACGTGCCTACTGATCTTAGCTTGTTGGCACGGCACGCACGCCTGTGCCCAGGTTTTACAATCCTTCTGGATACCTGGCCACACAAAACGTTACGCTACTAGCCGCGCGGTTGCTTTCGCGCCGGGGTGGGCGAGGTTGTGGATAGAATCGAACGCGTGCTTACGAAATTCTTTCGTGACGAACGGTTTCAACGGGGCGGTCGTCGTGTCGCAGTAAACCGCCGGACTTCTGTCAGGAAACGTAACACGTTTCAACGCGAGTGATGTGTTCGATTGCAAAATTGTACGTAACTCTTCGTCCCCCTGTTGGGTTTCAGCGAGTTTCGCATAGTCGAGGGCCTGAGAAATTTGCGCGACCCGTGACAAAGCGTCGGCAACAACGTTGTCTTTCCCGGAGACGTGCCGAATATCGGTCGTGAATTGCCCAATCAAATCGAGATATCGGAACTGTCGCGGAGTACGTTTTTCCGGTTTTTGTGCGAAAGCGAAAATGATCGGTTCGTGGTCGGTGAAAATCGTAAACGCGCGACCTTCTACCATATGCCGGAAGTACCTGACGGCCTTGTATACTGCCAGAAGTTCCCGGCCATATGGACTATATTTTCGCTCGGCTTGCGTTAGTTTTTTCGTGAAAAATGCTAACGGTTGCCATCCGGCGCTCGATCGCTGCTGCAACGCGACACCCACCGTGAAATCGGAAGCGTCAGTAACAAGGGCCATGGGCAACGAAACATCGGGATGCGCAAGCAAGGCGGCTCGGGCGAGGCTGTCCTTGCATCGTTCGAAAGCCTCGATCCTGTCAGGCGTCCAGTCGACGGGGGTTCGGCCCGTGACGTTACCCTGCAGAGGTAGTGTCCAGCGACACATAATCCCACATTGCCGATTGCCGCAAAAGAATGCATGTTTATATTTCGCGGGGCTCATGGTCAAGTGGTATCACGCTGACGTCGTCTATAGGCGACACTCGTACACACAGGTCGTCACGCGGATGTTGTCTATAGGCGACGCTCGTAGCAAAAGGGTTGAATACTTTCTTTAACGCCTCCCATGCATCGGGTGCGCTCTCGCAGTCGATGATATGTACTTGTTAATCATGGTCAACACTCAGAGCAATTGCAGCTAGCGCTTTTTCTTCCCTTCTATTATAATTTTCTAACGCCGCTACATCATCGTTCGGTTTCACTGCTTCTTTACTTAGGGGAGAGTTGACGAATGCGTACTACTTAATTTCGAAGGCAGTTTATATATTCTTTAGTAGGAATTTGAGCAAAAATTATGTATTGTATCTATGTATTAACTATCGAAGTTGCAATTCAATATGATTTTTTAAATATTTATTGATAGATCATTGTGATATGAACACTTTTATAAGATCATGCAAACAGTACGATTTAGGCAACCGGTATCCTAAATGGTACCAGCCGGTTTCCAAAATCGTACCTCATGTGTTGGATTAAAAAGATACAAAAAAATCATAAGAGAAACTGTATTTTGCGTTTAATTTAAGTTTAATATACAATACAACATAAAAATAAAATGTAATATTACACTACTTAACTTAAATACAACTAGGACAATAATAAATATTGTCTTCTTTCAAAACTCCTCCACAAGCTTCATGTACCCACTTTTGGCACTTTAAGCATTGGATCAAGTTTTCTAAATAAGAATTATTGCAAAGAAAACAGAACCAATCGTTTTCATTCTCCACTTCTACGAGAACTGGAGCAGCGGTGTTGGTTGAAGGCGTGAAATCAATTTTTCTTTGTTTGATTTGTTTTGTTTTCATTGCAACTAATTCCTTTTTATAGGGGCTACTGGTAAGCACTGTTGCCGATTGTGCAGCCCTACTATTAACATGCATCTTGCCCTTTCGACGAGCGTTCTATTCAACCTCTCAGCGACACCATTTTGTTGTGGCGTGTATGCAACAGTTCTTTCACGCTTAATTCCCCATTCACTTAGCTCTTTGCTGAACTCCTTACCGCAATATTCGAGTCCATTATCTGTTCTTAAGGCCTTGATCTTTTTACCAATTTCATTTTCAGCTAGAGCCTTGAATTCTTTAAAGGCTTCTTTCACTTGATCCTTTGACTTTAAGATGTATATCTTCGTCCACCTTGTTTTGTCGTCTATAAAGCTAGCAAAATATTTTGCCCCACCAATAGATGTGGTACGCATCGGCCCACAAACGTCTGAATGTATCAATTCAAGTGGTTGTTTGCTCTTATGGGTCGATGGAGTGAATGGAATTGTAGTTTGCTTACCCTTTATGCAGGTTTCACAGGTGAGCATTTTGTTGTTCAGGTTCATCGTCAAACCCTTCACCATTTGTTTGGGTATTAAACTCTTCAAGTCTGCTGCATTGAGATGCCCATATCTCAAATGCCATAGTTCATTAGAGGTTTCTGCCATGTTCGTTGTTTCTTCTATTTCACGCGTAGTTGCCTTGAATGAGATTTGTGAAGGTTTCAGAAAATATAAGTTTTCTACCTTTGAGGCTACTGCAACTATTTGCCCTTCAGCATTCCTTATTTTTGCTTTGTCGTCCACAAATATAACCTTTTTTCCATTTTTGGTTAAGCTGGCCTCCGATAGCAGGTTTGTTTTCAAGTCGGACACATACAGTGTATTTTTGCACCTCACATTAATAACTTCCTTTCCATTTGGCAGCATAAGGCACACCGTTCCAATGCCTTTAATTTCTGCACTTTTATTTACAACCAATCCAACATCTTTTCCTGTGACAGTATTTAATTCTGAAAACAAGGATTTGTTATTGCACATATGTGACGTAGCCCCACTGTCCAAGCACCACACATCCTTGCGAGTGGTGATAGCACCAAGTGCTGACAGCGCCAATGCATTTTGACAATCGCCATGAGTCATAAAGGCTCCGTAATCCTTTTCACAATAACTAGCTTGGTGTTGCCTATTAGATTTCTTCTTCCAGCAGTCACCGGCTTTGTGACCAGGCTTTTTGCACAATGTGCACCTGTAAGGCTTGTACGTTGAAGTACTGTCGTTGCTTTTATATTTAACAGTCATTTCTTCTTTATTAGTTTTACAAAACGGTCGGTTTTGTTATGTCTAAGTATTCTCTTAATAATTCTTTGCAAATATTTGTTTGTCTATTGTTGAAACGGAGGGGAATTCATGAATTGCAATTTTGGCATTTTTACTTAAATTTGTGTTTCCGTCCAAATGTCATCTGTCTTAAATCTACTAATAAATTGTTGAAATGGAGGAAATCTGCGCCTATTATTGCTCTTGAAACGTCCGCCACTATAAAACACCAAGAAAAATTTCGACGGAGATCTAGATTTAAACTTAAAAATTTTTCGCCGAACGTATTAATTGTTGCACCGTTTGCTGCGTAAAGCATAAAGTCGCTTACCGTCAAATTTTTACATGCCAGAGTTTTGGGCAAAACTGAAACATCTGCGCCGGCGTCTATAAGGTACGCGACGTGAGTTTTCACATCCCTTATCGTGAGGCGATATTTCGTCGGCCCGTCATCCACTGCCTCCACGTGTGACACCGCGTTCAGTTTCCGCGGGAGATCTTGTTAGGGCCTGACCAGGAACAAGGCTTCCTACAGCGATATGAGTTTCCACCAAATCTATAATGGAAAAAACAGTAACCTTTCCTGTTCTTTGGCGAATAATTCTCGCGGGATCTGCTCCTTCTCCTGGTGTGTCGGTGACGGCTGCTGCTGCGATCCAATCCGGACAAACGCGCGTCCAGTATCTTGGACCCTTGTCTTGGGGTCCCTCGAAGCATTCCTTGCGGCGTCCATCGTGGCTGGGCCTTGCTCAGCAAGGACGGCCATTTCGGTCACCCCCGCATGCTCCGATATCTTGTCGGCGACTTTCGCCAACTTGTCGAGATCCTGATCATCGACGATGACTAGCACCTCCTGAATTCGTACCGGTAACTTCTGCGTCCATAATGTGCTTATAGCGTTACCGCTTACGTCCTTTCTGGCCAACTGCCTCATCTCTCGAAGCAGCTCGGATGGCTTTTTGTTCCCAAGCTCTACGTCTGTTAGCAAATGTTTTTGATTTGCTTCGTCAGACCGGGAGAGGCGTTCAATTAATGCCTGCTTTATGTTATCGTAGGTGGATTCTTCAGGAGGAGCGTCGATGATATCCAGGATCATTTTCATGACCGCTGGCTCTAAATTCCTCAGTACTGCCGAACTTTTAACGGCATCCGACTTAACGTTGTACGCCATAAATTCCCTTTCCAGTAGTTTACACCACAATCGTGGCTCTTCTTTCCAAACCATAGGAAGCTTCACGTTTCGAAACTCGCTCGCGTGGATCTCTTGTCCAGAGACTTTTTGCTTGTCTTCCACTTCGGGCATCTTCCTTTTTAATCTTCTTTTCTTGTATTAAAAAAAAAACAGAAACGAAATTTCCGTATTCCCGGGTTTCGGCACCAATGTAGGGGAAGCGGTTCTGAGAGAGTTAAAGAAAAAGGAGTCCACTTGCACTACCGAAAGAGTCTCTATTCGTACTCACGACTGCTTGAGGGTAACTCCTGTAAGCTCCTCCCCCCAAGCGTTTTTTTACAACCCCTCTCACTTTAACGCGCGTCCCATAAGAACTAGGCTTACCAACTCCCTAACCTAAAAATGGAACTAAACTAATGACGGGAGAATCTAGGGAATAAAACTAACTAACTTAGTTACGAACTAAAGATGGTGCGATGACGCCACAAATCTTCTTCATTATGTAAGACGTAAGAGATACGATTATTTTTCGTACAACAGCTTTATAAATATAAATGTATGTCGAATAAGTGACACACACTAATTCATAGTAAATTAAAAACAAATATTTTACTTCCAATATTAAATAAAAATTTATTTTATATTTAAAACCAGTATTTCATTCGTAATATGAAATGTGTATGTCTTCTATATTCTGGAACAAATATTTTTCCATAATAAAAATAAAATATTTCCTGTATATTAAAAAATATATATATTCGATTTCTAATATTAAATAAAGATTCATTCTATAATGAGAAAAAAATATTTTTCTCGTAACATGAAATAGATATTTCCTGCATATTTGAAAAGAAATATTTATTACTTAATGTAAAATAAATATTGTATGTATATTTGAATATTAAAAACAGATTGAATCTCTTTTTAACATCATATGAATGTGTATATAATATTTTGTGCTACTAGGGTATGTACATAAGACTACGTAAGAGTAGAATAAAATAATTACATAAAAATCATGACTTGCTTACTCATCTACATTTAACCCGTTTTCAATTCCTTAAATAATGCTAAGTAAGTGAAAAATGTTCCTTGAAAACTTTTATTAACCAAATATAAAATAACTGTTACAATTGGACTTTTATAACAGAATTAAAGTGTTAATGTACAAAGTTAACTTAAAACAAAAAAGAAACAATGTAAAAGTTTAAAGTGTACAAAATAACTTTTATTTATAAAAGTTTACTGTTTCATTCAAGCCCTGGTCACAAATGAACCAAAACTTGGACCAGCTGCAGGCAACGACGCACAGCATCAGCCAGCTCTCTGTCGACAGGCAAAACTTGGTCAGTCCCGAGAAGGTTCACTCTACGCAGAGCACTCTCGAAAGAAAGATGAAGGACAGCCAGTATCGGTCAGCTATGGAGAGCCAGTATGGATCGGTGGAGAAGAAGTACAGCGAGAATCAGTATGACAGAAGGTACACCCCAGAGAGTCCCTATTTGATGGACAAGAAGTTGATCGCCGAAAATAGCCCTGGCCAGTTCAGTTCTATCGAGAGGAAGATCAATCAGGAGAGCTATAGCACTATGGAAAGAAAGCAAATGGACGGACCGTACCCACCTGTGCCCACAATGACGTACGCCCAACTGTCTCCCACGCGAAAGGTGTTCCAGGAGCAACAGCAGCACGTTTATGATAAATACCCTCAGGATCATTACTCTGCTGACGAACGGTCTTACGAGCAGAAGTCGTACTCACCCAGTCAGGAGCACAAATATTATACCGATTCCGTGGACAGATTCTCGGGTCACAGTCCTTTGAGTACTTTCCGTTCGGAAAAACACTCTGAGTCGCAGCGGTTTGTTGGTCTTCCTCAAAACCAGACTTTCAAGAACGTCGAAACGAAAGTAGTACCCGGCGGCAGACTAGAGACCATCACGACCAAGGTGTACTCTTCGACGCCCGGAAAAACCACCACTAGTTCTAATTTTGAATCGACGGAGGAAACCAAAGAGTACGCCACCTCCAGCAACGAATTGTCCACGTTCAAAGCTGTAGACAACGACTCACACGAGGAACGCATGATGAAGCAGTCGAAGACGCACAAGGTCACCGAGAAGAAGACCGAGAAGAAGACAGTCACTTTGACGATGTACAACGGCCCGGTCTCGAACACAAAGCTCTTTCGAGTCAAGGAAAAGTAACTAGGATAGAGCTGAAGGAATAAGCATCTTGAATGGGGTGGTCTAGAATAGGTATAGTGCTCTTCCTTACGTCGGAATAGGCTGGAGGCTACACCAGCTTGGCTCTTCGATGCACGAACGAACTAATAAGTTTGCGACTATGTTCTTTGTACTATTGTGTACAAGAGGGAGGAATTCTCCCCGAATGGAATGGAATTGTTATCACGCGTTTTGATATGCCGAGCTGCGGTTATCCGACGAGGTCGAATCGAACGAATAGTTTGAGGTGTTTCATTCAGCATTTGAACATTAATTGTTGATATCCTTGTTTATACAATAGATGAGACTGAGCACTCTGAAGCTGCGTACTCGCTGATGCCATAACGAACAATTTTGTGTCACCTATTGTTGCTATATGTTCCAAAACGTTGCTATATGTTCCAAAACAACATTTTCTCCACGCTGAAGCAACGTTAAGCTGAAGGAACATTTTGGTTTTGTTTCGGTTTCAAAGCAGAACTTTCTAGCACTTATTGTTATCCGTAACAAAAGAGGAGAAAACAGAAATTTTCTATAAAATTGTACCGTCAGATCTGTCACTATTGGTTGGATTTGTACTATATCCGCTTTAACAACGGTGCTGATTTTCCTCCATGTAATATTGTGTTTTCTGAACTCTGTAATTGATTTGATAAAAAGATCATTAGTCCATTTTATAATTCCAAATATTTTAATGCGTATTTGTAAATCAGTTTACAAAGCGTACAGATTGGAAGAACATCTGTTTCTGTTGTTATGGAGTCCAAATGTTTTCTATTTTTTTTTTATTTTCATTGTTCTGAATAGAAACAGGAAACAGGCAACAATATTTTTTGCTGGCAGAAGAAACAGCAAGGGACACAAAACAATATTTTACAGCAATCGCCATCTTTTTAAGAAACAGAATTTCGACAAGAAGTTGTTCGTTGTTGCTTCATTATTGGCGTAGCTTTAGGGTCTCTGACAGTTCTCACTCAGAATGCATGATCGTATCGTGTCAGAATTTTTACATAGTTTTAGCGAGAAATAACAGCCAAAGATTAACAGCAATACCCAACTCTATCTACTTTGCTCATGCAGAGAGGATTAACTAACAGTCAATGAGATTTTGAATTTTTCATTGACATAAATGTGAAGTATGGATTGGAAGCTGATAAATTTTGTAATCGAGGCTGTTTGCACTTGGAGAATGTAGGTAATACCAATTTCTAAGACCTTGAAGTTAGTCAATTGTTTTTAGAGGCTTTTGACCTCGATAAATAAGAGCTAAATAGTCAGAAAAAGTCACTTGGCCATACAGAGCAACTTATGCGACACGAGCTCCACTAAAATGACGTAATTTGAAATATCAACGAACCTTGATATGTCAACGATCCTCGAGATGTCAATTAATTTCCAGTTTCAAAGCGAACAGTTAAAAACGTCCTACACTCGTTAACGAAAAATAACTTCTTTTTACTACTTTACATGTTTTGTATTTGCTGATAGACAATCAATAGTAAAGATTAAGAGACAGAAGTGAATCACACTTATTAATACTTTAAAACTCTGTATGATATAATTGATACCAAGCAAAACTGATCAAGTTTTGAGGATATACAGCAGGGTTTTCAAAGTGTGATTGAAATGAATTTGATATAACTTTCCAATACACAAAACGACGGATGACTTTAGTTTATACAATCATACAGAAAACTGATTATTAATGAAAACATTCAAAACATAAAAATATACAAAGTACAAGATGCTGAATGCATAGCTAGAGAGGTAGAATTTTATATTCAGTTTTATGTGAATTGAAACACATGTTATAGTTGTAAACTATGGAGACTTTAATTGTAACAGTAATTTATTACTCTACAGCAGATCTTTATGCAACATAAAGATGTTCCACATCAATTGCAAAAATAGATCTAAACAATGTTCTTGAATCTTCCAATGTCTTTAGTACCGTTTTGTATTTCACATACAGATGTTTTTTTATACATACGTAAAATTCACAGTCTAGTTCTTATACTGAACAAACATAAAAATAATAAACTGTACCCTGTACAGTGCTGATCGTCACAATAACCAAACCTGCTTATTTAAAGCGATATCTAACATAACTTGTTCCGATAACCCACGATTGTCTGACAGTGATGCCGCATAGGTTAAATCGAGGGGAATACACTTTACCACCTCTCTGATGACCCACTGATGTATATACATATATCAGTGTGATGACCAGAGTAATATGTAAATAACACGTTGCGCTGCACGTCACGTGACCAGTCTACGATCTTAGTGGGGGACATTGGAGTGTGCTCCGGTAGTGGAATGGGATAGCGGAAGGGGAAAAGCAGGAGAGGAAAATCCACCCAGTTTTGGCATCACTGTTGTCTGACTAAGGAAGTGTGAAATACTTCTGTAGTGCTTGATGTGAATAATGTTGTCCCTACAGAATGTCATCGAAAGAGAGTTTTCGCTAAGGCAAACGTAAATCCGTTGCGGATTTGGAAAAGCTTGTGTATAATGCGAGTATAGTGCGCGAAGTAGGCAAGTAAGGGTGCCAACTTTTTTCCTGAAAAATTTCAGGACTATCCTACTATGTGTCTCGATTTTTAGTAGATAAAGTACATGGATTTCCATAAAGACACAGGTAGAACCACGAGCGGAAATAACTCGAGGAATGGACTAAATTACATAAATCCCGCGAGAAACATGTGCTGCAATCGCAAATTCAAAAGTAGCAAAACGTTTAACGTTAGATCTACGGAGCTTACCAAAATGACTAGTTTCAAATTTTATATTTTATACTTTACTAGATTATAGTAGAAATGTATTTATGGAGAATTGTTTAATAAATTTATTTCTTTGGATACTCTTTATGATAAAAGTCGCGCGAGATTTGAGTAAATATAATCTAGTTATTTTTATAAAGTAATATAAAATAGCCACTTTTAGTGCTCCGTAGTTGTAGCGTTGAAGTTGACAACTTTAACAACGCCTTGGTATGATAATCTTCGTAATTAAACGATAGAGAAGTGTCCTTAGATAGTAATAACATGTGCTTTCGAAGTTAGCCTTTTTAAGAGCAATTATCTGCCCGATGCGATGGACAATAATCGTCCCAAAAGTGAATTCAAAGCATTTTTTGAAGTATCGAATCGTATAATATTTATTTAATATACTAAGCGAAATTGAAGGAGGAGTGAGCCTTGTGTAACAAGCTGAAAATTAGGTTATCGTTCGGCATTTCGTTACATCGTACAATGTCACACACTAACAATACAAAATGATAGTCTCTTTATGATTTTGCATGGTACTTGAATCTTCAGTTAGTGATACAACCATGAAGAATTTTTTCAATTTTCAATTTTATCAATTCTTAAATGGGTTTTAATACTATCGAATAATATCTTTTGGTAAATCGATATTTTTAATTGTTGTATGGGGCTCTGCTATCAAGCCTTTTATTGGCGATTCAATTTTTATACGATCTAAACACAACTTTCACACATTGACAGTTTTTGATGTCTTAAATATAATTTAATATTTCCATTTCGAATTTCGAGAAACTTTTTACTGAGTATAGGCTAAAACTGACTAGTTTCAAAGTACACGTGTGTATGTTCAATAATATTTTATAAAAGAACCCAGAAATAAGGAAATGAATGTGAACAATGCTTATTTTCCAATTTTTGTCAGCATTTTTATTAAAAATTGATAAAGTTGTAGCTGATGACATAAACTTCTATGAAAAAACGAACAGATATTCTTGAGAAACAAATATACAGAAATGCTTCATTGTTGTGATTTGTACTTCATTCAGTACATAAAAAGTAGAAATTAACGACATTTTTAACCTAGATTTGATTCTATAGAAAAATGTTGGCTTCTTTCAACCGATAAATTCAATAATTTTAAATAAATAACACGCAACTAACTCCGTCCAGGAAGTTCTGAAAAATCTCTACACCTATCCTTCTTCTAACATTATGAAATTCTTTGTAATATAATGCATATATTTTTCGATCCAGAAACTGCACAAAATTACATAAAAAATCGGTCCTTTGACACGTGAAAATTACGGAAATACTGTTGCAAGACAAAAGTTGCAAAACAAGGTATAGAGCTTATAAACTAATTATGAACAAACAAACTTAACAGAGAATAAAGGGTGGACGTAATAGCACAAAAAAATAAATATATAGAAATTGGAAAATATTTAAAGATGTGAATGTTGAATTAAAAATACGTCATTACCACGAAATACTTGACCATACATGGAGCACTTTCTTAACAATTTTGACGTGAAACTTGAAAGTACAGAATTATTGTACATAACAATACTTCTACGGAAAGACGACATTGTCTGAAAGCTTTTCTATGATTGTATAATTTTTAACGCTATATCTAACCTATAATAGTAAAGAAATTTTTACAAGAATTCGACGAGTAAGCAATACAATCGCCTGCTTGTTCATGGCTGAAAACGAAATGCCTTTGTAAACAAGAAAGATTAGCTGAAGCCATCTTGTTGATACACGGTAGGGAGACTGTCGAAAACCGCAGATAAGCCACGGCCGTTTTAATTTAGTTTTAATTTATCGTAATTTTAAGTTGGAAAACCACGGATTAACAAGAGAAGCAACATATCATTTAATTTTATTAACTTTCCGAGGTACCGTGCGGCGTCGAGCCACGGTTTCTTCACCCTTTCCCTCCCACAATTAACATTTTCCGTTTTCGCAATTAACATTACTGTTTAAGTCTTTCGTTGTTCTGAAGATTATCCGTTTGCTTCGTTCTGTGCCCTTTTTCATCTGTAATGTTCCTCTACTCCCCGCTGTTGCGCAATTTTAATTTCCTTTAAGGCTGTGATGATACAGAGAGCGGCGAGTGGCAAGAGCGGTAAAATGATTGACGACAAAGCGGCGAAGAATAAATCAAACACATTAAATATATGCATATGAAATAGGCCATACAGCAACTGCGAGATCACGGCGACGATGAGCGGCAGCAATTTTAATAAAAAATAATGTTAATGTGCTTTTTAATGTTGTAGGCTGAAAAATAACTACTGCATGATTTCAACGCTGATTTGTATGATCATACGTCGCTCAATGTCGCCGTGGCAAATGTGAATGTTGCCGTTTCGCCGCTCTCGTGTGTAATCACGGATTTAAGGTGATATTCTGGTCTGTGGTGCAATTTTTAGGCCTCCTCAGAATTTTTTTTAAAGCAATCATACAATTTTTTACATCGATTTCTACACGCAAATATTTACTGTTACTTGGAGTATACAATCTAGTTTTTCAATCCAAAATAGTTAAATTGTACACGGAGTGGTCGAATTATTATGAACACTTCGAAACTACTTATTTGAAGTTTTATTATAGAACATATTATTATGTTTTCAATAGCATATAATGGTGATTTTATATTATTTGCGAGTGAAAAAATTGCTGCAATAAAGGGGTAACTCCACTTTCGAGTAATTCGAGTGAACCAATAAAAACAATTAAAAATTAAGTACTGTTTCATACGTGCAATGCATTTATGATCAATTTATATTCATGTCGATAAACTTTTACATTGGATATGAAAGTTACACCTTTTCTACTGTTCTAATTCGTACAATTTATATAGTGGAGCTGTTTGAAGCTACTTTTGTGTCAAAGTAGAAGATAATGATTACTCATTAAAAAGATTTAAAAAGGACTGTACTTTATTTTAATCATTACTATAATGAGTAATGCAATTTAGAAATATGCTATAATATTTTACACTATTATAATACAATAATCATAAAAGCAGGAGGTATCTTTCTGCAATTTTTTCATCTGTTCATAATAATTTGATCACACGCTTTTAAAAAAAAAACAGTCCTTTACTAATTGACACGAGTCCAGTCGTTTTCATGGCTTAAATAAAACAAAAATAAAATAGCTCTTTTATTGGTATGAATATGGGCTCTGGTGTAAAGTAAAATAAATAAATGGCAGGATTGTGTAGTTTGAGTTTTAATTTTTAGGCTTTTCGTATAGTGAAACGTTGATTTATTAAAGATTTTGAAGATTTTTTCAAATTCTGAAGTCTGAACCAACTAAGTCTTGAGATATCATGTTATCAAAAAATAAGAAAAAGTATTTAAAATTTTTTCTATCAGTTATATGATAATAGGTTTATTAGGCTACTATATCTTCGTTATTTTTACGAAGTGAAATAAAGCCTTTTAAAGACCTATGCTTTAACGCTTAAGTGAACTATTGGACTAGATGCGGCGCCTCTCAAAATTATGCTAATAATTATTTAATATTTAACTTTTTGTGGATTTAGATGTAATTATATTGTCTCACTATATTTCTATTTACCATTTCGATGGAGAGGAATAATAAATACGAATATAATTTAATCGAATCATTGCATTTTTAAAGTACATTTTGAAGGGCCACTTAAGAGTGAAAGAAATATAATAAAAAAAATCGATTTTCTCAAGGTTCTAGGCCAGAATACACCGTTAATGGCGGTGGCTCGTTTTCGATGACTTCGTCGACGAATCGGTGACCATTTCCAGTCAGGACTGCCCATTTCGACGGAAATTTCAAACAAGCCGCGAAAAGTTTTAAACAAAATTCTGTATAGTTCTTTTAAGGACGTTTGTGCACTTGGGTAGGCTAAAATGTACACGAGTAATTCGTAATTTTTAATTCTAAATTTAATGTTACTCTCTACTACGTTTGGTGCTTTTGTATATCTTATTTCGTAAACGAAAAGGAATGAATGACTTTAGGTCTTAACATAAAATTCCATTTTTATACTTCGTTTTGTGAGAATTAGTTTGAGAGAACATTTTGATGCGCTGTTTTAAAAACCATATAAAAATATATTAACTGTTGTTGCACGCGCGCTCCTTATATTTTACAAACTTTCATACATACTGTTGTGCCCTTTTGGATTAACAATTTTGGGAATATCGTGAGTGCGGGAGCGTTCAAATGAATTAGAATTCACCAGGGTGGAGTAAAACAGTTTTTATACGAGACTCGTAATGACTTGTCGGTTAACGCTTGCTATCTCTCTGTACTTCTGATCTCACTGCTCCGGTGGTGCCCGTGGTGGTTATAACTTGGTTTTTTTTTTATTAAGCTATAACCCCCTTATAACTTGATTCTGTCTTCGCGTTTTGCATTGGCGGACACTAACACGCCCAACACGTGTCGCTGACTTCAAAATTTTCCCCGCTGGGCACGTATTGCTGGCTATGTTTTGTGGAATTCCGGGCACCATAATACGTAACGATCCACAGGTTAATAATAAAATTAAATCTAACTATTGGTCGACACTCTAGATAACGAAAAATTTAACTTTCTATTGTCTGGGCATTAAATATAAATTTCTACACGGAGAAAATTACGGCGAAACGACCATACGGAGCTTTATTGAAGGTCGGAGGAACGTAAATGTATGTATAAAGAAAAATGTATTTTCAGAAAGTTGCGATAGGGCACGGTTGGACAGACCTGTTCCGAGTGATCAATTAGTGCAATTATTGTTAATATTTCGAGGATAGATAAAGAACTGTAAGTAGGTGCTAGATAATCCACGCGATGGATCGGCGAATTAGAAGAAAACGCGACTACGAAAAAAAAAGGGAAAGAAGGATGAAAAGTGCCTAAGTGTAATGAGCTGCCGCTTTTTTATACGCTCGTAGTGAACGTAGGAGGTTTTTTTAATATTACCAAAAATCCAATGCTTTATTAATGTCGAAATGAAACCCCGAAAAATCCCGTTGCGCGAAGGAGATCGTCCTGAAAAAGAAACGAAGAAACGCAGACTTATGGTCGAACTCTTTCAGAATAATGCATATGGTGGTGTTCAAAAAAAAGTTTCTATAAATTTCTATTACATAGACAGCTAACATTGACGTCTCTAGGTTGAAACGATATTAAATTTTTTACTATTAAAAATTTAATCTTTGGATGACTGGGACCAGGTCCATTTGAAACTGTTAGTTATTAATAGACTTCGGATTTGTATGCAAAATATAAAAATTGTCTGCATTAATTACAAGACATAAGAGTTCTACATAGATATTTGTTTCCTTCTTTTCATTTTAATAAGTTGTAAATAATACAACAGTATCTTGAAATTCCTTGAATATTTTCACTGTTTTGCATTTTTTTGCACTGTTTTGCATTAATTTTTATCATAAATGCATAAAATCCGCAATCTAGTCATTAATTTAAATCGAAGGCTGTTTAATTTTAATGGAATGAAAAAATCGATTACTCTAGACAAAGGTGTACCTTACAAAAATATGTATAAACAATTGTCTGAATGGACTTAAGCATTATCAACTGTGCAATCGTCGAAAGTATCCACTTTCCAAGAGTTAAAATCTCTTCGAATTTCTACATTCACGAATCTACTACGAATTTAAATCTTTGTCATTTTTATATTTTATTACTAGACTACGGATTTTTATGCAATACAAAAACTGTCTAAATTAACTGCAAGACACAGGGACTATATAGACATTCGTCTCTTATCTTAATTAATTTAATGGGTTAGAAATAATACAACAGTATTTTTAAATGCCTCAAATATCTTCACTGGTTTGTATTTGCTATACTCATTTTTATCATAAATGCATAAAATCCGCAATTTATTTATTACGAAATGATCTGACTATTCTATTAGAACGTGTTAATGTCGAGTTACAATCGTTTCATCACCATCTGTATTTTTAAACTTTCTTTTAGTCCAACACTGTGTACGTGCGTGTAGACATTATTGCATTTAGTATCAAATATTTTGAGAACGATCGCCATTTGTATTTTTATCTTATGTACAGTATACAGTAAGATACGGACTGGTACAACCATTTCAATTGGGATTAATGTCGACGGAACTATTTTACATTGTTTCTTCCGATGTCTGATTGAATCATGAGGTGGTACAATTTTTTCAGAAAATTGATACACACTCGATTTTAGTGTACCTCACGAATTTTGGCTTTGGCGGACTGATTCGACCCTTACTGTACCTATATAGGTGTGTGCCATGATATATAAGATTATATACATATATATGTGTGTGTATATATATACACAGTATTTTATCGATAATTGTCCCAAATATCTGGGCGATATCTGTCCCCAAAACAATCCCCACTTCCGCGGGGTATAACCCGTGAAGGATCGTGGAGCTCGAGAGGCCTCGGTAGCCGAGAGGTATAACATAATACGGATCGAGTATATCGGTGAGACCACTACTAATTCAAAACTTTCATCGTCCATTACACAAGTAAATATCATCGCAATTATATCTTATTTGGTATCATTTTCATTAGAAAATGCCACGAATATGTTGGTGAAAGTTCCATAAAAAAACAATAAAAAATAAAGAAGTTTTGTCATTGGATTAGTAGTTGTCTCACACCGACATGCTCGATCCGTATTATGTTATACTTTTCGGCGACCGAGGCCTCTCGAACTTCGCCGTCCTTTTCTACGTTCGACAGAAGTCAACGAATAGTATATCTGGGCGATAACTGTCCCTAGCTGGCCCCGTGTTGTGGACAGTTATCGATAAAATACTGTATATACAAATGACGAAGATAATGAATTATGCCGAGGCAATTATACAATAAATATATATTATATATACATTCTATATACATATGCATACCGTTAATATATTGAAGAAAATAAGCAACGAGGGGTGTTTTACAATTTTAACAGAACATTGTTTTTCTTTAACAATTAGAATGCATACATGTGTAATAGTTACTTATAGTACAATCGATTAAGCCGCAAGGTATCTTATAAACATCTATTATTATTATTATTATTATTATTATTATTATTATTATTATTATTATGGAATGTTACAAGTTGTATTTTTATATTATATTATTATATGCTTTATTCTTATTATTAATTATTATTATTAGTTGTAGGTACAGCGAATGATGACCATTATATTATGTAACGAATATTATTTTATTATAATTATTACAGCGAAATTTCACAAATATACATATTAACCATCTTACATTCAGGAAATAAAGAACTTTTAACACTATCTTTGCCGTATTCTCTACCCGATCTGAGCGCGAGAGATTTGAGAAAATAAATTGTCACCGCAATTAGTTTCCTTATTTTTATGTAAACATGAGAATGCTAAGAAAATTCGGAGACATCAGCAGTTCATTATCGTCCAGGGAAATTAATAGCTGTAATCTGATGTGTCATGTACAAAAACAGTCAACGTTTGAAACATAACACTCGTATGTTTTATCAAGATAGAATCTCAAAATGATTTGTTTTTTTATTGTTTGTCTGATGCAACGTTTTCCTTATAAACCTTGGTAAAACGAAGGCAGCTCGATGTACGTCGGCATCATAGTACTTGAGGCTCATCTGGTCGAGTTCATTATCGCTAAAAACTTTTCTCGGCTCTTTGAAGTTTGTTTCCTGAAATAATCAGTTTCCGTTTGCATAACTTGTTGAAAGAGTTATATTAGTGTATTATGTACACAGTGTTTCATTTGTACCTATCAGATACTTATTGTTTATTCAATGTACGAACATTTTTTTAATTATAGAGTAAAACGTAACATATTGCTTGTTAAAAAACTCAGGGTGACCATCAAATCTTGATGAACAAGCAGAACAGCAAAAAAACTAATTGTGTTCAGTTTTTGTTTGAAGCATATTTTTTATGTACACCCTGCATGTTAAATTTATTTTTAAAAATGTATTAAATATTATTCCGTTTTTCAGTGCAGCCCTTTTGTTATTATCAAAAATAGCTATAACCTTGCGAAGGTGTATCATGCAAAAATATATTTTTAATTTTGTTCTAATTTCAAAACAAACTCAAGAAACAGTTTTTACAAAAGAGAAAAGTGTACAATAGAAAAAAGAAAAGTACAGAAGAAGGAAATGAATAAACGTAATAGGTTATTTTACATTATACTTTAATATCAAAGGGCGAATAAAACTGTTAACCTTTATAAACAAACATTATTCATCGAATCTTAGCCTTCAAACCATTTTTTTCCACTTTTCAATTAATATTATACAGTGAGAATTTAACTCTACTGTGGGAGTTCAGTTTTAACAGTTATTTTATATCCGATTATTACGAGTCCTGGAAGATCATATAGCTTTAAGCATGTACTTAAGGGTAAATATAAACTTTAAGAATATTTCTATAATTTCCAATATTTAAGGAATACTTTTTCAATTTATATTAATTAAGAAATGTTTTCTTAGTTAATACTAATTAAGAAATTAAAACCAGAATAAATATGGAAGTGAAAGCATATTAATTACATGTACACATTAATCGCAATTTTGATATAATATCATTAGACCGAGCAGTTCATGGTTTGAATAAACTCCCTTATTTAACCAGAACTAACTTTTATTTTTAAGAAAATAAAAGTTTTTCTTTACACGAAAATGTATGAAATAAAAGTTTCTACTAATACACTGCATTTTGTAACGGTATTCTCGGAATAAAAAACGTAATTAAAAGTTTCAACAGTTTCATTCAACTTTTAGTTAACATAGTTTGCATACGTATACTTACAGAGCTTAAACTACCAAGTACAAAACCAATCTGCCCCGTAGGATACGTTGGTACCGCTGCGGTTCCGTAAGATGCAACCGGAAATACCGCCCCACAATGCTGCAGTGTTTGTGTCACGTGTTCCAAATTTGCCCATGCCGTTCCCGCTTGGCTACAAACGATTCCACCGGGTTTCAATGCAGTTCTCATTAAACTAAAATACGACTCGTGGAAGAGACACTCTGCTGGACCTAAAACGAAAAATATACCTTATACTATTTTGCCCGGGACAGCACCAGTATCCAGCGTGTTTGCAATCATAAAATATGGACTAAACATGTAAGATGTCTTCTATTTAAGATGAACGCATTTTGTAGAACCTTCGCTATAGCTAACTTTTATAAAAAAAAACATTAGAAATATATTAGGTACTTGCATAAGTTTTTGCCGTTTAATAACACAGTCCAACAAAATAAAACTTTTTTCTTTTTTTGCAATATCTGTTGGGAGATTCTTATAGAATTTGTCATTGTAAAACCGAATCTGGAAGCAGAATTGCTCTATCATGCAACGTTTTCGAAAAAATTTGATTTTGTAAAAATGCATGATTTTGATAAAAAATTAGATGTCACACGAACACTAAATATGCTATAAAGCTCCGGCTGGAATAAGCAAATCTTGGTGACGTGGTGATGAACATAAAGAACGCATTCATCAAGATATATTAACAATAGAAAGACAAATACTTATGCGCAATGCTTGAAATTGAATGTTGGTTAGTGAAAATCAGGACACCACGTATGTATAAGCGTTAAGCAAGGCGGAAACATTTTACAATATGTTTACATCAGAAATAAGGTAAGGTAAATAAGGTAAGTTTTTCTTTTGTACTTAGTTAGTTTTCTTTGTTGAGCATTTCCACAGTGAAATGTGAATATTTGTATCTCGCTTTTTTATAATCTTGTGTAATGATTGACATCCAAAAAGACAAAGAACATGTGCATAATTTAAGCATAGTAAGCAAAGACATTTTGGGTGTTACAAACGTCCACTGCTCATAGCCACGGCCCTGGCAAGTCGAGAAAAGGTAGCAATGGCCGCGTGGCGCGAACGCTTCGCACACAAGATGTCAATGAATATTTTCTTAACCTGCTCATATACTAACCGAACCAAATATATTTCGTGAATGGTTTCTTTATCAGAAATGTCTATAGAATTCAATACTGTATAGTAAATTCCTGCTAGTTAAAGAATTTTTCACATAAATACAAAAATAGAGCGTAGAAATAACCCGCGTCAGCTATTTTTCAAACTTTAACAAACATTTACAACTATTAGAAAGTATAAACAAATATAATTGGCTATATGGATATATGGAGGAGATAACCCTCCAATTTTTTATTCCTACCTGAGCTTTCTAGCATGTTTAGTTTTCGCGTAACACCTAATTTTTTATCAAAATCATACATTTTTACAACATCCAATTTTTTTCGAAAACGTTGCGTGATAGATTAATTCTGCTTCCGGATTCGATTTTAGAATGACAAACTCTATATGAATCCCACAACAGATATTGCAAAAAAATGTTGTGTTGTACAGTATAATAGATATCAGAACTAATAGCACTTATATGTAACTTCAGATGGTGTGGCATCTATGTGATAGTACCCAGATAGCCAAAACTACCATGGCAGAAAGCCAGCAAAGTCTGTCAGCAGATTGCAGGAATACTCCAAATCTGCCATCAAAAACTATTACGCTAAAAATATAAAAATTATAGAATAAAATTTTGTTATTTCATGCCTCGTTTTTGAGAAAATCGATTTTGAGAATGTTATGGCTTCTTTACATTTTAATATGACCCACATCCTAAAATTATTCTCAACGTCAACAGATATTTTACATACTGTTTGAAATATTTTTTCTCTAAAATTTTACCCAGCTCCGATTCAGTGCCTGCTAAACTTATGTATAATTGTATATGCGCGTTCTCTATCGTAGAAATTGAGAGGTTAGATAATGCTTGCGAGTCATCAAAATCGTCACTAGATGGCGTAACAGTCTTTGATGGCAAATTTCGGACAGAGTCTGCCAAGAATCTGCCGCGGTCGTCTGCCGGCAGACTGGCGAAGCAAGATGGCTACGCGCATTTGCCGTCAGTCTGCCAGCGGTTTTCCTTACTGGAGTACTATAAACAAGCTTTTATGACTTACAAAGGACATTACTCAAGTATCACAAGTCGATTTTAATGAAAATACAGGATATACTTTGTTGAAAAATATTTGGCACTTTTTTTTAATTACGTTCGCTGTGTAGATATTCGTGTTTAAACTATTGAAAAAATGAGTCGTTTAAGAAAAATAATAAAAATAAAAGGAAAAATTGTAGTCCTCAAGAAATGTTTATTTTTCTTATGATTCCAGTATTTTACCTATGCTCATTTTGATCATAAATGCATAAAATACGCAGTCTAGTTGTAACTATTATTTTTTTATTACAGCAAGGTAATTACTGTTTAATAAGTCGTTAAAAAAGTACTGTAGTTCTTAAAAGAAAACGTTTATTTTTCTGATGGCTTTGGTGTTTTGTATTTTGTCTTCCACTTTGATCGTAAATGCATCAAATCCGCAGACTAATAATAACTATTATTGCTTCTTTATAAATCATAAACTATTGTTCTTGTTGCGGGCCAAGAAACATCATCAGCATTTTCGAAACGTTCTGAAGTAGTCTAAAAGAAAACCTAAGCTAACAAGAGACTATTTAGAGTAACACTAGATAAGATATCACTTTTCTATCGATATGGTGCCCTTCGTTAACCATGGTAAGCCTCCCTGCATAAGACCAGTGGATTTGCTATGTTTTCTATAGCATCGAAAAATTACAGATGGAGATGATTTTCGAAAAAAAAGAGCGATACACATGTTACGAGCCAGGGCCGCGAGCAGCACGAGTGGCCGGCGAAGGATTGTTATCCTGGGGATATGCTCTCAATTTGTTAGTTAAAGTACGCGGACGAACCCAATGCGAAATTGGGGAGTCACTAGACTAGACGAACCCGATGCGTAATCAGGGAGCTGTTAGGAAGCAGACGAACCCAATGCGAAATTGGGGAGCTGCTAGGATGCAGACGAACCTGATGCGAAATCAGGGAGCCGCTAGGATGGTGTAGTGAGTGATAATTTAATTGATACCATCCGAGCGGTAAGATTGTATCGTGCGGGGACGTTCAATTATTTGGTTAAGGATTTGAGGATAATTGTGGGTCTAGTAATTTGCACGAATTTACCAATTAACACAAATATATTCTAATATTTAGTGAGTGTAATATAATTGGAATTGTCGCGAATAAATGATGGAATTGAAAGAAGATAATATTACCTATGGATGCACAATGTTGACGCACAGGCAGTGCGGGGTCTCGGAGTAACTTTCGAGAATGCCAGATAGATATATACCGAACAATGCGGAATCTATGAGGTTTTACTTTGATTTGAAGGGGAACTTTAGCCCGATCTCACTAAGAAAGTCGAATCTGCGAGATGCAGCACGACGTTATACAATTCGTAACTACGTCAGTACTAGCCCGTGAGAGTAAATATGTAAGAGTTTATATACCTCAAAAATGAGTGGGGGTGGCCTGTTCATTTCGTGGAAATGTGCCTTAATCTCATTTTTTGTCACTTCATCATTCTTCGTTAAAAGGGTCAATTATGATACGAAAGGTTATCTAGGACGCTTCCTGCCAGAGACGATATTGAAGGGATTCTCGTGAGAAACTCGAACGGGAATTCGTTCTCTAACCGTAACACGCACAGTCGTATTAAAAATACGTCGTGCCTGACACATAGTTAACTTTTATACATATTTACGTTGATCGTGGCATCCAAAGAAAATATTTGTGCTACATTTTATCAATGACGATAGTCGTGTATATTATTTGACAAGAACGAGACGCCCTGCCACATACATAAATGAGTACAGTATTTTATCGATAATTGTCCACAACACGGCTCTGCGCAGGGACGTTTATACGCGAGGGATATCATTGTTTGAGATTTGCCGAACGTAGAGAAGGACAGCCGAGTTCGAGAGGCCTCGGCCACCGAGAAATGTAAACATAACTAATCCAAATTTCCAACTTCTTTATTTTTAATTATTTTTTTATGGAACTTCGATGACCATATTTGTGGTATTTTTCTAATAAAAATCATACTAAATATGATATTATTCCGATGACATTTACTTGTGTAATAGACAATTAAAGTTTCGTGCGCGAGAAAGGATAGCATATGGGAAAGAAAGAGACGCGGAGAGTCGCAGTCGGCGGCACAGTTCAAAGGCTCGCGCGTCCTCACAATGTATTACCAAGGAATAACTTTTTTATTATTACTTATTTTTTTATGAGACTTGTGCTAATACATTTGTGACATTGTTCTGATTAAAATGATACCAAACACAATATAATTCGGATCATATACAGGTGTATGGTCATTATGTATAGGTCAGGAATATAACATCGGTGAGGCAACAGTAATGCAATGACGACACTTTTTCATTTTTAATTAATCTTTTAGGAGACTTTTACCATCATATTTGTAATATTTCTCTGATCAAAATTTTTCTGATTATACATACATATCTATTTTTTTAATAAAAAATAAAGTAAAGAAAATCCTAAGAAAATCCGGAAAAACCAATGTCGAGGATTTACGGTCACGCATTTACATTTTGGATTTAGGTACGTAGATGCAATTTGCAACGGTAGGCTGACAACTTTTGTACGGTGAATTTATGGGACCGGGCATATTTTGAAATTGTTCGTATTATCCAATATATTTTCAACGAGACGATGCGACTTGCAGTGTCCCTTTCTTTACTATTTACTCTCTTTGTCCGTCACCAAAACTTACTCTATCGTCAATTAAAAAAATAGATATGTATGTATAATCAGAAAAATTTTGATCAGAGAAATATTACAAATATGATGGTAAAAGTCTCCTAAAAGATTAATTAAAAATGAAAAAGTGTCGTCATTGCATTACTGTTGCCTCACCGATGTTATGTACCTGACCAATACATAATGACCATACACCTGTATATGATCCGAATTATATCGTGTTTGGTATCATTTTAATCAGAACAATGCCACAAATCTATTAGAAAAAGTCTCATAAAAAAATAAGTAATAATAAAAAAGTTATTCCTTGGTAATACATTGTGAGGACGCGCGAGCCTTTGAACTGTGCCGCCGACTGCGACTCTGCGCGTCTCTTTCTTTCCCATACGCTATCCTCACTCGCGACCGAAACTTTAATTGTTTATTAAACAAGTAAATATCATCGGAATTATATCATATTTGGTATGATTTTTATTAGAAAAATGTCACAAATATGGTCACCGAAGTCCCATAAAAAAGTAATGAATAATAAAGAAGTTGGAAATTCGGATTACTGTGGTCTCACCGATATACCCGAGCCGCATGGTGTCATATTCCTCGGCGACCGAGGCCTCTCGAGCTTCGCGGCCCCTTTAATGGGTACATCCCGCACTAGTGGGGATATCTCAGGGACAATTATGTGAGAGACATTTGAGACATTTACCAATGAAATACTGTAAGTATAATTTAAAGTAGTGAATAGACTAAAAAAAGCGTAGAGATATCAGTGTATTAGTTTCAGCTGACTAAAATTATACAAGAAAGAATGAAAGGTTTATTTGGTTCCTGTTTCGTCCAATTTATACAGACTATTTTTATTTTGCATAAAGTTCCGCATCTCCAGTTTTGGTTTCATTATCTAGATTACCATGATTTTGTGGAGATTGTAATTTCACAATCAACACTGTTCGGCCTCAACCGTCGGCTGCGCCCAACAACGATAGCGTGGACCTGTCGATCGAAGGACCGCCACGGTCCCCAAAACAATTCCGCGCGCGCTCGCCCAAACGGTCGCACGCACGAGCGGTTACAGTTCAAATCGCCGTTTTCGTTGTCGAACCGCTCGACAACGCGTTCCCCGCAACACCCCTCGCCGTGCCAGGACGACAGTCCATATATACCCCCCGCGGACCGAGGCGCGACAGAATTGCGATTAGCAGAGTCGAAGCGATAGAAGCAGATTGAGACACACACACGCGCACACACACAGTGTTTATTAACCGTGCCAGCATCGCGACCCCGCGTCGCGACTCCTGCGAACCGTTGTACGCCCTGCGTGCACTCGAAGTATTCGGCGTCCACGCGCGCTTGAGTAATTGCATAGGCGCTACCAATAAAGTGACAATTATTGAACGTGAACGTGCCCTTTCCTCAAAATCGTCCCATCGTTATCGCCGGCATTCCCGTCCGCAATCGACGGAACAAACACGTTAAGCGAATGTACTCACCAACGGGATCACTGCTGTCTGTGATAATAACGTCGAATTCTTGTTGACGCTTCTTCAAATATTCAAAACCGTCGCCCACGTCAACGGTGACTTTAGGGTGAGTAAGGCCAGCGCCCATCACAGGTAAGTACTTTTTCGAAACTTCTAACACTGTTTCGTCGATTTCGACTTGTACGATTTTTTCCACTTGAGGATGCTTCGCCACCTCTCGGGCAACCCCTCCATCTCCACCCCCAACGATTAAAACCTATCAGAAAATGTAAAGAGCAATTAATCGTACAAAACACAAAGTCATTTAAAGCCTGTTACTTTGATTGTACATACTGTAAAAAAATGTATAACTTCTTATAATTCGTGTGATTACGCATTATTAGTTTTCTTGTCTACATTTTCGTTTTGTTCATAAAAATATTTTTCAAAGCATTAAAAGCTATCGGATCGAGAGTTTATACAATGCACACAATCAGGCACAAAAGTCTATACACACATCTCGTGAATTTCACTTCTTTGAAAAAAACAGGGGAAATTTATGTTATGAGCATTGGTTAATTTCTTATCCAAGAAGTGGGGGAGAGTACGATTTCCGTGGCCCCTCGTTTTGAGGTTATATTTGTGTTCTTGGAGTTATTTCAAGAAAAAAATGTATATATAACATGGTACCAAATCGGCCTAGTTTAGCCGGTAAAGTAGATTTCCTGTTTTTTATAAACCTGCAAATATCTCGGAAACTATGGGAGATATGGCAAAATATATACAGATTTTTTTTGTAGAAACTTAAATTTCCAACAATTTACGTCCTATGACATTTTTTTATCAGCCGCGCAGTTTCCGAGTATATTCATATTTCGCTGAAGTTGCAGAACTGCCTCCCTCCCTAAATGATGGTCGGGGTAAGTATAGGTTCCGTTCACAACTGCTTATACGAGACTCAAGAAATGTCTATGTATTAAAACGCAATTAGCAGTGAATATTATTGACGCATTAGGTTAGGTTCGGTCAGGTTAGGTCTGGCTTAGGTCTCTGGGGAAAACGGCGGTTTGAAATCATGTCACGGGTCCTGGCCCTTCCCCTGCAAACTATTGAGACGGCTGTCATGAGGGAGTTAGTGGGTATGACTGGCAATGCCAGTGAGTCCCACATAACCCCGCCTTTCTCCCCTCGGAGAAGGGCGGGGTATCCGTAAGAGTGATTACCCTCATGTAAAAAAAAAGGTCTGGGTTATTATTTTAATGTTTTTTTTTATAGGAAATTCAATTTCCTACAAAAAAGGTCTTTATATATTTTGCCATATCTCGCATACTTTCCGAGATATTTACAGGTTTATAAGAAACAGGAAATCTACTTTACCGGCTAAACCAGGCCGATTTGGTAACATGTTACATATACATTTTTTTCTTGAAATAACCCCAAGAACTCAAATATACCTCAAAACGGGGGACCACGGAAATCGTACTCGTCCCAAGAAGTGTATTCCATCTTTGTAAACTTCTATGTTATTACCATTATTGAAGCAAACAATTGTATTTGGAATGTTTAAAACCTCCGTTTGTATGTTTCAATATTCGGAAGGCAGACGTAATCAGACTCCGGATGTTTATGCAAATGCATATTTTTATAAAAAAACAGGTAAAACAATAGGACCAAGTCACAAATACTTCTCGTGATTGGGAGGTTTTAAAAATACATTTTTATTTTGCATTTTTTGCATAATGCAAATATGCTTAGCATATTTATGTTTAAAAACATATACAATATACTAATGTATGTCCTATTTGTCCATAGTTCATGCTCACGTTGAATATCTATGCTAAACTAATTTAATGTATCATCTATTTGTAAATTCAGTCCACACATCAGCTACAAGAACACACTTCCAAGCTGCAAGAACACAATTTGTACTAATTATAGACTACAATTTTGAATGATTTATTGAGCGTTAGACATTTAATTTGAAATTCAGGTTACATCTCAGATTCGAGTGGTAAAATCGGGCTAGTTTGACATTATTGAAAATTATGCGAATTTATTAGTGCTTTTGAATATTTAAAAACTGCCAAAAGTTCGAAAGAGTCGAATATCACTAATGAAAACCTGGATCAATTTCGTCATTGATGAAAATAATGAAAATAATGAAAACATTATTGCGAAGTCTGTAATAATAGTGTGAAATGCAAATATTTCGAGTGCAAATATTTGAATTTTCCTATACACTTGCATATTTATCGTGCATAAACATCCGGAGTCTACATATAATCTAAATGTACATATATGTATAATATGTATGACTTTTGTGAGTGACTGTGTGTGAATGTAAATTACACGCCAAAATAAGAATTTTTAACCGCCTGATTCAGACGATATGGACGTCTAACTATGGACGTCAAAATTTATAGGTACTAACATTTATAATAATAAAAGACTATAATTTAAGCGATACGGTCTATATAAAGTCTTACATTTTTTGGATTTGGATGACTGCATAATGGTAGAAAAGCAATTGCCTCCTGGTATGAAAATTCATCTTTTTCCGTGCATTGTATGATGCCGTCTAAGATTAAAGCCCTTCCATGTGATTTCCTACATGTACGTATTAAAAATAATTTAATTTCCTGCAGCCTCAAGATTTACATAAAATTTTAGGGAGTCGTAAAATGAAAGATTCAATTTTCGAATCTATGGTGGATTCAGTTACGAGAGTGACTGAAATTCAGTGTCTTCAGTTTCCCGCTACATGGTGTAAAAATATCTTAGACAAATATGGACGATGAATTGTAAAAGTAGAAACTTCAAGCTTTAACCCTCCAACAAAGGAGTCTGGGTCTATCTTGACCGAGAATAACAAAATCGTCATTTGGTTGCACATATTCTGACAAATTGATTAAGTGAACAGTTGTTGTTTTAGAAACAACAGAAATATTATGTATTATAAATTTATTGTTATGCAGAATTTGATACTCTATCGATTCACGATACAAAAGGTGTGTCATTCCATTTAAGAAAATCAAGGTGACCTTGAAATCTCCGAAACACCTTCACCTACATAAAAAAATACGGTAATTATTTAGAAAGTACCACTCCGATTTTGATGAAATGTAAATATGTTATGCAGCTACACATTTTGCATGACATTTTCCTTTTCCAATATAGGAGGGTCGCTTTTAATTTTCGAGATATTCGCAAAAGACTATTGCTAATACTGTATTGAATTTTCTCTCTTAGATTTTCCTGACGGCCGGCCCTCTCCACAACCAAACCACAACTCATTCTATTCACATGATTTTTCCACTTCTAGATCAAATTCTGGATGACAGTTACAATGCAAAGATTATGCGAATAGAATGAGTTGTGGTTAGGTCATGGAGGGGGCAGAGAGGGCCGGCCCGACAACCACGCATACGAGAATTCAGGAGTAGTCTTTCAAAATTGAAAGCCCACCCTATATAGAATGAAACCCTGTTTTTTCTCTCATTCCCACAACGTGTTTACAAAAAAAAATAAACAAACGCCGCACCGAAGTAGCCTTACGTTGCCACGGAGCGTGCAACAATACGGAAAATTCAATAAAGTATTAGCAATAGTTTTTTACGAATATCTCGAAAACCAAAAGCGACTCCCCTATATTGGAAAAGGAAAAAGTTGTTCATAATGTCGAAATCTATAACATATTTAAATTTCATCAAATTCAGAAATGAGTGGTACTTTCTAAATAATTACCAAAAATACTTGCATCGTAAATTTCCCCTTCTATACCATACAAGTTTTGTATACATGTATAATTTTTGGTATTGTTACATTTAACGGAAATATTCAAGGTGAACACAGTTATTGGTTCATCTTGTATATTCTCTTAGAAGCGAAGAGGATGGTTGTCAATCAATATTTACGTTTCGAGCACCATTACGTCTTGATACGGTGACCGCTCCCGGTGCAGTATTTTGACAACCTCGAGGGACAACGAGACACCTGGCCACAGATCATTGATTTCACTGAACCAACCAGGTTTCACCGTGTCCATCTTCCACGTGTCGGTGCGTTGTCACAGCCTCCTTCTGGGATATTCAACTGAAAGTAGAGACTGTGTCGGTCGGTTAATCGTGGATGAGCAAAATAAAAACGCGAACTTTTTTATGCGGTCAAACATGTTTCTGTACGAAGCCGTCTACCACGGCCAAAAGCATGGCCAAACTCGTTTGTCACACGTGTATTCGTGCGCGTAACAGTCGGACACTATTAACATACAGTGTTGGGCATTATTCGAATAAAATGTTATTTCGTAGACTGCAGATATTTGTGCAAAACAGAAAAGTTCTGCGTCAATCGTGACGAGCGAAAGTCAAATAGACGTTTATATGTTTACTCAATAATTTTCAGAACTTGGAAACAATATACCTATATTCTCAAATTGTTTTAAAATTTACTTATTCATTTTTGTCATAAGTGCATAAAATCCTCTGCCTATTTGAATAAAAGTAAGGAATAGATAACAATTAATTATTCGATCATTTATCTTTCGATCTATTCGTTAATCATCTGGAAGAATCTTTATTCGTTATTTGTCATTCATCGTTTGTTACTTGCGGTTAAATCTGGACCAAATAAGATAAATACCATAATAAGATCTCCTAGGTATAATAGAAATACCATCATCTACACCAGTATAAAATCCCTTTTCGTTAGCCATAATATTGAATGCTACAAATCCTATAAAATTTCAAATGATTTTTTCGAAAGGAGTAATGGAGGGTACATTCAACTAATTGTTATGTATAAATTCTAATAATGCATTTTAAGTTTATCCTTATTACAATTATTACATTATATTATCCATATTACATTATCCGTTATTTTGTATTTCTACTTATTTCGATTGTATGATGATAATGATACGATAAGTTGCGTTGTGAACAATACAAATCAAAATGTTTAAGATGAATAATAATTTTTACTTCTTACGTTTATTTATAGAAAGATATTCCTATAGATGCACTTATACATATACAAATCATGCTTTTATTCGGAATTTTTAAATAACGAACAAATACATTTAGCGTTATATACGAATAAGAAATAAATGAACTTAGTCGTTGCTCTGTACAACGTTTGCGCAAAACTGCTAACATACTACGGTAATTTTCAACCTTTTTTTTGGCCACTTTATAATAAAATTGAAAATATTTTGCGGTACATCGCTCAAGTAGATTGATTATTCTATAAAAACTAAATTTTCATTCCTTATATCATAGTGTTTATTTTATGGAATTGAACACTGACAATGAATGTACACGGAATACATATGTACTTCCGCTGCTTTATAAAAATGAAAAGATTGAATTGATTTAGCATCTTAAGATGCTATTCTTTCAATAATTGTAAAATAAAAATCTTTTAATTTTAACTTGCAATAATTATTCTTTCTTGAATTGTAAATTTAAAAAGAATGACATGTCAATATGACTGACTTGCATTACCTCATAAAGACAACAAGACATTTTGTAAATTCTGCAAATCTTTAACTAAATGTATACCCAAGCAAATAAATTGATTCAATAATTTTTGGCAAAAACATCTTTATAGTTTTAACAGTTTTAAAATAAAAAATTTCAAACTAGACATTTCGAATGGTCCGGATAGATCTAGTGTTAAAACTAAAAATGTACCTATTTCTTTTTAAGTAAAATATATATTCCAATTAGAATACAGTCTAATAAATTTTACTGTTGATAAATCAAAAATTGAAATAATCAAGACATTTTTTTTGAAAGTTATATTATAGCACATTACAGTGTAAAACATAGAAGTGTATATTTTATAGCGAATTGGAAATAAAGATTTTAATCTTATTTTAAAGATTAAGTGTTTCTTTAAATAGAAAAAGAGACAAAGAAAAGTTGACGTAACAATTAATCGTGTACATCGAAATTATAAAACCCAAATATTGTTTAATTTGGCAAATGTTTAAAACTGGCAATGTTTATTAAAATCTTTAATTTTTTTCGTTTACTTTCGATAAACTTTTATGGAAACTAATTTTGCAAAATTACTCTTAACAGCAGTGTTCTGATCACTTTTCTAATGTCTAAACATAAACATATGGAACGTTAAATTTAGTAACTAAAATGTCATATTTTATTTAATTTATATTCCAGATAAAATTTTCGGAAATTATTAACGTGGTTCGTGATTTAAAAATCTGATTCTGCAGTGAATTTGAAACACATACTAATGAGAGACACGTGTACTATCACATGAATAGTCAATTGGCGGTAAGAATCAGTATTTAGGTAATAAACACATATCTGATAACTCTTTAATAGATAATAAATACATAACTCCTTCAATACACGTTTACTGTATATTATCTCTTCGCATCTTCACCTTATTCAACAGAAATGAATTTTAAAAACACTATGACGTATTAAATAAATTAAAACTGAACCTCAATATGTAAACAATTTTAAACACATGTCTATAAACTTAGAAACTTTCCAAAAAGGTTAGAAAAGATACATCCCAAATGCTTGTAAATCTTGAAAGATTTTTTAATAAAACACAGCTAAAATTTCCAAAAATTTGTCCGAGTTAATAAAATCAACAACATGTATTCTAATATTTATTATCATTCTTTAACTTCAATTAAAAAAATACTGAGCAACAGAAACATGAACAGACAACTCGTCGATTTAAATATAGAATAACATCAAAGAAGTGTCACACTAACTTTGCTGCACAGGTTTTATCACATAAAACAGAGTCACAGTCGCTTGCAATCACGTGTAAGTGCTTCGAGAGCTAAATGACTTTTAAAAATACAATGATTATTTGTCAAAATGATGGATTTTTGTAACACATCGAACTTTTCAGTTCAGAACATTCAGAGCAAGACTGCTGCGAACTCGAATCCTGACGAACGGTTCGAGGTCGGTTTCGGAGACGGACGGACACAACTGATAAGATTATCACGCAGAACGTTACCGCTCCGTTTTACACTACAAAAAAGTTAGAATTTCTGTGAACAACACGTACCGGGAACCGTCGGCAATACGACAGACCTAGACTGAAACGCGAATGAGACTGACGAATGGAAATTTAACAAGTGTTTGCTTGCCTACAGGATGGTAGCCCCTATCGGCCTCTGTCCCCAGTATACTTCATAATAATAATGTTTCCAACACAAGCATGATAACTACGTGTTCCGGCGAGCTAATAAAACCGAAATCGGTGACTAAGTACGATACATTAAGTAAGAAGAGTAAATCTTGGGCGATAGAGCGCGGTGAAATCCGTCACTCCGACCATTAGTTTTCAATGACTCATTGTAGTTTCTCTGAATCCGTACATGGAGTTAGTGCAGTTAGAGTTTAGGGATGTTTGATTAGCTTTCTATTTTCTAGAAATATGGAAAGTTGAATCTGTAATTGAGCATACTATATTTTTAATCGTATCTCTCTAAATTGTTTTGATAACAATTTGATTTTCCATAAAAAATCGTGATTGACTTGTATATTGATAAAAATGGGAGACGTGTACTCAAATTTCTGAGAAACAATGGACGAGTCTCTATTTTAGTTGACATTGTTACTGCTTCATTTTAAGAACCATCATAATTATACCGCGAATCTTTATGCAAAATAAGACTTTTCTAAAGCAGTTTAATAGAAACAGGATTTCATTAGAAATGTATTGCTTGTATTAAAAATAGTAATAAGTTACAAATACAATAATAATATTCTTAAGTTCTTTTATTTTGATGGTTTCAACTAACAAACATAATTGATTGTTCAGAAAGTTCCATCCGAACAGAATAAAAAGATCCTGAGATTCAAAAAGTGTCCGTTTTTAAATAATGAAAATTAAATTTCAAATTTTTCCTTACATGTTTTTATTTCTTGAGACCTAGAATAGAAGTACATTTTTCCTTGTGTCTGTACTGATCCAAAATTTAATTATTTAAATATAATATATTTTTTAAGAAAAGATGAGTGAAAATCACGTAAGTCTAGAATTATCCTGCATGTACTGGAAAGAAATTAGAATGTGGAAATAGAATTATTATATTGTTCATAATATGCTTTAAGTGCTTAAAAGTAATGAGTGTTACTTATATGATAATAAATTATATTATATTATAATAAATTAATTATATTCTTATTGCGCAGTCTTATTATTTTTACTTCCTTGGAATGCATTGTGTACTGTATCTTTGTAGTTATTTAACAAAAAGAATGAGCTAAAGTGATGGGACTAAAGATTTGCACAATATGTTTCTAACAAATTCCAGAGTTATATAACTTTGAAATTACCTTTTTATTTTTAACACTCGCATGGCCATCGGTAAAAATGTTACGCGGACGGCCATTGGTGGGTCTTTATGGACCCAGAAATACTGAATCTATACTGATGTTATTTACGTCAAAATGGTTATTTAATTCATTTATTTCATAATATATTGTTTATGGTCACGGCCAATTTTTTACTGTTCTAGGTTTTAAAAAAATCTAAAAAAATTCTGGAATACGTATTGAAATCTCTATTACCATATTTTATCGTTGTAACGTCAAATATTCAAAGCATTAACGAGAAAAAATAAATATTGGAAAGAAAGAAATTTAAGAGTGTTTCGCTGCAGACCTAACGATCCGGATTGCAGATAGACGGCGAAGAACATTTATAAAATATAGAGTTTTTTTATGAATTCTCATCACAATTACACTTGTTGTTTTCCTTGAATATAGATCTCTTCTATGAAGTAAGATCTGAAGTGAGTTCTAAGAAAGGAGGAAATGTACGATGTTGCGGTGTATATGTTACGGTAAATGTGACTAATCCGGAGATTATGTATAATTAATAATTACTGGTTATTATATATAATCACCACTAAGTTTGGTTTGGGTTAGGTCTGGGTTAGGTCCTAAATATTCAAGAATTCATCACATCCACCAATTCTGTACCTGACCCAGACCAAACTTAGTGGTGATTATATATAATAACCGGCAATTATACATAATCACCGGATTAATCACATTTACCGTAACATATATATACATATAATAACCGGCAATTATACATAATCACCGGATTAATCACATTTACCGTAACATATATATATATATATATATATATATATATATATATATATATATATATATATATATATATATATCATATAATAACCGGCAATTATACATAATCACCGGATTAATCACATTTACCGTAACATATATATACATATAATAACCGGCAATTATACATATATAATCACCGGATTAATCACATTTACCATAACATATATATAATAACCGGCAATTATACATAATCACCGGATTAATCACATTTACCGTAACATATACATAACTCGGCTATAATTTAATTATTATCGGTCAAATCCCGACTAATGAATGGAAAGTCTTCATGGTATGTATATAATGTATCATAAATGACGTTATTGTTAAAAACTGCCGACGGCCGTGCGGATGTCAATCGATATTTTCGAGGATTTCAATAAATATTTCACGGAATGGTTCAGCACTTAAGAGCAATAAAAGTGATTCATAAAAACATCTGATTCAATTTTTTAGAAAATATAACGAGTGTCAGGTTCTACCACTTTGTACCTAATTATCATCAAAAGGGATACACCGAATGACCACTGTGTCTTTTACAGTGCTTCATCTAAAGAAGATATAGCTTACATTCCGAAGAGTGTTTAAAAATATATTAATCTGCAAGTGCTATCAATACTAAAAAGAATTATTACAACACCAAGTTCGTTACATTTCGTAAACAAGTTCAAAGGTTAGATGTTTATATACGAACCTTTTTCGTTGTTTTCAGGCGTTAGATCAACCCCTATAATATTGATCGTATATTACAGAACACCCAGTATATATTTTCCTTTTACACAATCGGGGACAAAATTAAGTGGACATCCTTTAAAAACGAATAACTTTTTTAAAATTGGTTCAAACGGTTTCACTTCTTTTTAGATGTTAGACATCGAAATTTAGAAAAAAAAGTTTCTTCGTACGAAGAAAGGAAAGATTTTGGTGAAACTTTATGCATGTATATGTATAACTTACTTAGATCTAGAAATGGCATATTCAAAATTTTAATTGTAGGCACAGATAAAAAGGCACAAATTAAAGGTTAATAAAAGGTTAAAAGTCGTGATCTTGATATTACACATTACCTTGTAAACTAATCCTTCTAACATTTGAAAAAAGCTCAAGTGGTTTGGTGCAATTTTAAAAAAGTTAGTAGTTTTTAAAGGGTGTCCACTTAATTTTGCCCCTGACTGTAGGTCTTGAAGAATCTTAAGCAAGTTTTGAAGATAAAAAACTTGTAGATAAACTTGTTTAAAGAATTGTTGACCCCTAGATATCCAATAAATACGAAGACTATCTACGAGTATATCTGCGTCGTTAGCGCCATTGTACGCTTTGATACCAAAGAAAGTAACGCATCTATCTTAATGCATTTACTAATGCAACTATTTTAATCAAAATGATGAATGATAAGCAGCACACGCGAGATTACAGGAATTTGGCCTTGACATGCTACATGTTGTTTATGTACCGAGATGCTTCTCGGTTGAAGTAATTTATTCGCAGATATAATTCTGTACTTTTTAATAAGCAAACGTGATACCGAACGAAAATTCACGAAGTCGATTAGTTCAAGAAGTAGGAAAATTGCCAGGTGTTTAAACAATTTTCATGTTACCAAAATACTTTCATAAGTGGCATTGCGATGAAAAAAAAATTATATCAATTTTATCTGATCGTCCATTAAGAACCGTCGACAATTTTTTGAAAAATATAATAATGAAAGTCATTGATCATAGTATCTGTCATAGAACTTATTGCTATACATAAACTGTTTAATTATTTTATTGTAAATATGTGTTAAAATTTTTCCGAAATTAAAAGTATTAAAAACACTGAAACCCCTAATATTTTTAAATACTTATACATATTGTATTATCTTTTTAAAAGAATAATCTCTTTTAACAACATGGAGATATACTGTATTACAATCAAGAAGTTACAAAAGGGTGCAAAAATTGAATATATTTAATTGATTTGTGAAGACAGAATTTTAACAAAATAACAATTAATTGTCAACATAATTGGAACAGAGGAAAAGTAGTTAATAGTAATTTGTATGGTCCTGAGATGCGTCAATTGTCATTAGGTGGAGTACAACTAATCTGTGTTTGCGTTTCGAAATGAACCATTTAAGGGAAAATTGCTTTTTTTATGTTAAAAAAATCGATTTTCTTGTTTTTACAGAGTCTTGTAGTATAACTCTTTAAAGTTCATAAAATTAACAAAATTATAGCATGCTGAAGCACAGGTATATTTGTCAATTGTTTGAACCTAGGTCGGTAAATGTAGAACCTATGATTTTTTATGTATAACATTGTTATACATGTTTAGCTATTAGAAGACATTCAGACTCTGTTGATGACATATACCAAACTGTATGGGCAGCTTATTACCACAAAGTATCAACAAATGAATATCTTCACTACATGTATTATCCAAAGGGGCCTGAGAGTTGGTGTAAATAGCGTAAATTCGAATTTGAGGGTATGTACACCTGAAGAATTTGACCATGAACCTCTACTTCACGAAGATGCCTCAAAACAAAATAAAGTCGACTTATGAGGATTTATCTTCGACAGAATTATTAGAAAACCGTTTCGGAGGCGAAATTAAAAAAAATAACGAAAGTTTTAACCCAACACTCTAGCGAGTCTTCATTGTGGATCCAAAAGAATTAAAAATAGTAGCCGGCATTTATAATGAATCACCATTGGCGAGCAATACAGAATTTTTACGATGACTCGCGATGAATCGCGGCTAGAGAAATCGGCAGGGCGAAGTCTTAAAGCCACCGAAGAGGCCCGTAAGTATATGGACAATAATGGGAAATTTTAAGTAAAATTAGTTTCACGAACAAGAGCAAGGGATAATTTATGGCACTGAAATAGCCGATTAGTACTTGTAAGTACTTGATATTTGTTCCGTGATTGTACCTCGAACTTTAAACGCCATTTCTTGAAACTAGTTTTTCACAACAGGTTGATACGATTTAAGAATAAATTTGGAACCGATCAACTTAAAATTTTAACCTTTCGAGTGCTAAATACTCCAAACGCAACCAATCCGCGTGGAAGGCGCGCGCCTAGCGGTTTCGATCGTTGGGGATAGAATATTTTTTTCGCAAATGTGAACAAGAAAGTTATTTTCGAACATTAGTTATACATAAAAATTAATCACAACTCTTTTGGAATGGTAAAAATTACGACTCTGCAAATTGTACAGAAGATAAACGGATTTGCATTTTTTTTTTTGTTTAATATCAAAGCTGCCTTTGAGACGCCTGCCGCAAGACACTCAGGCGTCGGGCGACACTCAACGGTCGCCCGACGGTCGCTGGAGCGTCGCTGGAGCGTTGTTTGTTAAGAAACGGTACGTCTAAAGGTCGGGTTATACATGTCCGAAGTTCGGATCAGACCGAATATTGTTACCCAGGTTTAAATGAGAGTGTTCGCAAATTTCTTCAAGTCTGGGAGGCCATATATCTCCATCGGGTGACGACTCCCTGCTGTGCGTGGCACAAAAAAATTATTAAAAAATTATTATTAATTCTATAGGCTCCACAATTCCTTCAGGTAAACCATCGGTAGCTATCCTTTACAACATCTCGAACGCTTCTCAAGTTACCTCAAAGTTCGGACGGAGATATATAAACACTCTAAAAACGCGTCCGATATCGGACGGATGTATATAACCCGACCTTTAAAGACACCTTTGGGGCGCCTGTTAGATGCCTTTCAGACGCCTTTGAGACGCCTCTTAGACGTCTTTGAGGCGCCTCTTAGACGCCTTTCGGGGGTCTGTTAGGCGTCTTTTGGGGGTCTGTTACGCGTCGTTTGGGCGTCTAAAAGTCGACTGTTTCGGAATTTAAAACAAAAATTATATCGACGGCGGCGGCCTGGACGGGTAAGATCGGTAGTAGTTGTTGGCACCTGCCAGGGGGCTTCCTGGTTATAGCTTTGTCGTCTGCTACAGTTGTTGCGTTGTGCTCTCGTCGTCGGGGTCTCCAATTTAGCGGCGGCTGAAATGTGTGGGTAAGGAGGGAAGCCGACCTGGGCCGGCTAGAGGATTCGTCATCAGTAAGGCTATCTAGCAGGCCCTGCCTCAGCAACAGTGATGTCGTAAGGACAGCTTAGGACGGTATATATAAGAATCGGCGACGGATGAGGTACTAGCGGGAAAGGCGTTTTCTTGTCTCTGTCCATCAGGAGACGAGCGTAGGAGAAAGCCGCCACATTATATTAAAAATATATTACGGAAGTAGAAAAATGACCGCCTCAAACTGGCGCAGTCACTTTTATTATTGCAGCGGCGCAGATACACACCCTACATTAATTATTGTACTATTAATTAATTATTGTTCTCGAATCGTGGACAATAGCTCATCAGTTTCGCATATATTACCCTTTTTTATTTAATTCCGTGAAAATAAACAATCAAATAGTAAAAGCCTATATATAAGGAATTTCTCTACTTTTATCATTCATGTGTTTATAATAAATGATATTTTGAAAAATATTTTCATTATCATTCCAAAAAATAGGAAACTTGACACTAAACCTACCAAACATTAAAATTATCGGCGAATGTTGCCTTATAAAAATGGCAACCCTAGATTTATTCACATTGTCTGTCATTTCTAATATAATAGATGCTTGGCCAAGGAAATTTATTCCATTATTTTACATAAACGAATATTTCCAATTTCAATAATTGCAAAATATAAAACCGGTCATTTGACCGTGGCAGGTTTAGTGTTAAGAACCAGTATTTTAATCACTGCACAGCAAACTGATCCCTGTCGTAACATCTCCAAAAAAATTCAAGTTGTTCAGTCTCGGAAAAGACACCTCCGAGGCGCCTTATTTCAGACGCAAAAAAGACGCCTTATTTCACACACAAAAAAGACGACTCCCAGAAGGCGCCTCTGAGACGCCTTATTTCAGACGCAGAAAAGACGTCTCCCAGAAGGCGCCTCTGATACGCCCCAAAGGCGCCTTTTTGAGACTTAAGACGCTCAGACCTAAAACAGACGTAAAAACGACGTCTCTAAGACGACTCGTGCTGTCTGGGATGCACTGAAAATAGTATCTCAAGCACGAGATACTCGAAAAAATTGATAAACGCATATATGTAACCACAGTAGTGTTGCCAGATCAACCCAAAACTGGGTTGATTTTCCTCTCCTCCTTTTCCCCTTTCACTATCCCATTCCAATCCTGAGCACACTCCAACGTTCCCCACTAAGACCGTAGACCGGTCACGTGACGTGCCGCACAACGTGTTACATATTACTCTGGTCATCAGAGAGGTGGTAAATTGTATTCCCCGCGATTTCAGCGATCTGGCGACACTGAACCACAGTCCACACTCCACACCGATCGGTTGCGCTGGACGCATATATACATCCATAGTACTCAAAGGGTTACCTGTCAGTTCAAGAAGGGTATCTGGGAGGTTGAATAAAAGCACAGACGAACCCGATGCGGGGTGATGCGGGTAGGATATGTTAGTAACGGCCTCGTAACTTTAATATTATAAAGTAATTGATACAACCCGAGCGGTAAGATTGTATCATGTGGGAAAGGTCAACTAAGAATTACTGGATCTGAATGGTGGGTTAAAATCAATTGTTACTCAAAATTACCTTGAACTAAATTGTATATTACAGGAAACTGGCTCTGTAGCCCGTTTGTATTTTAAGCACTGCCCACGAGGGTTAAAATTCGAGGGTTTATATACTGTAAAATCTAAGTGCGGATGCTCTCAAGATTTCCATATTAAGGAATCCTGTGCAACTCTCCCTGTACTGCATCATGCTTTGTGCCGGCTGCATCCAGCTGGAGCATGGTCATCGTTTCTATAAGCAAAGGGTGGAATAGGGCGTTTTCCGTTCTGAGGAGAACGGTTAGAGAACGTAGTTAGAAAGCATAGATAATTCTCTGTACGTAACAACTCTATGTGTATAAAAGAAAACCCTACCGGAATTTTTGATTCCATATTATCTAAAGGGGAAATATATCAACCATAAAAAGCGGGCCGTTCTAGTCCACAAGCGATACAGACTGTATTTTTGAGCAAATCTAAGTAAAAAAAAATTGTGTAACTTACTGAAACTATCATAAAAACATGCGCAAAGTTTCAAAATTAAATTAATCGTTTTATTTAGTAAAAAATAATAAAATTCGATATTTTTTTATCAAATTATGCAATTCGCCCACTTAATTTCCAGCCGTATCCAAGTTCTTAAAGAATCTTGAAGGCCAAACATGCCAATAAATATTCCAAAAAGTAAAAAGTGACAGTGTCCCACTCGGTCATAGTAAATACAGACCCAGCCACGATGTCTAGACTATTCTCGACACAGATTCACCAGAATATATTCACGGTACTTCAAATTATTTCAAATTTTCAAGGATAAAAAAGGTAATTTTTTAGCGATTCTGAGAATACCGTAGCGAACTTAAATACCTGGCCATCGCTTCAAATAAAATTCTATACATACAAATGATTCAAAAGTTTCCCGCGCTCAACTATACGAGAAGCGCAGGAAGTACAACTAGGGAAATTGCTAGGGAAGATTGCACTAGAGAGTCGCTGGTAAAGACACAAAAAACTAAATGTGAGCGTTGAGCCAGAGAGGAATGAGAGTGCTCACGCCCGAGTTTTGCCCGTGCCCGGTACACTGGTGCCCCCTAGTCTAAATCTAGCCACAGACGAGATATAAGAATAGACTGGACATCTTACGGGACTTGGTGGCCATAGGAATCTGTAGTACCGTCACCTTAAGATGCCAGTGATTGTAGCGTCCTCTACGCTTTGAGAACGGTGAATTCGTGAACGAGATCCAATGCGACTCGAGTTCGACTCGTCAAACTTCTACAGTGTTGTCAAGTCTAAAGTACGCAACGTTGTCAGATTATGAGTTTTCCACATATCCGAAAATCATCGGAGAGCGCGATCACGAAGAGGCTCTCTTCTGCCCGTTCGCCGTAAAGAGAGCGTATTCGAAAGAAATCTCCTTACGTTAACAACCTTACGCTAGCTTATATTGAACTTAATTTCTTTCCATTTAATATTTTACAATATTTGTAATGTTTCTATTTCTACCGATTGTAAATTTTTTTATTGCATTATTCAAAATGTTATGCTTAACTTTTATTTAATCTCAAATTTATTTTCAAACAATACAAATCGAACTTCAATATAAATGCATAATATTAGTCGTATTGAGTTAACAAAATGGAGGAAGTGCTGTTTTTCATTTTAGTTCCATTACTACCATATATATTTATATAAACATATATTTAGTTATGTTAACAGGATTGGCCGCGTGAAGGCGTGAACGAAGGGCTTTACAATCCCAGACTACACTCAACGTTTATAAAATTATAAAGCAATATAAACAAATAATAGTAAAAGCATCGGCGTGATGAACATTTACAATACAACTTCTATACTCCATCAAATTTCCGATTGAAACCCCAGGACGTTGAATGTATTCAAACTAGGGCCGTTACTTTTCCGAAGCTTCGAAGGATTCTACTGTCCCGTACTCTATTCTCTTCTACTTTTCTACTGTGCCGTAGAAAGGAAAAAATTATAAGAAGGTAAAATTTTTGCACCGATTGTCGCCAGATGTAGTTCAATGGTACCACTGTCTTTAGAAAATACAATTTCAATAGAATAATAACGGATTTACCTGTAATTTGGAAATTGCTATGCGCCACCATACTAAGGTAGCCTCGCGCAACCCCAAGCAGGTACCCCTCGAGCGTACCCTTTCGATTTCGCGACGACGGAAAACATTTATGCCAAAAACCTGTGTATAAAAATACACAAGAACACAACTTTGCGTTCGCAGCAATTTAAAATTAAAAATTCGTCCGGAAAATTGTTTGTAGCATTGTAAATTATTGTTCATGTTCTTATGTTACGGTCAGATAGTGGTCAGAGCCTAGTGGGTCATCTAGTTGTATAGTGTTTATTCTGTGAGCTATGCCTGTTGAGGAGATTATTAAGTCTAAGTTGCTGTGAGAGTGTCCCGGTAAAGCAATTCTTAATCGGTCATTGACATTGTTTACTATTACGTTGTGTTGTTCTATTATCTTGTTCAGATTTATGCCTGATGTGTCGTTTATGTCGCAGTTCCATGAATGATGTCGAGCATTAAAGTCACCCAGTAAGATGAAGCTACCTTCTTCTTGCAGGGCTGAAGTGAATTTTTTCCAAGGGTTGAGTTTCAGACAATGCCCTGGAGGTCTGTAGCATGCTTTGATATTGATGGCGCAGTCAGCGTTTTCGATTCTTATGACTTTGTAGTCTATCGTGGTATCATCGAGGTTAAAGTTGTTTGTAACTTTGTATTTTAAATTTGTTTTAAGAAAAAGGCCGTTCCGCCTTCTTTGCCATGTAGTCTGTCTGCGCGAATTGAGTTGAAGCCTTGTAGAATGAATTCTGTGTTAGGACGGAGCCAGGTTTCGGTGCAAACATTGAGATCGTAAGTTTTTCCTAGGAGTTCAAGTTCACACTTTTTGCTCCTTATGCTGCTGCAGTTCCAAAGAATTGCTTTGATTTTATTATCCATTTTTTTTATTTTTAGAGCTTGATCCGTACTGTTTGAGTGAGGAAGAGGTATTGGTTCTTGTGAGCAGTTGCGGTGGTGTCAGAGAGGTGTTTTTACTTGTGCTTGTAGAGGATGGATTGTTGATCTTGGTTACTGTTTTGATGAGCAAGTTTTGCTCTTTATTCTTTAGGGTTGGTTTCACGGGTGAGATCCTTTGGTTCTTTGTGGACGATGTTTGGGGAGATGGAGGGGTAGTCGTGCGTGTGTTGACAATGTGCTGTGTTTTCCAAGTGTTGGCAGCAGTGGGTGGTTGTTCCTGTCCGCCAAATGATTTCAATTCCATGATTTTCTTTTGAGGTTGTTTTTGTAAGGGAGGAAAATTCTCTACCGTGGGAATAGTGTTGGTGATTGGTTCAGTGAGCGGGCTGTAAGAGGCATTAGCGATTTTCCTGGCTTCCCAGATGCTAATGTTTTGGTATGCCTTTATCATGTTAATTTCTTTTTCTTTTTTGAGTGCTTCGCATTTGTTGTCCAATGTACTATGATCTTTGTTGCAGTGGTGACAAGAAGGGTTGTTGGCTTTTGGGCAAAGTTCCATGTTATGTTTTTCATCGGCGCCACAGTTTTTGCAGATAGGGAGGCTTTTGCAGAATTTGGCTGTGTGACCAAACTTAAAACAATTGTAGCAGGTTTAGATAGGTTCGATGTACATTTCAACTCTCATGCTAAGAAGGCCAAATAGTTTGACGCTGTCGGGGAGAACAGTTCCCTCGAAGGTTAGAAGAACGGTTTCACTAGGGATCCATTCCACAACTCCCGAGTCCAAGTTCTTGTGTCTTCTGTTGAGACGCTTTGCCTGTAATATCTTGCAGAGAGAATCGCAGTCTTGTAAGAAGTCAGTGGTGTCAAATTCGGTGCCAAATCATTTAACAATTCCTGCTCGCTGTACCCTATATCTGGAAATGAAAGCTTCGATGTAATACGTATGTAGATCTTTGTTTGTGACAAATGAGTTAGCTCCGGCTTTCAAGGTGCTTATAATTTTTGCCATGTGAAGGAGTGATTTTTGTTTGTTGTACTGAATATTAGTGAAGCGGGCCTTGACGTAGGCTGAGCCTTTGTGTGTGGCCGGGTATAAATTTATTGTTTTATCTTGGTTGATCTGGAGGGTCGGAGTTTTCAAGGTGGTATCTATTTTTTGGACTTTAAGGTCCAGCGACTCTGCACTGTTCTTCCTTTTTAAGGAGTTTTCCTTGTTAATTATTTTGTTTTTTTAACAGGTACCTGGTGCCAAAGGGACATATCTGCTTTGGAATCCTGTTCATCCATGATGGCGTCCATTTTGCCAAGTGCCATACGGCCCCAGGCGCGTGGGGTACTCAGCGGGCTTGATTCCTCAATGCTCATTTCGTTCCTCACTTATTTTAATTATTCCTAAGATCGAGATCAGAACGAAATTGTTATTATGGGGATGCGCTGGCAGGCTTTGTACACAATATCACAATTTTAACAAGCAGGATCACCCCCGGGGTTTTTCCAAATCAAATGGATTGCTGACCGCTCGGGTTTTGCCCGTACCCGGTATACTGCTGCCCCTCGTCTAAATCTAGCCTGGATCAGCTCCTGACTCCTCTTTTGATCCCCTCTAACGCCCGAATCGGAACTAACTTTTAGCCTGAATCAGCTCCTGACTCCACTTTTGACCCCCTCGTGGATAAGTGGATATCTCTGTTACTAATAATGAAAGATAAAATCTAATTTTTCCGATAAACATCGGTACACATATTACATCCAAATGTTACGAAATTGCTCTCAAACTTCGCCGATGGGTTGGAGTGCCTGACTACGGAACCGAGGAAAATTTTTTGTCATGGTTTGAGACTATTGGGGGGACAGATTTTTTTTATTTCACGAATATATATTGTTTCCACCTTTCTTGGTTAGGACAACCATAGGATTTTTACTAGATAATTTTAACAATATTTTTTAACTACTCTGAAATAGTTTTACGGGATAATATTGTAGCTTGCTCTTCATTACATCGTTCTTTATAAGGCAATCCTGTGTACTGTGTCCTGTGCCTGACTGTGCCACACTGGAGTTTTATGGCACGCGAACAATAGCTATTGAGTTGAAAGCCAGACCGTACAAGTCTGACTCCGAAGCTAGTTGAAGGAAAGCAAAAGACAGGATTTCTTGGAGTAGCGATTTTGGAGAACTTTAATGATAATCAATCGTACAGTGCCTTCAAAATCGTAGAGCACTATAAAATTACACTTAAGTATAAAATAATGTGGGGAAAAATGTATGATTCGATATCAAAATTTTCTCCATCACTCACCCTACAATAAACTAATTATTTAAAGAAGTGAAATAAATGGAAGGATTAAAGGAAGAAACAATTTATTTTATTTAAACAGAAAGAAATCGAACAACATTTTAGGTCTATTTTAAACAGAAATGGAAAATGTATATGGTACTACAGTATTTTATACAGTTTTCTACTGAAATTAATACGAAGTATGATATAATTCCTCTAATATTCACTTGTGCAGTGAATGAGTGTTTCGGACCCAAAGAGTGGCGGGCTTTTGAACTGTGCCGGCTGACGCGACTATCCGTGTCTCTTTCTTTTCCATACTCTGTATTTCTTTGCTTCCGAAACTTTCATCGTTCATCGCGCAAGTAAATATTATCAGAATTATATTATATTTGGTATCATTTTCATTAGAAAAATTCCACGAATATATTGACGAAAGTTCCATAAAAAAAATAATGAAGAATAAAGAAGTTTCGTTGTTGGATTAGTAGTGGCCTCACACCAATTCTACATTCGGCAAAAGGAATACACTAGTGTAACGTCCAAGTATTTTGTTGATACCTTAAGTATGAAAAAATAATAGGACGACACAGGTTGTAAGGGAAGAGCGGCTTTCCCTTACGTAAGTTGGGATGTTGGGTTCGTTCTTCGGTAAAAGATTGAAATCTACGACTTGAACTTACAATATTTATTGAAATAAGAAGGCTAATACAAGTTTGGAATCGGTAAATAAATGCGCGTGGTTTAAGAACTTGAAAATATTAAATAAGCGTTCGTAGCTTAGGAATTGAAAATATTATAAACACACGTAGGTTAGGAAATCGGAAGCGCTCTATAACTATAGATCTAAACCATTCGCTACCTTCTGAAGGAGCGTTCCGGCTCTGGTACCATTCGCTGTCTTCTGGAGAAGCGTTCCGGCCCTAGCACCATTCGCTGCCTACAAGGGGAGCGTTCCGGTGAACGATCGGGAAACGAGTTCGCTACAGGCGTCTTCGGTGCCTCTATTTATATGACCAGGCGCAGGCCGTCTTGTGGTCAGCGCATGCGCAATTCGCAGTTTACGGCTCGGTCGAACGTTACATTTGACTACCGAGGTAGAAAATACATTATGATAATAATTATAGAAATGGCAATAATAATTAATAGTAAATGATAATAATAATAATAATAATAATAATAATAATAATAATAATAATAATAGTCATTTTATACAAATATGTTTTAATACTATTTCGCAAATATATAATGTGACGTTAGCCGTTACACTAGGGATAATATTCATTGAGTTGTAAAATATTGAAACCTGCGAAATGAGGCTATAGCAGTGTCCCTATGACTGCGGCGAATTTTTGTGCGCCAGCCTTGAGCACACCGACCGATCCCCAATCGGTATCAGCTCGTCGATGAGCCAATACTAATGCAATGCCAAAACATTTTTGTTTTCAATTATTTTTCCACGAAACTTTTACCGATGCATTCGTGGCGTTTTTCTGATTAAGACGAGACTAAATATGACATAATTTTACACATGTTTGCAAGCGTAATGAGCGACAATAAGTTTTCAAAGTACACATTCTCATGGGTAAACATGAACCGAATTATATCATGTTTGGTCTCAATTTAATTAGAAAATTGTCACGAGTGTACTAGACAAAGTTTCATGAAAAAATAATAAGAAACAAGAAAGTTTTGTTAATGCATTACTATTGGCTCACCGATATACCTGACCTGCACTATATTACAATCTCTCGGTCGAGTCGAGCGGTCGAGCTTCGCAGCCCTTACAGGGGGGAAGGCGGTATGCCACTCAGCAGCGGTCCCATACAGCCGAGAAGCGGTGTTTTGTGCCAACGCTGTATAGGTTCCCCAAAAATAAATGTTTTACTATTTTCCTGTGTATCTGAAATAATTTTCCAAATCATTTATATCTTCGAAATAGTCCTCGGTGGCCACGGTACATCAATAATGTTTAAATATCGCGTTAGTTTGAAACGTGATTGAATTTCGCGAATGTCGCGATCTAAATTCGTTGGCGATTCCTCCGAGGTTATTTGTTCGAGAGGCCAATAACCCATAATAATTCAAGTAAAAACGGCGTGACTTTCTGGCTACCAACTAATGTCAGCCGATAAACACGGCGATCGATTGATCACCGTGCAAAACGTTCAATTCAAACTCGCGACGCGAAGGTAAAGAGAGACAAAGAGAACAGCATACAAATATACGCTGAACAGAGACAGGCGAATAAGAGAGAGACAGCGCCGCGTAGCGGGTCAGCTGAGACTCTCGCGACGCTTCGTCGCCGCTGCCAGTTCGTGTCGTCACTTGCTCACGAGACGTGCGAGGAGTAACTCGCTCACGAATCGTGCTGGCGAGCACTTGCTATCGAGGCGCGCTTGCGAATACTTTTCCTGAGTCTTCGCAGCTGTCAAACAAACTCTCCAGTCGAGCTATCGGATATTTGTAACAAGTATCTGCCAGCGAGCTTTTGCACGACTGTGCGATCGGAACTGAGATCGTTTACGAGATGGTTATAACGTATACGCCGTCGTTATAACGTCTGAGCTTAGATTACGAGTAGCAATAGTGACTGGTTGAACACGCTTACAATATACGCCGCTTCTATTGTGCGCAGATAGTCGATCTTGTGCGTGTAAGTGGTGAGTTGGACCACGTCTTTCATCTAGATTTCTATAGCCGCGTGACGTATTGAGTCACTCGCGAGCTTTGAATCAAGGTTGTTGAAGCACGGGCTAATTCGGATGGATTATCGAACTTGGAGCCTTACAACCTCCTTGTAAGATTAACCGCCACCCTCACGCTGACGCCCACGCAGTAGAATCGGTTTAACCATGACTACGCCAGTGCGAGCGGACGGATTCTCGATTATCGAGTTACGTCAAAAATATACAGTCCACTAACTCTGCGTTCTGAGCAGTTTGGCTGTACGCCCCCTCCTTCGAAACAGCGTCACGAACGGATACGTATCGTATCGAATAGGTGGTTTCACACCTTCGTTCGTATTTATTAATTTTCAGACGCCAACGTCGCGAGACGTCCAAGGGACCACCAGAGGAGACGGAGGAGTCGCGAACCGCCATCTTCCACGGGGATCATTTTGATTAATAAACGGCCCACCATTAGGTGGGTCACTATCAATATAACCTCGCTGTACAAAAAATTTACTTTCCCTCACACTCCTATCTCCTCATATTCGAGCCACCGTTGAAAAGTCGTTGGATTGTATTATACACTCCACCTTTTTAACAAATAATACTCTCTCTATATTAATTCTATTTGTGTTACTACCCAGGCCGGGCAGCAGCACGAGAGATCTATTCAACAATTTATTGTAGGGTACGATTGATTCCCCTTAAAATTCTATTGTTTAAATCGTGGATGCTCACAGATCGCTACTCCAAGAAATCCTGTCTTTTTGCTTTCCTTCAACTAGCTTCGCAGTCAGGCTTGTACGGTCTGGTTTGCAGCTTATAGCTATTGTTCGCGTGCCATAAAACTCCAGATGTGGCACAGGCAGACACAGGACATAGCTAGGTCTGCTGGGAGCCACGTCAACGACGCGACGCACTAAAGGACTGAAATGTGGAAACGTTCCTTTTAAATATGGAGGTACAATGCATGATATTGAGTTATAAAGGATTGCTGAACAGAACTATAATGCAGCCCCACAAAGAACGATGTAATGAAGAGTAAGCTACAATATTTTCGCGTAAAACTATTTCACAATAGTTCAAAAATATTTTTTAAATTATCTTTAAAAATCGTATGGTTGTCCTAACCGTAGTCAGGAACGCTACACTCGAGCCCATCGACGATGTTGGAAGTAGATTCATAACATTTGGTTATAATAAGTGTACCGATGTTTATGGGAAAAATTAGATTTTATCTTTCATTATTAGTAACAGAGATATCCACTTTGTTAATAGTAACCGTAGCTAACAAAGTGGAAAATTGCAGATATTGTTGACGATGACAATACCCATAAGTAGGTTTTGATCCCGACTAAAAGTTAGTTCCGATTTAGGCGTTAGAGGGGATCAAAAGTGGAGTCAGGAGCTGATCCAGGCTAGATTTAGACTAGGTGGCAGCAGTACCGCGCACGGGCAAAACCCGGGCGTGAGCACTCTCATTCCTCTCTGCCTGTACATGGTCTAAGGCGTCGAGTGAGCGTCGTTGTAAGTTACAACGTTACAACTTGTAACCAGTGTAACCTAATCTACTGCGAAAAATCGTTTCGCAAAACCTGCTACAAAAAGTAATTTATTAATACCAAGTTATTAACAAAAAATATCAAATGTTGAGTTTATAATTTGAATTAAGCACTTTTCTATAAGTTTCCGCAATATGTCAATGCTTGCGGAACCGCGTCGAAAGCAAAAATGGGCTTTAAATCCACGAGGAAAACAATGGAGCGAAGGTACATAAGTATTTAAATTCGTTCTATTCAGTGTCGCTTAAGTAATAAATCGTTTGATCAATGTGAACAATGTTTACATATTGTGTATAGATTCGAACAAATTTGGGCAGAAAATGTTGGAGAAAATGGGCTGGACGAGCGGCAAAGGACTTGGTGCAAACGAACAGGGTATGACAGAGCACGTGCGCGTATCTTTTAAAAATGATCAATCAGGTAACAAGAATTTAATTAATTATTATTTATTAGTTGTTTTAATCAATAACACGAGTTACGGATTACAAACTAATTTTCTATTTCATATATTTAGCATTTGAAACATCAAACTGACTTATCGGTCGAATCATAATTTTTGTTTTAGTATATCAAGTTTATTTGTTAACACTACATTTACAGAACCTGTCAAAATAACGGCTTCTAATATTTTTAATTTACGATTAGTAAAACTTTAAAGATGCATCCATGAGGAACTATTCAACAAATTTATTTCTTTGGGTATATATTATTAAAAAGGTGCTTAAAACTTTGGATAGACACATTCTTCTTATTTTTATAAACTGATGAAATCAGTTTTAGTGCTCCATAATCCTAGTGGTAATAAAATAAACATCTGTACCTTAATTAATTATATGTTCACGACTATTTGGTATAATTTGCTGGCATTTATCAACTAGTTTGTATATGTTGAGTCATTACAGCATTAAATACATATTATAATAACCTGTTTGCAAAAGTAAAAATATATTATAATTTCACATAGTAAAATAACTTATTGATTCAGAAACTTTTAACAATGCAGAAAGTATTAATAAGTCAATAAAAATCATGAAAGTGAAAAAGTATATTATTTTTCTCGAAATTCATTATAATTTATTAGAATACTCAATAATGTTCTATTATTTAAATTTAGTTCTGAGTTATAATAGTACTGATAAATCTAATTTGTTTGCTCGAAAATTACAAAAATTAATTATTATTGCTGTCCCCTGTTTATCTTTTCATTATTAATAAGTTGAGTGATAAATAACTTTAGTAGTTATAGTGAAAGAAGTAAATAATCATCAGATAATAATACGAATAAAGTCACTACTGCTAGTTATCTCTTAGGCTAAAATTGGTTTTAGGGAACAAATATTATAGATAAATAAATTAGTAGCACAATTGTTTGTTTGTAATAGGTATCGGATTTAAAAATGACGATTTAGATAAAGCATGGACTGAACACCAGGATGGTTTTAATAGTTTCTTGCAACAGCTTCAAAAACGTGAAGACAATAATATAGTTCAAGTAGAGGAAGTAAAAACTGATATAAGTGAGAATTCGTTGGAGTTGAAATCTAAACAGAGCCGAGCTCGTGTTCAGTAAGTAATCAAAGAGTAAACAAATTTCGTATAAACATATGCATAACTTAATTTTAACCTTATTAATTATTACTAGCTATCATAAATTCACAAGAGGAAAAGATGTAAAAAGATATAGTTCAAAAGATTTGGCAAATATATTTGGCCAGAAGGAGTTAAATGAAAGCAAGAACAGTAATGAAAATCAAAATAATGACCACAACAGTATTGATTCGGATCCCCTTGGTAAACAAGTCAATAGGGGTGGTGTTATTACCATACATGGTGGCAACATGGCAGATTATTTTTCGAAAAAAAGTCAGAATTTCTCTTTAACACCTAAACGAAAACAACGAGGAGAAAGTACTTCAGAAAGTGAACCTGAATATGTTGGATTTGGCTTTGCTCCTAAAAAATCGTCCAACAATACTAAAGAAAATCAACAAACAGAAAGTTCTTGTAATTATGCTTTTGAAAATCCGTGTTTAAGATTAAACAGCCCGGACAATAATTCCAATAGCGAAATAAAGTCAGAGTCTTCAAAAAAAAGGAAAATGTTCAATGACAGTGAATTAAACTTAAATAATAATAAAGATTGGAAAAATGATGTCAAAGATGGTTACAAAAATGCTTTTGTAAATCCTGCTTTAAATTTAGAACCTACAGTCAATGAAGCTTGTAACGGAAAGGAATTTGAGGTATCTAGAACGCAATTCGGCGTTACGAATTCTGCCTTAGACATACAGGATGAGGTAGTTAGTAAAAAGAGGGTAACATTTAATGACCATATAGAATATAATACCGATTCGGTAAAGAAAAAGAAGAAGAAGACGGAAAAAGCTATGCTAGATAAATTTGAAGTTGAGAACAAAAAATCTAAGAAGAAAAAGAAACAGGACAATACTAATAATTCCGTGTCATCGGGTATTATTAATGAAGCTTTAGACGTTGAGGAAGTATCGGAAGAAATTAATGATAATGAAATTAACGAACGTAAGAACAGTAAACCAAAAAAAAGAAAAAGTAGTCATCGATTGAGTTTAGAAACGATAGTTGAAATACCAGAAGAAGATAAAGAAGTTGATCAGTGTGGAAATGAAGCAAAAAGACTTAAATTTGATGAAAGTGTAATTGACGATGCCATGCCTCAAGAGAATCTTTCTAGCAAAAAGGGGAAGAAGAAAAAAAAGAACAAGGACAAGGAAAAAGTCAACGAAGAAATTACAATTATCAAAGACAATAATAAAATTGAGAGTGCAGAGAAAGAAGTAAGTATAGAAACACAGGCAGAATCTTGCAAGGAAGTGGACAATATATTAAAAAAGGAAGACCAAGAGAATTTAAAAGTAAAAGAAAAAAGAAAGAAGAAGAAAGAAAATAAAGGTATCGAAACAAACGCAAAAATCCATGAAGATATCACCGAAAATCAAATAGAGACTAACGATGTGGAATGTATAGAACAAAAAGCTAAAGAAGTAGGACAAGAATCTGTAATGGTAAAAAAGAATAAAAAAAAGAAAACAAAGCATGTGGATAAAAGCGATATTAACGCAGATTTAAATATAAAATCCGGAAAAGATAAGGAAAATACAAATACCGAATCTGTAAATATTTCCAAAGAAAAACCAAAGAAAGAGAAACACAAGGAATCCATAGAGAACAGTAGTGAATCAGCTTTTACTGCGGAACCTGTGAGAGAAGAATGTGTAAAACCAATAGTAAATACAAGAGATACGGATACAAACTCGCAAAATACAAAAGTCGCTGATGCGAATTCACACAATACAAAAACTACGCATCCATCTTCAAAAAATATAAAATTGAATACTTCTAGCCCTTGGAGTGAAAAAGCAAAAACGTCGAAGCAAATACTTAGGTCCCTTTTCTATCGCAACTCCGTTGCACATTTTCCAGGCGCTAATGTAGATGAAATTAAAGGATACGGCACTGACATATACAGTAAAGAATGAATGAACTTCTTCTAAAAAATGTAATGTTTTGAAAATTGTATGTATAGCTCCGATTTTAATTCAGTTATATGCATTGCGCCTCCTACAACATCAACCATTATTTTTTTCGGGTATTTCCGGTAATCTGTCAAAGATATGTTTCGAACAAAGGTTAGTCTCTCTTTAGTACGCCACACATTTATTCGCCTGTTAAAAATTGCCAAAACAATGTTTTTCTTTTTCATTTATATACCAAAAGTCAAGATGATCTTAACTTTTTTCAAAGGACATTTTGGATTTCACATAGTTGTGAGTGATGTCAAGAATAAAACGACCTACTCTGCCATGACCTTCAGATGACCTTGAATTTAAAAAATTACTAAACATTTAGGCAACTGACTTTTTATTAAAAAGAACAATTTTTTCAGAGCATTTCTTTGTGGGATTATAGAAAATGTCTTATTCTATCTTATTTTATGAAAAGAATTTCTATTACTGAAGAGTAATAGAACATACCTTTTGTATATGTAACCATAATTTATTTGATTTTTTTTGGTAATACGAGAATTTAAAGAATGTTGTATAAAAAATAATATTTATTGCTTGCCTTTATCGTTGTTATTATTGTAGATATTTACAATAGGTGATCTATTAATAAATATTATTTTCCTCAATGTATCCACAGAATTCCATTGCAACTCAAGGTTCTAGTATGTTATCATCTATTTTTTCAATATCTTCGAGGCTTAAAAGTTTTTCTTTGAGTTTCTTATAATTGTTAAAGTCTTCTTCGCTCAATTCAATTGGACTCTCAGGAACACATAGTTCTTCAGCATCAACTACAGAGTATCCTAAATTTGTTAATTGACTTACACTTATTTTTGTACTACCAAAGTCGCATTTAAACTGAAATAATAAAAATGCAATAATATTATGTATTCAATGAAAACGAAATTTGAATTCTGGACTATCATACCTGGAAAAGTGTTTCATCTCCTTCTTTTATTTCTTCTACATCGTGCGCATTTATCTTTATTGCATCTTCCATTGCTTGATCTGCATTACAATCTTTTCTCACAGCTGTGACATAACATGCACAGTCAAATAACCTCAAGGCGGATTCATCTTCAGTCCTAGTACTATATACAAACAGATAAAACGAGAGAAATCATTACAATAAATTTATAGTAACAAGTAAAGTACAAGGTGTCAAAAAAATAATAATCATCTATTCTACAGATGATATTTGTAAAAAATCAATGTGTTTTACTTTTCAAAGTGGAAAAATTTTCCAAGGGTGCAAAATCAATTTAGCAAGCAGTTTTTTTTACAAATGACCATCCAACATGCTGTAAGACATTACCCTTAAAATTAATGATCAATACTTTATCGACAACTTGTAAAAGATAAAAAATACTTACTTATGCCTCTTTACTTTACTGAAAATGTCTAATTTTGTTTTCATCAGCTTATCTGTTAACATATGTACAACTAGTATGCCTCCTCCAGGACAACGAAGTAATAGTATTTCATGTTTACCATTGTCTTTGGAACTCTTAAGTTTTTCAAAAAAATTTTTTATCGTTGCCGCAGGCATATTGGCTTTTTTAGCTTGTTCAACAAGTTGCGATAACTTTGGGTTTTTCGACGGGTCAGAAACACCGGTCTCTTGAAAAATATTAAAAAGATTCACACTATATGAAATCAGTTGTGCTTAGTATTACTTAATTTAAAGAATTTATCATATTTTAACTTTTCTGCTCACCTTGTATCGCAGCTCTCATTTTAATAGTTAGCGACCGAAAAAGGGTCGATCTTGCAGCATCTTGTTCAGCTTTAATATGTTTAATATTTTGCCATTTACTATGACCCGCATATCTTCTGCTTTCTCGAAGCAGAATATTTCTGCACTTGTCATAAGCTAGAAAACTTAAACGATAGTTCATGACGTTATAACAATTAACTTGAGTATGATAGGTTATGATACACTCCTTTATCGGCTTTGATCGTCTGCTGCTATGTATAAATGCTGATAAACGAAAACTTACTAGGGACATTGGGGTTGAAAACTAGGAAATTTAATTCTAGCGCTATTTCAAAGAGTACTCTTTGGATAATTCTTGTCCACGTGACCGTGACCGCGACCGCGAAAATTTAGAATTACTGAATTTACGTAAGAAAATACACGCAAAAAGCTCGGTACAATAAATAATTTTGTAATAGTAGACTGCGGATTTTATGCATTTAATTATAACAAAAATCTACCTGAGTAGTACTATAATAATTTAAGGGTGCACAGGTGTGGTGTGTTCCAGAATAGATTAATAATATAAAATGTTCCACACTTATAACTCCGTATTTTAATTCGCTTATTAAATTATTCAGATTTGAATTATTTATGAATTGCTTTCTTAAATATTTAAAGAATTTGAGATCATGTTTCTTTGAAGGTTTAATTTGATCTGTTATTATAAAACACAATCGTTAATAGGAACAACAAATAAATGAATTAATATTTACAATGTGTCTAAAATATTTTAACATAATTTACAATCAATCGATACTATCATTATCGATAAAATAGAAATCTAACAATGTCGAAATATATAGAAATTTACATTATCTACATCTGCCACATTACTCCCCTCCGACTTTTAAACATTAAATCTTATTTTCTTCTTTTCTTTTGATCCAGAGTAAGTTCTTCTCTGTTCTCCGGTTCGGAATGATGATGAACAATTTGCAATTCCTTCCGAATTTTCATCTTGATCCAGATTTTCGAAATATGCCGGTTTCAATCTTTCAGTGCTGATGTTAATAAGCTGAATTTAAATCTTTATGTATGAATACCTTATTTTTAATATGATAAGTTGTTCGATGTGGTTTCAACGTCTTCATGTGTTCTCGTAATTTCTGCAGAAATATTCTTTGATCGAGTGGAGTCTCTTCTTCCAAAAAGATTTCGCCTGGTAATCTTAAAATTTGTCCATATAACACTTCCGCAGCTGATGAACCAATATTTTCTTTATAAGTCGTATGTAACCCTAATAAAATAATCGGTATAATTTCATTCCAATCTTCTTTTCCATGACAGCAAATAGCTGTTTTTAATGTTCGATGCCATCGTTCTATCATTCCATTCGGAGCAGGATGATACGAAGTCGTTCTTATTCTCTTGAATCCAACCATCTTTGATAGGGCATTGAAAATTTGTGATTCAAATTGAGCTCTCCTATCTGTAGTTACAGATAATGGTGTGCCGAATCTTGTAATTCACGTATTAAAAAATGTTGTTGCTATTGCATCTGCAGCGATTTCCTTAATTGGAATTGCTTCGGGCCAACGAGAAAAACGATCAATCATAGTTAAACAATATCGGTATCCATTAATATTAGGAAGTGAGCCAATGATATCTATATGTACATGATTAAATCTTTCTTTAGGTACTGGAATATCTTCTGGTATATTTTTATGATGGTGATGAACTTTGCTTTTTTGACAAAATATACAAGTTCTCACCCATTCTGCAGCATCTTTTGCCATATTTGGCCAAACAAATCTTTGTGATAATGTCTTCTTCATAGACCTACTTTCGGGATGTGATAAACTATGTACAATATTTAAAATTTTAGTTTTTAAAATTCATGGAACATATGGTCGAATATTATCTTCTATAATATTACAATATAATATAGTATTGGTATTACCTATTCTTAATTTTTGCAATTGCAGTGCTGAATTTTCCTTTGAAATAATCTCTTTAAGTTCCTCATCTGCTTGTTATGCTTCCGCTAATTCTTCCGTGGTTACAACAACAGGCATTTTGATCGCTTCAATTCTTGAGAAAGCATCTGCAATTATATTTTCATCTCCTTTAATATGCATTAATTTGGTAGTAAATTGTCCTATGAAATCTAAATGACGTAGTTGACGAGGAGAAGCTTTCGATGATTTCTGTTGGAATGCAAAAATTAATGGTTTATGATCTGTTTTAATAATCAAATCTCGTCCTTCTAGCCTAAACCTAAAAAATTTAATTGCGGAATATATCGCCAAATGTTCTCGATCGTAGGTACTATACTCTTGTTGAGTTTCTGAAAATTTCTTTGAATAGAATGTTAATGATTGCCAATTTTTATCGACATATTGTTCTAAAACAGCCCCCATTGCTGTGTCTGATGCATCTGTAGTTAGCGCTAAAAGTGCATTTGCTACTGGATGTACCAATAACGTGGCATTGATTAATTGTTTTTTTCAATCATTAAAGGCCTCTTTTTGTTCTTCTGTCCATTCAATTATCCTCTTGTCTTTCTTTTTGGCACCTATAAGTAAGGAATGTAAAGGAGCTTGAATTTTCGCCGCCATAGGAATAAATCGACGATAAAAATTTATTATTCCTAAAAATCTTCGTAATTTTGTTCTATCTTTTGGAATAGAAAAATCTTTTAATGTTTGAACCTTTTCTTCTGTTGGCCTCATACCTTCCGCATTAACTAAATATCCTAAGTATTTGACTTCTTTTACCCCAAAGACAGATTTATTAACATTAATTGACAATTTGTATTTGCGTAATCGCTCGAAAACTATTTTTAAATGTTGTTTATGTTCTGTTTTATTTTTCGATGCAATAATTATGTCATCTGAATAACCATGACAAAAATTTAAACATCTTAAAACGTTATCTAGGTATCTTTGAAATGTTTGTGCTGCATTTCTTAATCCGAATGGCATTGCTAAAAATTCAAATAATCCAAAATGTGTAATTACTGCTGTTTTAGAAATATCTTCAGGAGCCATAGGTATCTGATTATATATTTTAATGAGATCTAATGTTGAGAAGATTGTTGCCCCTGCTAATTTAAAAGAAAAATCTTGTATATGGGGTACAGAGTAGCGATCTGGAATGGTTAATGAGTTTAATCTCCTATAATCTCCACATGGACGCCATTCTCCATTTTTCTTCGGTACCATGTGCAAAAGACTTGCCTATTGACTGGATGATGGCCTACACACGAATTCTGCCTTTGCTATTTTAAATTTCTCAGGTGTTAAACGTCTGGGTTTTTCGGCAATAGGTTGACCCTTTGTTATAATATAATGACAAATATCATTATCAACAATTTCTTTCCTAATTGGTTTGGTGATATCTATATATTCTTGTAATAATTTGTTATATTTAAAAGAATTATTTATTGTTGAAACAGATATTGTTTGTACATGTTTCAGAATTCCAAACGATTGTAGTTTGGTTTCATTATCTAAGATTTTCTTCCCATATAAATCTACTAAAAGATTATAATGGCCTATAAAATCTGCTCCTATAATTGCATTTTGTGTATCAGCTACAATAAATTCCCATGTGAAATTCCTACGTAAACCTAAGTTTACAGTCACTAATTTTTTACCATAAGTTTTAATTGTAGAACCATTTGCAGCAAAAAGTACAAGATTGCTTGCTGTAATATTTTCGTTAAGTATTTTTTTTTGGTAACAGTGAAATATCTGAACCAGTATCAATTAAATGTCGTATACCTATGGTTTTGTCAGCGATGGTCAGACGATAATTAGTACTTAAACTATCATGGATCGCCTGTACTCCAGACAGTCATTCTAGTTTTCCATCACTTCCGTATTTTGTTGGTTCCTCTTATCTCTTCCGTTCCATGAACAGGGTTTGCTGCATTTGAAAGAATTTTCTCTCAATTTTTTATGATAATAACATAATGATTCCTCATTCCGAAATCTTGTTCCTGACACGCTTCTATCTCTTCTGAAAGGTCTGGATCTAGATCTATTCCTGTAAATATTTATTTTCATATTAATTTTTAGAACTTCGATTTGTTTTTTTAGCTCTTGATTTGTAAATTTAAATTCTTTCCGTTTCCTTCTTGAGTTGGACAAGAATTTAAATTTTGATTTGAATTTATATTACAAATGTTATTTGATTTTAACATTTCTATAATTTTATAACATTAACTGGTAATTGTTCTAGAAACAAAGTCTTAAGACACTGTCGCTACATAAACATCCTGCCAAATTCTTTAATCGCTGTAAGAAATTCGACGGTTTATCATCAACTATATGGTTTCCTCTTATTAATTTCCTTAATGTTGACTCTTCTGATTCATCAAACGAGGAAATAATACGAGTTTTTAACGTTTCATATTTATCTTTCAAGGGAGGATTACTTAAAATATCGGAAACACAAGGAAAAATAGTTTTATCTAAATTTATTATAGTATATCGATATTTGGTATCATCAGAGGAAATTCTGTTTATAGCAAAAGCTGCTTCAATTTGATTGAACCACAGTACCGGATTCTCGTGCCAAAAGGGTGGAAGTTTAATCATCGATGTGGCATTTACTTGATTTGAGACTTGATTTGAATTGTTGACGTTTGTTGAAGAAAATTCTTCAATTGAAGTACCAACAACAAGATCTTGATTATCTTGATTTGACCTTTCTTCCATCCTGATGTAGCGGCATTCTTGTTTCTTCAAAAAGATCACGTCGGGGTCACCAAATAAATGTGGTGTGTTCCAGAATAAATTAATAATGTAAAATGTTCCGCACTTATAACTCCGTATTTTAATTCACTTATTAAATTATTCAGATTTGAATTATTTACGAATTGCTTTCTTAAATATTTAAAGAATTTGAGACCCTGTTTCTTTGAAAGTTTAATTTGATCTGTTATTATAAAACACAATCGTTAATAGGAAACAACAAATAAATGAATTAATATTTACAATGTGTCTAAAATATTTTAACATAATTTACAATTAATCGATATTATCATTGTCGATAACATAGAAATCTAACATTGTTGAAATAGAAATTTACATTATCTACATCCACCACACAGGTGTGGAGTATTTTAGAATAAATTAATAATATAAATCTTCCACACTTATAACTCCGTATTTAACTGAGTAATTAAATTATTTAGACGTGAATTATTTATAATTAAATTGTTCTTTTAAATATTTAATAAATTTGAGATCATGCTTCTTTGAAGGTTTATTTTGATATGTTATTAAAAAACACAATCGTTAATAGGAAACAATTAATAAATGAATTAATATTTACAATATGTCTAAAATATTTTAACATAATTTACAATTAATCAATATTATCATTGTCGATAAAATAGAAATCTAACATTGTCAATAAAATAGAAATTTACATTATCTACATCCGCCACACAGGAGGTAAACTAGCGGACTCTATCGGCGGAGAGATGAACTAAGAAACAGTTTTTGCGTCTTTCTTGCTTAGTTATGAAAATGTCACGTAATGATTATCATTTTCGTATTCAGGAGAAGTATACCGATCGACTTATCAATCGCTTTTTCGGAAATATTGCAAAAAGAAAAATTCTTCCCTAAAAACGTATTTTTATCATGTTTTAAGAGCCCCTCTAACGTTCGAATCGGAACTAACCTTTAGCCTAGAACAGATCCTGACTCCACTTTTGACACCCTCTAACGCCCGAATCGGAACTTTTAGTCGGGTCCAGTCTATTCCTGTATTTCGTCTGTGGTGTTGCAACGTCATGTTGTTCACCAGCTGACCGTCCCATTTCGATAGAGTCCGCTATCGTACCAGGGCATTTTCTACAGAGTCGGTAATTCAGAACCGTAGACAGAAAAATGCATTGCATGCAATGTAGACTTTACGGAGCGAGGGAGAACGAGGTATGGTGCGGTAAGCACACGGGTAAGCATCGAGTAGAACGAGGAAAGCTAGCTGGTAGGGGTGTGGAGTGGAGAGGAGGTGCGAGAGAGACGGGAAACTTGAACGACGGCGGGAAGAAGCGAGATGACTGCGACCGTTGGAGTCTATCATGGGAGATGGTGAAGAATGTTGATCTGGTTTAGTTATTGTAAGAAAATGAAAATGATCCATTTTTACAATTAGTAGAAAACATCAAATATTATACTCTGCAAATTAATAAAACCGCCCTATAAACCTAATGCAAGCCCGTGACTTCGGACATTGTAATTTTTGTCACCTGAAGGATGTTTTATCTTTTATTAGTTTTACTTTTGCATTCCGCGGGTCCTTCGTCCAAGTACAATGATTATTTGTTTCGAAAGCTTTGCCATTATACTGCGCTGTGTCGGTAAGGTAGGAAATTACATTAAAATTGTTTAAAATTTGTTTTCGAATTGCCGAACACCGTTCTCGCAAACATTATTTCTATGCAAAACAATGTCTTATTTGAATAAGTGTATTTTAATTACTAGCTCTAATACTGTTTGATTGAAATGTACTCTGTTCTATCGTTGAAGAGTAAAACCAGAGAGGGGCGACTCTATGGAGTGAGGGAGAACGAGTTATAGTGTGGGAAGCAACGAGTGGAACGAGGTAAGCTAGCTGTTAGGGGTGTGGAGTGGGGAGGAGGTGTGAGAGAGACGGGAAACTTGAACGACGGCGGGAAGAAGCGAGATGGCTGCGACCGTCGGAGTCCGTCATGGGAGACGGTGGAGAACGTTGGTCCTCCACTGTTGGAGAGCGCGGAATCGTGGAGTAGAGCGAGCCGACGACGCACCGTCCGGGTCGCGCTTCTCGTCGCGGCTCCTGTTCTTTCCTTGCAGTCGTTTCGTTCGAGTTGAATGAACGAGGGTACCAAGTGCAAAGTGCCAATCGGCGACGCCTGCGTGTCTATGCGCGTGTGCTTCGACTCCCTGTGCTTCTCGTCGACGCAGCAGCGGCTCGCCGACGAGGAGGACGCCTCGCAGCTGCCGACGCACGGCGCCGTGCCCGTGCTCGGAGCTGACCAGAGGCCCATCTCGAACGTCACCGGAGCGACCGCGATCACGACCATGGGCACCCTCCGCGAGCTCCAGGAATTGTTGCGCGTCAAGGACGAGAGGATCGCCGAACTCGAGGCGCTCCTCTGCCGTCGCGACGCCGAGATACAAGAGCTGAGAAGCCACCTCGACAAGTTCCTCAGCGTGTTACCCTTTAAATCGCCCCTGACACCCACCAAACCGAGACCCAGGAAACAACGGGCCCAGGGGATATCTGCGGAGCCGCCGCTCCAAGAATTCGCCTCGCTGACGGTCGTCGACAAGAATGACAGGTTGGTGTCATCCTACAACCGTGTGTTTTTGCCGTCGTTTCGATGGAACTTGTTAACCGGTGCGGTACCAGTCGTCTTTCGGCCTTGATAAGGAGTTTGACACGTGTATGTGTGTCTATATGTATAGCTACTTTGCAATAATCATCTTGTGCTTTTGAATCTTTTCTTGTTATTTTCGTCAGTTATTGCTCCCCCACCTAGGTCCCCTGTGCAATTTTCCGTCTACTTAGTAGACTCTAAGCTCTAAGCTACTGTGTCCTCTCTTTCTGTTCTGCTACATTCTCTTAGAAATGTTCTGTCGTTGCCTCCCCTTGCCCGCATAACCTGCAAAGGTTTTCATGTGGATCTTTCTAGTATCTATTTCCCATTTCTCGTTTCCATATTCGACTTTTACTATTGTCCGGCGGTCCTCGATCGGCACAGTGTTTCAGAACAAAGCTAAACGACTGGATACGTGCTGTCGCGACAGAAATATCATTCGTTTCGACTATCTTGGAACTGCTAAATTGCAGGTTAACCACTTAGCGTCGCGCATGCGTGTGACATCGTGCATGCGTGTTTACTCGATCGCGGTCGTTGCGCGTTCGATTGGTAGTCGTGATTTAACAACACTCTCCATGTGGAAAGATACGTGTGGAGAAACTCGTGCTAACAAATTCCAACGTTTAAAGGGTTAACAAGTTTCCACGGAACAACGAACCGACCGCTTTACTTTTTTTAGTCCAACTGGACCACGTGGTACGGTGCCATACTCTTGCGGTGTCAGTTCTGTCACTCACCGGTGTATTCAAACTGGTGTTAGAGATGGTACCCACGTGACTTCTGCGTTGATTTTAATGCACACATTTTAAATAAGATATCAAATTATAGAGATTCTGTGTATTTGTTTATGTTAATGATCTTTTTGGGGTATATTTTGGAAGCACGAACTACATGGGGAAAATGTTTACGAGTGCGCAATTCTCGTTTACTAGAGATTTCTGTCGCCATTTGTCGTAATGATCTTTGCGTTAGGATGCTGCGTGATTGCACTATCGGTTTACATCTGTTTACTAGACTCAGTTTTTTTCTCTTGTCTGATATGCACATTACGCACTTGATTGAAGTATTAACTGTCGTCCGTGAATTTACTTTAATATTAATATTTATATGTATATTAATTTACAGTATTTTAAAATGTTAGTATTTAAGTATTTTGCTTAAATTATTATTATAATCGTTTTCACTATATTCTTTGATTAGTTTCTCACACATGATATTTTCCAAATTTTTGACAAAATGGACGTTTTGCCATTAAATATTTACTATATAATATTACGCGAATAATATTGAATTAATTCTAAAATAAATGCTTGTAAATTAAATACATCAAATGTAGAAGCAATAAATAATGTACAAATTATAAGATTTTCGGTTAATATAAGATTAATCGGTTAATAAATTTCATAAAAATGTATTTATTTCCACAAAATATGTATTGGGATTTATAGAAATTTTATATCATATACAAATATTGCAAAACGAATTAAAATAAGGATAGTAAATAATGCAGAGACGAAGCAGAATTGTTTCTAAAGGATTGGAACACGTTGCAACCGTTATGTATAATATGCAAATCCCCAGTTTTGTTATTTAACATTCTAAACGCTCCTCCATCTGAATAACAAAACATGGTTAATGTATTATACGTTCGGTAGACCTCGATCGAAAAAAACGCGCTTGCAAATATGAATGCAGCGATAAAAATAGATATTCCTCTTTCGGTGTTAAGCGAATTCCTGAACTTTGCAGAATTGACTAGATTTTTCAATTTCGCGTTCACATTGATTTCACGATTTTTAATAGAAATTGTATGTGAACTGCTAGATAGATATTTATAGTTGCGCAAAATTAAAATAACAACAAACTTTTCATATTTTTCTGCTTACTTTATCAAACTTTCAATCAAACTCTTTATCCGTGAACAATATGAACGCAATTCTATGTATTAAAACCAGTTTTATGGGTTTTAGATGGTTCAGCGAATTTCTTTAGACATTTATTCTCCTTATCAAAGTAAATAATACATTTATTAAATATATCACAATATAACAGATTTAATTGTGAAAAAGTCATCATATTATAGTAATAAATGATTTTACATATGCCGTTAACGAAAACATTTAAGAATTACGTTCATCTATTTTTAAACAATTTTCCGAAAATATGTTTAGTTAAATATTTTATCTATGTAAGGACTTTTCTAAAAAATGATATTGAAAAATTTTAGCAATAATGATTCTATATAAGTGCGACGAAAATAATTAAAATTAATTAATTAATTAATTATAATTAAAATAAGTTCGTAAATGTAAACTATACTCGAATATTTTAATTAATTTCGCTGAAATGTTGTATAGTTATTTAAAAAAAAGTTACTGAATTTATTGATACAGAAATTTTTGTATGCCATAGCATTTTTTCTGTACAAAATAGACCATGTTCACGTTTAAAATTAAATTTTGATTTTGCTTCCAAAATGATTACTTTCAGAACTGATTGCAGTAATTGAATTTTATTTGCTTATTTTAAATGAATATTTTACAAGTTTAATACAAATAAAAATTGATAGAGACATTTCCTGTATAACAAGTGCTTCTTTAAAAACTGCCTCACATTGCTATCTTACTACTTTCCAAAACGTGACAATGAAATTCTCAAAAATTAGTTTTAAACTGTTTTTTTTCAGTAGTAACGATTACTGTTATGAATAAATCGATTTTTGTGTATAATTTTACATTTATGCATGCTGAATGAACACGTAATCTTTTAAAAACAATTTGAATGCCTTTCACCGTGGCCTAGCATTTGTCATTTACAAATTGCAGAATTTACATAACGTTACATAACTGTGAGTTAAAGCTTCAGCCACTATTCATGTAAACATTGCTCGGCTTTAATCTGCGAAGTCGATCTGAATATTTCAATCGAAAAAGAACGTGCAACTGGAGTAAAAAGAAAATGTCTCTCGGCAGAAAATGGCCGGCGATTATTGCGTCAGTGCACGTCGGCTGTACCGGGGTACTTGCGAGTTTTAATAATAAGATGTCTGCACCCCCCAGGGGAATGATTGAATGTTTTCGAAAACAAAGTATGGAAGTTTATGTTGATGCATGGTGGATGAAACAGGTACTTATTCTATTTCCATTATGGTGGCGCACTTTATGGTGTATTTTGAGACGAATCGAGTCCGCGTCGGCTTCTAAAAATAGACGAACAAGCGGCCATTAAAATCTGCATATCGCGAGATGTAACAGGACTCTATATTTATCTCGAAACTACGAATGCTTTATTACTTCTGTAAGTGGTCTAACTGTGTGTATATAATTACATATTTACCAAACCTAATCATCATTAGTTTATCTTTCAATGAAACTAACAGAAAGAATCTTCAACTATATCTTATTTTATTTATTACACTTACAGAATTAAATACTTAACTTGTATAATATTACATATTAGACTTGATATACTTATTAGAGAAATGGGACAATTATTAGGTCAACGGTTAACTAGGTCAAGTGTTTGACAATGTTTTTCTTATATTAATATTTAGAAATAAGGTGGTTCCCGCTAAAAAGTAGGCTGAAAAATTAGGCGATAGTGAGAGTGGAAGAATGGAAGAAGGGAGGAGAGTGGTAAAAATGGATTTGAAACCCTGAGTGGTCCAAATATCATTACCTATTAATATTTAGAAATAATCATTTTTGTTGTCTATAGTTACGTTCTTTATTAAATTTGCAAAATCAGAAGTATATATGTATAATATCGAAATTAGACGTTGTATTTATTAGAGCAGTAAGACCAATATTACGTATATTACAATTATTACTGTTACCGTAACGTTATTCATTAAATTTGTAAAATTAAAAATTTAGCATGCATAATATCAGACATTATATGTTATTGTATTTATCAGAAAAACGAGACCAATATTTCATATGTAAAAAGTTTGACGATTTTATAATCATATTAGAAATGGTAATATTAATTTGTTTTAGATTTCAATGATATAATAAAACACAGTATCAGTTTTAAAAGCGTGTCAGTTGAACTTTAAAGAGCTGATAGGAGATATATGTATATCTCCGTTCATTAATTTTCAAAGAGACTTATAATGTATTACGCGAGTTTTTTTTTAAATAAGCGCTATAAACTGATACTGAAAACGTTATTTCTCGTCTACTGTTTTTCATTCTGCATGCATGTTTCTTAAAAAGTCAATAAATTATTCATCAATCCGTCACGTGAAGGGAAGTATCTAACGGCTAATGTATTTAAAACCAGTTGTCGTTTATTTAAATGTGTTTACAATTTTAAATACCTCAGTCATCAGTTGTTTCTTCTCTTACGTACACTGTCAAATAGTTTCTAGATAAATATTTTGTAACTTGTATTTCCGAAATGAGCAATTTAATTACACACTGGGAAAGCTATGTTACATAATTCTAAAACAGAAAGTGTGCAGTCCAAAATTGCATGGTCAAAAGTAGAGCAGAATTCATAACTAATTATTAGACTGCGGATTTTATGCATTTATAGTAAAACTGACAAGGTGAAACACAAAATAGACGGAAAAACATTAAAAGACGAAATCAATTTTTATATGAGTCGTCTTTCTTGTAATTGATACAGGCAATTTTTATTTTGCATAAATATCCGCAGTGTACTATCATTATACAAAGTAATATTATTATATTTTAATTTAGTCGTATGAATAATTTATTGTGAATCCAGTAAACACTATGAAAACTTAATATGGAAATATTTTGTGTAAATAAAGTTTTTTTTTGCGTTGTATTTGTTCCACTGATTGCATTAGATGCTATCCACATTTGCAAACAGAAATTATATTCTCGAGGATAGTTTTCTTGCAAATTACAACCATCTATGAATGCAAATAAAAATTAGATTCTTGCTGATAATAAATTTCTTGCAAGATCCAAGTATCTATAACAATGGAAATGAGTGAAATTCTTCTTTAGCAGAAGAAACAAGTTTCCATTTAGTTCCAATTTTTGCGAAGACGTCCCTGAAGTTGCGTGTTTGCATAAAAATCCGCAATCTAGGTACTTATAAGTTTGCACAAGTATTCTACGATCGAAACCATAAATCTCTGTACCAAAAGCCGTGGTTTCACTATATTTCTGAAAACGTACTTTCACCACGTTGAATTCAAATAAATTCTTATAAAGTGAAGCAACTGTCGTATTGCTGCCGACAGTTATTTCAAAATCCAAGTTTACAAGTTGCTCTTGCATTCTTAATATTTGTTTCGTTTTTAGGAAATCCATTCAGATCCAAATTTTGTACATTGTTTAATTTATCATTACTAGATTACGGATATTAATGCATTTATAACATGTACAAATTTATGAAAGACAAGGAAACAGTTACATGTATCATTAAAAAATTGTAACTTTTTCAGTTCGTGTATCTTACATTGAATCCTCTAGTCAGGAAAAGAATTTTTTCTTTGAACTCAATTTTTAATAAATAGCTTCTAAAAGTGTAAAATTTCATAAAGATCTACGGTCTAATAATATTACATTACAAGTGTATAGTGATGTGAATAAACCACACATGCGAAATTCGTTCATGCGTAAATTTTTAGGGTGCATAAAAGGGTATATGTATAATTGTATTAAAACTACCACAGCAGTGTGACAGTAAATAACAATTAGTTCAATTTAACTATCATAAACATATTTTTTAAATAGTTGAGTATGTGTTCGAATAAAATTAATGTATAATTGTAAAATTAATATATATATATTTATTTTCAACATTCAACACATGTAAATAAACATTCAATTTATTTACATTTATTTAATATATATACATGTATATGTATATACATATGTATACATATATTTAATTTAACATATAAATAATATTATTTAATATATATATTATTTAATATATACAATATATATTATTTAATATATATGTATATATATATATATATATATATATATATATTAAATAAATGTAAATAAACTGAATCGTATATTACACAGATTTAACTACGAACAAAATGATGTAGACAGATGGTTTATAAAGATAAAATGATTTACAAAATAGCATTTTCAAAACCTAACCTACCGAGCATTAAAAGTGAGTTGTATGTAGTTGTCCTATAAAACTGATAAGAATGTCTTTATTCAAACTTTGTACAATTTTTGCTGTAATATGATTTTCAGTAAGCAAATCTATTTAATTATTTCCTTTCTGAATATACCTTTATAATTTCAATAATTATTAAATAAATAATTCGAAACCGGTCATTTGACCGGCAGTGGTATCGATTTAGTGTTAAGAACGTGAAAATATAAATATTTTTCGTCTGACTAGTGCAGAGCTAATGACTTACAGATGAGCAAATATTATTAGTAAATTGTTGAACACTACAATTCGCAGGTCTGAACGTTTTATAGTTACTAGGCTTATTGTATAGAAGTAATTCATATTTCCTTTGGTGAGATGCTTATATAGCTAAATTCTATAAATATTCCCGCCCCCATGCTTCATTAAAGTAGCGTAGGAGGTTGGGGGACGATGATAAATGTCATTAAAAGCTCATATATCTTCGTTTTTCTTGAAAAGAAATGGTTTACTTGGAGAAGAGATTAGATTACTCATTGGTGCATATACATTTAACATTACTTAGTTTCGTTACGATAGCAGCTAGATTAATATGAATAATAGATTATATAGATTATTATAGATGATTAATATGAATAGTAGATTATATCTATTATAATCTTCCCTAAAAATACATGATTTAAGTATTATACTTATAAATTAATGTAATTATGTGTGCCGTTTCTATAAAATTGGTGGAATTATCTCAAAAACCTTTTTAACACTCTGAACGAATGTTCTCCTTTTTTATAACTATTTTATAAAAGATATGAACGTACATGTACAGTAAAATGCAGTTATAATAATTCGATATATCAACATTCAAAATGAAGGTTCTTCATATTTACTTTAAGAATCAAAAACCATATTATAACTGTTTTCAAGCCCTGAAGTAAGTTTTAAATCAATTGATTTTTTAAACTAACCGCTTTTTCATGTAAGTAGTTAAACATTTATTTGTAAAAAATAATAAGTTGGACCAAATAGTTCAGTAAGAAATATGTAGTGTCTTACAAACAAAAAATAGGTGACCTTCATATGACTTTATTGTGTCAGTTTAAAAAATTGCAATCAAACCTGTTAATAAGCTCATCCAGAACCGTACAATATTTATTTAAAAAATTGTTTCCTATCTTTACCCTTTGTGGTACGATTTACAATATTTTATAAATATCCAGACGAAGGAAAATTGATATCTATTAGATGCCTACGTATTTTCTAATGGCTATATATATTTACAACAACAAAATAGAATATCACTCTAGTTTAAAAGAAATTAGTGACACAGATATTTAGTAAATTTTGCACAAAACATGTGTCACGAGTTTTACTCGATGTTATATCTAGTAGAAGGGCTTAATAGTTATCGAAAAATCACACGTGAAACTAATACCATGACTACATACCCTGTATTATAAAAAATAATTCTACAATGATATCGGTACATCTCGGCAGCGAATTTTTTGAAGTACTGAAAAATAAGAGTACCAACTACAAGCCTGGACGATACACAACTTTTGGTCTACATTATTATCACTAAACCTACCAAGCATTAAAAGTATCTCGTAAAGGGTGTCTTATAAAAATAGAAACATCAAATTTATTGAAATTGGCCATAATTATGAATATAGTAGATGTTTGGATAAGGAAAATATTCCATTATTTTCCATAAATGAATTTTTAGAAATTCAATAATTGTAAAATGTAAAACTGGTCATTTGATCGTAGTAGGATTAGTGTTAATATTAATATACCAAATTTTATCTCTTATTTTCCAAAATACATTTTACAAGTTTACAACGTAATCATTAACTATTCTGAATATTTTAGTACTTATAAGCGTTCTGTATACTTTCTGGAACAGCATCCATTTTGTAGACTTAAGATATATCACGTTGCACTGATTGTGAGCATTGCGACAGCGCAGTTCACGGCACAAAAACTGCGTGAAGAATGAATGCAATATTTGAACTCTGACCATTTTGCAAGTATAAATGGTAAGACCATTCGTACCTCGGTTTTTCCATAAGGTCTGGGTTAGGTTTGAGTACTCAATCAAAGAACGGACATCCAACGGAAAAATCAGTTTTACGATTTTGACCACGTTTTGGCGATTTGGGATCGTCGTGCGTAGTCCCTAATGGGTTAAACGTCTTTATGTCATGTCTTACGTTTTTACGTTAAAAGTCTTTAGTAGCGGTGTGTGGGATCCCGAAATTTCGGAAAACGCAATTGGAACCTGAGACTCAATCGGGATCCGATTCTCGTTCGGGACCCTTTATTTAATTCGAAACATAATTTCTCAACCTGATCTTTTAATTTGAATGCATTCTATTTACGTACCGTTCATTTGTTGTAATAATGATACATCATTCATTTATTGATTGCAATTTGGTTCATTCTTGTGACAAATGAGCGGTACGAAAGTAAAATGTTTTTAGATTAAAAAATTAGTTTGAGAAATTGTATTTCAAAGAAAAAAACCCAGAACGAGTGTCTGGTCCCGATTGTGGTCTCGAGTCCCAATCGTGTTTCGGATCCCGAAATCCTCAAGTGTCCGAAGACAGTTATGGGTCGGACAAACTTTCGGAACCCCGCACAAATCTAGTTTTTAGTGAATGAGATTTATGAATTACATTTTGTATAGATTTTGATTATTTTCCCCACGGTACGTTTGGACAAGTCGCTCTATAAAGAAAAATGTCTCGCGTCGACAAACGGAACTGTGGGTGACCGATGTAAAAATAGAAATCCCATCCACGCTCGGACTGGAAATGCTTGATTTATTATGGTGTTCAGCTATTTTTATGGCGCAAGCGGGACGCGCCTTGGCTGCGAGGATGCGTGGGCGTGCGAGGCCGGCGCTAAGGCTCTCGCGATCGAGCTTCACGGATTTGCATTCCATATTCTAAGGCTGACGCCTCTGGTAGGCGTTGCATTAGCTTCAGTAAATGCGATTGAATGCGCCTCTCCGATATCACCGATCCCCGTAACACTCTTGCGAAATACACCATTTTTTTTTCTTTCTTTTGCCGTTTCACCTCGCGACTTTCATCTCTTCTTCGAGGAACGGAGAACGTTCCGCGATTTTATCGCGAGAGATTACGCGCAGCTAATACTTTGATTATCAGATTATTCGCTGATTGATGGTTGCCGCAACATGTGCCAAAGAGAAAATTATTTTATGTATTAGAGAATTGGTTTCTGCGCGTTGCCAGTTGGATTGTGTGAGAAAGAGAACATTGATACTTGTATATATTATTAGTAGACTGCAGCAACCAGGAGTCATATAGAAATGTATTTCTTTTTTCAATCATTTTAATAAATCGATAATAAGATAATAACAGTTCTAAATTTTTTAAAATATTTTTATTATTTCGTATACGATCTCATTTTTGTCATAAATCCATAAAATTTGCTGTCTAACTATTAAACTTTATCTGGGTATCTTTACCTTATCGTTTACTCCCTCGTAGACCAAGGATGATGGACGTTGGGTCTATTTTGATCTAAAGTTAGAAGCGTTCCATTTAGATTTTTATCTTTTAGCAGCAAGTTTAAATTATTATTAATTTTATAATTTCTTAAATTATTAAATATTTCTACATATAGCGAAGGCCGAGCGGCTGTAATATGTAAAGGGGAAAGCTGTTCAGAATAATGACCTTGACAACATATTTCATTATCATCAAAATTGGTAATGAGGGCTATTTAGAGAATACATGAAGCACTATTTCACTACGGGTCCGTTTAGACCCAAAACCAGCCCTGCACGTAATTATAATCGTCTACCGTCCAAAGGTTTATGAATTCAATAGAAGTTAATTTTATTTATTAATGAATTTAACTTCCAGTGAATTTATTAAATTTGTGAAGGAGCACGTGATAAGGTAAAGATGTCTAATATGGGTAGGTAAAGTATAATAAAAAGATAAAAATATCTACATTAATTATATACTAATAATAATATCTATATCAATTCTATTTTTTTAACTGCAATAGCTTCTACTACTATAACGTTAATTATTTGTTAAAAAATAATATAATTGATTAGTTTCTTTTGAACATATCGTCCATCGTCGCAGGAACTGCAACAATTTTACTAAATCAAAGCAATTTAGTAGAGGATAAAGTTATCGAATATGAGACCCCAACGTATGTTTATCACAGAACGTTTGAATGTCTCGTTCCAATTATTTTTATTAAATCTTGCTGTTTTGGCACATTACTACAGCAAATTACATTATGCTATCTCGAAATCAGAGAAAGAGCTAATTACCTCTGTATTTATACTGTCTTGGTTTATCTGGAAGTAACTGTCTGGAATATCCAGCTTGAATGTCGAATTCTATTGGACAGATTAAATTAATCGATGTTAAATGCAAATAGTTTACCTTAAAGCTATTCAACTTTCATTCTGTATTTCGAAACAGAGTTTTTAAAAGGTTAAGGTGAAGACGGAGAACGTTCGAATAAAGTTGCGTGGGAGTCGAGTTATAGCAGTAAAAATAATATTTACCTTCATTCGGTGTATTAGCAAGTGGGTATCGAAAGTCTGTTTTTTGTTTGGGTACTATAAATAACCGGCAGTTTTAGATTAAGTGAAGTATTCGCGGGAAATGAGCTTTTATTAGTCAATAATGTTTTTCTTTAACTGTCTATGATAATCAAATTGTAATTTTCAGAATTTTTTTTCCAGTATACTATTTAACATATGAGACTAGACCTTTTTGGGATGTAAACAGATAGTCTTGAAGTGCAAGTGTCTTTTTTTATAGTTCAATTCTTCTTATTATTTATTGTACACGCATATATACGCATAACTAAAAAAACTAGTAAAGGAAACCATTTTAAACGAAGTTCATTCAATTATTTGCATGTTTCTTTAGGGATTGTACCTAAATTTTAGATTTGTTCTTTTTTATTTATAATATTGTTTTAAACAATAGAAATTTAAATAATTAGCCGAAGAAAAGTAAACTTTTTTACGAACCCTAGAATTTTTAAACTTTTCATATTTTTCTTTTAATATAGGTTCAATCCCAAAATAAAGTATCTAACATTAAAAAAATTTCTCACTTTTTCTGTTTTGATATTATACAATAAATAAGAGGATGAATATAACTAAATTTGTTGCCGTGTAATGTAGCATCTATTACAGTGATCATAACACAAAAAGCGGGTAATTTTTTTAAAGTTGGATACTATATTTTGGGATTGAACCTATATTAAAAGAAAAATATGAAAAGTTTAAAAATTCTAGGGTTCGCAAAAAAGTTTACTTTTCTTCGGCTAATTATTTAAATTTATATTTTTTAAAACAATATTATAAATAAATACAAACAAATCTAAAATTTAGGTACAATCCCTAAAGAAACATGCAAAGAATTGAATGAACTTCATCTGAAATGGTTTTCTTTATTTGTTTCTTTAGTTACGTGTATATATGCGTATCCAATAAATAATAAGAAAAATTGAACTATAAAAAAAAACACTTGCACTTCAAGCAGTGTCGCCAGATCGGTTAAATAGAGGGGAATACAGTTTACCACCTCTCTGATGACCAGAGTAATATGTAACACGTTGCGCGGCACGTCACGTGACTAGTCTACGGTCTTAGTGGGTGCCGTTGGAGTGTGCTCACGGTAGTGGAATGGGATAGTGGAAGGGGAAAAAGAGGAAAGGAAAAAAACAACCAGTTTTTGTTATTTCTTGACTTCAAGACTATCTGTTTGCATCCCAAAATGCCTAGTCCCACATATCCAAAAGTTATTCTAACAAAATATTCTTAAAATATATTTGTTTTCACTGCCGTTAAACGAGAAGCCTCCCTTAAGGGGTGAGCCCTATGTAAATGGCCTGTTTTTCAAGAATTTTTTTTTAAGAATGTAATGCGTAGATTGATTTACAATTTCAGGTATCATTTATCGATGTTATAGTGTAACAAAAAATATTTTTTTTAAAGTTTAATTGTTAACGATAATGGTGAAATGACGGCTTGAAAATGGCATCCTGTAAATGCGCCGTGCAGCGTACAGTGCACAAAAATGATCTGAAACAAAAAAATCCAAATGGAATCGTTAGTTTATGCAAAAACGCTAAGCATGACGTTTTCCTTTTCTTAAAATTTGCAAAATTGCAAAAATGGCGACGTTTTGAAAAAAACGGATTTTTTTCTATAAATAATTGTTAATAGCAATATTTTAAATAAAAAATTAAAAAATCGGAGCTCGTCATGCCGAGGCCAATTGTTTATAGAATATATATATATATATATATATCAAGTTTCATAAAGATCGAGTAATTAGTTTACGAGCTACATTGCACGACGTGCGCAATTTTGCGTTTCGAGAAAAATGCGTTTAAAGTTTGTGTAACAGAAAAATTGTGAAAAAATCGTAATTCATTTTAACTTACCGCAATTTTTGCTAATCTGCGATTCCGAGGCCATAGAACAGTTCTTCCTCTTTATCAAAGTATTGTATTTCAGCTGTATTTTCGTCTTTTCGAGAAGCACGAGCCTCTTTAGTGCAATCAAGACTGCGTCGCTCCTGCTGTCTAATACGGCGTTTCTCCTCGCTTTTGGCAAATCTTCTACTCTGCTGTCCAATTACTATATCGAGCAGTTGCATCGTTTGAAGGACAAACGAAAATCCTTCGTTGAATATACCGGCATCCAAAAAACCAGCTATTTCAACAGTTTTTAACCCACAATTCAAATGCTCCCATCGAACCCAGCCTACACCAAAATCCCCTGTAATCTTTATGATATCAATTACCTATCGAAACGACCCCTTCCTAAACCTTTCTCTTTCCGATTAAAAAATTATCTATATGACATAAATCAGACTCTTCGTCCGATAACTCCTAACTCTTTACTGTCTGATCCTCCCTGGCTTATTTCTCCCCCTAAAATTGATCTTTCACTGAGTATCCATCCTAAGGATCAGACTAACCCTCAAATCTATAAAGTCCTTTTCTATGAAATTTCACTTAAATACCCTGAATATATACACATTTTCACCGATGGTTCCAAAACCAAAGAAGGTACCGGCTGTGCAGTTATCTTCCCTGAAAAAAATTTTTATATAAACTCCACGATTCCTGCTCAATTTTCTACAGTGAAGCGTTTGCTATTAAATCAGCCCTTGAACTTATCATTGATTCTTGTAATTCCAAAGCCTTAATTTTTTCTGACTCTTTAAGTGTGATTTCCTGTCTGGCAAATCAAGATCACAGTGAACCAATAATAAAAAATATATCAAACTTAATCTCGACTTTACATAAAAATGTTAAAGATATTGTATTTGCATGGATTCCCTCCCACACGGGAATCGCCGGAAATGAGAAGGCTGACAAAGCTGCCAGAGAAGCTATTAAAACCCCACCCCATAACTTCCCGATGTCTCCCAATGATCTAATTAGAGAACTTAAGATGAAAATCCACAATAGCTGGAACGAAAAATGGACTAGCTCTCCCCCTGTCAAATTATTCAAAATAAGGACAAATATCTATAATAGCTCCCCTAATATGAGCCATAGAAAAGATCAAGTTAGAATTGGACACTCAAATGTTACACACCTCCATAAAATCACGAAAAACCCCCCAACTCTTTGTATTCCGTGTAACATACCACTGTCTATTGAACACATACTTCTTGAGTGCCCAGCTTTTCAAACTCAACGACAAGCTCTCAATATACCAACGAATCTTAGTGAATGCCTCAATGTTCAAAAGAACATTGCATCTGTCCTTTCCTTTCTAAAAAATGTAAACCTATACCACAGAATCTATATATTTCCTCATGCGTGTAATCATGTATTAAATGCGAACACTTATCAACAATACACTGTACTTATAATTGTATATCAAAGGTGGTCGTTAATAACCTCGATGTTAATGCGACCTTAAATAAACAATACTAAAAAAAAAAAATTCAAATGCTTAGGAGCTAAACGCCAAACGACAGCGTTAAAGCTCCCGTTTGCATTTTGGGTATGCCCACCTAGACATCTCTCTAATAAATCATCCCGCGATAAATCGTCGTAAATTGGACGAATATGTTTTTGAACATCTTCGTGCAATGCGGGTGGATGGTCAAATTCTTGTCCCAACGCTTGTGCGACGCGCCACTTACACCACGAATCAGCACCACAACTCTCCACTTTATTTTGAAAATAACATACAAGAACATGTCTGATAGCATTCTAACTTTTTTATCGTATTCCTGTGGAAATTTCCTATCGATTTAAGCAAAAAAAAAATGCTAAAAAATTTAATTTTACATAAGGTTCCCCCCTTAAATGTGCACTACCGTATATCGAGATATTACTGTTGTTTCGCCGGTGGTTATGGTTGTGTGTCGATAGCTGACACGGGCTGGCGCTAGACTTCCACTCTCATCGGGACGCTTGCATTCCACTTTCTAACAGTGGCGCCCATGGTAGGCGTTGCATTATGTGTAAGTACGTATGTGTATGTATAGTCACTGTAGTCTCGCGAACGTGATACGTTTCGCTGCACCTCTACGCTCGCTCGCAGCCTCTCTAGATGCAAACTCGGCTGCGTTGCGAAATCAATTTTTCCTTCGTCTCCTCGACGAGACACTATTGTGTTTGCCGGTTGTAGATTTTTTTCCCTTGAACCACGCTGACGATAAGAACGAGCGCGTTGCGATGCGAGGCGGGCAGACACGATGACAATCGTTTGTTTCTACGATTTTTTAAACAATCGATCATTTTAGCACGTTGAATACTGCCTACGTCCGTATACGATTCGTGCAATTTGTTAGTGTAGACTTGAAATTGAATCTTTTCGTTAATGTTAGGTTGTGTAATACTATGACTGAAAACGTTTGACCAAAATTGTGAATGTGATTGTTGAAGATATTCGTTGGATGTGAATTGAACAAAGATATATTGACCTATCTAAAATAATCCATAGTATTTAGAATAATATTTATTATAAAATATCATCCACTTCAGTGTGATTGCACGAGAAATGTTTCTTATGTAATTTTTAAATAGTTACAATGTTACAAGAAAAATTCTGTTTGAATGTTATATGTAGACTGCGGATTTCAAGACATTAATCCAATTTAAGAGCGTTATTACAATATTTTCGACTTAGTAAACGGTCAAAAGAAGGAACACATATTAGTTGACCTCATGTTTTTTACAATTGACTTGGAAACTTTTTATTTTACGTAAAGATCCGCAGTCTAGTTATTTATTAAAGTTTATTCAGGGTTATTCATGATTTTTGACATGTCAAAATTTACATATCCATTTTTTGTACATCCAGTCGCGCGTAGTAATACTACCTTCAAATGACCTTGATCCTTACAATGTTCAAATCATTTCGAAATTTACTTCTTAATTTTAATATTGTAGTTTTAATCTTCGACTTCTGAAATTTTTATATTGGAGTGAAACTTTTTCTGAAGAAAATTTCAGGATTGAAAAATGTTTCTCGTGTTACTATAATGGCCCTGACGAATATTTCAAAATTGATTACACAAAGTCGAGATCAAAAATCGAGATGATGCGAACATTATTGTCGATGACTGTACAATTGCAATAACAAACATTATATAATGCTGAGGGGTAATTAAAAGTCCAAAATATACTTTTTACCTAAATATCGTTTAAATATAGGAATTTTCTTGACAGCTTATGTGTGTTAAGTGTATGTCCGAATACAATATACGCACTCACAAAATTGTTTAAAAGTACTGTATACATTCTTGCGTCAGTAAGTGTACAGTCTTTTTAAACAGTTTTTGTATATGTAAATGTACTATCGCATAAAATATGTATAAATATGCAGTATTTTTAAACAGTTTTTTATCGCGTTGTACGGGAGTGTACTGTACGGATAAATCAAAATTTTTATTTTTGTGTTTTAAACAGTTATTATAATTTTTAATCTATTATAATCATTAATTTTGACACCAGATTCATATTCAGCGACTTCTGAAATATCATATCATTCGACTTCTGAAATTTTTATATTGTAGTGAAACTTTTTCTGAAGAAAATTTCAGGATTGAAAAATGTTTCTCGTGTTACTATAATGGCCCTGACGAATATTTCAAAATTGATTACACAAAGTCAGATTATTAAATGCGATTCAGAGGTTTCAAACACCTAGGTTACTTAGGTTTTTGAATAGGTTTTAATCGAAGCATCCTGCATTTTAAACAAATACGGCAAAAAAGTTCACGATACTTTAAAGTAGTGTTAGTAAAATAATAATTGGTATTATTCTTGTGTCAAACATGAAATAATGCATAGTTCGGCGGCAAGGTAGTATGAGTAATACACAAAGTATAAAGTACTGGAGAACGATAAGCAACAAACATATTTATTTAATATTTTGTTCACATATGGTAAGTTTTATCATTAGATTTTCCAGTCTTCTTAATAGAAATATTTTCCTGAAATATATGAATTGTAATGACACATAAGATGTCGGAATAAACAAATCAAGCTTAGGTAGATGCAAAACTACTTCGCCATCAGTATCAGCCAGATTTTTTTAAAAATAGTTAGAGATGAGAGAATGAAATATTTATTTCCGTCATGCTTGTTTATTTTCCAGAGAAACAAACCGTTGATGGAACAAGAAAAACGTGTGTGATACACATCCGGTGGTTCACAAACGTATTCGCTCGCCCTTTAAATCAGAATAACTTTCTTAAAATTTGACCAAACCACTTGACTTGTTTCGAGCAATTAGAAGCATTGATTTAGTAAATCACGAGCAAAAAAGATTTTGAAAAAATTGCAGTTAGCAGGAATTACATGAAGAGATAAAAATGGCACTTTTTAAAAGTTTTTATTTTAGCCCATAATGAAAATTTAAAATATGCCTTTTGTAGATCTATGTTAGTTATGCATATGCTGAAAATTTCATCGAAATCGGTTGACGCAGAAAAAAACGACGCACACCGAAATATATAAAAAACTATGGATTTTAAGCAGAAACTGACCCAAAAGTCGTGAAAAACTGCGATTATCACCACTTTCAACCCCTTGTAGCTCGTTAGTTCCTTGTTCGTTAAGTGATTTCGATGAAATTTTCAGCATTTGTGTAAATAACATACATCTACATAACGCATATTTTGAATTTTCATTACGGGCTGAAATAATAAAGTTTCAAAAAGTGCCATTTTTATTTTTTCATGTAATTCCTACTAATTGCAATTCCTTCAAAATATTTTTTGCACGTGATTTACTAAGTCAATGTTTCCAATAGTTAAAAAAAAGTCGTGTGGTTTGGTCAAGTTTTAAAAAAGTTATTCTGATTTAAAGGGCGAGCGAATACTTTTGTGAGCCACTGTATATGAGGATGATGCTATTAACATATGTCCGCACCATTCAATAGTGGATTAAAAGATGCGACAGTAAAGATTTCTATCTGACAGCCTGACAGTGGAGTGGTATTATAAATAAAATTTAACGTTGACGAAATAGCACAGTTAGTCGACCGAAATCCAAACCTGTTTAGATTGACAAAAAATATTGCAATTAGTTTCGGATGTTTTGCCTCGCTAACCATATACGAAAACATGTTCTAACTAATTTTCATGTCTTTCGAACTTTTTAAAATTCTGTTAATGGAAACTTGTCCAACAACATACAGGAGATAAATAAGCAAGTATTTGAATTTTTCAGTGAAAAAGGCGAACACATTTTACACAGTGTACTTTATAGTGTAATTTACATAGGGAAAGTAATATTTCAGTTATAGAAGAAGAAATGAAAGGTCATATAACAAAATAGTACATACATTAAGTAAGTTTTATAGGAAATTAGTAGTATTCTATTCTTGTCTATAGCAACATAAATGAGTTCATTAAACAATCGAACGCATTGAGTGTCCTAAATGTATTGTATAATAAAAACGGGAACTATAACAGTAAACATTCCAATAAACATTTATTTTCCAATTTTTATTTTGCTAAATAGACTATAATACTTTGACATTGTATAATTTTTATCGTTTTTAGGTTAGTAGTCAATATCTTAACTGGTTGACTCGTACACCGATGCTCATAAAAGTCACACACATTCTAAGCAATTTATTTAATAATACAGTGAATGCTCGATAATTATCCACAATACGGGTCCGGCCAGGGACAATTATCGTGTAGAAGATATTATTTTTCGACCTCGTCTCTTCGGTCGCCGATAAATGTAACACAATACAGATCGAGTATATCGCTGTGAGACCACTACTAATCCAATAAATATAATCAGAATTATATCATATTTGGTATAATTTTCATTAGAAAAATGCCACGAATATGTTGGTGAATGTTCCATAAATAAAGAAGTTTTGTTATTGGATTAGTAGTGGTCTTCTGGTCTCACACCGACATACCCGACCCTTATTATGTTACACTCCTCGGTGACCGAAGTATCTTGGCCCCACACGGGGTATAATACCCCTTAGTAGTAGGGATAGTTCGGGGACAATTATATATAAGATATGTGGGACAATTATCGAGCATTCACTGTATATGTATAGAAAAGACAAGATGTATTATAGAAATTGTAATTTTCTTACGTCTTATAAAACCTAAGCAAAGGTTTGCTTAATAGATTCTAATAAAAATTGATTTTAAGTTTGATAAAAAATTGTGTCGCAAATATATGAATGATTTGGCAGTCAACGCCTTGAAAAAGTTGGAAAGTGAAGAAGTTAGTGTTTGCTCTTTTACCTTTACTATTTGACTTTTACCTTGAGCTTTGCTAACTTGAACCAAGCCTAAAATTGAGATAGCCGAAGAAAATTAATAATTGTGGTAACTACATGTACATAATGCTATTTTGAAATACATATAGTAAATATTAATAGACTATTCGATGAAGCCAAGACAAGAAGCATATCAATTTTCGAAAATTAACAGCATCTATTAAAAAAAGAATCTAAAATAATAAATTGAAAAATGAAAAAAAAATCCAATTGCGTTTAGAAAATTGTTCTACTCAGTTGCTAAATTAAACTGTAATCAAATTATAATAAATTTGGTTGATTAAATTAACAAATAGATCCTGATAAATTTAAGCTTCTGTTTTAGAAAAAATTGTACAGCAAACTAAATTGAAATTATGGTACAATGTTTATCAATTTTCGAGAATTGACAGTATCTACTGGAAAAAAATCTAAACTGTAAAATACCAAATTTTTGTTTAATGACTTAGATATAACTAAACATATGTGTTATGTTGCTAAAGATCTCAAATGTTCATTCGACGTGAAATCCAAATATGAAAAAGAAAGATTGAAAAATGAACAAAAAAGGAAGAAATATTACAGGCTTGGTTAATAAATGAACCAATAGATCGTGGTAAATACAGGCTTTTGTTTTCACGAATTTTTTACAAAACGCAACACTGGGGTCGTGACACGAAGTTTATCAATTTTCGGCGGAAATATAGTAATTGATAATTCCGATTAGGAAATTTGCGGGACCTTGAACTGTGCGACACTGCTGCGACGAAACACGAACGCCCGTTAATTCTAGGGCTGTTACTTTTCTTCGAAGGTCGAAGATTTCGAAGCTCCGAAGCTTCGACACTTCGAAACTTCGAACCATCGATTTGTTTCCAGTTAACGGATAAAAGAAATAAATTTTCATAATTTGTTTTTATACTTACTATTTGAATTATATCAATAATTTATTGTTAAGATAATATATTTATAATTTGAATTATCCTTTCGATAGCACATTGTTAAAATAATTGTTTAAATTAATAAATGTTATAATTCGTTTCTATATTCATTATTTGAATTGTTATTTCAATTATTTATTGTTAAAATAATTGTTTAAATAAATAAATTTTTACAATTTGTTTCTATATTCATTATTTGAATTATTTCAATAATTTATTGTTAAAATAATATATTTATTATTTGAATTATCATTTCGATAGTTCATTGTTAAAATAATTGTTTGAATAAATAAATTTTCACAATTTGTTTCTAAATTCATTATGTGAATTGTTATTTCAATTATTTATTGTTAAAATAATTGTTTAAATAAATAAATTTTTACAATTTGTTTCTATATTCATTATGTGAATTACTTCAATAATTCATTGTTAAAATAATTAATTAAAGAATCTACAAGTATTTATATAATGAATATAGAAAGAAATTTCTATATTAATTATGTAAATACGTGTACATTGTCTAAACAATTATTTTAAATAGTGAATATAGAAACAAATTATGGAAACTTATTTCTTTCATCCGTTAACTGGAAACGAATCGAAGGTTCGAAAAGTCGAAGCTTCGGCAAAGTGACAGCCCTAGTTAATTCGTATAGTGCGACGGAAAGCATTTCGAGTCGCACGATTGAGATTCGCCGCGCGTTTTGACACTGACGAGTTATACGATCGAAACCCAGGTCAGGATCGGCCGTTAATTTTAGAATCCGGCTGCTTCGTTAGACGAGCCTTTTGTCGTGGAGCAATACACGGCTCCGTCTACCGTTTTAATTCACGCCGGGTTGTCGTTTTAATGCCAAATGAAAACCTTTTAGAACGCATCCTACGAACCTCCATTAATCAGACGTGAGTCGGGTCGGGTATGTGATACACGGACGAACTTGGGACACTGAGATATGTTCATCGGTTAAACGTTTATTAACGGATTATACATGTACATTTGTAAATACTTAAATAATCGGTTTTTCACAATTTTTAGAAAAGAAGTCAATATCATACGTTTATTTCCAAGGACTAACATACGAAAGAGTAACATTTGCAATATATTTTCTACTGCTACTGTTATGAGTGACCTTTTTTCCTATCTTCCGCAAGTTTTTTATAAAAATTCAACAAAACGTATTAATTAATGTGAAACTTGTTTCTACATACTTTGCTACCTTTAAGGGTGGGTAATTACAATTTTTTTGGATAAAAAATAACCCTTCATAAAAAAAGTATATTGTTGGTTAACATGATTCCACCCGAACCACCTAAGGAATCAAAGTTATTCTTACGAAGTATGAATGTGGTTAAAACTGCAACCGGAACTGAAATTGAAGAAATCGAAAATTCGATTTCAAAGTGCTGCCTTTTTTGTAATTTCCAATATTTTTCTTTTATCGCAGTTCCGGATATGATTATAGTCATACTGAGTAAGAATAATTTTGATTTTTTAGGTTCAGACAAACGCCACAGTGGTCCCGAGAGCGGCAATTTATGGTCTAAATTCAGTTTTTCTACTATAATATTTGAACAAAAATTTTTTTTTATCAAATAAAGATCCTTTAAAACCTCTAAATTCAAAATATTAGATCTTTCAGCTAACTTTCCCAGCTGATATGCCGTTCTATGTACAGAACTATGAAATTGGAGATCCAATTATATAGTTTAATTACTCTACACAATGCTGAAATGCAAATTTGTTTTATATTTTCATATGTGTGATCACATATATTTTGGTTATTCAATGGTGATATAAATATTTTTCAATCAATATACGAGGTATATAAAGTAAAGTACAATGTAAACTTTAAGAAAAGTTTTAAAAGAATGTTGGAATATGTTAGCATTCAGACTTGGTTTTTATGAAAGCTTAGACCTTCAGCATGTACATATGTAGATTTTCGGCTGCTACTTTCTGTATCTTTTAATTATATGTGTATTTTAATAAGCAGCCGTTCGAAGAAGGTATGCATTCTGATGCTACGTCCGGAACGCGTTACGCATTTCAAGCTTACACACATAATCAATAACGGCTAAGGGATCACTGTTTGAGTTTGCGTCTTCAATCTAGTGTTATTGTTCATTTTCATAAACATTAGCCATGAAGAGGGTTTCTCGGAGCGTCTTCCTATTTCGAATCCGTCCTTCCTAGAGTGCAAAGCGAAACATGCGTGACAGAGTTCTACAGTATTCAAATTTTTTATGAAAATGACGCAGAGACTTTATCAATATTCAATCATTTAAATAATTTAGTATTGGATATAGAATATTTCGAATAATTATTTAAAAACTTTTTAATATTTTATCTGAGAAGTCAAGTCGAACAAGCATTAGAGCACCGTCGTCAAACTTTCACGAACACGGATACATTGATTTAAACCAGGCATGTCCATAAGTAGCTCACTTGGAGGCAAATTCGAGGGAGACGCCTGCTTCTCCCGCCTGCGCGTCTCGCTCCCCGTGGCGGCCGTAGTCCTCCGAGCTCCTCAGACCCGTGCCTACCGTGGGTCCGAGAGTCGCCCCAACGCGCCACACGCGGTACGTATTGCAAGCGGTAGGCACGGGTCTGAGGAGTTCGGAGGATTACGACCGCCACGGGGAGCGAGACGGGCGGGCGGGAGAAGTAGGCGTCTCCCTCGAATTTGCCTCCAAGTGAGCTACTTCTAGACATGCCTGATTTAAACCCGTGAACACACCGATAAATGTCCAACCGGGAGATGATGCGAACATTATTGTCGATGACTGTACAATTGCAATAACAAACATTATATAATGCTGAGGGGTAATTAAAAGTCCAAAATATACTTTTTACCTAAATATCGTTTAAATATAGGAATTTTCTTGACAGCTTATGTGTGTTAAGTGTATGTCCGAATACAATATACGCACTCACAAAATTGTTTAAAAGTACTGTATACATTCTTGCGTCAGTAAGTGTACAGTCTTTTTAAACAGTTTTTGTATATGTAAATGTACTATCGCATAAAATATGTATAAATATGCAGTATTTTTAAACAGTTTTTTTATCGCGTTGTACGGGAGTGTATTGTACGGATAAATCAAAATTTTTATTTTTGTGTTTTAAACAGTTATTATAATTTTTAATCTATTATAATCATTAATTTTGACACCAGATTCATATTCAGCGACCCAAAAAATATGGGAATACTAGATTTCAAGGAAATCCGACAATTTTTTTATTAACACATATGCCATATTGAATCTGACATTTTGTTTTTGGAAATTTTGAAATCAGATTCATATTCAGCAACCCGAAAACCCCCGGAATATCGATTTTCAACAAAATTTATGTATGTCTTCGATTTTTGTCCACATTTTGGCGATTCTGAACCATTGTGAAACGGTTCGATTGGAATTATGTCAACAAGAAATACACTTTTTTTAATGAAAAGTTACTGTTATATAAATATATATATATAATAATTATTTAAATCCTCCGATTAATCACTAGATATCATTCATGAAGATAAGCAGGCGAAATTTTACAATATCGGAATTCTAGTTTTTGATATAATCTTGCTCGTCATCTTTAAAAATGCGGTTTTGAGTAAAAGTGAGTTTGTAAAAAAATAGTGTATTAATTTGGTCACCCACTTTTAGTTCAAATTAAATTGATAATAAGATTCTCTTACTGAAACTTGTAATGAGAAAGATTGGAACCTTATTTGATTTTCTCCGAATACTTCTATAAAAATATATAAGTTTGAACATAAAACTTGTTGATTCATATTGGTTTAACTCATTGTTATTTTAGTCAAACCGTGCACATAACACGATGCACTAAACATTTTTTTCAGCAACTTAATACAGTTTTTATCACATTATAAACTTGTCGTAGCTGTTCCTAAAGAAACCAAGAAAATACCTACTTAACTTTAAGTTAACGTAATTTAATTATTCGTACGTTTAGATATGTATCTTATTCGCACCAGAAGAAGCTGCATATTTCTTTGCCTGTTATAAGGTTATGTCCTGGGAATTTCATTTTAACAAACTAGATACCATATCTTTACGAAACTTTGCAGTTTTATTTCTATAAGTTTAGACCAGTTTCATGAATTTTTATATGCTTTTATCATCAAAACTGAAGTTTTTATTTATCGAGGATGTATTTTGGTGGAAAAAATTCTTCTTGGATAGCTCGCACGATAACTGGCATCCAAGTAACCTAAAATAAAAATACTCGAAACAATAACTTTTAATGAGTATGATTGTGATTAATAGAATGTAGATTTTTATGCAAAATAAAAATTGTCTGCATTAATTACAAAATACAGGAGCTATATAAAAGTTTATTCCTTTCCTGAACAATTTTAGTGAGTTGAATATAATGCAACAGTATTTTTAAATTCTTTAATTGCTATTAATATTTTACAATTGTTCGACTCATTTTTGCTATAAACGGATCAATATTTAAACCATGCCAAAACAAAAAATTGTACTGATAAAAGATACTTCGTGATTCACATGTTGTATCTCAATCATATCAATTAAATATTAAAATACATACCCTACAATTTTGATAATGAATGCATAAATATGTACGATATAACTTTACATATTTAAATCGGTGAATTTTTATTAATTTAGTTAGTTAATTTTTTCAGTAAACTTCTCGGAAAATAGTCATTAAAACATAGTAAAAAGTAAAAGCACTTTGTTCAGATGTGTGAACTTGTTAATTATTTTTAATAAGAAAATTCTTCTATTTTATTATTCTAAAATATTAGTCTCAGATGCACATCGGATCAGAGTCAATAATAACAGCTTTCTATCACCGAGACTGATGATTCTGGATTATTGCGTCATGATCATCGATGATCTTGTGCATGAACACATAAATTTTAGTCACGTATCTTTCATATCTTCCAGTGCGCTTTCAAAGTCCATATTCTGAGACTTGAAAGTTATCCATGTTCTTTCTTCTTCCAATATAGTTTTATTGTTCATCATTGCACAACATATACGTTTATACGTATTTATACTTAACGAAAAGTCTTCAAAGATAATGAAATTAAGATATAATTTTATATCGTTTTACATGAACGTGACGCAACTGATATGATTTTTAAACTATTCCTATAGAAAATGAAGCTCTGTTTATTAAAATAATAAGCAGAATTATTTATAAAATTTATAATCGTAGAACTTGTACTCCAGTCGTTACAAGCAATAGACATTGATTCATAATAATATTTGTTACAAGTAGCGTAAACTGTACAATGAATGGCACCCTAAGCCAAAATTGTAGTAGAAATCTTTTCATCTTTTTTCTGAAATGTATAACGAGCTTATCTTGCTATTATTATAAGCTAATAGAGATTTTTCAGCCAAATCAAACAGTTTTACGAGTCATAAATCTTTTATTACAAAATATATTCAGTGTATAAGAATCGTAAGACAAATAGTACAGTCATTGGCACATTTGGAAAACAGTAAGAAGTAAACGTTAAACAGGTTATTTGATTTATAATTAAATATATACGCACTTATTACATCTGTAGTACAGTCCGAAATTAAGTTATAAAGCGATAAAGTATAGGTACTCGTAACGAAAATTTTCACAAAACTATTGACACTGCTCTGTGGTCATCCGCGGTCTTACAGGATGTCCTCAAGCGTTGCTAACAGTCATACGAGGAACTCTGTTATGAAAACATACGACGTTGCTTGGAAATATAAATAAGAAGCAATAAAAAATGATTTTCTATACCAGGAATTCTTAATATTTGCCGTTTAAGTCAAAAGTGCCAATAACTAATGCAGTGCCAGCAATAGTACAGTTTACCCTAGCATGATTTGCTTTTTATAATACACCACACGCTGCATGCGAAAGCTGTCATTATCATTCGATTAACACGTTAAGCGCTATGTCAATCTCTGGGGACTGACGGTTCTTTGCAGAACAATATATAATATATAATTCATATGATAATAAAAAATGTTCACACTGTCTTAATAAATTTAATTGACAGACGGATTAAACAGAAATAGGTTAAGCAAGTATTTTACTAATGCACATCGTCGTATTTTTGTATTTAAACTTAAATAAAAAGTGAATTGGAAAGCGAGATAAAATTGCTCCGCGTTTAACGTGTTAAGATTGTTCTTCTTTTTAACAAATAGACGCGAAGAAACGAGCAAATAATTTGGTGTGACAAGTCTTCATTCCTTATTCACATCATTCATCATTGAAAATAAGAATGACGTAAATGAAGCAATAGCGAGCATACTCTAAACTGTCTCTTTGTAGCATGCCACTCCCATTTCAGTCTTCGTTAAATAAAATCGGAACCAATTTTCTCACTTAAGGACATTTGAAGATCGTACAATAATGAACCGTTAAATTGATGTTCACTGTAACTACGTAAACGTGGACATAAAATACTCGGACCTGTTTAGAAAACATTTACGACTTCTGCAACAAGGAAAAACGATGAAGATGTTATCTTCTAGTTAATATCTTATTATCTTACATATCTTCTCGGATAAGCTCTTGAGTTGTCAAATAGAAATAATGATTATCACAGTTGGTGTGCGGAGTAATTTATCAAGAGTAAAATAATAAACGTATAAAATAGTCTTTGCCAGAGGTACGAGGTATTAGAAAATTCTCTTTCCAGGTTGAATAGCTGTTATAAAGAAACGTTATCTAATCTTTCGACGATCTTTTGTAATTGTATTATGCTTTTTTAATGTTGCGATGCCACTACATAGCAGAAATGTATCGCAGTGGATTATTCCACTGTGTAAAATCAACATTGCATTCATTTTATTTATTGTAAATGAAAAGGAAGTCATATTGCCATTACTAGACTACGGATCTTGATGCAAAGTAAACATTTTTTGTATCGATTGCAAGAAATAGGGACCAAATAGAAATTAGGCTTGAGCATTATCGACATAAATTATTTGAAAAATAATTATTAGGATAATACATTATCTTATTTTGCTACATGTTTTTTGAAATAATCATATTTTAGTTTATTTGAGCAGCCAAATAAATTTTTTAGAATTATTTCATAATTTTTTATTTAATTTTTCATTTAATTAAGTAGTTCGTAAACTCCAAAATTCTACACAATTTTAAAAGCGAATGCAGCTAAACTTTAATCAGTAAACTAAAAAAATTGGCATATATATATATAAATTTAATAATTAATTTAGTTACTTCAATAACCTTCTCTTCACATGAAATTATTTTTTTTTTTTTTTTGAACAATGTAAAAAATTATTTGAAAATAATTAATTTCATTTAATCGCCAAATGAAAATAAATTCTGTATGTTATTTTAAATGGTTATTTGTTACCTAATTTCAAATAACATGTGCCCATCCCTGATAGAAATGATTTTTTTGTTTAATAGTTCTGATCACTTGTAAATAATGTCACCACATTTTAAAATTTTTTTAATCTTTTAGCTGTTTTAAACTTCACTTGTTTTTGTCGTAAATGCATAAAAGCCACAGTGCAACCATGACTAACATAAAACTGATTTAAGAGCATATGCAGAAGTGTGCAACAGAGAAATCAGCGTTGCATTTATGCAAATCAATATGTACATACCAAGAGTTCCAACTGAAAAGGCAAAGTTATCTGATGTTTATAAACTTTTGAAAAACATTATAGTAATGACTGACGAAATATGAATGATTTATTTGATTTTAAAAATGGTGTTAGTGAATAAGGCACAATAATATTGCTTGAGGATTTCCAAGTGGAAGAAGTATTTGAAGAAAGACAAAAGAAAAATCTAATTGTCTATTAATACCAAACATCTTTCTAAGCTTTTCTTTATTGCTTAAAATAAAAAAATATAGTTTTCTTTATACGCGAAGTTCATTATTTATCATGCATTTGGGCCTCCCAGAAGCTAGCCCCCCACTTGTTGAAATTAATAATTTCCACAGTTGTGCTGAGTTATGCTAAGTTTGTGCTACATTGTTCTAGAATATTATAACAATAATATTAACAATAAGACGAAAAATTGAGAAAAACGATTTTTTTTAGTAGCCGCCCACTTTTCGTTTTTTTCAATTTTCTCAATTGTGCTAAGTTGTGATAGGTTGTGCTAAGATTGTGCTCGAATATTATAACAATAATATAAACAATAAGACTAAAAATTGAGAAAAACGATTTTTTTTAGCAGCCCCCACTTTTCCTTTTTTTCAATTTTCTTAATTGTGCTAAGCTGTGCTAGGTTGTGCTAAATTTTGCTAGGTTGTGCTAAGATTGTGCTAAAGTATTACTTTGTAGGAATAATAAATAAAGAAGTTATGGTAAATAATCGTTTTGGACATGCAAGTAACGTTTAAGTTAGTAACAGTTATCCAAACAGCATATAATCATATATCTGAATTATGCTAGCCTAGCGCAAGTCAGCACAACGATATAAAGGGTACTTTACTATTGCCCGAGGCCCTTCGCGCTTGGATACTACATATATTACTAACTTGACTTTCTGGTCATCCGACAGCCATAATATTGCATACCTGAGTTGTTTTGATTAATAAAATTAATAATATAGTATCCAAGCGCGAAGGGCCGCGGGCAAGAGTAAAGTGCCCTTTATATCGTTGTGTTGGTGAAAACGAAAGTTGTGCTGACTTGTGCTAGGCTAGCACAATTCAGATATATGATTATATGCTGTTTGGATAACTGTTACTAACTTAAACGTTAATTGCATATCCAAAACGATTATTTACCATAACTTCTTTATTTATTATTCCTATAAAGTAATACTTTAGCACAATCTTAGCACAACCTAGCACAGCTTAGCACAATTAAGAAAATGGGGGGCTACTAAAAAATCGTTTTTCTCAACTTTTAGTCTTATTTTTTATATTATTGTTATATTATTCGAGCACAATCTTAGCACAACCTAGCACAACTTAGCACAATTAAGAAAATTGAAAAAAACGAAAAGTGGGGGCTACTAAAAAAAATCGTTTTTCTCAATTTTTAGTCTTATTGTTTATATTATTGTTATAATATTTGAGAACAATGTAGCACAAACTTAGCACAACTCAGAACAACTGCTGAAATTATTTATTTCAACAAGCGGGGGGCTAACTTCTAGGAGACTGCACTTGGTATACCTGATTTATTCTTCCAACGTTCAAAAATCTTAAAGGTATGGGCGGCGCTATAGTTCTGCATCGTTGTGTATGAGCAGTACATATAAGCTCACCCTGGCTGCACATCAGACCGCAGGAAGCACCGTGAAAGATAATATGTAAAATACCTTTCGGGTTTGTCGACTGCACACACATACACATACCGCATCCACGAGATTGACGTCATCGTTACGCGCCGTTGGCGCGCTCGATTTATTTTCATAAAATAGTGCATGCACTGTGCAAAACAACCACGCTCTCGCCCTGCAGGAAGCTGCCTTCGAAAGGTTCGTACCCGAGGCCGAATTCTCAAGGTCGTTGCACCGGGAATGCAGGCGGCTGCACTTGACGTCCGTACGAGCCCCACGAAACCCCTCTTGTGTTCTCATTCAGGTTCTCCCGCTCACAATGATCCTCGAGACAATATACACGTGTGCACAACGCGATCCTGGCTTATTCCACCGCCGTAAAATCGACACACTAGAATTCCGTTTTGTGTCCGTGAAATTCACACCCCTCGTGCTATAGTCTTTCTTCTCGAGAAGTTTTATCTCTTCTATTTATAGTGACTCACTTAACACGTTGGCTACCACGTCACCTATATATGGATGACGGAATTATTTATTCGGATTTCAAAAAGATTTTCACCTATACAAGATGGGGCAATAACTTTGCCCACCTTAAATATTTCCGTTACGTTTAATAATATGAGAAAATGATATATACAAAAGTTGCACTGTATAGAGGGCGAAATATTGTGTTGTAAACATTTTTTATGTGGGTGAAGGCATTTCGGAGATTTCGAAGTCCCCATGATTTCTTTAAATGAAAAGACCTAGTTTTTGCATCATGAATCGATAGAGTATCAAATTCTGCGTAAAAATGTATTTGACCTCTATATGTCCTAATGTAATAGTTAATGAGATATTATAAGAATAATCATGGCATCGGTCGGTTTCGGTGTCCCGTAATTAAAATATACAGAATCACATACAGGATTTCAAAAAGAAGGTATAGTCCAAGATGGTTTGGGGTTAGGTCGTCGTGGGAGCGGGGAAGGCCGGCCCGACGATGGTATAATGTTACGCATTTTGATTTAGTAAATGTATTATTATGTATTACGTACCTGTTTGTGCTGCCATCTAATCGATTTGTTCGGAAGTATTTAGCCTATTTTATATGTATTACCTAGCAAATATATCAATATGGCGGTGCTATAACCTGTTAAAAAGACTTGAAAGTGTTCAACTTTATATGCGTATAACTTTTTAATTAATGAATTCCGCACATTAAGATTTTCATTTTCGGTGTTTTCTCGTCGAAATCTATAAGATTGTATAACAAAAACTTGAAAAAAAGAGTTCTCCAAAACGCAGTTAAACCCCGACTTCAACTCCGTGTTGGTTTTTGCAAAAATCGCAAATGTGTTCAAGATCATTTAAAGTTGTAATAATACTATTGATAGATATATTTAAAATACTAGTTTTGTATCAAAGTACAAATAAATATTGGACTTCACTGTTCTTCCTTTCGTATTACGGAGGGAAAACCATGAATTTTGAAACATGTTAGAACGAAATTCGGGTTGCAGTTTGTTTTGAACGAGTAGAAGTACTACAACTGTAGTGATGTTCACGTCCTTAATTAACGCTAGGTTTACGGAGCACTAAAATTGATTATTTTACATTGCCTTATAAAAATAATAAAATTGTATTTACTTAGATCTTCAGCAATTTTTATTGTAATATGTACACAAAAAAATAAATCTATTCAAATTTATTTATTCAAATTTATTCATTATTCAAATTCCGTACAACTTTTGTTTAAATATGTACTCTAATAGAGAAGTTGATTAAAACATTACTCCGGAAAACATTTTTATAATTTCAATATTTGTAAAAGAAAAATTTAGATACCAGTCATTTTGACTTGTCCGGTAGTTCTAGTGTTAATAATCATAAATTAAAAATTTTTGAGTCCGTCATTTTGACGGGCCCCGTAAATCTAGTGTTAAAGACATCGCTACATCAATTTCGGAGAATACCCTTTTCACTCTTTATATGCCGATGCCATCACCGCGATGATGTAGATCAAACGATTTGAGTTTTTCTGAAGCGAGTCTGAATAAACATACTCTTATTATCCGCGTAACGAGAGTTGGCACAAAATCTCCTCAGTGGGGTGCAGGAGGAACGGCGAGTCCTCACTCTTGACGCAAGGCTGTGGATTCCACTTTTACGCTTACGTTTTGGCGGGAACGGTCGACATAGGCGCTCAGCGTCACCACCATCTTACTTCATGGTCACCACATCTCTCTGTTACAGTCACACTCAATACGCTCGTTTGCTGTCTTCGTCAAGCGATTCGGCCAATCGCGGAAGACGTGTAGCGCGTAGTGGGAGCATCACGTGGTACCCACAAGTTTCTCTGTGCCAACTCTCGTTGCGCGGGCAATACTGTTGTATAATTTTTTTTCCTCTATTTTATGTACATATTTTCTGTCGTGGACAAAATTAAGTGGACCAATCGACTTGAGTTTTTATAAGATGTTTGAACGATTAGTTTGCTAGGTAATGTGTGAAACAAATTTTTTTAAATTGCTACTGCTCGGAATTTCGGGGAAAAAAGTGAAGGTCACAGATCATTGGAGTATTGAAAATACAGTTAATTCCTTTTTTTTTAAATTTTTTACAACAATCTCATATTTTTAATAGTTAACAGCTCTAAACTTGAAACTATAAATATAGGGCGTTGAACGGAGACTAATTAATAAAAACATATGAATACGTGTAATATAAATGAAAAAGAAATCTTACTTTCTGAAAACGTTACCAAGCAATAGATATATCTATTAAATACAAGATAAGCTTAGCATCTTTTTACTTTGTGAAGTTTCTATTTTATAGCCCGATAGGACGCTTCTCGATTTTTCCCATCAACGCACACATATTGCACATCGACACATCTGTGTTTTCCCAGGTTTTCTCATACATGTATTTTTCTCGCACTATATTAGAGTTTATGGTACAAACCGAGTTTAAAATTTCCTTTTGTTCCTGTCGAATAATCGTGAAACATTATTTGAACAATTTTGTATTGATCTAATTTTTTTACATAAAAATCTATACAAAATTTCGAACTTAAAGGTTTATTTAATACCGTAGAAAATTATACCATTTATTTGTTATTGTATCAATTATTATGTTTATTTTACTGTAGAACATTTAACTTATACAAAGTAAATAATTAATTATAAAATTAAATTAATTATTTATAGAAGCTTTTATAAGAGTACAATTTAATAATTACATTTTTTTATTTATTTACATGTTGATATGAAACGTTTCCTTAAAATTCTACATTTATAAATTTTTTTAAAGTAAAATACAGTATATTAAATGTTTCAAGAAATGAATCTCATACAGTCTTCATTCAAACAGTGGTAAAATCGTTTGATAGAAAACATTATCGAACTTTTAAATATTTTACTGTTATACTTTCATTATAAATACTATAAGAAAATCATTTTATTATTTTAATACGTTCCGAGAAAATTCAGTCTTCATTTATGTACAATGGTATACGGTATAAAAAACATTTAATTTTTATCTTGGAAGAAACAGATATCTGAAAGTGCATCGAACAAATCTTTAGTGATTCAACTGCATTACGTTGAACATGTCTGCAATAGAATTGATATAGACAAGGAATGTCATTAGAAAGCTGGCGAACTATACTAATCTCTGATAAATGATAAAACCTGATGCTTATCTGGTGTCATGCAAGACTCCATTGTTTATTTCCATGCAATGGAAACTAATTAAATTCTACAATATTACTACCGTAAAATTTAATTTGAAACTAAAATTATATGAATACATAAAAACATTGAAGCTGCAATCTGTCGTTTCTTAAATAATATTAATTGCAATTTTATAATTGTCAAGAGAGAAATTCTATTGAACGCTTTCGTAATATTACTTTTTAAACATTTTTTTGAACGTCTTTCGCATACAATGAATTTATGTTGTATATCCCGGGATGGGCATTTTTGTCTCAATTGAGACAAAACCATCCCCACTATAGCGCCTACTGTCCCTCATCAGCATCCGCCGTCACCATAGTAACCGCCGTTACCATAGTGGGAAAAGCAGGCATTTGAGGAGCCCCTACCGTGCCCAACCCTGTTGTATATTAAAATATAGATTTAATTGTGCACGAACAAAATGTTTCAGTTTGTATTTTTATGTAATAATTAGTGGAACTTGATGTACCGTGGTGTACAGCGTAACTGTCGCCACGGTTTCTCAAAAAAATGTTTTGAGTAAAGGTTAATCTGATCTTAATAGGCTACAAATCGCAATTATAAATATATTACAAAAATTGGTTTTTTCAATAGAAGGTCAAGATCACCTTGACTTTTTAAGATGTCATTGCATATATTTGTGACTTCATATTGTAGTAGCTGACGTTAAGATGAGTTCAACGTTCTATTGTATTTTGACCTTGAAATGACCTTGAAGCTTAAAACATTGACCTAATCAAGGGTAACGCTCACCATTTTGAAGTGTGTTATTTGATCGAGATCATTTCAAGGTCATTTCAAGGTGAAAGTTCAGTAGGTCGTAGAACTCGTCTTAACATCAACTACTATAATATGAAGTCAAAAATATGTAGTGTCACTTAAAAAAAGTCAAGGTGACATTGACTTTTCATTAAAAAAGCAATTTTTTAGAAATTTGTTGTATTGCGATCTGTATATAAATGGCTGAAAAATCGTGGCAACAGTTACGCGTACATCCCCCGTATTGGGATCTGACATGGGGGCGTGGACAATATATATATATATATATATATATATATATATATATCCAATATGGCGACGAAGAGCTTGGTCTTAACATTCTATTGGTATCTTTTTTTTTGTTTTTACTTAAAATGTTTGAAAGGAAGGAAAAAACTTTGTGTTGAGGTAAAAGCATCGGTATTATGGGCAAATTCAGCTCACGATGGCAGTGTTAAATTTAGAACTAACATATTTTGTTATATATTCTAAGTTTGATAAAAAATATTTAGCTTTAAAAGTTACAAGAAAAGAGAGTTTTATTTCTTCAATGTTGACTAAATTAAAAAATATTTATTATACGAATATGTTACACAAAATTTGTTTATTCGAAAAAAATATGTAATGAGAGTAAATAGACTTAACTTACTTCGAAAAGATATATTTGTTAAATATATGAAATAAATACATGTATAAAAATCAATAAAGTATGTTTTGTCAAATAATTCATTTTACACAAAAAAATTGTTTTTTAATATACCTTCTAAATTTACAATTATAATTTCATAAATTTCGAATCGCTTAGAATTGGTGAGGACATAATAATTGCTCCACAAATAATTGTACAAATATCTTCTATTAGAGGCACCAATGCCACAGGCATCACAGAACCAAGAATTTTGAAAGTCTTTATACGCTGGTTAGGTCTTTCAATATGCACTCTAGCTTTAGCTATTTTAGCTGTTAAAATAGACTGTTATTTGCTAAATTGTTTCTTATATTTTAAAAATGGAGGTCTTATAAATTTCAAGCAGTTCACTTCACATACTTCATTTCAAAGTGTGGAAACGGAGCAACAAATTTTTGCTCGCTCTACTATCACAATCTTTCACTGCACAGTAATCAAAATGTTTTTTGCTACGCGGTGGAAAAATTGGAACTTCCATAACGTTATTTTTAATTAACACCTGTTTGAACACTGTAAGTTTATAGCGTAATTAACACCTGTTGACACTGTAAACTGCTATAAGCCAAGCCAAGCCAAGCTTAGAGTATTTCTACTTTTCGGCAGCAGACGGCGCCACTCAAAATGTCAGATCCCAATAATACGAAGTGGAACACGTTCAAGCAATTAATAATGCAAAATAATTCGTTTAAATGTCTCCTGTGTTGTCTGAATTTATTTTCTATTTTAAAATTCAGAATAAATTGAGAACTATTTAATTACATTCCAGTTTATAGTATGCTTTTCGTAGGAAGAGAAACAAGATCGAGTAATTATTAATGTAACGTGTCATATAAAGTATAATGATATGATTAGATCCGAGTAATAAATTCATAGAAACTTCTAGAATCGATTAACCAGTTAACTGTTTCGACCTCTTTGGAAAATGCGTATCTAAATTGCGTAGCACAAAATCGATGACGAGTATACTCGTCAAACACAGAGTATGTGTAATATGAAATTAGGTTGTAATAAAATGACTTTTATTTTTTTATTTCATTGCTCAAATTTATTTATTTACTTAAATCAACATAAATATTTTGCATATGAACGAAAAAAATACATGAAAAATCAATTTCTTATTTTAATTTACTGTTGGAGAATGGTATTGAGCAAAGCATGGTACAATGCATAATGGAACTTCGCAAGTTGAACACCAATATCGCGATTCTTTCCGAATATTATTTTTGAAACAATGTGCCCACCTTCGAGTAGGATTAGCTTTTGAAGTTGACGGTATGTAGCCCGGGACAACGATAAATTTACGAAAAATAATTCATACTCAATGCGGTTTTTTTTATATTAATAATTATACACTTTTAATTGTTTCGATGGGCCTCAAAATATTTAAAACATCTCGAAGTTCACGAATATATTTTAGTTTTCACTAAAACTGCAATTTTACCTGCAAATTGTCACTATTTATTACTCATGACGAATATACTCGTAATAGCACAAAATTTTGCACATTTTTCATGACGAGTATACTTATCAAAAACAGTTAACTGGTTAATAGAATAGGTAGCAGCTAGGGGAGTACAAGTTCAACCTTTGAGCTGCCAAACGCTGAATACGAAACTATTTCAATTAGTACAAAGCGTTAATTTAAGAATGAACTAGCGTGATGCACGCGATCCGTCGACGTGCAAATCGCTGATCTGTGTGTTTATTGTTTCACCGCCGTAAACGTTCTCGGTCCGAGCCAGTTTTATATTCCGATCACACATGCCGGAAGTGTAGAATATCTATTACATTTACTGCACGTGAGATAATATAATTTTTAATTAGCTGGCAACCTTGACACTCTTTCACGACGATTATTTCGTGCTATTGCAGATTTCCCTTTTTTAATGCATTTAATATGATTTTTTTACGAACTCCTGTTCCACCACTTTATTTTATTATTGTTTGAAATGAACCGTTCAATGCAAAAATGGTACAAGTCAAAACAATTAATCATTGGACAATAAAGAATTCATGAAAAGCTCTGTAAAGAACAATGATATTGAAGCATGTGACGTTTGTCTTATGCAATTCACGCTAAAGTTACATTGCATTTGTTTCATTTAATGATAATTAATCCCTTAAGATGTGTGATTCCGAACAAACAAATATTGACTTACATCACTTTTGCATTAAACGGCTCAAATATTCTTTCGCTGTGCTTGCAACACGAGTATAAATGTGTATATTGATTATATTATTCAAATAAATATTTGTTCTTGCCCTTCCTTAATTTTAAGATTGAAAAAATGATTGCTTTTTTGTACAAATTATATTCGATTTATGTTACAGTAATTTGAAATGAATTTAAATAAACGAAAAAGTAGATTACAACAGTCAGTTTTATCGTTACATAGCCGATTGCGTAAATATTGATTTTTTAGGATACTGCACTTGTAATAAGAACTGGAAAATTCTATGAATTTGCGAAATTTTTCTTATTAAAATTTATTATATTAGTATATTGTATATTATATAAAATCAATTCCTAAGTATTAAATTCGCCGTTTTTCAACACACAGTTTCAACGAAATTGTGTTTAATACAAATTGTTCGTATAAACATATATTTGATAAAGCAATTCTTTTGTCCCACTTGCAATTAGATGTTTCGGGAAAAATAGATTAATATTATATTCTCTGGATTGGAATTGAATGATCGTTTTTAATTTTATAAAGATGGAAAAGTACATATACTAGTAAAAATAATTTCATTTATTGTTATACTTTATGCAAATGGTAATGTTCAACATTTCAAAGGTATTTTACTGGCCTCTAATTTAAATTACCAAATTTTCGTAAACATAGAATAACAATTTACATGAAAATCACGTAATAGACATAATTGTAAATATAAATTCTGGAACAAATTGAAAATTAATAGAAAATGCTGAAATAATTATACGTAGAACATAGAATAATTAATTTAAAAGGATAATAAATAATTTGTAAGAAGAACATGTAAAAGACCATTTCAAACATTTTCTAAATGAATTGGAATTTGTGAAAATTGCTCAAATAGTTAAACTTGATATTAAAAGATACATTTTTTTTTTAAATAACTTTCTTTTAGGACGTATAAACCCTGAAATATTAAGAAAAGTATGTTTTCGATTCCTAACTCCGAAGGCAGTTTGAATGTTGATGTAAAATATAATTGCGTATAAGAAAAATTCAATTAAAATATAAATATGATTATAGTCAGCGTTATACTTGAAAAATGCCGTTTGCGGAGTTTAAAGAGCCTCATTTGTGGACTGCACTATGCTACAGGTAGGAAGTTGGCTAGGAAATGATTTAAGCACCTGCTACGTCGTTGCATGACGCCGTCGAAGACCCCATAGACCGGTCGCAGCTACATATATTCCTTCCTCGTCCCCCATGGTTCTCTATTTCTTCGACGTGCATGAAACTCGTTCCTCGATAACATGAGCGGATCTTTAATGACCTCATTTCATGCACCGGGCATCGGCTACGTCTTCCACTCTGGGTCATAAATAAATATCTCGAGATTTTCGAAAAGCTCCCTCGCTCGATATACATACAGGGTGGTCCAATAACTTTGAACAATTTTACTATTTCCGTTATTTGTAATAATGTGAAAAAATTATACAATGACCCGCAGAAATATTTGGACACTTTTAATACGATGATAACTTTTTCATCACTGGATCCTACGATTTGGATTTTTTTTGAGAAGTTAGAACAAGTAGTTTACTACATGACGTGAAAGAAAAAGTTTGAAAAAATTGCAATTGGTTGGAATTGCAGAGAAAATACTCAAAGTTGTATTTCACAACTTTTTTATGCGCGCTTGCATTGAAAATGTAAAAAATAGGGTTTGTAGGTCTGTTTCAGTTATACATATATACATACCTGTATACAGATAACCCTCCTATAACACGGTAGATAGGTTCCTAAGAAACGCCGTGTTGCGTGAAATCGTGTTATATGAGGCCTAGAGCTAGTACAAAAAGGGGGGTTGCGTTCCGAAAACCTATTAAAAACAAACATTTTTTTTTTATTTCCACATAAGCAACTTAATTTTTATTAACATTTTTTTTAAAGTGCATTACACTTTATCCTTTTGGACACGGCGGGACCTTCCGCAACACTGTATTTCTGAGACGGCAAGTTTCGCCGCGGATGGCGCGTAACCTATGCATGACGCTTCCCGCTATAACATCGGAATAGTGTTATAAATGAGTAAATTATAATTTATTTATATATTTTCATGTAAAGGCACTATAGTTCATTATTCCTTCCCGTCATTATTTTAAGGTACTTTAGTTTTTAAATATGTTAAACAAAAATCATGTTATCCAGTGCTGTAGAAGTGCAGTGTTGTACAAAGATTTTCAAAAGTTTCTTATCGTGTTAGAGCGAAACGGTGATATAGGTTGCAGTGATATACGAAGGTTCCCGCAATTTAACCTATTGTGTTGCAGCGAAACCGTGTTATAAGATGCCGTTTTGTATGAGGGCTACCTGTATACATATACAGTGGCCCACAAAAGTGTTCGTACGTCCTTTAAATTAGAATAACTTTCTTAAAATTTGAACAATAACCACTTGACATTTTTTGAGCAATTAGAAGCATTGATTTACTTTTAAAATGTGCAAAAAAGATTTTGAAGAAATTGCAATTAGTAGGAATTACATGAAAAAATAAAAATGGCACTTTTTAAAACTTTTTTATTTCAGCCCGTAATGAAAATTCAAAATAAGCGGTTTGCAGATCTATGTTATTTGCATATATATGCTGAAAATTTGATCGAAATAAGTGAACAAACACATGAGCTACAAGCGGTTGAAAGTGGTGATAATTGCAGTTTTTCACGACTTTTGGTCAGTTTCTGCTTAAAATCCATTGTTTCTTACATCTTCCGATGCGCGTCGTTATTTTCTGCGTCAACCGATTTCGATGAAATTTTCAGCATATGTATAACTAACATAGATCTACAAAAGGTATATTTTGAATTTTCATTATGGGCTAAAATACAGAAGTTTTAAAAAGTGCCATTTTTATTTCTTCATGCAATTCCTACTAATTGCAATATTTGCAAAATCTTTTTGCACGTGATTTAGTAAATCAATGCTTCTAATTGCTTAAAAAAATACAAGTGGTTTGGTCAAATTTTAAGAAAGTTATTCTGATTTAAAGGGCGTACGAACACTTTTGTGGGCCACTGTACACCTGAAAATTTCGTCAAAATCGGCAGATGCGGAAACAACGACAGACATTGAAGGATGCAAGAATCTCAGAGTTATTACAGCGTCAGTGACCGAAAATCGCGAAAAACTACAATGTTTACAGTAATCAGCAGTGATATTCATTATTTGTAAAAATGAGAACTTTTCCAGCATGAACTTTCCAACTTGTCAAGTTTCTACATTACTAATAGGATAGTATTCTACCAACGGTACAGTCATAAAAATTTGTCAAATTTCGACTTGTTTGAAAATGAATTTTGTATTCCTAGCGTGATACACATTACATCAAACGACGAAACAGGTTCTTTCCATCACACACGGCACCGGTCGAAATTATGAGAACTGGTTTCACAATTAATGATATTGAAAAATACTACTTTGCAAGGCTCTAGACATATTATTTATTTAGCTAAGGACTATACATATAGCTATCGAATGTTCATTAACATGGCATAAAATAACCTATCACTTTTCATTAACATTGTAAAATGGGAAAATTGTAAAATGGAATTATGAATAAAATATAAGACTATCTCATTTCAATTATTAATATTTCATTAAAAAAAGTCACTCGCAAGCGAAATGCTATTTTATTCGATTCGCGATTCTTTGAACTCTTTTATAAAAATGTGTTATACAAATTAGCATATATTTCCGTAATCTACATATCAATTTTCGATGTCGCGTATTAAACGATTTAATACCACCAATTATCGAATAAAAATAAAATGAAAGTTGTCGACGTTATTATCTTGAAATTATTGTTCAGCTGCGAGCACTTGTTCCGCACGAATGCATCTTTAAATGCTAACTATCGTTACCGTTATATATGCAATTATGTTCTTATTACTCGGCTGGGGATGTTATGCTTTTATAGTGTAACGAACAGTGCGAAACACACGCAAATAAAAATCTCGATGGATGTATGGAACAATTATCATTTTACTTTTTATTGCCGAGGTTCACACCAAAACAAACTATTCTTGTTCTTCAAAAATATTTTAGGAAGATTAAATCTATATAGAGTGTAATAGCACTTTATTTTTAGATTTATACTGAAAATACAATTAATTTGCACGAACTATAAAATCATGCAAAATTAATTTTTAATATTTAGCAATTCTATTTTCTTTGAAGTTATGCTGTAGTTTTTGACAACTGATTTCTTCAATTTAATGGTATAATTCTGTTTAAGCTTACATGCTACTGAAATTCTTAACTATTCACATTTTTGGAATTTGAGGAACGATCTTGGCAGCAGAGTGTAACAGATCACAAGCTAAACAAGAATGCTGGCAGTAGAGTGTCAGCGATGCCAAATACCTGTTGGTAGTAAAATCTTGTTAAAAACAAAACTGTAGCATTTCTGTTTATTAATATACCCTGTCACGCATGGTACTAATAATGCGTAAATCAATTATCAAAATCTATCAATTACATTCGTGCTATTAAAGTGCTTAAAGAAAGACAATTTCGTATTTTAGTATCAACCAAAAATACTTTCACTCGATTTTATCATAGTATCCATATTGATACGAACTATATTATATTTATGTAACTTGTAACAAAATTTTTTGTTGTATTAATTTTATTTTACTTGCTTTATATATTTAATTATCTTTGTAATCATCTGATTACAAGCTCAAAAACAATCTACAAAATGGGTAGAATTTTATAAATCACTATTAAGTACTATATGAGAACAATAATGTTATTACCAATCTACATATACATATAATTAGTAGGCTGTAAATGTTTATGCAAAATTAAAATTTTCTGAGTCTATCGTAAGAAACAGAAGTTAAATGTGTTGCTATTTTTAATCATTTTAATAATTCGACAAAAATACGATAATATTCTTAAATTCTTCTAATCTCTTTACTGTTTGGTATTTTACCTAGTCACTTTTATTATAGATGCATAAAGTCCGCAGTTTAATAATTACATATTTAAAACAAAGTAAGTATAGTTCTAAACGAAATCTCACAGTGTAATTTGCATTCACTCCTGGAAACACCGTGACTGAAGCTACTCGAATGGTTGGTGCTGCAAGTGGTGGAGGAACTGTGACTAAAAGCTCTGATTACCATTTGTTCAGGTCGCTGCAACATCATTTAGCGGACACACGTTTGAAATCAGTCGATCAGAACGAGTTTATGATTTCAAAGATACCGAACTCTTGTCACAATGGTATACGCAAATTGCCAGAAAGATGGCCGAGAGTCATTAATAATAATGATAAATATTTCGATGATTGAGCCCTTGTGTAAATAATTACACGCGCATCCACTTTTACATGGTGGAAACGTATTAAACACGGTGTCAAAGTGGATAAAATGTGTTCAAAAATCCTGTAAAAATTAGTTAGGGGACGAATAATGATTTTCAACCCTTATACGTTTTCTGGAATAAAATTTACCCATTTTCTGTTTTAAAAACTGCAAAATCTTTGATTTTTCCATGTTTGAATTGTACTTTGATATGTTTGATGTGAATTGATTGGATTAGATTGAATGATAATACGCTTTCAATTAAATTTTGTATTGAAATATAAAATATTTAATCAAATACAATGGATCCAGGAAGTGTTTCAACAATAAATACTGTCACCATTTTGAAAATAATGATTTTATTCTAACAAGGAGAAGACGCGGTCATCGGGTCTTAGATTTTGTCGAAGCTTTGCATACTGGTAGACTTCGTTCTCCTGTTTATGAAAATATAGCATTATAGGCATCAATACTCAATAATTTTTGGGATATTTACAATTTAAATTTCATTATACCCGTTAAGCCGTTAAGTACAGTTTTGGTTGAAGTTTTCGTCAAGTGCCAAACGGCGCAGAGTGGGACAAACCGATGAAATCTTGTGTCAAAATCAAAGAACTTTCGATAGAAATGAGATAGAGCGATGAAATTTTTTTTAAATTAAAGCTGAAACTTTGCAGAATATGAAATCATTATAAAGATTGTGGTACGAACGTTTTTTAACCTTTAAAAAATTCTAGATTCATTACCGGGCAGGCCAGTGTTCAAAATCCGTTTTCCTTTTTTTCCATTTTTTCTTTTTTTTTCTGTTCAGTTTATCTATTTTAATTAATTGTATTTTGCACACGAAAATACACTCATAATATCTATAGGAAACAAAATATAAAAATTTTATTGAAAAGGAACATAATATGAAAGAAACACTAACTTCATCAATCTTAACGTATCTCAAAAGTTGTCGAGTATCGACGCCTATAATGCTACATTTTCATAATCAGGAGAACGAAATCTAACAATATCCAATGTTCTGAGAAAACCTGAGGCCCCACGACCGCGTCTTCTCCTTGTAAGATTTTTTTTTCATGGTACAGCGACTGGGAACCGACAGGCGCGTTACCCCTCGGTAATGCTATACATTTAAACGAATGTAAAATCTTAGAAAAATTTTTCTCGCGTCTGAAACTACCATAGATTTAAAGATTGAAGTTTCCTCTTTAGAAAGACACATTAAACAATTTTTTTTTCTTTTTATTATAGCATCTTGAATCTCATTTGAGATTCCTTTTGGATACCATGATAATACAATTTTGAAAGTAAATACAGAATAATACAAATGCAGTGTCTAAACCAAAAAGCATATTACATTAGGATAAAATAATTTAAATCTTTAAACACTTTTTTAGGAATGAAAAGATACATACGCGCGACTTAGTTTTAGGAGAAGCAATGAACATTTCCATATTCAAGGACAAGCACATTCCTTGTTTCTGCAACTGCTCAATTAAAATAGTAGGCTGCACATCAAAATGCTCACACTGCCATACTATGTGATTAATATCTTGATTATGATAATCACATTGGCACTTCGAATTGTCTATAATGCCAACTCGAGCAAGAGATGCATTTAAACTATAATGATTTGCCCTACATCGATTGATGGTCACGATAATTTCACGAGGAAGGTCCTTAGAAGCATACCACGGACTCACGCTCTGCTTATAAAAATTTTGAAAATAGTTTTGCCCTTTAAACTGACCTTGTTCTTTTAGGGTACCCTATTTGATTCATGATTTTTTTTAGACCTTTTATTCCAGCTTTGAATGTGCCGCCAACTTTACAGAAACATAACCTCCACTATGAGGGATTTACGTGAACGAACTTGATCCTCAATTTTATTCCATAAAACAGTCAAAAAGAATCGTACATCAATTTTCAATAAGTCTTTGTAAAGAGTAGATTTCACTCCCCAAATCTACGGCAGTCTCATTTACTAGAAAAATATTTAGAAACGTTTGAATGTATAGCATTTTTTAGGAAAAATGGGTCTTTTGTTCCCCATCTGTTACATCATGGAGAAATATCTTAACTCTCGAACGACGAACCTTATTTGTAGTTTTAAAATTGATGGTGCCTAAGAACATTCTCAGCTTTATTATAAATTTTTTAAAACACATTTTTGAAGGTACTTCTGTTAGATAGATTAGTCTCTCCATAGTTCTTAACGCAACAACTATGCATTCAATTGAATCATCAGGAATTGAGTAATTAAATGAAGAATTTAATACTATGAGTCAGAATAGACTCGGGCACCGTCGTCGAAGGGTTAAAGGAAAATAAACATTGCTTTCCCAAAATAGAGACTTCAAGCTTTAAAATGAGTCCAGATTTATGGTTGTACTATTTGTTTTCCCGAAATGATTACAATTTAAATATTTATCATTTTTGGAATATCGGAGATGTAATGTTTAAATATTTTTTGGATCCACTGTATGTAAAACGAAAATGGGAAGATTTTGCTATGCGTATTGGGATCTGACATTTTGAGTGGCGCCGTCTGCTGCCGAAAAGTAGAAATACTCTAAGCTTGGCTTGGCTTGGCTTATAGCAGTTTACAGTGTCAACAGGTGTTAATTACAGTATAAACTTACAGTGTTCAAACAGGTGTTAATTAAAAATAACGTTATGGAAGTTCCAATTTTTCCACCGCGTAGCAAAAAATTTTGATTACTGTGTACTGAAAGATTGTGATAGTAGTGCGAGCAAAAATTTGTTGCTCCGTTCCAACACTTTGAAATAAAGTATGTGAAGTGAACTGCTTGAAATTTATAAGACCTCCATTTTTAAAATATAAGAAACAATTTAGCAAAGGACAGTCTGCTTTAACAGCTAAAATAGCTAAAGCTAGAGTGCATATTGAAAGATCTAACCAGCGTATAAAGACTTTCAAAATTCTTGGTTCAGTGATGCCTGTAGCATTGGTGCCCCTAATAGAAGATATTTGTACAATTATTTGTGGAGCAATTAATACGTCCTCACCAATTCTAAGCGATTCGAAATTTATGAAATTATAATTGTAAATTTAGAACTTATATTAAAAAACAAATTTTTTTGTGTGAAATGAATTATTTGACAAAACATACTTTATTGATTTTTATACATGTATTTATTTCATATATTTAATAAATATATCTTTTCGAAGTAACATTAAACTCGTCAATATTTATTAAGTCTGTACTCTCGTCACTTGTTATTATTTCTTAAGTCTATTTACTCTCATCACATATTTTTTCCAATAAACAAATTTTATGTAACATATTCGTATTATAAATATTTTTTTAATTTAGTCAACATTGAAGAAATAAAACTTCATTTCTCGTAACTTTTAAAGCTAAATATTTTTTATAAAACTTAGAATATATAACAAAATATGTTAGTTCTAAATTTAACACTGCCATCCTCAGCTGGATTTGCACATAATACCGATGCTTTTCCCTCAACACAAAGTTTTCTCCTTCCTTTCAAACATTTTAAGTAAAAACAAAAAAAAAGATATCAATACAATGTTAAGACCAAGCTCTTCGTCGCCATATTGGATAGCTATATATATTGTCGACGCCCCCATGTGAGATCCCAATAAGAATGAAAACAATATTACTTTTATCTCGAAATGGTAGAAACGTCATATCTACTCGCACTATTAATGTGAGGAAAAATATTTCAGTAGCTCTCGTGTTCGTCGACCGGTTCAACAAAAACGTGAATTTGCATAAACATCTGTAGTTTAGTTATAGATATTGAATTTATAGAATAAAGATAGGTTTACGATAAACGTGGAATGTGTTTTTCATGCAGCGGATTACCGAACGATAAAATATCTCCGATGAACAAGTTTGCAAGAAGCAAGTTGTAAAGCAGGAGATTAAGAAGAAGTATTTCTCTATTTCTACATACGGCCGTCACTATGGTCACTATACATATGTAGGTAGAATTTTTCTTGGACGTGTTCAGGTCCGGTGACTTTCAGAAACGCTCGTAAAACGCTCTTGTATAATTTTCTTGGTCTTGGAACGTGGACCGGGGAAGAAAGGATATGGCTTGTCTAACTGTATCCGTATTCACGTATTTATAGCCGGTCCACGTACACGCATGATTTGACGAATTATGTTTCGAGACACGGCTTTGATCTCGTTCGCTATAAATAGGAGCCGGACGCTGTTCTTAATTGCAACGGTGCCACTTAACACATTCATTAGCGGCCGATTAGATTGACATGCCCTTTTTTAAATAATCCTCCTTTGTTTGTAATTGTTCGTCGCTAAGAGAAAACATTTTCAACCTTTACCATCAATTCTAAATATCTAGTATAAATGTAATTTAATCATACAGTTTCTTGTTGGTCAAAAGATCATTATGTAGAAAATTTGTTTTTGATAAAATCTTTTCGGCGACCACAAAAATTAGATAAAATCGAAGCTTGCTCGATATAACAAAAACTGATATTAATTACTAGATTTCGGATTTTATGAATTTATGGCAAAAATGAATAGATCATATGCATAACATAGATTTGAAGAATTTAAAATTTTAAAGAAAAGAAATAAAATGTTTATGTAGCTCCTTTATCTTAAAATTAAGTTGGCTGAACTTCTTATAAAACTAATAAAAATCCGCATACTATTTATTATTCTTTCATTCCCTACACAAGGTGTCCTATTTAATTCGATTCACTTGAATGTGTGCCAAACTATAGACTATAGAAGATAGAAATAAATGTTTCAAATGAAAGTTGAATGGTTTCAGGGACTACATAATGTGACATGATTAATTTCTTCATGTAGATGGACGTGTAGAGGTTAGATAAAGGACACTTTTGTTTTTAAAATGGAATTGCACGTATTTTTATAACATTATTGAATGCTTCTGAATTGAAATATCGCCTAAACGAATGATTTTTTGATAAAAGAAGATTAATAACTTTTTATGCGGAATAATGAGCTATATCTGTTTGTGAATTTAAAAATACACGGTCCCATTAAAAAATTTAAAAGTGACCTTCATATGCCCTCTACTTCTCAATCTAAACAAAAACCATTAACATGGACTTGTTTACCTCTCGGAATCATATAACGCTTGTTTGAAGCATTTTTCGATATCATTAATAATTTCAGAGATATTCGAGTGGTTCACACAAAATCCGACACCCTGTATGGAAAAAAATCTGTTTTGTTCGGTACTAGGAGAATTTCTCTTACGAAAAATTTTGCGAATGTCGCGGCGCTCTGTGAGCAGTGATGCCAGATCGGTAATATCGAGGGGAGTACAGTTTACCACCTCTCTGATTACCAGAGTAATATGTGACACGTCACGTGACCAGTCTACAGTCTTAGTGGGGGACGTTGGAGTGTGCTCAGATAGTGGAATGGGATAGTGGAAGGGGAAAAGGAGGAGAGGAAACTCCACCCAGTTTTGGGTGTTTCTGGCATCACTGTCTGCGAGTGCTGTTTGCTTTTATAGCTCTCGATTAATTTTTCCGGAAGGCTTCCAGTTTTAGTCGAACAGCGCCGATCTGGCAAAACAAACCTGAGAGAAGCCAAATAAATGAATCTGAGCGCCGGTAATTTGAGCAGCAGGCTGCTCGAGAACGATAAAATAATAGACAACGTTAAAATATCGGAATATCCTGGAACGGTTCAATTATACGCAGTGCGAATTTAATAAGCTAACGCGCTTAGTAAGTACCTGTTTTTACACCCACTGATTGATTATTCTAACTTTAATACGTTAATTAAACGCTATTTCAGTCCCTGGGGACTGACGGTATCGAATTTAAAACACAATATATAAAATATAATTCATGTAATATTAAAAAATTTCACACTGTCTTAATTGAAACAGATTAAACAGAAATGGGGTGAGCAAGTCTTTTGCTTATGCAGAGCAGTATTTTTTATTTAAACTTAAATAAAAAGTGAAGTCACAGCGAGACAAAATTACTCCGCGTTTATCGTGTTAAATTTGATTGGATCGAAAGCTTGAACTTTGAACATTTTTTACAGAATTTTCCGTGTACGTTGGGAAACATTTTGTGTTTCGAAACTTTGATGTAATGATAGTTTCACGAAGGAAAGTCAATATTATTCTGCTCGTAAAATTGCAAATTCCGTGAAATGAATCGGTAAAATCTGGCGAAACGACTGTTTATGATTACTATGCAGATAAGATACCTTATGAACGACCTCTGTACTTAAATACATTTGTACACTGAATCCCAGACATTTGCATTCTATTTTGAAAGCTTGTAGAAAATGTGGCAGATTTGGTTACTTATTGGCAGATGGTCGATGAAATGATCAAAAAACTTGTTACGGACAGTCCAATAGATCTTATTATCGATATTAAAGTAATAGTGGTTATATGTATGAAGTTATCAATCAAAGTGATTAACCAAATGTCTTCCAAAATGGTTTTGTGTATTCTTATTTAAAAAATGGCTAAATTGCATTAAATTTATAAATTATAGTCTGCACAAGACTATACACTAAAAGACTGTCTAAAAACTTATAAAGCATCATAGAAAATGTTGGGTATAGCGATCCAAAAACTTGTACACAATATTACGTAATAATAATTATGCTTTCACGATACTAATGTGTCTTAATCCTTCACGTTCTGAATCGTGTCATTTATATTTCTTTATCGTGATCTATATTTTATAGATTTTTCCAAAGAATTTTTTGTAATCAGTATTACGTATATGTATACACATATAGCGACATTCCAAATAGAATTTTTAAAAAATTTCAGCATGCTTCATAGCAATACGTTAATACAAATGACACTTTAAAATACGCTAGTAAACTTATGAACTGGAAGAAGTGATCTTTACGAACAAATAGGTACAAGTATTAACAATTTTATTATTATGTTTCCTACATTGTAGCATGATAATTGTAAATATGCTCTTTTCGTCTGCATGATAAAATGAAAATTTTCAAACATAAATTAATAATTAATAAATTGTAGAAATTTAATAAGTCTACCAACTATTCAAAATAATTTTAAAATCTCTTTAAATAGTAAAAATTAAATAATTCTTAACACTTTACTTACCGGAAGCGTATTAGTAGGATTTTCAATAATTGTGTTATGTCAAAAAGAGGCTTAAATATATTCTTTTACATTATAATCCCAAAGGAAACTATTAGATGACGTTACTGGGGATGATTTGCTGGTTGACAATTGAAATTGTTGCAACTGTTGAAGGATCCATTCAAAAGCCTTTAACTATAGACCAAAGACTTCTAAAAATTAACAAATTTTCACCGGTAGGAAATGTGTTCAGTACCCTTGATATCCCTTCAAAATGGAAGATAACAGGATGGACAACACATAGTATTGTCAGAACTTCAATGTGTAGGTATAATGATGGCAATGCGAACTTTGTGAGATTCAAAAGGCAAAATTAATGAAAAATAGACCAACAATAATATTACAACTACCCTTAAGGACAGAAGTGTTTATCGTTAAACATTATAACCTGCTTATACAACGTCTCATAAAAGTATTCGCTCGTCATTTAAATCAGAATAACTTTCTTAAAATTTGACCAAACCACTTGACCTTTTTTGTGCAATTAGAAGCATTGATTTAGTAAATCACGTGCAAAAAAGATTTTGAAAAAATTGCAATTAGTAGGAATTATATGAAGAAACAAAAATGGCACTTTTTAAAACTTCTTTATTTTAGCCGATAATGAAAACTTAAAATATGCCTTTTGTAGATCTACATTGGTTATATATATATATATGCTGAAAATTTCATCGAAATTGGTTGACGCAGAAAAAATCGACACGCATCCAAAGATGTAAGAAGCTATGGATTTTAAGCAGAAAGTGACGAAAAGTCATGAAAAACTGCGATTGTCACATGAAATTTTCAGCATATGTGTAAATAAAATAGATCTACAAAACGCATATTTTGAATTTTCATTACGGGTTGAAATTAAGAAGTTTCAAAAAGTGCCATTTTTATCTCTTCATGTAATTCCTACTAATTGCAATTTTTTCAAAATCTTTTTTGCACGTGATTTACTAAATCATCACTTCTAATTGTTCAAAAAAAGTCAAATGGTTCGGTCAAATTTCAAGAAAGTTATTCTGATTTAAAGGGCGAGCGAATACTTTTGTGAGCCACTGTATATTCTTTCATTTCTGAAACGATATTATTTGCGAATTTTTGGAGATGTGTCATAGTAAACTTACGCGTTCGTTTTATAAACTTATTGTAAACCTAAGCACACTTACATATGTATACAAGTATCCATCGAAATTTTCTAAATAATAAAAAATTGACTTGAAATACTGAATATTTAATACTTTTTAATCTTCATTTAGCTTCCTGCCCTTGCAATCAAGTTTGATTTGACAGCAGTCTAATAAACAATTCGCATGAAGAAAGGTGCGTCGAGCCACAGCTCCACTGTCCACCAGGCATTCGCATTCCTCGTCTAAATATTCAACTCGAATCGATGACAAAGCGAAAGTCGCATTTTCATTGAACGGTTGGTTGTTTTCCCGGATTATTTTTAGTTCCTGAGTAATATGAGAAAGCAGTCACGAATAATAGCGTGCTCGCCGCATAAATCGTATTGTTTACCTTATTTCACAAGTAGAAAGACAGTGTTTAAGAGACCGAGGACATGATTTACCGAGCGACGCAGTGTAAAATCACAAGCGCGTCTCTACGCAAAGATTAGACTCTCAACTCGTATCTCTCATTAGAAAGGGAATTCCAAGCAGGCTGTAACAAGCAATTATTATGAATTATAATGATGAAGCGCAGGATTTACGCTGCTTAGTTCCCCCATGGCTGGATCGAGGGAAACAATTCATTTTTTTCTACAGGCTTAATGTATCAGCGAGGAAAAATTGAAAGTAATTACGATTGGCGATTCAGGAAGTTGCGCTCATGAACTCAGAAAAGTTCTGAAAAACAAGGAAACATTTTCTGTTTTTAATGGAAATTGGGCTACAAATGAGATGCGATTTTCACACTGTTTGGCTATAAGCAGACTGGATGATAAAGGATTCATTTCTAAATCAAACAGTCCCTATTTCTTTAATAAGGGCAACCTTTCTTTATAAGCTTGAAATAAAAAGATGTTTATTGTCTGTTCTATTCTGGTTCTATATCTTCCATTTTATACATTGATAGTAATAAAATTATTTTAAATATACTTCTATTTTCAACCTGCATATTTATGAGCAGAGAGAATTATACTGATTGCATTCATTTCTAAAATAACAAGTTTCTGTTTCTTTCAATAAAAGGAACATTTATTTACAAGCTTCGTATTTTTCATTTCATACATATCAATGTATGTATATATAATAGTAATAAAATTATAAAGTATCACCGTAGCTGAGTTGTAATGTGCTGAAGTTTTAGTAATAAAATTGGTAATTATTTATATTACGACCCACTCACCGATTTTGATTAAATTTGAATACGTTATAGATTTCGACATTTTTAACAACATTTTCCTTTTCATTTTATTAGGAGTTGCTATTAGTTTCCGAGATATTCGCAAAATACTGTTACTATATACTATTGTATGAATTTTCGGCTGTTCTTTCTTTTGGAGGACCAGATGTTTTTGACTTTCTTGAACTCTTTTTTAACTTTTCTTATGTAATCCTGTAGATATCGATGAGAACATTACGAAAATGTAAATATTATTGTTAGGAATTCACTGGTTTATAAGTTATACGCGTGTCAAGAATTTTAAGCGTTTTTGACAGGTTAGAGCGTCACCATATTGGATATTCGTTGGGTGATAGAGGTAGGACTGTTGAGCGCATGCGCTGGATAGATGGTGGGTGTTCAGTGCATCGGATAAGTAGTACTGAGCGCATGCGCTAGATGGCAATTCACTGATTTAAAAGTTAGACGCGTGTAAACATAAGCATTTTCAAGTGATTTTCACAAATTAGTGTCGTCACATTAGTATATGCGCTGGATGGTAAGATCTCAAAAAGAAGGTATATTCCAAGTTGGTTTTGGGGTTAGGTCGTCGTGGGAGTGGAGAGGGCCGGCCATTAGGCCGACCCGGCCACAGCTACGATGTTCCGCATTTTGATTCCGTACATGTGTTATTATTACGAAAGCAATAAAAAAAAGGTTTAACCGAATTTTCTGTAGACGTGCACGCTCCGTTTGCGTGAGCTTAGTCTGCCTATCTCTTTACTGTTTTTGTAAATACGTTGCAGATTACCGAGATGGTACTGCTTAGGGGAGAAATGGCGCTATGATAATGAGAACGCACCCAGAGAGAACTATTTACATCCAATAATGAAATACATACATATAAGTTTCGAACCTAGACCTAAACCTGGATTTTCATATACGTGGTCGGGCCGGTCCAACCCAAACGACCTAATCCCAAATCACTCTCAATATTGGAGTAAATTGGAATGAGGTCGCGGGAAAGGCGGAAGTGGTGAAGAGGTCTGGCCGCCAGGCCAGCAACAGCTTTTTGCGAATATCTCGAAAACTGAAAGCAACCCACTACGACAGGGGTGGGCATTTTTGTCTCAATTGAGACAAAACCGTCCCCTACATAGCGCTCACTGTCCCGCACCAGCATCCGCCGTTACCATACAGGAAGGAAGTGCTTCGCCCGTTGCGAACAGCGCGCAGGTCTCGCGCTTGAAAGAGAGGTTTGTGGGAGAAGCAGGCGTTTCAGGGACCCCTACCGTGCCCATTCCTGCACTACGATATGAAAAGGAAAAAGTTATTAATAATGTCGTAATGTATAATATATTTAAATCCAAATCGGTGGGTGGGACGTAATCTAAATAATTACCCTAAAATTATATAAGAAATAAAATTACATGAAAATATTTTTAATATTTTTCTATTTTCAAGCTGTTTAGTCATAAGCACAGGGTGTGATATAGAAATCATTTCTGAAATAACAAGTCTCTATTTAATGAAATGAAATCCCATATGTACGATATAAATATTAATTGCGTAGAGATCGGTTTATTACTGTATTATGTTACATACTTTTATTACTTGCTCCCAGAGAGTAATAAAATGATCTCTGGAAATTACTGCTTATATTGTACGTCTGAGGTTAATATTCATATTCCATTTCAGTTATTTTAATGTAACCATATTAAAAAACAAATGATTATTAACACTAGGTTTACGGGACGCGTAAACCTAGTTCTAATACTTTTCATTTACGATTAGTGGGACTGTAAAGATGCATCGATGAGGAATTATTCAACAAATTAATTTCTTCGGGCATACATTATAAAACAATCGCGGAGAACTTGGATAGACGCATTTCCGTTATTTTTATAAAGTAATGTAATATAGTCACTTCTACTATTCCGTAAACCTAATATACTAATTCGTATCTCATAATTACTTTTAAACAACGCAACAGTAAAATAATTATGATTTATTAGATTGTGTTAAAAATAATTTTCATTTTTGTTTCCAAATGCATTTATATCAGTCTAATATACTCGATCATTATAACGTAATCTCTTTAAATATTTTCATTACTATTGTCAATTTTGCTAAATACACATAATAAAACAAGGAAATACACATAATAGTTTACTATCATGTTTGTAATAGTTTATAACAATTTATTATTATATGTATATTTACAAGTAACAGTATTTATAATTCATGAATGCATATACATATATCGGATATTATTTATAAATAGACCAATGAATCTTGTTTTTTATAATTATCAATTTGAAAATTATCAAATCAACATGATTAGTTGAAATTTTCAGAAACAAATTGCAGAATTTAGTAAGCAATCATTTTATGTCGTATGAGAAATATTGTTAGAAACACTCAACAGATTATGAATAGCGCAATAAGTAATACTACGAAAACGGAACAAATGTCCAGAAAAGAATGTTAAAAGGTTGAAAAAAGTCTGTAGATACAAGTAAGGTAGAAAACTAGTTTGAAAATACGGAAGCAGTCTGAACTAGCCAACCGGTTGCCGACTTAAACGAGCCGTGCATGCCTTGTACTTCTAATTTCGAATTTAAAGAGACAGATTAGATTATCTATCGGTCCTATCAAACTATGAGTTACCGAAGGTTTGCATCAAGATTATCTGCTTTGTTATCGCTTTACACGCATTTGCTACCAGAACACTAACAATAAGAAACTTTATTTACTATTATGAGTAATGTATGCAGTTCCATTACTCGTGCTACTTCTATTATGTGTTGCAATTATTTAAATTAAGTAAGCATCATTATAATTAATAGAGCCGGTGAAATTGCAAATAATAAAAAGATTAAATGAATTTAAGAATGTCAATATATATTATTTTTAAACTATTAGACTTATTAAAGAAAAGAAAACATTTCTACTGGATTACTGTCTCTTGCAAGACAGAAGACTGTCTAATAATCAACATATTTTGCCCATGTATTACAAGTTTCTGAAATTGAATGTTTTGGTCCATGATAAATAGTGCATTTACTTGCCATAACATTTTCACCAAACATTGCATAATGCTATTGTTAACATGTTTATTTTTCCGCTCGTACAAAAAGAATACATCACGATCACATTGATTGACATTGAAATAACCATTATTTAAAAGTAAAATTAAATATTTAAATAAAAACTGAATATATGTCTTTAGAGATTAGCTTGTATAATTTGAAACAGTATACAGATAGTACTAAATCGAAACTAGGTTAAAATAGTATATAATAAATCTCAAGAGTAGAATAGAATTTTTTTGAAGATGACATTTTCAAATGACATTTGCATTCTAAAATCGAACATTTCATATACAATAATGTAATAATATATAAATATATTATTACATTGTGGTATAAATATATTAGTAATTCATTTAATATAATACTAAATATTTAATAAATTATAGGTTAACGAGAAAGTATTCTAAAATATGATTTTTGAAATACAAAGCATTCGTAATGAGTTTAAAAATAGAGTTATGCGAATTGAAATAGTTTGTAATTTAATTGTAGTTCAATTATATAGTATGTCAATTACGTTGTATGTAATTGAATTCACATAATTCAAATCTTTCAATGAACTTAATTGATAATTACCTTATCAACATTATAGTTGAAGTATAACGTAATTGAAATTTAATGTAATAAAGTGAGAGCTCGGAGCTCTTATGAAGTGACATAAATGTTAATATTTATTTTTCCTGTCTCTATGATGTACCTGCCGGTAATGAGGCGTGTTACGTGGCTGCCATTATTTTTTTCCTTCAATATAATTTGTTAATTTTTGCAAAGTAGTGACATATTTCATTTTTTAAATGTATATTTAGATTTTGGAAAAATATAACACAGAGCATTATTTCTGATCAGACAGTATAAATCTTACTAATATTCATTTCAGCAAATTCATTTTGGCAAAAGTATGAAATGCATAAATATAAATTAGTGGTCGCTAATGACCTCGCTGTTAATGCACCCACATTAAAATAAACTACAAATAAATAAATAAGACCAGTCAAAAAAATTAATCTGAAATTTTTTACGTTGGAAGTATTGAAACTATGAAAAGAATTTTGTGGAAAATAATAGAATAAAATTCATTTGAATATGTATTATAATAAAATGCATATAAATATGTATTATAATAAAATTTACAAAAAATATGAGCAAATGAGTTTTATTATTTATTATTTTTACCAGGCAATATAATCCAATCATTTGTAGTGCACGATAGATTTGTTAAAAAAATTGTTGCCGCGTTTACGCAAATGCAATTTAGTATTATTCTATTATTCGAACATTTCTTTAACCGAATATGTTTGTCCCCCATTAAATCAGTTACGGGAGGACCTACTATATTTGGGTAATAGCTTATGGAAGCAGATAACTTTTGTTACTACAGATTACAATAATTGCGAGTGCTATATTTAGAAGCATAATTGAAGAGGAACGCAATGGGGAGGTAAGGTAGGGAACACAGATGTATAATACATTACCACTCGGCGGCGTTCGAAATGATGTGATCTAAAAATAGAGTTGCATAACTTTTAATCCTGATAAAGGCAAACATCGTATTACTATTACGATCCAAGGGTACGCAAATCTATTAATTAGATTTTAATTATAATAGTAATTATCAGTCTGCGGATATTTATTTAAAATAAAACTTGTCAGTATCAATTACAAGAAAGGGGAGTTACATCAAATTTGATTGCTTCTCTTAATAATTTTAATAGAATGTCGATAATGTACTAGTAATACTAAATTCATCTGATGTATTCATGTTCATGAAATTGATAATGTTATAAATTCAATATTGAAACTTCGGCGAATTAGGAAAACCATTTGTGCAAAATTACAATTCAATTGTTTCATGAATTATAATTACAAAATAGTTGAACATTCACTATTATAGATTCTCTTGAATCATATTATACAGTATTTTATCGATAACTGTCCACGACACGGGTTCGGCCTGGGACAGTTATCGGCCAAGTATACTATTCTTTGACTTTTGCCGAATGTAGAAATGGACAGCGAGGCTCAAGAGGCCTCGGTTGCCAAGAAGTGTAACATAATATGGGTCGAGTATGTTGATGTGAGACTACTAGTAATCCAATTACAAAAATTCTTTATTTTTCATTATTTTTTTATGGAACTTTCACCAACATATTTGTGGCATTTTTGTAATGGAAATGATACCAAATTATATATAATTGCGATGATATTTAAGTACGTAATGGACGATGAAAGTTTCGGAAAATTATTGTAAATATGAACCGAATTATATCGTGTTTAGTATTATTTTATTCAGAAAAATGCCACAATTATATTGGTGAAAATCTCATAAAGAAAATAAATAATAATAAAAAAGTTTTTTTATTGGCATTACACTGTGAAGACACGAGAGCTTTGAACTGTGTTGGCGACCGTGACACTCCGCGTCTGTTTCTTTCCCATACGCTGTCCTTTCTTGCGCAAGAAACTTTCATGGTCCATTGCACAAGTAAATATCATCGCAATTATATCTTATTTGATATCATTTTCATTAGAAAAATGCCACGAATATGTTGATGAAAGTTCCATAAAAAAATAATAAAAAATAAAGAAGTTTTGTCATTGGATTAGTAGTGGCCTCACACCGATATACTCGACCCGTATTATGTCTCTCGAGCTTCACGGCACCTCACGGGGTATACCCCGCGGAAGGAGGGATTGTTTTGCGACGATTAATGTTCAGAATTTCACGACAATTAACGATAAAATACTGTAGAAGCATTTTTATACTTGATTGTGCAAACGTTTGCGTGCATTTCAACTTTTGTATCTGCGTATCATTATTTGTTAACTGAAGTATTAATGTAATTTGATGTACAACAGTAGCTTACCTTGTTGTAATAATTGCAGCAGTGTTATGCATTTTTATTAGTGCATTCTTATATATTTGTAAGGAATTTTGCTTAATTTGTTGAAAAAGGCTCATTTTATCTAATTCAATGTTCATGACCTTATTAAATGAAATAGTATTAAACAATAATTAATCTTGGTAGGATTTTAATAATGTTTTATTTTGAATGTACGGAAAATAATTGATCTGATGATGTTGTTATTTTCCGATTTTGGTGTTCGTTGATGTATGTCTCCGATCTCAATAGTGTTTTGTCATATATGAAACATTTCAGAATTTTTTGAGCATAGTTGTTATATACTTTGTTTATATTACTTTTTTGAAGAATTATTAACAATAGTTAACTTCAGAGATCGAAACAGATATTGTTTGTTTCTAAAACAATTCTATTCGAACTTATACGCTTGAGTTAGCAAAATATCTTTACCTATGGAATTTTTATACTGTGTTTATATTACTTTTTTGAAGAGTTATTAATAATAGTTAAATCCAGAAATCGAAACAGATATTGTTTGTTTCTAAAACAATCCTGTTCGGACTTATACGCTTGAGTTAGCAAAATGTATGTACCTATAGAATTTTTATGGTAAGAAATGTTACCATCAGGAACTTCTTTGAAAACTGTTCTCGTGGAACAGATACTTTAGAATCTCTGTAATAAATGTTCCATAAAGAATAATTCATTCAGAACGTCTTTCAAAGAAGTTTCTATAACAGGAATACAAATAATCTTTGAGCTCTGAATTAATTTCGTGAACATGGTAATTATTGCGAAAAGGTCATTATACTCCGATTTTGATGAAATTTATGTATGTTGTGTAGCAACACATTTTGAACAACTATGTTACACTTTTCAGCGACCGAGGCCTCTCGAGCTTCACAGCCCGTCACGGGGTATACCCCGCGGAAGTGGGGATTGTTTTGCGACAGATATCGGGCAGATATTTGGGACAGTTATCGATAAAATACTGTAGTTCGTAATTCAAATTTCTATTCAATTAAATTACTATATTATTCGTAATTGCGAAAAAAATATAATTACTAGGTAATAGATGGAACAAGTACAGAGGTGTTATCAGAGGTGATTGGAGCTATTATTTACAAATTCGTACTATCAGAACGGAAATGGTCTCTTATATTTTTTTTCAAAATTTAAACATACATTTGAAAAGTGAAAAATGTAACTACTTCACATAATTTACAACAGACATTAAAGGATAGAAATAGTGGTAGTCGTGTAATGCATCTCATTAATGGCAGGTATGAACAGAAAAAATAAATATTATCATTTACTTCACTTCCTCAGAGTTTCTCAGCTGTAATTTTATTACATTGAATTTCAACGATATTGTATTTAAATTACATTGTATTTTAATTACATTATATGTATAGTGCTACAATTACAATGGTAGTGAACAATTAGCAATTCACTTAATTGGACGGTTCGAGTTTTATGAATTCAATTGCAACGTAATTAAAGTACTATGCAATTGAACTACATGATTATGAATTTACAGATTAATTCAATTAGCACAATTTTAATGGCAATACAACAATTTATGGCGATGTGCCACAATTATCTGGATTATTGTAGGCTTTTAATGCGTGGAGATGCTAGTCTGTGAATTCTTTTCTATGCCGTAATTGTCTGGATTTTTAACGAATTTACTGATTACGTTTCTTCTTCGATTTAAGACTAGCAATTTTGACAATAGAAAACTTTTCTTGAAACCGTTTAAGATCGGTCTCCATTTCAAACGCACTTAATTTTCTTCCACTACCCATTTTATATACTGAACAAACTGAACAAACTGAACTCCTGACAACATTTCTTAGAAACGGAAACTACGCATAATCTTCCGTACGGATATTTACAACCTTATATGTATTATGATATTACACTACATTATTATTTTTTCACTCGGCATTATACAACAAATTTTCATACAATTATTTATTGTACTCGTACATTGAGAGAAAGACTAGAAAAAACGAATTACACATTATTTACCTACACGATCCGTGTTTAGCGTTTAGTTTTATGTGTAATACATTTTTCAAAGTACTTTCTTTAACACTTGTTCTTAGGTTACTAACAAGAATAAATTTCAAAGCACTAAATGCTCGTTTCACGCTGGCTTGAAAGTTGCTTGTAATTTAGAATTGTCTTTATTTCCTTCATTAGACGAGTTACTAGAAGCTACAATTTCATCTAGACGCAGTAATATATGTATATCGTAAGTAAGAATTTTCACTTTCTCAAAAGAGAATGCTATCGTTGAACTAGAACTTTTTTCATTTCCGAAAAATTAAAAATTCTGATCTTGTATGAATATTTGTGTAATAGAAGTTCCAATCATTTTACAACTGCTTTCTTAGGACAGAAAAGTTAACAGTAAAAAAATGACTGTTATATTAGGACTAACTGAAAATTTTAACAGTTTCATTCGACTCCTGGAGTTCAATAAACACATAAAAGTAGATATGTTCGAACAATAAGAACGCTAAACAAATGAACGGGCCAACGAGCAGCAAAACAACATACACAGAGAAGTGAAAGGGAGGAGAGAACATTCCGTGTAGATAAACACCCACATTATGGGCGAGCCTGTGGATTAATCGTTTCTAGAACTGGTCGGATCGGAGTGCAGCCAATGGGCCCACATTGGGCACAACGGTGTCGTCACTAGCCGTGACGGCCAGCTATTTTCAGACTCACCGGCATTATCGAGGGGACCTTCCGCTTCGTTCGGGGGACGAGGATAATAGAGCCACGTGATTCATGCCCCTCCATGCTGCCCGCTAACGTGCACTATAGAATAAAGCTGGCGTATTACCTATTGGAACACCTGATTTCAAAAGCTTGCCAAGAGCAGAGGAAATTGCTTCTTCCTTCAATGAAACCTGTATTGGTGAACAAAAGTATTCCGCTCACCTTTTAACCACTTGTCTTGCGGTTTATTTTGCAGCAACAGAGATTAGAACTCTCACTTAACAAATCACTTAACTTGTCACTAGATTGTGGATCTTTAGGCGAAATGAAAATTGTCTAAGAAAACCAAAGTTAACCTCTTGTACTACGATTTATTTTATAGTTACAGTGATTGGAATTTCTTTGTCCTAGAAGAAAAAAGAAAACTTATATCTACTCGATGCTTACGTGTTTTATATTGTATACGTGTTGTATATTGATAACAACAAAACATAAATTTTACTTCGGTTTGAATGGAATTAGTGACATAAATATTTAGTAGACTTTCTATCAAACTTGTACCACAAGTCTCACTCGATGTTACAGAGGAAGGGATTAAATGAAAATATACTTTCACTTCCAATCACATTAACACATTATCTACCGGCGATTATTCCATAATTTTTACAAGTCTATGGCCCATGGCTGAGGAGTTTTTAATAGATTCTTCGACACCAGCAGAGACTTCGATCATAAACCAACAACTCACCCCCAATAACATGACCTAATAATTTCCTTTGGGATTATTGGATAAAAGAAGATCTTTATGCTTGAATTTTTGTATAGGAAAAAGTTGTTCAAAATATCAAAATTTACAACATATTTAAATTTCATAAAAATCGTAGGTGAGGACCGCTTGAAAAAATCAATGTAGTAATAACAATAATTTTTCTGCGAATATCTCGAAAACCAGAAGCGACCCCCTATAATATGAAATGGAAAAAGTTGTTTAAAATGTCGAAGTCTTAAAATTTCATCAAAATCGGTTAGTGTGTTGTAATGTAAATAATTACTTCCACAACACTATGCTAATCAAAATACAGTATTTCATCGATAACTGTCCACAACACGGGTCTGCGGAGGGACAATTATGCGCGAGGGATATCATTGTTTGAGGTTTGCCGAACGTAGAGAAGGACAGCCGAGCTCGAGAGGCCTCGGTCACCTAGAAATGTAAACATACCTAATCCGAATTTCCAATTTCTTTATTAATCATTATTTTTTATGGGACTTCGATGACCATATTTGTGGCATTTTTTTAATAAAAATCACACCAAATATGATATAATTCCGATAATATTTACTTGTGTAATCGACAATTAAAGTTTCGGGCGCGAAGAAGGATAGCGTATGGGAAAGAAAGAGACGCGGAGAGTCGCAGTCGGCGGCCTTCCTCGCGCCTGAAACTTTAATTGTCTATTACACAAGTAAATATCATCGGAATTATATCATATTTGATATCATTTTTATTAGAAAAATGCCACAAATATGGTCATCGAAGTCCCATAAAAAATAATGAATAATAAAGAAGTTGGAATTGTGTCATACTTCTCGGCGGCCGAGGCCTCTCGAGCTTCAGGGCCTCTCAAGGGGGTACACCCCGCACTAGTGGGGATATCTCAGGGACAATTATGTCGGAGACATTTGGGACAATTACCGATGAAATACTGTATATAATTCTATTTAAAAATACAACGATGACCTTGAAATTTTGGTAAATACAAAGTTGAGGAAAAAATCTTGCCACTCTAAGTTAAATATTCTTCCTCGTACATTTACTCGTACCACTAAAAACAAACGGACATATTTTAAGTGGAAAATCTTGGGTGACTCGCCCTGTACATGCTGAAAATTTCATCAAAATTAAGTAACCTTCTTGGAAACTGATACACGCCATTACTATTAGATTTGGTTAGGCCCACCACTACCCAGCACGAGTATTCTTCATTTTCAGTAAATGTCTCGTAAGATCTTCTCTATCAATATTTCATGTTGTACCATATTACATGCATTTACCCAAAGTGTGCCGATAAATAATCGTTGGTATGCGATCGCCGACAAGGATAGTGCAATTATCGCTGCTCAATCTCGGACGTCAGTGCATGGTTTATTTACAATCGTCGACGTCAAGTTCCATAGAAATTCCGGCAGTTTCGCCGTAAAAGATGTTCCGGCTTGGACAGAGTCCGAAGAGGAAGCTACACGGCGGCATACAAATTTTTTTGCACCATGTTTGAACGTCCTTCGCGAACGTGACGATGGTTTAGACTCTATAAATATTCACGCCCAAGCTACTAATTTTCGGATGTCGTTGCATTTTATGTGCATTGTATTCGTCACTTTTGAATATGTATCCGCCTCGTGCGAGTTATGAATTAGTAATCGAAATGCTTATGACTTCGCACTTCGTTTTATTGCTGCACTGTGTGAGTGTGCGTGCGCGCGCGCGTGTGTGTGTGTAATTTCAATGCTTTATGTGCCGAATGTCTATTAATAGGTTTATCAGTGGAGGTTCTTTATTGACACGTTGATTGCCGCGTCATCCGCGTTTGAGTGATGGAATTGTTTGACCGAAAGTTAGGTTCTCCTAATTAGGGCTAAGTTGCTCAATACGAGACTCGATTCTTTGAAAAATGAAAACTAGATACATTTATAATAATTTTAATGAATGAAAAATAATACAACAATGTCTTAAAATTCTTTAAATGCCTTTAATGCTTTGCATTTAATCTACTTATTTTCAACATAAATGAATAAAATATTTAGTTCAATTATACGACTCGGTTTATAAGGCCTGTCAAAATGACGGGTTCTATTATTTTTAATTTACGATTATTGAGATTGTAAAAATTGTAAAGACATTTGGAATTATTCAACAAATTTATTTCATTGAGGATGTCGGCGAAAAATGTTGTCTTTTGCAACTTATTCAAATGGACAGTAAAATAGATGAACAAAACAGATTCCTAATATGAGACCCAGTTTGTTTATTTCTGAAATTTATGTTGATTGCTAGTTCCAAAATAACTAATAATAGTTGATGCAACCGTAAATAAAGTTATTTTAAAGGAAGGGAGAATTGATTTCGTTTATTAAAGAACACTGAGAAAGGTAAACAGGGTTAAAGGAATAACAATTTCCTTTATGCGTGTAGCAGAACCAACAAATGCCTTGGAAGATTAATTTTGTAATTTATAAGGTTTTGTAATGCGTTATAGATAATTCACTATATAATCTCAAATAAATTGGATATTGATGATTTTATTGATAGTATTTAGTTAGTACTTATTTCATAAAGAACAGTTCATAAATGTTATTGGGAAAAAGAAAAATTGATTTTATCATATAAATCAGGCAGTTCTAACCAGTAGCTCCGGAACTATTCTTAGGTTTTTCCCCCACTCTTAGACTTCATCGTTATAATGTATAGTAGTGGGAAGCTCCCACCACGAGAGCCGCGCGGCGCGCGCAGCACGCACTAACTCTACGGCTGTACGTTGTAGTGGGAAGTGGTTCGATGGTGGGGAGCTTGCAGTTCTCGAAGGGGATATGTTGGGTCTCCCTGATCTAAATGGTATATTATGATAATAATGAGATAAGAATATCATCAATGAAGAATAATATAATGATCTATCTAAATTTCATGAATTGGCAAATGCCATAAAATGATAAATATTTATAATCTAGTTATGAATGTGCATTGCGCATACTATGTGTATAAATCTGCGAGTGATGAAATAAATATTTCCAATATTGCTGTGTACTTCAAAAATTATTTATAATTCATACTTATCAAAATGTACATACAGAGTACAATCGAAAAGAGATTTTGAATAAATAGATTTTTATAGTTTCAGAACGTAATCTTTCATTAACACGGTGACGGCCGAATGCTAACCCTAACAAAATCTCACGAAATCAGAGTGATTTAGTTGTTGAAACTAAATTTGGAAATTGAAAATGTATCACATTAGAAATCCTAATAGAATACAGTTTACGAAAGTATGTTACAATGAATTTTAATTTCTAGATCTAATCAAAGAATAGGGTCACCCATATGTGACAGATGTGTTAAATTACAATCCGTATAACATAAATACCAATCGCAGTGACAGTAGCTCGAAAAGGCTATATGCTTCCATCGAACTTTGTATGCCCAACTTATCGCAGCAAACTAAGAATGAATGCACATTTTCACAGAGTCTTATCTCACTACGCATGACACACTGACATATACAGCAATTTCTTGATATATGTAAAAGATATGTACACGACACTCGTGAAAAATTTATCATAGTCGCAATACTAATTCAATGGTAAAACTTTTTGATTTTTACTCATTTTTTTATGAATTTTTTACCAACGTATTTGTGACATTTTTCTGATTAACATAAGACCAAACATGACACAGTTCGAAGCATATTTGCTTGTTCAATCCACGATTTAGTAAAACCTCGATTATCTGAACCGGTGATATCGGAACTTCCTATTATCCGAATGGTAACAGTTCAATCTAAAGCGATCCATAGGCAACAACATTTATTATACAAATCAACAAAGATTTAACCCAACAAGGAGAAGACGGGGTCATCGGGTCTTAGATTTTGTCGAAACTTTGCATACTGGTAGATTTCGTTCTCCTGTTCATGAAAATATAGTATTGTTGCGACTTTTATTACTTCGCGTCGTACGCCGCGGCATCATGAGATATTTATTTACAAACTTTATTTATAATACAACTCTTATAACTTTATATAAATATATCGGGTTCAGAATATGTCTTTTCTGCTCGGCTGTCGAGTCTGTCTCTTTCTTCTGTTCAACGATCAACAGTTCGTTGACAACGACTATCTTCAATTATTCCTTAGGGGTTGTTCATCACGGCATTACGGCGACTTCTCAATATTCACGCTGCCGTAACAGTATTACAGACGTCGATACTCAATCATTTTTGAGATATTTACAATTTAAATTTCATTATATTTGTTGAGCCGTTAAGTACGGTTTTGGTTGAAGTTTTTGTCAAGTGCCAAACGACGTGATATGTAGTAACGTACTAGATTAATTACCGGGAAGTCCAGTGTTCAAATCCCTTTTTCCTTTTTTTCCATTTTTTTCTCTTTTTTCTGTTCAGTTTATCTATTTTAATTAATTGTATTTTGCACATGAAAAATACACTCATAATAACTATAGAAAAGAAAATATAAAAATTGTATTGAAAAGGAACATAATATGAAAGAAACACTAAACACGAAATCTATCAATATGCATAGTTTCGAGAAAATCTGAGACCCCATCACCGCGTCTTCTCCTTGTAAGACTGTAGCTAGGTAGTTGGTATACGATCCAAAAACTTCTCATATTCTATTTATTTGTTCGGATCACCGAGGTTATACTATATCGCGAAATAAGCAAGTAAATATGATCCAAATGGTGCAGTATTTTGTGTCATTTCTATCAGAAGAATGTCTCGAATATGTTGGTAAAAGTTTCATAAGAGTATAATAAAAAACAAAAAAGTTTTGTCAATAGAATAATATTGTCTCAGCAGCAAATGATGGTGATGTTTTGTTGATATACGATCTAAGGGACATTTTGGTCTTGAAGTTGGGACGTATATCGAGAGATTATTGTACTGTTAACACACCTTTTAAGCCCCGGTGACATAGTCACGCGGACTAACCTCAGTTAAGATAGGTTAGAAATGTTGACATGCTTCCATTGAACTTTTTCTATCCAACTTTATCAATTATATCGAAACGAACTGAGAATGCATGTTTTCACACAATCTCTTATCTACGGAGATAAGACAGATGCATGTACGCATGATACACCGATAGTTAGAACACGACCAAACACCCTAACGATAGTGGCAAACACACGAACAGATGCAATAGAATCCATTTTTTAGAAAGACACATTTTAATTTGTACTTTGCACAACTGATCGTTAAAAACTAGTTCCTAACAATATGAAATTAGTCTTGGTTGTACGAAACATTTCGTATAATCAGGGGCCGGTGCAGAAAAATTATTAACACGATTGAATGACACACAAAGCACTATTGTACTATTATCGGAAATTAAAAAATTGATTCTTAAACCCAATATGATTTTTATGCATAAACAGGTTTTGGAGCACTTAAAACAGGTCACCTAAATAACTCGTTTGCTTTCAACGATATGAAAACATGCATCTGACCAAACTTGCATATTATCGAGAGGCACATAGTCCGATGTTTCTAATTCACTTATAGGTGGAGGCGTAAAGGCCAAATGAAGGTCAATCCCACCTTTGTTCTTAATGAAACGATGTGGTTTTTTTATCCACATTTTGATAAGCCGTTGCAAGACGAATCCAATGACCTATTATAAAGGTCATTCAAGGGCAACTGTAATGGGTAATAAATTGGCTCAGAGCCAAAGTATATCGAATACTTTCGTGTTCCCTTTGGTTGTTAGTATATCGCTGTATCCATGTTCAAGGTCGTCATTTTGAATCCTTGCATTACCAGTGAGTTGCATATTGGGATCTGACATTTTGTGTGGCGCCGTCTGCTGCCGAAAAGTAGAAATACTCTAAGCTTGGCTTGGCTTGGCTTATAGCAGCTCACAGTGTTAACAGGTGTTAATTACAGTATAAACTTACAGTGTTAAAACAGGTGTTAATTAAAAATAACGTTATGGAAGTTCCAATTTTTCCACCGCGTAGCAAAAAAAATTTTGATTACTGTGAAGTGAAAGATTGTGATAGTAGAGCGAGCAAAAATTTGTTGCTCCGTTTCCACACTTTGAAATGAAGTATGTTTAGTGAACTGCTTGAAATTTATAAGACCTCCATTTTTAAAATATAAGAAACAATTTAGCAATGAACAGTCTGTTTTAACAGCTAAAATAGCTAAAGCTAGAGTGCATATTGAAAGATCTAACCAGCGTATAAAGACTTTCAAAATTCTTGGTTTAGTGATGCCTGTGGCATTGGTGCCCCTAATAGAAGATATTTGTACAATTATTTGTGGAGCAATCAATACGTCCTCACCAATTCTAAGCGATTCGAAATTTATGAAATTATAATTGTAAATTTAGAAGGTATATTAAAAAACAAATTTTTTGTGTAAAATGAATTATTTGACAAAACATACTTTATTGATTTTTATACATATATTTATTTCATATATTTAATAAATATATCTTTTCGAAGTAACATTAAACTCGTCAATATTTATTAAGTCTGTACTCTCGTCACTTGTTATTATTTCTTAAGTCTATTTAGTCTCATCACATATTTTTTCAAATAAACAAATTTTATGTAACATATTCGTATAATAAATATTTTTTAATTGAGTCAACATTGAAGAAATAAAACTGTAATTTCTTATAACTTTTAAAGCTAAATATTTTTTATCAAACTTAATATATGTAACAGAATATGTTAATTCTAAATTTAACACTGCCATCCTCAGCTGGATTTGCCCATAATACCGAGGCTTTTCCCTCAACACAAAGTCCTTCCTTTCAAACATTTTAAGTAAAAACAAAAAAAGAAGATATCAATACAATGTTAAGACCAAGCTCTTTGTCGCCATATTGGATAGCTATATATATTGTCTACGCCCCCATGTCACATCCCAGTAAGTCGTCGAAGTTGTCTGAAATCTCCCTAAAAAACTTATTTCCCATTGAAGTTGCCCTTGAGTGACCTTGAATGACTTTGAATTGTGTTCATCTTACGCCGCCACCTATAAAAAATTAGGAACATCGGATTATGTGCTTCTCCAAGCAAGTTTGGTCTGATGTATTTTTACCTATCGTTAAAAGCAAGAGAGTTATTTAGGTGATCCGTTTTAAGTGCCCCATCCTGTATGATGTATAATCTTATAATATACATAATCTATGTTAAGCAAGATTCTTTTTTATTGGATTATTAGTCCATCCTGTCTAATTAAAGTGAAGTTCTCAGTCAACGAAATTCGATGATTCAGATCCCCAATTATATGCAATTATTTTGCATACAAACGTTATCAAAAGACCAATAGAATTAAAAATATAACCTATCCTTATCAAGTTACATGTGCGTTTGTATTACATGTTTCTAGATTTTCTTGTTAACTATTCTATATTGTATTTACAATGTCAGTTGTCTCATCGACCATGTGCAAACCAAATGCTTTAGAGTACCGTATTTTGTTGACACCTCCTAAAGTAACTGGATGTCGTTGATATATCACATTGGACGCAGGAACGTATAATGCACGAAACCATCAAACAGTCAGGTTTAGCTCTTTAGGCGTGGGCTTTGGTAGTTCATGAACACCCAGACATTGCGTAGATGATCGTCGATTATTATACATTATCCGATCCCTCTTGCTGATCTAAAGATAGGCAGGCTGGAATGGCGTTGAAATTGTGAACCGACCGCTTCGTAAGGAACTTACGAGCTTGTCTCGCGAAATTTATGCAAACTTGCTCAAGTCCTCCGGCCGATACGAAATTGGTTTCGGTTAATGTCAGAATTCAATTACAGTTTCTATCGATCGCTGATTGAAGCATTGCACTTCTGTATTCAAAAATCATTGGAAGTAAATAGAATATGCAATTACCAGATTGGGAATCTGTATGTAAAATAAAATCTATGTTCTTCTAAAAATATTATAAAATCTTTCTGAGTGTCCACTTCTTTGTACACTGTTACTGCAATTTATATTTTTAAGTTAAAGACTTAAGCAAAGAATTTTAACCCTAGATAACTATGCTATCATGTGTAAAGATGACTACGCGAATTAAAAGCACGAATATCATTGAACTTATTTTAACAAACAACAAACATATTTTACCTTTTGTAAATGTTTTCACTTCCTCCATTATGTGAAACACTTGAAACATGAGTTTCATCTAGATATTTATGCATAAATTAGTTGTAGATGCTGTAATGTTATCATTGTAAACAGTAACTTTTATTTTCTCAAAATACAATCACTGTTATTGTTGAGCTACAACTTTTTTCATTCCTAAAAAAATTATAGTTCTCATCTTATTACGAATATTTGTGAAATAGAAGTTCTAATAAATACACATCATTTTATGACTGTTTTCTTAAAGCAGGACCGTTAATAGTCAAAACATGCCTGTTATATCAGAACTAATTGAAAATTTTAACAGTTTCATTTGATTTCTGGCTGTAAGAATGGTTCGCCGTTCGAGGGTTAAAAATTAGGCTCTTCCAGCTTTCCTGATTCTTCGTTCGGCGCTCGTTGAATTTCCTATGCGTCGCTGGCGTTATTCCAGTCAATCAGTTCATCAGACCGGTCGGAATGGGACGTCTAGTAACGACGGGCCTAACACGCCACTGATTTACCAGCCATAAACTTTCGGAGTTTTGTTTTTACCACCTCCTACCTCGTCCAGGCCGTGAAGACTCGTCTTGTCGCAGATGCAGCTTTCACCGCTGTTGCAGCGGCAGCGGCGGCGGCTGCAGCTCCATCGCGAGAAAAAGAGGGAAAGAGAGATGACAGACTTCTGGCCCACTTGCCGTGACTTGACTCGAGTCGACTCGCTGCACTGGACTCGTCGGTTGAAGCCAACAGAATGACGTCATGCATAATTAGTTCTTCGATTCTCTCTCTGTTCCTCCTTCTCTTGCTCTCTCGATCTCCTTGCTCTCCCGCCCCCCTTGCCGCACTGCGTGCCACCATTCTACACTGTCCCCCAGTGCCGCTTCAATTTCAACGGGCCAGTCGTTCTTGCTCATTGTCGGTTATGTAATTGAATCAGTCTGAAAGATTATCAGTTTTAGGCGGTGATAACGGCCGTTGCATAATCGCGAGTCGCCTCACGGTGCCATGCCGGGGCACTTTCTATGCCTCGGAAGTCAAGGAGGAATTCCGGAGCGGAGTCATTAGCTCCGAGATCCCGAGATCCCGAGATCCGCAGTAATCCTCGAACGGAAATATCGATGCGCTAATGGAATAATACTATCCATTCTGGAACGGTCGGCCGGTGATAAATTCCTTAATATTTTCAACTCCGCAAGATAAACAGCCAAGACATTCCTTCGGCTCGTCATGTGCCATCATTTACACTACTCGCCGTTCGTCTCAGACTTGCATAAGAGACGGTTTCAGTTTATTCCTAGGGACATGACCATTAATGGAACACCAACGCCACAAAAGGGTAACCACGAGCAAGCGCTAGATGTGCTAGACTCCGGATGACCCAATTAGGATTTTTTTCTTCATAAAAAATCATTCTACTATGATGGGTGTCTTTTTTAATCTTCGATGCAAAATTTTATAAAAATTCAGTAAAATGTATTAACGTGAAACTCGTTTCTACATACTTGTCCAACTTTTAAAGGTAACATTACAAATTGTTTGTTAAAACATAATTAAAATTGGCTGCAGTACAGCATGCTGAAATTAACATTTCGTAACAAAAGCATATTGCTGATTGACATGATTCCAGCCGAACCGCTTGTCCGAACCTAGAAAACCAAAGTTATTCTTACTCGGTATGAATATGGTTGTAGTCAGAATTCGAATCATGGCAAAATAAAATTTTTTCTACTTTCCGCAATATTTTAAAGACAAAACAAATTGGAAAACATCGAAATTTTTATATAAGAGTGCCGCCATTTTTTTAGTTTTCAATATTTTTCTTTCATTCTAGTTCCGGCAATAAACACGGAGTAACTTTGGTTTTCTAGGTTCAGACTAGGAATAATGTGAACCAGTAATATACTTTTTTTTATAAAGAGTTTATTTTCGTATGCTGTACTGCAGCCAATTTTAATTATTTTGTGCAAACAAAATTTGTAATTAGGATTTTAAAACTGGGATAAGTATGTAAAAACAAGTTTCATGTTAATACTTTTCAATGAATTTGTATCCAAAATTTGCGTAAAACGTAAAAAAGACCTTTCACAGTAGAAGACCCCCTTAAAATGTAGGAGGAGGGTGCCATTATTATGCTTCCGATTGGTAAATCGTCACGATTGTTTTTCTTTTGATGTAGACTCTATTTTTCTAGGGCTGTAAGTTATCACTAGGCTGTTGATTTTATGCATTTATGATAAAACTGAATAGGTGCGATTGAAGACCTTGGTACCAAAACCGGACATGTCAATTTTTTAGTAAAATTATACTTGTTGAAGTTGTACAGATTTTTATATATTGATTCTTTGATGTTAGAATTGAACAATTGTCAAAATCTGATCTTATCTGATTTTTTCAGTAAGGTCTTCAATTTAAAACAGTAAAAATGTTACGAGAATTCAACGTATTATCTTCAACTCGTTAAAGTTATTAAAGAAAAAGAGAACACTTTATTTGGCTTCTGATTTCCGCAATTGATGCAAAACATTTTTAATTTTTCATAAATATCGGCAGCCTAGTTATCTACGAGTTTTATGCATTTATGACAAAAATGAGCTGGTCAAGTATAAAATTATAAAGACATTAGAAGAACTGAATGATGTCGGCATATTATTCTCGACTTATTAAAATTATTAGAAAAGGAAATACATTTTTATTCAAATTCTGTTTCCCACAATTGATTTACACAATTTTTATTTTGCATAACGCTCCGCAGTCTAGTTATCAGATTAAAAATCAAACTCATTCATAAGTTCTGAACGTTTAGTAGACACCTGTTGATCATGCTTGTATGTGTACAATAGTATGTATAGAGCGCCTCTCTGAATTATACTTTTAAAAAATGATATAAAACGTACATCTTTCAACAGGAATTTACAATAATACGGTTTAAGAAACGGACAATTTTAATTTGAAATAGTATATTTCGATTTAATGTGGTTTAAATGGCGCTTGTTGTCGTTGTTAAAAGAGATTTAGCAAATTCTCATTTTCATTGAACATTTTTTAGAAATTTGTGGAAGGGACGTATATCTTCCATCGACTAAAAAATTTATTCATGTAGTTTACAAACCTGCACATGCTGCGCATGCATAAAAATCTGCAGTGTACTAACTATACATATGCATGGATGTATTTTCGAGTTTCTGTTTTATTAGTGACAAACTGTTTTCTTTAGAAAATATCCATGTAGGTGCATATGTTTTAAATAGATAAAAATTTTGAATAAAAGATACCCCATTAAAATTAAATAAGGCATTACCTAATCAGACATTTTCATGTGTTTTGTTTGAAAATAACTTACACAAGTATTTATATAATCTTTCTATCGTGAAAGTGGAGAGTTATGTGTGCATTAACTAAAGAGGTTTTTTAATTATTAGTACACACATTGACATAAGAAATTATTTATGGCACGATAAAATTTAGTTGATATCTCAATAAACACATTCTCTTAAACTGTCTAAAAAGATTCAAACCAGTCACTTTGACTGTATTGGCAGTTTGACAGTTCTTAGCGTTACAAACTGGCGGTAGGGTGGACAATTATTTTTAATGGGTTCACTTTAATCCTTAAGTGTTCTACTATGAAACTTTAGTCTTAATAAACCTGTAATCTCCTGTTATCTTACTATGTGTAATCCCTATCACTTTAGCTGCAGAAAGTCTATTAATAGAATTTATTGTTAAATAATAATCGCAAAAACAATTATTAGATTATGTTATTAGAAATGACTCAACGGTTCACATTTTGAATTGTATCTGCAGTTGAAAATTTATCAAGAATAAGTCGTTAGCTACGAATTATAAATTTTTAAAATCTACTGAGCAATTAATTCTCATTGTTTATTGTCGAAATGAATTCTTATGAACCCAAATAATCTTTGCATGTACAGAGAAATTTTCGCATTTCTTCAGAACATAGCATTGAATCCAATCTAAGCTACACATAGCTAAAATAAACGATAACACTAAGATTTTGAATATAATAATACGTAGTTTCAAATTATCAGTGCTGTAACACGTTAACTGCCACAAAACAAACAATTCTGTAACACTAGGTTTGCGGAGTATTAAAAATAACTATTTTACATCACTTTATAAAAATAATTATTACAATTAAATTGACATTCTAAATACTCGATTTATTTGTAACATTTATGTAGACAATTAATTCACCGTTTAAAACTTGCTAATGTTTCTCTTATGGAACCCTTATTAATTAGTAGACTCAGGATTCGATGCATTTATAATACAAATGAGTCGAACAAACCCAACACGATAAAAACATTTAATAAATCCAAAAATACTGTTCTATTATTTCCAGATTATTACAACTGCTGCAAAAGAAATTAATATCTACTCCTGAAGGTTGAAACTAATGGAAACAATTTTTGTTTTGCATGAAAATCCGCAGTCGATTCATAAGTATTCCAGAATATGTAACTCGTTCGCAGTGAAACTTCCATTATACTAAAACATCTGTTCCATGAGAATATATTTTTCGCAATTTCCCAAAAGTAACATTTCTACTCATAAAAATTGGGTACACATATTTTCTTAAACGAAACGTATAAATACAAAGAGAATATTCTTAAAATCTAAACACAAGTATTTGTTTGGATCTCTGCGACAAACTTAAGGGTAAAGTCCTTTCTATTAAGAACAGAGCACAGTAAAGCAGACTATAGCGATGGCATATCCGTGCGAAAAGGAATGGTAGAATCAGCACGGTTGCTCGTCCAGTTTCATTGATCATGGCGCAGCCAGAAAGTTAATTAAACAGGTGTTTTTCCAAGTGCTGACTAAAATACCATCCGGTTACGCTACTGGCTGTCCCACTCTAGGTCCCCCGTTTCTCTCCGGCTCTCGGAGATTCTCTCTCTCTCTCTCGATCTCTCTCCCGGTTCTCCTGCCCCCTCGCACGTCCTCACTCCCGCGCTTATCTCGCTGCCGCTAAAAATAGATCCTGTCACGGCCATCGGCGACATTTTAAAAAGTTAAAGCCGCAACAGTCGGCCGAGCGACGAGTTCCGAACCAATGCGAACCGAACGAGCGAATTAGCGCCTTCTCCTCGTTCTCGAACCATCAAGGCTAGTCAGTGGCGCCTTCTCGCGAGCTCGTCGCGTCCTCCGTTCCCATCTGTCCGAGCGGATCCTTTTCTAGATCGACTCTGCCGATACAACATCTATTACAGGACATTGTTGAACAAAATTTATTTTAAATAACGAATAAAATCGATTTATTCGTTATTCTTTATTCGAAATCAGGGATACAGTATTATTCATCATTCACGAATAACGAATGAATCTTTGGCTGTATATGTGCATGTAATCAAACCTGAGTTCGGCAACATCAATAGCTGTCAAGCAGTGCCGGATTAAGATTCTAGCGAGCCGTAGACATAATTTAAATTGTGGTCACCATTTATAGAAGTTACTTCTGAAGACATCTTAAATAATCTCACTTAACATTTTTATGAATAATAGAAAATACAGACACTAATACAATAATAATTGTATAATAAAAGAGTTTATAGTATAACGAAAAAAATATATACAATTATAGTCATTAATCAGCTTTTGACAAATTTAAATTTTTCGTTTTCGGATTTTCATTTGAGAAAAGTGATTAATAATATCTTCCCAATGTAGCCGTTCGAATAAATAATTTAAAAATATTAAAAATTAATAGGTATGATCCACATTACATTGAGTCGGTGTCGTACGTGTCGCAAGTATGTTGGTAAAAGTTCTATAAAAAAAACTAAAGTTTTTACAGTTTTAAAAAATTTATAAGGTTATTATATTTTTTATTATAATTTGTTATTATATTTTATCATAATATTTTTCACAGACTGCATATCACAATTTTTGTCCAGGAAATCGGTCAAAAATTTCTAGATCGAATTGTAGCTGCATCAAAGATGAACCGAATAAACTCGAGATACATATATTTATTTATTTATTGCTTTAAACCAAGTGGTTTATATAGCAAGTACAGTATTATTACATTTGGCTTACATTAAATAGGTTTACATTGTTTCTAAATTCTAACGGAACATTGTTTAAGGAAATTATAAATTATTTTCAGTCCTTTTATATCAGCTTTACATAAGAAGGAACTAATACAAAGAGGGAAAGAGATACATATATTGTCTCGCTGTGTCGCTGTTTAACGAATAATGAATTAACGAATAACGAATAAAATTTTCTTTGTTATTCGTTACTCGAATAATAAACTTCTATTCGAATAATGTCCAACTCTGTTACAGGACAAGTGGAATACTGTAGACCAGAGCTTGAAAACTATTAGAATATCGATTTGGGTTCTTATAACCAGGGTTCGAAATAGTTCTAGAACTTTTTAACAGGTTCTATTCAAAACATGAACCCTGGATTTTTTTTAAACTATTCTCACATTAGGAATGTGAATGAGAACGGATAAAGACAAGTTCTTGATAGTTAAAGCTTTTGTTTGTACAGTATGTATTTATATTTAGTGATCCCTTTCGGGTTACACGGACTTCCGTCCCATTACATTGTTTTTTTTTCGACTTACATCTATCTTTTCTCCTCGCATTCATCCACTCTCTTTCTCACCTCCTAACTCTCCCACTCTTCCTCTTCTACCCTTTTCTATCTCCTTCTTCCTCTAAATTTTTTAACCATCCTTCTCCCCTCCCGTCCCCTGCTAATATTTCTATTACCTTTTCTATCTCCTTCTTCCTCTAAATTTTTTAACCATCCTTCTCCCCTCCCGTCCCCTGCTAATATTTCTATTACCCTGTCATACATACTTCCTTCCTCTTCCTTCCACTCTCTACAATATCCCAATACATATCGCATATCGTACATTTCTTCTTCTCCTCTTTCTCCTACCTTTCATCTCGTTTCCTAGTCTGAACCTTGCCACTCTCCTCTATCTTTCTTCCTTCCAGCCTTTTGTTTGTACAGGATATATAAAATATCAAAATAAATAGGAGATGTTAAATTCTAGTTCTAATTATATTCAATTCGAATAAAGTAGTAATTTGAGTAATTAAATTCTATTAAATGCTCTTCAAATATAAATACAGAAAAGGGACTAATATATCTTATTAAAGCAATAAATATTATCTTATAAAATAACAATGCATGTTCCGGAAATTTATTGAACAACGTAAAATGAAAATGGTATGAATCAGTTGATATTTCTAATCTCGCGTAGCTATGCAATAAATAGGTTAAAACAATTATAAGTTATTGTTATCAGCTATAATTGACGCGACATAGCTGATTCATACTAATTGTTCTTAGGTATTGATACTATATTTATGTACATATTTCTGATATGACGGATGATACGCAGATAGCTTAAGAACCGATAAAGTTAATGTGTATTAAAAGGTGCACGTGTTTTATTATATTAACAACGTCATACACAGTACAAAACGTCGATAACTTTTTTGATGATCAAATCTAAAAAAATAACTTCCATGCAATTAACATCCATGAGGAATTATAATATTAATATTCAACAAATTTATTTCTTTGGGTACATATTATAAAAATGTCTAAAAATTTGTAATGGCTAAAAATTTGGATATAAAAATTCTTATTATTTTTTTCATTAAGTCATGTAAAATAGTCATTTTTAGTGCTCCGTAAACCTAGTATTTAAAAAAACCCTCAATTATGTATCTTTCACTTAAAAGAACTATCGACTTTCTTATGAGTTGAAAGCCAAACAGACGTAGTCTTCTTTCGTTACAATAATTATAACGTGTACAAACCGCACAGTGAGACGACACAATCTATTCTTCCCCATTCTAATCTTTTTCTACTGAAAGCCCGTTGAAGATGACAGATGTTTTGTCATTGAAATTTACCATGAATCGGCAACGGTGGTTCTCAACGAACCAATAGCGCACAGTGGGACGAAATGACTTGACGGCGATCGAAGATCTGTAACGTTGCTTCTTTTTTGTATACTTTAATGAATTCTTGAGAAGTTAATCATTACATTATAGCCTTTATGTTCCGTTAAGTTTTGTGGTATTAATGGACTGACAGATTCCAAGACTTAAACCATGTCATATGTTAATGCTTAAATTATAAACATATTACACAGAAAGCACACAATATATTGCCACGATACTTCAATAATGACTGATGATCAGAAACGCACAGAAATAGAATATTTTTCAGGATACTGTTTTATTTGCCTGCCGTCGAGTAACAGCGAGAATAAGAAATATGGAGTGCGAGTGAGACACAGGTATGATACAACAGATAGCAATAGTTTACTAAGTTTACTTCAACGGCCATTTTTTAAACAAGTAGCACAACGTAGCACTCGATTCTTTTTGTTTCTAACGGAGAAGACGCGGTCATCGGGTCTAAGATTTTGTCGAAACTTTTCATACTGGCAGATTTCGTTCTCCTGTTTATGAAAATATAGCATTATAGGCGTCGATATTCAATAATTTTTGAGATATTTACAATTTCAATTTCATTATACCCGTTAAGCCGTTAAGTACAGTTTTGGTTGAAGCTTTTGTCAAGTGCCAAGCGGCGTGATGATAACGTACTAGACCAGGGTTGGGCAATTTTGCCTCAATTGAGGCAAAACCGTCCACACCGTAGCGCCCTCTGTCCCCTTCTAGCAAGCGCAGTACAATCAGTGATGATATATGTCTCGGTTTTTTCGCGCATGCGCGACTAATGCAGGATCGTATGTATGTCTTATGTTTGTGGCGAAAGTAGGGGAGAACTGTTATTGGCGGGAAACCGGACAGAAAAGTGCAAGATATATTTATATATTATATGTACATACACGTAAAATTTTAATATAACATACGCATGTTAAACATTCATATCTGACAATCGAAAAAAAAATTTGCGAAACTATGCGGGGTACCACGGTACTCCATTTTAGCCCAACTTTGTACTTTACTGACGCTAAAATCGTCGCGCATGCGCGAGAAAACCGAGACCATATACCATCACTGGGTACAATGGAGCAACGAAGACACGAGACGACAGCGTACGCAAGGAACGTGCGCGCTGCAGAAAAGAGAGGTTGGTGGGAGAAGCAGGCGTTTGAGGGGCTCCACCCGTGCCCACCACTGTACTAGACTCATTACCGGGAAAGCCAGTGTTCAAATCCCTTTTTCCTTTCTCCATTTTTTTCTTTTTTTTCTGTTCAGTTTATCTATTTTAATTAATTGTATTTTGCACATGAAAAATACACTCATAATATCTATAGGAAACAAAATATAAAAAATTTATTGAAAAGGAACATAATATGAAAAAAACACTAACTTCATCAATTTTAACGTATCTCAAAAGTTATTGAGTATCGACGCCTATAATGCTACATTTTCATAAACAGGAGAACGAGATCTACCAATATGCAAAGTTTCGAGAAAATCTGAGACCCCATGACCGCGTTCACTCTGTTATATGGTATCAAATACATTTATGCCAAATGGTGCCAACTTTTTAAAGGTTTAGAAGAAGTTAAAGTATTTGTTAAGACTCTTTTGACTTAAATATTATTATTAAAGAAGTTATTAATATCTTATCCCAATTTATGTACACTATGTAACTAATTTAAATTATATTTTTCAAAGTACGATTTTCCAGAAACATGAATTAATGTTATCCAATTATAAGACTTCTCGGTGACAGTTGTAATTTTCTGCTGACTTTAGGTCACAAGAAGACGAAAGCAACTATTGACAAATGGCGTGTACCATATTATAATACAACTAATTCACTATCAAGTAACATCTTCTTTTTTCTACTTTACAATCTTACGAAAATCGATTTTGGATCACCGTCAAGTTGTTTCGTCCCACTGTGCGACGCATTTATTGCAACAAGAAAAAGGAGGATATTTTAACAGCACACGAAAACGAAATCGGTTTCGTCAGTTCTGCCGAATCGAGGTAATACATCGCCCGGGGCACAACACCAGGTATTATCTCCGCCGCAGACATTAGTAAAAGTGATATGTATACGTAAATAGAACAACTTCCTTTCTCCCACCTACGTGAAACCAAGCCGAAATGTTACGCAACCACGCGTGTACACGATGGTATTGCCAAGGAGCACCGGTAAGTTTTGTTTTCGAAGGATCCCCATTGACCTTGATCTGCCACGAATCATTTTTCAGTTCGGTTTATTCGCTCGCATCGCAGCCTCGTCGGAGTCTGGGATCCTATTAGCTTTCTTGCGGTTTGAACGTTCGATTCTATTCTCAGAAAAAGTCTACGATTCTGACATTGACAAGCAGTGTTCCTCCAATTGAAATCTATTGTCTTATTACAAGACTATGAATCTTTATGCAAAATAAAAATTGTCCACGTTTGCTGTGAGGAGTCAAAAGTTAAGGAAAATTAATTTTCTCTTTTAATCATTTTAAAAAGTCGAAAATAATGTAACAGTATCATGAAATTCATTTTATTGCATTTACTGTTTTATATTTGACCTATTCATTTTTGTTATGTATGCATAAAATCCGCAGTCTACTCATTACTGTTCCCTAGACTGGATTTTTGTGCAAAAATAAATATTTGTAACAGAATTTGGAATAATACTCACTTAACAGTAAACCTACTATTCAATGTTAAAATCATTGACAGAGAAAATAAATTTTTATGTAAATACAACATTCATAAATGGACCTTGAGAAATATTATTGCGTAAGATGAAGTACAATTTTATTTTATTTTGTATGGAATTACGCTAATTGAAAGTTATTTCTTTCGTAATTGTATTCAAATTAACTCCCCATGAATATTTCACTCTTGAGTTTCTTTCTTTACAATATTTATATTTTTTCATTCATGCTTTAAGCATTTGACGTTCTAACGGTTATACATATATTAAAATAGGGACTTCAATACGTGTTTCAGAATTTTTTAAAATTTTTCGCAGCCTAAAACAATAAAATAAATTGTCCTGGACTTACACGATTCAGGTTGCCCAAGGTGCAAAGACATGTTTGCCTACGGAGATATTAGATACATATACATATATCTGTATGAGACACCCTGTGCATATACATATATACAGGGTGTCCCACGTAACACTTTTCACGATTTTTCAAGTACTTGCGATAATCAAGTAATTGCGACAAAAAAAATATTTTAAACAAAAGTTTAGCAGTTTACAATTGACTCTGCAGTGCAATAAAAAAGAATTTGAAAATTTTCTTTTCTCGATAATTGTCAAGGTCACCTTCATTTTTTCAAATGGCACTTTATATTTTTGACTTCATAGTATTATAGCCCATACAAAGATGAATTCAACGACCTAGTATATCATGACCTTCGGATGACCTTGAAGACAAAGAAATTAAAATTATATATTTCATTTCCCGATCCTGACTTGAGCCTTTCTTTTCCCGAAAACTCTAACAGGCTCAACCGTGACTGTAATCAAATTCAGGTTATGCTTTTCAAAATCGTCCTGAGACGTACTTTTCATGAGCGACACCGCCGACCCAGTGTCTACAACAAACTTCTATGCGACTCCATTAAGAAAACCATTTACATAAATACTGTTATCTACAAAATTCTCTGGGGAACGAGGATTTTCTCTGCGATCTATCGGGGTCCCCGCGACCCCCTTCACGTAGCCCCCTACTCGTTTCCCGATGGAGGAATTTTATTTTTATTTTCAACCCGTAAACCTTCCGAATTCGCACCTCCATTCAGTACAAAATTATACGCGTTGTAGTTTCGTGGCGGAGCACTGTTCCGAGCATCTTGAAAATTCCTGCGCTGATATTGAAAACGAGCTTGCGATCCATTTCCAATAGGACGACGATTACACTGTCCAACAAATTTCAACTTTTTTCGACGTTTCGATTCTCACTATGCGATTCTTGTAGAGTTTTCCGCGCTGATTCCGAATCTGTTTTCAATTTTTGTCCTAGGCGCACAGTTTTTGAGAAATTTGAGTTTGAAAAAAAGACATTTTTCAACTTTGAACGAATATTGTGATGTTATTATAAAAGATCTTGAATTTTTCTTTACAGCAAAAGATTCTGTAGACTTTCCCGAATACAGTGATATCCAATATTAATACATTATGATTGTTTAAACATGTTCAAACAATCATTAAAGACGGAGAGACACCACTTTTGCACCAATTTTTGATTTTATTTTTGAATTTATCTAAAAAAATAAGGGTCCAGCGGAAAATCGGAATATACCATGCGATAGAGCAGACTTTTATCATGAGAAACCCCCCTTTGAAGTTTGTAACGTGGATGTTTTTACCGAAACCAGAAAGCAAAATATCTTCGCCCGACATGAGTTGCCGGCAGTGGTGCTCTTCCACTAGCGCGGTCGTTCGTCGGGATACGGCGCGGCGTAACGGCGATGCAGTGGCTAAAAGCGAGCAAGTATGCCAGCTTATTTAAATGTTATATTTATTATTGTTATTTATTACTTATTAATATACTCCCATGTTATCAATATATTTATACTTTATTTATTATTTTATAGTAAAAATGAGAATTTACAAGTTAGAAACCATACCTAAATCTTCTTTCTTCTTGACTGACGTTTATGAGAAGTTTCCGCTTCTGTTATTAAATTACAACAATAGTCTGCAAGCATCGTTGTATTATCTTTTTCCAAGTACATATCTTGTTTCCATAACCAAAGTATCTTGATGGATCCTTTCACCGTGTTCATCACACACATCACCAAGATTGCACGGAAAAAAGTCTAAATGCGAATGTAAAAAGTGCATTTTGAGCGACAAATTACATCCAAACTTATAGAAGGAATCTATTAGTTCTCTCACTATTTTAACGTAGTTTGGTGAGCGATGTTTTCCCAGAAAATTTTTGCAAACATTTTCAAATACTCTCCAGGCTCTTTTTCCAGGCTCACTCATTGTGTTGAAGAATTCTTCATTGTCTAAGAATGTTTTCATTTGTGATCCTACGAAGAGTCCATCAAGGTTCCGTCAAGACATTTTGGTTATCGAAACAAGATACTTGTGAAAAGATAATACAAACATTCTTGTAGACTGTTGTTGGAATTTAATAACAGAATCGGAAACATCTCATAAACGTCAGCTAAGAAGAAAAAAGTTTTAGGTATGTTTTCTATCTTGTAAATTCCCATTTTTACTATAAAATAATAAATAAAGAATAAGTATATTAATAAAAAGGGAATATAATAATAAATAATAAATAACAATAATAAATACAACATTTAAATAAACTGACATAATTGCGCGCTTAAAGCGACTGCATCGCCGCGCAGCCCCGCCGTATTCCATCGAACGACCGCGCTAGTGGAAGAGCACGACTGGCGGCAACTCGTGTCGGGCGAAGATATTCTGCTTTCTGGTTCGGTAAAAACGTCAACGTTGCAAACTTCAAGGGGAGGTTTCTGAAGATAAAAGTCTGCTCTATCGCGTGATATATTCCAATTTTCCGATGGACCCTTATTTTGTGAGATAAATTCAAAAATATAGTCAAAAATTGGTGCAAAAGTAGTGTCTCTCCGTATTTAATAATTGTTTAAACATGTTTAAACAATCATAATGTATTAATATTGGATATCACTGTATTCGGGAAAGTCTACAGAATCTTTTGCTGCAAAGAACAATTCAATATTTTTTATAATAACATCACAATATTCGTTCAAAGTTGAAAAACATGTCTTTTTTCAAACGCAAATTTCTCAAAAACTGTGCGTCTAGGAGAAAAATTAAAAACAGATTCGAAATCAGCGCGGAATCGCATAGTGAGAATCGAAACGTTTTTTGGCTGTTGGACAGTGTTATCGGAAGGGATTGTCGAAGACGGACACCTTTCATAGATGGAGCAGTACAAGTCTTCTACCCTCAGAGCTACCTCTAAGACCGCGTTTAACCCTAGATTGCCCAAGGAAGTCATTTTGACTGCTTTTTAATTTCAACTAGAAGAAGAGTCGATCACCAATGATGAAAATGAAAGTGTCATCAATATGCCCAGGAAAAGTAAATTCTTTTTCTTGTTAATATTTACTAATAACCTCTTATATAACTGTAAATAATATAAAAAATATTAAAAATTAATTTTAAACTTTCTTTACACATTAGTTATTCTTTCACAATGCAGTCATTTTGACTGCTTTTGGGCAATATAGGTATATACTAAGTTTCAGTCTTTCTAGTGTTAAAGAAGTTGCTAAGGTGACGTCCTTACGCAAATCGTCGTTCCTAATAGCTTCAACAAATTTTTCTCGTGCCTGTTTGTCCTGACATTCGACAGGAAGACTCGCGAAAACCGAACGGGACAAAAGGCAGATATGCTCGGCTATAGTCTGAAGGGTTTCCCCAACCCCTTGCTTATAATTATAAAACTTACAGCGATTCAACTGAGCCAAGTGCTCACTGTCACACCTAACCCCGCTACTAACTCGCTGAAAATGGTGCGTTTAGATTCCTCCAAACACGCTAAGACCCAAAGGGCCTCCCCTTCAAGCGAATCTATCAGTGCAACCACCTTCGTGTGTTCGTCCCAATTATTCATATTAGCAAGAGTCAAAAACTGTGTCAAATATAACGACCAAGAGCCAGAACCATTAAATTTGGAAGGTTTAGCACGGTAAGGGACCGCACTCGTTGGGAAAGCTACGGCACGTTCGCGATTCATTGCATCGTTACAAATTCCTACTTCTACGCGCGGGATAGAGCAGCGGGGAGCATTAGAGAGACTAGAGAAAGTTTCGAAAGAAGCAGCTAAGTTATCAAGTCTGGCCTGATCGGTGTCCAAACGCTGCATCAGCATGGTTCGGTCATCGTCCATACGGTTCACCAGCCTCTCTGCCAGGGCTGCAAACCGCTCCTCTCTCTGTTTTTCCAGGGCAACAAACCGCTCTTCTCTCTGTTCCGACTGCCGAACTAAAGCAGCAAAGAAGCACTTCAACGAAACCCTGTCTCCCGCGTTCGGACCAGCGTTCGAGACGTTCAGATTGGGCCTCATCACCGCGTTACCTACTTCCACGACGTTCATAATACTTCCTTCACGAGGCATCCCACTTCTGACACCAATGTTGCGCGGTCGGTCACGTAACTTAGGCATACTCAATAAATAGACCGATATAAAAGGGCAACTACTAATCTCTTTGTTCAGCGAGAGAGGGAATTCCACGTCCAACCGGTACGACGTTCGTGAAGCGTCCTTTGTCCTTGTTATATCGTCGGTTAGGCAACGACGATATAACGAAAGTACCTATTGTGCCATATTCGTAACAATATATATATATATATATATATATATATATATATATATATATATAGGGTGGCCCACATAACTCTGAACAGCTCAATATCTCGAAAACTATGCCATCGATTTTAAAGTTCTTAGTCTTAAATTGCATGGAACTGAAGGGCCTTTCTGACTACATAAACGTGAAGTGGCCTCCCTTCCCTTTTAACGGGGGAGGGGAGGTACCTTTGTAATTTTAAATGGAACCCCCTATAAAATGTTACATATTTAGATTCTACCGGAAAAAACAAGTCAATTTTGTCTGAAACATTTTTTTGTCAGATACTTCCATGATGAGATATAACAGTTTGAAGTTTCGAGTTGTAGTTATGGAATTATACGCGCTTGAGTCCTTTGCTTATTCGTGAAGAAATAAAATGTACTTTAAATTAAATGTTCAGCATGTCCACCACGGGCTTGTAAACATTTATTTACTCGAAACATCAAAGTTGTTCTGACATTTTTTAACATTTCGGGAGTCACTGAAGCGCAAGCGTCACGTATTCTTTGTTTCATATCCTCTTTTGTCGTCGGTGGTTCAAACATAACTTTGTCCTTTACATATCCCCATAAGAAAAAATCTAATGGTGTTAGATCGGGGGATCGAGGAGGTCATTGACGAGGTCCCCCACGACCTATCCATTTGTTCCCAAATTTTTCGTTCAAAAATTGCCTGGTGATGATTGCAAAATGTGGAGGAGCGCCGTCTTGTTGGAACCACATTTCTCTTCTAACGTGCAGTGGCACATCTTCCAAAAGCGCAGGCAAATGATTTTTTAATAAATCACAATAACTTGCAGATGTTACAGTTTCTTGAAAAAAATAAGGTCCAATCACAAAATCTCCTATTAGGCCACACCAAACATTTAAAGACCATCGATGTTGAAAGGGAACACATCGCATCCAATTTGGGTTTTCCACGGCCCAATAATGCAGATTATGTCTATTTACATGCCTTGAATTCATAAAAGTGGCCTCATCGGAAAAAAGTATTTTGCACAAAAAGTCATTTTCCACAACACCCTGCAGCCACTCACAAAATCTTACGCGGTGATCGTAATCTGCTATCGAAAGCTCTTGTGATAAAACCATGTGATATGGATGATACTTTTGCCGTTTCAAAATTCGTTGAATCGATGAACGACTAATATGCGATGTTTGTGCAAGTGTACGTTGACTAATATGAGGATTTAATGTAATTGCAGCAAGAATACTGGCACTATTATTTTCATTGGTGACAGCTTTAGGTTTATTGCGAGTTTTTTTTACACAATTCACCGTGCTCGCGAAGCCGCTTTTCTAAATATTGAAATGTTGCATGACATTTTTGGATCCCATAACGTTCAAAAAACATCACTGCTGCACGCCGATAATTTTTTTGGCATTCACCTAACGTTAATAACATATTCACTTCTGTGTCAAAAGTAGCCATAATCACAATGTTACTGCTTGAATAACAGCTCTAAACTGAAAACGTTTTCATAGATAAGTGAGTCAAACTCAAAAATTCTAAATATTATTGTTTGTGTTTCTTTATGAATAAGCAATGGACTCAAACGCGTATAATTCCGCAACGCTATTTCCGAGAGCTTCAAGTACCTACAACTCGAAACTTCAAACTGTTATATCTCATCATGGAAGTATCTGACAAAAAAATGTTTCAGACAAAATTGACTTGTTTTTTCCGGTAGAATCTAAATATGTAACATTTTATAGGGGGTTCCATTTAAAATTACAAAGATACCTGCCCTTCTCCGTTAAAGGGGAAGGGAGTCCACTTCACGTTTATGTAGTCAGAAAGGCCCTTCAGTTCCATGCAATTTAAGACTAAGAACTTTAAAAACGATGGCATAGTTTTCGAGATATTGAGCTGTTCAGAGTTATGTGGGCCACCCTGTGTATACATATTTAGGTCTGAGCGTCTTACGCCTCAAAAAGGCGCCTCGGGGGCGCGTTCTGGGGGGCGTCGTTTTTGCGTCTGAAATAAGGTGTCTTAGAGGCGTCTTTTCCGAGACTGAACAACTTTAATTTGTTTGGAGATGTTACGACAGGGATCAGTTTGCTGTGCAATGATTAAAATACTGGTTCTTAAGTTTCCTAATTTTTGGAATGATCGATAATGAAAATATTTTTCAAAATATCGTTTATTATAAACACATGGATGATAAAAATAGAGAAATTCCCGTATATAGGCTTTTACTATTTGATTGTTTTTTTTCACGGAATTAAATAAAAAAGTGTAATATATGCGAAACTGATGAGCTATTGTTCACGAATCGATAACAATAATTAATTAATGGTACAATAATTAATGTGGAGTGCGTATCTGCGCCGCTGCAATAATAAAAGTGATTGCGCCAGTTTGGGACGGTCATTTTTCTACTTCCGTTCATATGATTTTAACGAATTATCTGAGACGACCTGAAAGGCATCTAAGAGGCGCCTCAAAGACACCTGAAAGGCATCTAACAGGCGCCCCAAAGTTGTCTTTAAGACGTACCGTTTTATAACAAACGACGCTCCAGCGACGCTCCAGCGACCGTCGAGCGACCGTCGAGCGATCGTTGGTCGTCTTTAAGCCGCCTGAGTGTCTTGCGTCAGGCGTCTCAAAGGCAGCTTTGAGGCGTCTTTGTGCTATCTGGGTACCATATAAAGTACATAATGGCAATAATTAGTCTGCGGATCTCTATGCAAAATAAAAATTGTACAAGCCAATTGAAGGAAATAAAAGTAAGATAAAAATGTTTTTCTTTTCTGATAATTGTAATAAGTCGAAAGTAATATGCAAAATTATTCAATTCGTCTAATGTCTCCAGAATCATTACTAATCATTTTTATCATAAATTCATAAATCCGCAGTCTAGTAATAATTCATTATTCTTAGATTGTACTTTTTACAATAAACCTTCTGGACTACAAATGTTTCTCTATTAGTACGCATCTTTATTAGTTATAGTCACCATCTTATATCTTTGTTATATTTATATTTGCTCTACATTTACTCCGGTTTTCGCATGATATATTAATAACCTATATTGTTTGTGAGTTGTTACAGATGAATATTTTTCTAAACATTAATAATTAACAAGATTTTTGTATTAATGTGCAGTTGATCCTTGTGTTTATATTTTTAACTATATAATATTCACAGAAGAGTAACAAAAAATGAATTATGACAAATATTCTATAATGATTCTGAGCTAACTTCTACTCGTTTTTCCTGTAAGCAAATGATTGTTAAACATTTATGTGTTACTAATGTATATATATATATATATATATATATATATATATATATATATATATATATATATGTATGTTGCATAAACGATTTATGATATATTTATGTGTAACTAATGTATATGTCCATATGTTACACAAATGATTACTAAACATTTAAATATAAATTATTTTACGATTATTATTATTGTTATAAAAACTGATTAATTTCGTATCTATTGTATCGATACTGCAGAGAATAACGCGATCCATAAATCGAAAGGATATATTGAGTGAGTACAGTAGTTCTGTCTGATTTTTATAGATGGCGTGATCATCATCGTTTTGTGGAAACAGTAGAGTGTTGTATGTCTTTACTATCATAAGTAGTTGATTTATTCGAGCTAGCTAATTTCTGTCGTATTTTTATAATTTTAATAGTAGCTGTTAGTAGTCATGTATAATTTTACTTTAAAATACACATAACTACTAACAGATATACTATTTATACATATATGGTTATGATATACGAGATTTAGTGTAAAACAAATACTAGAAATATTATAATAGATATTTACGCCTGAATTGTAATTTTCTAAGGTTATAGTATCTTTTGAACACTTAAAAAAACACGTGCTTTCATTCCTTTTAACAAATATTAAATACATTTGATAGTAGATCAATTCAATTACTATTAAGAAGACACGTAAAAATGTTACTGAGGATAAGACGATCACATAATTGATTAAATAAATAATTTTTAATGAGATAACATAATCTGTTCATTTATAGAAAACCCCATAAAAATGTTTTTACTTACTCATTCAATATAATTCATGTAAGTAGGTTATGATTACACATGAAATGTCTGATTTTTAACAGTAATGTTAAACAAACGTATCTTTTTTCTAAATAAATCTTATTGGTCAAAGTAAGTGTGTACCATTATAATCAACATATTCTGTCAATCAATTAATAGTTTCTCGCTTTTATTACAGTCTAAATCAAGTTTTTTTTTGTCGTTAACGTTCTCCATTTACAAGATCGTCATCTTTATTTTAGAGTATTTTCTACCATTAACGAATAATGCATTTATTATACATACATAATAATGCATTTACATATGAATAATAGTGCATTGCCATATTTTGACCAAACATCACATAATGCTATCGACGATATGATTACATTTCCACTAATAGAAAAAGCATAAGCATTATTTAAAAGGAAAATATCTGAATAAAAACTGAAGGTAGGACCATAAAGATCAGCTATATACTTTAAAGTAATATATGAGAAACCTGAATACTATAATGCAATTTCTCGATCAAGAGACTTCATAACATTCTAGAATTGGACATTTTATATATAACAACAATAATATTACTACTGATGACTATTAACCTTGTATATACTTATTAAATAGAACTCGGAAGTTTATACATTGATAACTAGACTGCAGATGGAAATAATTAGTGAATGAAATACATATTTATTGAACCTCTACTTCTCATAATTGATGAAGACCATTTTCACTTTTCACAAAAATCCGCAGTCTATTGATAAGACACAGTAACTTACGAACCACAACAGAACGTTCGAAAACGCTGTATGTGCAAGTGTAACACTATGAAGATGAAAAGGTAAGGGAGGTAAAAAAGAGGACACTGTAGCGGGACTTGAACCCATGATCTTCAAGGATTCCTGTATGATTTAAAGGACAGTGCCTTAGTCGCTTTGACTACAGTTTCCTCTGTACATTTCTTTGTCTTTTGACGTTTTTTAACCCAGATAGCACCGTACGTCCATGGGACGTCCGTTTTACGTCCGATACATTCAATGTCCGTCGTGTACGTCCGTGGGACGTCCCTTGGAACAAAATTACGGACGTTCCATGGACATCCGTTTTTTACGTCTGTGGGACATCCCTCGGACATAAATTTCGGACGTCCCATGGACATCCGTTTTTACGTCCGTGGGACATCCCTCGGATATAAATTTCGGACGTCCCATGGACATCCGTTTTTACGTCCGTGGGACATCCCTCGGATATAAATTTCGGACGTCCCATGGCCATCCGTTTTTACGTCCGTGGGACATCCCTCGGATATAAATTTCGGACGTCCCATGGCCATCCGTTTTTACGTCCGTGGGACATCCCTCGGATATAAATTTCGGACGTCCCATGGCCATCCGTTTCTTATGTCCGTGGGACATCCCTCGGACAAACCGCGGACGTGGGACTTAGATTATTTCGTACGTTTTCGGATGCTATATTGTGTTTCTAATATTATATTGAAAATATAATTTATGAATTTTTTCAAATTTTTAAGTTCGCGGCGCCGTTGTTTGAAAAAAACTAATTTTTTCGACGTTTCTTCCGTGAAAAAATGAGCTAATCTTCAAATTGTTAGATTTTATTTATTCTGTAAGTCTATTGGTCACTGATAAACTTGAACATTTCACAGAAATAAATGAAAAATGAAATTAACTTGATTAGTATTACCTCGTACATCAGCGCACATAGTATCTGAAAATATGAATCGTGTCACCAAGAACTCGGTTGGGTCAGCGCGTTAAGCGCTCGACTGTTAATATGCTTATACAAGGTTCGCGCCCGGCCATAAGTCCACTCTTTTTTATTTGATTAATTCCTCTTTTTCTAGCTATGTGATAATCAATGGTATTTTTGTAGAATTCTTTTAAGCCAATATTTACATATTTAGAAAATTTTTGAAGGTGCAAACACGCTTTTATATGTCCGACAAACGTTCCATTAACGTCCAGAATATGTCTGGCCGGATGTACATTGTACGTCCATAGGACGTCCGCGCGGGACGTCTTATGTACATACTGCGATCTAACTGGGACCTCTATCCGACATACCTGGGACATAAATCGGACATATCTCGGACGTACATTGGACGTCCGAGTGCTATCTGGGAAGGGGCTATCTCATCAAATCATTTAAAATAAGGGCAATATATTTAGAAATTTTTTTTCTTAAAATATACAACATTTTGTAAAAAGACTTTTCGTTCTTAAGTTGGCGATGTTTAATGAAGGTTTAATCAAAACGTATGAACAAAACGTTCAATTTTACGTGTAAAAATATGAATAACAAAAGAATGCGTGTTCCAAAATTCATTGTTTCGGTTCATGCGATAGTCAGTACAATAACGAAAATAATGTCGCAAGAATTTTTCGAATCGGTTCACAACTCTTTTTTTGGACGTGCCCACCATGTTTACCCCATATTTTGTAAGCAGTGCAGTGACCGCCATCTATGTATAAATGACGCCACAACAGGAACCGGAACAAAAAATTTGTTGTATACTAAAAGAGTGCACAAAATTGAGGACGAAAAGGTTTTATTATAATAATGTTGCATATTTTAAGATACAAATTTCTACACATTTACTTTAAATGATTTGCTGAGAAAGTCCTCTTAAGGAGTAATGCTTGTGAGGAAACATATTTGTGAGAAAACAAAGAATAACTTCTTTCTGTTTGACGTCTCGTTTTCGAGAAAAGTGAGATTGGAGGCAGAGCTGCGGAATCTGTAGACAAAATTCATAACTTCGACTCCGACTCCAACTCCTCCTTTTTTTATCTCCGACTTCGAATCCGGATCCGACTCCAACGCCGATTTCGACTCCGACACCGAATCCGACTCCGATTCTCAAAATTGAAAAAATATGTACTCAAAATAATTTAAAGTCGTAATAGAACTGAATAAACAGTTGAAATATTGTATTAAGTCTAAGAATATGGAACAGATAACTTTGATACAACACAACACGACTGTTACTTTCTCACTTTCAGGAAATAGTTAGAAAATACGTATCAATTTGAGAAATACTAACGATAAAGTTTCCATTTTCGAAAATTAATGTAATGTTTAATAATTCAAAGAGACAATTGTCGCTTTTAATGATTTATAAACAAAAGAGCCAGAGATGGAGTCGGAGTGGATATATTTTTTTCCGTCACCAAAACTTACTCCATCGTCAATTAGAAAAATAAATATGTATGTATAAACAGAAAAATTTTGATCAGAGAAATATTACAAACATGATGGTAAAAGTCTCCTAAAAGATTAATTAAGAATGAAAAAGTGTCGTCATTGCATTCTTCTTGCCTCACCGATGTTATGTACCTGACCTATACATAATGACCATACATCTGTATATGATCCGAATTATATCGTGTTTGGTATCATTTTAATCAGAACAATGTCACAAATCTATTAAAAAAAGTCTCATAAAAAACTAAATAATAATAAAAAAGTTATTCCTTGGTAATACATTGTGAGGACGCGCGAGCCTTTGAACTGTGCCGCCGACTGCGACTCTCCGCGGTCTTACCGATATACCCGAGCCGCATGGTGTCATATTTCTCGGCGACCGAGGCCTCTCGAGCGTCACGGCCCCTCAAGGGGGTACACCCTGCACTAGTGGGGATATCTCAGGGACAATTATGTCGGAGACATTTGGGACAATTACCGATGAAATACTGTATAGCTTTTTCTTTGTCCGGTTCCGACTCCAGTGATCAGCCATTACTCCCAAACTCCGACTCAGACTCCGAAGCCCTGATTGAACGTGCATCGAGTTCGTGTGCCGTGGTATTCGTAGCAAGTAGAATTGGTAAGTCATGAACAGACGCATCAGCTGATTCATGTCTAATAGCGCGCGTATTCGCTGCATTTTCAAACTCTATTTACTTGAGAACGAAGCGCCGAACGAAGAAATGTTATTCCTTTTTTTAGACTCGTTCCTGCATGTAGAATATTGTACAAGCACCACCCGGTCGCTTGTACCGCGATTTCAGAAATATCCTGTATTAAAACAAGTTACAGAAGACGATTTTGATGAAACTTCAGTCAGATATTTTTTAGAACTACATTCGATATTGTACATTTCTTTTGTCGACCATTGTCCACATTCAAAGGGTGAAAACAGGCCCCCAAAGTAAGGGGTCAAAAACAACTAATAACATCTAACACGATATTATAGTACAAAATGTTGTAAGAAATTATGCTATGATCTGTAATAGAACCCTTTGTGCGAGATGGGAATATGTTGAAAGACTTATTATTACTAGACTGCGAATTTTATGCATTTATAATAAAAATGAATAAATACAAAACTATAAAAACATTTGATGAATTGAATAAGGCTGTTTCATCATTGTCTACTTGTTGAAATTATTAAAAGAGGAAATATATATTTATTTAACTTCTGTTTGTTACAATTGTCTTGAACAATTTTTGTTTTGCATAAAGATCCGCGGGCCACTTATTGCTGAATCATTCGTGGTTAGATTAATCCTAGAAGTTCTAATTTTCCAGTTAGTTGAAAGTTGACAAGTCGTTTAATTTTAAAACAACTTTTTGTTTTATTTGCATCTGTTTTTATTAGAAAAACGATGAAATATTATTTCAGAGTGCATTTTGTATTCCATTCTTGCTTTATTCTCATTTTACTTTTGACATCGTTAATTTGTATTATAATAACATAGAATTTATGTAAACATTATCCTTAAATAGATAAATGTTTCACGAAATGACACTAATAATGAGTCATTTGTAGTGATATGTATACAGGTTGATCGGTTTTAATCGATAAATGCCAATTACTCGTTTACCATGTACTGTATAGAAAAATAGTTCAGATAAGAAGTGAATGGTTTTGAGGGGGCCACAATCTGATGTAAATCGTTCTTTTGTAGATAGACGCGTAGAGGTCACTTGAAGGTGACCGACGTATTTTTAAATGGAATCGTATATTTCCGAATGCACTAATCGATGCACCTCGTGTTTCTTTATAAAAAAAGTATGAAGCTACTTGTATCGAAAAGTCATTGCTTTAGAATACTTTAGAAGATGTTTTGTCCAGAACGTTGAAAAATGGTTGCTCCTAGTATGAATGCTTACTGCTTTGAAACAACAGAAGATTTCATTGACTGTGATGCCCTGTCCAACGTTCTAGATAAAATATCTCCTAAACTCATTATTTTTCCACATAAATGGGTTTATACTTTTTTTTATAGAGAATGGCGAGCTGCATCGGTTAGTACATTAAAAAATATTCGATTCCATTTTTAAAAATGTAGGTCACCTTCATGTGACATCTTATTAGTTAATAAAATTAAATTTTAAGTAAAAATTCTTGAATTTTTTTAGGGGACGATAAGACCCTAAGGGTTCATCCACAGGAAAACTATATTTACACCAGATCGTGGTTTTCTCGAAATCATTCACTTCTTATCTGAACTATTATTTTACATAATCCACAGTGTACGTGTAGTTAGTATTCATAGATTAAAATCGGTCACGCTCTATATATAAAGTGATACAATTTATGAAAGCAGATGTTTATTTTCAAATTCTTGAATAGTACTGCTTAAGCCTCTCTCTTCAAGAAGTGGATAAAAATTTCCTCTAACGAAGGACAATATAGCTTGTGGTTACAGTAAGTTTAGTATTCCTAGTGTATCTAAAACACATGCCTTGTATGAGCAATACTGATCGTTCGAGTCACCAACAGTTTCAGTTTCCAAACACTGTTTGAAGGACTGTGTTCCTGGACTCTTTAAATGAATTTACACCTTTCATTTTGAATGAAAACAAGTTTCTATAACTTGAAAACAAGAAATACATATCATCCTCTAGATACAAATTAACAACGAATTTGAAGGTTAACAAAAAATTGAATTTTCTCTGATATTTCATTGGTTAAGAAGGAGGTGCTGTATTGATAGCAGGGTTGGGCACATTTCATTTGACGTAAAATAAAAAATAATTATTTGAATTAATTAATTATTCTAAATACTTTATTATTTGTATTTTACAAATAACAAAAAATTAAATTCATTTGGCGTTTAAATAAAATAAATTATTTTAAAATAATTTTTTATCCGAATTACATTGTTCAACTAAAATAAAAAATAATTTCACCTGAATAACAGGTTCTGGAAGTAACTAAATTAATTTTTAAATTTATGTATGCTGATTTTTATAGTTCAATGATTAAAGTTTATCTGCATTCGCTTTTAAAACTGTTCTTCGGTACAAGAAATACATAGAATTTTAGAGTGTACGAATTATTTGATCAAATAAAAAAAGGAATGAAAAATTATTTGAACTTCATTTGATATTCATATATAATAATAAAATAATTATAAATAATTATTTGGTTGTTCAAATAAACTAACGCATGATTATTTCAATTAATATGTAGCCTAATAGGATAATATATTATCTTGACGATTATTTTCCAAATAATTTATTTCGATAATGCCCAAGTCTGATTGATATATGGATGTATAAGTAGGTACATATGTGACTTGAGAGTTATACGGAGGGTCCATTTTCTACAACACCAAATTTGTTTCCTAATAACTGTTGGGTGGTTCTTATAGAGTTTTTTGCGCTGATTCCAAATCTGCCCCTACTTTTTCGCCTACGCGCACAGTTTTTGAGAAACATGACTTTGAAAAAAGCCTATTTATCAACTTTAAACAAATATTGTGATATTATTATAAAAGATATTGAATTGTTCTTCGCAGCAAAAGATTCTGTAGACTTTCCCGAATACAGTGATATCCAATATTAATACATTATGATTGTTTAAACATATTTAAACAATCATTAAAGACGGAGAGGCACCACTTTTGCACCAATTTTTGAGGATTTTTTTGAATTTATCTCAAAAAATAAGGGTCCAGCGTAAAATCTAACTATATCACGCGATAGAGCAGACTTTTATCTTGAGGAGCTCACCTTTGAAGTTTGCAACATCGACGTTTTTATCGTATCAGAAAGCAAAATATCTACGGCCGACATGAGTTGCCACCAGTGGTGCTCTTCCACTAGCGCGGTCGTTCGTCGGGATATGGCGCGGTGTAACGGCTAAAGTAGTGGCTAAAAGCGCGCAAATATGTCAGCTTATTTCAATGTTAAATTTTATTTAAATTTTATATATTATTTATTGGTATATTTATTCTGTATAAATTATTTTATGTATTTTTTAATGTTAGTCTCTTGTTTGTAGTATATCTCATACTAAAAAGATCTTTTGTAACAAAAAAATAATTTATTAGGTTTTTGTTTTGTATTTAGTTTTCTTTATTAGCATTTCCACAATAAGCGATATTAAATAGATTTTTGTATTAAATTATTTTTTGTTACAAAAGACCTTTTTAGTATGAAATATACTATAAACAACAGACTAACATTAAAAAAATACATAAAATAATTTGTACAAAATAAATATACCAATAAATAATATATAAAATTTAAATAAAATTTAACATTGAAATAAGCTGACATAATTGCGCGCTTTTAGCCACTACTTTAGCCGTTACACCGCGCCATATCCCGACGAACGACCGCGCTAGTGGAAGAGCACCACTGGTGGCAACTCATGTCGGCCGTAGATATTTTGCTTTCTGATACGGTAAAAACGTCGATGTTGCAAACTTCAAAGGAGAGCTTCTCAAGATAAAAGTCTGCTCTATCGCGTGATATAGTTAGATTTTACGCTGGACCCTTATTTTTTGAGATAAATTCAAAAAAATCCTCAAAAATTGGTGCATTAGTGGTGTCTCTCCGTCTTTAATGACTGTTTAAACATGTTTAAACATTCATAACGTATTAATATTGGATATCACTGTATTCGGAAAAGTCTACAGAATCTTTTGCTGCGAAGAACAATTCAATATTTTTTATAATAATATCACAATATTTGTTTAAATGTAAAAAACTGTGCGTGTAGGCGACAAAGTAAGGGCAGATTCGGAATCAGCGCAAAAAACTCTATAAGAACCACGCAACAGTTATTAGGAAACAAATTTGGTGTTGGACAGTGTTATTGACCGTAGGGCTTTTTAACAAAACGTCTTTATATTTTATGTTTCGATGTGAAATCTGTAATTTTTATAATTTTATTATTCTGTAACACGGTTGTGATATGAGAATAATTATACAGCGTAAAAATAACCGGAAATGTTTCTCATGCAGTACGAAATTACATAAAGATTGTATAGTTTCTCTTCTGTACGTTTTTTTCTGATGTCGATCGTGACTTTTTCTATGCGATTGATCAGGAACTTAGTCGTGCGTATTTCATTTCACGCATCGAATACGTTGCTTTTGCTTTCGAAGTTGCTCACCAGAAAATTGATATAGGTACCACCTGTTACCTTTTTTATGTAAATCATTTGGGAACCTAACCTTTTCCCTTTTTTTGATCACTCTAGATTTCGGCTTAAGATTATTAGCAATTACTACAACTTGTGAATTTTTATGAAAAATAAAAATTAATCTGCAATTAATTTCAAGCTACGTGAACTGTTTACGTGGACGTTAATTTCTTATTTTAATAATTTTAATGAGTTTGAAATACAACAATATTATTACATTTTTCAATTGTTTTACTGTTTTCCATCACATCTATCCATTTTTGCTATAATTTGATAAAACCAACAGATAACAACCAGCCTGTGGATTTTTATTAGTAAATTGTTAATTTGAATTAGACAAAATGTTTGTACTAAAAATCTTCAGTTATCATCGTTCACTAAAAAATGAAAAATCCAAATCGTCATCTGTAAGGAAAATAAAACATAATATATTATGAATATAATAAAAAGTCCAATGAAACGAAATGAATAGAAGTACTTATAAAAGTTTTGATGCCGAATGGTCCTATTGAAATTATTTTTGCATGCATCTCAATATTAAAACCACCTGTAATAAGAGTCGCAAACAAAAATAAAGAATACAAAGGTATAAAAGTTATCAAATGATCACATAAAATGTTAATCAAGTATTTGTCAAATCGCACAGAAACTAGATCATTTTTGCAGTGGATGACCAAAATTATTAGAGCGACAGAACGATAAACATATTACTTGTTCGCGTAACAGATATTAATAGCCTATAGTATTGTTAAACATATATTTGCAATTTAATACTTCACAAAATACTTTATAGAAATAATAAGAATTTAGTGTAGCTTTAAAATATTATTTTCATTTGAAAGTGGATTGTTTTCACGTAAACTCGTCGATTTATACAAATAGGTGTAATAATTTGATCGTCCACTGTATGGCGAACTCAAATTTTTGTTGCAGAAATGGAATCAGAATTGAACAGTACATATAATAAATGTGTGACTTACAAGTTATACAGAAACTTATATAATACTGTAAAATGCTTCTTGGAAGAAATGATATTATAAATAAAATAGAATCTATTAATTTAAAGAATAAAACTAGAATAAATGAAGTATGCTCTTAGTATTTTTTCTGTAACTATTTCTGACAAACAGAGGTTAAAGGATGCTACAAAAATATGATGTATTCTTTTATAAACTGATATTATAAAATAAAGCATAATTTATTCATTTAAATAATGGGACTAGAATAAGTGAAGTATTATTCCAGTATTTTTATGTAATTCTTTCTGACGAACAAGGGTTAAACGGAGATACAGAATTAAAATATTTGTTCACCCACCGATTTTAACGAACTATTTATTTTACTGAACAAAGATTTAAACAATAGTACGAAGCCATTAAAATAGAAAACAAAGGGATTCGAAACACAACGAAATACAAAGGGACGCTTGTTTGAAATCGTCCTATCGTTAGCAAGTACAATGAACTCCGTGTACAAGAACAAATTCGTTTCAACGTTCAACCGACATTCACGGTTATCGTGGCGAATCGGCTCGTGCAGCGTTGTTACGAAAACAGCTCGTTTTCATCAAACTCTTATCACATGTACGTTGTAGCAGCTCTGAACGTATTCATTGCGATCGCACGTCGTTCCGGAATAAATCGATTCTTCGCGGTGGTTAATGCACGATTCCAAGCAAACAGTTTACGAGCGTGCAGCTTCTTGTTACGTCGGCCGCAGATGCAACGCCGCGCCGCCTGGATGAAAATTCTGTTCAGTTCCATTCGAAATACGGTTTGTGTACACTATTTATACGTCAATTGTTGGAAATATTCCCGTTCCTCCGATGCGAACAGAGATTGCCACTGCAGTTTCTGCAACACGGAGTTCTTCTTCATTGTTCTCAATTCGCTGCGATTCAGATTATTTCTTTGACCTTTCGTCCGAACAAATTTGGTCGGTATCGTATGCTGTCGCTCCAGGTTTTATAAATTTATGGCAAATGTGAGCGCGCGATGCACATACATATTTGATGCGAGTGTGTACGGTTGATTAGCTCGGAATACTGGTGAACTCGCAGACACAGAACGACACTTCTCAAATGACATTATTTAACACTAGAACTACCAGACCAGTCAAAATGACTGGTTTCTAATTTTTTCTTTTACAAATATTGATATTATAAATATGTTTTCAGGAGTAACTTTTTAGTACGCGTCTCTATTGAAGTACATATTTAAATAAAAATTGTACGAAATCTGAATAAATGCAGTCTTATTGTTATTATAAGGCAGCATGTGCCAGTCGCGTTTATTGCTCGGTAGTTCTAGTGTTAAAATAGTATTTCATGCAGAGTTTGGTATATTTCTTATTATATCTTACTACGGGTAAATATTTTATTTTGAAATAAGATCATTAGAAATAATGAATTATTTTAAATACTTTATTATTTGAATTCTACAAATAACAAAGAAAGTTTATTTTCATTTGGCGTATAAACCAAATAAATTATTTTCAAATAATATTTTATTTCGATTACATCGTTCAAATAAAATAATACATAATTTCATCTCAAGGAGAGGTTATTGAAGTAACTAAATTAATTAATTATTAACACTAACCGAGCAGAATATGTGACTAGTATACGTTGCTTTATGAAATTTACAAGACTGAGTTTATTTAGATTTTTCGTTATTTCTATAACAACATGTGCTTGAATGAACAAATTTATTTAATAATTTGTCGATGGTTCCGAAATCCGGTCAAACCTGATTGAGCACAAACTTTGTAAATAGCTTCATTTTGCATTAAAAACCTGTTTCCTAAAGGAATTTTTGGTGACTCAAAAAGAATTTGGTGTCATACGAATATCATTTCCTACCTTACCGACACAATGCGGTATAAACGCGCAATCCTTTTCAACCAAATAACTAGTATGCTTGGGTATTCAGCGGATCCTTCGGACCCGCAGAATGCGAATTTAAATGTAAAACATCCCTCAGCTAACAAAAATTACAATAGCCAAAATGACAGACTTGGAGTTTTAAAGCTTTTACGCATGAGATAAAATAGCTATTCATTTGCAAATACATATTGTTACGGCGCACAGTGGTCCCAAATCCCGAAAACACGGCCAAAACCTCTAAACGTACTTTAATGCACTCAAAAATTCGTACTCGGGGGTTTTCGAGGTCGCTGATTACGAATATGAAGTTGAAATTTCAAAAAACAAAATGGCGGATCCAATATGGTGGACATGTACATTAAAAAATGGTTATGCCTGGTTGGAAAATGATCTTTTTGGGGTCTTTGGGGTCGCTGATTACGAATATGAAATTTAAATTCCAAAAAACAAAATGGCCAATTAAAATTTAGACAACAATTCGCATTGAATGTGTTTTGAGTGGTTGATAGGTAAAAATGTATAAATGACAAGCAAAATTGCACTTTGTATATTAAGAATTAGTATAATTGTACAATAAATTATGTACATAAGATTTAATCATCCGAATCGTCATCGATATCAGATCCTTCTTCGAAACCATCTTCTTCTCGCGTAACCATTTGCCTTTCCTTATACGGTGCAAATGGCGAAAGCAACAAATTTACTGCTTCCGGAGACAAACTACTCATTTTTTTTGTCGGCAGTTTCCTTACACTTGAAATATATAAGACTGCAGATTTCTATTCAATTCACAATGATTATAAATGAATGCTTACTAGCAATTGTAAAATCGCATTTTTAAAATCCATAGGAAAGAAACAAAGTTTACCCTCGTATGAGCAGACTGGCGCCGAGTGGCAGTTGGTTTATATAAATTTTGATAGATAAATGTATTAGCAATACGTCAGAAAAGTAATTTTGGTGGTACTCCGTGGAACTTTTAACTTATATCTACGTTTCTACAATACGCGCATCAAGTTTTACCTTCTCCGTTCTCCAAAGAATATTTCCGTCGTGTAACGTAATGACTAACAATTTTGGAGATACAAAAACAGATAAATATTCTACTTACTTCCAGGAACAGCATCCACTTTGCAGAATTGAAATGAATGCACTATTTTGAAAGTTATGCACTTTAGAAGGGGGCGTCCAATTTCCTACTAATGCGCGCGACAAATGCTCATCGAACGAAGGCTAACTTTGAACCGAACCGCACCATAAAGTTTTTACCTTTTTCCCTGCTGGCATTCAGTGGCCATATCGTCACTTTACCAAACCCTACAATTACAAACTCCTGGGAGGTAGTTTATTTTTGAGGTTTTGGCCGTGTTTTCGGGATTTGGAACCACTGTGCGGCGGCGTGAATATTGAGAATTCGCCGTAATGCCGTGATGGATAACCCCTAAGGAAATAGTTGAAGAGAGGGGTTCTCAAGGAACGGTTGGTCATGAAAACAGCAGAGAAAGAAAAAGATTCGACCGCCGAACAGATCGGACGTACAGAACCCAGTGGCGCACTCAGGATTTAATCTTGGGAGGGGATGGGGGGGTCGAATTGAACACAAAATTTTGTGACCTGGTGCAAGAATTGCCAATCTACATATGTACTTCATAAATACTGACATTGAAGCTTTTTGTATCAGGCCACAGAAAGATTTTTAATGCACATTAAATAAAATCCATTAAAATGATTATAGAAATTTATTTACATAATAAAATCTAGTTTTCTTTTCTTTTTACACAGTTCTTCAATTACTTCGGATACAGTTATATTAATGCTTCTGTGTATGTATGACAAAGCCAACCTAAGCGAATGCATGCCTTATATATGTATAGGGAGAAGTTGTTCAAAATGTTGCGTTTTACATATAACATATCCAAAAATCATCGAAGTCGGAGAGGAAGCAGCTGTTCTAGTAGTTTGATCAATTTTCCAGTGTTCTATTTCCTCTTTCTTGGTGGGGGTGCCCCCCCCCCCCCCTTGAGTGCGCCACTGACAGAACCAATGAACCTATAACTTTGTAGAAAGTCGTAAGAGTTGTAAATAAGTCTATAAATAAAGATTATAAATAAATATTTAACGATGTCGCGGCGGACGACACGAAGTGGAAATGAAAGTCGCACAACATTTTATATCATTTAACAATTTGATAGATGGTTGTGTTGTGATGTATGACCCCCGTTCTGGTAATCGTTCCGGTTTCTGGTATGGGGCCCTGGCCAAATATCATGTCACAGGGCACAAGGTATCCCTCATTCCGTTAGCAGACAACTAAGTGTGTCCCTCGGGAATCATCACGAGGAGGTGGAATAGATAGAGATGACGAACTCCACAGTGGATCAGAGTCACCACTGTGAAGGTCACACATACTCGGCCCTCATAAAAAGTTTCCATCGGTTCCCTAGTCCGACGGCCTACTGTTGTACTCATCGGCGCAAATCTACCGCAAACCTAACCTAGACGAAGCCCAGATCAACTATTAACTCTTTGCGGCACAGGATTTCAGATAATAAAATAGACCCATGTTGCATAGAAATTTTATTGCATTTTAAATGAAACAAAATTGGTATATTTTTATTAATAAAGGTATCACATAATGTAAAAACATAAAAAACTACTAATAGTTTAATTAAATTTGTTGTTATAGGGTGGGACTCAAATAGTCCACCACCACAAATTTAAGCTTTAGTTTTTATTATAAAGCTCTTCAGTTACTTATATGGAACTAATTTTTATAAAAATTAACTTACTTCTACAATTTTTCACATAAAACCCTGAAAAAAAGATTGTCGCAATAAATCTTCCGCTTGCAACAATTGATGAACCTGTATTGGCATGTTGAATGTTGCCAACACAAGTGAATACATTTGTAACATTTGTTGAAGATATTACCAACTGCTTTAGGTAAACAAAACGAAATATAAACCTGTGCGCATGCAGCTATTGCAATATTTCGAGGTGGGACTAAAAATGTCCCACCATGCATTACGGTGCATCAAAAAGGTGGGACACTTTTAATCCCAGCGTGCCCCAAAGAGTTAATCAACTATCAAGAAGCAATTTCCTTCTGGAAAACGCCCCTTATTATGCAGCATGATTTCTACCAAGAGATCCGCTGAATGCCCAAACATACTAGTTATTTAGTTTAAAAAGATTACGCGTACAAACCGCGTTGTTTCTGTAGCGAATGCCTTCCAGTGTGGACGCGCCTTAAGATAGACAGGGGAGAGTGGGAAAACCGAGAGACGGGTGTGTGTTGAATGCCCGGTAGCATGCGTCGTAAGTGTGCAACAATGAAAATCAGTTTTTGTACTTTATATTATAATAAATATATTTAATCGGTAATGGTGCATTGGTTCATTCGTATCTCTACCACGTGGCTTTATCCACTGTTCACCGTGATCTTCCAACAGTTTCGGTAAGGTCGGAATGATATTAGTAAGATAAACATTTCTTTCTCGAGTCGCCACAAATCCTTTAGAGAAATATGTTTTTAATACAAAATAAACCTATTTAACAAATTTCAATCGGATTTAACCGGTTTTCGGAACTTTAGCCAATAATTTATAATGGAAGCATCTTTATAATTTCCATAATTATAAAATGAAAAATCTGAAACCGGTCATTTGTCCGGTCGTGTTACGACTCCCGTTAAATTTAGATATGCTAATTTTTGTAGTTTAATTATTAAAGTTTAGCTGCATTTGCTTTTAAAATTGTTCTTTAGTACACGAAATAAATGGAATTTTGGAGAGTACAAATTATTTGATCAAATGAAAGATGAAATAAAAAATTATTTGAATTTCATTTGAAATAATTTAGAAATCATTATTTAGCTGTTCAAACAAACTAACATATGATTATTGCAAATGACATGTAACCAAATAGGATAATTTATTATGTTAACGATTATTTTTCAAATAATTTGTTTCGGTAATGCTCCAGCCTGATTTCAAGTAACATGTTATTTTATTTTACAATTATTTGAGATAATTGTAAAATTGTTTTTCGAAATTATAACATATGACTATGTATAGTTGAGGATTATTTCTTTTGATTTTAAAATAAGAACGATAACGAAACAGTACACTATTTGAAATTGCTGTTATTTAAAATGAATTAATATTATTTTAATTTTCAAATAACAGTATTGAAAATATCGGTGCGAAATAAATGATTTCAAATAGGTATTTCTTATTTTCATTTCAAATCAAATTGCCAGGTCTGCTAACGAAGAAGTTTTTATGGAAATTAACAGAAAAAGTATCACGTATTAAAGTAACTGGTAAACGTTGCCTTATAAAAATTATAACATTGAATTTATTTAGCTTTTCTACGATTTTTTGTTGTAATATGTGCTTGAATAAGGAAATTTATTCCGCCATTTTTCACGAATGCATTTTTATTGTTTTAATAATTGTTAAATGAATAGTCGGTCAACTGACCATGATAAAGGGTATACCCGGATAAGAAGATCAAACGTGCCTTCTCAGACCAAATTGATCTTTCATACTTCATCACACCATCCGATAGGTCCGCCAAAGAAAACCCTCTGTGACAAGTTTCAAGTTGGTACACCTACCACGAGGGTATTTATGGGGTGAGCACGGTTTCTTGAATTATGCTCCCAAAAAACTTTATTACGTTGTCTGTTCACGGTACTCTGTTTCCACTTACCGTAAGTAGTAACGACGACTAGAGCGGATCTTTGTGCAAATATTAATTTTCGTAGACCAATTTGCAGATTTTATCAGGCTTGGCGTACCGTAAAAAACTCATTAAATTCTTGTTAAGTCGTTTACAATACTGAGCGTCAGGCAACCGTACATACTATAAATGCATAAAATCAGCAATCTAACGATGACAGCGTGCATGTTTATCAGATAAACTATCACAGCTGTCTTTCTCGAAATCCAGGCATCTTATGCAAAGATTTGTTGCATATCATCGACCTATTTTTTAAGAAAGGAACGTATACAAATTTGTTAACAGAAACGCGTATAATGAGAGCGAAAATTGATTTTACGGGAACAAGAAGATGGTTCCCTAAAATGGTCCCTATATATTGTCACAATGTTACTAATCAACTTAAGTGATACAAGAATTACATTGTAATAATTACGAAATAATAATTAAGAATTACCATAATTCTTAATATTACATTGGTATAAAACTAATGGCCAAATTCTTTCGTTTTTTGTCTTACAAATAACACTGTCCAACAGCCAAAAAACGTTTCGATTCTCACTATGCGATTCTTGTAGAGTTTCTCACGCTGATTTCGAATCTGTTTTTAATTTTTCTCCTAGACGCACAGATTTTTAGAAATTTGAGTTTCAGAAAAAGACATATTTTTCAACTTTGAACAAATATTGTGATGCTATTATAAAAGATATTGAATTGTTCTTTGCAGCAAAAGATTCTGTAGATTTACCCGAATACAGTGATATCCAATATTAATACATTATGATTGTTCAAACAATTATTAAACTCGGAGAGACGCTACTTTTGCATCAATTTTTTACTATATTTTTGAATTTATCTCAAAAAATAAGGGTCCAGCGGAAAATCGGAATATACCACGCGATAGAGCAGACTTTGATCTTCAGAAACCTCTCCTTGAAGTTTGCAACGTCGACGTTTTTACCGAACCAGGAAGCAGAATATCTTCGCCCGACACGAGTTGCCGCCAGTGGTGCTCTTCCACTAGCGCGGTCCTTCGATGGAATACGGCGGGGCTGCGCGACGATGCAGTCGCTTTAAGCGCGCAATTATGTCAGCTTATTTAAATGTTATATTTACTATTGTTATTTATTATTTATTATTATATTCCCTTTTTATTAATATACTTATTCTTTATTTATTATTTTATAGTAAAAATGGGAATTTACAAGATAGAAAACATACCTAAAACTTTTTTCTTCTTGGCTGACGTTTATGAGATGTTTCCGTTTCTGTTATTAAATTCGAACAACAGTCTACAAGCATGGTTGTATTATCTTTTCACAAGTATCTTGTTTCGATAACCAAAATGTCTTGACGGAACCTTGATGGAGTCTTCGTAGGATCACAAATAAAAACATTCTTAGACAATGAAGAATTCTTCAACACAATGAGTGAGCCTGAAAAAAGAGCCTGAGAGCATTTGAAAATGTTTGCAAAAATTTTCTGGGAAAACATCGCTCACCAAACTACGTTAAAATAGTGAGAGAACTAGTAGATTCCTTCTATAAGTTAGGATGTAATTTGTCGCTCAAAATGCACTTTTTACATTCGCATTTAGATTTTTTTCCGTGCAATCTTGGTGATGTGCGTGATGAACACGGTGAAAGGTTCCATTAAGATACTTTGGTTATGGAAACAAGATATGTACTTGGAAAAAGATAATACAACGATGCTTGCAGACTGTTGTTCGAATTTAATAACAGAAACGGAAACTTCTCATAAACGTCAGTCAAGAAGAAAGAAGTTTTAGGTATGTTTTCTATCTTGTAAATTCCCATTTTTAATATAAAATAATAAATAGAGAATAAATATATTGATAAAATGGGAGTATAATAATAAGTAATAAATAACAATAATAAATATAACATTTAAATAAGCTAGCATAATTGCTCGCTTTTAGCCACTGCATCGCCGTTACGCCCCGCCGTATCCCGACGAACGACCGCGCTAGTGGAAGAGCACCACTGGCGGCAACTCATGTCGGATGAAGATATTTTGCTTTTTGGTTCGGTAAAAACGTCAACGTTGCAAACTTCAAGGGAGGGTTTCTGAAGATAAAAGTCTACTCTATCGCGTGGTATATACCGATTTTCCGCTGGACCCTTATTTTGTGAGATAAATTCAAAAATATAGTCAAAAATTGGTGCAAAAGTAGTGTCTCTCCGTCTTTAATAATTGTTTAAACATGTTTAAACAATCATAATGTATTAATATTGGATATCACTGTATTCGGGATAGTCTTTTGGTGCGAAGAACAATTCAATATCTTTTATAATAACATCACAATATTTGTTTAAAATTGAAAAATATGTCTTTTTTCAAACTCAAATTTCTCAAAAACTGTGCGCCTAGGAGAAAAATTGAAAACAGGTTCGGAATCAGCGCAGAAAACTCTACAAGAATCGCATAGTGAGAATCGAAACGTCGAAAAAAGTTGAAATTTGTTGGACAGTGTAATTGTACTAATAAATCTTACTATACATTGCAATACAATATTATTATACATCATTTTGAAGATTATTTATTGCTTATGAAGCTTATTAAAATAATGTTTCGAACGTTTAATGAAGTCAAAAATCGGGTATTATTTTTACACCGACCCAATAATTAATGAAATTAGTTATTCTCATATATAATCATTGAATTTGTTCTCCCGCTGTGAGAATAAAATAATTTGATCCGATATTGTTTAATGCATCTACATTCTACATTAATACGGACGCAGTAACATCGAAGATCTCGATAGCAGCTGAAACAGTGATGCTACGATAAATCGTTTCTTTGGCTCATCGAATGATCAGATTCAGCCTTGAGGCACAATTAAATCTTTTTTTGTCGTGACATGCCGATGGAGAGAAAAATAAGAAGATAAAGAGTAGGATCCACGTGACAAACATTTCGACGTACTTTTAATATTCGTTTATTGGGTGACGAACTGTTGAAACTGACAGTCGCCAGTTTTTATTAACTATCCGGCGCTAGGGGAACTCGCACTATACATAGTGTTCACGTACGGATCTGTTACAATCATGTGTCAGATAGGCACCAGGATGACGATAAACGGTAAGGCACGTTTGCACATGCAACATCGCATTTCACATGTAATTTGCAGCGTTTGTTGAGCAAGTGTCCGCAGTTAACGAAGTCGTCTTGCAAAACAACGCCGGATTTTAGCTAAATTCGACCGTGCTTATTGTCGGGATTACGAAACGGAAATACAGGGGGCACTCGGTGGACGTGGCTTAAATAATTCAAATGAGACGTACCATAATCGGTTCGTCGAAGGATCGTGTCTACGTGCAAGTTAAGCACGATCGTCCTCCGCCGTGTTGTGGGTACATCTTCAAAAGTAAGGCAAGGTCTTGTTTGGGAACCGCGTGGGAATCGTGTACGACACTAATAGAAAACTGCAAAGTAGAGAAAAAATGGGTTTAGGAACAATGGCAAATGTACGAAACTTTGGTCGAGTATAAAGAAATACAACGGTATCTACAGTGGTTCCAACAAATATTTGTCATCAGAATTCTCGATTTTTCAATAATTGTTAATGTGCTATGACATCGAGTTCGATTCGTGGTGAAGATTCCGAACAGAGTCTAATAAATATGTATGTTATTAATTTCCTTTAAACCGAAATAATAATGCTATGTTATTGTTGGGTCATTCCATGCCAAATCGATCGCTTTTTGCAGGCACCATCGTCGATTTTGTTCTAAATGAAATATGTTGTAGTCCATGTGAAATTATAGGGGGTTTAGGTCATCATTTTTAACCCTTAGCACTCGAATTGCGACTATGAGGCGCCACTACAAATTGCTATACCATTATTCAAAATATTGTTTACATTATTAAATTTGTTTACATTTAATAAATTACTAAACAATTAAATATTGTATGAGTTACTATATCGGTTTCAGACGTATAAAATAAAAATGTATATATACAATGGAAGTATTCTAGGTTAGAAGAAATGTTTGGTTTTTTAGTTGAAATAGCTCCGAGTGCAAAGAGTTAAGTCATCATTTTTCGACATTATAAAGTTGATTGTCGAGGGTGAAAAAAATTATTTTGTAATATCCCAATCCTTTCCGAATAAAACAAAAAATTTTGCTCAATCGGACAAACAGTTCCTGAGATAAAAATTCGTAAGCGAGTCCCGTTTTCGCCAAAATGGGCAAAAATTGCAAATTTCGAAGTCCTGTCATTTCTAAAAAAAATTTAAAACGGGCAAAATGATACCTTAAATTCCCTCTAATTTCACATGGACTACAACATATTTCATTTAGAACAAAATCGATGGTGGTGCCTGCAAATTGTGATCGATTTGGCATGGAATGATTCTGTTGTTCATGTACAGGCATTGGAGAACATACAGACATCCTGCAGATATTTTTGGATTATTGTTAAAGATACGCTAAGTTTGGCCGGCAGGTTTATGAACAATGCGAATTACACCGCCAGCTGTGATTGCAAGTTTAAGATGCTGGGTACATTTTTAGGTCAACAGCATTTTTGGGACACTGGTGGATGGGAATTTTGCAATTTGCAACGAGACAGATGACGTTTGCAGGCACTGATGAATGTGAACTCTTACCTTGGAAGTTTATGAAGCGTCGGCAGACTTTTATCAACCTCTTTTCTCGTGTTCGCATGATTGCTACATTTTTATTGCTTTAATAAAACTGTACCCAAAATAAAAAAAAAGGTTAATTAATCTAGTCAGTCTGCAATAGTATTCCAAAGGATTATATATAACCTATTTGAAAACTATTGTTGTATAAGGAATACAAATTTAAATATTCCTTGTGAGGCCATACAAGGCCCAAACAATGCATCTACTATTATGCTTTTGCAAAACTGTATAAAAAATAAAAAATTAATTATAGTAGTTATCAATCTGTAATTGTATCCTAGTATGTAACAAAGAATTATGCAAAATTTATTCGCAACTTAATGTTGTACAACGAATGAAAGCTTAAATATTCCTTAAAGAGTCTAGCCAATCTGCAATAGTATACTAGTACACGCAAAAGGATTACGTAAAATTTATTTAAAACTATTGTTGTACAAGGAATAAAAATTTAAATATTCCTTATTCAAGACCCGAACAAAGTATCTGTTATACTATTATGCAAGACTGTATTAAAAATAAAAAATTAATTAAAGAATTCATCAATCTGTAGTTGTATTCTAGTAAGTATATGAAAAATAATTATATAAATTTTATTTACAAGTTAATGTTGCACAAGAAATGAAAGCCTATGTATTCCTTATTGTGCTATACAAAACCCAAACACGGTGTGAAGGTTAACTATGGGAAAAGACTATCTATCCACGCGCAATTTTACATTCGTATAGAAGAATTAAAAGAAACTGAAATGAAGTGAACTCGTATTTTTACCATTACTGGTTTCGGCGAATTAAGATTAAAATGGGACTGTTGCAGACTTTGATAAATCTTGTATTTCACAAATTTGTCAAAATGTTTGTGCACTATAAATGTATAAAAATCTACAGCGCACTTACAAACATAATTTCCTAAATTTTTAGTTATTTCTTTAGTAATAATGTTTAGATCATAGTAATGTTAAAATTCGTCAGAAATAGTTCTAAAAGTGAAGATAAAGTTGTGACAATATTTCCAACATTGAGAAAAGAATATGTAATAGGTTTGTAAAACTTAAATAACGTTTTTATTAAATTATAATTATATAGGTGCTTAGAAGTTATGAGTTGTGGGTATTATATGCATATTCTCCACGTATACCTGTATGAAAATAGTTTTACTGCATATCCTATTCAAAGTTTAAACAAATTATATTATGCATAGTAATATTTACGTGGATTGTATCGACACAAGTAAATAATATCTTATAGCTGTTTTGTTCGAGAGGCTGATTGAAAGAGTGAAACAGCAACAGGTTGTATTTTCCTGCAAATAGGAACATGTAATCGTACTCGTCTCTATTCTATTAATAGTTAATCACCTAGGTAGAGCTCGCGTCTGTAATTTTCATTCAACGATTCGATCTCCCGCAGTGTTTTATGATAAAGGAAAAAAAACAGGAAAAACAATAATCGCTAACAAATTTCACAACTATGCAGTCGTGATGAATATACAATAGTTTTATTACTCAATATAACGAAATATTACTTTTTCTTCGCAATATCTCAATTTTTGCAATTTGAATTTTATTCATCTTAATCTATCAGTGCTAAAATAATTTCATAAACATATGCATTTGTTAAACTAGAAAAATTCGAAAGTACATTCTGACTCGAAGAATATGAAAACTTGATAAAAATGAAATTTTGTCGAAGAAGTAATTAAAGTATAGTAATTATGAAGCACTACTGTAGTCCTTTAATTTTACATTTTGGTATGTAGCAGATTTTACTTTGCTTATGATAATGAGCTCAGAATGCGTTCTATGTGTACATTTAATAAAAAGTTACATTCTAATTTCTGTCATCATGTTTTTTAATTAAATTACAAAACATCAATTACTTTCAAACACGCTTTGGCCATTTTCCTTTTGGACACTATACTTTATTTCAAGATTAAGGTCTGAGGTTTGAAATCTGCCTCATTCGCGGACAATCAGTATTAGTAATTACAGTATTTAATCGATAAGTGTCGCTAAATTCTGAACAAGAAGTGTCGCAAAACAATCCCCATTTCCGCAGGGTATAGCCCGCGAGGGGCCGTGAAGCTCGAGAGGCCACGGTCGCCCAGAAGTGTAACATAATACGGGTCGAGTACATGGGTGAGACCACTACTAATCCAATGACAAAGCTTCTTTATTTTTCATTATTTTTTAATGAGACTTTCACCAGTATATTTGTGGCATTTTTCTGATTAAAATAATACCAAACATGATATAATTCGGGTCATATTTACAATAATGTTCCGAAACTTTCATCGTCCATTACACAAGTAAATATCATCGCAATTATATCTTAATTGTTATCATTTTCATTAGAAAAATGCCACGAATATGTTGGTGACAGTGCCATAAAAAAAATAATAAAAAATAAAGAAGTTTTGTCACTGGGTTAGGTATTGTTTTCACACCAACATACTCGACCCGTATTATGTTACACATTTCGGCGACCGAGCCCTCTTGAGCTTCGCTATCCTTTACTACGTGCGGCACAAGTCAAAGAATAGTATACTTGAACACGAAGTGTCGCTGAATTATCGATTAAATACTGTACTAGACTGCGGGTTTTATGCATTTATGACAAGAATGTGTAAGTGCAACTCAAAGTAGTGGAGAGATTAAAAGAATTGGGAAACATTAATTTGTCAGTTTCAGTTGACTGGAATTATTAAAGGAAGAGTGAAATTTGTATTTGGCTTCCGTAATTTATACAAACAATTTTTATTTTGCATAAAGATTCGCTGTCTATTTATTACTATTACTTGTATTCATAAGACACAAATTTTTAGCAATTTCTTAGATACAAGTAGTGTATAGTAATGTAATCATTGTTTCAAACAATAGTATGGCAATTTTTAGTGTTTCCTTAGAGTCGCCATTCGTGTGCCGAGAGATGAGATAATTATTTGGTGTTTGGACAGAAAATTTAACAAAATCTCCATGCTAATTTGTAACAGTTTGCAATTCGATATGCTTTCCTTCCTTCAACAGTTTGTCGCCATGTCGCCCATGTCTGGGCGACAGAATTATTTATGCAGAGTTGAAAATTATCTTTTACGTTGGTAGATTGAGTGTACCGTATTTTTACGATCTGCGAAATAGAAGAGGTTTAAAACAGTAATTAATATCAGAAAACTAAGCTTCTCAGTTTTTTTTTAGTATTTGAAGTCGCTTCAACTACCAAGGTTATTAGCGACTATCTCAATTTTCAGTGGAGGAACTGGATTACAGTGTCTTAGATATGTTAATGTCCTTACAGAAATTGAGTATGCTTCGTTGAATTGGGGCTGAAGTAAGAATATTATTCAGGTTTCCATATAGACCGTGTTTTTTCCTCTCTACGTTGCGTTGTAGTGTGGACATTCTGTGATTATGTGGATTATTGATAGTCTTGTGTTACAAAAAACACATATGGGAGGAGAATTGTTTTCCAGTAGGTGTACATGAGTTGACTTTGTGTGTCCTGATCTAATTCTGGTTATTATAGTTTGCTCGGTGCGCGTGAAGTCTAGGTTGATATTTAAATCGTAAAAATTTGGTATTGTCTTATGAAGTGTACTGTTATTGAAGGTTTTCCATACTGTGTTCCAGTTTTACTTGAGTAGTTGTTGGATGTGTTTGTTTATGTCAGATGGTGTGTTACATATGGATTGGTTTTCCGGTCTGTCTGTAGTTGCAATTTTTGCAGCAAGGTCGGCTATTTTATTTCCGTAGATATGTTTGTGAGACGGGATCCACGCTATTACAATTTCTTTTCCAGATCTTGATAGGTCGTGGTATAACTCTTGTATGTATGTGTTCATTTCAGAGCTGGTATTTGTGTATTGCTTCTCAGTTTTTGTTATGCTAAATAAATTACTTTGATTTTGTGTAATTTCTATGATTGTTGACTGCATGATCAACGTGTTAATGAGAACTATGCAAAAACAAAGATCAAAGTAGAATCTACAGAGAGTATTAATAGCTGCAAACGGTGACAGTATTGGTTTTTGCTGACAGTCTGGACAGGCCAAAGTCAAGGAAAGCCCTCAGGGTCGCAACCACTAAAAAGGTCGATTTCGTAAGTGGAACGGTTCCAATTGGGAACACAAATTGCCTGAAGCTCAGCTGAACAAGATGGAGAGCATGTGAATTACGATTCAAGAACAAAAGAGCAAAAAATTTTATGAAAAATTGCTCTCCTGAAAAAAAACAATCATAAGTACAACTGTACGATAGTTTCTATCGGTTTTATTCTTTTAACGCTAGACACAAATGTTATGTAAATCCTGATATTATTTGCGTCATTTTTACGAAGTAGCAAGTCTAAATTTATTCGGTCTAAAGATAACGTAAATACGTAAACGTTATATAAACAAAATTAGTTGAAACATTTATTTATTCGGTTTAAATAAGTGTATATTTTTCGGAAACGAGGTCAATATTATGACTTACTTAAAAATTCTATTGATTAATTTATACTGTATTTAGTTTAGTTTACGATTTCTAATGTGATTACGAGGCTGAAAAATTATTTTCATTATTCGTGTTGTGCTTTTTTAGAAATGGTGCTACCTTCTTTTCCTTCGGTCTAAAATTAAACTAAATTATAATTCGTTCCTGCTACCCGCGTGGCAGAAACGGTGCATTCTAATTAACCTGTTAATCTTATCTTGAATAAGGATTTCAAACTGTGTTCAATGACGCAATGCACCGTATTTTTTCGTGTGCAAACGTAACGCAATTTGATAAATTGCTTTATATACTTTACTTTTGTTATATTAGTTTTGTTAGCACATTTTTCGTAGGTAAACAATACTTCTGGATTGATAATAAGAACATTCATTTACAGTATGCTAATTCGTGAATCGGTATTTTAGCTACATATTATTATTTTTAAAATAGTTATGGGCATACAAATATTGTTTAGAAGACATCACTTTATACAACACCGATATCTAAGTTATATTTGATATGCGTTTACAGTTATGCTATGTAATACACATTGTTAACACACACATACATAACACTAATGCAGGTATTACTTATAACTGATTCATTTCATGTCAAACAATGTTAAAAAAGTAAGTTTGTGCGACGAAAATTGTTCTGAATTCTAACACAGTCATTTTTAACGATTAATGATTGTAACATTGATGGTTAGGTGTTAATTTTCGTTCGATCTTGTTGGCTGAAGTGTGTATTCAATGTAAGCAATGACGTATGCAGTGTATGACGTATGATCGATGTATGCAGCGCGATGAACGTTTTTTTTCTTTTAATTTATTTATTTTACGTCGCTCTCAACTCTTTGCTATGGTTATTTCGCGGCGGGACCTACAGTTGTATGTTTGGTTATTGTATCGTTATTGTCTTACATTACTTCTCCTATGTCTTCATGTTCCGTAAAATATATTTCAGTTATTGTGAATATACACTGCGTTAATTCTGTCAGATCTTCAGGGAGAAAAATCACCTATTTTATTTTTTAGACGCTATACAAAGTTTAATTTCTTCCTGTATGTATTGTAAGATATATTTCTTTTTTATTAGGACTTTTGAAAATATATTAAACTAAAATTAAATCCTTCATGGAAGTCTTCAGTTCTTAAATACAAGACAACCATTTATTTATCAACCTCCAAAGTTTCTACAAAATGAAATTAATTTAATTAATAAAATCGAAACTAGAAAATGAACCCTTTGCAACAGAAAGTATTTTGACTCAAGAATTGGGACATTCATCGTATCTAGAATATTTTCGTTAGGCAATCACCTACTTTATTTTGTCGTTTAGCAATTTATTAAACACAAAGACATTTAGCGATATAATAATTGTTTTGAATTATAGTATTGTGATTTTTACTGACGCCTCAGAGGGGACAGTCGAGTGCATAGAGGTTTAAAATGTATCATAATGGACGGTAATCATATCTTCGTGCAACTAAAAAATTCGAATAAAATTCAATTTATTCAAACATATGAAATAAAAATGAATTTCTAAACCTTGTTCTATTAACACTAATCCTACCGACCATTAAACGTGATTACTATGTGCTCCCTTATAAGAATAGCACAATTGTATTTATTTCGATTTTGTGCGACTTATATAATAATGTATACTTGAATAAAAAAGTGTGCATAACCATTTTCAGTGAAAGCATCTTTATAATTTCAATAATTGTAAAATAAAAAATCTGAAAGCGGTCATTTGACCCGCGCTGATAGGTTTAGAGTTAAGAAAGATTAGTGTCACCCAGATGTGACCAACATGACAGTCAACGTGTTAACACTGAAACTACTGCACTCATCAAAATTACGGATTTCATCTTGAATATTTTATAGTTATAGAGTTTAAAAAAAGACGTAATTGTGCCCAATTACTGTATACATTTATGTATTTCGGCATATTTTATACAAAAAATCGTGCAATGTTTTGATAAACGCGATCTTGTTATTTTTTAAAAGATAATACAAGCTACTACCCCTGACAAAATTTATTCGACCAAACAATTCAAGCTATTATTATTATAATTATTCATATTTTCAATCCGAAAAGTAGTAAAACTTGTCCTATATAAAAGAAATATTATTACAAAAATAGATGTGTTTATTTTTTCATTGTTTTTTGAACACCCTCAAGCATTCCAAATATTTTTGTGGCAATGTCTGTTGTCATCTTCATCGTTAGTCATGCTATTTCTTTATAATGTTCGCATAGAGGTAAATAGGCAGTTTCTTATTTCACATTTTGTAAAAAGAAAAATAATTCATCATTTTGTTAATATTTTTTCAAAATATCATTAACTCTTATACCATATTTCTCTAATGTATATAGAGTACTATTTTCCACATTTAATATACGTACAAATAATTTGTTCAACAACCATATTTATGATTTTGATGGAATATTGTCCGCCAGGAGTAGTAATATCTTTTAGTGCTTGTTAGTTAACACTTTATTTACCGGAAATTGTTTAATACTCCTTTTAAAGCCAAAGATCAACAGTTGAGAATTTGCTAATAAATTGTCTACAGGCGATTTCATTCATAATTCAATACATTTGTACAATTAATATAATGTAAGACTTTTTGTTTAAATTATTGTTTTAAAGAAAATTATTTAGCTATTGACCCTTTTCATTATGATGTATTTTACGGTTACATTGATTAGAACTTCTTTGACGTTCATAATTTCTTAGACAGAAAAAGAAACTATAATTATTATATGCTTTCATATTGTTCAATGGCTATTTATCGACAACAACCAAATAGAATTTTATTTCGGTTCAAAGGAACACTTTTAGGATATTTAGGAAGATGTTAGGAATACTTAAAGGATACTCGTAAGAAGATGATACCTTTTTTAATGTTGGTCTCTACGACTTGGATTTTTTTTTTGAGAATTTAGAACAATTAGCTTACTACATGACGTGAAAAAAAGCATTGAACAAATTGCAATTGGTCGGAATTGCAGAGAAAATACTAAAAGTTATATTTTACAACATTTTTTATGCGGGCCTATATTGAATATTTTAAAAATATGTTTTGTATTTAGATCTGTAGCAATTATACATATTTTGAAAATTTCATTAAAATTGGTCAACGTTGCAATGAGCTACAGATGTTTAAAGATAGTGAAAATTGCAGGTTTTCACGATTTTTTTGCCACTAAGGATTTTTACATCTTCTAATACTTGTCGTATTTTCCCGCATCAAGCGATTTTGATAAAATATTCCGAATAGTTGACACCGATCTATAAAACGTATTTTTTAAATTGTCAATATAGGCTCACATAAAAAAGTTGTAAAATACAATTTTTAGCATTTTCTCTGCATTTCCGACCAATTGCAATTTTTTCAAAATTATGTTTCCACGTCTTGTATCAAACTAATTGTTCTAACTTTTAAAAAAAATCCAAATCGTAGGGTCCAACGTTAAAAAAGTGATCGTCTTTTTAAAAGTGTCCTTAAAGGTGCTCAGAATTCGAGGTTCGTAACAACTTTACCAAAAATCAATGAAACTGTTGGGTAAATGGGTGGCCCCATGGAGCACGCTGGTCACGCAATCTCAGGACTTGCGTAGAGGTAGCAGAGAGCATCGCGAACGAATGGGGAGTCCCCGGTGAAAGGGGGCCATTTTTCGAAAGACGTCTCAGCCAGCTCGTCGACGAACCGTGCGTGCGTTTGTCCTCTGGCTTCGAGGAAGCGCGTGTTGCGATTATATCTCAAAAATAGACTATGCGCGAACCGGCCGCTTGTTAGTCGTTACCGCCCTACGCGACCAACAGCCTTCGTTGGTCCCCGTGGTCCTTTCCGATCAGTTTCACGGTGAACCTTTGAGGTGGCAGCCGTGCCGCGAACACCGCGAGCCAAGTGAATGAAGTGAATCGCGTGCTACTTCCTTCGACAGTGTCTCTATTTTTTCCTTCGCTTTATCGTTTGTTTTATTTTCTGGAGAACGCCCTGAGAAAGCACCGCGTGAATTGTTCTGTTCGTGGTGACTTGGGTTTGCTGTACCATTTTAGTTTAGTGAGTTTATGATATTATTCGGACGAACTCTCATTGGATTAGTAAAAGTATAGTTGCATAATAAGTATAATTGCACTTTTTTTACATTGTAAGATGTGTGCGATTATTGGTGCCGTGACGGTTATTGGCGTACGGGATTTGTGGATTTACCTGAGTATTAAATCAGAAGTATTTCGCATTCTATAAAATAAACATTTTCCTTTTCTTTTCTTTTTCTTTTTGGTTAAGAACGTCCTGGGACAGTATGTCTTTGATTAGTATGCCTTGGTCTTACTGTACCTCTTTGATTGGTAGAAGTATTGCGATTTATCTGTACTTTTTAACAATTTGCAAACGGTGAGGTCTAAGCTGTTCCTCTCGTAGAATTTTGTTTTTTAAATTATAAAAGATGTGCGATTGTCGGTGTCATGATGGATACTGATGCGTAAAGATGTGTTAATTTATTTGATCATTTAGTTAACAGTAAGATAACACGAAGAATGTATTAATTCAGATTTTTAGTGATTTTTATTATAATATATATCCAACGAAATAAATTCATTGAATAATTCCCTGCGAATGCATCGTTACAATCACAATAACTGTGAATTAAAAAATGTAATCCTGTCGAATTTTGGTTTTTGTATTGTAAAAGTTGTGCGATTGTTGATAGATATAGACATAGGAGGATTTATGGATTTGCTTGAGTATTGAAATAAAAGAAGTATGTACATTTAAATTTGCGTGAGTATGGAATTAAAAGAAGTATATATGTACATATTTGGATTTCTCTAAAGGAATAATGTTTTGAAGTTTGACACTAAACCTACCAGCGCCGGTCAACTGACCGCTTTCAGACTTTTTATTTTAAAATTATTGAAGTTATGACGATGCTTCCACTGGAAATGATTATATACACTTTTTTATTCAACTATACATTATGATAAAAATGGCAGAAAATCTAAATAAATTCAATCGTGCCATTTTTATAAGGGAACACATTACTAGTCACTTTTAATGGTCAGTGGGTTTGGTGTTAAACTGTTAAAATAATTAAAATTTCATTGTCCTCATATCATTTCACAGAAGGGAAAGAAAATTTGTATTCAGTGTATATCAACATTTACTTTAACGCTTAAATATTGTTAACAAAAGGATAGAATTTTATTTCGATTTAAAAGAAATAAATAAAATTCATGTATAGTAGATTCAGTTTAAAGCCTTCATAACGAGTCCGACTCAATATAATACGGCAAGATGATTTATGAGATTGTTTGATCGTTACAATAATAATTGCCATAAATTCTTAGAACCATATTGTTAATAACGTCAAAGCCATTTATTAGATAGCGTTCGGTTTTTAAATCCTAGTAGGTGTGATTGTTGGTATCGCGATGATTACTATTGTAGTTAATGGTTTTTCACAGTTGTCGAGTATGGAATTAACAAATGTATTAAGGATTTTCAATAGTACTAATTTTCTAGAAAAGTTGTGTCTAGTATTATGATGGTTGGTGCTACAGATAATAGATTTATTAATTTGTTCACGTATTCTAACTTGATATAAATAATGTCGTTGAAGTTGTTTATTACACAGAATTCTGTTTCGAAGTATACTATACATAATAATTACTACACTGCTGATCTTTATGCAAAATAAGTCTTTTCTTCATCAATTGCTATAGAAATTTCTACCTTCTTTAATAATTTTAGTAAGTTGAAAATAACACGTGGAGTTTCATATTAAATGCATAAAATCCGCAGTCTAGTAATTACAACTTTTTGTACCAAATGAGTAATACGTGAATATTCTGTTGAGTGGAATGAGGAGCTGAGTTAATGATAGCAGTTTTTTGTACAAAGGAAAATACTTTCATTACTTAATTTTCGCGAAGGACAATTATTTTGGTGCGAATAATAAATTCCTACCCAATTTCTGCGAAAAACAGACTAACCCCGCATATAGGGTAAAATTCTTGTTACAACACTGAATTTTATATTTTTATTCTCATAAAATCATTTAAAATAGAAATTATATATAGCAATTTATTTCGTAAAATATACAGCATTTTACAAAAAAAATTTTAGTCCTTAATTTGTACACTGTTTTGGAAAACAAAAAAAATTTTTGTCGCGATTCCCGTTGCGGTGTCATTTATAGATGGCGGTCATTGCACTGCTTACAAAATATGGAATGAAAACGGTGGTCATCATACCTCATTGTTAGATCTTCTGAAATAAAAAAACGATAGAAATCCTTGAACTTTATATCATGACGAACTACTGTGAGATAAAGAAATCATAATGGCGACATTTAATGCAAGGTTAATCAAAACGTATGAACAAAAAGTTCAATTTTACGTCTAGAAGTATGAATAACAAAAATATGCGTGTTACAAAATTCATCGTTTTGGTTCATGCGATAGCCAATACAATATCGACAATAGTGCCACTAAAATTTTTCGAATCGGTTCACAATTTTTTTTTATGAACCCTCCACCGTTTCACTTTTCACCCTATATCTTGTAAGCCCGTGATGGGCACGGTAGGGGCCCCTCAAACGCCTGCTTCTCCCACAAACCTCTCTTTCATGCGCGAGGCCTGCGCACTGTTCGCGATGGGCGAAGCACTTCCTTCCTCTATAGTAACGGTGGATGCTGGTGGGGGACAGTGGGCGCTATGGTGGGGACGGTTTTGTCTCAATTGTGACAAAAATGTCCATCCCTTTTGTAAGCAGTGCAGTGACCGCCATCTATAAATGACATCTCAACAGGCACTGCAACAAATTTTTTTTGTTTTTATACTAGAAGATTGTACAAACTAAGGACTACAATTATTTTTATAAAATGTATATTTAAAAAAAACTATTCCTAAATATGATCTTTATTTTAAATCATTTGATGAGGAAGTCCCCTTACCATTTTATGTACTAATGGTGTAAAAAGAATCGAGAGATTTAGTGTTATTTTAATAGTATGCCAAGCAGCTATGGATCTTTATGCAAAATAAAAATTATTTGTATCAATTACGAGAAAGAGGAGCCAAATAGAAATTCTTTTCTTCTTTTAATGACTTTAATAATCTGAAACTTGTACATTAATATTCTTAGATATTTTTAATCTGTCGATTGCTTTAAATTGTAACTACTCATCTTTGTTGTAAATGCATAAAATCTGCAGTCTAGATATCGTCACTCTTGATAAAATAAGGTGTGGTTGAAAACTATTTTAATATATTAAAAAATTACAGGATGACACAAAGAATGTGTAGATCTCGCGGAACACGAAAATAAACGGCCGGGACGAACGGCAAGATTATAATTATTAATGTCCAAAAAGAACAACGAAGGCATTATGCGCGAATATTAAAAACATCTTTCGAAATTTTTCGAAAATTAAACTTCATTTATCAAAACTTTGTTAACTTGTATGTGTATAAAATATTTTTTTCGTGAAAAATTATCCTTATTTCGATTGCATCACAATTGCAGGGATCCCTTGCAAATTATTTGCATTCTTCCAAAAGCTTGATTTAATTGTAACAATTACAAAGTTAACAGAAGTTATAGAGTTATTTATAATAACTTTCCAGCAAAGGAATATACCATTCATTACGTTGTCTCATCCTTTACTAAAACTTGTTTATTGTATTTTGAGAAAACTAACATTGCTTAAGAGGGGAGTTTCATGCATTTTTAATAAATGTTAGTGAAATTTATGATTTTTCTTGGTAAAATACTGATTATATGAATTTATGCCGATTTTGGGCTTGAAGATTTAAAGTTTCAACGTATTCAAAACAAATTTTTATACTTCAGTCCTTCTTATTGTTTATTAATTTCATCATCCTCTTCGACGATATATCCGTCACTGGTGTGTAGTGTAGTATCAGTCCATGCCATGAAAATGCAAAAGATAAATGTTTCTTAAAATTAGATAGTTTCCGCTGGAATTGAACCTAATTTCAATAGAAAAGCGTGAAAATTACGAAAGTTACAAGGGGTCTAAAAGGAAAATTTGATTCCTTTTTTCAAATAAATTGGGTTTAGGTTGATTGAAAATATATTGTAAATAAAAACTAACGAACGTGTAACAAAGTGAATAAAATTAGGCCGATATGGTTTAGTCAATCAGTTTTTTAGTTGTCTTGCACACCAGGTTGAAATTATGGTTTTGAGAAAAACGTGTTTAAAGTTTTGTACTGACACCGCTACTCCGAAGCATCGTTCTCTTGGAATCGTCATAACTTTTTCATTTCAATGAGTTTGAGTATAATATTTTATAATATTTTAATAGTATTATTAAGGTTCTATACTCTTTAAAAATGCCATATCGGTTTTTTGACCTTCACATGAGACAGCTCCCTTAAGAGAGAAACATAATGGAACGTGCACATAAGCATTGTTTTAATTTACAATTATGGAGATTGGGTATACATTATAAAGAGAATGACTAAAAATTTGGATAGATATATTCTTCTTATTTTTATAAACTAATATAAAATAGTCACTCTCAATCGCCCGTAAACCTAGTGTCAATAAAATAGAAAACTTTCGATGATTGTAGTTGGAAAAGGAAATTTTTAAAAAGTAGTTGAAATGTGTAATGAACCATTTTTAGATGTAGTCACTTTTCATGTAGGATATGCAACATGTTATATGTATAAATAAAATAACGTAACGTATGTAAAAGTTTAATACGGTATTTAGAATAATCGTAGAATGTTGTTTACTAACAGATACCAAATTAAATAGATTCTATGTCAATGTTTTTGGCTTGACGATACTCGTTTATTACATTAGAGAGATATGTAATGGCGGTTCAAGTCAAGTGGAGGCACTAACCGGTAAAAATATTGGGGCCCTCAAACTGAAGTTAGAAATAACGTTCGAGGTATTAAAAATAAGCATAATTCACAATTGAAAATTGAAAAAGTTGTTTTAATTCTTTGTAAGTAAATTGAATTTTTTTATAAAAAAAATGAAAGCTGCGAAACTCGGAGCCCTATGGTATCCCGGGGCCCCACGCGGCTGCTTAGTCCGTTTACCGTTAAACCCGCCACTGCATGTACAACGTGAAATAAATTAGAAATACCTCCGAATCATTGTATTTAACATTACTACTATGGAAATAATATAAGAGCAAGTAATTTTTACGATACAATTGATTTTTTAAAAGTAATTGGAATAGTGCTCTCATTATTATTCATATCGTAAAAATCACTTACTCTTATATCATTTCGATAATGATAAAATCATTAAAACAAACTTTTTAAAAAGTTGGAGGAGTGCTATTTAAAAGAATTATTTATACAATTCACGTTAACTTTCATATTAACATTTTTAAGCTTATCATGCTAAGGCAAATGTGCTTCCAAATAAATAGTACAATTTCAATAATAGTACCTTGTATACCTATTTGCAACGTTTTGGCATGTTCACATATTGATCGATGTTATTCAAAAGATATACAGTCTGACGTTTTATCTTTTAATCTATAGAAATGAATCACACTTTATGTTTCTCGCATGTCATGTCTGAATTTATTTTCACCGGTCACTAAATTAACGAATTCGAATTCACCAAGGAAGTATTGATATTTATCAATTGAAATGACTAAGAGACTTGCGCAAAATATTCCATAAGATGTACAATTCTAATGCAACCGACAAATCGCTTCGTCCCACATCGCTTAATTGCTCAAGTTGAAGCATTGGTCAATCATCATTTAAATGCGTCAAATGTAACACTTCGAAAGAAAAGCACACGCTACTGAGCGTTTATTTCTCTAGAAACTTCCACGCTAAATATAACATACGTGTTGACTCATTTTCTTTTATCAATTAATTCCATTTATATTCTTATAAATGTAAGAAACCTTAGATTTATAATTTCATTTTTGGTAATGCTGAATTAATAATTGTTGAACGATACAATTCAGGTTTTGTGTGAAGACATTATATACACATTTTCCAAAAATGACGATTTCAATAATCGTTTTAGTTGTTTCAATATTCAAAACTTGGAAAAAATACAAAATCATTAATAATTGTTGAACGCTACAATTCAAATTTTATGTGAAGACATATACATTGTCCAAAAATGTCGATTTCAATAATTATTTTAGTTGTTTCAATATTAAAAACTTGGAAAAAATACAAAATCATTTACTATGACATCCTATGACATCTGTAGGTGGCATATTAACACTAAACCTACCAGCGCCGGTCAAATGGCCGCCTTCAGATTTTTATTTTACAATTATTGAAGCTATAAAGATGCTTCCACTAGAAATGCTTATGCACACTTTTTTATTCTAGTGTACATTATGACAAAGATGGCACAAAATCTAAATAAATTCAATTGTGCCATTTTTATAAGGGAGCACATAGTAATTACGTTTAATGGTCGGTAGGTTTAGTGTTAAAACCTAGAAACATTGATTCTTATGGTTATTATTGGACTGCGGATTTTATGATCAATATGAGTAGCTGCAATTTTAATCTTCAGAATGATTAAAAGAATCGAAGAGTATCGATGTACTATTTTCGACCTGCTAAAATTATTGGAGAAAGAAATACAAAGTGACTTTTCCAAAGTGGCAAATTCCAAAGTCGCTTCCGTTTCTAGCAACAGTTGTAATCAATGTTTATTTTGTACAAAGATCCGCAACCTAGTTATTACAATTAGTACAATAACATATTTTATTCGTTTTAATATAACTAAGGTATCTGATTATAGATGTTCGTATATTTGCTATTGCTTTTTATTGATATTCTCTCGTAAACAATATGGAAACTTCTTCATTTTTTCAGAATCTGTCGCATGTTAATCAGTGAAATAATTAATGTTCATAAAATATTCAAGACTTGTACTTTTGTTTTTATTATTTGAAATTTGGCAGGTTCACGTATATTTTCGTGACAGATTATAAATGTAGCAATCAATTTTTGAAATTCATGCAACTCTACATCTTTAAATATACATCCTATTTAGAAATACATATATTCAGCATTTTCCTGAAACAAGTAACTTACATAAATCATTATTTTGACCCAATTGTTTTGTAGTTAGACAGAATACTGTGTATTTTGTGAATCTTATCTAATAAATGAATTTTAGTGCGACAGCCTAATAACACGTAAAGAATAACCTCTCATTGGAGGTTACAACTGTATAATAAAAAAGAAAAATAATACGTAAACCTGTATTAGCATACAATAAGTGGTACCTTTTTTCTGTTTTATGATCTAACTCCGATCGATCGGCGTCACCTCGGAAGCCATCGAGTTTTTTCGAACGAATTCACGATCTCGTAATCAGTTTGATAGAGGCTGCCCGAAGCGCCGGTTCTTTGCCTCTTGTCCGCGTTCAATTGATTAAATCATCCTTTCAATAATGAATCGTCAGCTTTGCATCAACTGGTCGAGCAAGGGCCGTTAACGATAAATACGTACAGATTTTTGGAGTAATTGAAATCACGCGTGTTAAGAACTATCCTATGTTTCTCCTTTCGACAAGCGTCAATTGCCGATGTTCATTGAAATTTTTGAAGATCTAAACAAATAGATGCGTGAAGTGTTGTGCATAATGTGAAAAGTGAATGATTCGTTGAAATATTAGAATGGTTTCGTTGGATCATGTGGGTGGTCTGTGATCAATAGACTCGATGTCCGATTATAATTGTTAACAATCTGTGGGCTCAGATAAGATTGCATCGGAATTGTCGAGAATGTATTTAGTTTCAAATAGACACGTGCAACTTTTGGAAAGATTAACACTTTGACAAGTTTCTGCTCGGATTAGTTCGATAACGGAAATATTTTCAGAGAAACAAACAATCGATACAAATAATTGTATTTTATTATAAGTGACCTACAGTTACATAAAAATTGTAGCAAACATTTGAACAATTCGAAAAATACGAGTTTAATGGTAAATGTTATGTATATAAAATGGCTCACGAAAGTATTCGATCGCCCTTTAAATCAGAATAATTTGTTTAAAAGTGCACCACTCAACTTGAAATTTGATTCGCAGTTAGAAGCATTGATTTACTGAATGATATGCAAATAAGATTTTGAAAAAATTACAGTAGCTAAGCATTACATAAAAAAATAATGGCACTTTTTAAAACTTTTTTATTCCAGCCCGTAATGAAAATTTAAAATATGCGTCTTGTAGACCTATGTTAGTAATATACATGCTGAAAATTTCATCGAAATCGATTAATGCATACACGAGTTACAAACGGTTCAAACTGATAAAAATCGCAGTTTTTCACGACTTTTGGTCAGATTTTATTTGAAATCCACAGATCTATCTTTCGATGCGTGTCGCTTTGTTCTACGTCGAACAATTTCGATGAAATTTCTGCATGTGCATAACTAACATAGACCCATAAAACGCATATTTTAAATTTTCATTACGAAGTGAAATAAAAAAGTTTTAAAAAGTGCCATTTTTATTTTTTCATTCAATGCCTACTAACTGTAATTTTTTCAAAATTTTTTGCATCCCACTTAGTAAATCAATGCTTGTAGTTGCTAAAGAAAAAGTCAAATCATTTGGTCCAATTTTAAAAAAGTTATTGGAATTTAAAGTGCGTTCGAATACTTTCGTGAGCCACCGTATATAATACAATAGACTGAGGCAAAATTCGAGTTAATTATTCGTATATGAATTTTCTATTGACCTATTAGTTTTGGTATCAATTTTATATATTGGCAATTTTAATATTAGCTTGGTGAAAATATAATGACTGAATTTTTTCGCCTTGTGTATTATATCTTTCTAATAAATCTTATAGCTTATAGTATTGATTGTTACACTATAGCATTTTAAAGTTTGCTTATTACTTAATCTGTCTGCCTTACAATTATTTTTCCAACGTTTATAAAATTGAGCCGAGTTCTAAAATTTAAAAATTACTATTTAAAATTTGCCATTATTTTTGCACTAACCTAATAGGATAATACGTTTGTATCTAATCAACTTCAGCAACGATACTAAACATTCTGACCATAAATAGGAGTATACACACTACTCTATAAAATTAAATGATCGCTAAATTATGGTTAAAAAATTGTCGTTTTTCTAAATTTGTGTAAATTTGTGTTAAAATATCATACAACATTCTGTCTGCGTTAATTTTAAAGTGTCAAGTACTTTCACACTCTTGGACTTAATTACTTTAAAGACTCCTCTTCGTTTTTAAACTATGGAAAGAATCATAGATGAATTTTTGGATGGTCATTATAAAAGGGAGACCTCCCTTTGTGTGGACATATTAAAATAAATGTGGGAAAAAAATTGGATAAACTTCTGAAAAGACCATACCTCCAATCTTTTTGTACTCTGGATTCTTACGAATTCTGACGTACTGATTACGAATATGATAGTGAAGATTGGCACAAATGTTATTTTCATAGCGAAAACCACGAAAAAAACCATAAAAATCATAGTTTTTTCCATTTACTTTCGTAAATAATGGTAATTTCGAAAAGTACTTTAAATAAAAGTTGTAGGGTTCATCGAAATACACATTTTATGTCGTATTGATTTCTGTCATAATGACAATAGTTTTTGAGAAAAACGATATTAAATGTTCAAAATTCCATATAACTTATCCAACACAAATCAAGTTGTATTGTTGATTTCATTAGTTAATACTAGAAAGGGATACAGCAAAGCTCCTCCCTCGCCCACGTGTTCTCTGTATCATTGGATTTTTAACTTTCCACGCATAGCGAGATCTACCCTCTGCGGGAAGCTTCATCCCGAAAAGAAATAACCTAACCTAACCTAACCTTACCTAACCTAAACCAAAACCAAAACCTAAACTTAAACATTAAGTTAAACGACTGTTCGTTATAGAAGAAATGAAACAACCTCATATAAACTAAAAAATAAACCTGTTTGTTCTAAAAATACCAAACCTAAACCTAAACCTAAACTTAAACATTAAGTTTAAGTTTAAGAAAATAATGTTTGAAAATAACATTTGCGCCAATTTTCACTATCATATTCGTAATCAGCACGTCAAGATAAGTAAGGACACAGAATATAAAAAAAGTCGGAGTTACGGTCTTTTCGGAAGAACACCCAAAACATTTAAAATGATTAAAATAATCATTTAAACTCGTCTTTTCAAAAGTGTCCGTATCATTTTGTGACCGACTGTATACAATGAAAAGAATCAAAAATTAACAAATTTTCAGTTACAGTTTAATAATTCTTTAATTGTATAGAGTAGTATGCATTCATGTATGCATAGACAGTAAATCTTCATGCATGTCCTATTATCTATAATTTTGTAAAATGCTAAACAATATGCATCTTCACAAAAATCAACAATTTTTTGATTTCATTTCTATTAAGGGAAACGTAGTCATGAATTTCATTCCATTTACTCGTCATCCTGATATTTATAAAACCACTTGAGTGAACTAGAATTTGCATAAAGGTCTATTTACAAATATCATATTTTGTCTTTTTCGTATTATGCATGAACCTTATTTACATTCTTGCGGTATAAATTAGTTGATAGGCAAAGCATGAAACATATAGCTAAGAATATCCAAAAAATCGAGACAATACATAACTCGACAAACTTTTCCCGTCCCAATTTCCACAGACTGCCAATCACAACTGTCAATCATTGTTATTCCACGGTCATTTTCAAAAGTATTACGCACTAGTACCCCTCACTTTGGTCTAGCACGCTCAAGAACACTGAGCCTCTGAAACCTCCATTATGTAATCGGAATCCATTAATTCAAAGCCAGACAAATGACTGGAAAAAAAAACAAAAATACCATCGGACACTTCAATTATTCTCGGCAGATAGCTGTACTAGAATGTTTCCGTCTCTGGGAACCTTGAGGATCTTCAATTGTACGTTCTATCAGAATTAAAATTTTTAATCTTGATTTCATCCTAACATGTTAATTACTCGGGAGGTTTTTTAATTGCGAACTGCTTAAAATTAGTCGAAATCCACGAGTCGATTGTTTATAATTAGACTGCGGATCTTCATGCGAAATAGAAATCTTCTTCGTCGACCGTAAGAAACAGTAGGCAAACACAAATATCCTCCTTCCTTTAAAAATTTAGATAAGTTGAAAATAATGTATCGACATCCTCGAATTTTCGTAATCTCTTCATTGTTCTAAATTTTACCTACTCGTTTTTTTCCATAAATGCGTAAATATTGCTGAGATTAACATTTGTCTTTTAAACCAGTCAAGACTAGAACGAATGAATATTTACAGTTTTCAAATTTTTCAAATTTTATTCGCATCAACTGTTTAATGCATGTTTATATGTGAATATATGCTTTGGTTCCTCTTCTTTATATGTATATTTCAAGTGAAAATTTAAACCAACACCATGTAATAGAAATGAGAAATTGTTAGTTTTATTAAGCTAACATTTTAGAAAGAAATTAAATAAGGCAGTCATGATATAGTAAATGGCTATCAAACGACAAAAAGTAATCACTTTTATTGTTAAAATACATTTCTACATTCTTGTTTCAATAATACTGTTTAATATAATTGGAAGTTGAGACACTACATTCTTTAATCATTTCGTTTTATAATGATTCTTTCTGTTTGAAACATTCTTTATGTCATTTGTAAGTTACAAAATTATTTTCAAATCATTAAAACAGAAAAATTAACGAATACTTATAAAAGCCTAAAGTATGAATCTGACACATTTGACATGTAGTATTTGAAAAGATTTGCTCTACATAACAATAAAGAAATTAATTCATATAAAACCTGTTAAACATTGCTTTTATGTTATCTTTAAAACTAAAAAAATATTTTAATATTATAATTATGTGACTTTCTGTGTTTTTGTCTATTATTGTGTTTATTTTGTGAACATAAACATAAATAGGTTTTGCATATCTTTGATTTAAAGTTTTTCATACTTTCAAAATCCTCGATTCATTATTTAGATGGAATGAGAAACGCCCATGCATTTGACTTTTCACCTATCATATTATATTTCAATATACTGTGTCATTAAGATTACCTTTATTGTTTTCGAATAAAGTGTGTAAAAAGTATTTTGTTAAATGTATGTAACAGACATTTTTTACTGTCAATTTATATTGTAAATAAATTTGAAATATCTTTATAACGTTAGGAGACTTTTCCTTTCATATTGAAAATATCATGAAATTCAGATATTTATTCTTTTGAGAAATTATATTATATTTTTCAATAAAGATGAAGTATGGAAGATTGATATACTGGTATCCAAAAATTAGTAAATAACGACTTCGATTGTCAGATAGAGCATGTACATATCACTGCGATCATACGATTTCCAAAATAGTTTGTTATCTTTCTCGACTACAGATGTATCGGTTCTGAGATTTCAAATAGATCGAGTTATTTTTGGTGGATCGTACGACTTTGAAGACGTGAGTCAATCTATGAATTCGATTGTAGCTATTAGCTTATTGACTATTCGACTTTTCAAGAAAACACCTCTTGAGAAGATAACAATTTGAAGCAGTTGTTTGCTAGATCTAAAGTGTCGTAGGAAAGTAAGACTATAACCCCTTGCCGTATTTTAACGTGTCAGACTTGTGATGAAGATTTTAAATAAAATCAACCAATTATGAATGTTACGCCTTTCTTTTAAGACGAAATAAAATTTTTTGTACTCAATATGTAAGCATTAAAGCAAATGTAGCAATACGAAAAAATATAGATTTTTTCACATCATCTGTGTAATTTTTGGGAATAAAATTTTTCTAATCACTGTAACCGTAAAGAAAATGGTATGGCAAGGGGTTAATGAACCTTCAAAATGGGATATCAGATAGCACAGGTTTAAAAAATGCTACCTTCAATGTATAAGAATAATAAATCTTAATATTTTTGAAATATTCATGTCATCGTTAATCATATTCGCTCTAAAAATTATACATGGCACCACCAACCTCTTTGATCATTAGTAGAAAAAGCATGCGTGCCGGCGTTGGTTGGTAGCGACAGATTCGTTTCCAGATTGCGCAGCGATATTTATGTTAGTTTAGAACTCTTACGTAAATATTTCTTTTTAGCTTGTAGTCCATGAATTATTTCGGAAAGTATAACTGTTTAAATATTTCAGATTTGTATTGGTCAATCGATGACGTGTACAAAAGAAATCCAAATTATTATTTTATTATTATTTTTTAACAAATTTATTTATCGTTTAGACATCGTATGATATCATTTAGATATCGTTGATATGTCACAACCATGGTACACATGTTAAAAATATGCAACTTGTTAGTAATGATAGAATAGGATGTGACTGGAAGTCGACAAAAAATAATGATACACACAATTGCATTCGAGATGAGTTAACTATTTAATCCTTTGCAGTCGAAACTGTTTTAACTACAAAACCAAACATTTTTTCCGACCAAAAATATTTCCATTCTATATGATTTTTTCATTTTGTAGATATGAAACTCATATAATACCTCGTACAATACTTAAATGTTTAGTATTGGGATCCGACATTTTGAGTGGCGCCATCTGCTGGCCAAAAGTAGAAATACTCTTAGCTTGGCTTCGCTTGGCTTATAGCAGCTTACAGTGTTAAACAAATTCATATAAGTTCTCCAAGGTCTTTTTTATATAATAATTCTTAAATATTTTTACATACAGTGGATCCGAAAAGCATTTGAACAAAATTTCTGGTTTTCGAGAAATTGACAATAGTAATTTCGTAAAAAATTCTTAGTATTAATAATGATATAATAAAAAAACTCGTATAGCAATAAACTTGGACTCATTTTAAAGCTTGAGAACTTTATTTTCGCACACCATTATTCATTTTCCTCTAAAATCGTTTTATATAATACAGTAAATGAGAAACCCATTTTTCCTCAAAACGTTATAGATTGAACTTCTGTAAAATATTAAAAACATTTTTCGTGAATGAGTCTTTCACAGATTTGAAAATTAAATCCTCCCCTTTACAACGACATCTAAAAAACTAAGGTACAATTTTTTTTCACCGTTTTGGTGTATCTTTGGTGTCATGGTGTACCTTATGTCATTGTGAAGTTGTCCAAACTCTATCATTTAAACCTTAATAAAACAACTAAAAAAGTTGTACATTGATATCCTACATGAAACAAGTTTAAAATTTTTTTGAAGGCGCATCAATTGGTAGCATTTTTGAGATAAAATATATCTTCAGTTTCCATCTGTCACGTAGTGTAAAATTAGCATATAGGCAAACATAAATTACAGCTAGTAAAAATAGAAGCTTTACGCTTTATAAGATTTTATAAGATTTTTATTACTAGATTTATTGCTGTAGCATTATTTTCAACGAAATTATCACAGTTTAGATATCGCTGATTTTTACAGATTTCGAAATTTTGTGTTCAAATATTCATTTGTTGCGATTTTAGAATGCAAATGTTACGAAGCGTTTAGATGAAGACATGCTATGACAGTCTAGAGGATTATTATAGATCAATTTCGGATGCAAAGCTGATTCTCAATGTCTTATTTTAATTTAAGTCTAAACATAGTCTTATTTTTATTTCAATTTTAATTTAGGTGACCCATTGTGTGTGGAAAAACAACATACTGCTGATGGCATTATATGAAATACACAGACATTCAGGGTTTAATTATAACGAAGAAATACATAAATAATTAATCTCATCAAAGAAAGGTGTAATCTTATTTCCGAATATTCCACGCTATTTTGCTAACAAGTAGGTTGGAAAAAATATTTTGAATTGACATAACATCATCAGATGAATAAGATACATGCTAAAAGCCCCCCCGTTTATTAGTAAAATTTACGAATTACATTTCGAGTCAAGCAGGATGAAAAATATTTGCAAGATGAAAATTTGGAAAACTTTAAATTCAGAGTCAGTCAACAAAAAGAACGATACTACGTGACAATTTGAATTTCCTTTCGCCTTGGACAAAGAACCGTAACCATTAAGGAGACTTTTTCATCATCATTTAAAATGAAGATTATATTTAGGAATTTTTGTTGTTAGAATGTACAGCATTATATAAAAAAATCTTGTTTCCTTAATGTGAACATTCTTTTAGTATACAAACAGATTTTTTGTTGCGGTTCCCGTTGTGGTGTCATTTATAGATGGTGGTGTACTGCACTGTTTACAAAATATGGGGTGAATTTATTAAACTTTATATCAATGACTATGGTATGAACCAATATGAGACAAAAAAATCAAAATGGCGATGTTGAATGCAAGTTTAAGCAAAACGTATAACAAACGACCAATTTTACGTATAAAAGTATGAGTAACACAAAAATGGCGTGTTCCAAAAGTTCATCGTTTTGGATCATGCGATAGACAATACAATAACGAAAATAATGCTACAAGAATTTTTCGAGTCGGTTCACAACATTTTTCGTGAACATGACCATCGTTTTCACATTTTGTAAATAGTGCATCGCCATCTATACATGACATCACAACAGGAACCACAACAAAAAAATTTCTTTGTATACTAAAAGAATGTACAAGATAAGGACAAGAGGTTTTTTTTATAAACTGTTGTATATTTTAAGAAAACAATTTCTAATTATCATCTATGTTAGAGTTAGTTTCAGAATGTTCTTATACATTAATCAGAATATAAAAGGATGCACATCGCATCAAACCAGTGATGCCAGAAATGTCAGCTTTTCGCGCATGCGTATTCGCGCGTGGCATCAGTACTGTACTAATTTCAAATTTTTGAGAGTTCTTTAAGGCCCTGTTTTAAAAATAATGTTTTTCATTCAACATTCACATACTTCCTTTACCTAAAAAAGTTCGGATTATACAGGATAACATAATATAAAATTTTATTTTAGTTGGCAGAATCTATAAAGAATACCAACATTTGTTACAAGACAAAAGGATACTGCCAAAAACATTTCCAGTATCAAAAATAACAAAAATATATTTTCTAATTATATAAATAAACAAGTAAATAAAAAATAACGTCCGTTATCTTCAAGTTCGTCTATGGCAGTGCTAGGTCCCGGCACGCCACCTAGATGTTTCTCTTTTTGGGCGCGTATACGTTACTGTATTCCGCGCGCGTCGCAGTACGCATGCGCGAAAAGCTGACATTTCTGGCATCACTGCATCAAACACGTGCACACGATACGGAGTCAAACCAACGAACGCGCGAAGACGCGGGAGAAACAAAAACAACGCGATTCCAACCACACAACAAAATCGCCAACACAACACGACGCGCGAATTTCAATCATTCCAACAATCTATATATTAATTTAAGTGATTTGATGAAAAACTCGTAACTTGAAACTACAATGATTCAATTAAATTATATTTAATCTCTTGTGCTACTTTATGAAATCAGACTCGAGATAAAGACTTCGATCGGAATCCGCTAAATACGTACGTCGTCAAGTCCCTTTAAATCTAAATGAAATTATATTTTATTGCAGTCAATATTAAACCATTGGAATATACGTGGGTGTACAATAAATATAAATCTTTCCGTTTTCCTATTAAATTATAAACATCAAAAAATTTCTAATCATTGTAATCGTAAAATAAATCTTAGTGCAAGGGGGTTAATATTATACAGTATTTCATCGATAATTGTCCACAACACGGGTCTGCGGAGGGACAATTACGCCGGAGGGATATCATTGTTTGAGGTTTGCCGAACGTGGAGAAGGACAGCCGAGCTCGAGAGGCCTCGGGCATCGAGAAATGTAAACATACGTAATCCGAATTTCCAACTTCTTTATTAATCATTATTTTTTTATGGGACTTCGATGAGCATATTTGTGGCATTTTTCTAATAAAAATGATACCAAATATGATATAATTCCGATGATATTTACTTGTGTAATCGACGATTAAAGTTTCGGGCGCGAGGAAGGATATCATCGGAATTATATCATATTTGGTATCATTTTTATTAGAAAAATGCCACAAATATGGTCATCAAAGTCCCATAAAAAAATAATGAACAATAAAGTAGTTGGAAATTCGGATTAGTGTGGTCTCACCGATATACCCGAGCCGCATGGTGTCATATTTCTCAGCGACCGAGGCCTCTCGAGCTTCACGGCCCCTCAAGGCGGTACACCCCACACTAGTGGGGATATCTCAGGGACAATTCTGTCGGAGACATTTGGGACAATTACCGGTGAAATACTGTATTAATATTTCATATATTAATCTTTAACGAAATGGTGAATGGAAGCCTAGGCAGATAGTAAAATTTCATTTAAATCCACAAATAGTTATATTGTTAACAGTTACACATTAATCAGTTATTAGCATAGTTATTAATTAGGTCGGATCGGCCACAACAGTTCACTTAAGGGCTAAGATCGTCATCACACCGTCACGAACCAATAAATATCGCTCAAAAGTTGGGAGGAATTTGATGTGCTCTGAAAATAAAATTGGTGTTCTCTAAGAAAGAAGTGACACGTGCATGGCACGTTGATCGGCGGCAACTGTCGCGAGAAGAAGATCCTGATCCAAGTGCTGACAGGAAATCGAGGGACCATGGATTCGATGCGAGATCTGAAGAGACTTTTATACGAGAGGACGGAAGCGTTGCGTCGCCGTGACGAGGTGATAGAGATACTCGAGAAAGCGATTGAAGAACGGGACATTACCATCCGTTACCTTCAAAATGAGATTGACAAGTTCCGACAAATTGTGGACTTCAGCTTGGTTCCCTGTGTTATTGGACCTGGTCCCAGGTCCAAGAGACAAGCCATTTCCGCGGAACCGCTGACCAAAGACACCAAAGTAATCGTCAAATTTCAGAAGCTGCAAAGGTAGTATGATTCGGGCAACAACTATCTATATGTATAACTCAAACAAGCTGTAGAACCGTGATGGGCACGGTAGGGGTCTCTCAAATGTCTGCTTCTCCCACCAATCTCTCTTTCACACGCGAGGCCTGCGCACTGTTCTCAACGGGCGATGCACTGCCTTCCGCTATGGTAACGGCGGATACTGGTGGGGGATAGTGGGCGCTATGGTGGGGACGGTTTTGTCTCAATTGAGACAAAAATGCCTATCCCTGCTGTAGAACATAGTGATTTAATCTGAATTGTAATTTGTATGCACAGTGGCGTGTAAAAGTAATCGGACAGCCTTTAAAAACGAATAACTTTTCTAAAATTGATTCAAACGGCTTAAGTATCCTTGACATGTTGGAGAGATTAGTTTACTAAGTAATTGCAAGTTGCGAAGGCAACTTTTGGGACTACGTAATAATATAATCTGTCTTGTGAATTGCCTTTGTCAAAAATTGTCGCGCACATAGTGTGCAGATAAGAGTTTTTAATTAATGAACGCTTAGCTACCTGTTAATTAGTTAATAAACGCATTGCTACTTTTAACTCGGTGATTTTAACCGTTAGTCCCAAAGATATGTATAGTCGGCCATAAAAACATTCTGACTTTCTTAAAAAGACAATAACATATTTTAAGATTGGACCAAACGCCTGAAATTTTTTTGAGACATAAGGAAGATTAATATACTATGTGGCAAGAAAATTTTTTTGGAAAGCTGCAGTTGGTCGGAATTGCAGAGAAAACAAAAACTGTAAACACACCTTTGTTTGTGGGATTGAAAATTTAAAAAATACATTTTGTAGATCCGTGTCAATTATACAGAGTGTTTCGTCTAAAACAGGACACCTAAATATCTCCTCTACCTCTGAAAATACAAAAAATGTTTCTAACGTAATCTAAATGGTTTCAAAAGAAGAATCGGATGGAAGAATCATTTTTTATAAATTGTAATTTTTTAATCGTTTTTTCAAGGTCACTTGTTTTTTTTTTACATGTATACACACATTTTTTGTTGTTGTATGTTATAGCAAACATTATTGTGCATTCATCCATGTTTAATAGCTTGAAATGACCGTGAACTCTAAAAGTTGCTAATTAATGCAGAACTTACTTTCAGCGACATCTCAGATTTCAACGGTAACAGAAACTCGACCATGAACTTGAACTCGTAAATAATCACATTTATTACTGCAATAAACGTTCGAAATGATGTCCTTCCGTTGTGATACATTTCGTGAGGCGAAAACGACAGATTGTACAGCTCTTTCGATGATTTCAGGTTTCATATCAGCACATGCAGCAATTATTCAGGTCCATTGCGTCCAATCCAACGATTTGGGAATTTTTCGTTGACGACACGTGTTACAATATGAGAAAAGTGTGCTGGACACCCATCGTGTTGATACCATAATACTAGACGGTCTCTAAATGGTACATCTTCTAACAAACCTGGTAGAATATGTTCTAAAAATTCAACATACTTCTGCACAGTTTGCGTACCGTTGATAAAATACGGCCCAATTATCCTATTATTTAGAATACCACACCAGACATTCATGGTCCATGGTCTTTGCTTATCGAGTTGTCTGAACCATCGTGGATTTTCAACCGACCAATAATGCATGTTCTTAAGGTTCACCTGACCATGATTTGTAAAGGATGCTTCATCAGTAAACAATACTGTTTGGAAAAACATTTCATCACGTTCATATTTCTGTATACTCCATTGAGAATAGTGTACGCGGTTTTCAAAGTGTCTTCCATGGAGCTCTTGGTGAAGAGATAAATGGAAAGGGTGAAATTTTTGTGAATGAAGAATGAAGAAAGAAACTAACATGCGAGTTTTTATTAACTTTAGCGATGATATTTTTCACAGTTGCTTCATGAGTAACAGTCTTATGTCTCACACAAATGTTTCTGTTGACACTACCAGTCTCACAAAATGTTTTAACAACATTTGAGTATGCAGAACGTCATGGACAAGATCGTTCTGGAAATCTGTCTTTGTAAATTCGTATTGCTTGTCTTAGACACTCTCGAGCTTCACCGTAAATTAAAACCATTTGAATTTTCTCCTGTTCCGAATAACGCTTTATGGATCGCTTTTCGATACACTGAGAAATCTAGCAGTGAGCGAACTCTTAAATACATATCTCTCTCACTCTCTATGTACACAGAGGAATGGTACAATGTGTTTATTTACAAGTTCAAGTTCATGGTCGAATTTCTGTTACCGTTGAAATCTGAAATGTCGTTGAAAGTAAGTTCTGCATTAATTAGCAACTTTTAGAGTTCACGGTCATTTCAAGGTCGTTCTATGTATTCATGTTTGCTATAACATACAACAACAAACAATGTGTGTATATATGTAAAAGAAACACGAGTGACCTTGAAAAAACGATTAAAAAGTTGCAATTTATAAAAAACGATTCTTCCATCTGATTCGTCTTTTGAAACCATTTAGATTACGTTAGAAATATTGTTTGTATTTTCAGAGGTAGAAGTGTCCTACCTCTGAAAATACTGGACACCAGGACACCTGATATTTAGGTGTCCTGTTTTAGACGAAACACCCTGTATATATTCTGAAAATTTTATTAAAATCGAAAACATTGCCATGAGCTACAAACAGTTAAAGATGAAAATCGTAGTTTTTCACACTATTCGGCTCCTAACCGAATTAATCCGAAGATTCTTATAATACATGTAATTGACACGGATCTACGAAATGTATTTTTTAAATTTTCAATGTAGGCCAACATAAAAAGGTTGTAAAAACAACTTTTAGCATTTTCTCTGCAATTCCGACCAACTGCAGCTTTCTGAAAAAAAATTTTCTTGTCTATTAACACAGTACATTAATCCTTCTTACGTCTGAAAAAAATTTCAATCTTAAAAAAGTAATCGTCTTTTTAAAAGTGTCCGAATCTTTTTGTGACCGTCTGTAGTACGATACGGTTACTATCCAAATATCTGTGCCTCAAACATGCTGTAGAACCAAGTAATCTAATCTGAACTGTAATTTATACTTCAAACAAGCTATAGAACCTGCTTTATCCAAAACAATGGTGTACATTAATGTGCAGGTAAAATTTTTTTCTTAATGATCGCTTTGCAAGGTGTTAACAAAATTAAATTAGTATTAAAATTTCTCTTAATTTAAATCTTATAATTAATTACTTTAAACATCCCGGTTAACGAACGCTTTGCAACTTGTTAACCGAATGATGTTCCGACCATTGACGCCTATACAAGAACAATTATGTGTGATCTAAATAATCTGATGTATGTATGTATGTATACTACATGTTAAGGATATTATAGGCTCATTAGATGACAGAATTTCCTGGTAAATAATTAAGGAAAGGGAAGATACTTGGGGGATATTAACACTTATTTGCACTCGAAGCAATTTTAATTTCAAGATCAAGACAAGGGTATTATTCCGAAAGGCACCGGTGGCCGATCGGTATGAAATTTGAAGCATGTTATGAAGAATGTGGAAGGACCCCAAATATAAAATTTTAACTTCGGGAATTCGCCCGTTTAAAAGATACAGCTATTTTAGTGGAAGCCGCTCAATCACTGTGATCATTTTCTTCGGACATGTCATCGTATTGTCTCACAAATTTGTTTAAATAGAAAGTCATCTATTGTTTTGGGGGAGGGGCTGCCGCCCCAAATACCTTCCCGGCCAAGGAAACTAAGACCAACTCTGATTAGTCTTTCAGCACGCACCACGATACGACTCGAACTGTCTCACATTTCCCTAAGCGTCGCGTTTCCAACGGAAAAAAACATAAACAGATCACGCCACACCATCACTCATGATACACACATGCATACATATCCCTCAAGCACAGTGATGGGAACTCCGTGGGCGCTGGGCGAAAAAGCTACCACCACTCTGACGTACCGTCTTCCCCTACTTTGCTTTTACCGCGCATGCGCTACACACAAGCGTACCTCTACTATCCGTGTGAGCTTCCTGTTCGACGGACAGAGTAGAGGTACGCTTGTGTGTAGCGCATGCGCGGTAAAAGCAAAGTAGGGGAAGACGGTACGTCAGAGTGGTGGTAGTTTTTTCGCGCAGCACCCACGGAGTTCCCATCACTGTTCAGACACACTTACATTGTTGTTGAATATGGCGCCCAGAGCATCGAAAACCTATTATGACAGATTTATAATTGAGAACCTGAATCTTTTAAACGCATAAATTGCCGAAGCTAAAATTGTATATCTGAGGTACTTCCCTATCCCTCATAATACCCACCAAGTTTCATCTCGATCGGCCACCGGTGCCTTTCGGAAGTACAGCCCAAGACAATACTTTCAACCTAGAACACTTTCATTTTATATAATCTTGTTTATATTATACCACATGAAGCTTAACCTGTTTTCTCATGCAACACTTGAATGGTTAACAATTTATAGAATACAGACGAATTTAGTCATGTAAAAACGGTTTTGAATAATGGTATGACAACTTTTAGACTGGGGATATTATAAACACATAACAGAGTAACTATTTACAACGTTTAAAGGTTATGTGATTCAAAACTAATTTTTATTATTTACTTATTTCATTTCATTACACTCTATTTATTTTTTTTTGCTTATTTTAATTCCATTATACCCTATTTCTTTAATTACATATTTTATTTTACTAAACCTTATTTATTTTATTTCAATCATATTTTATTGTGGGGATCTGAAACGTTGCGAAATTGCTAACATAATTAGCATACAATTGCTATACAAGACGAAATACGAAAATGAAAACCAGTAATGTTTATAATACGACATTAATTAATCTGAAAAATTTCTTTTAGATTTTTTCATGAACTAATTGTGCATTCAATCGTTTTTTATTCATCTATAAACGAAAATATTATAAAGATGCGTTCATTTTACATGTATAATGTTGAAGTTAGTTTATGAATGTCTTTATCATACTGAATTCCGCAAGCTAAAAACACTGTAAATGTACAAAATTCGTAGTGTACTTATGCATTATGTAAATTACGCAAAAAAGGCGTGTATAATGATCTGAATCAGTTTTATGTGGTAATATTTATGAATGTTTATAGAATAATTAAGAATCAGTTATTCAACTGAAAAATGATAACGTATGAAATGTTCAGAAACTGCTTTCCTTGCGCATGGAGTTCGAGTATGGAGATTGACGATTTTGAGGTCACTCAGAGATCGATGACTTTCTGCGATCACCTAAGCTATTATTAAAAGTGAAATTTGATCGATGTTTACGCAATCTAGAATCATGATTTCGCTAATACAACTTACGTTACCGTGAAAGTACGTGACAAGGTATTACGCGACTATTTTCAATGCTGAACGCGAAGCTTCGTTAAACTCGACACGTTATTTCTTAATCACACTATCTTTTTATTTGTTAAACGTCCGCGACGAACTATAACTTCTCTATTTAATTATTTAAAATTATTTAAAACGCAAGATTATATTTGTGTTTAGATATCTAACTTCATGTTAAATGTTTCTATATTTAACTATTTTAAAAACGAACTATTTAATTTTTACTATTCTTTGATAACGAAATGGTGATAAAATTTTATCTTGACAAATTCAGAACATGAAACTAACGTTGGAAAATTATAATTAGACTGTAAATTTTGACGGAAAATAATATTTTCTTTATGATTTTGAATTGAAAATAATGTATAAAAATATAATGATATTTTTAAGTTCTTCAAATGGTTTTATTATTTTGCATTTGGCCTACTAAGTTTTGTCACAAATGCATAAAATCTGCAGTCTTATTGTATGATGCTTCTGACAAAATGCATATTACAATATCGCGATAAAAGTTTTATGGTCATGAGACGTTCCATTAAGTATTAACTGTTCAAAAACTCCGAAGGTGAATATACATCGTCATTTGTTTAAATAATTCTCTGTTTATAGAAATTACACATTAATTTTACTGTATAAGACATTAAATAAATGTTCAGTTCGAAATAATTATTTATTAATAATGATACAAATTTAAAAGATGGAAAATAATTTTCGATGAAGAAACTAAATAAGTTAAAAAGAAAGTTACGTATTGATACACTAATTAGGATAATTAATATTTGTTAGATAATACATGACTAATGGTTCATAAGTTATTTGAACTCGTGTAATTATTCTTTTTATTTATATTGTCTTTTTTATTATCTTATGCAGTGTGCCGTAAACATATTACATTCTTGATAGCGCATTAAGATCGTGTTCGTACATACACGATTTGATAGTAATGGGCTTAATCGACATTTATCATACCATAATTGCACATACATACTCGTTCGAGGCACAGTGTACGCTAATGCAGAATATATAACAGGTGCACCACGGTAAACATAGTTCGGCGCTTTTGATCTTTCATTCTGCGAATAAACGCAAGCATTTGCTTCGGAATATCAACTACAACCAGCGGTTAAGTGTTTGTGATGTGTACTGTTAATGCGAAAGTTACTTTAACACTTCTGAGAACTCTGCTTACGAAAATATTATTATTGTTGTCTTTGTAATATTGCCACGTAACAAAAACAAATTTTGTCGCTGCATCTTTGCTAGCGTAGCTTGAATTTTGAATAATGGATAAGAATAAATAATATTCCAATTGCATATTTTATGTGTTCTAACTTGATTTTATCATGTGTATTTTATACTTAAATGTCTAAAACGTAATAAATTCAATGTATACCCTAATTTTATATGTATTGAAGCAAATTTTTAGTGCATGTAGCAAGTATTTACCTATTTCGTTAATTTCAATTTTCGTAAATTGTTATACATATAATATTGTTGCGAGGACGGCCACGTAACTTCGGCATAGCTACAGTAAAGGACTCTCCTGTAGTAAACTATATTCTGTTTATTTGGGAGAGGAAGTATACTTATCCTCGGTAATTATTGCGAAAGGGTCACTATACTCCGATTTTGATGAAATGTAAATATCTTATAGATTTCGATATTTTTAACAACTTTTTCCTTTGGAAGAAATGTCGCTCGGCATTCGTTTTTTAAATATTCGTAAACAATGTTACGATGACTCTAGCTGGCCGACGATATAACAGGAACAAAGGACGAGTCCCAGTGTCGCCAGATCGGTTAAATTGAGGGGAATACAGTTTACCACCACTCTGGTGACCAGAGTAATATGTAACACGTTGCGGGGCACGTCACATCACCAGTCTTAGTGGGGGAGTTTGAAGTGTGATCATGGTAGTGGAATGGGATAGTGGAAGGGGAAAAGGAGGAGAGGAAAATCCACACAGTTTTGGGTGTTTCTGGCGACACTGTCGCTTCACGAATCTCGAACCGATCAGACGTGTCAAAGAAGATAAGGTCAATTATTGCGAAAGGGTCACTATACTCCGATGTTGATGAAATTTAAATATCTTATAGATTTCGATATTTTTAACAACTTTTTCCTTTTCCAATATAGGGGGGTCGCTTTTAGTTTTCGAGATATTCGCAAAAAACTGTTGCTAATACTGTATTGAATTTTCTCTCTTGAATTTTCCTGACGGCCGGCCGCCTTCGCCCCATCCACGACCTAACCACAACTCATTTAAATCACATGATTTTTCCATTACTAGATCAAATTCTGGATGACAGCTACAATGCAAAGATTATGCGAATAGAATGAGTCGTTTACGAAAATTCAGGACCACGCGTAGGAAAATTCAGGAGTAGTCTTTCAAAATTGAAAGCTCACCCTATATAGAGTGAAACCCTGTTTTTTCTCTCACCCCCACAACGTGTTTACAAAAAAAAGTAAACAGACGCCGCACCGAAACAGCCTTACGTTGCCACGGAGCGTGCAACAATACGGAAAACTCAACACAGTATTAGCAATAGTTTTTTGCGAATATCTCGAAAACCAAAAGCGACTCCCCGATATTGGAAATGGAAAAAGTTAAAAATATCGAAATCTATAACATATTTAAATTTCATCAAAATCGGAGTATAGTGACCCTTTCGCAATAATTGACCTTATCTTCTTTGACACGTCTGATCGGTTCGAGATTCGTGAAGCGACAGTGTCGCCAGAAACACCCAAAACTGTGTGGATTTTCCTCTCCTCCTTTTCCCCTTCCACTATCCCATTTCAGTACCATGATCACACTCCAAAGTCCCCCACTAAGACCGTAGACTGGTCACGTGACGTGCCCCGCAACGTGTTACATATTACTCTGGTCACCAGAGTGGTGGTAAACTGTATTCCCCTCAATTTAAGCGATCTGGCTGTTATATCGTCGTCCAGGTAACGACGATACAACGGGTACGTATATCGTGCCGTATTCGTAACAATATACATAAAATCCAGGTTTCGCATTCAACAGAAAATATCTTCTCATTTAAAATAATATACTTTACCTCCATAACGTATTGGATTAGCATAATAATAATAGTGATAATAACGATAATATATCAATTTTGAAAAAGAATATCTAATAACAAGCAAAACAATATTAATTATTATAACATAGCGATTTATATATCGAATTCAATGATTTAATATTAACCCCGAAGTTGCATACTTATTATATAGGGTGTCCCACGTTACATTTTTCACGATTTTTCAAGTACTTGCGATAATCTGACAAAAGAATATTTTAAACAAATGTTGATCAGTTTTCGGTTGGCTCTACAGTGCAATAAAAAAGAGTTCGAATTGTCAAGGTCACCTTCATTTTTTCAAATGACAGTTTTTTGATTTGATAGTATTGTAGCCCGGTATCAAGACGAATTCAACGACATAGTATACCATGACCTTCGGATGACCTTGAAGGCGAAGAAATGAAAATTTCAACAAAAAATGACAATCTGCTTGAATGGGTGGTAATAACTTCTGTTTATTTTTATTGTTAAATTACATTCAATGCAGGAACCTTGAGTAAATGAACAGAAACGTATTTGTGAAAAATTCACATCAAATGTTCGAAATGAAATCCATGTTGTTATAGATTATAGGCACAAGTCCGCTGTGCGTAGTAATTTTGTTGAAATTTTCATTCCTTTGTCTTCAAGGTCATCCGAGGGTCATGGTATACTAAGTAGTTGAATTCGTCTTGAGACGTGCCGTAATACTATTAAATCAAAAATATAAAATGCCATTTAAGAAAATGAAGGTGACCTTGAAAATTATCGAAAAATAAAATTTTTTCGAACTCTTTTATTGCACTTTGTAGAGCCAATCGAACTTTTGTTTAAAATATTTTTTGTCAGATTATTGCAAGTGCTTGAAAAATCATGAAAAGTGTTACGTGGGACACCATGTATATGTAAATGCATGTAAGCCATTCAGAAAAACGGTAAAAAGTAAGTTCCTGGGGAAAATTCAAGTAATTCTCCACTTTGGACATGTACAAAAGAAAATTTTGCATAACTATAGAGTAATATGGCTGCTCAGGATGTTAGTATTTCTGTAAAGTAATAACTGGGAATTTTCTGTCTCGATTTTACAATCGTAAATTAAAGGTACTTTCAAACTAACCTAAACGTTGTCTGCATACAACGCTCTTATACCACTTATCGGTAGAGTCGTAGGTCGCCGATTCATTGTCCACTATACAAGCATGCTTAATAAAAACGGATAAAACAGTATCGATTAAACGTTATTGACAATAAAATACATTGCAGTATTGTATACAAATGTTTGCGAATTTTTCGTCAAAGAGAACTGCGATTGAAACAAAAGATTTCCTTACTTATCGCGAGAGCTGCTGTTACTTTATATGATCAATGACCACAGATGTCTCTGCCGACTATATCATAAAATTTTCAAATAACTTTAAAATTTCAAACTAAACTTTTGTATATTAACGATTTTATTAGGTTAAATATAGGACTATAATTTTATCATTTATATTTCTTTAAACTCTTAGATGACGGGGATATTTTAGGACAAATGCCGAGAACATCTTAATTGTAGTAATATTTATATTGTACGAAAGTTTCTAGGAAAATCTTGAACATAAATCTCAGCACGTCCTTTTTAAGATCGTGTATTGTACATTACATAAATATATAAATAACCGAATAGATAAACATGACAATATTTGGATCAAAAGCACCCCGCGTTTGTCGTATGGGGTTAATAATTTGTTTGATACATATTTAATATAAGTCTATTCCTTGTATTCAAATATAAACCATAACTATTAGGTCGTTGCATATGAAATGTCCGATTGTCAACAGTAACTTTAAACAAACATAATCATGTTAGAAATAAACTTATAAATCAAAGTAAGCATCATTCTAATCAACGTATTCTGGGAATGAATTACAAGATTCTTGATTGTATTAAGGTAGAAATCGGACTTTTTTGTCGTTCACGTACATCATATACAAGATTCTCATCTCCATTTTGTAGTCTTCTTTACCGTCGACGAATAGGGCATTAATTAATCGACAAACTTCTGGCCAAACATCACATGATGCTCTCCTTAAAATGTTATTTTTCCACTCATTTAAAAGAAATACTCGACAATCACATTGATTATCATTGAAATAAACTTTATTTAAAAAGTAAAATTGGACATCTAAATAAAAATTGAAGATAAGACCTTAAGTTCAGCTTTGTACCTTAACCCTTAGCACTCGAATGACGACTCTGAGGCGCCACTACAAATTGCTACACCATTATTCAGAATATTGTTTACACGATTAAATTTGATTATATGTAATAAATTACTAAACATTTATATATTGTATGAGGTACTATATCAGTTTCTTACGCATGTAATGAAAATAAATTATGTACAATGGAAATATTTTAGGTTAGAAGAAATGCTTGGTTTTTTAGTTGAAATAGCTCCGAGTGCAAAGGGTTAAAATTATGCATAATAACGCCATAGATTGTAATAGTATTTCTTGATCAAAACGCTACATAACATTGGCATCCTAGAATCGAACATTTCATATGCAACAACCTAATACTTTTCGATATCACTGTTATTTAGCTGTGTTTTACATACGAAGACAAATTAATACTTCCGTTTTATGTAACATACTTCAGAGCTGTGCGTTTTATTTCGACGTTACCAATTTGTGAGACATTCAACGTGTAGATACGTTGACATTTGTACACGTCTGTATACAAAAAGCTATTTCCCAAAGCAGACATCTCATTTCTCAGGTAATTAAATGATTCTGTTCGTTATGTACACTGTCTTTACACTATTGTGCCCGAATGAACAGTTCTACTTTTGAAATATTCTTTACGTATACAACATTAGTCATGGAAACCTATAATTTCTCACGTATTTATTTTTATTCTATTTTTCCCTATATTATTTCCTATATATGTAACTTCAATAATTATTAAATATAAAATCTGAAATCAATTTGGCCGATGGTTTTAGGATTTGTGTTTACACGAATTAACGTAAACTTGTAAGGGGGCATAACTGACATTTAGCATTTATTATTCATTTCATTGACATTTGGAATTAATCTGCTTATAAATTAAAACTGCTATGGAAAATATTGATAATATTTATGTACTTATAACATTCGAGCATAACGATTCGAGTAATCTAGCTATTAGAGACAGAACTTTAAATACATTTATGTCAAAAGTACTATTTTACTATTCTTTTAACAAGAGGGTCAAAGAGTAACAAGAATTCTAATGAGTATCTGCATATATTTAAAGCACAATTACTTAATTAAGTAAACCCATACGTGGATCATAGATATTCCTGTGGAATTACAACTGCGAGAAAGTTACTGGCAAATTCACAAGTCACGAAAATTTAAAATAAGTGATATTTTATCTGAATAAGTAGTAAACCTTTTACTTTCCACTTTCCTTTCCTAGGTTTCCCTCTATTTTGCCTCGTGAAATTTCTTATCAATAACACTTGAATCCTTTTCCAAAAAATTTTATCGAACGAACTAAAAGAGCATTGTATAGAAATTATGACGTACTTAAGTACGCAAGTACTTAAAAACGATGAAAGAAAGGCTGTATTTAAGATTTTTTTTATATACATTAAATTAATTTTTTAATGAGCAACTATAACTCTTATTATTCGAAGATGTATGTACAATGATAGCAAAAACATATCAGTCTTCTACTTTCTTAATTATGGCACAGTCTGACTTATATGCGAGACAACAAAACTTTGGAAAGCTATAAGACATAAGTAAAACTTTTTATATGATACTGCAATAGTTTTCATCGATTAAATGATTGTGTGTAAAGATATAACGGAATTAATGTTGTAAAGATAACATTTCTGTTTGTATGTTGCAGGTCTCGTGATTTGATCAAGGCTGCCATCTTGGATAATGACTTTATGAAGAATTTGGAACTGACGCAGATCAGGGAAATTGTTGACTGCATGTATTCTGTTACGTTTTCAGCCGGTTCGACTATTATACGCGAAGGAGATGTCGGGTCCATCGTTTATGTCATGGAGGGTAAGTTCTTTTTTTAATACCACCCTTTACTACTAACTTTTTTTAAACACATAAGACGTTTCATTTCTGTTATAATACATCTTGTTCATTTATGCTATATAATTTAGAAGCATGTTTCTTAACTTAATATTACAAAAAAATCTCATTAGATACAACTTGAAGAAATGTTGATCATTTAAGTAAGCTTCGTAAAGCTACAGTGGTCATTTTTTAATCTAATAATTAGACTGCGGGTTTTGTGCATTTATTGCAAAAATGAGTAGGTGAAACACAAAATAGGAGAATCGTGCGATGAATTTAACATGACTGGTACATATTATATACAACCTATTCAAATTGTTAAGAAAAGAAATCAATTTTTCTGTAATTCTCCTTTCTTGTAATTGATACAGACAATATTTATTTTGCATAATGATCCGCAGTCCACTAGTAATCAACAGCATTGATTATCGTTATATGTAGATTAGAATTATCAATCCTCGTACGTTCCTTAAAAATAATTGCACAAAAGAACAGAATGTTCTGACCTACTTTCGTTTTACACATTACTTCGACCAATATTTTTACTCATAGTCTCGTATTTTAAACAAATATCTCAAATTACAACATCATCACTAAAAATAAAAAAATTTGTAAAATCTAAAACAAAATGAGCAAATACAATTCAAATCAATTTAAAACCATGTGTCGGACATAGGTAATACATACTTCCGTTTATGTCAGGGATGTGCATTTTTGTCTCAATTGAGACAAAACCGTCCCCACCATAGCGCCCACTGTCCCCCACCTGCATCCGCCGTTGAAATGCCTTAGAGGAAGGGCGTGCTTCGCCCATTGAAAGGGGCCCCTACCGTGCCCATCACGGGTTTATGTGACCAACAGTGGTGAACATATAAATAGGGAAATGTGATGTCGTCGATTTAGTGTTATAATACACATTTGAATTTGAATCGATTTTTTCGCAGATACTACATTAAACTACATTCATTAAGTTTTCTAAATCGTACAATTTTTATTCATTTTGATACACAGTTTCACATGTACATCTGAATATACCAATATAATGAGAGTTTTTCGTGACATATGGAAACAGTGACTAAACAAATTTAAATTGTTCCTAGCATTAAAAAGACTATAGTATGTACTGTGTTTCATATAGTTGTTTGTGTATATAAAACTAGAAATTAAAATTGTTATACAACAACATGGGTCGTAGAAAGTACATTATTCTGACCATGTGACAGAAAATTGTCCGTTTACGAAAGGAAAACTTACATTTGCGGAAATAGTAAGTCGATTCGATATTTTCATCAATTCTTGTCATCAAGCTCTGAAGCAAGATAATGGTTAAACTGTACTTTGGAGGACCAATTTTTTTAAACTTTTTTTGATGCAGTCCTATAGATTTCGACGAGGAAACACCGAAAATGAAAGTCTTATTGCCAGGAGTTCACTCGTTCAGAAGTTATACACGTGTAAAGTTGAATGCTTTTAAGCCTTTTAGTAGTCATATTGACTAGTCAAGAGAACAATAATCGAAAGTTACAATATTTTGTATTGACGAATCAAAATTCACAATTATTTGCCCGATTACGCATCAGGTTCGTCTGCGCTTGATTCCGATCCTAGAGGCTCCCTGATTACGCATCAGATTCGTCCTCGACGTCTATAATCCCAGCGGCTCCCCAATCTCGCATTGGGTTCGTCCGCGCACCCCAATATAACACACTGAGACCATATTCCATGCGGTTACGCATATCTACTAACAAACCAAAACCATCTATATACCTGAAGAAATAACCCTTCGCCGGCCACTCGCCCTACTCGCGCCCTGGCTCGTAACAGCTTATAGAAACGATGACTATGCTCGAGCTGGATGCAGCCAAAGCATGATTCAATACAGGGACAGTTGCACAAGATTCCTTAATATGGAAATCTTGAGAGCATCCGCATTTAGATTTTACAGTATATAAAAACTCGAATTTTAACCCTCGGGGGCAGTGCTTAAAGTACAAACGGGCTATACACGTCGTTACGCAGAATCTCGTTTTGGAGTTGGTTGTATTTAGTGAGATCGGGCCTAGTCACCCTTTCGAATCAAGTAACCTTATAGATTCCGCGAGTACGGTATTAATCTATCTTGGCATAATTATTCAACCTCTCTGTGTTCCCCGCATCGCCAGTGCGTCATCCAACAGGCAGTAGTACTTAGGTAACTACACAACATTTTCTTACACACTCAATTCTTATCGCGACACTAACAATTGTAACAGAGCCAGTTTCCTGCAATATACAATTTAGTTCAAGGTAATTTTGAGTAATAATTGGTTTTAACCCACCATTCAGATCCAGTAATTCTTAGTTGACCGCTCCCACATGATACAATCTTACCGCTCGGGTTGTATCAATTAATTTATAATATTAAAGTTACGAGGCCGTTACTAACATATCCTAGGAGCTACCTGATCTTGTATCAGGAACCCAAACTGTTATCCAACCTACGCGGCTCCCTGATTTCGCATCAGGTTCGTCCGTATCCTAGCAGCTCCCCGATTTCGCATCGGGTTCGTCTGTGCTTTTATTCAACCTCTCAGCAGCTCCCCGATTTCGCATCGGGTTCGTCTGCGCGTGTACCTCCTAGTGGCTCTCCGATTTCGCATCGGGTTCGTCCACGAAGTCTCTCAAACATCCTAGCGGCTCCCTGATTTCGCATCAGGATCGTCCGTGCACCTTACTAACAATCAAAACCATATTCCTCTTTAAACCACAAACCGCTCGCCGGCCACGCGCGCTACCGCTCGGCCCAGGCTCGTAACACTGCCATGCAGATGTTTGCATGTAGCGAAACATCTGTTTCGTCTTAGGACGAAACAATACATATGCTCATTACTGTATATGCTTGCGAATCTTACTATAATGCGCAATAAAAATTGTTCAATTTCTCCAAAAATAAAAATGTTTGATTTACGAAAACAAAATATTTCCGGAAGCTCTTGTTGAAGCACCCTATATGCGATCGCATCTTTAAGGATGAGTTTCGCGCGGTGGAATAAACAACCCTAATAATCCAGACCATAATCGCTAGCAAAGTGCCGTTGAAACAAGGAGCAGGGGGAGATTAACTCTCATGCGGGTCACGCGAAACCGAGGACTGCATTTCGCGCGAAATTTTCGGAGGGCGTAACAACATTAATTACGGCGTATGGTCGCACGAAACAATGGTCGACCTTCGTGCTCGAACGACGAACAAGTTACAATTAGGCGCGACGACCGAGATTAAAACCCATTGCAATTCTGCCACTCAGAGCTCCTTTGGTCGAGACGATTTTCCGCCCATGCGCTCAATGTATCCATTAAAGTCTGACTAACTGCACCATTTATAACTGGAACGCATAGAAAAGTGTGCGGTCACGTGTGGTCACGTGCAGTTTCATCTATACAACTAGCCTGACGATCAACTGCTTTGAAAATGATCGAGCTAACTGTTCCGAACGCACGTTCGAAACAACGCCGGGATAAAATCAACATTTCAAAGATTTCGAGGCCTCCTTATACAGAATCGCTTCAACGCTTATCAAATATAGGATGAACCTGTACAAGATTTGAAAGATTTGTTTTTGATTTGTAGCTCATCAAAATCCGAGAGGAGCCCCTTTTCTAGATTGTTACCCTACTGATGGTTAGGTTTGTAAAGTTTTTAAATAAATTTTGGTTAGGTCTGAGTTAAATTTCTTTGGGAGGGGATGCAGGGGAAGTGGGGAGGTCCTCCGTCGCCCCAGAAAACGAATTCGGTCATTGGGAAAAGGCGGAGTTTGCTAGAGTCATCTTAACATTGTTTGCGAATATTTGTGCCCATAATTATGAAAGTGCTCTAAGTCAAAATTTCAAAAAAATGAGTTTATCACTTATTTCATATCCACATTATCTTAAACTATATGTGTTTAATGTAATTTTTACGATATCGTCAAAAATGAATCTTTAGATAGTGAATGTAATTTCAACGTTATACGGAATTCATTTAGTGTTAATTATGAAAGTGGTCTAAGTCAAAAATTTGAAGAAATTTTAAAGATACCACAAATTTTTGGTATCGGGTCATTCCTTTCTACAGAATGACCGTGATGTCGGTTTGATAGAAATGAAAATAAAAAAAGCAACTTACTTATACAACCCTGAGCATTATTATGAATTGATAGAAAAGTGTAGAAGGAGAAAGCCGAATTTTCGATAAAACGAATGTCGCAGCCGGATTTTATTTCAACGAAGTCACTAGAAGAATCAATAACAAGAAGAGTAAAAAATACCGCGGGCGAATCTGTTTCTTGGATGAAAATTCAATGGATGAGTTTCTTGAAAAATGAACCTTATAAAATGTTCTATAAAACTTCTTTAGATGATTCTAAATTCCACGTTTTGGATCTTTCACCTAAAAGAGGAAGACCAAAAATATACGAAAATATTAAATTACTTCCATTATACACCACCCCGAGACCAGTAACGGAAGAAAAACATAAAGATATTATGTGTTTACTACCATACATCCCTCCAGTTTATCAGGAACATTTTAAGAATCTTAAAAACTAGAAAAAATGATAAAAACTTGAACTTGGATTACTTTTTAAAAATAATTAATAAATGTTCATGAATTATTTCATTAAAGTTATTGTTTCAAATAAAATTCATAGTTCTTTATTGCTTTAAGTCATTTATAGGACATTTAATTAATTTTGAAAATGGTCTGAGTCAATTAGAGCTTTAAAAACAACATTTTCGTATGAAATTCATAATAAATTTCCATTAATCAAGACTAAGAAAATTATAAATTAAAATGTCGCATAATATAAAAATATTTTTTAATTCGTTAAAACGCAATTCATTAAATATCTCGAAACAAGAAATATATGACTTAGACCACTTTCATAATTATGGGCACATTTAAAAACCGAATGCCGAGCGACATTTCTCCCAAAGGAAAAAGTTATTCAAAATGTCGAGCTGTACAACACATTTAAAAGTCATCAAAATCGGAGAGAAGTACCCTTTTGTAAATAATTAACCGAAGTGTTTTTAACAAAAGTTAAGGTTTTGCTCGCTCGCTACTGATTTTCATTTTACTCGCACACAAATGTATTTATTACATAAATACTCAGCAATATTATTACTATGCGAGCCGGTGATTTTGATAGTGGTATAAGTCCATTTTTGGAAAAAATGATTTAATAGTAGTTTTAGTCAGTAGATATCCTCTTTTTATATTTTTAATCGCACAGGCGATGGTGTACAATATCCTCATAAATTAATTCAAAGAAGTTGAACTGTAAAATGTTATCGCAGAAATGTTTTTGTTGAAAGTGGAGAAAGTCCATTCGTAATAATGAAGATCGAAACAACTTTCTCACTGTCCTTAAAATTTTTACAGCGGATAATAGACAGTGGCTTAAAATGCAAACCCTTAAACAGCTGAATGTATGAAGAAGTGGACTTACAGCACTTTCAAAAACTACGATTCGTGTAACAGATGTAAAATTTAGAAGATTTCTATGGTGCCCCTTCTCCTGACGCCTTGAGCACGTGCTTATGTTGCTTAGTGGTTAATCCAGCACTGTTTCGGAAGGACAAACCTTTTTCTGAGCAAGTAGATTAATCTAACCAAATTGCTGTAGGGGAAGGGTGCTATGAGGTGGCCTTTTCGGTGAATGTTACGTTAAGAGGAGTCACCTCGGATGACCTTGACCTTGACATATGTTGTCAAAGACAACATTCTGAGTAACCCTCAAGAAGTTTTAGCCGGCGCTCGTTGTTTATTAAAAAGTTATAAACAAAAGAAGTTTTCAAAACTGTAGCAGTTATTTTTAGTAAAGAAGGTTACAACGATATACTGTATTAACATATGTTATCAAGGTCACCTTTCTAAGTAACCTCCAAGAAGTTTTAGTCGTCGCTCGTATTTTATTAAAAAGTTATAAACAAAAATATACTAATGCTACCTTATTGTAATTTGCCAGTATCTACATGAATGTGATTTTGGATTTGACATACAGTCACTCCCATTAATATTCGTACACTCTAAAAGACGATCACGTTTTTAATATTGGATCATGTGAATTGGATTTTTTTTTTGAGAAGTTAGAACAATTAGTTTACTACACGTTGAAAAAAAGAAATTTTGAAAAAATTGCAATTGGTCGGAATTACAAAGAAAATACTAAAAGTTGTTATTTATAACTGTTTTATGTGTGTCCATATTGAAAATTCAACAAATACGTTTTGTAGATCTGTGTCAACTGTATACACTCTGAATATTTCACCATAATCGGCAAACGTTGTAATGAGCTACAACTGTTTGAAGATTGTAAAAATTGCAGCTTTTCACAATTTTCGGCCTTAAACTGTAATAAATCGAAGGATTCTTACGTCATTCGATGCCTGTCGCTGTTTTCCACGTAATCCAAATTGGATGAAAATTTAAAAATGTATACAATTGATACAGGTCTACAAAATGGATGTTTTAAATTTTCAACATAAGCCACATAAAGAAATTGTAAAAAACAACTTTTAGTATTTTCTCTGCAATACCGATCAATTGCAATTGTTTTATAATTTCTTTCTCACGTCATGTAGTAAACTAATTATTCTAACATCTCAAAAAAGTCCAAGTCGTATGGCCCAATATTAAACAAGTTATCGTCTTTTTAAGAGTGTACGAATATTAATGGGAGTGACTATATGTTATCGAAGACATTCTCTGAAATTGGACAACCGCAAAGTGGTGTTAGGTCCCACCACCAACCTAACCATAAACCAACTTGGATTATATCTCCTTTTGACAGTTTGTACGAGAATAAAGTGTACTTGCAACCAAAATTTAACAAAGGTTTTTTGCAAATATCTCGGAAACTAAGTCCGACCTCTCCGGGTAGGTGTATAGAGAAGAGATATTCAGAATGTTGTCCTTGACAACATATGTCAAGGTCAGGGTTATTCGAGATGACTCCCCTTAACGTAACATTTCTTGTAATTATTAATATCCCCTTAACGACGCCATTTCTTTTAGCGTCCGTTTCTAATGACATCAATATAGGTACATATTTGAAACATCTGTCTTTTAATAGAAAGTCTGTTTCTTTACCTCCAATAAAAATGTATTATACATATACGCATCAGTTGGGACAGAAAATAACAAAATTTTAAATAAAAAATGTTCTATTCTCGTGTCATGAAATGAACTCGTTAATGAAAATAAGCTTATCAAGTATTATAAGTACAATTCTAAACCTTAATACGTACTACAAAATGATAGAATCTATGATAAATATTTGTCTATGATAAAATTAACTCTACCATAGATCATTAATAGTTTTCACTATCTTTATACAATGGCCAATGTCGTAATCAAAAAGTCGCTTTTCGCTGAGGTACTTTTATTATACTATTTACAGTACTGCAAACCAGTTTCGTCAGTATCTTAAATGTTTCCTAATGGTTGAAAAAATTCGCGCTTCACTTACAACTTGTTACGTTGTCCCATTCAAGACTATCGGTCAACGTATTACAGTGTATGACATAAATTGTTAGAGCTACTTACATAAATTAACAAGTTTATGTTCGAATAATCAAAGTTTAAAATTTTCATTCTTTAGTGCATTTTCCTTAGAGAGTTATAACATATATCAAAGTCTTAATAAATAGACAGGAGACGAAAGAAAATAAGACTAAATACACTGTTCTTTTATTACGTGATAATTAAGTTATTTGTGTGCAATTTTAAGAACTGGATCAATAATCTCAAATGTCGTAAGTATGTCAATGTTCGTCCTCAAAGGGTTGAGCAACTATAATATATTTAACAGATACTGCACGAGGAGATTTAATTGATAAGCGTACACAATTCTTTCAACTTTCTGTGAGCACATGATTCTAAAATTATACGGCAATCAATCAGCTGATCGATAAGATCGTATACAATAGATGAATCAAATATAGTTCACCATTGTGCGAGAGTAAACAACCCAGAGCGGAACAATATAAGATGCTAATCGTGTCAATAAACTGTCATGGATGTGTTAGTATCTACGATAAGAAATACGAATGTTGCAATGAATGAAGTACGTGGCACATAATCGGTAGCTGCAAGGTTGAGGAAGTATCGGATATGTATAAAGCAGGGCTTCGGAGTCGTAGTCGGAGTCGAAGTTTGGGAGTAATTGCTGATCACTGGAGTCGGGCCGGAGTAAGAAAAACCGTCGGAGTCGGAAAAAATATATCGACTCCGACTCCAGCTGTGGTTCTTATGTTTATAAATCATTAAAAACAACAAGTGTCTCTATGAAATATTAGAGATTATATTAATTTTCGTAAACTTTATCGTTAGTATTTCTCAAATTGATACGTATTTTCTAACTATTTCCTTAAAGTGAGAAAGTAACAGTCGTGTTGTGTTGTATCAAAGTTATCTGTTCCATATTCTTAGACTTAATAGAATATTTCAACTATTTATTCAATTCTATTACGACTTTTAATTATTTTGAGTACATATTTTTTTAATTTTGGGAGTCGGATTCGGTTTCGGAGATAAAAAAACGAGGAGTTGGAGTCGGAGTCGGAGTTATGTATTTTGTCTACCGACTCCGCGGCTCTGGTATAAAGTTCAGATGGGAAGTGATCATTATTGGTGAAACCTAAAAAGACCACAGAGACACCTACAACCGAAAACGATCACTGCTTGTTTCCTCTCCTATATATGTAAGCGTGCCAAATGCAAACGCCTCCAATAACGTGAAAAAAAATTTTTTATCATATTCCAATTCGTCGGAATTGCAGTGAAAATAGCAAAAGTTGTGTTTCACAAGTTTTATTTGTGTGCCTATATTGAAGATTTAAAGAATACGTTTTGTGTATCTGTGTCAATTATACATATTCTGAAAATTTCATAAAAACGGTTTACGTTAACTCTAACTATAATAAATCTAATGTTTCTTACATCTTTCAATGCCTGTCGTTTTTTCCGCATCAACCAATTTATTTAATTGACACAAATCTACAAAATTTTTTAAATTTCCATCGAAAGTGATTATTCTACATTAGCTTATAAGAAGAACGAGAATGTATTTACTCAGATTTCGAGAGATTTTTTATGATAATATAAGTGTTAATATTTTAGATGGAATGTTGGTGTTAAAAAGTAGCAGTACTTGTAGAATAATCTGATACAAACGATGTTTAAAATGTGCAAATTAAATAGTAAAAGTATTTAAAAATTATGTTCTGTTTTTCAACCTCCGTGCTGCTAATACGATGTAACTAGGATGTTTTCTAATGCGTGCGACACAGTTAAATAGTAGATAATACACACAGAAACAATGTGGAAAGTTCAACTGTAACTTTTTCGATTGTCTTCTCGGATTGTAGACTTTTTTTGTACTTCAATAATGTGCAGCTGCCGACCTTCACAGGAAACGCTCAAAATGTTTCGTAGACTTCCTCAAGACACGTGTAGTTTATCATATTACTTCGTTTGCAATATTTTTACACGTTTACAGTATCTTATTTAATAAAAACAAAATCTGGAAAGATGATATTAAAAATGATAAGTGTTAAAAGCTGTTTTATTATTAATATTGTACCCAGTTTATGGGACAGTTTCATTTCAAAAGCAGCTGCTTTTCACAATTTATCAGGCATGTGATCCTGAAAGTACCTACGTAATAGGTATTTAAATTAGCAGCATATGTATTTCTTCACTTTAACTTGTTTCCCTTTAGCTTATTACTTGCAATAATGTTTCCTTTACGATACCGCAGGGTAACCTGGTAGTTATATCGTATCATTATCACTTTTATTTTCTAATAAAAATTCAAACCAGTTCTTGATCGAAGCTATCTACCGTAGACGATACTCGTATTCAATAATCAACACATTTATCTACACACATACATACATACGTACACACACACACAATGTACTTGAAAATTATATTAAAATATCCTATAATATTTACACAAAAAAGACAACATTATTTCATGATGACATATTAAAACATGTGAACTTGACACATGTATAAATAATTTATGTTTTATTTTGATATACCCGTATATACCATGCGCTAAATTATTATAAATGATATTTTTAATTTTTACCAACAAAGAAACTCGGTCAGATAGATTTAACTAACAGTGTATTTTCACTATACGGTACTGTCTCCATGAGTGTCGTAAAGGTCTATGCCGTGAATGTTGAAGTTTTATCCCCACCACTGGGGAAACCAATCGTGCGGTAAACACGCTGGACAACTGAGCCAGCGGAGGGTCGAGTATTGGTAAGACTCACACTAATGCAAGCGAAGCAAAAGATTTGAATTTTTTTAATGAAACTTTTTACTTTTACGATCATAATTACTTGTGAAACAAGGACTTCGGACTTCACATTTATGATAGAGACACGAATTCTGTAAATGTCCGCAATTTTAATCACTTATTACACTAGTAATTATGGTCGTAATTGTATCGTGTTTGGTGTCTCTTTAATCAGAAAAAAGAGATGAATTTTGATTTTTTAATTTCAATAGTTGAGATGGCACGAGTCCTTTGATGTTTGCCGAATGCACGAACCTCAGTCTCTCTTCCTCTTTCCATCGCTACAAAAAATGTAGTCCCTATTCTATGAACGTCGCGCGGCAGACCCAAAACTACGACTCTTACGGAGAGAATACTGTATACCAAATATAGTCCTTTGAATGCTAATATTATTAATGTTTTACAACGTATTTGTTTTGCATTCATGATTTTATAAAATATGTACCTTATTTACAGTAAAATTATTTAATTTTGAGATTATTTGTGATTTTTAATTACAACTGCAAATAAAATATCTATTTGGAATTCTAAAGTATAAGTAATGTCTGGATTAAATAACTCCATTGTAAACGAAATATATATTTTATGAAAATACATTGGTAATTTCGGAGCATGAATAATATTACGATTAAATATTTGAGAAGAGTATTACATATATGTTCGATTTAATTACCACATGGTAAATATTCACAGCCAGTTAAAATTAAATACGTAATTGTACATAAAATATGTATTTGTAATCGTGAAGCGTAAACAATATTAGGATTATTTACGTTTTACTAACATTTAAAGAAATTGTTACTTTAATATTATCCGATTAACATCAGTCGATATTAATATTTAATTTAAAAAGTGCATTATTTTGTGTATGTACAGTAAATAATACATAGACTGCGGTTGGCAAATTTATTTACGACTTACTTGTAAATCCTTGTAATTCGTAAAGTGACTCAAAAGAAAATTTTCACTACAGTGCTCAACTGCAATGTGCAAAGGCAACGCAATGCACTGCACAAAAATTTCGCATGTACAGTGACTCACAGTATTATTCGAAAACTTTTAAAAAGACGTTTAAAAATATTTTTTTAATATTGGACTTTACGACTTGGATTTTTCGAGAAGTTAGAACAATTTGTTTATTATGTGACGTGAGAAAAATATTGAAAAATTGCAATTTGTCAGAATTGCAGAGAAAATACTAATAGTTGTACCTTACAACTGTTTTATGTGGGCCTATGTTGGAAATTTAATAAATACGTTTTGTAGCAATTTTTTCAACATTTTTTTTCACATTATTTATTACACTAATTATTATAACTTCTCAAAAAAAAATTCAAGTCATAGGATCTAATAGTAAAAATGTTATCATCTTTTTAAGAGTGTTCGAATATTTACTAATTGTGACTTACTTATAGTGAGTGATTTATCACTATATGTTCGAGATGATTTCTATCTATGTATAAAGGAGAAATTGCGAATGAAGTATAATCCCACAAACCAGCCGCGCAACGTATGATTCATGATTTTTTTTACAACAACTCAATGATTCAGACTGTACAATTTCTACCGAAAAACCGGTTCCCCTATCGGTAATTATAAATACGATGTTGCTGAAAATAAACAGCATTCTAATGCATTGATAACAAATACGGAACACACTAAAGGGAAGCTCAAACTATACATCGTGAAGCGATCTCGGAGTATTATCTTATATTTACACAATTCCTCAGATTTATATTTCGTTTATTCGACGCTTTTTACGGTCTATCCACTTTATAACATTTATGCATCAACTTCCTTGATATTTAAAAACAGCATACACTTATTTGAATTCCAACACTTGCCGCGACGATAAGAGAATATAATCATTAAATCTTGACCGAAGAAATAGAATTTTTTACCACTACAATAACTTTGTATTAAATTACGTTCGTGTACTGCAACATATATCTAAGATTATGAATTGCATACGAACAATAAATATTCATTTTAATTATTGCAAAAAATATGATACATGGAAAATTGAATTTTAAATGGTTCTTCTTCTGAAGGAGGAAATGATTTGAGTGTAATATTATTGTTTAAAGATGCTATAGAAATGTAACCATAATTCAATCTATATATTTAGAAAATTTGATAATTATCTTTAACTTTGAATTTCTAGATACAAGCTCTTTTATTTTCAATTATTTCGTTCCATCTGCCACATTGTATTATTCTACATATATTTATAAAGTGAATTATCAAAAGTGTTCAACTTTATTAAAAAATTGATTCTATGCATTGAACAGTTTATTCTTGCGATAATAATGATAGTAATAACAATCATACCTAATATTAAGAAACAAGTATCCTTTTAATGTACTTTGAAACAATTAATATTTTTGAGATTCTATACAAATTATTTAGTTAATATTGCACAATATTTGAAAACTAGAGTAAAGTTAACTTTTTAACATTTAAACCGAACTATTAAATTTTCAACTGAACCAATTAAAATGACTGATTTCATAGTCTTTATTGTAGAATTACTGAAATTGCATTAATGTTTGTGTTGAAAATGATTGTATAAAATTATTATTTGTTCAAATGCGCATACGAATAAAAGCATTAGCACAGCTATTAAACTAGTTTTTAATATAACAGCTGCGTATAAACATAATAAACGAACTGATACCCAATTATTGTCTTCAAAAATTATAATTATTATACCTATAATAGGCTATACAAATAATATTAAATTAATTTAATTAATCCAATCATACTGTCGTATTAAGTTACAAGTTATAAAACTTAGCTGTGTTAATCATTTCTTTTGTAACTATACCTGTGTAATAATTACTTTCTAACTAACTAATTGCTTTCAGTAAACTTTAAAGGCCATCAGGCAAATTCTGTTAATTACTATACTTTGAAAAATTACACACCACTTTCGAGGGAACTATAGCTGTCAAAGTGAAAATACATGGTGAAAAAAAGTGATCATGTTCTACCAATGTTAATTATCGCAGAAAAACATCGTTAAATACTCTAATACCAATGCATATTGTTAATGTCATCAAACTACTCCACTTCAGCTAATTCGATACACTTCATTCGTTGCAGCGTTGCAAAACATGCGTGTAACAGTGTAAATGTGACTGCCCGTACAACAATTTCGTCAGAACACGTAAGAATTCGCATCTATGCAACGACTTGACGGTGATCAAAAAACGATTTCTGTAATATTGTAAGATAGAAAAAAATTGATGTTACTTGATGGAGAATTAATTGTATTATAATGTGGTAAATTCCATTTTTGGCTATTTTCTTTCCTTCTTTTTTTGTGACTGATGCTTAAATCACAACTGTCGCCAAGAAGTCATATGATTACGTAACTTTAATTCATGGTTCTGAGAAATCTTATAAGACTTTGAAAGGTGTAGTTTAAATTAGTTACATTCCTAGTTTCATATATGTATATCGATCGTATTAGGCTCATAAATTGGGATAAAATGTTAATAACTTCTAGAATAATAACGTTCAATGGTCGAATTTCTGTTACCGTTGAAATCTGAAATGTCGTTAAAAGTAAGTTCTGCATTAATTAGCAAATTTTAGAGTTCGCGGTCATTTCAAGGTCGTGCTATTAAACATGGATGAATGCACAATAATGTTTGCTATAACATACAACAACAAAAAATGTGTGTATATATGTAAAAAAACACGAGTGACCTTGAATAAACGATTACAAAATTACAATTTATAAAAAACGATTCTTCCATCTGATTCGTCTTTTGAAACCATTTAGATTACGTTAGAAACATTTTTTGTATTTTCAGAGGTAGAGGAGATATTTAGGTGTCCTGTTTTAGACGAAACACCCTGTATAAAGCAGAAGCAACGTTACAGATTTCGATCGCCATCAACTGATTAGTCCGGCGTGTACATATCGTTGGTCCAAGACGGTCAAAACTGCCCTTGAGCCGAATGATATCGCGGATAGGTCATTCGAGATGTTCAATCTCCCTTGCAAGAACTCGGCTTTGAAGTTCTGATGCCAGCACTATTATTCGAAAGGCAAACGTAGTCAATTGACTACAGAAGAATCTAATGCTTCTCGCAAAATAACGAAAGTTCGTTGGGTATTTAGGGAACTCTAAAAAAATACCATTGATTATTACATAGTTAGAAAAAAAAAGGAATTGATTAAATAAAAAAAATAGTAGACTTACGCTGGGCGCGAACCTAGTGGAAGCATGCCCAAAGACGAGCTAAACCGGGTTGTTGGAAACATGGTTAACATTTTTATACGTTATGCGCTGAATACTAGTCAAGTTAATTGCATTTTTTAATTATTTCTGCGAAATGTTCAAGGTTTATCAGTGTCCAATAGGCTTGCAGAATAAATAAAAGTTGCAATTTGAAGGTTAGCTTAGTTTTTCGCGGAAAAAGTGGCGAAAAAATCGGTTTTTATTTTTTTTAGCAACGGCGCACCAAACCGGAAACTGTGAAAAAATTCATATACGATACTTATAATAATATATCGGTACTGTAAAAATATAAAGATCCATGTGAAATTTCCATTTTTTCGATTTTTTTGATGTTTTACAAGCAGGATTTTCATTTTAAAAATCTAAAACAAATTGCAGAGTGTCTCAGATTTTTTCAGAATTTCTAAACATCGTGAACTAGGGAAAATAGGACAAAAAATGATTTTTCAATTTTACCCCATAATTACGCTCCCGATCGAGATATAGGGTTAAAATTTTACACAGTATGTGTAAAGTATCTTTTTTTGATGCCCTATCGAATGACCCATCCACGATATCATTCGGCTCAAGGGCAGTTTTGACCAACTTATCCGGCTATACACTTTCACAAATTCGCGTTTCATTTCCCGGAATTCTCTTTTGCTTCCGGTACCGGCGTTTTTAAACGGCGTCCGCGCAACGGCCGAATGATAGTACAATTAAATCCGTACGTAATAGGTCATGTGTGTCGTAATAACTACGAAATTTAACGTGCACCGGGCACGGTTAAACCAACTGTGTAAACACATCACGTTCGCATCATCGTCTCTCGTAATGATTGCACAAATCGTTGCGAATGCGAATGTACTGACCAGGAAGCGGACGTTTGCTTTGTCGCGAAAAAATGCGGAGATTAGGAAAAAGAAGTGTAATTGATAGACAACGGATATTATATATTTATGCCAAATACGAGTAGGTGTAATTTAAAACGGTAAAAACATTAGAAGAATTTAAAAATGCTGTTCCTCGTAATGATTGTCAAATCGTTGCGAATGCGAATGTACTGACCAGGAAGCGGACGTTTGCTTTGTCGCGAAAAAATGCGAAGATTAGGAAAAAGAAGTGTAATTGATAGACAACGGATATTATATATTTATGCCAAATATGAGTAGGTGTAATTTAAAACGGTAAAAACATTAGAAGAATTTAAAAATGCTGTTCCTCGTAATGATTGTCAAATCGTTGCGAATGCGAATGTACTGACCAGGAAGCGGACGTTTGCTTTGTCGCGAAAAAATGCGAAGATTAGGAAAAAGAAGTGTAATTGATAGACAACGGATATTATATATTTATGCCAAATATGAGTAGGTGTAATTTAAAACGGTAAAAACATTAGAAGAATTTAAAAATGCTGTTCCTCGTAATGATTGTCAAATCGTTGCGAATGCGAATGTACTGACCAGGAAGCGGACGTTGGCTTTGTCGCGAAAAAATGCGGAGATTAGGAAAAAGAAGTGTAATTAATAGACAACGGATTTTATACATTTATTCCAAACACGAGTAGGTGTAATTTAAAACGGTAAAAACGTTAGAAGAATTTAAAAATGCTGTTTTCAACCTATTAAAAATATAAAGAAAGAAAATTTTCTATTTCACTCCAGTTTGTTGCAATTCCGGTAGACAATTTTTATTTTGGATAAAGATCCGCTATCTAATAATCAATCTGCAATCGGTGCAGAGTGCAAGGATTCAGTTTTTAATCCGTTCATCACCACGCCCAAAGATTCCACGAAATCAAAATAACAACATTTTGATTGCCGAATCACAACTTTAAAAAAACTTCCACAAAATCACAGTAATTTCATTAACCCGATGACGTATGATTTTCTTTAAAACTGCAATAATGGAGATTTTTTTATTTATAATAATTTTGCAGAAGTAGAAAGGAAGTTAATGTTTATAGTGTGTCTACATTTTTTATAATGCTCGAGTATTAGTTACAAAAGAATGAAATTTTATTTCACTCTAAAAGAGAGGCATAACATTCATATTTAATAGATCCTGTTAGTTTGAAGTCTCCAAGACGAGTTTGTCTCGTTATTACACAGCAAGAAGTTAATGATACCTAAATTGGAAAGACAAAATTGGTGGCACTGATTAAACACTCCTACAATCCATCTGCGCTCGAATGAATCGCAATGAAAATTTGTGGCAAATCGCAATAATTTTAAGGAATAATTTGTGGATTTGCATTCTCATCAAATCATTTAAAGTGAAGATGATATTTAAGAATGTTTTTCGTAAAATATACATTTTATAAAAAAAACTTTTTGTCTGTAGTTTGTACACAAAAGATTTTTTTGTTGCGGTTTTGTTGTAGTGTCATTTATAGATGGCGGTCACGGCACCGCTTACAATACATAATGTGGTGAAAACGGTGGCTATCATAACTCATTACAAGATCTTCTGAAATGAATAAACGATACAAATTTTGAAAACTTTAAATTCAGTCAACAAAAAGAACGATACTATGTGACAATTTGAATTTTCCTTCGCCTTGGACAAAGAACGTTAAGCATTAAGGAGCCTTTTCATAATTCATTTAAAATAAAGATTATATTTAGGAATCTTTGTTGTTAGAATGTACGACATTTTATAAAAAAAAACTTGCTTCCTTAATTTGTACATTCTTTTAGTATAGAAACAGATTTTTTGTTGCGGTTCCTGTTGTGGTGTCATTTATAGATGGCGGTGCACTGCACTGTTTACAAAATATGGGATGAAAACGGTGACCACTACTCATCGTAAGATCTTCTGAAATGAAAAACGATAGATTTTATTAAACTTTATATCAATGACTATGGTATGAACGACTGTGAGACAAAAAAATCAGAATGGCGATATAATCTCAACGTATAAAAAAAACATTCAATTTTATGTACAAAAGTTTGAATAACAAAAAAAAGCGTATTCTAAAATTCATCGTTTCAAGCATGAGTAACAAAGAAAGCCTATTCCAAAATTCATTGTTTTGATTCATGCGATATCCAATATAATAACAAAAATAATGACGCAAGAATTTTTCGAATCGGTTCACAATTTTTTTTGTGAACGTGGCCACCATTTTTATCCCATATTTTGTAAACAGTGAAGTGACCGCCATCTATAAATGACACCACAATAGGAAGTGCAACAAAAAAATTTGTTTGCATACTAAAAAAGTGTGCAAACTAAGGCCATACATTTTCTTTATAAAATATTGTATATTTTAAGAAGAAACATTCATAAATATCATCTTTATTTTAAAAGATTTTATGAGAAAGTCCCCTTAAGTCATCGTCAGTGCCGAGAAGGTTTCATGCTGATATTGCTGGTACGACATTCATTGATGATGTTATAAAAATTGCTGGTACCTTCTTAGAAAAATGATTCAAAACTATACTATTAGAAAACCCGAAGAAAACTTATTTTTTAACATACCATGGTTGTTGTTAATACAATAAAATTATTAAGAAATATTTTCAAACTGGAAACATCGATTTTAGATTGCCCAGTATGGTTTCGAGACGTTAATATCGAGAATAATGATATTAATGAGTTTAAAGGAGTAATTTTTACATGTTTAGACTTGGTACACAGTTACATAATAGTATCATATAAATGTTTGCCTTGTTAAACAATCGAGTTAGTACAAAATATGTAAAGGACGGTCTATACGTTGCTGCTATAAAATATTTCTAATAGTTCTGTTTCATTATATCGTCTGGGATACTATCTTTAACATCAGTGACTTGTAATTTTATGAAAGTAGAGTTCTATTATTGTTGTTCAATTTGAAAATTTCTTATATTATTCATTTAATTTATGAAGAAATATTCAGTATAATTCGTCCGATGAATAGCATACCAGATACTGCAATTGTTTATTATTATTGTCTAATCAGTGCAGTGTCTAATCATACTCTATTTTAACGGACCTGTTGTCGCTTAACTTTTATTTCGATAATACAAGAGGAATAATAATTGTATTTTCATAGTTTACTTGGCAGACAAACTAATACACAAATTAGAAACGATAAATAATTATTATTAGATAATTACAATACTTTTTATGAACTCATTAACTTCGATTCGGTGCAAAAGAATGATTCCAAATTAGAGGTCTAAAAATTGATTATATTAAGGCATAAATAAAAATTCAAAATTATTAGTAATAGTAATCAGCGATTCTTAAAACGTAATTATCGTATAGACTTGTTGAGGTAACTATAACGTTTTAGATGGTATGAAAGTTCAGCTAGTTACGACAAAGAAGAAAAATATTGAAACGGCAAATTGAAAATGGAATATATTAATCCATGATGTGTATATTAATGTTACATACATGCATACATGAATACGTTAGGATAATTTGGTGTGGGATAAGTAAAATAAGATAAATAATTTTTACATCAAAATATCATCACTTTGTCACTGTACGTATGATATTACGTCGGGCCGCATGTGGCGCCAAATCGAAAATTTGATTTCGAATTTACGTCAGCAGTTGCTTCAGTACGCAAAAGACTATTTGTATTCCGAGTATGTATTGACATTGTGGAACATGTCAGACTTACTGAATGGTTTCAACATTCTTTATATGAACGCATTGGTATTGGAATTACGGTAAAAACAAACATAACGATCTACGTCATTTAGGGACCGAGGAATCCACATTTAAACTGTTTCCAACCGTTTCCAATCTTTTAGTTAATCCTCCAATTTGAATTTACAATAATATTATTGTACTATACATGTTGTTTCAAAAGAAATCCTGTAAATGTATATTTAATTGACGCCATTTTTGGCTGTTGTTAGCTGAATCCATCGAATTCATTATTATTACATTTAAAAAATATATATGTATACATATTTACATTACTTGTAAAATATATGGTAGTACCTAGATATTTTTCTGAGACAAGGCGGATAACTAAAATATTTAAAATAATATTTTACCATAATATTATTATATTAACTTTATATGTATACGTACACAGATAATTATGACAATTTTCGAACTATTCGTTGTTTTTTGTCTTATAAAGTAGCATTCATTTTTACTTATTTTGTTACGTAAACATATGTATAGTGTATGTTATGTGTATATTTTTATAGTTTATGTTATTAAATTCGACCTAAACGCAAGTCTTAACTTTTACCTAATTATATTGTCTATTACAAGAATATTGTTGAAACGGGATTTGCTTCTATAATGCGCGCGCTTTCTTCTGTATGCCTTCGTTTCTTTCTGGTTCTCTCACAGCGACCTCTGTAAATAGTTTTAGACGGAAGCAGGTTCTAAAAATCTCTCGCTACCTCTTGCGTGCTAAGATGTTCTAACCGCCTCATTTATTTGAAATATATATATATATATATATGTATATATATGTATGTATATATATGTATATATATGTTAATTATTGTTTAAATCGTAGAGCCGATGTTGTTTTTTAGTTCTTTCATTGCAATATCCCTAAAAAATATAAAAATCAATGTAATACCAATGTAATACCAGAACCAGTAGAAATAAAATTGAATTCAATTTACTATATTATAATAATACTCTCAACAAACTAGGAAAGATATAAAGAAGAATAGAAGGTTTTGTCTTACCCTTTTATAATGTTTTTGATAGATATAAATAAAATTAATTATTTTTAAACTTTCTTAATATTACACTACGACTGTTTATGCAGCTGCGTAATTTTGTGGAGAAATTTACATAAGCGAAACTCAAAGAGAAAAAACTTTTCCATGTCAAGCGTTTTATTAAGCGAAACGCAAAATAAAAAGCAAACATTCACGGAAACTTTCCATTGATTGTATTCTGTACATCCGCAACGAGATGTAAATTCATAAACTCGTAAAATCAGCTATCTGTTAATTACATATTATTATTTCATTAGCGTTCGCTATAATAACAGCAGTGACACATTCAAATCCGTCAAAACGGTCCGATAAAGAGTTAGGTAATAATTAGAAACTTATTTCTTAATTAAAACTATTTAAATGAAATTATATTATTCAGATTTATTTTCACCATAATCACTATTTTTTTAAAACAAATCTAGCTTGTCAGGAACCTTAATCTTTCTAATTACTGTTTCTATGTATAATAAACAAGGAGAAGGGTTAAATTTATAACATATTAACGAGCTCTTAATAAAATGCAATTTTAATAATAATTTTACATAACGTTTGTATTACTTAAAATACAAACTTAATATTATTACCGTAATTAATGGTATACAAATGTAATTAAAATGTTTATGTAATATTTTCTTCGAAGTAGAACAAAAATTTTCTAGAAAAACGATGTCTGTTTCACTTTTTAGAATTTTTTTTAGTCTACGCAACAACTAATTTTAAGTAAAATGAGTAAATAAATATGGAAAAGTAACATAGTACATTAATAAATACGCACTTGACCAACATGACTTAATAGTGAAATGAGGATCACTGTCCTTTCTCTCGGAAGTCCGTGGACCGTAATAGCATAGCAATTAACGCATCGTTTCGATATTACATATATTTGCGAGCTCTACGTGTTTAGTTTTCCATTCATTTTCTAAACTTCCAGTTTCCCTATAATATCATATTTTCATGACATGAAAATTCTTTTAGCGAACCAATTAAAAAAAATGAACAATATCAAATGGACAGTTTTGAAAGTGGTGTAAGTTCGTTTTTGAAAAAAATTGAGAAATCACAAAATAAACAAATAATTTAGAGTGAACTTTTTATTCATAAACAATTCACACTTAGTATTTTAAAATATCTATATTTGGTTAAGTTGATTAGGAAAGTGGTGTGAGTCCATTAACGACCGAGAAAGAAATTTTTTTGTTAAATTCACATGGAACTCATTTATGTAATCAATTAAAATATTTCTAAATTCATAGAAACATGGCTAAACTTAGTACTCTTTATTTATATTTTTGAATCGAATAAAATGCAACCCTTTAAATATCTCGAAAGAAGAAAAAATAGACTTACACCACTTTCAAAATAACTAGTCCAAATGATTGGGACACTTGTATATATTTTTTGTGAACGTATTAATTGTGTTAAATATTACAATATTAATTGTGAATGTATCAATTTTAGTTAACATTACAGCACTAATGCAATATAACAAGATAATCAATATTCATAAGGCATGCAAAATTCCTTCTGTAAATATTTAAAGTCATTGCACTGCAATATTTCTAATAGACTAACGATTCTTGGAAAATCTTATTAATTATATCGGAAATTAACAGCATAACATTTTCAATATGACATTTTAGTTATGTTTAGTTAGTTATGTAACGAATATTAATTGAAAATGGAGAAATAAATGTCTTTTACAATTGTCGTTAAATCAAACTGAGCAATTTTGTGTTTTTAAATGACGTACAAATATAAGAAACACGATGTTATGTATATAAATTCTTGCAAAAAAAATCAATGTTAACAATATGAATGACATAAAATGTATTTTCAATAGGAGCAGCGTTATAAATAAACACGCGATCAGGGCAAGAGAATGAAAATAAAAGTAGTGAAACATCTTATCGTTGGTAATTAATTAAGAATACAGATAAAAGGAAAGTGTAAATTAACGAGGTTACAACGCATCGCATTAAATGTTACCAATGTCTTTTATTTCCCATGATATGGGAAACTCGGTCATTTCCGTAATCGTGTAAACATGTGCATATTTGCGTAAAATGTGCTTAGTAAACTTGTACTTTAATCTTACATATACTTCTACATAATTACGCTCAGACTGTAAATTACTCGACTATTTCAAATAAATTATACAATTAACGATCAAGTCATATGTAATAAACACGAACTGTTTATAGTTTATGTTAGAGAAAATATACATATGTATTTTACTTTTAATCATGTAGTGTACAAAATTATGACACTATTCATTATTTATTATTCTTTATGTGATACAAACGAATTAATTTTAGATCTAGTCTTCTTAAAATGATAGTATATTGCTAAATTTCTCTAAAGTTTTTATATTTGTCTGCAAAAGATGCAATGTGTAAACACACATCAATCTCCTAAAATGAATAAAATTTGTTACGACAATTTACTAGTCATAAGAGTAAGTTTTCTAGAACTTCTGCTAGTATAATTTTTATTTATACATGTTTTTAAATATATGTAGGAAATTGTACTATAATCATTTAGCAATCAACAACTTATCCTCCTCAGTCAAATGATCGGTTTCATATAACTTTATTTTGCAATTATTGAAATTATTAAGATGTTTTTGTGGGACGTAATTGAACAAATTTCTTTATACAAGCACATACATACTGTAATAAATATCATGTAGAATTTAAATAAATTCAATTGCATCATTTTTATAAAGTAACACGTGCCATGTCAGTGTTACTTGTTATATTATGTTTATAATAATTGTTATAACATTTAAATAACCATTTACATATTAATCGAAATGTTCTGAATTGAAAGTAATCATTCAGACATGAACAGAAATGTTTCGATGTGTAAATGTAAATAACCATTTAAATATAAATTCAAATGTTTTGATTCAAAAATAATCATTTAGATATGAACTTAAATGTTTCGAATTCGAAAATAATCATTTAGATATTAACTTAAATGTTTTGTACTGAAAATAACCATTTAGACATTGACCAAATGTTTTGAATTAAAAATAATCATCTTGCACAATCGAGTCGAGCATTATCCAAATTCATAAGTCAAATAAATTGACATAAATCCCTTGTAAATATTTAAAGTTATCAGACCATTATCACTGACTGTAAAAAAATCTAATCTCTAAAAAAAAGTTTCCTTTTTTTCTAGCAAAAAGAGCAATCTTAAAGTGGTATAATAAAGAAAGAAGAGACTTCTGAAAAAGCAAAACTTGCACGCTCTTTCAAAAGTCAGATAATCATCTTCGTGAAAAAAGAGGTGGTTGCAACAAATCAGCAAGATGTGGACATAGTAACGGGATGACATAAATAATACTAAATAGGAAAGACAGTTGCCGATGCGTTAATCGAAAAGAATGAAAAACAACTCTCGAGATTGTGCCACTTCTCTAGTCGAGGTGTTCTCGCAACTGGTCAGACGCTCGTCGAGTATACGTATATCTCTCGATCTGGTTCCCATAATTACGGTATATTATTTCACTATGATTTAGAGCAGACAAACCAGTAAATTAAGAGAAAGGATACGCGCTATCAGGGTGCGTATCTTGTGAACGCGTTTCAAGTGCAACGTGATCATTGATTTAAGAAATCACCGAGTTTTTCGCTTTCGCGAATTCATTTTATCGCTCAACCAATCATTTGTTCCGGGTCATGTGTGTTAGACAAAATGTGTAACAAGCGTAACAGACTTATAAGATGCTTGTGAAAACAAGGTAAAATAAAACGTGTTATTATTGCACTTACGTTGTATACACAGTATACATTAACTCTCATCCGCCTCCCGTTCTCCCCACTCCATTTGTGTGTTGATACCAAATTGTGAAAAAATCAATGTGATGGAAGAATAAATAATTAACTCTATAAATTTTTTCATCGTAAACGAAACTGTAATATAAAATAAGTTTAAAATGAGATTGTTCTCCTAGTTCACAACTAATAAAACAAAGTCTGTATAGAGCATATCCATTCATACAGTATTTCATCGATAATCGTCGCCACCACGGGTCCGGCCGGCGACAATTAATGTTCATATAATACTATTCCTTGACTTGTGCTGAACGTAGGAAAGGACAGCGAAGCTCGAGAGGCCTCGGTCGCCGAGAAATGTAACATAATACGGGTCGAGTATGTCGGTGTGAAAACAACACCTAACCCAGTGACAAAACTTCTTTATTTTTTATTATTTTTTTATGGAACTTTCACCAACATATTCGTGGCATTTTTCTAATGAAAATGATACCAAATAAGATATAATTCCGATGGTATTTACTTGAGTAATGGACGATGAAAGTTTCGGAAAATTATTGTAGATACGATCCGAATTATATCGTGTTTGGTATTATTTTAATCAGAAAAATTCCACAAATATATTGGAGAAAGTCTTATAAATAATAAGTAATAATAAAAAAGTTTTTTTATTGGCATTACACTGTGAAGACTCGTGGGCCTTTGAACTACGCCGGCGACCGCGACTCTCCGCGTCTCTTTCTTTCCAATACGCTTCCTTGCGCCCGAAACGTTCATTGTCCATTACTCAAGTAAATACCATCGGAATTATATCTTATTTGGTATCATGTTCGTCAGAAAAATGCCACGAATATGTTGGCGAAAGTTCCATAAAAAAATAATAAAAAATAAGGAAGTTTTGTTATTGGATTAGTAGTGGTCTCACAGGGTATACCCCGTGGAAGGAGAGATTGTTTTACGACGATTATTGTACAGAATTTCACGACAATTAACGATGAAATACTGTAATTAGTGGAAAATGTGTCAAATTGACACGAGACGAGAGTATTTATAAAATATTTATTCATTAGGTTTGTGCATATGAAATGTCGGATTTTTTCGTGATATAACAATAATACCATTTCGTTTACTAGAAGAATTTTCTTTAACCAAAATATGCTCCATCAGCTTGGATATACCCTTACTAATGGGTTCTTAAATCATTGTTGCTATTATATTGAATTGCTATTGAATTTTTTACATCGTCTTCATGTCTATACGTCAGGCATGTCCAGAAGTAGCTCACTTGGAGGCAAATTTGAGGGAGACGCCTATTTCTCCCGCCCGTGCGTCTCGCTCCCCGTGGCGACCATAGTCCTCCGAGCTCCTCAGACCCGTGCCTACCGTGGGTCCAAGAGTCGCCGCAACGCGCCACACGCGGTACATATTGCAAGAGGTAGGCATGGGTCTGAGGAGCTCGGAGGACTACGGCCACCACGGGGAGCGAGACGCGCGTCGGGAGAAGTAGGCGTCTCCCTTGAATTTGCCTCCAAGTGAGCTACTTCTGGACACGCCTGCTATACGTATTGCTTATATTTAAAAAATGATCTACGTGTTTAAAAAGATAGTAACCCATCGGAGATAAGTCTGGAGAATGAGGGGAATGGTCTAAAATTGCATAATGTAATTCCGATGAACGAGTGCTGGATTTAAAATATTTAACTTGTCATGCATTTCATCATGTCAATATGCAATTGATATGTCAGCTGTAATTGTTTCTCCAGTACGAAGAAATGAGTAATGACATTGTTATTCACCACCGTTTGAGCTCCTCCACAAGGCTTATTGTTCGAAGAAAAATCACTGAAACGAAATCTTGCATACCAACATAATCCCCAGAAGCTTCCTTTATGTTGCGAGTGGTTTGTGTAGCATAGCTGCCAAGTTTATATTCATATAAGAAAATTAAGCGAATATCAGCGGAATCCATATTTGACATAATCTATTTAAAAATGGCATATATGTACAGTTCTGTAAAACCTTTTCAACAAAACGTCACACTTGATGTCTATAATTGAACTGTTTAAGAGGTTACGTGAAAAAATGACGAAACCATGGAAATAAACTTTTGTGAATAAGCGAAATCCAACATTTCACGTGCACGAACCTAACACATTTCCATTATTATTCCCTTGACGTAGAAAGATGTTAAATGCTTCTTATAGCATTGCAGAAATTAAATATTATTTAATATTGGAAATTATAATATTGAGAAATATTGAGAACATATTTGTTATAAGTAGATTCTGGATCTTTTTGCGAAATAAAAAGTTTCTGCATCAATTGTTAGACGCATGAGCTAAATATAAATTTATATATTTTACTAATAATTTTAATATAGTGAAAATAATATATTAATACTGTTAAAGTGTTTTAATCTTTTCACTGTTTTAAATTGCACCAACTCATTGTTGTCACTGATGCATAAATCCGAAGTCTAGTTATAAGTTTCTACGAAAATTTATAAATACATAAATGGCACCTTTGATCACATAAAATTTAATCTAATTCGTATACCAAGGGATTAAAACATATTTAATTTTTATATCAGTATTTAGTATTCGATTGATTAGTTTACGAAGTTTCACTAACGTAACATATTGAAAATATCAAAATTATTTTTACTTAAAAATCCGCGGCCTAATAATAATAATAATCACTGAAGCTTGCTGTCTTTTATCCACATTAAACAGACTTTAGACGAAATTATTTCAACCTACGGAATTAAACAAAATGATCCATTTACATGTCTATAACTGTCACAAGCAAAAATGGCCAACAAGTCGATCGCAAAACGATTTTTGGTCGATCACAGACGACAGGAGACGATTTCAACACACATTTTTCTGTGGCTACTTTTCAATTAATAAATGATTTAATACTTCCATTGTCACTTATTAGTACTCGAGACACAAGTTTGAATGCGTTAAATGTCAAGATTTTAGTAGGTAGATCGCGACACATTTTTAAGAAAAAAAGTCGATCATATAATATACGAATAGAAGTTGGCCACCCCTGACCTAGAGCTAAAACTGCTTTTAAAGTTTAGGAAAATTTAAAAGAGCACAGGCTTTTGGAAGCAATATGTATATGGTATCGTTTGGAGTTCATGTATGCTTTCGACCTTTTGAACTGTGAAACTGCGTAGAGACTTGTGTATCAGGACCTGTTATCAGATGATCTATTGCAACGACACACTTTGGTAACATTAGAGAAAAGTAATAACGAAAACTTACACGTGTGTATCTATATATAATGTGGCTCTACAATTTTAAATAAGAATAAATTAAATTAAATTTATCTTTACTATAGTTTTTCACAAAATCATGTTCTAAATTGCAGTATTTGTAAATACAAGTTATTGACTGCGTATTTTATGTATTTATGCCAAAGATGAATAGATCAAATGAAAATCAGAAACAGTAATATTGTGTTTTTTTCAACTTACAATAATAAAATTATTAAGAAAAGGTAGTTCTTGCGTCTTGCAATTAATACAGTCAATTTTCATTGTGTATAAAAATCGACTAGAGATCGCTAGACTGCGGATCTTTACGTACAATAAAAATGGTCTATGTCGATTGTAACATACAGAAGTTAAATAAAAATGTATTTTCTCTTTTAATGATCTCAAAATGTCGCGAACAATGTGACAACATTTTTAAATTTCTCTAATATTTCTTTACTTTTATGTTGGACCTATTCATTTTTGCCATAAATGCATAAAATCTGCAGTCTAGTGATCATTAAGAACTGTAATACAGGCATTATCTTTATAAATAAATACAAAAAAAGGAAAGACGGTTAAAGATTAAGTGATGAATATTTTATTGACCATACTGAAATTATTTTGGAGCATTACAAATAGTTCTTTTACTTTATCGTTTGTAACATATAGCCGTTTCCTAAGTACAGTGAATTCTCGATAATTGTTCCTAACATCTGGCCCGTAATTGTCCCAAAACTTTCCCTACTATCTTGGAGTATACCCCGTGAGGGGGCAAGAAACCTCGATCGCCGAGGAGTGTATCATAATATAGGTCAGGTATGTCGGTGTGACACCAGAAGGCTACTAAATACTAAATACTAATCCAATAACATAACTTCTATATTTTTAATTATATTTTCATGGGACTTTCACCAACATATTCCTCTCATTTTTCAAATGACAATGATGCCAAACATAATTTAATTCTGATAATATTTACTTGTGTAATGAACGATGAAAGTTGCGGACGCAAAGAAAGACAACGTATGGAGAAGAAAGAAACGCGGATAGTCGCGGCCGCCGTTGTTCGGTCTTACCGTTCGACAGACGTCGAAAAATAATATCTTCTGCACGATAATTGTCCCTGGCCGGGCCCGTGTTGTGGACAATTATCGAGAATTCACTGTATCACGAAGGTTTACTATTAACCCTTTGCGGACGGGAATTATGTTTAGCGTGCTTATCGACGGTTCGAATGTACAATTTTCCTTGGGAAATGAAATGGTGTACTGAAAGCTACGCATAAGAATTAAATGAAGGAGCAAGTGTTGTGTTTGGTAAAAACTTGTTTGGTGTGTTTTGAGAGTAATAATTTTTTAAAAAGTGATTTTTAGTCGCCGAGTAGCAATTTTACTTGGGCGACTGTCTGCAGACACGCGTCCGCAAAGATTTAAGGTATTACATTGAAGCAGGTTGAACTAGTATAAAATAACCGCATGAAAAAAGCTTGTTCTCTAATTAAACTGAACTCTTTAAAGCCTCCATGTACCAATGCGAATATCCATCACGGCAGCAGGATTTGCATGACGGCTAACTGTTTTTAACACCAACGCAAAAAATTTCTACTAATACATACGTCACGCAGTTTACGTTGCGTCACGCCGCTGAGAATACGCCCGACTCTTTTTTTATACGATTTTGAAATAACACGGTTCAAAGAAAAAGATATGTGTGCATATACAGTAGATCCAAAAAGTATTTTAACAATATCAGTCTCGAGAAATTGTCAATGTTTAAACAGTGATGATTTCGTTAAAATCAGTAGTACAATAATAATCCTAGTCACGTTTTAAAGCTTCAGACTTCCACTTTTACTAACCATCGCTCATTTTCTAAAACAATTTCGCATAGCGCGACAGGTGGGAATCTGAAGATATGGTTATTCTCGAAAATGCAACCAATTGAAGGGTCCCTAAAAACATTAAACAATCTTTTTCGTGAATGAATCTTCCGGAGATTTGAAGATTGCAGTTTCCACTTTATAACGACACACCGAAATTTGTTGTACGTTTTTCCCAGTTATTTCATTAAAGTTTAAATGAAAGGTGTACAGTTTACAGTGACATATAAGGTATACCATGAGGGCTTTACACCGCTGAACTTGGTTAACCAAAACAATGAAAAAGAAATCGTACTTCAATTTTTAAGGAGTCGTTGTAAAGGGGAGGCTTGAATCTTAAAGTGAAAGGTTTATTCACGAAAAGAATTTTTTAATGTTTTTACAGAGATTTCAATTTATAGCATTTTTTAGAACAAATGGGTTTTCAGTTTCTCATTTGCTATATCACGTAAAAATACCTCAGAGGAAAATGAATATGAATATGAATATAACGATATACGAAAATAACTCATTGCTATACGATTGTTGTTTACAAAATTAGAACAGGTTGAATATCATCAATTTCTCGAGAATCAGAAATTTTATGTTCGAATACTTCTTGAACTTGAACTTATAATAACTTTACATGCTAAATAACTTTAATAAATAATACATTTTTTGAATACAGTTAAGTATTTATCACTATTTTTGCACGGTTTTTTGTTTATGATTGCTATACGATTGTTGTTTACAAAATTAGAACAGGTTAAATATCGTCAATTTCTCGAGAATCAGAAATTTTATGTTCAAATACTTCTTGCATCTACTGTACATACCTCAGAACTTATAATAACTTTACATGCTAAATAACTTTAATAAATAATAAATTTTTTGAATACAGTTAAGTATTTATCACTATTTTTGCACGGTTTTTTGGATACGGTGTTTTGAGGAACCGTGTAAAAAAACAGGTGTGTATCCGCTAAAAATCGCTGCCGCCACGGAATATCCGCGTTGGTCTGTGGGAACTTTTACTTATCTCGAATCTACACTCCGTAATTTCTATGATCCAACTGTTATTATGCAATTCACCAATCGACAATAATTATTAAGTAGCCAATAGACTGCGGATTTGATGCATCTATGGTAAAAATGAATGCGTGCAATTTGAAAGAGTCGAAAGATTAAAAGAATTTGACTATCCTGATATTATTTTCAGATTATGAAAATTATTAAAAAGAAATAGTAGCTTGCATTTGGTCTCTGTTTCTTGTTTTGCATAAAAATCCATAGTCTAGCAATCTTTACTTTTATACCGATTTTCATCCTTTGAGGTCGCTGACTTTTCATTCGATTTTTACGATCACTTGTCACAACGGAATAGAGGAAGAAACCTACATGATGAAACTTTAATAGCTGTTAGATTTTGCAGCCATAAAACGTACGATTCATGTGGCACGAATCATTTACGCAATAAGACTTTAATATTCACGGACATCATGTACAATCCGTCACGCAAGAGCGTGTTTGATGTATCTATATGAAAATTAATGCGCCAGCAAAAACCGTATACTAATCGAAAGCTGCAGCTGGAAGACCTATTACAGTATTCGCTTAATAATAGACCTAATTTTCTTCATGGTCCGATTATAGCTCCGCATCGTCTAACAATGTTTACAATCGATCTTTCACTGTGTGAACTGAGATTTGATGAGATGTTTTATAGCTACGATTTTGATGCCAAGTACGCGTCGTGTAGCCATTTTGTCAACAACGTTTTGTAATGTTACTGATGTGGCTGAAGAATCGTTCGTTGGATATTCGCATTAATCAATGCATGTTTAGCCGTGGATGAGAATTTAGTTTAATATAAATTTGGCTGCAGTGTAGGCCATTACGTCTTATGTATTTGTAATTTTGCGTTTTGTGCAGATCTCATTGATACGTGATTCAATGATGATGTATATTTAAATATAATTACATTCATGAATCGCTATTACATCGCGTATTCCCCAATTTTCATAAATAAATGTGACCAGTGGCGCACTCAGCATTTAATCTTCGGGGGGGGGGGGGCGAGTTGAACAGATAAAATTTTGTGACCTGGTGCAAGAATTTCCAATCTACCTACATACAGTGCCCCACAAAAGTGTTCGCACGCCCTTTAAATCAGAATAACTTTCTTAAAATTTGAACAAACCACTTGGCTTTTTTTGAACAATTAGAAGCATCGATTTACTTGTGCAAAAAAGATTTTGAAGAAATTGCAATTAGTAGGAATTACATGAAGAAATAAAAATGGCACCTTTTCAAACTTTATTATTTCAATCCGTAATGAAAATTCAAAATATGCGGTTTGTAGATCTATGTTATTTACATATATGCTGAAAATTTCATCGAAATCAGTTACCAAACACATGAGCTACAAGCGGTTGAAAGTGGTGATAATCGCAGTTTTTCACGACTTTTGGTCAGTTTCTGCTTAAAATCCATAGTTTCTTACATATTTCGATGCGCGTCGTCCTTTTCTGCGTCAACCAATTGCGATGAAATTTTCGACATATGTATAACTAACATAGATCTACAAAAGGCATATTTTGAATTTTCATTATGGGCTAAACTAAAGAATTTTGAAAAAGTGCCATTTTTGTTTCTTCATGTAATTCCTACTAATTGCAATTTCTTCAAAATCTTTTTTGCGCATTTTAAAAGTAAATCAATGATTTTAATTGTTCAAAAAAAGTCAAATGGTTTGGTCAAACTTTAAGAAAGTTATTCTGATTCGAAGGGCGTACGAACACTTTTGTGGGCCACAGTACATGTTCTTCATAAATACTGAGATTGAAGCTTCTTGTATCAGGCCACAGAAAGATTTTTAATACACATTAAATAAAATCCATTAAGATGATTATAGAAATTTATTTACAGAATAAAATCTAGTTTTCTTTTCTTTTTACACAGCTCTTCAATTACTTCGATTATGGTTATATTAATGCCTCTGTATTGTATAACAACGCCAACCTAAGCGAATGCATGCCTTACATAGGGAAAAGTTGTTCAAAATGTTGCATTTTACATATAACATATCCAGAAATCATTGAAGTCAGAGAGGAAGCAGCTGTTTTCTTGGTGGGGGGCCTGCCCCCCTCCTCCGCCCTGTACCACGACCGGTCAAATGGCCAAATGGTCGTTAATACGTTATATATTCTCCAACTTTTGTAATCAAATCTGATATCGTTCTGCCTCTTTAAATTTTGTCCACCATTAAAATTAATTAATGAAATTATAAACAATTATTAACCAACACAATGTTGAACAAGGACTGAAACAATTATAATATTACGAACGGAGAAGATTATTTCTTTAGTTCTTTACGATATTTTTGATTTTCTGAATATGAATATTTAATTTTGTCCAAGATGTTCGCCATAGTTATATTTATATTCATCATTAGTGGAAATACTTTTCCTGTTCAACATGACGATGATTATTAAACGTGACTCTATTTCTGCTGTGGAGAAATGATAAGAAACTTAAGAACTATTTCAAAATTCGAACATAATTGCTTTATTTATGAATCTTTAAAAGACACGGAGGACTTCTTTATGCAAAAATGATAACATTTTCCAAAGTTATAGCAGTTCTATTAGTGCACCTTGAAAACCGCTTATCTTCACAACAGCCATAAAATCAGCCATTGCAAAAATTTTAGAAGTGTATCTTTGCCTCAACACTCGCATAAATAAATTTTACCTAAATAAATGTAATTATATCTTTGAGATTGTACTTTAAAACATGGAACTGTAAAATAATACACAAACGGAATCAATTTTTTAATTCTATTAATCGTCCAGGCTCGAGCAACGTACATGTTTCACTTATTCATTGAACGTAATAAAATTACGCTTCCCGCATGATGTACGCTAAATATGTTAATAAAACGGCGAGTCTGTACTTAAATTTTTCTTTTCACTTTTACATTCCATTAATGCAATCGTTATAACAATTATAAATAGCGAATAAATATAGCCCGCGATTTGATACAAAAGAAATAAGAAAAACGCCCGCGACTGGAGGGTTACAGGAGAAAGGCATTTGGTTTGTACGATCGAATACTTTTTATTACCGATGGTACCATAAGCAGGAAATGGATAATGAACATGCTACTTCTATGTAATGTTCTGCTGCATTAACCCTTTGTATCCTGGACATAGTGTAAGGCCACGCTTTCATTAATACGCTGCAATAAATCAAATATATGTTGATTTTAAAAAAGAAACTTGTTTTTATATCAATGTTTTAGCGATTATAAAAAATATTTATGTTCAGCATATACATACAACAGTTGTAGTAAATTATTCGAACGGTTTAAACGTCCTAAAAATAAAATGTTACAGTAATAAAATAGAACCATTTTGTAGTGCTGGTTTAGGCTAGACAGCGATAGAATAATACTTACTTGAATAAAAATATATATTATTATTAAAAAAACGAAAAGATTATTTATTTAGCTTAAAAAATTTTATTTTTTATTTACTTCGTCATGTTAGATTTTAATTGAAGTAATATTGGGTATTGAAATTTACGTGATATTTAATAAGTTAAACGCCAAGCGATTTATGTTTCTCATTCCATTTTGGCGTCGCATAAATACTAAAAATGTGTCCGATATAAGCAACGGTTTCGTAAATTTAATTTTTATTTTAAATATTTCAATAAAACCTATTTAAAAAGTGTAAAAAATACAGGATTATAAAGTGCTACTTTTTAAATTTGATAGTGTCAGTTCACGCATATAATAAAAAAAGGTGATAATTTATGTTAATAATATTATTTATACGAAATATAAAAGTGTAAATTCACTACGCGTATTCAAGAATATTCTTATATTATCTTCGGTCTATTAAAATTATTAAAAGAAGGAATAAACTTTTATGTACTGTTCGTTTCCTACAATTAATGTACAGTATTTATTTTGGAGAAAGATCTTATCAATACTCGTCATTATTAACAACAATGATTTTGAGTGCCGATTACATTTATCTTTCAAAGGCAGTACAAAGTGTACAATCTCTGTTTTAAAACAATTCTTACTAGTTCGCAGATTTTATATGCATTTATGATGAAAAATAGTAGATCAAATTTGAAACAGAATATCTACAGCAGTGATGGTATATTGCATTCCTTTTTTCGCACACGCGCGTTCAAATCCAGGAAAGTACGTATTTCCTATATTTGTGGAGAAAATAGGGGGGAACTGTTTTTGGCGGAAAACCGGCCGGAAGAGTGCAAAACGGCACGACGAGACGAACGTGCTCCGAAGCCAAATAAAATATTTTATTTTTTTATTATATATTTGGTTTATAAAGTTATTTTGGTACCTCTAAAATAATGGAAAAGAGTGAGTATGTTATACATACATACACAATTATAATATATTTATATATTATATGTACATACACATTAAATTTTAATATATCATATGCATGTTAAACATTCATTTTTTAAAATCGAAAAAAAAATTTTGCGACATTATGCAGGGTGACCAAAGTACCCCATTTCAGCCCAACTTTGAGCTTTACTGTCGCTAAAATCGTCGCGCATGCGCGAAAAAAAGGTGCAATATACCATCACTGGTCTACAGTAGTAGACAAAAGTGTTCAGACACTATTTAAAAAGGAATAATTGTGTTTTTCCACACGAACTCTAAACAGTTATTTGAAATTTCTGTCATAATTCCTGTCATGCAATTTCTGCATGTTAATTTCGTACACAATCGATATTCCTTTTACAAGATAGCTGTGGATGTCTTGACATTTATAATTATAATTGTATATCGTAGAGCGAGTTTAAGAATATAAAATGTATCCCACAAAAATATATTATTTTAAATAATTATTTCAAATATATTCTACAAAAAATGTTATTTCAATTGCTAATTTCAATTTGTATGTACTAAATAGATATTTTCAAATATCCTTATGTGGAAAACTGTCAAATAAAATAGATCTTGAAATACGATGCTAGGGTGGTTAAATTATTTTGAACAGATGGAAATATTGAAGAAAGATATCTCTTGTCTTTATGATTAGTGTATTATAATAGTGTCAAATATAGTATATTTCTCCATACATTACTCTTTATAATAACGAATAAAATAAAGTATACTGTTTCTTAAATCATTTTAATGAGTGAATACCGCTGTTCTCTAACTTGACACAGAAGTAGCTCAAGCAGTTCCAATACTTAAATTGCGTGAATTGGAACGATAAAAAGGAAATAATATTCATAACCAATGTAAAGATGTATCAACAGAAATATTAATTAACCATAAATTCATAACACGTTCGAAACAGTAGTTTATTTTTGATTGCTTTTTATTGGTTTATTGATATTACTCGTAAGTGGAGCTGTCTCTTTTTGCAGTAATTTTTTTAGTAAAAGAAACAGTAAAAGTGGCATTATTATAGATTCAATATTAATTCCATTTGTTACCAAGCTTCAAAGAAGCAGTAGTTCCGAAATGTTCATAATAATTTGATCATCCACTGTATTTGAAAAAAGTATTTCAATTGCTATTTCCAATAGGTACATTTTACATGAAATGCCATAACCCAGGACACAAAGGACGAAACTCGTATTTCCAAAAACAGGCAAACCGCTCGGGAACTTTTCGCCATCGATACTGGATAAAATAGTAATACGTATTACAATTATGTATTTTTCCACACGAGCTACAAATAGTTATTTCAAATAAATATTTCCGACATTATTCTTGTAATGAAATTTATGCATATTAATTACAAAAAGTAGTGAATATGTCTTGAAATTTATAATTATGTTTGTACATTGTAGAATGAGTCTAAGAACATGGAATATCAATTGAAATAATTATTTCTCATGTAATCCCACCAATAAATATTATTTTAATTACCAATTCCAATTTATACATACAGGGTGGAAATTTTAAAGCGTTACAGACGAATATCTCCAAAAATGTTAATTATACGCAAAAATGTTTCAGATGAAAGTTGTTTAGTACCGAGGGAGGCATCATGTGGTGGGACTTTTATTTTTTCCGGTGGACACTCCAAGGTGAGGTGCAGGTCAACTTTCTTTTTTAAATGGAATGATATTTTTTTATCCACCATCAAATAGTACGTTTTAAGATGAGTTCAATTACCTATGACTCAAGGTCAAACTTGCAGGGAAATGCAGAAAAGGTGTGATTGTTTTATTTGTACTTTAGTTCGAACTTTCACACCAAAACAATAACATGTGTTCAATATCAGTATTACTCAGGACAACATCAAAGTCATTATCAATGAAATGAAAACAAACGTATTTATGTATTACTATGCTCTTCTGCAAGATGGTCAGTTTACTTTCATTACTGTTCATCCTAAGGTATCCTTCGCTGAACGATAGTACTTAAATAAGTGGTGAAAATGGAAATGTATCAAAATTGTTTTGATATGTTTACGGTACTAGGAGAATGCAGGAAAGAATACAGAATGGCTGCTAATTTGTATGCACAACGCTACCCAGATCGACCATCAAAATCATATGTGACATTTAGAAGACTAGAACAGCGTTTTCTCCGTTCAGGTTCTGTGCTTAAAAACTGCGTAATGTCCATTAAGCCTACGACGCGTGAAAACAAGAAAGTCAGAATATGCGAAGCTTATGCTAAGATAAATGTTGAAATGTTGAGCAAAGTTAGAGAATCGTTTAAACAAAGAATTGTTAAGTACATTGAAGTAAGATGTAATCATTTTGAACACATACAAAACTGAAGTACAAATAAAACAATCACACTTTTTCTGCATTTCCTTGCAAGTTGGACCTTGAGTGACCTTGAGTCATGGGTAATTTAACTCATCTTAAAACGCACTATTTGATGGTGGATAAAAAACATATCATTCTATTCGAAAAAAGAAAGTTGACCTTCACCTCACCTTGGAGTGTCCACCGGGAAAAACAAAAGTTACTGAACAATTTTCATCTAAAACATTTTTGCGTATAGTCAATATTTTTGGAGATATTCGTTTGCAACGCTTTACAATTTCCACCCTGTATATGTAGATACATGGTGAGCCTCGCAACATGACAACTCCAAATAACTCGTAAGTTATTTGTTGTACGAGAACATCTTTGAGACAAATGTTGCATGGTTTCCAGGGGGGCATGCAGTGCTGTAATCTGTTTTTTTTTTGTTGTTTTGCTTTTTTCTCGAGATATGAGGGTCACCTTCAGTTTTTCGAATATAGTGCCGAATATTTTTTCCCGAATTCGAATAGAGCATCAAATTCTGCGTAAAAAAGGATTTCCAATCAAACATGACTTGCCGTCGTAAACGAAGTCGTGTAAATAATAACGTTAACGGAGCATATGAAACATTTCCTAATGGAAGATTATTAATTTAAAAATTCAGCAGTTATTCACTTTATGCACTAGTTTATTTTGAAATTCAAATGATGAAATAACTTTAAAAAAATTGTTTGATTTTTCAAATACACTAGTAAATGATTATTTCAATTGACATGTGGCCAAATAAGATAATATATTATCTTAACGATTATTTTTCAAATAATTTATTTCGGTAATGGGTGAGCCTGATCCTTATGTACATATCTGGAATTATCAAATAAAACGGATCTTGAAATACGATACTATTTATATAAAAGTATTTCGATTACTATTTCTAATACGTACATTTTACTTGAAATCAGGTTTGGGTATTATCGAAATAAATTATTTAAAAAATAATCGTCAAGATAATATATTATCCTATTTGACTACATGTCATGTAGTTTATTCGGACAACCAAATAATTTTTTCAAAATTATTTCATTAACAATTAATTTAGTTACTTCGCTAACCTCTTCTCGGGGTGAAATTATTTATTATTTTATTTTAACAATGCAATTGAAATAAAAAATTATTTGCAAAATACAAAGAATAAAGTATTCGAAATAATTCATTATTTCAAATAATTATTTGTTATCTTGTACTTCAAATGGAATGTGCCAAGACTTCTTGAAATGTTTAAACAAAAAAATTAAATAAATTTTCATTTAAATAGTTGTGTAAATAGAATTTTATTTGTTATTTGTAAGTTCAAGTAAACTGAAATGAATTATTTGTTAATTGGACAAGTGTAAATAAATTATTTAAATGATATTAATTATTATATAGAAATAATTTTTTTAATTTTTTGTATGTACAAACAAACTTATTTTGTATTATTGTCAGCCATGGATCATCATTTATTACCTATGATGTGGGTAACATTTACTTCTTCATTTTAAGAAGGCTGTATCCAAGAGATATATAATAAATTTACCCTATAAAAATAAAAGTATCCCCATTACTTCAAATATCAAAAATAGAAAACTTGACGAGTTCTGCGAGTTTAATGTGATTGGCATACAAGAAATTGATAAAAAATTCAGGAATGATCGGTCACATTCGCATAACTTGTTTGAAAAGCAAGTAGTGTTGAAAGCAAACATGAACTGTGGCCTGTCGATTGAAAATGGAACAAGAAATTTCATAATTCTTTCATTACATAAAATAAAACGGAGATATAAAACGAAAAAATATTCATTCCATAGAAATGAAAAATGAAATTTCATTTACAAATATAAAAAATAATAAATAATTTATTCCTGGTATCATTTAAATGAATTTTATTTAAATAAAACAATTGATTCTTATTTACAAATGAAATTTCATTTTTATCTATTATTTTGTGTTTATTAAATAAATGAAATCCTCCCCAATACTGACCAGCCCTGCTCACGAGAACTCCATAATCCAGGACACAAAGGACGAAACCCGTCATTCCCAAAAACAGGAAAACCGCTTCGGAAACTTTTCGCCGGCAGTGTACTTTCTGTACGTGGGAGTGGTTCCACCGGTTGCAGGAAGATCGGTTTGAGAGCCGCTGTCCTTTCTCTCGCTAACAGCAGACATAGTGGGGGATCGACAGTCAGCGGGGAAGGGAGTTTCTCGTGCACGGTCTTTGCGGGCGTACTTTTCACCAGTCGTGAACGCTGTCAGTGAGCGTCAGTCTCGAAGGAGTGGTCCTGGTAGTGTCCTCGTTTGCGCGACGCCAGGATCTCCAGGCATTGTCCTTTGTGAGAGGATCAGTGTCCCTTCGAACCTCGCGTCTTCAACTCGAAAACAGTTATATCGGTTCCCGACGACGATCGATCCTCGCGAAACGGAAGTCGCCGGGATCGAACGCGGAGTGAAAACGGAACTGGCCCTCATTGTTCCGCAATTGGATTGCATTGCGCAACCGATCGATTCGTCGATACATTATATTCCGACCTTTGTTAACCACTCTCGCTGGCCGAGGAGCTCTCTAACAAGTTCGCTCTCTTGTAAGTTCGTTACGATCGCGCCGGCTGATTTCCCACTCGAGAACACAACTTAAATAGATCTAGGAAACTTGAAAAGAATCTATACGAGTGCAGAGTGTATTGATAATGCGAGATACTTGCTGGTTGAACGCTGTTGGATATTTCGCAATGAATGCAGGGATGCATCGATAGAATCACAGAAGAACTTGATTGAAATAAAAAAAAAACACCGACTTTTCTTTGTAATGGCAACCACGAAGTCCCGTTTGGTCTAAGGATCGTGACTTACACCGCAGATGATCTAAAAATAAGAACTTCATCGTTCGTTGTTCTCACGGGGAGTCTGGAATTGATTCGTTACTCCAAAAACAACAAAGCTTGTTTGTTCCTATGAGAGGAAGATACAGGATACGTTGAAACGATCACAGAAATTGTTGACTTTGAGAAAACAATCTCGTTTCGCAATCTCAGGGTCTTGTGGATCGACTGAATGTCGATTTAGAGCGAAGAGAATTTAAAAATAGCTACTCCATTACTTATTGTTCTCGCAGAAATCCGAAATTGACTCGTCTGTACGAAAACAATTGAGTTGAAATTGAAAGAAATTGTCATTTGTTACAATCACGTTTATTGTTCTCACAGAAGCCTGAGATTTACTCTTCTGTTCGAAAAGTTGATACATCGGAAGGATCATTGAAATTCAAATTGAGAGACTGAATAAAATCGATTGAATCACGATTTACACTGCCAGTGAAGCTAGAAATAAGTACTCCACTATTTATTATTCTCGCAGAAGTCTAAAATTAACTTGCCATTACGAAAACAACAGAGTTTCTTTCTTTTTGTACGAAAAAGGTACAGGGTACGTCGGAAGGATCACTGAAGTTTCTGTTCAAATTGAGAGACCGATTAAAATCGATCGAATCACGATTTACACTGCCAGTGAAGCTAGAAATAAGTACTCCACTATTTATTATTCTCGCAGAAGTCTAAAATTAACTTGCCATTACGAAAACAACAGAGTTTCTTTCTTTTTTTACGAGAAAGGTACAGGGTACGTCGGAAGGATCACTGAAATTTCTGTTCAAATTGAGAGACTGATTAAAATCGATCGAATCACGATTTACACTGCCGTAGAACTGAAAATAAGTGGTCCATTATTTATTGTGTTCGCAGAGATCTGAAATTTACTTGTCAGGCCGAAAACAATAGAATTCGTACATTTCTTATGTGCAACACATAAAGAATACATCGTAAGGATCGCCGGCATTCCTATTTAAATTCAGACTGATTTTCGATCGGTCTGAGGATTGATCGAATCACGATTTACACCTTAGTGGAATTAAAAATACGTACACCATTATTGTTTTCACTGGAACCTAAAATCGAGTTTGTTTCTTCTTATACGAGAAAGTTGTAGGAACACAATTGTTTTACGAATTGAAAGACTCATTTACGTTGGTCCAATCACAATCTACACCTCAGTGGAGCTAAAAATATGTACTCCATGGATCATTGTTCTCGTAAGAACCTGATATCGACTCGCTGATTTAAGAACAGCAGAGGAATCGGCACCTCGGTATACGAAAATAATTGCAAGACACACTAAAAGGATCACTAAAGGGTTCACGAAATATAAACTGATTTTAGTTTGGTCTAGTTTAATCCGAGAGGCCCTAAAACTGATACTCTATCGTGTATTGTTCTCGGAAGGGCCTGAAATCGACTCGTTGATTCTAGAACAGACTTCTAGCCGTTTCAGGCGAAACTTTTAAGCGAATCTTCAAATTGATTAGCGTTGAGGATCCGCGTGGCAGTCTGTGAACGAGAAGAAGATTGTGTCTGCAGGATCCACATCGCAGCGATTCTCGCGTGGAACGCGCCCGAGATTTAAATCGAGCGGTCTCGCTCGGTGCAGACGGAAGCGATCGAAAAGAGTGATCCATCGATCTTCTGGTTGGATGGATGCCAGATCCGCGGCGGTGTTCTCGAATTTCACGTTCCCACGGTAAATCTTAGCCGGTCCCGCGGGAGGAACGGGCTCCCGTGTCCCGACAGACTTCGCGATATACCGGGGAACGTGACTCGGTGCAGCCGTGATAATTAATAAGCGTCCGGTGTAATTTATGTCTGCGAGTGAAAATCGCAAACACCGGCAGAAAGTGGCCAGCACCGTGTGGTGAATCATGCCCAAGGTCAACCCGTTCGATGAAAGTCAGCTGGGTATTGTCCCTACGCAACAATCTCTTTCCTTGGTGGACTGTTAAAGATAGACAGTGTATTTGGTTTCGCGTATAGTTGTTCTCCGGAGGGGATTTGGATAGATTGAAATATGAAGGTGAGGAGTTATCCTGGTCGCGCGGTCCTAGAGGACCCGGAACTGTTGTTGGACCCTGATGCTACTCGGGGAAGAGCCATGGAGCTTCTTTATGAGGCCAGCTGGCGCGAGTGCGGAGTAAATTGGACCGGGAATGGGAGGAGCAAAGTTACCAAGGAACAGGAAGAGAGGTGCCGGCAACCCTACGCCGAGGTGATCTCTCAATTGGAGGGTGTGCTAGAGGGTGGCCGGATCAGCTCCTCTACAGTTAGAGAGGATTCCGAGTCTAGGAGGTCGAGCAGCACCGGCACCACCGACAGCGAATCCGAGGTGAATCAGAGTGGTAATAATCAAGGTGGATTCCTTATACCGAGGCCGAGACTGATCGTACCGGTTCACACCTACGCCAGAAGACGACGCACCGGCGCCCCACCGCCTGTCAGGAGGCGACAAATACGCGAAGGTAAACGCCGATTCTTTTTTTTTTTGCGAAAATCGTTCGCGCGAATTGTTGACGTAATCGACCGGCGAAAATTGCAGAACCCGAAATACGGCTGTCTCCTGTCTGCAGAATACCACGATGTTTCGTTAAGAAGCTACAGTAGCGGCCGAGAGTTTCAGACCACCCTTTGAAAACGAATAAATTTTTTAAAATTCTTTTTTAAAATTGACTTTTTGAGGTGTTAGAAGGATTAGTTTACTAGATAATGTGTAAACAAAACTTTTTTAAATTGCTATTGTTCGGAAATGTGAAGAAAGAAGTAAAGGTCATGATTAGACTGCGGATTTTATGCATTTACGACAAAATCGAGTAAATCAAATACAAAACGATAGAAACATTTAAAGAATTTAGAAATATTGTTGTATTATTTGTGACTGATTAGAATTATTCAGAAAAGAAATAAATGACTAAAGTAGCTGCTGTTCTTGCATTGAAGGCAGACAATTTGCATTTTGAATAAAAACCCGCAGTCTAAACATGATTTTTAACTGTTTTATCTGTGCCTACAATGAAAATTTCAAATATACCTTTCATAGATCTAAGCAAATTATATACACGCACACAAAGTTTCAACGAAATCGATCAAGGTTGCTGCAAACCAGAAATGATGAGAAAATCAAGCAAAAATTGTGAGAAAATGCAACTTAAGCTCGACATTTAAAGATTTTTACATCTTTCAATGCCTATGGCTTTTTTATGCATCACCCAATTATGATGTAACTTTGTACATGCATATAACTCCCGTAGATCTCCAAAGGCATGTTTTAAATTTTTATTATAGGCACAAATAAAAAAGTTATAAAAAGTGCCTTTTTTATTTTTTCATGTAATTCTTACCAATTGCAATTTTTCAAAAATCTTTTTTATACATTATCTAGTAAACTAATCCTTCTAACATCTCAAAAAAGTCGTCATTTGGACCAATTTTAAAAAAGTTATTCAGTTTTAAAGGGTGGTCTCAAACTTTTGTCCGCTACTGTACATACCTTTGATAAATTAAAATTATGGATTTTTTCATATTGGTATATTCTGTTAATACGATCCTTCTGGAATACTTCCTTCTTCTGGAAATTATTGGCGACATTTATTTATTTGGACGTATAATTCACGACAGCCAAAGTGGTACTCGAGACAGCACTGGAGCTAGGGGTGCGAAGTTCATAGACACGCGATGCGATACACCTGAAGTAGTAGTGGTAATCTTCTCAGCGAATAGCGAAAAACATGACTCTACTGTGTGCGTTTGACCAATCAGACTGCTTCTTTGCGAATTCCTTTCGCAAGTCCTCCCGAGTACCACTTTGGTTGTCATGAATAATACATTATAACAGTTTTTCCATATTTCGATCGACAATTGTTGATAAATTTTTCTATGTTATTGGCGCACTGGTACGATCATATCATGTCGGAAAACTTGATGTAAATTTGCAAAACAGCTTAATTTGTCATATATGATCGTACCAGTGCGCCAATAACATAGAAAAATTTAATAATACATTATGATTAATGTTGCTCAAAATTTCAACAATTACAGTTTTGCTATTTTTACAACGTAATATTAGGTATACAAATTAATTAGTAGTTCTTTCTTTCGTAAAATTAATTATTATTTACAAATATCCAAAATACATACCTCCTCGGAAAATAACCTCCTCATTTTCTATACATTTAGAACATCTTAAAAGTAATTAATAAATCTCCAATAGGGTTAGTGAACAATTCGAATGTAAAGAAAAGTTACGATTGATTGATTGCGGGGGCCACGAATTAATTTGTGCACCTAATGCAATTTAGTCGTTTTTAGTGCTGGGTAGTTGGAGTGGCAAATGTCTTGAAACAATTCGAAAGTTAAGAAATTATTAATATTTAACACAGATCGTAACTAGGATGTAATTGTCTTAAACGTGGCATTGTTAATTCTAAGAAACTACTTTTTTCCTTCGGAAAGTTCTGACAATGGTATATAAAGGTATTATTACTATTATAATGATATACTAATGATATCAATATATTCTTTTTTACAGTAACTCGGATATAAAAGCATGAAATATTATTGAATGTATTTGTATTCAAACAATGCGATGTAGATCTTGCAGTTTAACAAAATATTAACTGTTATGATTTCTTTATCAGAGATATAAAGTAGTACAAACTGTTCAATGAACTGTAAGCATAATTTTACAAAAACTGTATAACATACAACTACATAGAAATTGCTTACGGGTTAAACGTTTCTTCATTATTTATTTATCAAACATTTAATCTTCGTATTATGATATATTATCACGTTCTCTGTACAGACGTGCAATATTGAATTTGCAAAGAAGTCATGAGTCTCTTATGGGTAACAATACACAACCTTGAATTTATTAATAATATTAGAGTAAAATATTTGACGATTAAACATTGTGCAAAAAAATTATGAACTTGGAAAATTGCTATATTAATAAAAATTATATTATAATGTTATTTATCGAATTTAAATGTATCATTGTTATCTATTGTTAGTTTATTTTATTTAAACTAGTATATTTACTTATTCATTAACATATTCATTGTTTGAATCTAAGTTTAAACTTGGAGCAAAATGTTGAAGTTTTAATAGGAATAATAGACAGTCTCCTTTTAAGGATTAATACTATCATTCCGCTAGATCCAAAATGGCTGCATATCTAATTATTAAACTCCAGATCTTCCTATCAAATTAAAACTTTCAGCATCAATTATATCAAGGAAAAGTTAAATAAATATTCATGTCGTCTTATAATAATATCAATAATTAAATCTACTGATTTTTATCACAAGTGCATAAAATTCACGGTCTACTAACTCTGATGAGGTATGGGCCCTGAATGCCTTACTACGTCACTGAGAGAGGGGTTAGAGGAAGGGGGGAGGTGTAGAGAGAGAAGCCCGTATGATATGGAGGTGTGTGTGGATAGAAAGAAAGCATAGAGTTTAAATTAATGTAACTTAAAGTAAATATATGTATATCATAATATTCTAAGCCACATGTGCCTTTTAATACTTTTTCACCATCCACTACAAACTCTACTTGTACTTTGAACGTGTTAATAAACAAGATCAAATAAATTGCCTTAAATTGACCATTCAACGCCTTAAATTATATTAGGCATTAAAAACTTATCGTAATTATCCAATGTGGATAGAAAGAATTATTTTCCGTCGAAACAGTTTAACAATTTAAAACTAAAATATCTTACATCATTTGACAATTGCCAATATATTTGACTCAGCACTTTCATAAAAATTGGCTTTAATAGCTCTTTCTACACGAATGCAACATCCAATTGCTTTACAAACTGAACAAGTACTAATCAAATGTTTTCATTCTCATTTTTACATGCATATTATACAGTATGCTCTATTTGAAGTGAACCATTCGAATATTTGTGATATCGAAAAATGTTTTAAACGAAAGTAATATGATTTCGAGGGGGACATAATACTACATTAATACTTTTATTGTTGGTGGAGAATTAGAGGGCATATGAAGGTCACTTTCCATTCTTTTAATAGAACCATGGAGAGCACGAAGCACTTGAGTTCTAGCCAGCGTTCTATTAGGTTGTTGCATATGAAATGTCCAATTCATAACAGTAACTGTAAACAAACTTTTCTCTAAATAAAATTCATTAATTAAAGTCAGCTCCAAGTTTTTCAATTATACTATGATAAAAATCGAATTTTTTTGTTCGTTCACGTTCTGCATTTATGAAACTGTGAACTCCATTTTAAGCTTTTCCTATCGTTGACTAACTAAATGTTCATTTACTACCATTTTTTGATTAAACATCACACGATGTTGTTGTCAATATGTTTACTTACTCGTATAAAAAGAATACACAACCATCACATCGGCTAATATTGAATTAAACTTTATTTAAAAATGGAGTTGAATAAGTAAATAGAAACTGAAGATCAGCTTTAAATATTAGCTTTGTACCTTCAAATGATACATAAATAATAAACGTGTAGACTATAAAAGTATTTCACTTTACATTCTGAAATCGGACATTTCAAATCCAATGACCTAATGTAGGCACAAACTATTGTACATTAATATTGAGTACCATCTTATAATATTAGAATTGAAATATCACTTAAACTAATGGTTTTGCGATATAATAAGGTTAGTAATGTTTAATGGGGAATAATGAACTACATCGATTGGAGTATTGAAAAATACATGGTTCCATTAAAAACATTGAAAGTGACCTTTATATGTCCTCTACTCCTCTACATACAAAAACTCATTAACCTTGAATCATGCCCCCTTCGAAAGTACATAAGTCTTGCTTGAAACATTTTAAGATATCATCAATAATTTCAGAGACATTCGAGTCGTTCACTTCATATTGTGCACCCTGTACTTCATTTTAACTACTTACTGTTCCATTTTCTTTCTGGCTACAGTGATTCGAACGTCTTTATCCCCAAAAGGGTCACAGAAGTATGGCTACATTTACTTCGATGCTTAAATATTAATAACAAAAGAATAGAATTCTATTTATTTCTAAAACGAAAGGCACAACATTCACATTTGTTACACTTTGTTTAAAATCACGAGTCTGGGTCGTGAAAATACGGCAAGCGAGTAATATTCTTCCATAAAATACTTTGTTCCATAGTTCACAAAATAGTCTGCGTTCCGCTACATGCCATTGGCGTACGGAACATTTTACGACATTTTTATAGTCTACACAGACATCGCGACCCGTATAATTTACATAGTTCCCATTTTCAGCGCATCGATAATTCAGGATCGCTCGCCGGTGTCAAAGTAGACCGTCTTGAACAGATTCATTGAATTGCACATTCCAAATGGAATCGACGGTGCATCGATGCATTCATCGAGCCGTCTCGGCGTTCCCAGCGTATTAAGCGCAGAATGTTGCACCTTTTTCATGAGTCTGGTGATCGATATGAAGACCCTTTCGATATCTACTCCATATTCTCCACGAATCAAAGTACTGTCGGATGGGCTAAGGCTAAATTATAATACCGATTCGATGCGAAATACGTTCTCACAACTGGCGCACCATTAAACTCGTTTATCTCTGGCTGCAGCGGTCCGCTAACCGCGGCCATTTAATATGCAAAAATACGTATCTACCTAAATAGAATAATCTTGGCTGGAATTGGCTCGCGGCCGGCTCGGTCTCGACTTGTTTATTTTTCTCAAGGTTTTCCGCTGTCGCGCGAAACACGTCGTATCGCGTGTATCGTTAACGACAAGGATCTCGTCTAAATCCAATATGTGCCCCAGCTGATACAGCTCGGTGTATTTTTCATGAGAATGTTTTTCAACGACCTACGTTTGTTATTTCATTTTTTTCTTTTCTTATTTATTATTGCACTACAACCCACCGCGGCCCATGAGAGTATTCGAACGCCCTTTAAATCAGAATAACTTTTTTTAAATTAGACCAAACGGCTTGACTTCTTTTGAGCAATTGGAAGCATTGATTTACGAATTTACATGCAATATGGAAAAATTGCAATTGGTAAGAATTGCATGAAGAAATAAAAAGACACTTTTAAAAATTGCTTTATTTGAGCACGTAATGAAAATTTAAAATACGGGTTTTGGAAATCCGTGTTGGTTAGATGCATACTGAATATTTCGATTTTCGAAATCAAGTTTAGCAGTCAACGTGTTAAAAACATCCGTGAGTTCTTTAGGAATTGTAACTCTATTGCATTGTTCTTCAAGTTTTGTACAGACAACGACCATGTGTTCACTTTTAAATGCACAGGTAGCGACTACTTTATTATTAAACATTTATTATCCGTTTTCGTAATATAGTTTTTTATAGGGAAGAGTTGCCGAATTTGGACCCCTGAAATAATATAATATATATATATATATATATATATATATATATATATATAATATATAATATATAATATAATAAATATATATATTTTATATATATAATATATATATATATATTTTATATATATAATATATATATATATTTTATATATATAATATATAATATATATATATTTTATATATATAATTAAATTAAATATTTTATATATATAATATATATATAATAGGTACTGATATTTGGCCCCTCAAGGTTTCAAATCCATTTTACCATTCTCTCCATTCTTCCGCTCTCCCCCTTCTTCCACTTTGTCCACTCTCCACTATCGCCTACTTTCTCAGACTATTTCAGTAGTGGAAATAAATATTACTATTTCAATCTTTCAAGTAATACGTTTTGTTTCTTAATAAGCAATTTAAAATGCCAAAAATTCCATTTATAAATTTAGAGTTATCGGTTCAGTCAAAGTAACTATGGTTTCGTAATTTGGACTTATGGTATCTCAAGATGGACCACCAATTTCGGTAGTCACAATTGATGCAAAGGTATTTCTTTATTTGTGGACTTACTCCAGCACATTGTGTATGGAGCCAGGTGTGACCAAACTCCTCTAAAGTTTAAAATTTATTAATAAAATTTTCAATTAAAATCTTTTTTATTATTATAATTTTAATTTAACAATCCGGGCACCTTGTACCAAAAATTTTAAAAGAGTTTATTTAACCTTACTTTTAACTTAAGTTAATAAAACTACCATAGCAATTCATATGTAAATAGGTTTGCCTTCTGAAGATATAATAATATATTTTATTACTTACTTTAAAATGGCACAAGTACTTCTTCACTTTCGGCAACTCCCTCCTACTTCCGTTTTGTGCTTCCGTCCATTTTTGTCGATGAAAATTAGATCATTATTGCGCTACCTCCAAATTCCACGTAACAGAAACATTAAATTCTTCTATGTGAAATGGCGAACATTACGCATTCCTATGTTACCATGTGAAAGTAGATTCCTTACTTATGTTACGACCGTAGATACGAATAAAGAAACTTTTCCTGAATAATAATCGCCGGATGTTTGATTCAAATTATGCTTTATCTGTAGATAGACTACGGGAACTGGCTTCTTGAGTAATCACTCTAGATTCTGATCAGTTGATACTCTTCATTTGCTTCCGCCAAGGAAAATGATTTAAAGAGATACCGATACTATGTTCGAGATTACGGATTCATACGGACTTTATATTGAATCACGCAGTCTTTGCATTCATAGTAGGTAGTTACATAGAACCGAATGAATCATACTAAAACAGACACTGTAATAAAATTTAAAATAATTTTTAACTTGGTGAAAATTTTAATAGAGAGTATGAGAAAATTTTATAAACATCTAAACCCCACATTTTATCATAATCTTTAGACGTCTTTTGATACAATTAATATGATACATAATTAAATTATCGCTAACAACACTCTATATTGCGTTCATTTTGAAATGTTCTGTAGAGAAATATATTTCCTGGTGTACCAAAAACTTTATTCTAGAAAACATAGATTGAGAATAATAATTTTAATACTTGCTGAAATACATTCAATCCCTTGCCATTTTATATGCCAATGAACCAACAAGAAACGTGTTATTTATTTCTTTAAGTGACAATAAAATTCTTTCCATCCGTTATTAATATCTAAGCGTTTTTAATGTAGACATACAATGGGCACAAATTTTTCTTTTCTCTCTATGAAATTAATAAACACAAATTTTTAGTCATTGGGGTTGCGAATACAATCATACGGCAGAAGATTAAAATTATTTAACTGTTTGACAAGCTGTTTATATAAACGATGAGTTTATTTATTAGTTTAAATATCTTGTACATAATACCTGTACTTAATAATATCTTGTACGTAATATCTGTCAAAGAACAAGTATTTAAAAATTACAAGATTAAATTTATTTGCTTAACACCAAGCGTACCACGACATGTCAGAAATTACAAAGATGCTTCCATTAGAAATTATTAAATAAATTTCTTTATTCAAGCACATACTATTATAATAATTGCGCGAAGTCGAAATAAATTCAGTCTTGTTATTTTTATAAAACAACGTATAGCAATCGTATTTTATGCTCGGTACGGTTAGTGTTAAATAAAGAAATTTCTTCAACAATTTCCCATGTAAACATATAATTTCAACAATTATAAAATAAGATATCTGAGATCGATCATTTGACCAACAGTGGTACAATTTAGTGTTAACATTAAGACCTTCAAGAATTTTTTAATGGTTTAACGTTTAACACGTTGATTGTCGCGTCACCAATATATGTGAGTGACGAAATTATTTGTCCAGATTGCAACATGAACTTGACCTGCAAATTTGATTAATAGCTAAACAATGCGAGAAGGTTGAAGCACTACTCAGCATCACATATTTCAAATTTTCAATTTTTATTTCATTAAATAAATTACTTTTATTTCATGGAACTTTGGACGCCGCTGGTTTGGCAGTTAAAGTGTTGAGGGTATTATGTTCTGATTTATTTAAAGCACTGCTATTGTTTGAAAGACTCTCGAAATAATAGTATTACTTAAGGCTTTGCCTTGAGGCACGGCTCGACGTCCACACATTTCGTGTTTCCACGCAGATTCTCGAGGTAGTTGTCTAATCGTGAAATTAGATACAATACATGTAGGTAGTGAACGTCAATTAGATGGTACATATCCACGAGGACTGGTTTGCCAGCAGTCTCGGTGTCCGTATCCGGGTCGAATCTTACGCTCACAAGTCTTTGTGAGTCGACAACTCACGCCTTTGTGGTGCGGAGGGAAAGATTCGACCTTGATTTTGTCTTTTACACGGAGATCGAAACGAACAGTTACCTTTTGTGCTTGAACAAAATTCTGTTCGAACTTGCAGTGGCGCACAAAAGATAGTTTTCTTGCCACTCTAGACTGATGCATGCGTATCTCTTGAAAAAAAGATTGCTCCCAAATGTACACGGTGCAATGTTTATTATACACCCATATAATAAACCCATTCTATTTTACTGCGACCATCTATTAGGTGTACAAATTAATTCTCGGCCTTTCCGCAGAAAAATTAATGTCTATTTATTTAAAATCAAATAACAATTTAACCCCTTGCACTATAATAACGAGTCAGACTCGTGATAAGAATTTCGAACAACATCTACTAAACATATAAATTATTAATTTCCTTTGAAGCGAAATAAAATTTGATTTTGTTGCTGTCGATATATGGCCATTGGGGAATATACAAGCATATAATAAATTTAGATTTTCTTTTTGTTCTAAGAAATGATAGACGACAATCAAGTTCTAATCACTGTAACCGTAAAATAAATCATAGTGCAAGGGGTTAATCAGAAATGTAAACTCCAGCAGTGTCTACACATTTTTTTTCTATCTCTCGGACAGATGGCGAATCCCATTTCTATAAAATCATGGCGTTTCTTCGTACGTTTTAAAGTGGGAATCCACGAAATGGTGTTGGAGGAATCGGAACAAGTGAAAGTCCGATGGAGTTAGGTTTGATGAATACACCGGATGTGGCAAAATTTCCTAGTTCAACGAATCAAGAATACCTATCTTTAGTCGTTTGTGCTGTACGAGGTTTGGCAATTTCGTGCAGCTTTATAACCGGCCTACGCCATGCAGACCTCGGCGATTCCGTTCTTGAATTTTACCCAGATTTTGCAACCGGACAATAATTGTTTGCTGAGTAACTCCAACTAATGGCCAACAGCTGCTCTAAATTTTCGTCTTCCGATTTAAATAACACGCTACAATAGTCAAAAGACTGTAGCAGTTTCCGGAACTATTATCCGGTCAGTGTAACCTCATGACGCAACTATCACAAAAAAATTTTAGGTTCAACGAAACTGTTGCAAGACTAGCATTACCCAATTGCTGCCTATAATCATATCTTTCGGACGTATACTTTTGTTTCTGTCCCCATATTTGTGCAGTGCAAAATCGCACAAAAGCTACCGAATTATTATGTCCCATCAGGCTATTTCAGTTGCAAAACTGACATATTAACCATATCCGAATATTTATGGGAGTAAACACTACACATTAAATTTGCAATTATTGAAAGTGACTACAATAGTTTAATGAAATAATAATCATCTCTAAATTTTTTATAAGGCTATGTGTTAATTATAAATCAATTTAGATAAAATAAAAATGTTTAACTTTAAATTAAGACGTCTAATCTTTAAATTAATAGTCACTAAAAATTTCCTCTTTCTTCTAATTATCTTATCCGTCCAGTAATGTTGCTTTTGCAAAATGTGATATTGAAACGTTCGTTCAACCTTCGTGCCATATTTCGTTATGCGGACACGAGCAACACATCGCTTTATTTTGCTCTAATGTTCTCGTCCTCCGCTTCCGTTCTATTTCGTGTATCCTCAGGTCTTGCATCGCAACTGGTCGTGCATAGACATTATATGCTACTTAAACGCAACTCTAATTATCAATTAATCGTAAACAGACCGCGGACCTTTAAACGGTTTCCAGATTTTTTTTATCGAAATGTTTTCATGACTAATATTAAATACGTTTTTCCTGTGCAGAGTTTCGATATATTCGAAGTATGCGATATATAATTTATAAAAAGTATTATTCAATAATTATTCCTAAACTGTGTATTTTATATATTCATAAGAGAATAGGGGAAAGATAAAATAGTGTGTAAAGACTAGATTAACGCTAACACTTCAATTATTAAAATTATAAAGACGCTTCCGTTAGAAATTATTCAGTACATTTTTTTATTGAAGTCAGTGTCGTCAGATCGGTTAAATCGAGGGGAATACAGTTTACCACCTCTCTGATGACTTGAGTAATATGTAACACGTTGCGCGGCACGTCACGTGACCAGTCTACAGTCTTAGTGGGGGACGTTGGAGTGTGCTCATGTAGTGGAATGGGATAGTGGAAGGGGAAAAGGAGGAGAGGAAAATCCACCCAGTTTTGGGTGGATCTGGCGACACAGATTGAAGCACGTATTATTATAAAAATTGTGAGAAATTTAAATCAGTCCGGTTTCGTAATTTTTGTAAAACAATATGTACCAGACGCATCTCGTACTCGGTATGGTTAGTGCTAAAAGAATTTAAGAATGTCGATATGTTCACCTTAAACAAATGATTAAAAAGGTAAAAATAAGTTTTCATTTGCTCCCCACTTCTTCAAAGCCACGCGGAAAATTAGTATTTTGCATAAAGATCTATTTCAATCAGTAGTAGAATGGTCATAATCAAAATAATTAAAAGTAAAATGGTGTTTACCTTTGATATATGTATTAATAGTAAATTCTCTAGGTTTTATGCACATATAATGTAAATATAACGAAATTGAATTAACGTGTCAGTATAATTTTATAAAGTTATGGGATACATTCACATTTAGTTACAGTAAATTTTTCAAGCGATTTTACTTTAACATTTTTTAAATATAATTTTTTAAAGTAATGTTCAGTTACTATTATCATTTAACTAAGAGAACATACTATTTTATTAGTGTATAATACAGTAGTATTTATACTGGCAATGAGTAATATATTTCGAAATAAGTTTTTTTATTACTTTATTTTATTCATTAATGATTAAAGTACCTCTTAAGAACCTACGTCTAAAGCCTTATCGCGGAAAATATTATAAACACGTTTAAATATCCTCAGTCGAATTATTAGAATTTTTATTTTGGTAATTAGAACATTTAGTCAGACTCTTAATTACCAACCATAAAGGTTCTGTTTCTCGCTTCGTATCGAGGAGTTATCGCAGGTAAATGTTGTTATTATTTGGTCTGTATTGTTTTGCATTTGGTATATCTTAGTTCATAGTAAACATGCTTTGATAAATTAACTCATGTGATAAAAGATCAATGGTACTATATTATATTTACACGACAATCCCGGCTATATGTAGCTTATCAATTGATTAGTGACTGTTTCGCAATATATGACATAATCAAGAATCAGATAAGTCGTCCATACGAAACAATGCGTTGATAACATGGAATAGTACTACTGCTTCTTATAAGCTTTTGTTCTTAACGTGTTCCAATGATGTATGTGACTGAAAATGCAAATCTTATGCAATTTAGATGATTCGCTTATTGCTTGGATAAGATTTCATGAAATCATTGTTCGCATTTAAGCATACCGTTAGACCATTCATTTATTTTAGCTTGTCTTCTCAATATGTTCTTGCAATTGGTCAAAGCAATAGTTATGGACAAACTTTTTAAAATATTTCTCTACCATTATACGAAGATGAAAAAACAAACAATTTTGTAAAGTAAACTGTAATAAATAAAAGGAAGTTCTCTCCGTGTCTATGGCATTTACAAATTATTATAAAATATAAGAAAACATTTACATTAGTAAACATTAAAATGGTATTTCTATTTTACTGTTGTTATAAGAAATTTTTGATCAGCAAAACGGATTTTTCTCTTATTCGAGGTTTATAAAATCATCTATGGAAGTGAAATTTAATAATAATAAAATAACTGTAATTTTTTAAGACCGATGTTTTTTATTTCTCATTCATAAACGTTAACTGCATAAATGCACAAATATTCACTTTTATCATTATCAGTAGCGAAATTCGAATTAGACTTTTCTGCGTGTTAGTGTATATTTAATTAAATCGTAAATTTAATATTCCAGTACAACTTAGAGTCGCTTATTATAAATACAAAGTATTGCGTTGGCTGCAAGAACTTGGCTTTTAAATATAGCGATTAATATTTAGTATCAAAATAAATGGTCTATAGAAGTAGAATATTGTTAGAAATATTCTTATACCAAATTACCAATTACCAAACAATAATCTTGTTGTGAAAATTAGACAATATTTATACTTTTAAAGGTGAAAAAGTTTAATGCTCACTTATAAATTAAATGTAAAAGCTAAATGGAATAAAGTGAAATAGTAGGTGTTAATATCAGCCTTAAATTAAAAATGTTATGATTAAAAATTCTATAATTAACAATGATAGAATTATAAATATTAAAATCAAAAGTATTAAGACCAAAAGATTTTGAAGTTCTTATTTACTTCAAGTGTTAGAACATCTAATAACAGTTTTTGACGGAACTAGTAATTTCGTTTTTCCAAGGGAAAATGAAAAACGATTTTTCACTATTTATTTATGAATTCGGTAATGTAGTGACCACTTTGTTCCACGATCTTTTGCCATCTTTCTGGCAATTTGGAGGTATTCGTAGAATACCTGTGCTTTATTATCAGAAAAATAGTCATATTATTATACTGTTGACGCGTTCATTTAAAATGATATTTACACAGCTTAAAAAGTATTGAAGAGGACGAAATAAATGGTAATCCGATGTCACATCCTCTCTGTGAAAAGCACACAACTTTTTCCTTGCTTGCACTGCATTTTCACCCTTGCGGTAATAAAACAGCAAAATGTGACGGATATGCTTACCTTGATTTTCCATATTTGATGCGGTAACAAAAAAAGAACTTGAAGATTATAAAGTTCTATAAGGCACGAAATGACGTCCGAAATGTCAGTTCTGAAAATATACAATGATTTTGCGACGTAGAATAATGTTAAGTAATAATAAATGGAACCAATACCATCTCTACTCGAAAAACGAAATTACTTTCCGAACAACCCAATATTTCCTCTTTGAGCGAAACGATTGCCATAAGTTTTAACCGGTTTCATTAGCTGGAGCAATGATAACCAGTTGAGCAACGCACCAGAAATGTGATAGCCCACGGATTATTCAAGTACGATCTCCACAAGAATTGTTATAAACAGAAACGCGATAAAATCGTATATGAGTGGGTATTTTCTATTTTCTTCAGCGCGGAACGCAATTTCCTCATCGGCTCGATTTCATGGGAAAAGCTGTGTTCTTCTGTGGCAGTTTAACGCGTTCTTCTTATTCATACGCGAGAATCTCATCCGTTATTCATTGAGATCTGCTCTCCTGGAACTTTCACGCTTTTCGCGCGCATATCGATACGTCTTCTATTCCTTTTTGCTCCATAAGACGATCAAAATAGCAACACTACCCGCAAGAAACGGGGTCGCATGGAAAATTTAAAATTTTAATTGACCTATAAACGAGGATTTCACATTTCCTGATCTATAACCTACTTTTATTTGAAAAAAAAGAAACATATAGAGAAGAGTGGGGGAATTACGAATACCTGAAGAAAAAATTAAACAAAACAAAATATTAGGAATGTAATAATTTCTTTATTGCTTATATTCGAAGACATACTATGTGTTTACATATTTCTATCATCGACTTTAATAGAATTTTAGAATAAAATCAATTTTTAATAAAAAAAAAAAAGCAAAACCGTGAGTGCTAGTAATTTCCCAACTATTTAGGACTAACCGTAACTTATTTCTTACAAAAGTCGCGTAAATATTTAGAACTGTAGATATGCTAGGTCCATCACTCCATTCTTCGTGTGCCCATTCGCTACAATCGTAGCACATAATCCAATCTTCAGTTCAGTAGTTCTTGTATTTTTATGTTCAAAAAGTGCAGTATCATAATATTCATCTTCGTCATTCTTAACGTTAACTTCCATTTTCTTTCTTGGTATTTTTTTCCGACCGTTCCTCTGTTTTCTCTTAAAAAATTTAAAATTTTCTTACTGCTTTACTTATAAATGCAAAACAAAAATCATAAGAAATAGATTAGAGATCTATAGCATTCTTAAGACTATAACACTCTTTAGTTCGAAAAACCGGGTAATGATGAGTGATAGGGGATAATGATGAACGTTCTAGATTGACCCACACCATTCGTTCAACATTGCCCCATAAAGTGAAAAACAAAAACAGTAGGTAGCATGTTGGATTAGAAACATCAAATAGAAAATGTATTGGTTTTAAATTAATCCGTTATTTGTACTTTTTGTGAATCCTTAAACATTAGTATTGAAGCTCATTTCAACGTTGATCAGTTTGATGAAGTTTTCAGAATATGTATAATTGATACAGCTCTACAGAATGTTTTTGTTCAATTTTCAATACACCCATTTGAAAAAGCTGTGAAATACAACTTTTCGTGTTTTCTCTGCAATTCCGACTATGTAATAGCAATTTTTTTTAATTTTTGCTCACGTCATGTAGTAAACTAATTGTTCTAACTTCTCAAAATTGTTGGGGATCTAATCGTATATTCCGCCAATCGGACAAACCTACGAGTGCGCTGCAAGCGTCCGCTACGAGTTACAAGCTTGTAATAACCAGATCCGTAGTACATTAAACTAGTTAGAGTTATTGGGTCTACTTCAATACACCCATAATCCCTGCGTATTCAAAACTCAACAAAAATGTTCAAGTCTTAGGGTCCAATATTAAAAAAGTTATCGTCTTTCTACCATAAGAGTGTCTGAACATTTATGTGAACCGACTCACATAAATATACATTGTATGTACAGTATTTAATCGATAAGTGTCGCCAAATTCTGAACAAGAAGTGTCGCAAAACAATCCCCACTTCCGCGGGGTATACCCCGTGAGGGGCCGTGAAACTCGAGAGGTCGCCGAGAAGTGTAACATACATAATACGAGTCGAGTATATCGGTGAGACCACTACTAATCCAATGACAAAACTTCTTTATTTTTTAATTAGACTTTCACCAATATATTTGTGGCATTTTTCTAATTAAAATAATACCAAACACGATATAATTCGGATCATATTTACAATAATGTTCCGAAACTTTCATCCTCCATTACACAAGTAAATATCATCGCAATTATATCTTAGTTGGTATCATTTTCATTAGAAAATTGCTCCGAATATGTTGGTGACAGTTCCATAAAAAAATAATAAAAAATAAAGAAGTTTTGTCACTGGGTTAGGTGTTGTTTTCACACTGACATACTCGCCCCGTATTATGTTACACTTCTCGGCGACCGAGGCCTCTCGAGCTTCGCTGTCCTTTTCTACGTTCGACACAAGTGAAAAAATAGTAATATCTGAACGCTAAACGTCGCCGGCCGGACCCGTGGTAGCGACGATTATCGATGAAATACTGTACTTACTTCTATGTACATTGTATTTACCTACTGTGATCAAATTAGAGCACAAGTCGACGCTCCGACCGACTAATTATCATTTCAAAGTAACACGAACCGCTTCGATTAGAAATCGCACGGGAATCGATTCAAGAAAACTCTGATCCGGTACAAGTCCCCTCGTTTCTCACGTTCGTACGGGAAAATAGATTTTTAATTAGGGAGATCTGGTGCAGTCGCTTGGATCGGCGATCCACGATCGTGCAGCCATTCGTTTCTGGATGACACCAGTTCCACGTTTCTTGCCGATCGTCGGACGACATCGTAGAGAAAGTACCGCGATCCTGTTTCAAGGATAATGAAAAACTAATTAAGAGGAATGGGATTGTGCACGCCGTAACGGCGGTTTCGATCCGGCCACTGGTTTTTCATCTTTCTAAACGCCGACAGCTCACCGCGCGACAATCTTCAACCGGATTCTTTCTGGTAGCTGAAGCCTCGTTTCTGCCACTGGGACAACATTCGTGTTACCTCTTTAGTCAATGTGTCCCGTTTTAATCCTTCCGCGAGACTGTCTCCTAAACTAATCGTTTTTCGAGGGAAGGTTTCACATGCAACAGCCCGAGATAGTCGTTTTCGATTTTAACACGTTCGCTTCCAGCGCCGCACCATATTCGACGACCACAATTTTGTATTTTACTTAAAGAAAATAAAATTCCTTTGATGTACAATATTGTTTAAAATTATAAAGCACAGTACGATGTCCGGAGAACTTTCCATTTTTATGTGATAATCTTCTTTTCAATATTTTATGAAAGGATGTGTTACGTACAGAGAATTACCTCTGCTTTATTTCAACCAGAATTCTCTAACCGCTTTCCTGAGAACGGAAAACGCCCTATTCCACCCTTTGCTTTGTTACGGTTAGAGAACGAATTCCGTTCAACTTTCTCACAAGAATCCCTTCAATATCGTCTCTGGCAGGAAGCATCCTAGATAACCTTTCATATCATAATTGACCCTTCTAACGATGAATGAACTCTGACCCGATTTTACTAAGAAAGTGACCAAAGATAAGATTCTGGTTAACGCATTTCCACGTAATAAACAGGCGCAACCCCATTCATTTTTGGGATATATAAACTCTTACATTTTTACTCTCGCGGGCTAGTACTAACGTAGTTACGAATCGTATAACGTCGTGCTGCATCTCGTAAAGTCGACTTTCTTAGTGAGATCGGGCTAAAGTTCCCCTTCGGATCAAAAAGTAAAAACCTCATAGAATTCCGCGTTGTTCGGTATCTATCTATCTGGCATTCTCGAAAGTTACTCCGAGACCCCGCACTGCCTGTGCGTCAACATTGTGCATCCATAGGTAATATAATCTTCTTTCAATTCCATCATTTATTCGCGACAATTCCAATTGTATTACATACTCTAAATATTAGAATATATTTGTGTTAATTGGTAAATTCGTGCAAATCACTACACCCATGATTACCTTAAAATCCTTAACCAAATAATTGAACGTCCCCACACGATACAATCTAACCGCTCGGATTGTATCAATTAAATTATACTAGTTACGAGGCTCACTACACCACCCTAGCGGCTCCCTGATTTCGCATCAGGTTCGTCCGCATCCTTGCAGCTCCCCAATTTCGCATTGGGTTCGTCTGCTTCCTAACAGCTCCCTGATTACGCATCAGGTTCGTCTGTGTTCTCATCCAACCTCCCAGCAGCTCCTCGATTACGCATCGGGTTCGTCTGCGCATAACCAACTTCCTAGAGGCTCCCCAATTTCGCATTGGGTTCGTCCTCGACATCTTCAATCCTAGCAGCTCCCTGATTACGCACCAGGTTCGTCCGCATCCTTGCAGCTCCCCAATTTCGCATTGGGTTCGTTTGCTTCCTAACAGCTCCCTGATTACGCATCAGGTTCGTGTGTGTTCTCATCCAACCTCCCAGCAGCTCCCCGATTACGCATCGGGTTCGTCTGCGCATAACCAACTTCCTAGAGGCTCCCCAATTTCGCATTGGGTTCGTCCTCGACATCTTCAATCCTAGCAGCTCCCTGATTTCGCATCAGGTTCGTCCGCATCCTTGCAGCTCCCCAATTTCGCATTGGGTTCGTCCTCGACATCTTCAATCCTAGCGGCTCCCTGATTTCGCATCAGGTTCGTCCGCATCCTTGCAGCTCCCCAATTTCGCATTGGGTTCGTCTGCTTCCTAACAGCTCCCTGATTACGCATCAGGTTCGTGTGTGTTCTCATCCAACCTCCCAGCAGCTCCCCGATTACGCATCGGGTTCGTCTGCGCATAACCAACTTCCTAGAGGCTCCCCAATTTCGCATTGGGTTCGTCCTCGACATCTTCAATCCTAGCGGTTCCCTGATTTCGCATCAGGTTCGTCCGCATCCTTGCAGCTCCCCAATTTCGCATTGGGTTCGTCTGCTTCCTAACAGCTCCCTGATTACGCATCAGGTTCGTGTGTGTTCTCATCCAACCTCCCAGCAGCTCCCCGATTACGCATCGGGTTCGTCTGCGCATAACCAACTTCCTAGAGGCTCCCCAATTTCGCATTGGGTTCGTCCTCGACATCTTCAATCCTAGCGGTTCCCTGATTTCGCATCAGGTTCGTCCGCATCCTTGCAGCTCCCCAATTTCGCATTGGGTTCGTCTGCTTCCTAACAGCTCCCTGATTACGCATCAGGTTCGTCTGTGTTCTCATCCAACCTCCCAGCAGCTCCCCGATTACACATCGGGTTCGTCTGCGCATAACCAACTTCCTAGAGGCTCCCCAATTTCGCATTGGGTTCGTCCTCGACATCTTCAATCCTAGCAGCTCCCTGATTACGCATCAGGTTCGTCTGCGCTTGATTCCGATCCTAGAGGCTCCCTGATTACGCATCAGATTCGTCCTCAACGTCTATAATCCCAGCGGCTCCCCAATCTCGCATTGGGTTCGTCCGTGCACCCCAATATAACACACTGAGACCATATTCCATGCGGTTACGCGATCTACTAACAAATCAAAACCATCTATATACCTGAAGAAATAACCCTTCGCCGGCCACTCGCCCTACTCGCGCTCTGGCTCGTAACAGCTTATAGAAACGATGACTATGCTCGAGCTGGATGCAGCCGGCACAAAGCATGATTCAATACAGGGACAGTTGCACAAGATTCCTTAATATGGAAATCTTGAGAGCATCCGCATTTAGATTTTACAGTATATAGACCCTCGAATTTTAACCCTCGTGGGCAGTGCTTAAAGTACAAACGGGCTATACACGTCGTTACGCTGAATCTCGTTTTGGAGTTGGTTGTATTTAGAGAGATCGGGCCTAGTCACCCTTTCAAATCGAGTAATATTATAGATTCCGCGAGTACGGTATTAATCTATTAGGAGGTTGAATAAGTTCTCGCTGTTTTTTTTAATGAAATGAATGCTTTATTTTAAAAAATTGGTAAAAAATATGTTCTTGAAAGTATTGTCTCTCGCTAGCCATTACTTTTCCCCATCTTTCTGGCAACATAGTAATTTCATGTCGGAAAAACGACACGTCTTTTGAGGCAATCCAAGAGTGGACCCATTTTTTGATATCTTCATAAAATTGGAAGCGCTGCTCAGCCAGGCCATGTGTCATCGATCGGAACAAATGGTAATCTGATCGGGAAATGTTTGGTGAATACAGCGGGTGGGGTTGTACTTCCCATTTAAGTGTTTTCAAAAACGTTTTCACCGGTTTTGCAACATGTGACCGCGCGTTGTCATGCTGAAAAATCGCTTCAACTCGTACAGCACCCAACGTCCTTCCTGTGAATCATTCCTAATACTTTCAAACGTTTCGAATCTGTTGTGTGATCAACTCCTAATGATTCTGCAAGTTCAGCTAGTATCTGACACGAGTCTTCATCAAGTAATGCCTCAAATTCTTCGTCTTCAAGTTTTTGTTGTGCGCCAGGGCGTTCTTTATCTTCAAGATCAAAATCATTATTTTTGAAGCGTCTAAACCAATCTCTGCATATTGTTTCCGACAGAACATGGTCGCCGTAGGTGTCAACAAGAATTCTGTGTGCTTCAGCTGCAGATTTTTTTTTAATAAAATAGTGTAGTAAAATTCCCCGCAATTACTCTTTCTTTGGCATGAAATTCGACATTTAGCACAATGAAAGAAAAATTGTTTATACTTCAGTGGAATGACATACACTGAATTTTAACCTTGCATATATGTAGTACTTCATTATAGATACGTTACTATCTGAAACTAAATTCACGCAGTTCTGGTATTACCACCTTTCGGAAAACAGCGAGAACTTATTCAACCTCCTAATATCTTGGCATAATTATTCAACCTCTCTGTGTTCCCCGCATCGCCAGTGCGTCATCCAACAGGCAGTAGTACTTAGGTACAGTATTTCATCGATAATTGTCCACAACATGGGGCTGCGGAGGGACAATTATGCCGGAGGGATATCATTGTTAGAGGTTTGCCGAACGTGGAGAAGGACAGCCGAGCTCCAGAGGCCTCGGTCACCGAGAAATGTAAACGTACCTAATCCGAATTTCCAACTTCTTTATTAATCATTATTTTTTTATGTGACTTCGATGACCATATTTGTGGTATTTTTCTAATAAAAATGATACCAAATATGATATAATTCCGATGATATTTACTTGTGTAATCGACGATTAAAGTTTCGGGCGCGAGGAAGAATATCATCGGAATTATATCATATTTGGTATCATTTTTATTAGAAAAATGCCACAAATATGGTCATCGAAGTCCCATAAAAAAATAATGAATACTAAAGAAGTTATAAATTCGGATTAGTGTGGTCTCACCGATATACCCGAGCCGCATGGTGTCATATTTCTCGTCGACCGAGGCCTTTCGAGCTTCACGGCCCCTCAAGCGGGTACACCCCGCACTAGTGGGGATATCTCAGGGACAATTCTGTCGCAGACATTTGGGACAATTACCGGTGAAATACTGTAACTACACAACATTTTTCATACACTCAATTCTTACCGCGACACTAACAGTTGTAACAGAGCCAGTTTCCTGTAATATACAATTTAGTTCCAGGTAATTTTGAGTAACAATTGATTTTAACCCACTGTTCCGTCGCAAAACCCTCCGTACTCAGGGACAAACGCGCGACCGAGGTCAGGTAAATTTCTTAGCTGTACCGACCATAAAACAGTAAATCCCGACGAAGGTTCAGCTGATAGCCAGATGTGTCGAAGGCCCTGTACCACGCTTCGCTACGAAAGACAATAACTATAGCCTTTGTCACCCTGCGTACTCTACTCCTACTCCACCTCAATGTTTCTACATTCCCTCTCTAACTTTTCGCCATCTCCACCACTTTTTCCGACACACCCTACAACCAATCATATGCAATTTTCCAAGACCACACCTACATCCGAGCTTTCCTAAAATCTTACGCGACTCCACAAAATCAGAACTCTCTTGAACTTTCTTGACTACCGAACTACCGACACTGACTAAGTATAGCCGAGTCTAGCGTAGATCTTAACCGAATAAGGGTCTCTGCACACCCATTCGGGACGGACCGGGCCGGGATTTAGCTAGTTAGTTTAGATAGTTTACTTTAAGGAGGCGTGGAGTCCCTGGAAACATTGTTTTTGTGCTATGCACAGAGGGAACTGTCAACGCGCGCACGAAAGTGCAAGAATTATAGCCCTTCGGTCGCGCGAGGGAAGAATCGGTACCACACCGGGTCAGACATCCCGGAGAGCCCTGCCTATACCAAAGCAATGTAAAAAAACTTTCCGGAGCCCGTCCCGGATGGGTGTGCAGAGACCCTAAACGAGTTTGTTCTCCGGAGTTGGTCTCTACACCCTTCTTCGTAAATCCTGTCGGATCCAAGTTCCCGAGTTCGAGGTGACCGATTCGACACCACACCCACCATTCAGATCCAGTAATTCTTAGTTGACCGTTCCCACATGATGCAATCTTACCGCTCGGGTTGTATCAATTAATTTATAATATTAAAGTTACGAGGCCGTTACTAACATATCCCTAGGAGCTAACCGATCTTGTATCAGGAACCCAAACTGTTATCCAACCTATGCGGCTCCCTGATTTCGCATCAGGTTCGTCCGTATCCTAGTAGCTCCCCGATTTCGCATCGGGTTTGTCTGCGCGTGTACCTCCTAGTGGCTTCCCGATTTCGCATCGGGTTCGTCCACGAAGTCTCTCAAACATCCTAGCGGCTCCCTGATTTCGCATCAGGTTCGTCCGTGCACCTTACTAACAATTAAAACCATATTCCTCTTTAAACCATAAACCGTTCGCCGGCCACGCGCGCTACCGCTCGGCGCAGGCACGTAACAGATGTGTTGCATTTAAGAAAATGTTATAACTATGAGAACTGTTGGCAAAATAAGTGCTGATAGCGAACGTGTTAATGTACTTTTGCACGGTGGTAGTATAAGTGTTTGTAACGTTATATGTAAAGTATTAGGTGTAGATACTTAAAATCATTGAAGATATAAACCAGGCATGTCCACAAGTAGCTCACTTGGACGCAAATTCGAGGGAGACGCCTACTTCTCCCGCCCGCGCGTCTCGCTCCCCGTGGCGGCCGTAGTCCTCCGAGCTTCTCAGACCCGTGCCTACCGCTTGCGGCACGTACTGCGTGTGGTGGGTTGCGGCGACTTTCGGACCCACAGTAGGCACGGGCCTGAGGAGCTCGGAGGACTACGGCCGCCACGGGGAACGAGACGCGCGGGCGGGAGAAGTAGGCGTCTCCCTCGAATTTGCGTCCAAGTGAGCTACTTGTGAACATGCCTGATATAAACTGATAAAAGTTACGTACCTTGAGTATGCAGTGTGCATACGGAATGGCAGTATTCCGTTTGCAATGTAATGTTGGCAAAATTGGTACCGAGACTAGTAATGGTAGCTGGAGAGTCATCGGGTTGTTCGCAATTTAACAAGAATTTTTTTGTCGTTTCATTTCCATATACGACAGTTACGATGTAGATGATTCGAGGTGGTGATTATCTTACATACGCTTAAAAACAAACAACTCCGGCATCAATTGTAACATCAAAAAATACTTCGCGGGTTGAAATTAATTTGACGAGCATGCTTTATCATATTTGTACGCATCGGTGCTTGAGGTTAACCCTTTGCACTCCTATGTCGAGTGTGACTCTAAATTTTCAATTGAAAATTGCAAATTTTGAGTAAAAGGGTTAACGGTGAATAATTTAATGTAATCGAATACAATCACTTAGTTTTGACATGTCGCGGCCGGCTCCAAAAAGTCCATGGCAATTCTGAAATTTTACTATATAATTTTTAACTATAATTATAAGTGAAACTACATACAAAAAATAATTTTAAGATTGTAAAGTTGGCTATCAAAAACTGCATGTTTTAGTTAAACAAGTAATCCAGTGTTAATATACTAAAAATAATTGTCCAGAGTGAAAGCTACTGCATATTTTGAATAGTTTAGCAAACAAAACTGTTTTCCTAATCTCACATTTTATAAATTCTTTGCTTTATATAATGTTAAATATGTTCGTTTTCTACTATCATTTTGACGAGGCATGAATTTAGTTATACGATTTCCGTTTATTACATTTAAATTGATTTGCTTATGTATAATGTATGTAAATCTATATGTATAATGTATGTCGCAATTCTATACTTATCACTGTAACTAATTTTTGTTAAAATTTTTATTTATCTGTTTCCAAACTTTTACACGGTGTAGTGTATATCAAAAATAAAATTCAGTATCTATTAAACAATGTACACTACATTCCAGACTAAGCAAAGCAATAAGAAAAAAATAGATTTGTAACAAAACTGCAAACAAAAGATTGTTTCTCGGCGAAAGAGTAATCCAATTACATATTAATTCTAGCGAACAACATTATAAACTGGGTATATCATTTTATCAAAATTCATCGATTAAATTTTAAAGTGATACATTACAAAATAACAATCATTTATAAGTAATAACAAAAATGTAATGCAGCTGAAGAACGTTTAACATGAACGTATGATGACGAATATGAATACACAATACACTATACACAAATGAGAAATAACATACGACAACATATGATATATGATAAGGCCATAAGTGAATGTAAGTATCCAATAGGATTAAGAACAATTCATCTTTATTACACAATTACTGTAACTATAAGAACGGACTAAACGAAACAGCGTTTATAGGCTCTTATAAAACTATCGTTTGAGACAGGTATATTGATGGCGTAAAGCAGAGCAAATAGTTGCTTGCAAAACAGGAACACAGAAGACACCGCAGACCGAAGCGTCGCATCGGTAATTTTTCCATGCCATTAATGACTCGTAAAATCCGTGGGCTCCATTCCATTCACGCGAGTATCAAATTAGTGCGTCGAGTGAAAGTAATGATGATCGATGACCGAGAAACGGCTTGTTTTCGTTGCGCGTCAGGCGCCGTGACCAAATTCACTTCTGCCGTGATTTTAATTGCTGGAAATTCCAGCCGACAGCTGCCCGGCTCGGGCCCGCAGCCCTCGCAATCGCACGAAATCAAATCTTCTGGAATTTAGGTGACCGCGTGAGCTTGAAATTCCTGTCCATCGGATCAGATGCCTGATTCATTGTTGACAAATGTTTACCACCGCCTCGAATATCACGATTTTCTTTTCCGACTTCGTACATCGTCGGTATGAGAAAACAATATGGTGGGACTTCTTTTAGGATCATAATACGTATTTTCAGTTAACCCTTAAATGTACTTTAAGAATGCAATGATTAAATTAGGGAATGACCCCAAATCTTTAAAGTTTTTAAAATACACATTTTAGAGTACCTCACTGCATTATAATCGTTTGGTTATTAAGATAAATAACACTATATTTACTTAACAGTGACGGTCGGCTATTTAAGTATACCCTTTAAATACGAATAACTTTTTTATAATTGGTCCTAATGACTAAATATAATTTACATAAATTTACAAAAGACCTGTTTGAAGTTTTCGTTACAGGAATAGATAAAAAAAGTTAATAATCATCACATTCGCTTCTTTTCTTCACCACTCCAACCAATGACAATTTTATAGAAAGATTTTTTACACATTATCTAGTAAATTAATTCTTCTAACATCTCAAAGGTATTCAAGTCATTTAGACCAATTTGGAAAAAAAAGTCTTCCGCTCTCATGTAACGTCCTACTCTCCAGACCTACGTCGGATATATGTAAATTGACCTACTCGTTTTTCCATGACTGTGAACTAAAGATTTAAGAAGAGAGTTTAAACTATTTGCATAACTAACATACGAATGTTTATAAAGATGCTTATTGTGTTATGTAATGTATAATAATGTATTGATACGTCTGTATAGTACCTCAAAATAATCTCTTCCGTGAGATTCAAATTGCGTAAATAAAAAGTGTATTTCAGTAGCTGGCCGCCACTGTATACAGAGTGTTTCGTCTAAAACAGGACACCTAAATATCTCCTCTACCTCTGAAAATACAAAAAATGTTTGTAACGTAATCTAAATGGTTTCAAAAGACGAATCAGATGGCAGAATCGGTTTTTATAAATTGTAATTTTGTAATCGTTTATTCAAGGTCACTCGTGTTTTTTTACATATATACACACATTTTTTGTTGTTGTATGTTATAGCAAACATTATTGTGAAACACTTTCGCAATAATTACCGTTAACGTGCATTCATCCATGTTTAATAGCACGACCTTGAAATGACCGTGAACTCTAAAAGCCCATGGTCTCGAGGACCATGCTTATCGAGTTGTCTAAACCATCGTGGATTTTCAACCGACCAATAATGCATGTTCTTGAGGTTCCCCTGACCATGATTTGTAAAGGATGCTTCATCCGTAAACAATACTGTTTGGAAAAACATTTCATCACTTTCATATTTCCGTATACCCCATTGAGAAACTTGTACGCGGTTTTCAAAGTCTCTTCCATGGAGCTCTTGGTGAAGAGATAAATGGAAAGGATGAAATTTTTGTGAACGAAGAATCCGGAATATGCTTGTCACACTAACACCGGTTTCACGTCCAAGTTGCCTTATACTAACATGCGAGTTTTGATTAACTTTAGCGATGATATTGTTCACATTTGCTTCATGAGTAACAGTCTTACGTCTCACACGAATGTTTCTGTTGACACTACCAGTCTCACAAAATGTTTTAACAATACTTGAGTATGCAGAACGTGATGGACAAGAACGTTCTGGAAATCTGTCTTTGTAAATTCGTATTGCTTGTCTTAGACACTCTCGAGCTTCACCGTAAATAAAAAACATTTGAATTTTCTTTTGTTCTGAATAACGCATTATGGATCGTTTGTCGATACACTGAGAAATCTAGCAGTGAGCAAACTCTTAAATACATTCTCTATGTACACAAAGGAATGATACAATGTGTTCATTTACAAGTTCAAGTTCATGGTCGAATTTCTGTTACCGTTGAAATCTGAAATGTCGCTGAAAGGAAGATCTGCATTAATTAGCAAATTTTGGAGTTCACGGTCATTTCAAGGTCGTGCTATTAGATATGGATGAATGCACAATAATGTTTGCTATAACATACAACAACAAAAAATGTGTGTATATATGTAAAAAACATGAGTGATCTTGAATAAACGATTACAAAATTACAATTTATAAAAAACGATTCTTCCATCTGATTCGTCTTTTGAAACCATTTAGATTACGTTAGAAACATTTTTTGTATTTTCATATGTAGAGAAGATATTTAGATGTCCTGTTTTAGACGAAACACCCTGTATACACCCTAGACAGCCTTGCTCCCTCCTTGAAGAAGGGGGCACAGCGTGTATATAAAGACATATTTTTGAAGGCGACATTGCACTCCTCTTCATCTTTTGGTAGTCAGAGCTATACCACGCTTTCTTGTTAGTCCTTCTTAAACAAACCCAACAAAGTTAACGGTAATTATTGCGAAAGTGTTTCACAATAATGTTTGCTATAACATACAACAACAAAAAATGTGTGTATATATGTAAAAAAACAGGAGTGAAAAACGATTCTTCCATCTGATTCGTCTTTTGAAACCATTTAGATTACGTTAGAAACATTTTTTGTATTTTCAGAGGTAGAGGAGATATTTAGGTGTCCTGTTTTAGACGAAACACCTTGTATATGTATTGTTAGATTTAGTGATTCAGGATATTCAACAAGGATCTGAATCAGTCTAATTTAAGCAAACACAGACTTGTTAATTAATATTGCACAGCTTTATTACTATTGTACACACGCGTCGTGTTTTGAGACAGAGCGGAAGAAGATAGAGTTAAGAATCATAGAGTTTACTAAAGAATAGATAGAGGGCGCGCAGATTGTTGAGTGGACGCGGTGAATCTAAAATATAGTATTTATTTCTAATATGTATGTACTTCGCAAAGATTTTTCTGGCGATAGATTGTTGAGTAGCAAGCTATTGTATATTAACGCTGAACCTTCCACTGCATGTCAAATGACCCGTTTCAATTATTTAGGTTATCAAGATGCTTCCACTAGAAATGATTATACAAGCAGCTTTATTAAAGTACACAATTATGATAAAAATCGCACAAAATCTAAATAAATTCAATCGTGCTATTTTTATAAGGCAATACGTACTAACCAGCTTTAATGGTTTAGCGTTCATCAAATATCAATACATTTTTGTGATAATTTATGTTATTTAGTTTCTTTAATATTTATCAGCTCCTATTTATTACACCAATATATGCATGACACTAAAGGAGATGTCTTTATTATAATGAATATTTTAAAGACATCTCCTTTAGTGTCACGCATATATTGGTGTAATAAATGGGAGCTGATAAATATTAAAGAAACTAAATACCTTTTCCATCAACTACAGCGAAAATTATTTTATTTATACTAATCTATGCTATATAAACCAAACGTGGTTTGCAGCATCAATAAATAAATAAATGAAATAATTTTCGCTGTAGTTGATGGAAAAGGTATTTAGTTTCTTTAATATTTATCAGCTCCTATTTATTACACCAATATATGCATGACACTAAAGGAGATGTCTTTATAATAATGAATATTTTAAAAGAATATTTAAGTTGATTATATATACAGTTTGATTTCCGTTTCCTTCTGTAATAATTATTTGATAATATGAAAGAATATATGTTCATGTACTAATTTGGCCAAAATTTGGTCGCGCTTACCTGCACCTACAGTTTTCATGTACATTTTCGGGTATGTACCTATGCTACAATTCGTGGTACTCTTTACGAGATATGTATTTATGAAACAGAAAATCTAATAAAACAACGAAACTGTGTTCATTTATTCTAAATTATTTTGCTGTTGAAAACAGCCATTGTTGTTTCATGACTGAAATAGTTGCTGCTGTTGAAAGTCTATTGAAAATCCTTAGTCATGCTCTTTCAAAAATTATGGAAAAATCGGCGGTAGATGATGTGTTAAAATCAATAAAACAAAAAAAAGAAATACCTATTTGGCTCCTGTTTCCTGTAGTTAATGCAACCAATTTTTATTCTACTGTAAGATCAGCAGTCTGGTAATTAAACAAAGTTAGTATCGGTTAAATGTGGATTCGGTGAACTCTGGACGGTTAAATCAGTCGCAGTAAAACAGTCGTCGGAGACTCCAATGTAAACCCAAGGAAAGGTAACTGTAGGACATAGAAAAACTAGCCGCGTTTAGCTTGACAACAGACTGGGTACATCATCGGTGGTTAATGACGTTGTTGTTGCTAAAAACACGGATGTGTCGACCTATTTCTCGAGCTGGTGCGTCGCGGGATAGTAAATAGAGGTAGCAATAGAGAGAAAAAAAAAGAGAGAGAGAGAGAGAGAGAGAGAGAGAGAGAGATTAGAAAGAAGCAGACAAGACAGTCCGCTTTCGCAAACTCGCTAGTCAAGGTTCGCGAGCAATGACGTAAAAGTTCCCGGTTGACATTCGAACCGTGCAATTTTTCGACGAACCCCGTCCAACTTATTTCGTCACTCCCGATAGTGGTCCAGACGGAATCACAAACCTTTTTTCAAGTAACATCCGCTTTAACTTCTTCGCCTACATTATCGTGTGAGAGACGCGATGAAGATTCTGAACAGAGTCTAATAAAGGTGTATGTTATTAATTTCCTTTAAAGCGAAATAAAATTCTATTTTGTTGTTAATGCACGCCATTGGAGAAAATATAGACTAACATTTTCTCCTTTTTCTAGGAAATTATGAACTACGAAGAAATTCTAATCACTGAAACCGTAAAATAAATCGTAAGGCAAGGGTTTAGAATGAAAGAATAAATTGAAAAAGATGAATAAACATTATTAGAAGCAATTATAAACAAACTACAGGGTGAGTTTAGTAACTCGACTGGGCTGTGAGTCTGTTTCTATTGCAAATAGAAAAACATTATATAGAACAAGCACTTCTTAACGAGTTCTACTGTCTAGCTAGCAGTTTAATTTTTTACAGATGTGTATCGGCGCGACGACGTAGTAACAAAATGCAATTGCATTTTTTTTAAATTCGAACGTTATATTCGTACAAGTCTAGAGTGCCTAAAAACTCCAATTTTTCTGCTTTTTATTTACAACCGTGAAATCAAGACACCTTTTAGTAATCTAATATCGATATACATGCAGCGTAAGTCAAGGATGGGACCGTCCCCACCATAGCGCCCACTATCCCCCACCAGTAACCGCCGTAACCATGCCATAGAGTGTGTCATTCAACGATGCCAACGAAATTTACTCTACTAAATTTGTTGTATCAAAAACGTTTTCAAACGAAAGCTGCATGGTTTCACAAGTCACCTAATTTTATTTTAATGGAATGACCTATTTTTTGTATTATATATCGTGTATCAAATTCGGATTAAATTTGTGTTGATCTTCATACGCCGTAAACCAAATATTTAACGAGATATTAACGAAATAATTTTCAACACGCCCTGTATTACCTTAACGATTATTTTCAAATAATTAATTTTAATAATGCCCAAACCCGGTTTCGGTTCTGAGAGTGTAGCGGATAGCTATTGTGGCTGTCGGGGTACCTTACGGTCTCTTGTTTCGAAAAACAGGCCATAAATTTTTCGATCCGGACCACTGTGCACCGTGTCAGGATCGAGATCGTTGCCGGCCGAGGATAGTCGACCACTAGAGTAAGCAAGCAGGAGTTCAGTTACGAATGAAACCTTCTCCTCGGGGGTATCGTATGCGAGGCGTAAACTCTTTGTTCTGTTAGGTCGTCATGCTAGAAGCGCTGTCGTTGCATCTATATACACAACGCGGACACCGGGACTGCACGTTATCGAAATAAACAGTTACACAAGCGACTATCGACCAAACATTTTATATCGCACGCGACTCGCCTCGAAATTTTACATTATACGGTGACTCGCGTAATTGTTCGCACATCCGAATCAGAATAATTTTTTTAAAATTAGACATTCAGGATTCACGTTTTTTGCGAAGCTAGAAGGATTGATTTAGTAGATAACCTGTAACTAATGAAAATTTTGAAAAAATTGCGTTTGGTTGGAGTCGAGAAGAAAATGGTGAAAGTTGCTTTTACAACGTTTTACAACGATTAGAAATGGCGAAAATTGCGGTTTTCACGATTTACGACCTGTAACTACGATTTTCACCATTTTTTATCGTGTATAACTCAACAGCATTAATCCATTTTTATGAAATGTTTAAAATGCATATGTATAACTGACATGAATCTACAAAATATATTTTTTAAATTTTCATTGTAGGCTCGAACAAAAAATATGTCATCTTCTAAATTCTAAAGCTCCAGCTTCGCAGAAAAGCTAAAATCGTTTGGTCCACTTTTAGAAAAGTTATTCTGAATTAAAGGGCGTGTGAACAATTATGTGAGTCACTATACTTTTTAAAATTGAAGAAAATGAGCCTTGTCACTTGACCGTAGATATTCGTGTAAATTTTCATGTTTACGAAAATGATTTCGACACTTTACAAACCGGTCACGAGTATACTCGTGCTTTCATGTCCGAACGTTGTTGAAATAAAGAAGCTGTGAGCAAAGTTCTTAGTTATCCTAATTTAGGCTTGTAAAATGATTAGAATATAAAGCTTTCATCTTGTATGCAAATACAGAAAAGATTAACTACACTGGTTGGTTTTCCACTCATGCAAGTGACTAATTTTTACTTTTTAGCTAGTTATGTGTTAGATGGTTGTTAAACGTTTCTTCTTCTTTGTCACAGTTGGGATAACATAACAAAATCTTTTAAAATTAATTTTGTAGCATAATTAATGCTACAGCGAGCAAGGTTCAACTATAATACAAAAAATGGTGTAATCAAACTATAGGTTAAAAAAGTAATTTTAAAAGCGCAACGTTCTTGGACTTTTTTTAGGTTAAAAACGCAACAATTGCTTCACAATGGCTTCACAATCTTAAAATAAAACAAAGTTGAATGTAGATTACAGTTTTATTTATTGACAGTAAATGAATTCCATAAATGAATATTAAAACAATGTTCTTCAATTATATACTAGCAAACTTTTATACATTAAAAAGACTTAATAATGATTTTGGTATGTGTATTACACTAGTTTGGACCTTAATTGAAATTGAAGTATGCATTATGTAACTGCAGCACATTTGAAGTAGGTAATTATTTTGTTTTACATTGTTGCTAGAGATTGACTTCTTTCCGTGGTTTGACAAAAATTGTTTCAAAGTTGTTTCGCAACTTGTACAGGCTAATAACTGTTGCAAAATTGGAAAGGACAAATCACTGACCACGTTCAATGTTCACCCATAGTTACAAAACTAAAATCAATCGATATTCTATTGGAGACATAACCCTGCATATTTTGTATTTATCTGGTGTTGAAGGAAACATTGCAATTTATAAGAAATCTTTCATTTATTCATGAGAATCTAGTGCAATGTTAGTTCAGGTACACTGTCCATATAAAATCGTCTTCTTTGCGCCCCTTAACTGGAAACCGCAGAAATTCTACACAAACGAGATAATGGCGCTACCCACAAGAATATCATCCATCATTGTGCCGCAAATTTTATTTTATTTCTCCACTGCGTAGGTTTCAAATAAATCTCTCAATTATCTCTAAAAAAAAAAGTTTAAATCCCATCCGACATACGACAACCTATTATTTTAGTCTTTTATTTAATTTGTTAACAAGCTACATAATGCGAAAATAGATATGAAGACAAATATCAAAGTTATGTATATGCTAAGTGAATTAAGAATAAACATAGTTACACAAACATAACAATGAAAATAATGTTATAAGGAAAACTATCTTTGACGATGATTTTAAAAGTGTCATCTCGTTATGTGAACAAGCACACAAAGAAATATAAGTAACGCAAATAAAATGCATATCCACTCACTATATTTAGGATAATATCTACAAACTTAATAAAAATGATGTTATAGGCAGTGTCGCCAGATCTGTTAACTCGAGAGGAGTACAGTTTACCACCTCTCTGATGATCGGAGTAATATGTGATACGTTGCGCGGCACGTCACGTGACCAGTCTACGGTCTTAGTGGGGGACGTTGGAGTGTGCTCAGGTAGTGGAATGGAATAGTGGAAGGGGAAAGGGAGGAGAGAAAAAAACAACAAAACAACCAGTTCTGGTTGTTTCTGGCATCACTGGTTATAGGGACGCTGATCTTTGAGGATAATTTAAAAAATGCCATCTCATTGTGCCTACAAGTACAAAAAGAAATGGAAATAAAGAAAAAAAATGCATTTGCAACTAAAGTATTCAAAATTATATACGCGAATATAGCAATAAAATGAATGATATGGGGACGATGATCTTTGAGGATAATTGTACAAATGCCATCTCATCGCGTGTACAGGTACAGATAGGAACGTAAATATAATGCTTACGTTGTAATAGACTTCCATTACGAAGACTCTAACAAGCATCCTGTATAAAGTGTTTTATACAAGGAACGTAAACTAGACAGAACTTCGACGGAGAACATCTTCCTCTTCTATTCGTTTCTCTTTCATTTGAGGTCTCTCCGGGTCAGGTATAGCGGGTGTGTCTCATTGTTCGCGTTTCACCAGCACGGAGCATCTGCGAATATCCAAGGTGTATTCATAGATTGATTTCACACCAAAATCGGAGCCTTCGAAAACATCTGCCAGCTGGTGCACATTTCTTTCTTGAGCCTTGGGCTTTATGTTCAACAACAAAAATGGTTGACCATTTTTCTCTTATTGAATACGTTAAATCATTTACAAAAGCTGTTAAACATTTTTCTTTGCGTCGGATTTATTTATAAAAGTTGGAGAATCCACAACGTATTAACGATTAATAAACGTAATTATTAGACTGCTGATTTTATGCAATTATGATAAAAATGGGCACGCACAATTTGAATCAGTGATCATATTAATTATATCTGAGGACATCAGTTAATATTAGTTTCAGCTTAATAAGACCATTCAAACAAGAAAACGTTTTTTTAAAATTCAAAAAAAAACGTTTAAAACATCTGCCAGCTGGTGCACATTTCTTTCTTGAGCCTTGGGCTTTATGTTCGACAACAAAAATGGTTGACCATTTTTCTCTTATTGAATACGTTAAATCATTTACAAAAGCTATTAACCATTTTTCTTTGCGTCGGATTTATTTATAAAAGTTGGAGAATCCACAACGTATTAACGATTAATAAACGTAATTATTAGACTGCGAATTTTATGCAATTATGATAAAAATGGGCACGCCCAATTTGAATCAGTGATCATATTAAAAATATCTGAGGACATCAGTTATTATTAGTTTCAGCTTAATAAGACAATTCAAACAAGAAAACGTTTCTTATTTGGCTCCTATGTCTTGCAATCAATGCGAACATTTTCTATTTTGCATAAAGATCCGCAGTCTAGTAATTATATTTAAGTATACAGCTGGCCTGGGCACGGTTGGGGCTCCTCGAACACTTGCTTCCCCCACCAACCTCTTTTTCATACAGCGCGCACGTTCGTCGCGTTCAGTTAGCGCTACGGTGGGGACGGTTTTGCCTCAATGTAGGCAAAATTGCCCAACTCTGGTATACAGTATCATCGAATCACGTATCAATGCGATCTGCACACGACGCAAAGCTACAAAAACACAAGACATAATGTAATATCCAATGCACTCAAATGTACAATACATAAAACTAAATTCACATCGACAGCTAAACACGCTTTGATTAATGTGAATACTCAACACTTTGTGTAGTGAAAATTTGCAAATAAATTTTTTTTTCGTGTATTCGGTTACTTTGAATATAGGAAGCATATATGAATTTGATTACTTGTAATACAAGGGAAATATGGATGTCATTATCTATATAAATGGAGAATAAGCGTAAAGAGAATTTACAGATGACGATATGTATTACTATCATTAGGTTGTCTGAATACTATTATGAATTATTACAACATTATTATAAATCCTATTATTAAAGCAGCCTAATATATATTGTAATTATTGGACTGCAGATTTTATGCATTTATAACGAAATTGAGTGGGTAATATTTAAAATAATAGGAACATTAGAAGAGTTTATAAACATCAGTAAAGTATTTTCAAACTATTGAAATTAATATTAACTATTGAAATTGATGAAAACGTTCTTATTTTGCAGAATGATCCACAATCTAGTTTATTATGTAGTCCTGTACATACATATTAAAAATTGTATATTATAACTTAACTATGAATGTTTATATTTTAAATTTTTGTACACTAATACTGACAAGTGAGAAATAAGTAGATACTAGGTTATAAACAGAGTCACATGCTTATCAAAGAGTCAATGCAAGATAATATCCTTACTAAATCTGCTTCAAATATTTATTTCAACTCTTTTATTACTACGCTAAATAAGAATTCATATTTCCTAAATAGATTAGATTATAAATCACTTCTAAATGGAATAACCTAGCTTTGTTTAATTATTAATAAGGTATAGATTAACTGTTCTCATAAAACTACTTATGATGTGTATAATATTTCTAGTTTACATCGGTTTTATTGATTGTGTCGTTTTATCACTTCGAACGCTTTGAAAGACTGTACCGCCGATACTGCAATGCTGCTGAACTTTAACGTTTAATTGAATCAATTAAGGAAATAATGAAGACAGTAATAATACCAATTTAATAGGTTTAATCGTTCGTGGGCTTGGAGAAGTTTCGCAATATGTAGTTTGTAATATAATCATTATTGCTATTTAGCATATTGAAATATTACTGTAACATAATCATTATTGCTATTTAGCATATTGAAATATTAGTGTAATATAATCATTATTGCTATTTAGCATATTGAAATATTAAATAAGTAATATTAAATTACCTATTATGAATTGTGTTAAGTATATAAGTTCAATGCATATTTTTTACATTTTTTATAATACTAGACTACAAATTTTACGATAACAATCTTTACGTAAAATTCCAAATTGCAAAACATATTAGAAAATTTTCAAATATTTTTACATTTTCTTTAACTTCTTAAATTTATTAAAAGAAGAAATACAATTTTATTTATCTTCCGCCACTCGCAATTGATTTAGAAAATATGTATTTTGCATAATGATCCACAGTTTAGTTATCATGAATAATTTTACAGATGTTACAACGCAGCAATACATTAAATCTTAATTAGACTACGGATTCTATGCACTTGTGAGAAAATGTTAAAATATGAATTTGTTAGTTTCAGCTGATTAACCCTTTGTCGTATTTTAACGCGTCAGATTCGTGATGAATATTTTAAATCTAACAAAGATGAACGTTATACCTTTCTTTTCAGACGAAATAAAATTTTACTTTTGTATAATCAATATTTAAGCATTGAAGTAAATGTAGTCATGCAAAAAAATAAATTTTCTTTCCTTCCCTGTGACAATTTTTGGGGGTGAAGACGTTATAATTATTGTAGCCGTAAAGAAAATGGTATGGCAAGGGGTTAGATCATTAAAAAATAAGGAAGGAAGGAAAATAAAAGGAAGACATTTTTATTTGTATCCTGATTTGTACAATTTATGCAGACAATTTTTATTTTGCATAAAGATTCGTAGTCTAGACATAATATTCTAAGTTCAGTCTATAAATAGATATGCACGCGTGTACCAGGAAGTAACTCACACTTTTTTTCAATTGAATATGTAGCAATAGAATTAGTCCGAGGGCATCATTAGAATTTCACGAGGAGAAATCGTTGAGCGTAGGTGTTGAGGACACTACAAGAGCATTCAATCTATTTCAAGTAGATTTTAAATTACAGATTGACGAGATTTTATCCGATTAGGAAATTATAGTGAAGAGCAATGTATAATAATTCAGTAACAATGTTCCTTTCATTGAAAAATTATATAGAAAAGTTTCTGCTATAATGTTACTATCATTTTAAGTGAAATTGTCATAATGATTCAGCAATTATTTAAAAATCTTTCGTTTGCATAAATATTTCTCAATTCTTTGTTTTGTTTTGAATAAGTTTCTATTCGTTCTTACTACAACATTCATCTTCTTAAGTGAAATTATCATAATGATTTAGAAATTATTTAAAAATCTTTCGTTGGCATACGGATTTCTCAAATCTTTGTTTTAATTGATTTTATTCAAGGTGGCTCACGAAAGTATTCGAACGCACTTAAAATTGGAATAACTTTTTTAAAATTGGACCAAATAATTTGAATTTTACTTTAGCAACTACACGCATTGATTTATTAAGTGAGATGCAAAAGAAAAATTTTGAAAAAATTACGGTTGGTAGGAATTACATGAAAAAATAAAAATGGCACATTTTAAAACGTTTTTATTTCAGTTCGCAATGAAAATTTAAAATATGCGTTTTATAGATACATGTTAGTTATGCACATGCTGAAAATTTCATCGAAATCAGCTGACGCTGAAAAAAACGACACGCATCGGAAGATGTAAGAATCTGTGGGTTTTAAGCAAAATCTGACCAAAAGTCGTGAAAAACTGCGATTTTTATGAGTTTGAACCGTTTGTAACTCGTATATACATTAATCGATTTCGATGAAATTTTCAGCATGCGTATTACTAACATAGCTCTACAAGACGTATATTTTAAATTTTGCATTACGGCAGGAATAAAAAAGTCTTAAAAAGTGCCATAGTTATTTTTTTATGTAATGCCCAGGGGTTGAGACGGTTTTGAAAATAGCTCTTTGAAACAGTTATATATCTGTTCTGACTGAAATAGTTATGAAGAACTGAAATGATGTTGTAACTGTTATGAGAATATCGGTTTTCTCATATATCGGTTACGGTTACGGTTCTTGATAACCGATATTATAACGGTTCTATAACTGTTATTTTTAGGTTCTGGATTTCGGTTTCGGTTTCAGTTCTTCAGACTTCAGAACATATAATATGTCCCGTATCGGTTTCATATTGGTTTTGCAGTTCTCCAACTGATATTTTTTGGTTCTGTATCGGCTATACTGGGTGTCTCAAAATTACTTCAATATCCGGAAATAAGAGGTTCCTGAGATCATTTGATGCGACATTTTCCTTTGCAAAAATGGCGCCCGCGGTGTTGTTAAGGAATTGTTAACGAAAAACAAGGACCAATCAGAACGCGGCTACAGCGCACGAAGTCGGACTCGGCAACAGGTCCCGCTTAGCGTGGCGTCGCCGTTGGCCGAGCCAGAATCAATCCGCTGTAGCTACGTTCTGATTGGTCCGTATTTTTCGTTAATAACTCTTAAACAAAGCAGCGGACGCCATTTTTGCAAAAGAAAATGTCGCTTCAAATTATCTCAGGAACCTCCCATTTCCTGACGTTGAAGGAATTTTGAGACACCCTGTATAGCCGATAAAGAACCAACAAAATATCAGTTGCAGAACTGCAAATCCGATATGAGACCGATATGGGACATATTATAGGTTCTGAAGTCTGAAAAACCGAAACCGAAATCCAGAACCTAAAAATAACAGTTATAGAACAGTTATAATATCGGTTCTCAAGAACCGTAACCGTAACCGATATAAGCGAGAATCGATATTCTCATAACAGTTATAACATTTTTTCGGTTCTCGTAACTGTTTCAAGAACCGCGATATCCATAACTGTTTTCAACCCCTGGTAATGCCTACCTATTGCAATTTTTACAAAATATTTTTTGCACGTCATTTAGTAAATCAATGCTTCTAATTGCGAAAGAAAATGTCAAGTTGAGTGGTGCAATTTTAAACAAATTATTCTAATTTAAAGGGCGTTCGAATACTTTCGTGAGCCACTGTAAGTAAAGCGGAACAGAATAATAGGACATCGCTGAACATGTTATTTAATTTATGACTAGACTGCAATTCACTGTGGACTTTATAGCTCAAAGGTTTTCAAAAGGCAATAAACTATGAAGATTAATAAAATTGAACCGAGATTTCAGGGTACTTCATATCTGCTGAAACTGTTGATATACATAGAAAATAAAATTACACTTGATTCCATTTTCTTCTGGTTTCTTCTTAAAATGTGTAAACACAAAATTATAGTAAAACATTTGAAATAGGAAGAATTCCGTGAACAAAATTTGCAAGATTCATGACATAATGGCATCGGTAAAACGTGATCATAGATAGAAAATGCAATGGTCGGTTCTTAACGCGTTGTCCATCACGATGTCTATAAAATATCGCTACAGTCAATAATTCATTTCGAGACAAAAGATCAATTTCATGGTGAACACTTTACTGTCTGTGCTGCAACACTTTAATGGCAATAGTTCTCACAGTTAATCTTTGATGACCGAAATGTTCACTTCTTAACAATTTATTATTTGAAAGCGGAAGGGAAGCGAACTTTTAAAATATCAAGGGTATGGCTCGCATTGTCACCTTGGATGCGAACCAATTATGACTATCTTTATCCCATAAATGGTAAATTATCCCAAAAATATGTTGGCAAAAATTTCATAAAGAATGAAAGAAAAATGAAAAAAGTTTTACAATTGCTTTTATTGTTTTAGCGATCGATACTTTTGATATTTTCCGATTACCCGACTTCTAGTCTCTCTCTTTCTCATTCGCTGTTATCGTTACGCCCAACACTTATTATCGCCAATTAAACATGTAAATATGGTCCAAATTATATCGTTGCGAATGTGTTGGAAAAGTTTCATAAAACAATAATAAAAAACAAAAACGTTTTGTAGCTTTTATCGCGACAACACTGTAATAATTTCAGCTGCATAGTAGTAGCAAACGATGTTTACAGAAAATTCTTGCTGAAAGCTAGAAAACGAATAATCAAATACAAGTTGTAGAACCAAGCAAAATTCTTTCAACGAAGTGAAAACCATTATTCTTGGTACGTGATGGATCAGCTTCGCAGGCTAAACGCTAGTAGCCTGATAGTCTCGAAACGTTCAGTTAGCTAACCACTGCTAGCATTGCGTGCTACAATGTTTACAAAATAAACGATGAATCAGACATCCACTTTTTTCATGTTCCGATCCACGGAGACAGCGGAAGTCTATCGCATGACTGAGCACAAAGACACGATTCAATTAACCGACGTAATTTTCGAAACAGTCTTTAACGTAAGATCGTCCGCTCGTCTGTATCGGCCCCGACAATTGGCCGCGCCGTGGCGTTGACCGCGGTTCGTTCGCCTCACCGAATTACACGGTGTCTTGCGTAATTTCAATGGAAAGTTATGCTCTTGTTTCGCCGGCTAAATGCATAGTTAATTGGAATAGCAAAAACACGTTGCGACTTTCTACGGTGTGCCCGAATGCGCGTCCGCGAGTCGTGGTTGGAAGACAAACCCTTCGGTACACAGTGGGCCGTTTCTACAATGATAGCACACAACAAATTATAGCACACATTAAGATTTACATGATTTTAATCTATTTTCACATTGAAACTGAAATTTGTTTCGGTAAATATTTACATTAAGGGCTTCCTCACCGATTTTGATGACGTTGAAATATGTTGTCAAGGTCATCATTCTAACACGTTGACTGCCATGGGGGTCACCGGTGACCGGCACTCGACTTGGCTACAGCGTCGTGGGGGCCACCGGTGACCGGCGACGCAGCAAATAGTAAAAGTACATAATTAGAGTAAATATGGATAGTGATACATTTTTCAATAATACCATTGTTACTATAATGGTTGGAAGAAATTAATGCACGAAAAATGCTTCAAGCATGATTTTATAACTCACTTTATTTGCTGCAAATAATATTTCAACATAATATGCATCGCATAATGAAAAATTCACGTTGGCGCCTTGTACAAACCATAGAAAATGCGCCTGGCAGTCAACGTGCTAAACAACTTTTTCCTATACATGTTACCGCCGCTCAGCTTTAGTTTCCGAGATATTCGCAAAAAAGTTTCAACATCTCGAAAAGTGATCGGAGTAGGTCTGGGTTAGATTTGAAATTGTGGCCGCTGATAACGCGTCCACGGTCACAACTTAAAACGACTTCAATCAGTTGAGACCCACTGTCTTGTCTGTTTATGTTTACGAACTGAAACGTGAAATGAATCGTGTCGAACGCGAACTCATTTCATTGTCAGCTGTGTTAGCATACAGAGTATTAAGCATGAAACTATACGAATTCTTGGATATCTGCAACAATCAAGAAAATATATAATAACCCAGTATATAAATATATAAATATATAACTAATATATAAATAACCCAGACCTTGTTTTTTTTGAAATGTGGGGAATCCGCCTTATGGATACCCTCTCCCCTCGCCTGTAGAGGCGAGAGGGTTATGTTGGGCTCTCCCGACCCAAAGGTCAGGCCTACCAACTAAACCCCATATCCTGCCGTGCCCTGGGCTTTTCAGGTCCATTCCGGGATCTGCATGGCATTACTACCGGAATGGACCGCCCTATCATGCACATATGGGAGGGAAGAGAAGCTCCCCTCCGGCCAACCTATTTGGGACTCGGTGACGACAGACACCGTGTCCCCCCCTCCCCGGAGCCGCCCGTTGGACATTTGGGTAACAGGCCCTCCTGTCGGACGACTCCCGGATACGTCTTTCCCCCCACCTCGCCGGCGGGGAACGACGCGTCCGACTTCCGATAAGATTTGAGAAAAAACTTACTAGAAAACTTACTAGAGTAAGTTTTGGTGACAGACAAACTCCGCGTCTCTTTCTTTCCCATACGCTATCCCTCCTCGCGCCGGAAACTTTAATTGTCTATTACACAAGTAAACATCATCGGAATTATATCACATTTGGTATGATTCTGCATTAGAAAAATGCCACGAAGATGTTGGTGAAAGTTCCATAAAAAAATAATGAATAATAAAGAAGTTGGAAATTCGGATTAGGTATGTTTACATTTCTCGGTGACCGAGGTCTCTCGAGCTCGGCTGTCCTTCTCTACGTTCGGCAAACCTCAAACAATGATATCCCTCGCGCATAATTGTCCCTGCGCAGACCCGTGTTGTGGACAATTATCGATGAAATACTGTATTTTATATAAGTAAGACAGCGGAATTGCGTTTGGAAACATACTGTTAGTAAATAAATCGCAGCGTAATCGGCTAGAGCAGCGATGGGCAATTTTGCCTCAATTGGGCAACGAAGACACGAGACATCAGCGTACGCAACGAACGTGCGCGCTGCATGAAAGAGAGGTTGGTGGGAGAAGCAGGCGTTTGAGGGGCTCCACCCGTGCCCACCACTGGGCTAGAGGATGTTTGAAAACAGTCAATAGCATTGAAGGACCTTAGCATGTTTACTACAAGTGTCACTGGTAACAAACGTATTCTGCTTTCATATTTTAAATCTTATACGTTATCTCTGTCCGTTACCTTGAATGACCTTGAGTAATTATAGCCACTGAATTCGTAATGAAAGGGACTATCATTGTAGGTGTTTAAAAAAGGGTGGTTCCATTTAAAAAAAATTATGGTGATCTTGATATCTCTAAAAAAATGACAAAAACAAACATTTTTTTGGTATCGTGGTAGCCCCATTTTACCATTCGACTTTGTCCTCAAGACATTTAATGTATCTTTGAAAACAGCAAAGATATTTGAGGTGAAAACGTTAGGTGACTCAACCTGTATAATTGCTGATGTTTATGATTATTTTTTATCAATTTTCGGAAACATTTTTCATGGCACTTCTTGTAGACACGTTAATCTTCCTATTTTTTGTAATGTAATAGCTGTTCGTTTAATCTAATCACCAAAAAATTAGTAATTAAATATCGATTTTGATAGTCTGGGTCAAATAGACCCAGGTTCCGCTGTTGGAGGATTAAAAAAAACTGTTCTGAAACTATGCTATAATATAATAATAATTAGGTAGCGGATTTTATGCAGTCACGGCAAAATTGAATAGTTCAAATACAAAACTGTGAATGCAATAGAAAAATGTACGAATATTTTATACTATTTTCGACTTATTAACATTATTAGAATAAGAAATACATTTTCATTAAACTTCCGTTTCTTGCAATCGACTCTGCAGTCTATTGATGACATATATCGTACTGGTAGCCGCAAGTAGTTTTTATTACGTAACATTTGGAATTTATGATATATAGAGCAAACATAACTGAATAAATAAGCATTATGGTCGCTCATGACAAAGTGATTTCAATGCCTGATTACGTTAGTATTCTAAATCAATCTTCGTTGGTTGCCATCACGAGACAATGGTTCATGAGGAACTTACAAATGTCATTACAAATGTCACGTACGTGTACGAGAACTTCGCGGAATTTCACGGTTTTTTCTTTCGTAATCTCCGCAATTCGTGACCGGGTAACGTTATTCCGTTAGCCGCGTGTAATTATTCTTACTTTCCAAACTTCAACCTGTTTCGCGCGGAACGGGAAAGCTGTATCCATATTTTGTAATTTTTAGTTTCTAGTGTTAAGCCTTTCTGTAAGAAAAATTAACAAAAGAGTATCAATATATTAAAATTATTAATGAAAGAAAGAAATTTTTATTGTATCTTTATTGTTGTAATTGTATCTTGCAATTGATGCACAAATCTTTTATTTTGGATAAAGAGATGCATTATTGAATTATTACTATTAAAGCACAGGAGATATTCAAAGTTGAAAATTTGTGGCTTATTTTTCAAAATCGATTTGCATGGAAACTACATGTAAGAATTAAAAAAAATTTAAACGTTAGCATTCTGCTTACGATCTATTAGAAACATTTACTTAATGTTACAAATCCAAATGTGTATTGAGTACGGAGCTCGGCAAAATTTTGAGTACAGAGCTCGGTAACATTAAAATTTCTGCGAATAAAATATTTTTATTTTGATAATCCAAACAGGGGAGGGCATTTTTGTCTTTTATCAATTGAGACAAAACCGTCCCCACCATAGCGCTCACTGTCCCCCACCAGCATCCGCCGTTACTATAGAGGAAGGAAATGCTTCGCCCATTGCGAACAGTGCGCAAGCCTCGCACATGAAAGAGAGGTTGTTGGGAGAAGCACGCGTTTGAGGAGACCCTACCGTGCCCAGCCCTGATCTAAAACATAAAATAAAATGTTTTTAGTTTGGTGATCTAAAACATAAGTTAAAATATTTGAGTTTTCAGTATTTCAAATATTTTTTGACGACAAAAATAAATTGTGGAACTGGGTAATATTAAGAAACCATTTTCGATCGCGATTTTCTCTAAAACGAGATTTCCACTGTGAAAAATTTATTCCATATTTTCGATTTATTTTCTCGTGCAGGATCACGGATATATCTCTTAACTATCATTCTCACTATTTTAAGAATCCCCCAAATAAAATACTATTTTAAAAAGTTTCTCTAAGAAATGAAATATTGTATTTTCAAAAGTGCACGTATGATTTCAAATAAAATAGACTATTTACTATTTATTATTTGAAATAGTATTTGACCCACATTATTCTGATTGAATAATATAATTATTCCTCCTATCAAATTACACGAAGAATAAGTAGCATCTTTATTAATTTATAACAGGAAAACTAAATTATAAATAACGAAAATGCTTCTTCTAATATATTTAAGCATGCCTTAATATGATAAACAAATTTTTGCTGCATAGTATATGTGACAGTCCTTTTTACATGAGTGTTGTGTAAGGTGTTGACAGACGGTTGTACGATAAAAAGACTCAATTATTCTAATGGACTCACTTATGATAATAATGAGATGGGATATTATCGTTTACCCTTCGAAATGGGGTAATGTATGGCCTGCCTATCGTTTGATTAATTATAAGCTGTATATGGATTGAATGTAAACGCTAGATCACAGGAAATTGTACAATAAATTGAATTACACTTTTGACCTAATTCTACATGATTGGATTTCTTTATTACAAATTTATGCACTATAAATAATGAAGGTAGGCGTTTCAACAGGATCTTGTCTGGTTATTATTATTACGTTGCACCTACAATGTTGAACACTGTCAAACCAATACTTATAAACATTATTGCAAAATCAAAGCAATTTATTCAATGAGATAGAAACTGAAGGATCATGTTTAATCACAGTGATTAGTAGACTGCGGATATTAAGCATTTATGACAAAAATGAATAGTTGATATTTTAACTTCTTTTAACCTTTTTGCATCTCATAAATCCGAAGAAAATACTAGTCACTCGTATCAACATTAAAATTAATTTTCGAAGAATTAAATCATAGGTGCTCGTGTGACAATAATAGGGTTAAACAGTGATACATTTCTTTGGATTCATTTACGACAGCGATGTCCAAACTCGGCTCCCGGAAGCTGAACGCCCTCCCTCCCACCGTTCGCCGTTTCTATAGCTCCGAGACGTGGCGAACCGATTACCAATATGCTTGCTTCCCGTGTTGAAAAGATGGTCGTCGATTGTTTTATGACGCGCGGGTCGATTACTCAGTTTCTTGGTCGGCGAGGTGAGAACACGCTGCGCCTGCGCAAACTGAGAGTAGGAAGGGGAAGCTAGCGCGTAAGGGGCCCCTACGCTGAACATCGTTGATTTAGGACAAAACCACAGCTTGATCCTGTTATTATAATCACATATCTATACTGCCGGTGTGGATATCATCACATCCGATAAGAATGAACGAAAACAAAATACATTCCTCATACAAACACTACACAACGCATTCTTCATTCGCAGTCACGTCTCTATCGTCGAATTGTTTCGTTCGTGCTATTAAAAATGGTAAAGAAACCTTTGAGAGTTCAGCACTGTAGTTGTTAGTTCCCCTATTACTAATTGCTCGTTACATTTTAATACATGTAATTGAAATATAAATTTTACATTATTATTTCTTGGGAGAAATTAGAAAGTCACGCTAATGGATCTAGGCCGAGGGATAAGACTATCAAATTCGTTTTGTGACACAAAAATGTAAGACACCATAAAATTGTACATTCGTTAACGGAGTAAAATCAACTGCCAATTAAACATAAATGGACAATAGGCAGAATGCAATTTCTCTATTATCCATCGTGTTCAAATATTACCTTCCAAATTTACTGCACCAAACAAATTATTGTGCATAATGACTAGACTGTGGATTTTATGCATTTATGGCAAAAATGGATCCGTGCAATTTGAAAGTTTTCAACGATTAAAAAAATTTGAGAGTTTCAATTTATGGTTTTCAGCTGATGGAAGTTATTGAAGAGGAAAAGTAATTCCTACTAGGTTCCAATTTCTTTCTAGGTTACAAATTGATAAAAAAAATTTTTATTTTGCATAAACATCCGTAGTATAATAATGACTATTTATGACGTTTTCACGAACATGTTCGTGACATTCATCTGATTAAGATGAGTCCAAACACGACATAGTTTGGATCAAATTTACCTGTTTAATTCACGATACAGTGGAACCTCTAGTATCCGTACTAATCAGTGGAACAAGATTGTTCGAATAATAGAACAGTTACGTAGCCACAGTGTCAGATTATATCTTTACTGATTTGTACAACATATCTTGTTATGTAGGGGTCGCATCATAAGGGTCTCTGCACACCCATCCGGGACGGGCCCCGGAGAGTTTTTTTTACATAGCTTTGGTATAGGCAGGGCTCTCCGAGATTTCTGGTCCGGTGTGGTTCCGATTCTTTCCTCACGCGACCGAAGGGCTATAATTCTTGCATTTTCGAGCGCGCGATCCCTCTGTGCATGGCACAAGAAAAAGCAGAGACCCTAATGGAGAATTGGAATATCAGATAATCAGATAATCGAGGCTCCACCGAATCGTCAATTGAACGAGCAACTATGTATTAAATTATATTGTATTGGGTATCATTTCAATCAAAAACATGTCACGTTTGTAATACTTCAAATAAAAGAATAATTCAAAACAAAAAAGTTCTGTCATCGTCATCTCCCTAGTAGCAATTATGGTTGAGCAACGATGTTCAACAGTTGGGAGTTAGTTGGGGTACATGTAGTTAGTGTTTTTGCCTACAAATTCCCAACATAATGTTATGATTGTTGTTATTAATGTTCAGTCATACGATAAAACATGGTGTACACGACGTGTTCCTTGGACAACGACGGAAAAATTATAACAATTTGGCAACGATTGTAGTATATAGGCCAATGTTTGCCCTACAATTATCATAATTAACAAGAAATTTACATATGATAATACTATTGGGTTGTTCGGAAAGTAATTTCGTTTTCCAAGGGAAAATGAAAGACGATTTTTCACAACTTATTTATTTATTCGGTGATGCAGTGGCCATTTTGTTCTATGATCTTCTATGAGTTATATTACTTTTGAAACCTTCGATTTAAATCTAGGAAAGGTTATAAAGTACTATAAGGCGCGAAATGACGTCCGACATGTCAAATATCAAGATATACAATGATTTTCCGACTTAGAATAAGGTTAAGTAATAATAAGTAGAAACAATGTTACCTTAACGCGAAAAACGAAATTACTTTCCGAACAACCCACTGTACATTAGCCTAACCAAAGTTTGTTAACATTTAAATATCGTCTACCGACGTCAGAAACGTTGTTACAACCAAATACTTCTTATTATATTCTAAATTAATTTTTGTGTTTTCTTATTCATTGATGTACTCGCAATTTGTTACTATCGCACAATGGTAGGCCCACTAAAGTTTTATTGTGTGCAGCCTTGGAATATATTTATTTCTGTTGTGTCCCGAGTAGAACAGGATGGGGAAGCACAATAGCTATGGATTACTTCTAATGCATAACAATAACTCTCTATTAACAACACGACACAATATACAGAAAAATACAAAGCGATTCCGTAGCACGTGGCTCGAGGTACCGGTTCGAGACGAAGAATTAACATTGCGGTCCTCGTCACGCCTCCACCAGCGGTATCCATTGGCGGAAGGCATCGTCTATGCCCCAACATTTAAGTTTTCCCATTTTATAAGGGAAAAGCACGGGTGTTGCACTCGTTTTTGGCACGACAGTGTGCGGAGGTTGTAGTGCTTATGTAATATAACAAAAACCTTCGGGGTTTCTTTTAAATTTGTTGGCGTATCTCATAAGCCAGATCATAGCATCTACATCCAAGGAGCCTCGCACTTATACGGTGGTAGGCATTGCCGGATCAAGACGTTTAGAAGCCCTATACATTTAAATAATTTTGAGGTACCCTTATTGGAATCTGACATGGGGGCGTGGACAATATACAGGGTGTTCCACATAAATGGGAACACCTAAATATTTGTCGTGTTTACAGCCCTATCAGAAAACTTCAGAGGACAAAGTGACACTATTGCAGGGGGCAAATATAATGGTAAAAAAAATTTTTATGTCGTGTTTTTTAATGAAATTTCAAGGTCACCGATGTTTTTTTAAATGGAATAGTTTTTTTTACGATAGAATGATAGACAATAAAAAACTGAATTTAGTGGACCTTTTTGACCTTGAAATGACATTGAGCAAGAATAATCATGTTGGAGCGGATAAAATGTGGAAGTTTAAAATTTACGTGTTTCAGCAAAAATTACGCGTTGTTTACGTCGGGTTGACCTTTACAAACCACAATAAATGTTTGAAATATTTTTCATAGTAAACAGCGTATGTTTATGTTAGAGTATGTATCATTGAGATCGTTAACAGAAGGTTAATCGGTTAGAATAAGTACGTTGTTCCTTCTGCATTATTCGAATTCGAAACGTGAAAGTGATAACAATGCGTTATACTGTACAGGAACGAATCGATATGGTTTTCACTTATGGCGAAAGCCACCAATATTTGAAGCAAGCAGTACATTTGTATCGTGAAAAATTTGTGAATCGTATTTGTGCTTCGTTACACGCATTTTCCGTTGTGGTAAAACAATTTAAAAATACCGGTAGTGTAAGTTCTAAAAATCGTAATAATTACTGCAGCATGTACTTCAATTACGTCTCAGGAAATCGACAATGCCTACAGATCATTTAATGCAAGATTGCAATATTGCATAAATGAGGATGGTCAACATTTCGAACATTTATTATGATATGTAAAGGTCAACCCGCCGTAAACAACGCGTAATCTTTGCTGAAACACGTAAGTTTTGAACTTCCACATTGTATCCGCTCCAACATGATTATTCTTGCTCAAGGTCATTTCAAGGTCAAAAAGATGGTACCACTAAATTCAGTTTTTTATTGTCTATCATGCTATCGTAAAAAAATATACTATTCCATTTAAAAAAACATCGGTGACCTTGAAATTTCATTAAAAAACACGACATAAAAATTTTTTTTCTTTACCATTATATTTGCCCCGGCAATAGTGTCACTTTGTCCTCTGAAGTTTTCTGATAGGACTGTAAATACGACAGATATTTATGTGTTCCCATTTATGTGGGACACCCTGTATATAGCTATCGAAATATGGCGACGAAGTGCTTGGTCTTAAATTGTATGGATATCTACTTTTTTGTTTTTCCTTAACATGTTTGCAAGTATGGGTGAAACTTGTAGGTGGGCGGGTACAAATCCTGCAGAAAGAGAGTTTGTTGAAGGAGAGCGGCTTTTTAAAGTATGTTTTATCAAATAATTCAATTTACAAAAATAAATTTGTTTTTTAATATACCTTCTGAATTTACAATTATAATTTCATAAATTTCTAATCGCTTAGAATTGGTGAGGACATATTAATTACTCCACAAATAATTTTACAAATATCTTCTATTAGAGGCACCAATGCCACATGCATCACTGAACCAAGAATTTTCAAAGTCTTTATACGCTGGTTAAATCTTTCAATATGCACTCTAGCTTTAGCTATTTTATCTGTTAAAATAGACTGTTCTTTGCTAAAATTTTAGAAACGAAGGTCTTATTTTCAAGCAGTTCACTTCACATACTTCATTTCAAAGTGTGGAAACGGGACAACAAATTTTTGCCCGCTCTACTATCACAATCTTTCATTGTACAGTAATCAAAATATATTTTGCTACGCGGTGGATAAACTGGAACTTTCATAACGTTATTTTTAATTAACACCTGTTTTAACACTGTAAGTTTATACTGTAATTAACACCTGTTAACACTGTAAGCTGCTATAAACCAAGCCAAGCCAAGCTTAGAGTATTTCTACTTTTCGGCAGCAGACGGCGCCACTCAAAATGTCAGATCCCAATACAGGATCCCCCTCATCGCAATGTAAATAGGGTGAACCTGTACGACTTCTTAGACATTTTCGATAATTTGACTAAAAAGTCTTTTTAACCAAAGTTAGAGTTTTGCTCGCTTGCTACTAACTTTCATATTTCCACTAGTAAACGCATAAGCATAAACACTTAACAATATTAATACTATGTAAAAGATGTACAATTCAAAAAATTCTTATGGTGCCCTCCTGTTCCTGATGTCCTAACTATGCATACTTTGCTTACTTTGCTATTTCCAGCAATGGCGGTAGCGTATCAGCTTACTACACAGGCGATCCGGGTTCAAGTCCGCGGTGGATATGAGGTCTTTTTTCTGTTGGTCTTTCGTATTACACTGATGTAGGTCGTACGCTGGCTATGATCGTTAGTATACTTGCAAAAAAAGGGTGACGATTCCAACTGTTTGCCAACCAATACTGCATCAAAGGCCCAACAAAATGCCAACAATAATTGCTACTGGGGCTAATCCCGTATCACAAAAACGTATAAGTTCGATCAGAGTTTCTTAAAAAATGAAAGACAACTGTTCTGAGTTCTGACTTTCATCGAGTTCGAAGAAAGAAAGAAAGAATAACCGTAAAGTATTAGGTGAAATAGCAGAGCTCGTAAAATCGGCTGAGAATTCCTGTGACAGGGGTCAAGAGACATTAAACCGAGGCAAAGACGTGAACCGCGAGCCTTTAATCGTGTCAGAGGCATTACGAAACATGATAGCGGATGTGTACGAAACGACGATTGTGCCAGCGAGAGCCAGCTTTTTAAACTGTCGCACTCGTTAAGCGCCTTCTTGTCCAGTTAGGTCGCTTAACTGTTTCTAATCTGGAGCCCATTAGCCCGTTTACGCCAAATTTCTCGAGCCGTGGCGGCTGCTTCCACGCTCGCTTTCCGGTATATCTACTTTTACAGCTTTGTCCTCACGGAAGTGTCGAGTAACTTTTTTTTCTTATTTATACTAGATTAGAGTTGACCCCTTGCCTTAAAATGACGTCTCAGAGACGTCATAGGTTTTGGACGCCAAACTTGAATATTTTTCACTTTCCATCACAAAATTAACGTATGCAGTAGCTACCTAATAGTCTTACGGTGATTTCTAAGCAATCCACATTATTTTATATTCCATCGATGCAGATTTAGAGCGTCAGATGAAATGAAATCATATGTTTTAATTTGACACCTTAGAATTAAATTGTGAGGCCAGGGATTAACTTCATTTCACGGAACCAAAAAGTTTTTACTATTTTTATATAATCCCGTAGATTTTGACGAGATAAACCCAAAAATGTGCATTTTGAAGTCAGGAATTCACTGGTTCAAAAGTTACACGTCTGAAAGAGTTAAGCAATTTTAACGTTTTTGATGATATTTAAAATTTGATTGATCCGCATAATTTGAGCAATCAACTATTCTCATATTTCAGCATTATTTAAAAACGTATTGCATTCGGATCGCTTCCATGAGTGATGCCATTAGATCTATTTTGTTGTAGCGGCAAAATCGCCGCAACAATATTCACATATTCGATCGGCAAAATCATCATCATGGAAGCGACCTCTTTTCGACTTCCAATCTTTCGCGGGACGCCAAATCGAGTCTATTTTTTTGCGTGCGCGTGCCATCACTTCCTGTAATAAAATTTTAATGTAATTAACTTTTACGTGGAAGTATAATCATGTAATTTGGTAATTATGTATTTACTTCAGCGATTCCACACCGATTTCGAATCAAGTTAGATCTAAGACCAAACTCAGACTTCACCTAAATTCAATGCAGATTTAACTCAAACCATTGCAAACATATCCCAAGCATAAGAGTAAAGAGTCGGTATAGTAAACAACTGTAATTTCAATTATATAGATAAAAACAAACGTGGTAACAAGACACGAATTTACAAAATAGGCACCTACTATGAGACCCTATAGGTTTCTCACACATTGGGCATGTATCACTTGTACAAATTAACCGTTTGAGTCCCAAAAAGCGCGATCCCGCTGTTGAGATTTTATGTCGAGAAAACCCAGTACATTTCGAGCATTGTGGACAACAATAATTGTGGTTTCTATCGATCGAATTTTGAATTATGTTAAGGAAAATGCTATCAGCGCAAAGGTTCGATCTTTGATCTAAGATCGAACCTTTGCGCCGATAGCATTTTCTTTAACATAATTGTGGACAACTGACGGTGCGTTACCGATTGTCGAAGTCGCGCGCTCAGATTTACTGACGCAACTACATCACACAGCTCCTTTTAATGTAAATAGTACATTTTACAATAGGTAGAATAATACTATAATAATGCAATAATACATTACAAAATAAAATAAAACAAACGTTATCGCGCCGGTTGGTCTTTTCGTAGTCATTTAGAGAAATCGCGGTTGCGCTGTTTGGGATTCTTCGACAGTGTTTTTTCAATACCCCCTGGGACTCAAACGATTAATTCTCGACATTTCCACAGAATAATTGATGTCTATTTATCCAAAATCAAATAACAACTCAATTAGAAATGTACACTCCAACAGCGTCTACACATTTTTTTCTATCTCTCGGACAGGTAGCAAATCCCATTTCTATCAAATGATGGCGGTTTTGAGCCAATGAAGTCCGTGATGTACTTTTCGACCTCTTAGTACGTTTTGAAGTGAGAATCCACCAAATAGTGTTGGAGGGATCGGAACAAGTGAAAGTCCGATGGAATTACGTTTGGTGAATAAGCCGGATGTGGCGAAATTTCCTAGTTCAGCTAATCAAGCGTATCTTTAGTCGTTTTTGCCGTACGAGGTTTGGCAATTTCGTGCAGTTTTGCAGCCTGTCTACGCCATGCAGACCTCGGCGATTCCCTCCTTGAATTTTACCCAGATTTTACAACCGGACAATAATGGTTTGCTGGGTAATTTCTAATGCTGTAGCAAGTTTTTAATTGCTCTAAATCTTCGTCCTCCGACTTTTTTCGGATGTCCAGGACGATCATCATCCTCAAGATTGGCATTCCATTTCGGAATCTCTGAAACAATTTTTTGCATGCGCTATAGGACATAGCATTATGTCCTAATGCCGTACAAATTATTTCTTTAGCCTCACTAGCACCTTTTAGAATTAGAATGCGAGAAGCAACCAGCGCCTAATATGCGCTCCAACAGTCGATATTGTATTTTCTAAAAACATAATAAATCTTCTGAGGTTATATCACTTAAATTTCAAATTCTATTGACTTCATAAGTTCGTAATATACAGTCCCACACATTGCGGGAAAACTTTTCCATTTAAATAAATGCAATAGCTAATTTAGTGTTAAGATCGAGAATTAATTTGTACACTTAATAAAATCTGCTTCTTCAGCCCCACTGTGTTCGTGGGCCGACTGGTAACATGACATACATCTAATCAATTGTTCACATCTGAAGAGTAGACATGTGCAAAGCAAGTAGAACCTCAATTCATCAGTTACTCAGTTATTGTGAGCGCGATAACGTATGAATCGGGGTAACAGACAGTACAAATATGTAGTACGAGAAGTATTTATTACGAATGTGTGTACATGTGCGAAGCGAACACGAGTGGAGGGTTGCAGCAGCAGCGAACCGAACGGCGCGCGCAGATGTATAAAAAGTAGAGCTGCGGAGTCGGTAGACAAAGTTTATAACTCCGACTCCGAATCCGATTCCGACTCCTCAATTTTTTTACCTCCGACTTCGAATCCGAATCCAACTCTGACTCCGAATCCGACTCTCAAAAGTGGAAAAATGTGTACTCAAAATAATTAAAAGTCGTAATAGAACTGAATAAATAGTTGAAATATTGTATTAAGTCTAAGAATATGGAACAGATAACTTTGATACAAGAAACACGACTGTTACTTTCTCACTTTCAAGAAATAGTTAGAAAATACGTATCAATTTGAGAAATACTAACGATAAAATTTCCATTTTCGAAAATTAATATAATCTCTAATATTTCATAGAGACACTTGTTGCTTTTAATGATTTATAAAGAAAAGAACCAGAGTTGGAGTCGGAGTGGATATATTTTTTTCCGACTCTGACTCCGACTCCAGGAGCCGATATATCGCTTTTTCTTACTCCGGCTCCGACTCCAGTGATCAGCAATTACTCCCAAACTCCGACTCCACGACTCCGACTCCGACTTCGAAGCCTTGATAAGAAGGAGAGAATGCAACGCATGCGCAGTAACACAGCACTCCTTCCAAACATTCCGCGAAGGATTGAATAGAAAAAATAGTGTTAATCACAACAGTTATAACGCTAGATTTAATTTTTAATAATTTATACGATAAATAATGTTGGGTATGAGTCACCTTAGATTGAGCTATTTAAATATGAAGCATGTTGAGAAACTAAAGACTTCATATAATCGAGGTCCTCCTGTAATTTAAAGAAAACTAAAACAGTACAGATTCAATTCATGGCTTTCACAAATCCCACCCGTGCACCGAAGGTTTAACCCTTTGCACTCGGAGCTATTTTAATTCTAAAACCAAATTCTTTTTTCTAACTCAGAATATTTCTATTTTATACAATTCTTTTATTTGATGCATATGAAGTTAATCCAATTGGTACGTATAATACTTAAATGTCCAGCAATTTATTAAATACACATTTAAGAATCTGAAAAATATTTTAAATAATGTTATAAGAATTTTTAGTAGTGCCTCAGAGTCACCATTCGAGTGCAAAGGGTTAAATGTTTCTCGGATTTTGTTGCTTCATTGTGGACAAATTATTCGAAATGCAACATACAATGATACGATGCGACGAAACGTTCATTGATGTTACTTCAGTGAAGACATAGGCCTAATGCGATTATTAAAGTGAAACTATCCTCTAAAATGCCAACGGAGTGGTTAGCCAAGCCATGAAATCTTAGTTAACCACTGATTAAGATAATTGTGATGGCTAATTTCACGGAGATAGCAACGCTGAAGCGTGGTAATGTCGCTGTAATTTTAGGAACGGTCGTTCCGGCGTTTTCACGGCCTCTTTTATTTCAACTGTCTAGCTGGATTTACTGTTGTTCTATACTCTAGAATCTAGAACCTGAATTAAGGTAAATGAAAAAGTAAATGAAATTGCATGGGATTACAGGATTATAATACTCTTTACGTAATCGATTACGTAAAACTATAATAATATGGTAAATTGATTTACTTATGCATCCGTGACCGAAACTTCATATGTATATTCTTAAAGTAAACTTATAGACTTTCTGATCTAGATCTTCGCGTTCCGTTAGTAAACACTATAATAATTTAAAACTGTGATTCGTCTGAACATTCTTTTATATTATAATTATACTATATGATACACACGCAAACACACACACGCGCACACACACATGTATATATATATATATATATATATATATATATATATATATATATATATGTATATATGTTACGGTAAATGTGATTAATCCGGTGATTATGTAGAATTGCCGGTTATTATATATAATCACCACTAAGTTTGGTCTGGATTAGGTCCTAAATATTCAAGAATTCATCACATTTACCAATTCTTTGCCCAACTTAGTGGTAAAGATTTGGTCTAACCGACCAAACTTAGTGGTGATTATATATCTGTGGCTGCAAGGAAAAACGCCGCATGTCACAATTTCAAAATAATTGTGTTTATGCATTAATTGAGCTTTATAGTATAGTATTTACGTATTTACCACAAAAAAAGTCATAAAAGCAAATTCGAAAGGCTCATAAAAATAACGCAATTTAACCGATGTCCTATGTCAAAGCGTTAGTGATCAAAACTTTAAACGGCAATATCTCGAAAGTGAAAGTATGTGACATATGCGGCGTTCTTCCTGACAACCACAGATATAATAACTGGCAATTATACATAATCACCGGATTAATCATATTTACCGTAACATATATATGATAGCCGGCAATTATACATAATCACCGGATTAATCACATTTACCGTAACATATATACATATATGTGGGATCAGAACCCCCCAGACCAAATACTGTATGGAGATTAGGAAAAGTGGAAGGGTTCCGTGAGTATGTGTAAGAGCTGATTAGCTACAACCGCGATGGTCCCGGGTTCGAATCCCGGCGCGGAATTCCTCATTTTTCCTTAGATCCTACATTTCGGGGCTCAGCCGGGATGGAAGGAACACCGATGCCCGCATGGTGAAAGACGACGAAACGCAGTGAGCAAGCGTTGCGAAGACGGTCGCACGTGAGCGAAAGGATGACGAAGTGAAGTAAGGGGCACATCCAGGGAAAACTGCTAGGGAGGGCAGTAGGATGGTGTTCCCGAAAAGTGACGAAGTTGATGACGAGTTGTGTTGATGGCGCTGAGGCCAAAAAAGACGATGGCGCTACGACGGACATTCGAGGGCGAATGCCGAAGCAAGATGGCCGAATGTGGGATCAGAACCCTCCAGACCAAATACTGTATGGAAATTAGGAAAAGTGGGAGGGTTCCGTGAGTATGTGTAAGAGCTGATTAGCTACAACCGCGATGGTCCCGGGTTCGATTCGCGGCGCGGAATTCCTCATTTTTCCTTAGATCCTACATTTCGGGGCTCAGCCGGGATGGGAGGAACACCGATGCCCGCATGGTGAAAGACGACGAAACTCAGTGAGCAAGCGTTGCGAAGACGGTCGCACGTGAGCGAAAGGATGACGAAGTGAAGTAAGGGGCACATCCAGGGAAAACTGCTAGGGAGGGCAGTAGGATGGTGTTCCCGAAAAGTGACGAAGTTGATGACGAGTTGTGTTGATGGCGCTGAGGCCAAAAAAGACGATGGCGCTACGACGGACATTCGAGGGCGAATGCCGAAGCAGGATGGCCGAATGTGGGATCAGAACCCTCCAGACCAAATACTGTATGGAAATTAGGAAAAGTGGGAGGGTTCCGTGGGTATGTGTAAGAGCTGATCAGCTACAACCGCGAGGGTCCCGGGTTCATTTCCCGGCGCGGATTTCCTCATTTTTCCTAAGATCCTACATATATACATATATTAGATTATAGCGGTTTCTTTAATTAGAATATAAGATCGTACTCAATTTTTCTGAATTTAAAGTGTGTATATAAAAGATACGAAAGTACATATACAATTTATATTGCTTTATATGTATATGTATACATATAGTATATGAAAAATAGTGTATTGGAAACAAAGAAATTAAATACAGTAAATACATTTTGCTGAGACTAATTAAGCAGGGGAGAGTACGATTTCCGTGGCCTATCGTTTTGAGGTTATATTTGTGTTCTTGGGGTTATTTCAAGAAAAAAATGTATATATAACATGATGTCAAATTGGCCTAGTTTAATCGGTAAAGTATATTTCCTGTTTTTTTGTAAATTTGCAAATATCTCGGTAACTATGCGAAATATGGCAAAATATCAAGAGACCTTTTTTGTAGAAAATGAAATTTTATTCGCATAATCTTTGCATTGTAGCTGTCATCCAAAATTTGAACTAGTAATGGAAAAATCATGTGAATAGAATGAGTTGTGGTTAGGTCGTGGAGGGGGCGGATCAAAACGAGGGGCCACGGAAATCGTGCTCGTGCCATTAAGCAAGTCTAATGAATTTAAAGGTTTTAAAAAATTATGGAATTGAAATAATAGTTTTTAAATCTATTTTGTCTAACAATTGAAATCACTTCTTAAATACAGTACTAATTTAAATCAAGTTATATCATATTTTGTATAATTCTTTTGTATTTCAACATGACAATTTCATTATTATTTGCTTATATAACACTTTTGCGAACTGTATTATCGAATGTAGTAATATCGTCAATACAATATTGAATTAGGGTGAGAATTAATGACACTGAGAGATAATAGCAAACACAAATGACGAATTTGTTCATATTTCCAAGTTATCAAGTTAATAAAATTTTAACATCTTAGTGGTATGTGTATAATGAATATGCTCATCATGAAAATATTGTAATTTTATGTATGATGAATATATGCTATATAAAGATGTTGCAATGTTTTTTATTATAACAAATATGCTCGTCATGTGAAGACACTAATTACTAATCACTATTTACATTCAAGTTTCGAGAAAGCTGACATATATTTGTAGATTGTAAACGTTTCAGAATACTTTAGAGCAAGGACGAATTTAAAAAAACAATCAAACAATGAAAAATTCACTTAACTGTAATTATACACAATATAATCGATAAAACATTTGCAAATTTTTGCGACACAATGTTGATAAACATTTTAAGAAGGAAGTGACACAGCTAAGAGATTAAAAGGTGGGAGACAGCAAATTCTAAATTAGAAATGAAAAGAACCTTGATTGCAAGGCATCGTGTAGCAACGTATGTAAATGAATAAGTTCTTGTTCAACGATTAGTGTATTGCGCTACGGGATTGCATTACGCACAATGCTTCAGGGTGTCGGCGTCCATAGATTTTCGATCTACGCATCCTTTTTGCGAAACTTTCCAGATTTTACTTTCTGCCTTCTGTATGCTAATGGAACCACCGAGGCCTCGTATCCTCGGGTCCGATGCGACTTCAATTGTTCTGGATCTAATGAAAACTTCGTTTGTCTAATTAGTTATTCAACGGTTATACACAATGGAACTATTGTACAGTTCGTTGCACATGTAATATTGAACTTGATTTTCCTTATTTTAATTAGAAAACTTGGAAAGTGTAAACCATTATTCGAATTTTATGCATCTCAATAGGAACTTGTAAATATGAAAATAGATTTAATCTATTTTTGGTTCTTGGCGGCTGAACACAGAATACTAATATTTTAATTAAACATCGAAGAAAGTACACAGTCATAAATAACGGTTTCATTTGTTACAAGAAATAGTCAATATAAACATAATGTGTTATGGAAATTATTAAAGAAACTTTTGCATTATATAAATTTTGTTACTTGATTTCATCGTGTTTTATGAGAAACGTTTCTATAACAAGAGCTTTACATGAATTATTTACCATAACACGTAGGAAAAGTTTGTTATGTTCCTAATAGTTTGTTTAAATGCCTATACGTTTTTATATGTACTTGTACGATTCACATTTATAATTAATTTAAATTGATTTTCTATTCTACTTTCCCTCCGAACAGAATACAAAATGTGAGTTTCTCGAATTTCAAGCAAACACCTTCCTGCAAAAGTAACAAAAGAAAATTTATTTCTTTATTCCTATTTTATACGTGCCAGCATATCTTCGAAGGAAATATATTGCAATTATGAGATGACGTTTTATGTGTATGACATATTATACCATGAGAATTAAAGCATTAGTAAAGAAGTTAATCAAACTATATCAACAAATGCTAAAGATATTGAAATCAATGATCAAAGTGAACATATAACTCTTGATGCATAAATATAATCCTTAATCTATATCTTTATTAATAAATACAACTCCTTGTAGGCGTATATAGTATACATATAGATTCTTGCTTTATCGCATAAAACTTATTATCAGGTTAGTGCAAAAAGGAATGGCCGCCTTTATGTAGTAGTAGTAGTAGTAACTTTATTGATTCCCCTAAGGGTTACAATTCTTAACATTTTTCATCTTCTCCCGTTTTACCTCCTCATCCCGCTCCTCAGCTAGTCTTATATCTATCTTATGATTCTATCTTAAATTCTAAACTTATACTAGATATATATATATATATATATATATATATATATATATATATATATATAGAGAGAGAGAGAGAGAGAGAGAGAGAGAAAGAGAGAGAGAGAGAGAGAGAGAGAGAGAAAGAACCTATTTACAAAAGAATTCGCTATTTACTCTATTTACAATATCTAAAATTACGCTATTACTCTTCCTCCTTATACCCTAATAATTCCCCCCTATCCTATCCTTGGACCCCCTCTTCCGGTCGCTTGTCGTCCATCCTAACTCTTTCATTTCATACCCTCTCTCCATTCTTCCACCTTCCTCATCCACACCTCCCCTCCCCTCTCATCGTCCAAAACCTCCCATACCCTCTCTTATGGCCGCCTTTATGTACATCTCATTATTCAAAATTATATATTAACCACATAGATTAACAATAATAAGCTTTAAAATACTATATAATAAGCAGTTGGGGCAGGAGTCAGTGAATGGGAAAGAGGGACTGAGAGGCACTGGATAAGATAATCTGTAAATATAGGACATTGTCTACCAAGTTTCTTATCTGTAAGGCTGAATAAAGCAATATACAGGGTGAGGCGCTAACTATTGCTACCTACAATAATGTCTAAAGTATGATAGTAGTACAAAAGTTTTCGAAATAAAAGATGCAGCGTTAAGGTCATTGAAGGTCAGCAAAGGTCATTTATGACAAAAAGAAATACTACTCAATCCGTGATAAGAAGATTGCAGCATTGCATTGATACCAATGGCAATCACTTTGAACACCTTCTGTAAATACAAGTTTATTTCGCCATTTTTGTCATAAATGACCTTTGCTGACCTTCAAAGACCTTAATGTTGCACCTCGTTGGATTCGTCTCAATAGCCAATATCGGAAAACGGGTGCCAAAATATAGCATTCTATTTAAAAAAAAAATGGTGATCTTCACATCTATGAAGTGACTCCACCTAGCAACAAAAGATTAACGCCACACTACGGCCCCTGTTATCCGATGCAACTTTTATTTCGAAAAGTTTTCTACTACTATCATACTTTTGGAGTTATTGTAGATGGCAATAGTTAGTGCCTCACTCTGTGTATTATACTATATAACTAGCAATATAAGCAATAACATTAATTAGGAAAATTAATTGTAAGGTACCAATATAAGATTTTTGCACCGAACACAATACAACCTAATATACGTATTTAAAAGGTGATAATTTTGTTTAAAAAAAATAGTACAACAATAAGAGGGACTCAATTTAAAGCTTGGAACCTCTACTTTCATAATCCTTTATTCATTTTTTTCTTGGATTTTTTTGCATGATACAGGGGCGAGATTCTGAAGACACATTTTTGTTGAAAATAATACATATTCAAAAGTCTGTAGAAACATTGAAAATGATTTCTCATAACTGAATCCACCATAAATTTAAAGATTGAAGCTTCCTCTTTACAACGACGCCTTAAAGCTTGATGTATGAATTTTTTCGTCGATTTATCAAGGTTTGAATGAAAGGTGTACCACCTTCTTTACAGTAATGTAAAGTACAGCGTAGTAAAGTCTTTACACGACCAAACTTAGTTCCCATTTTCGTTTTATAAAACAAGCAAAAATAATCAGAGATCAAGCTTTGAGGAGCCGTCGTAAAAGAGAAGCTTTAATCTTAAAATCTGTAATAGATTCATTCAGATAAAAAATTTTATAATGTTTTTACGGACGATTCAATCTGCATCATTTTCGATCGAAAACGCGGCCGGACTGTTTAACCTGCCATATTATGTAAAATCATCTTGATAGAATGAATGCTGTTCCACAAAAGAAAAGACTTCGAGCTTTAAAATGAGTCCAAAATTATTATTGTACTATTTGATTTTAACGAAATGATCATAGTTCAAGTATTTACAATTTCTCAAAAATCAGATATTTAGAGTGCAAATACTTTTTAGATCCACTGTAGATGAGGTCGACAGATTAACAGACTAAAATTTATAATATAATATAGACTGCAAGCACCGTAACTTTATTACGCTTTTTATAATAGTACATATATTACATGTACTATTCTCTTTTAAATTTATTGTTCAAACACATTTTGGATCCACTCTATTCCTTTAGGCTACCAAGAATTTCAAAGAACATTAATAGACAACTAATTTTCTGCATTTATGACAAAAATGAGTAGGTGTAATTTAGAACAGTAAAAACAACAGAAGAATTTGAACATATTGTCATATTATTTTCAGCCTATTGAACATATTAAACAAGAAAATAAAATTCTGTTTCACTCCAGTTTGTTGTAATTCCGTTAGAAAATTTTTATTTTGCATAGAGATCCGCTGTTTAATCATTAACTCTCATACGTTTCTCAGAATGAAAATTCACTCATTTACCTTCTTTTACATATTGCAAAACGATTGATTTCTTTGTGTCTGTGTTGTGAGATGCGTTTCTTTAAACTGTGACGTTATAAATGAAACATAATTTGTTGCTTTAAAGCGTAAAACAACAATGGTTGAAGTGTGAATCGTAGACTCTTTTATGCAACAATTTCAGAAGAGTGTATGAGGATTAAGTGAAAACAAAAGATGGTAGTGCTATACGCGAATCTAACGGATGCAATTCATGCCCTAGAAAAGTAAATCAAAATTTGTATGATTGTACTTTCCAACTTTCTATCTTTGAATCAGTTAATGACAGTGCGAAGAGGTTCAAGTAATTATGGGCGACATGGTACGTAAAAGCGTTATAAACAGAAGTGCATCCGAGGTCGGAAAAGGAAGAAGGTGAAAGGAGGACCCTTTTACTTTCCTCAAAGAGTATCGACATAATAAATTCGCAAATAAATTGTCCCGGATGCTTTCTATTTCCGTTCGAAGTTCGTTCCCACCGCGAACTCATGGAGAAACCAAGACCCATTGCACCTGAAGGTTAAACGTTCATCCGCAACCAACGCCGCATGGTCTGGATAAAAATTCTTCGCGTGACGGATGCTCGAGAAAGTTATTTCCTCGTAAGCTATAAATAACGATGTCGAGGAGCGTTTCAAAGGACAAGGTTTCGTTGCCCTGGCCGCGCAGCTTTGATACTTTCAAATTACCGCCGACGCAACATTTCGCTAAAATGGCGACAACTCGCCTAACCTTTTCTGCAAAGATCTCGGTCTTTCGCTTCTTTCGATCTACTCGAAAGGGTACTCTCTGATGCTTCACTATACTTGTTCACATTTTAGTTTATATTAGGTCATTACATATGAAACGTCCAATTTTAAAATGGAAATGTTATGATACGTTCCAAAAAAATACTATTATAGTCCGAAGATTTATTAATTTACCATTTTAAGATACAAATCTGATCTTTAAGGACATATCTTCAGTTCTTATGTAGATATTTAACTTTTGTTTCAAATTTTCGTTTATAGACACTGTCTAGAATTGTCTAGACATCGTGTCTGGCTCTGTGCTACGATCGAGTGGGACATTGTCGTTTTTAAGATATTTATTAGGGCTGTTACTTTCCTTAGAAGGTCGAAGATTTCGAAGCTTCGATTTCAGAAACATCGAAGGTGATGATAATCGAAGTTTCGACACTTCGAAACTTCGAACCTTCGATTCGTTTCCAGTTAACGGATAAAAGAAATAAATTTTCATAATTTGTTTCTATATTCACTATCTGAATTATTTCAATAATTTATTGTTAAGATAATATATTTATAATTTGAATTATCCTTTCGATAGCACATTGTTAAAATAATTGTTTAAATAAATAAATTCTACAATTTGTTTCTATATTCATTATTTGAATTATTTCAATAATTTATTGATCAAATAATTGTTTAGACAATGTACACGTATTTACATAATTAATATAGAAACACATTTCCATAGAGTATAAAAATTTTTAATCTACAGAAATTTTTATAATCTATAGAAATGTGTTTCTATATTCATTATGTAAATACTTGTACATTCTTCAAATAATTATTTTAACAATAAATTATTGAAATAATGTAAATAATAAATATAGAAACAAATTGTGAAAATTTATTTATTTAAACAATTATTTTAACAATGTGCTATAGAAAGGATAATTCAAATTATAAATATATTATCTTAACAATAAACTATTGAAATAATTTAAATAGTGAATATAGAAACAAATTATGAAAATTTACTTCTTTTATCCGTTAACTGGAAACGAATCGAAGGTTCGAAGTTTCGAAACTTCGATTTTCATCACCTTCGAAGTTCCCTTCGAATCCTTCGAAGCTTCGAAGAGTCGAAGCTTCGGAAAAGTAACAGCCCTAATATTTATTAGCGTGCTTGACCCTAAGGATTAGTTATGGACTTGGGTACGGCGTTTTGAAACGGGAAAACAGACCAGCCGTACTCCGCTCAATGACAATTGGCGCATCGTAGGACCACACGCAGCAGAAAGGCGATACCAAGTTCGGGGAAAGGATCCTTAGACAAGGGTGCTCTGTGCGACGTCCTGCTGGGCTTACGTGGGAAAATGAATTCACGGAGTTTTGTAGGCCTTACACAATTTAAAATTACGCCTCGAACTGGTGACTCGTTCCCTTTTTATCCCTACCAAAGGAATAATCTCTTCCCGAACTTTGGTAGAGAGTTAGAACGTCAGAACTGATCACACAGTTGAATTGAACGTTACGAACCATTGTATTGAACTGATCGAACTGTTGTACTGAACGTTAAGAACCGTTAGTCTGAACTTCTCGAACTATTGACACGAACATTTCGAACCATAGAACATTCGCACTTTCGAACACTGTATTCAGAACTTTTGAACTTTACGAACTTTAAGTGTATTTTACGAATGTGAAATATATCCTTCTTTACTGTTTTTAAACTAGAGCATTAATTGCCTTGAACCAGCGGCAATACTGAAACATACAATCTTAACGTATACGCATTTTTTCACTTATTAATACAAAATAATGACAAATGAATATAAATAGACGACTTTGTGCTTATCTTATGGAAAATAGTTCAGTTTTTTAATTTTTAATTATATCATTGTTTCTCTGAATACAGAAATGTTTAATATGTCATAATATACCTACAGAAGTGTAAAGAAAAATCGATTTTTTTATTTTATTAACTACGATGCATTTTATAAAAAAAATCTGAAAAAATTGAGAACCATGCTTTCAACAACGTCACAATGCTGAATTTTGATAAAACTGATTTCTCTGAAACTGCTACGAAAAATATGAATTTCTTTAGGGTTGTTGGAGATTTTCAATTTTTTTAAACATGTTTGCCTAATCCGAAAAATTTGAAAAAATACTCATTAATAATCATAATAAGACACGCAATTACCATAATTATATCATCCGATAACTCCAATATAAAATTAGCAATTTGAAGTTTATGGAATTTTTTAAAAATCGATTTTGCAGTTAAAAATTCTGAAAATTTACAGTATGTTGTTAGAATGTTCATGAATTTTTTCGTAATTTTTTGATAAGCAGAGCAGAAGATATGGAGCATAATTCGTTAAAACTGTGTTCACCCGATAACTACCCTTGTGGTAGGGGTACCGATTTAAAACTTGCCACACAGAAACTTGTCGGGGTCCCTATCAAATGGTATGATCAAAAATCAATTTAGTTTGAGGACACTTTTGACTACCTTATCCGGCTATAGCCCTTTTATTTAATTCCTGCTGTTTGCAATTGATGCAGATAATTTTCTTACGATTTTAATTAGTTAAATAGAGTAAGATTTCCTGAAAAAAGTATTGATAATCCTTCGTAAATGAAAATTGAAAAGAATCGTGAAATTGCTCCACTGACATTCATCCGGAGTAAATTGGCTACAGTAATGCGGACCATAATTGTATTCATGAGCGTCGGTTTATGAGCGAATAAGTGAAAGCATCGTTCTAGGACAGGACAATACAGTCGAGGAATATTCCCTTCTCTTATTTAGTATCTGGTTACCCATGAATCATCGACGGCCAAGAAGGTAAAACTGTATCATAATGTTCTTGCGTAACGAAGGACGATTTCGTTACGATCTTGAACTATTTCATGTATCTTCTTTCGTAAAATGATCATAGTCACGAAGTGACTATTAGCTGTCCTATCATTAGTCTATACATCGAAGAAATTTTGCAAACATTGCGTGCCGCAATGGATTTATTGCAGGAATTCTAGTTCTACGTACAAGGAAATACGGAATAACATTTAAATATTCTATTTATAGGTGATTTATGATATTCATATTAAATTCATAATTGAGTATTTTATCCGCCATTTTTCACAATTTTGAAAACTGTGAATGTATGAATGAACTATTCCGAATACTCTATTTTTAGCTGATTTATTATATTCATATCGAATTTTGAATTCATAATTGGTTAATTAGCCATTGGAATATTATATATATATATATATATATATATATATATATATATATATTATGAATACTTGCACTTGCGAGGATTACATTTCACATTTATGGACACAATGAATATACGGAAATAATTCTAATGTGATTACGTGTAAATTATGTATGCGAGCCCCAGGTTGTAAATTAAAAAGACATTGATACCCTCTACTCGAGAATTCTATAGGGCGGTTATTGGAGATGGCTTTCTGGATTTTAACGAGTTGGCATGTTACACTTCTCGGCGACCGAGGCCTCTCGAGCTTCATGGCCCCTCACGGGATATACCCCGCGGGAGTGGGGATTGTTTTGCGACACTTCTTGTTCAGAATTTGGCGACACTTATCGACTAACTACTGTAATGAGTTCGGATAGTCGGGGTTCTACTATATCATAAATTAAACAAGTAAATATAATCCAAATGGTGACGTCTTTGAACTCGTTTCAATCAGAAAAATGTCACGAATATGTTGGTAAAAGTTTCACACAAAAATAAGGAAAAACAAAAAACTGTTTCATATTTTTCTTGCTCGCTATCCTTTTCGGCGTTTGACGTTAGTGATAAGTGGATTGCGGATCTTCATGCGTTTACGGCTTATGAAAATTTAAAAAAATTGTGGAATTCAAAATTCAATAGAACTTACAACGATTTTTATTTATTTCGACTTTACAAAGACTATTACCACTGAAAATAAAATTGTATTTGATCCCACTTTCTCAAGAATTAGTCTACAAAAATTGAAAATTCCATAAACACCCGCCAATCTAATGATACACGGGATCAAGGAATAGCGTCTGTAAACTATATACATATAATAAATGACATTTTTGTTCAAGCACGCGAAATTAATCAGTTTTAACAAGGAGTTGCTTTCACTGATGAACAGTGGTTCCGCGAACGCGTTACACGCCAGATGAAAATTTATCCACCGACAAATACTTATGCCAATTGCAGCAGACTAATCGGCTTCATTCAACAATTATCGTCCCTACCCGAAGCTATTTCTGCGAGCGCTTACGGCTTACGTTATCCCAGAAAAACCTCGTGGCTACAACGAACGAGACGAAGTCGATTCATCCTGAGCGGGGATCATAGTCACGAGCGAATATAGCTTCGCGGAATCGCTGTATGACAGCATGCAGTTAGTTAATCGATTCGTAGATTTTCCCCGATGCACTCTCTCGTTGCACTTTCTACGACGTCCATGGTTCCCCGCGACACACGTGTAGAAAGCACCGGTGAAGATTAAACAGTATGGACGTTGTTATCTGTGATTGTAAGGCAGAACGCCATAAATCACATGTTCTCTGACCATTTCAAATCATTGCTATAATAAGTCTTCAAATCTTTGCCACTGAAACCTTCTTAGAAGGCTTTTAAATGATTATACCTAGCAATTGGTTAGGAACTTAGCAATTTTCTTTGTAACAATAATCTTAAGAAACTTAGCCATATTAACCGTATCGTAGTATTATTCTTAAATAATAATCTCAAAAAATACAGACATGTAACTAATTCATAGATTCTATTACTTAAGACAAGTTGTTGTTCTTCGATTGTTTACCCTCGACTTACTAAGAAATATTAAATAATTATCAATAAAGTATTCGTAGTGTTAAAAATATTGATCTAAATTTCCGACATTTTTGCATTTGTTTCCTTTTTTCAAAAAAGGAAGATAACATTTGTGGAATAAATTTACCTCTCTTTGAAAGTACAGAATATACCTTCTTGATCTAATTGCAAAGTTTTTAAAAATATGGATATCAATGAAAAATGATTATTTTGATGAAACTTCCAATTGATCGAAACTGTTTCAATAAATGCCTTATAACAAAGTAGTAATTAGAGCACAGTTTTTTTCCATAAAAATACAGATTAGTACACAGTAATTCATAAAAACTACAATAATATAAATATTTGTTCACTGAGCTGGAATTGATTTATATATCTATTCTTTTTTTTTAATGAAACAGTTCTCCATTGTTTGGAATTCAATTGTATTGACGAATGATTTATGAACCTGAACGAGCTAAAGATAGAATTACATTTTTTTCAAAAGGAAGCGAAAAATGTTTGTTGTATGATGAAAGAAGAAATGAAACTTCTAATGTCCTTTTTAAAGAAAACTTCTTTCAGAAAGTTGCATGATACAGAACAGTAACCAAAATTCAATTTCAATTTCAATACGGTCGATAAATTTCTGAAAAAGTTACTCAAAATACTAAAAGCTTATTTAATTAGCAGAATGGTTTTATTTAAAAAGATTTCGTCAGTCATTCTGATCGTAATTTACCAAGAACACAAAATTCTCGTTGCTGCTGTTCAATTCGTGCTAAACTAATTAGCAGAATTATTTTATTGTAAAAAAAATGCGTAGCTTCCTAGCATTTGATTTCCACACAAAAAGACTTTCTAAAACGATTGCATCTCATTGTCAGTCATTCTTATCGTAATCTACTAAGAATTGAAAATTCTCGCTACGGTTGTTCAGTTCGTACTAAACTAATTAATAGAATTATTTTTTTTTCTAGAACAATATTAATGCTTTTCGATACTCGGTTTTCATCTGAAAGATGAAAAAGAATGCATTTTTTAAAACGATTGCATCTCATTAAGTCAGTCATTAGGAGGGGTATGCGAGAACCCGAAAATGTCGAGTCGGGACAAGACGAGAATTTTTTCGAGATCGGGACGACTTCTCGAAAATTTCGGGATATTTGATTATGTCGAGATTCTCGAAAATGTTCGATATTTTCGAAAACTTTGGGATTCTCGATTACGTCGAGATTCTCGAAAGTCTCGGGATTCTTGAAAATTTTAGGATGCTCAGTACTCGATTACCGTTATGAGACTCGCTTTAACACTAGTTTTACGGACCACTAAAAGTGACTATTTTACATTACTTTATAGAAATTACAAGAATGTTTCCATCCAAATTTCTAACCATTTTTTACATAATACGAATCGAAAGATCTAAACTTTTTGAATAATTCTTCATGGAGGCATCTTTATAATCTCAGTAATCGTAAATTAAAAATTATAGAACCCGTCATTTTGACGGGTCCCGTAAACCTAGTGTTAAAATCGATCGCGGTACGAGATTTCAGATATTTGAGGCGTTTCCGAAAGCGAGTCTCACAACGGTAATCGTGTACTGAACACCCTAAAATTTTCGAGAATCCCGAGTCATTCGAAAATCCCGAAACCTTCGAGAATCTCGAACATTTTCGAGAATCCCGAACATTGTCAGGAATCTCGACATAACCGAGAATCCCGAAATTTTCGAGAACCCGACCCGTCTGGTCTCAATGTCTTCCCGACTCGTGTCGACCATCGAGATCCATACATTTTCGGGTTCTCGCACACCCCTAGTCATTAATATCGTAATTCCCTGAAACCTAAATTTCTCGTTGTCGTTGTTGTTGTTCAGCGGCTTAATAAAAAAAAGAATTACCCGGTGCTATCTCAAGTTGTTGACTGTCATTAACGGTACTATTAATATCCCAATCAAAGGCGGAAGAATGTGGTCGAAATCGCGTACAGTATACAACACGGTAACCGTAAGTGAACAGAGAACTGCACAGGTACCGGATGTGTTTCATGAATAGGCCCATTGTGCTGAAGGGATTGGGTCTCTGAGATAACTGCACACGTTCATTGTATCCGGTCCATATGTCGGTAACATAAAAAATGTTGATTACTGCAAGACGTATGTAATTCTTGCACGTCCGCGTGACGCAATTTCCTTGGATGTTTAAAATATTTATCATTACTGCGTAATCAATTTTTCAAACGTCTCCTCGCTTATCAATTTGTAAATCAACATTGAGTTACTGTTAACTGCTCTTTGATAACCAATAGGTAATTCTCAAAGACTGCGATGTGCTAAACACGTACCCGGAAGTCATTATCCTCGGTTCCCGATAACAAATCAAAGAAATATAACTTTTAACTTCAATAATTTTGTTGCTTGAACCGTATAAACTGTACAAATGTTTCCTATATACAACGATTTTATAGGCAATTCTAAATACGATGGTATATTGTCGATAATGTTATGAACAGATAAACATGTTTAAATAATGTTTAAACATTATTTCAATAAGGCGAGTCGTTTTCAATACGGACAATTTTCAATTTATTTTAATAATTATAAATCTAAAGGGGGAGCATTGATACAAGTTTTTCCATTTATGCGAAAAGAATTTTTGAAGTCGAAAATTACTCGAAATCTGGGGATGGTGAAGAGAAACGACAATCAGATTCAGGCAAAAAATGTTGTTGTGGTTGTATAGAATGAAAATATCAGAATAAAGATTACTATTTTACATGAGTTTTTATATTTTATAAAATGACAAGAATGTATTTATTTAGATTGTTAACAATTTGTATTAGAATATATGTCCAAAGAAATAAATTCATTGAATAAATTCCCCATAAATGCATCTTCACAATATTAATAATCGTAAATTAAAAACACCGTATCATATAAATACTTCGATGTATTAAGTGTGCCAATATGTATTTTGAAATTTTTTTCTTATGGGTATTTATATATGTATACACATATATACCTTACTTAAAGTTTTAATAATATTTATCTTAATTCTCCAACATATTAAAACTCTGCTTTCTTCTTATTTAAAGTAAAAAGGTCGAAGATTTTGCCTCGATATATGTCATATTCATAATTATTAAATTACCATCAGTTAATGCACAATTTTTTTACTTGGATCAATATTTAATATCTTGACTAATATAATTATTTTATTGTGCAAAATTTCAAAGAATAATAGACACGTGTGAAACAATAAGAACCATCAAGAAGTTTTGTTTAATTCTCCAAAGTTAAACAAAGATCGCTGCTTCAACAAATACTTTCAGTTTCGGAATTTGAAAGTTGTAACTGCTAATATGTAAATTGAAAAAGTGTCGCGCTCTCTGCATAGTAAACTTTCCGCGACGAAGGTATCAGATAAATGTCACGTTGCAATTAAAGTACTCACGACTTTGTATATGTATGTATAAACGAACAACTACCGCGTTGACCTGATTGGTTGGCTTGCAAATGTCAGTGTTCCTTCGACTTCGCAAGTCGTTCGACCTGTAATTCGATTAAATAATCAAAACATTAGTTTCCATCATTTATACGGAATCGGTCGGCAATCAGAGTAGATAAGTAGTCTCACTCAAATGAATAAACACACGATTTACATAAAGTAAAGATATTCCTACTAACATTAATATTAATACATTTTAATATCAGTATTTATTAATATTAATTATAATTCATTGGTTAGATAACCAAATAAAACCTGCATATTCAAATTCAATTTAACTATTCAACAAATACAATTTTATAGCAATTAAAATTCCCCAGTTCTCATTCCAATACACATAATTAACTAACGACTACAGATAATATTATTACAATTATGATATTGACATATTTATAAAAAGAACATTATTCATTTTATAATTAGTTATTACGAGTAATTTACATCGTTGTTATCATCATTACACATATCAAAATAATAAATAAATAAATAAATAAATAAATAAATAAATAAATAAATAAATAAATAAATAAATAAATAAATAAATAAATAAATAAATAAATAAATAAATAAATAAATAAATAAATAAATAAATATTTACATACCTAACATAATTACTTATATAATGATTGAAAATAATTGTGCAGTCATAAACACTGATCAATAGAATTCTATAAGTACATTACTTATATCGATTTAGAGTATTAGTCAATTTCAAAAACACTAAAATCATTTTTTAATTGGAAGAAGTGTAAAACTTCATGAAATGCGATTTTACAATTAACGATTAACCTTTGAACAAAGGTTTCGGGGTCTATTTTGACCCAAACTATCAAAATCTTTATGCAATTAATAGACTGGGGATTGTATATATTTTCAACAAAAATGGCCTAGTCAAATATAAAACTATAAAGACATTAGAAGAATTGAATGCTGTTGTTATTATTTTATGTTATTGTTTTTATTATTTTCGACTTGCTAACATTGCTAAAAGAGGAAATGCATATTTATTTAACTTCTTTTTCTCACAATTGACTTGAACAATTTTGATTTTACATAAACATCCGCAGTCTATTAATCACTCAAGTTTTCACAATTTATTTAAATTCATAGCTGTTCCAATAGAAACATTAGACATAGAAGGACTATAATGTCTAGAAGAATTACCTTAAAAATATGTTTAAAAAAGATAATAAATAACGCTGTAAATGGTCGTAAACTTTAGCAGTTGTGCAATTATCAAAAAAGGTCCGTTACCCGAGGGTTAATTGAGCCTAAGAGTGAACCAGGATAGAAATATTATATCTTCCAAATTGAATGAGAGAGAGAGTGAGTGCGAAGAAAAAAAAAAGAAAAAAAGATAAGATGTGTATATAGTGTATATAATACACTATAATATTTTTAGATGTAAGAACCACAGATTAAATTAAATAAGATAATTGTAAAGGAAACGGGGTCTCCTTGTAACCCGTAAAGGGAACAAGAAATAAACATACATACATACATACATATATATCTTCTAAATTGGTATTTTAATTGGTACGTTAGTATTGTTTCTTCCAAATTGGTATTTCCTGGTCAGCCACTAACTACGAAATAAATTTTTGCAGAGGGCAAGGTCGAGGTGTCACGCGATGGCAAGTACTTGAGTACTCTCGCGCCAGGAAAGGTCCTCGGCGAGCTAGCAATCCTTTACAACTGCAAAAGGACAGCAACGATAACAGCGGCCACCGATTGCCAGTTATGGGCCATCGACCGACAATGCTTCCAGACTATTATGATGAGAACTGGCCTCTCGAGGCAGGCCGAATACACGGACTTCTTAAAGAGGTAAATACATATTTCACTTACAAACAAAATACACAATCCACGGGGTCATCAGTTTAATTGAGATTCTGAGGACATAAAAATTCCCTCTACAATCCAGAACCCGACATCCCTACTACGAGTGGGGTCTCCGAGATCCCCGTTACCCCTGTGTCGAAATTTGTACCATCAACGCGATGGTCTGCGTTGGTGGAGGGGATTCAAGATCTAGACACAAGATCTAACATCCCACGCTACGGAACACGCAATTATCATTATATTGGTTATATAGCAGATTTTATGTTTCGCCGGAAATATGATTTTAACGATCGTATAATATCCTTTTTTGAAATAATGTCAGATATCTTCCCAACTAATAATACAACAGAAGTGGAATAATAAATGATTAATTTCAACACATGGTTTTGGCTTTAGTTTTGTATTTATATTTGATTCGATTTAATTCTCAAGAAAGAGTGACTGGAGTAGGTCTGGATTAGTTTTCTTAACGGACAAGGGGATTCTAATTGTAGTAATGTTGCATCTGAAACTGATTCTACTTGATAAGATACAATACTTCCAGTAATACATCAGACAACGCCCGATCATATTAGGTCGTCCCATAAGTTCGTGCCGTTTACTGTTTTACTATTTAAATTAATATTTGAAACGTACTTTCAAAGTCAACGAAAAAATATAACCACCTTCTCTACAGCCTCTTCCCACTTTTTTGGTAAAGATATTACACCGTCACTGTAAAATTTCTGTGGTTTTTCATTAAAATACTTTTCAATCCGCTGCACGAACTTATGGGACAACCTAATACATGCATACATTCATGTTAAATCTGGAACATAGCAAGCATAATCAGCTCCTCTTCACCACCTCACCGACCTAATTCCACCCAACTTGAGCTATACTTTTTCTTGAGAAACACGGGCTAATAGAGCTGTTTTTGAGAAATATCTTTTCAATAAATTGGTCTGGGTTAGCTGTGGGTGAAATAGATATTTTTGGGCCACCTTGTAAGTAGTAGAGCCAGTCGGACCCCCTTGCCCAAACATGAGGTAAGTGGTCGGGTGCCGATCGCCAACCATTGATACCAGAATCACCCAAAACTGGGTGGATTTTCCTCTCCTCCTTTTCCCCTTCCACTACCTGAGCACACTCCAACATCCCCCACTAAGACCGTAGACTGGTCACGTGACATGCCACGCAACATATCACATATTACTCTGGTCATCAGAGAGGTGGTAAACTGTATTCCCCTCGATTTAACGATCTGGTATCACTGTCACCAACACGACCGCCGAGCGCTCTGACCGACGTTCACGCATGGGCCGAATTTCCTGTAGTAGTACCAAAAGTTTTACGCGGATGTCTCGGAAACTAACAATAAGACCAAGCAGCGGTAACATGAATAGAAAACACTTGCTTAGAATTATGAGTTCTACAACATATTTTAGTTTCGTAAAAATCGGTGAGGCGTACCCTTTCTACATAATCACCGTGAGAAGTTACGAAATAAATTCATTTATTCGAGCACGTATTAAAATAAAACTCATGCGATATTTTAATGAACATGTTCCTGTAATTTTTAATGGAAGCAAATGAAACAATAAATTTATATAAACATCTACAATTTACTAATTGCATTTAGTAACGATCTAAATGACCGAGAGTATGTCTCCAGTGAAAACTATAAATCGTAATGACGGAGAGATGGACTACTCCACGTTCACTGGAAAAGCCATCTGTGTAAATAATAGACAAGATGGATGGCTCCGCCTGTCTCTTATTAAGAAATCTCTTATTTTCTTACACCCTCTTCTCCGTGGGTCAGGACGAAACGAGACCCATTAATCACAGACAAAATTAATAAATCTCTATTCCACTGTTACACCGAAATTAGTTTCACTTTAACCCAATGTTTCCATCGTATGTCCTCAAATCTATACGCAGAACGCATAACTTCGTAGAGTTCTTCGAATTAAGGATTAGTGTTACGTAAGCTAACATTTTCAAACAACTAATGTACAAATGTTTATTTTTCATTTTGTTTCAGCGTTCCTATCTTCAAAAACCTACCAGAGGAGACGTTAATCAAAATTTCGGACGTCTTGGAAGAGGTAAGAGTTACAAGTTTTATTAGATGGTGGAAGTTCATGCGATTCTATTTTTACAGAGAGATTAATCACTTACGAAATTTACGCCTTTTCTATTCTATTAGCTTTCCTACCAGTCGGTGAATTCACAGGGTGAGCTATGGACTTTTATAACCATCTTTTCTAAGGAACCTTTAGAAATGTTGCTATAGGACACGTCCAGTAGAGTTCGGCCACTTTTTGGAAAAACATCGTAGCATTATTGTGTTTCATATTTTGAATAATATTGAGTAAATTATAGCATTGCCCGTATAATTTAGAGTACATATTAATTATACTTTGTGACAAATTTAAATATTTATTTCCATTCTCAACAAAAAAAAAACATACATTGCAGCTGGCCGGTCTCACCCGCATGTCCGGATTAGAGCGTCCACACACTTCGAGTGAGGCCGGCCTTAAAAAATAACAAAAAGGAGACCTTAAAATATAATAAAAAACAATAATGAAGAAATGAGTTACTTCTTCTTCTAGCGGACCCAAATTTTGGATCGAATGCAATTTTTTTTATGTGTCGTACAAGTTCCAATTCTAAACCATCTCTTAAGCATGATGACGGTCCAAGTCTGTTTTGTTTTCTGTCATCAGATTTTCTAATCCTATCTTTCAGGATTGTTTTCGGAATTCCAAAACTTGAAGCTGATTCATTAACACCCACTGAACCATTTTATATACATTCAGTAGCATTTTTTAAGGATTCGGCACTCCATTTAGCTCTCCTATCACTTTTTTTATAATATGTAGGCATTTTTATCAATCTGTATATTTTTATCGATGTGGTCGAATTGTCACTAATTAATGTGGTCGAATAATACCAGAATTACGGGAGTGATCAACCACCTTCTCAATATGTATAAAATAAAAACGAATACATGCGTATCATTGACGTTACATTATAGTTTGATGTATATTATATCGCCTAATATCGAAATAGTTTAAATAACTTACCTAGCTTTCAAATATCACTAGCACTATAACTCCGTGAAAAAACGTTCACCCTTCACAAAGTTTCAAGTGTAAATAGCATTAAATACGGTTCGGCGACAATTCTCAGTGCGAGATTAACAACAAGCTAATTTATTTGATTTGTTTCTTCGCGGCACAGAAGTCGTCCTTTCCTTGTTTTTAAAATATTAACACTGGTCGGTCCTTCTCCATGGCCGAACTCTCCCGGACTTATCCTAACTTTTTAAACTTTTTTTAATGAATAAGACACGGATTTAATCATTGAGGGTAAATAAATTTGTTGACTTATAAAAAGAGCACCGTTCATTTTTTGATTGTCACGATACTTATGCAAAGGTATCGAAAGACAATTAAGAAAAATATTTCATGCTAAGATACATTCAAAACTGTACATATATGTACACTGAAAACAGTTATGATATAGATTCGGGTTCTTGAAACAGTTATGGAGAACCGAAAAAGTCTCCTATAACTGTTACAAGGTATATCGGTCACGGTTCCGGTTCTTCAGAACCGAAATTATATCGGTTTTTAACTGTTATTTTTCGGTTCTCCGAGAGACAACCGATATATATATATATATATATATATATATATATATAATATTATATATATATATAATATTATATATATATATATATATATATATATAATATTATATATATATATAATATTATATATATATAATATTATATATATATATATATATAATTTGCTAATTAATGAAGAACTTACTTTCAGCGAAATTTCAGATTTCAACGGTAACAGAAATTCGACGATATATATATATAGTTCATGGTCGAATTTCTGTTACCGTTGAAATCTGAAATTTCGCTGAAAGTAAGTTCTGCATTAATTAGCAAATTTTAGAGTTCACGGTCATTTCAAGGTCGTGCTATTAAACATGGATGAATGCACAATAATGTTTGCTATAACATACAACAACAAAAAATGTGTGTATATATGTAAAAAAACACGAGTGACCTTGAAAAAACGATTAAAAAATTACAATTTATAAAAAACGATTCTTCCATCTGATTCGTCTTTTGAAACCATTTAGATTACGTGAGAAACATTTTTTGTATTTTCAGAATTAGAGGAGATATTTAGATGTCCTGTTTTAGACGAAACACCCTGTATATGTATATACATATGTATATCGGTTCTGATTGACTGACCCAACACCTTGTGTTGCTGTAACCGATATACCTTGTAACAGTTATGAGACTTTTTCGATTCTCCATAATTGTTTCAGTCAGAATCGATAAATAATTGTTTTAAACTGTTATTTTCGGAACCTTTTCAAACCCTGGATGCATTCGATTAAATTTTTTAAATCATATCCATCGGCTTTCAAACATTTATCCATTCCTTTCAAAATGATAATATACGTATTTTATGTAATATTTTGATTTACAATTATTTTATATTCCTCATTCATCACAGATTGATAAAAATTCTCATTTTCATAGACTCTTGCAAAAATACCAAATTGAATGGAAATACTGTTTCACTTATTAGATGTTTTATTACAGTCGGTGATCCAAATTATTAAAGCCACAATGTAAAAAACACATGTTTTAACAATGTGATGAATAATGATAAGTTAACAATCTTGCATAAAACCAATCCGTTTTTAAATGGAAGTCTAGTTACGCTGAATTTCATGATTTTGCTATGAAGCTTTGATGTTTAATAAACATATGTTTACAATGGTAACAGTGTGCACTTGTAATTTGCATCATTGAACGTCGTAATTAAACATCATAATACATTGTAATTAAGCATCACAGCTTCATAGCAAAATCATGAAATTCAGCGTAACTAGACTTCCATTTAAAAACTGATTGGTTTTATGTAAGATTGTTAACTTATGTAAGCGGTTCTAATGTTTTGATCGCCAACCGTAAGTGGAGAAGAAAATGAAAGAATTAATTATTGTATGATGTTATTAAATATAATAATTAATGTTTTCATTGTCACTTCTTTGTTATGTTTTAAAGACTCATATGCTGCATAATTGCATACAATCTGCATTGTATCAGTTATTTTAGAAATCTTGCATCATCCCATCCGTTCTTATTATATTGTATTCTGTTCTGCAGACTTTCTACAACAATGGAGACTACATAATCAGGCAAGGAGCAAGGGGAGACACATTCTTCATTATAAGCAGAGGTCAAGTGCGTGTAACCATAAAGCAACCTGACAATTCGGAAGATAAATACATCAGGACACTGGGCAAAGGCGATTTCTTCGGTGAAAAAGCTCTCCAAGGGTAAATATATATTTTCCGTTTCTTCGTCGTGGTTTACGAATTGTACATATATGTACAGTAAATCCAAAAAGTATTTGAACACTAAAGATTTACCAAGCTTTGGGTTAAATCTTTTTTTGGAGGACCAATTTTTTAAAACTTTTTTTATGCAGTCCTATAGATTTCAACGAGAAAACACCGAAAATGAAAGTCTTATTGCCAGGAGTTCACTGGTTCAGAAGGTATACGCGTGTAAAAATTGAGCACTTTTAAGCCTTTTTGACGGGTCAAAGCGCCACCATATTGAATGACAGATGTACCGCTATCTTTACAGTAATAAAAGGTACACCGTGAAGGCCTTGCACGACCAAACTTGTTCCCCATTTTATTTTATAAAGCAACCAAAAAATCGTAGATTAATTAATTAATAAATTCATTCAGAAACAAATTTTTTGTATGCTCTTACAGACGATTCGATTTGTACCATCTTCGACTAACATACACAAATATCATAGTAAAACTGAATGCTGGTTTGCGAAAGTAGATGCTTCGAGTTTTAAAATGAATTCAAAATTATTGTACTATTTTGTTTTAACGAAATCATCATAGTTCAAATATTGTTCAAATAATGTGACGATCACGATTTTGTATATTAAGTATAATCAAATTAATATTATGCATGTCATTACATAAAATTATAACACGTAGCACAATATTCGGATAATATGACTATATCTTTTTTCATATTGTATAATAGGATTTTATACATTATATACTTAAATATTTGTTTAAATATTGTGACTATGGAAGTTGTTGCTAAAATAAATGCTAGTAACGCGAACGTGTTAATCGTAGCAAGAAAATATATTTACTATTTTTAATATTGAAGAACATCTCATACTTCGGACAATTGTGTACAGTGTGTTCAAGCTCAAGTGTAAATAATCTAACCAATGATCTACCAAAACATGTATAGTTTCAGTAAGAAAACTATTGTAGCATTTATTAAATTAATTAAATACAAAGAAATGCTCCTCCTCCAAAAATATTTTTTTGTAGTTATAATATTTATAATCAAACTTTTTTCTGTGACAAGAAATATGTTTATGTATAGTAACTAAATTATATAATACTTTTATTTTATCTTTATGATGACGAGTATTCTAGTTGGTGAAGACGTGGTTTTTTGAGTTTGATTATTATAAAATAAGCTCGGAAAATACGTAGTTACAGAAATTATATTCGTAGTGAATTTATGAAGATTAATTATGGGAAAAATAATAGCCTATTTAGACTTAATCCATATGTAATAATAATTATAAATTGATTTACATTTATGGCATAAAAGTACCCGCTTAAATGCTGTCAAAAGTATTGACATAAGGATTCATCATGGACACACTGTACATTTTGCGTCGAAGCTTAATAAGTTAGGGTTCTACGATATAATGAGAGTTAGACAATGAATCGTTAAGAAGTGCTGCAGGAATTAAGGGAAAAAGCATAAATAAATAAATAGTTAGAGGTGGGAAGTGAAGACTCAAACAAAAACGGAGTTTCAGTGGCATGTTAAAGAAGTGAAGACTTCCCCCCATACTGAAAATGGAAACAAACGCTATGAGAACGAAGGGCAGCAGTATAAAAGAGATAATTGGTAGTATGGGGAAAGGGTGAGCAATCAAACATTTATTGCTGAAACAGGATGCGGGAATTTTAAAGAATGGAATATAACATGATGAGTGATTACAAATTAAACGTGCAGAAACATAGTCTTTTCTCAGACTACGAAATGCTACAGACCACCAAAAAAATGAAAATCTTTATTAACCAGTTTATAAAGACATCTGAAAAAATAAGAACATTACTTGCAACAACATCTCACTACTGAATTTTTATAAAACTGGAATCTCTAAAACTTGAATGACAAATAGGCATTTTTCAAGATAATCAATTTTATGCCATATCGAAAAATCTGAAAAAATACATGTTAATAATCATAATAAGAAGCACCTACCATAATAATATAAACATGTTCATCTTCTTTATTCTTCATCAATTTTAATACAAAGTCAGCAATTTTAAACTACTGCAATTTCATAAAAATCGAATTTTGCAGCCGAAAATTCAGAAAAAATTCACAGTCGTGTATGCTATTAAGTAAAATATTTATGAATTTTTTCGTAATTTTCGGTTAAGCAGAACAGAAGAAATAGAGCATAATTCATTAAAAGCGTGCTCACCCTATAACTATCTTTATGGAAGAGGTATCAACATGGAATAATTAAATACATGTGTATGAGATACGTTGCTATAAATTCTACAAGAAGAATATTGAAACGTGTTTACAGGGATGATCTCAGGACGGCCAACATCATCGCGGATGACCCGGAAGGAGTCAGTTGTCTGGTGATAGACCGTGAAACGTTCAATCAGCTGATTTCATCCTTGGACGAAATTCGTACGCGGTACAGAGACGAGCTGGCGGAAGGCAGAAGGTGAGCGTCTGTTTAATTCACGAATGAGAATACTATCGCGTTAGTAACGCTGTCGTTATTATTAACCACGTTAGTTCTCGTTACTGCTAATTATACTAGGCTGTAATCACGCGTGAACCGTTCGTTAAAATCCCGTGTATGTGTGTTGTGTTGTTGTTTCACGCTTACCACTAGGATGGAAGAACAGAGCGCACGATCTCGGAGTAAGTTATATGGTTTGGCAATTAAGTTAACGTTTCGCTTTTTCTAAAACGTGCCGGCAATTTGCATTAATTGCCGGATCCGCACAATACGGCCCGTGAACTCTCTTGAGAAAGGGGAAATGGTAAGAAATCCGCCGTTCTGGATTATTAAATTGCAGTGCATTATTATTCAGGAAACCAGATTGTTTTATACAAGGCAATCGATGACTGGCGGTACAACCGACAAGGGGGTAATTCTATATTAATAGACAAGTTGAAAATGTGGTACAAACTGTTTCTATGCGAGACTTTCTTTTCGAAAAATTCGAGTTTGGAAATTCGACGAACATACGTGCTATTGAATCATCTGATGTGTCTGTTCATGACCTACCCGGTTCTACTTACAAACAGTATGAAATAATTTTATTCTACACTTTCGATTAATTTTTTTCAAACTCGATTTTTTCGAAAGGAAAGTCTCGAATGAAAAAATTTTATTGTGCTTTCTCGACTTATTTTTTAATGTAGATCACCCCTCTTTTCGTTTACGCCACCAGTTACCGATCACCCTGTATATTGCATTTGTCCCGATTTAGTTTATCAAATAACGTGTGCAATACAATTTATATGCATCAGTTTTAATTATTATAGATTCTGTGAGATCTTTTATTTTTAAAAGCAAATTGACCTCTAATTTGTTTTATATTCGTTTTGAATATTCTCCTAATTAGACTTAACGTAAAAATATTACGAGAATTTAAGAACATCGATTTTACCTTATTATCAAAATCATTAATGAACTTTTTATTCAACTCTTTTGCACAGTTGATGCAGACAATTTTAATTTTTTATAAAAATTCGCAGTCTACTCATAATTAATTGTTCTCAAAATTTACAAATTTCTCTGTATACATATATTTTGAAATATTTATACTTATTCATCCTTCGTAGGTTTACGATTTGCTGTATATCTTAAACGAAAAGTGGAAGACATTATTAAAAACATTGCCTGATTTGCTAACAATGATTGCTATGTGTAATTGCCTTTTGAAGATACTTTTTTAAAAATAATTAATTTTTTATTTTCCGATGTCGTCACTTTTCATGTTCCCTCTACACTAGAGAAATTGAAATACAAAAAGATTAAGTTGAAATTTCTGTAAGTGATAACGATATTTAACAACAAGTACTATTGACTATAACCTAGTTGTAAAATTAGTTTCGCGTACTTTCTGTTACTGATTAATAGAACAACCGTTTAAAGAGTAAGTGACCATCATGAACAATAATGTCTTAATCCTTAGTTCTTATAACAACGTCTTAATTCTTATTAACTAACAAACAGAACTTCTATAAAAAATGACTAAAATGTGCAAAAGTTAACTTCACACCCTTTATGAAACAAGAACATGTGTTCACCGTGTTTATATTTTAAGTAATCCATCTATTCAAAAATATATTAAAAAAGACTACAAAATGACTCGTAATTCCTCGTAAACCCTCCGACGGTGGAGTCCGCGTCCATTTTGACCCAGAGTATCAGAGTCGTTAATCCCAATTTCTGGTGAATTAATCAAATGAACGGCTGCTATATTAAGAACACCAGAAAGACTATTTACAGGAAAACTACCTTTAAAAATATGTTTTAAAACATTGATAAATAAAGTAGTGAATTGTTCTAAACATCATTAATTGTATAGTTGTAAGAATGGTTCGCTATTCAAACGTTAACCCTCCATGAACACACTTATTTTTCGCACCTTCTGTAGGCTCACTGGGTCGTTTATGTCCACGGTTATTTCTTTTACCGTATTAGGATTTCAAAAATCTGAACAAATTCTAAGATACTTATACAAGTCTCTACTTTAATAAAAAATAAAAATCTTACGGAATAAATTCGGAAAAATGAGGGCCTCCCCTTCTTTCCTTTTGAAAAGGTTCAAAAGTGAAATTTTCGCCTAGACAAAAACGATTCAGTATGCCCACGGAGAGTTAAAATGTCTATAAAATGAGAAATCTCATCATAAAAATAATATTTGATCGCAGATTGAACGAAGAATTCAGAGAGCTAAGGCTGCAAGACCTTCGACCATTGGCCACCCTGGGCGTGGGCGGTTTCGGAAGAGTCGAATTAGTTCAAATATCTGGTGATAGCTCGAGATCCTTCGCCCTGAAGCAAATGAAGAAAGCTCAGATCGTCGAGACGAGACAGCAACAGCACATTATGTCCGAAAAGAGAATTATGGGCGAAGCTGATTGCGATTTCATAGTGAAGCTGTTCAAGACGTTCAAGGACAGGAAGTATCTTTACATGCTGATGGAAGCCTGTCTCGGTGGCGAACTGTGGACGGTGCTTAGAGACAAAGGACATTTCGATGACGGCACCACGCGATTTTACACCGCCTGCGTTGTAGAAGCTTTCGATTACCTCCATTCTCGAAACATCATCTACAGAGATCTCAAGCCGGAGAATCTTCTTCTTGATAGTCAAGGGTAAGATACAGCATATTATTAGTGTAACTGCTCTTAATGTGGGTCGTCTGATTTTAAAAGCTTGCCAATAATAGAGACATGCTTTTGCTTAAATGACCATTGTTCCAATTTGTTGTTGAACACACAACGTTTTTGAGTTTATCTTTCGGGAATGGTTTATGCTAAAATTAAGTTCAGGTAGAGTTCCGAAAATGTCTTTTGATGCCAGCAATGATAATATACAATAAAATACATAGGCTCATAAAACAGCATAACGTGTTTCCTGTAAAACCATATAACTTCTATCTAAAGCATTCTTTTATATCATCTGGGAAGTTAAAATGGAACACCCCGTATATTGTGAAGAATTACTAAATTATCTGTCAAAAAAAGTTGAAACTCCTGAATTAATGAGAGGATTCTAAAAGCAAGGAACTCAGTGACAACCAAAATTTTGTCTACTCTTGTTTTGCAGTAAAACTCTTCTAAAATGTTTAAAGTGAAAAATAGAATTTATTTGTTCCTCTTATTAATTAAGTACTCACTAGCCTAAATTTTGAAGAATTAATGACACTTAAATGATGTTTTACACTCTTCTGTAAAATTATTCTTTCTTAGATACATTGCATATGAAACGTAGATAAATAATCATTATAATTATTGCTTACTATGTTAATTCAATAAGAATTCATTACATGATGTATGTCAGACCTGGGCACTTCTAAAATGACATTATTTGAAATATTATTAACATGTTATTTTATTTCATAATTATTTCCATGCCTGATCACTTTTGAAATAATATTATTTCAAATATCATGTTATTTTATTTTATAATGATTTGAAATAATTTTTCGAAATAAGTGTGAAATTATTCTTCGAAGTTCTATCAGATTTGACATGAGCTTAATTTGTATTGACATTCTTGAGTTTACTGTTCATTCGATACAATGCCGCAACCTCTGTTTGGGTTACTTTTACATACATACAGTATAACTGTTAGCAATGTTGGATATCGCCGAGTCAGTTGTCTCATAACCGTTGAGCAGTCAGCTTTAATAATTTGTGCAGTAATTTAAGTGTATAATAATTACTTTATTAAATGTTATGAGCAAGAGATATATCCCAGATGGCACTTGGACGTCCAATGTACGTCCGTACCGGACATATGTACGTCCCAGGGACGTACGATATGTCCAAGATATGTCCGATTTATGTCCCAGGTATGTCCGACAGAGGTCCCAGTTACATCCCAGTACGTACATAGGACGTCCCGCGCGGACGTTATTGGACGTTTGTCGGAAATATAAAAGCGTGTTTGCACCTTAAAAAATTTTCTAAATATGTAAATATTGGTTTAAAAGAGTTCTACAAAAATACCATTGATTATCACATAGATAGAAAAAGAGGAATTGATCAAATAAAAAAGAGTGGACTTATGCCGGGCGCGAACCTAGTACAAGTCGAGCGTCTAACGCGCTGACCCAACCGAGTTCTTGGTAACACGATTAATATTTTCAGATACTATGCGCCGCGCTGATGTACGTAATACTAATCAAGTTAATTTCATTTTTCAACTATTTCTGTGAAATGTTCAAGTTTATCAGTGTCCAATAGACAGAATAAATAAAATCTAACAATTTGAAGATTAGCTCATTTTTTCACGTAAGAAACGTCGAAAAATTAATTTTTTTCAAACAACGGCGCCGCGAACTTAAAAATCTGAAAAAATTCATAAACTATATTTTGAGTATAATAATAGAAACACAATATAGCATCCGAAAACGTACGAAATAATCTAAGTCCCACGTCCGTGGTACGTCCGAAATTTATGTCCGAGGGACGTCCCACGGACGTACACGACGGACATTGGACGTATCGGATGTAAAACGGACGTCCTATGGACGTACGGTGCTATCTGGGTAAGAACTACAAGAGACAGTTAGACTATTTTGATGATTCTCTATCAAATACATAATTTTTTTGTTTTTTTCCATCGAATATTAAAATAAATTTTAAATGTGATTAGCATATTCAGTAATGATCAAAATCAAAATTGTTTTTTCAGATATGTCAAACTGGTAGATTTTGGCTTTGCCAAGCGTTTGGATCACGGAAGAAAAACATGGACATTCTGCGGCACACCTGAATACGTTGCACCTGAAGTGATTTTAAACAAAGGACACGACATCAGCGCTGACTATTGGTCTCTTGGTGTTTTGATGTTTGAACTTCTTACGGGCACACCACCGTTTACTGGCGGCGATCCAATGAAAACTTATAACATTATTCTAAAAGGAATTGATGCTATCGAATTCCCCAGATCAATTACACGAAACGCGACAGCATTGATTAAGAAGCTTTGCAGGTAAACAATTGCTAGAATCTCTTATATTCCATTTGAACAGTAGCAGTAAGATAATTAATAGTTTCATATGATAACTCTACCTTGTAAAAATGGTGCAAAGAAACTATATTTATTTGTAAACTACATGGAGATAACAAGTATTGAGTTACTGAAACATCGTGTAAATTAAAGATTAATGCATTAGTTATATTTCAAACTCACTTGAGTCTCAGCATTCAGTGACTTAAACTACAAATCTTAAACTGTTATAAAGTAAAAAAGTTAAATCGTAATTATTTTTATTACATTACATTTCTACATTATTACTTGTTATTTTTACTATATTTTATCATATACTTATATTCACTATTTAAATTATTACGTCACTACAAAACATTTTGAAAAACTAGTATTTACTTAACATAATATGCAATATCACAAATGTACTAAATCATATCGTCAATGTACTAAATAACTATAAGTGACTTTCAAACATATTATACTTTAATTTACATTCACTTTTACGTTTTTTATATTATATATATATATATATATATATATATATATATATATTTTTTTTTTAATTTAAGGTAAATCGAACCAATAAAGCACTTATTTATTTATAGGGACAATCCAGCAGAACGTCTTGGATACCAAAAGGGTGGCATTAGCGAAATACAGAAACACAAGTAAGTATGCCTTATGTGTTACACACTTGCAAAAATTCGTGAATTGTCTAAATTATTAAGAGTTACTTATCAATAATAATTTTCTTGTTTAGATGGTTCGATGGCTTCAACTGGGAAGGTCTAAGATCAAGAACCCTTGAACCACCAATCATGCCACGCGTTCAAGGTGCCGCAGACACCACAAACTTCGACGAGTACCCACCAGATTCAGATCCGCCACCACCCGATGACATATCTGGATGGGACAATGATTTTTAGCGATTACAAATTTCTATCTAAAGAAATGTTCTATTGAAAATCAGAAGAATTTATTTCATGTTCAAAGGAACGCAAAATAGTCGATGAACATCACTGGAAAATATGACTGTCACCATCTGCATTTATTCTGCAAACTGCTGCTATGTGACGTATAGACAATCATATAATATCGGCTATACTGCGAATAACATGGAAGATGAAGGAACTGGTTTGTGATAAAAAGTTACATCTTAACAACGTGGTTTTCAAGAACCTGCAATTTCTGTTGATCCACTGGATCGTCAAGAACAAACAGAATACCTTGTTGTTGCATTATCTAGAGAGCGATTAAACGAAACAGAATTTCAGGACACCGCCCAGTATCGAAGTGAACTTATCGCACGTCTAGCTTAGAGAATTGTTGAAACAAACACACATAGATCTGTGTTCCGAGAATTGAAACTTGAACGCATCATAATAAGACGCGCGTGAAAGCGTCAAGTGCCATGCCTGTCAGAGGTAAAGTCAAATATAATCCATGTGTAGTGCATCTCCCCGCGAAAGTGCACAGAACGTAGTCAGCTCAACCGGAAGTAAATTCTTGCCATCAGACTTGCAATGTGCACGCAATTTCGCGAAACAAACCATTGGAATCTTCATGTCCGGTTCATTGTTGTTTGATTCACTTTATAGTTTATTGTAATAATCCTATTTTAATTAATTATGAGAAAAAGTGACTCTTGTAAATAATTGATTATAAATATATTAGGTAATGTCCAATGTATATCGATATAAAATAAAGTTTTATTAATGCTAACCGCATTGAATGTACCTCTTTTAATTCCTATCTAAGCGTGAATTCGATTCGATTAGCGCGAATCATGCCAGAACTTAATGATTATAATGAATGTAATACCTGTATGTAAATGTAGCACCTTAGATTAACACTTTAGAATTAAGTTATTATACGCATATTTCCTTGAAAATTTTTAATTCAAGTAAGTAATGAGGTGGACAAAATTATATGTACACCAATTTGATTTTATTTTAAGGTTTTGTCGAAGAGTATCTGCCTCAAGGATTTTGTTCACTATGAAATATGTTGTCAAGGAACATCATTCTGAACAACTTTTCCCTGTACATGTAACCGACGGTCGGTTTCAGTTTCCAAGATATTCGCAAAAAACTGTAGTTAAACTTAGGTCACAAGTACACTTGTTCCGGGACAAGGTGTCACCGAATGGTAATTAAAGTATACAGGATCGTATACAGCATTTCAAAGAGAAGTTATAGTTGAAGTTAGTTGAGGTTAGGTTCGTGAAGGGGCGGAGAAGGTGGGTCATTAAGCCGGCCCGTCTACGCTTACAATGTTTCGCAGTTTGCATGGATCTTTGTATAATTGATTGGGACCAGCGTCGCCAGAAACACCCAAAACTGGATGAATTTTCCTCTCCTCCTTTTCCCCTTCCACTATCCCATTCCACTGCGTGTTGTGTGTTACGTCCCCGTCGCGCATGCGTAACATGTGCACGTGTTAATCTGGTTATCAGAGAGGTGGTAAACTGTATTCCCCTCGATTGCAGCGATCTGGCGACACTGGTTGGGACCTCCAAATCGGTGAGGTCGTAGTTTTTCGATAAGTTCGGATATGAGATAAGAAGGATATGATTAGATTTTTGATGAACTTAGGAAACAATAATTGCAATAACAACAACATAGACTTGATCATCACCTCACAGGATCTTTCCTCCCGTTTCTCCGTACTACAGCTGGATGATCTGTGGGGATCTGATCACTTTCCCATCAAAATAATCATGCAAATTGGAAAATTCTGCTTCAGACAAAACAATAATAGAATCTCTTTGAAGAAAACCAACTGGACTCGTTACACCAGCATTTTACACGACTCTTCCTCAGCTATTCTCTCAGCAGAATTTAATTCAATGAACACTCTTAATCAATATCATTTTTTTATAGACTCCGTAAAGGCTGCAGTAAATGCAGCCACTCCTACAAAACGGAAAGTTGAAAACACTCGTCATAGAAATCCTGTGCTTTGGTGGGGCGAAGACTGTGAAAGAGCCATCAGATGCAGAAAGGCCCTAATGAAGAAATTATTTCATACAGGTATGTCGTCTGATTGGCAGGCATATCAGAAGCAAGCAGCAGCAACCAAAAGGCTCATCCGTAACAAAAAAAGAGACAGTTTCCGTAATTTTGGAAACGAGAAACTAACATCTACACTGATATCAGACAATTCTGGAGGAAAATACTAATTCTTAAAAATAAATGGACCACATCTGCAACAAGCCTACAATCAGCTCCAAGCAATCACTCATATACAGAAGCCATCAATAAGCTCTGCCCTCCATGAGTTCCAACCAGGCCTTACCATACAGATTTAGCTCATTAATGTCCAGCTCTTCATCGAAGGTTTGATCTGCAGGAACTGAACATTGCAGTGGCCAAGCTTAAAGTCAAATCTGCTCCTGGTCCTGATGCAGTAGAGAACTCCATGCTTAAGTTTCTGCCCATCACATGGAAAGCAGTCCTACTAGACAATATAGACAATATATACAATCAACATATTTATCCAGAGGAATGGAGCGAATGCTCTATGTTATTCATTCCAAAACCCAACCACAAGGGACTTTGTCTCATAGCTGTAACTTCATGCGTCTGCAAACTCATGGAAAGATTAGTTTCTCACAGATTATACTGGTGGATCGAAAATCATAATATTCTACCGGCCTTCCAATCAGAATTTCGCAAAAACCGGGCAACATCGGACAACATTCTAAGACTTGTCACCATGGTAGAAACTGGTGCTCTGACGAAACACACCAGCCTTTTTAGACATTTTTGCTGCCTTTTTAGACGTTAACTCTGCTTTTGACAAGGTCTTGCCAGACTTATTGATCAAAAAGTTGAAGTCCCTAGGATCTCTAATAATGTTCTGCAATTTATAAATAACCTTACTTTCCATAGACACGCACTTTTCCGCGCTCCTAACGACTCTGGTCAGCTAATCCACACTGTGAAAAGTATGTACCAAGGTGTTCCACAAGGAGGTGTTCTTAGCACTCTTATTTTCTTTATATGTCTCAGACATCGAGCTCAACATTCCTCTAAGTGCAACTGTCTTTCAATACGCAGACGACATTACTGTATGCTTCGCTCTACGTTCTCTTGATATAGCTATTTCTACCTTACAAAATGACTCTAATGCAATCAAACTTAATCTACATCGAATAGGACTAGACATTGCACCCACTAAATCCGAATTCATAATTTTCCAATCATCCAAACCATTATCCAAAACACTCACTCAGCTAAAGTTTTGGAATCAAAAGCGACCATATGCTCAGCTTTAAACCTCACATCAATGAAGTTTGCTTGTCTGCGCACAAACTCCACAATATCATGAGATTTCTTTGAGGTATGCAGTGGGGATCTGACCCTGGTACTATGCTTACTATCTATGAGGGTCTCATTTGCTCCAGACTGGAATATTGCATTGCTATCATTCTGCCAGCCTAAATTTACTCTTCTGAGTAAATTAATAAGTATCCAACTCACAGCTGCACGTTTAGCTTTAGGACTCAAGGAAGTCAACCTCTAGAAATGTGACACTAGCTGAAGTTAAACTTCCCACATTGGAACATCGTGCTGCTTACCTTGGTAAAAAATATATTTCTAGAGTCTTATCTCACCCATCTCACTCTCTGTGCACACTATTTCAAAGCTGGCAAACTACTAAGGAAAAGTTTCCCCTCAAGACATCTTGACGTTACACCAGACCTAGATACTATTCACAAAATTCTAACTCAACAACACTTCATTGTTTCAAATCAATTCTTTTCTACACCTCCTGAAAGCCTTGCCAATCTGTACACGCAGGCAGATTGCAATTTACAAACATGCCAACAATCCAGCACCAATATTAATGCAAAATTCCTTGACACCATCCATTCTTGGTACGGTGGCTTCCTCACTATGTATACAGATGGCTCGAAAACTCCAGATGGAATTTCAGTAGAGGTCGCATGATTCTGTTCTGAACTGGCTTTAGCTGAATCTGCGAACATTAACAATCATGTTTCACACTTCACCGCAGAATGCCTTGCAATCTGCAGAGCTCTGGACACAATTGTGAAATATCTGGAACAATCTTTCCTAATATGCTCTGACTCTCTAAGCGTACTGCAATGTCTAAACAATGGCATAATTCTGTATGCCTTGAAGGGAATGAAATAGTCGACAAACTAGCAAAAGAAGCCACTAACAAACTGTTGCATCCTTTCTGGCAAATTCCAGCCAGTGACTTCAGTGATTCTTTTAGAGGGGAAATGTGGGATGACTCTTATGCCACCTGGTTAAATAAGGTCAATCCCACAGCAGCAAATGTCCCTTCTCCAGACCCGTTTTTTCTTTAAATGCGGATATTTTAAAATTGACGACAAAAATTATTTGAAGTGAACCGATATACATAGATTGGTGCGTAATTGTTTCGTTTAACCACAACTTTTAGTTTTACAGCTATTTAGCTCGATATAATTGGAAAAAGGATTTAGAAAAAGTACTTAAAATAGTATTTTATCTGAAGGATTATGCAAATAGTGTAATTTTTATTTGAGCGGGTGATTCTACATAAGAAAATAAAAACAAAAATATAGAAAAAATTTTTTTCATTTGACGCCTCGTTTTCGAAAATGTTATGGCTTCTTACATTTTAATATTACCTACTTCCCCAATTTATTTTCATCGTCGAGAAATACTTAAAAAAAATGTAACGTAAAATTCAAATATGTTAGCAGAAAGGATTTCTCTCTGATGTTAGCATCCGCGCATTTCAAGCAGAGTCGGGGACTGGTGGGGGCTGGTGCCGGTGCGAGTTTTTCCTTACCTCATAAAATTTTGTCAAACTATGGATTAATAAAAATATTTATTGAATAAACCACGTCTAACTTTCTACGCTGCCAAAACTCAAGTGACTGCTGCTACAGTGGATAGGCCATGATAAGCCACAACACCACAAGATACGTGCCACAACGTAAACAGGCGTGAACTTATCATTATTTCGGCCACTGTACAATGATATATAATAAATATAATGATGTTGTTATTATACACTGTTATACACTCATTAAAAAGACTGTGGATGTACGGACACAGACGACCTAGTCTGTGCTACGGATTTTTCAAAATAAAATCTAGGGAATTCTACGGAATTTTCAGCTCTCCCTACGGACTTTAAAAAGTTCAGGTTGGCAACACTGTTACAAAATATGGCGGTAATTCCACCGCCACCAGAAGTGTGTTCAGTTGTATGCATGTTGTATCGTTGTTGATCGTTGTAGAAGTAACAATATTTTGAGTGTCTTTTCAACGTATTCGCACACGTGAGTTTTTTCCTCAGTAACTTATTATTTTGTAAATGTGTATTATCTTATAAAGTTAAACGTCAGCTACAATGTAAGTAAAATGTAAACAGTTCTTTAATTTCGAGACTTTTCATGTTTCTTGTGCACATTTTAAAAATCCGTGGAGAACGTGTAGTGTGTATATATAGTTTAAAAATGCAGTAAATGCGAATGTATTTATGTAAAAACTAGGAAAGTGCCTAAAATAAGCAATAAAATAAACTTAATTGTTTATAGTTATGTATTTATTATTACATATTTTATAGTTATAGATTTTATACATGTAGAATAATTTAAGTGAATATTATGTCAAATTCCAATGTTAATATTCATTTTAGCAATTAAATTTAACAGAATGTAATACGTTTTAACAAAAATACATACATTCATATTACAAAATAGATTGATAAAAAATATATTGAAGTATGTATACACTGTTCTTGTTTTTTTTCTTAAAAAATTCATGTGTATCCATTCAAAGCATACAAATAAGAAGTTTTTTATTGAATGTAAACACAGGAAGGATATTCTTAAATACGAGTATATAGAGCACATTCATTTAACTTGACCTTCAAGCAAAATATTCTGCTGTGAAACCTTTACTTTCAATAAGTAAACACAAAATAGTTATTCAAAATTATTATACAGTGATTCCAATTTATATTTAACATGAACCAAAGTGCCACATTATACTAATACTATTGCTATCTTTTTCTATCCTTCATTTTTACATACAAAATATTATCTCTTTTTCTATAAATTTAATTAATTCATGCTCTTTATAATCTTTTCTATAATTTAATATTTTATTTAACAGAAATACTATTTTAATAATCATATTATACTTACCCCTTCTGTCTTAAAAATTTAATAGAAACCAAAAATGGAAGGTGACAAACCGATTGGTAAAGGAAGGGGTGGTATCCTTCTTAAAATGATAAAGGAAAAAGAAAAAGCAGATGCTGAAGCTGCTGCTGCTGCTGCTGCTGCTGCTGCAGCTACTGCTGCCACCGCTGCTGCAGCCACTGCGAGAGTTGCTGCTGCTGTGTCACCACCACAATCTTTACCAATGTCAAGTCAAGCTGCAAAACCTGTAGCTAGCATACCTACAGTAGGAAAAGGGAGAGCTAGTTTGTTAGATATGATTAGATCAAAAAAAGTTGAAACGACAGGCACACCACCACAAGCAATTTCTACTTTAGACAGAGGGTCGCTGTTTAGCCGAATGAAGCCTCCTAGGTATGTATATCAATAAATAAGTTATCTAAGATACAAAAACTATCCCATATTATGGTATACACAACCAGTCCACAATGAACAACTTCTTTGTTATGCGTTAACAATATAAATCCAGTCCGTGACACAATTAAGTGTACGCCCTTTAAAAACTAATAACTTTGTAAAACTAGGTCAAACAACTTGAGTTTTGCTTTAGATGTTAGGATTGTTTTACTAGATAATATATGAAAAAATTAATTGAAAATTACTATTGGCCAAAATTGCAAAAACAATCACAGTTTTTTAACTTTTTCATTTGTGCCTATAATGAAAATTTAAGATATGCCATTTGTAAAGCTAGGGTACACAAAAAGGTTTGCCATGAGCCACAAATAATTAAAAATTGTGAGGAACTGCGAGTTTGATTAATCGTAAGCTCAAAATTCAAAGATTTTTACATCTTTCAATGTCTATAACTTTGTGCACATGTATAACTTACATCCTAGCAAATTTAAAAAAAGCAAGTTTGCTCCACTTCTAAAGAAAGTTATTGGTTGAGGGTATCTATTTAATTTTATTTCCAACTGTAAGTATCCTTTACTTTTAGATTTGTCATTATTCACATTTTGAATTTTGATCTGCCCTAAAAACTGCAAAATACTATTTCATTGAGTTGCAGTTAATTACTTTGTCTGGGTGCATCTATTTTGCAAAATAGTATGTTTAACCAGCTGTTTTCCCAGTTAGATTGGTTTGTTAATATTATAGAAGCGGAGTATTATTTTATATGATTTGTTACGATTAATAAATTTGTAAAGTTCCACGAAATTATTTGATAAACTATAATATATAATAATAAAAGGCGCATATTAAAATTACAAATGCACGATGGTGATACATGTATGAAGACAAGTCTGAATTATAGCAAGAATGCACATTTTATAGTTCAGCCCCTCAACCTGCCATAAAACCAAATATTTCTGGACCTTCTGGTGATGCTGCAGGAGTATTAGGTAAATTATCGGATATAACAATTGAAGAAACAGTCAGTTCATTGGGTTCATCGTCATTCCAACCACCAAAACTAATTGCTCAACAAGGTACAGGTGGAAAACCGTAAGTTAATGTTTATGTATAATTTTCCTAATATCAATTAAGAACATTAACAACTACAGTCAAAATTAATGACTCTTTAGGGTACAATTAAGCGCAAACTTTATAAATGTCAAATTGAGTGCTGACAAGGGATTATACAATTATGAAGTTAAATATAATCCTGACATAGATTCTAGACCACTGCGTAGTAAACTTCTTAATCAACATCTAGAAGTAATTGGACGAACAAGAGTTTTTGATGGTGTTATGCTGTGTTTACCTCAAAAATTAAAACAGGATGTAAGTAACAATAGTAATGAATAGTCAATGCATATTTATTTACATTACATGCAATTTTTAGATCACAACATTCGAATCTAAACATCCTATAGATGAGTCAACAGTAATATTGACTTTAATATTTAAGAAACAACAAAGTATGACTGAAAACATTCAATTCTTTAATATACTAATTGGTCGTGTTATGCGAGCCCTTAGCTTAGTTCGCATTGGTCAACACAATTTCAATCCTAAAGGGATACATGCAATACCACAACATAAATTAGAAGTATGGCCTGGTTACGTTACAGCTATCAGCGAATATCAAGGAGGCCTAAAGTTGTGTTTAGATGCAAAGCATCGTGTTATGCGTACAGAAACAGTTCGGGATATCATGTAATAACTAGAAATATCTTTTATGAAATATTTATTGCTATGAAAATAATTTAATGATATTACAACATACTATCATGCAGGGTTAATTTTGGGAATAAGCCAAATTTCAGAGACCTTGTTATGAAAGAATTAATTGGATTATCCGTATTTACAAGATACAATAATAGAACGTATCGTGTTGATGATATTGCGTGGGACAAAAATCCAACACATGTTTTCGATAAAGGGACAGATAAAATATCTTTATTAGATTATTATAAACAACAATGGAACTTACAAATACGAGATAATAATCAGCCATTAATAGTCCATTGCTCAAAAGTTAAAACATCAATGGGTCAGGTAAGTAATTATTTCCTATTGGTGATATTTTATGATTAAGAAATACAAAATGATAATACTAAAAATTACCACCGAATATTTTCCGAACTATAGAAGTTACAGAAAAAAAAAGATCGAATAAGAGTTACAAGTAATTTTTGTTTATTTAAACATGTCCGAGACAGTTTTACTTATAAAGTATTTGTTATCATCTTTCTATGGCCCTCTCTTTATCGCGAAACTCTAATTTCTATAATATAGAAAATATTCCAGGCGGTAATTATTATTGGTTCATTCTGTATGAATTATTAATAATTATTTACCATACACGTTTCACCTACAGACTGAAGAAAGGATCGTACTATTAGTTCCTGAGTTATGTTACATAGCAAGTCTGACGGACAGTATTCGTTCAGATTTTAGAATAATGAAGGATTTAGATGATGTGACCAAAATGTCACCTAATGCTCGTCGCGATGTACTTAAACACTTTGTACAAGAAGTACAAAATAATGATATACCAAGAGAAATATTAGCTGGATGGGGTTTGAGTTTAGAAAACGAATTAGTTCAGTTTACAGGAAGAGTTTTAGAGCCTGAGGAAATAACCTTTGGCCAAAACAGAAAGTTTAGACCACCACCTCACAAACCTGCAGACTGGGGTAGTGCAGTCTCTAGGAATCCTATGTTACGCTCTGTATGTAATTTGTTTTCTACAACATAGAATTTGTAGAGATGTTCGGGAACTCGAAAATGTTGGGTACCTGTTGGCCGAGACGGGTCGGGTTCTCGATATATTCAAGAACCTGTTCCAATTTCGAATAAAATTCTAGACCCGCCACAACCCGACATTTCCCGGTTCTCGCACATTTTTAAGAATTTGTTCAATATTAAAACATTATGTTCAACACTATACATTTGCATGTTTAGACCGATTTAAATCAATGGTGTGTCTTACATTGTCAAAGAGATTCAAGATGTACCCAAGAATTTGTTGAAATGTTTAAAAAAGTAGCCCGGGCAATGGGTATGACAGTTAGGGAACCACGGACAATTTGTTTAAGAGATGACAGAACGGAAGTCTATGTCCAAGAGCTACGCAAAAACATACAACATAATGTAAATTTAATGGTAATTATATTTCCTACAAACCGCACCGACAGATACTCTGCTGTAAAGAGGTGAGATATTCTGAACTCGATTGCTCAAATGATTCATTGAATGCTGAAAAGTTGTGAGCTTTTTTCGTATTACCTCGAAGTTTACACAGTTCTTCATCAATTGTCATTATTGTACTTTCTTTAATTTTGTGGAGATATTTTATACGACGGTGTTGACCACTAAAATTAAAGGTGCGTTTTATGATGTCTTTACCATTGTGTATGTGGAAATCGATAATTATAATTTATGAAGAATTGCATAATCGTTTAAGGTAATGCGAAAAATACATCTTTTCAACATGCTTAGAAATCCACTATTTCATGTTACACGACTTAATTTTAATTTCATATAATAACTGTATCGCTATTGTTTAGATTATGCTGCGTAGAGATGCCTGTACCTTCTCAGGCAATTATGGCAAGAACTATTTCTCGTGCTGATAAATTGAAAAGTATAACAGAAAAGATAGCTTTGCAAATTAATTGTAAAATGGGCGGAGCCCTTTGGGCATTAGCTATACCAATGGTATGAACAAAAATTCATAAAATTAATCACGTTTAAATAAAAATATTTAATTTGTTTTGATTCGTCTAGGATAACTGCATGATATGTGGAATAGATGTTTATCATGGAGGAGCAGGACAATCTACAAAAGGTAGTGTTGCAGGTTTCGTAGCAAGCCTTGATAAACTACTAACGACTTGGCACAGTAAAATTTGTTTGCAAGGTCGTCACCAAGAACTAGTAGACATGCTTCAAGTTTGCATGATTTCAGCACTGAAAGCTTATTATAAGGTATTTACCAATTTTTTACCAAATATTTTCTACTGCATCCGTATTTTACATGCCTAATGTTTTATATTACAGCACAATAAACGTTATCCAGATCGTATCATTGTTTACCGGGATGGTGTTGGCGATGGTCAAATCGACACTGTTGCTAAATATGAAGTGAAACAATTGCTAGCGACATTTAAAAATATCGAACCAAGCTATCAGCCAACGCTAACCATTATAGTGGTGCATAAACGCATTAACACGCGATTATTTGCAAAATGCGTAAGTTCACTAATGAAAAAACAAACCCTAACAAGCTGTGCTATTTAATCATACAAATTTCTTTCTCTAACTTTAGCCCAGGGGTTTGGAGAATCCATTACCAGGAACAATCGTGGACACGTGTATAACTCGAACTAATGTCTACGACTTCTTTTTGGTGTCGCAGAACGTACGAATGGGTACAGTGTCACCTACTCGTTATATTGTTGTTTACGACAGTAAAAATATGAAGGCAGAACATATACAACGATTAACGTATAAACTTTGCCACTTATACTATAACTGGCCTGGTACGGTAAAAGTTCCTGCTCCCTGTCAATATGCTCACAAGATCGTCTCTCTTGTTGGACAGAATATACAGATGGAGCCTCATCAATGTCTTTCCGATACATTGTTCTACTTATAAATTACTTTCATCTGTACATAACTAATGTTACACAACCCAAAAAACAATAGGAATAGAAATATTATATTAATTTTTATGATAGTACTACAGTATTTGTATATATAATACTATCCACAAACACAACAATAGTAAACTAAAGGATAAATCTATATTTCATTTGTTAAGTACAAGCATAGAAGTTTATTTGTTAATTTCGTTTCGTGGAGATGCGGAGAAACTTATATTGCCAGTATACATTTAATATGTTATTTTATAAATTGAAAGTATTTAGTTCTATCATCATATTATTTTTATTATCAGACTATACCTTCAATACGAGTATTAAAAAGTATTTATATTATCGTTACTGCTCACCAACTGGCTAATTTATGCTATTGTCATAATACTCTGTTTATCTAAAATGTCAATAAACTCTCATTCGAACGCAGGTCACACGGCGTATAACTTAAATAGAATCATGTTTTTCGCATTTTTTTTAATCTTTTTGATGAAATATGCATATCAGTAGAAGTACATCGTATAGAAAATTTGTAAACCTTTAATACCTTAATAATCCAATTATCAAAAACACCATGTATATCTGCATGTTCTGATAAATGGAGTGCTAATGTATTAGTTCTCAAATTATGCAAAAATGACATTTTGTTCTACTGCAAAAATAAATACCTGTATTTTTCTAAAAATTTTATACGTATTTGATATTACTAAATCCACTACTATAATGATTAATTACAATGATAAATAATGTTTCGATTCTTGAATCATCGAATACATAGTATAAATCATGTATTTAAAAAAATGGTGTCTTGGTTGCATACGAACTTTGAACCTTGTGCATGAATATCAATGTTTTAGCGAGTTGAGAAACGCGTGTTTTACATTAATTTCCATATTATAACAGGACCAGTGAATTGCAAGGGCCAATGACGTCAATCTGTCTCCTTTAAATCCATGCAAATTTAAAACACGTTTATGTGCACTTCTTCGATTTGTAAACGTCACGAAACACTGTTAAAAATTACAAATACTATACTCTGCGACCTGTTAGCAGAAGAAGTATCGAGTGATGAGCTTGAATGAATTCTAGTTTAATATATAAATTACAGAAATACATTTATGAATACTTGAATTGACTTTTATTGCATACCAAATAAATTCCTGCAGATACACTGCATACACTTATATTTAATAATCGTAACGTCAAAAACCTAAAATAAATAATTTTGATTCCTGCGGTAGTTCAATTATCAAAAATGATTGCTATAATCAATTAATGCAGAAGTATTTATTTATGTGCTTACGTATGTGTTTACAAACGACCCTGCCGATGAGAATTCAATATCTAGAACGACGCGAGCAAAATGCGTGTATCCGTAGTTGTCCACCTTGACTTGGAAGCACGCATATACAGTGGCGTGCAAAAGTATCCGGACGCCCTTTAAAAACGAATAACTTTTTCAAAATTAGTTCAAACGGCTTGAGTTTTTTTGAGTTGTTATAAGGATTAGTTTACTAGGTAGCGTGTAAATAATTTTTTCCAAAAATTGCTATTGGTCGGAATTGCGGCGAAGAAAGTAAAGATCATAATTTTTAACTTTTTTATCTGTACCCGTAATGAAAATTTGAGAGACGCCTTTTGTCTGTCTAGGTAAGTTATGCATATGTACAAAGTTTCATCGAACTCGGTTAACGTTGTTATGAGCTACAAACATTTAAAGCTGATCACATAAGGGCGAAATTCCCTGAAAAGGCAGAAAATCGGCAACTTTCACTCTTAAACTCTCATCTTGTAATGTTCGTAGCTCATCTGCTCATAGCAACATTAACCGACTTCGATGAAACTGCGCATGTATATAGCCTATGAAGATCTACAAAAGATATATTTAAAATTTTTATTACAGGCACAGATAGAAAAGTTAAAAGTCGTGACCTTTACTTTTTTCTTCACAATTTCTACCATTAGCAATTTTTATAAATAATGATTTACACGTTACCTAGTAAACTAATCCTTCGAGCATCTCAAAAAAACTCAAGCCGTTTGAATTAATTTTGAAAAAGTTATTCGTTTTTAAAGGGTCTCCGGATACTTTTGCACGCCACTGTATGTTCAAATGTTCATGCAAGCGCACGTCTCTATGTTACAACGCCCTGTGCCAGTGTGAGATTTTAAAGAAAACAGTGGCGTAACAAATATTGAAAATTGTAACACAATCTAAATAGCATATACACGTTTCCAATTATGTTAATGTCTCTACCATTACGCGGCATGTTAATTGAAACATGTTCGTCACTAATAGCGTATTACATTCTCCTCAACTACAATGATAGAACGATTTTTAAATTCATAAAGTTCACTTTATGATTGAAATATTTAAACCAAGTTATATGTTTGCAAAATCCTGATAGCAACAGATTAAATTTTAATGAACAAATACGGATTTAAAGATAGTATTTTAAAAAATGAATGGCATAATTCCTGTAAATGAAATGGCTAAATTTACAAGAAAAATACAAAAATATTTTATTTTGTATTGTGGGCGTACATAAAATTCTTCACTTTCAATTTTGAAAAACTTTGTATCACACTAAAGGCTTGCCTAAAGTAGAGAGATGATTGAAGCCGAGTAAAGTTAAAAATAACTGTGTTAAATAGTAAACAGTAAAGTGATTACAAGTGAAATGTTTTGAGCATGACATTGAACTTCAAGAAATAACAAAATTTAATTTTCATAGTCTGTTTCTAGTACAAATGGAGATTAAGTAGGGAAGTAGTAAAGGAATGAGGAATGTTTACTTGTATTTAATATTTTTAATAAATTATAACAAATTAATTATTTTAAGGTACAGAAACAAAATATAAAATTCAGAATCGCGCTTTTGCCAGTTAAATACAGAATACAGTATATTTATCCAAATAAATCTTTTATAAGTACGATATAATGTCATGAATCTTATTCAACTACCAGTTTAAAATTTATTTTGGAATTATATTATTCCTATTAAAAGATATTTTAAATATAATTGCGATTGTAAAATTAAAAACATAATCTATTTAATTTCATCAAAACATAAATCCAAATAGATTAATTTTACTTTAATTTTGTCAGTTACTCGGAAACAGCTGATTGTTAAACTTTCGCGCTGCATACACATAATACAGTCGAATCTCAAGTACAAAACTAAAATTATCGTGTCGAACCGATTTTGTCTTACCGAATTTTTTAACAAGTATGATTTTACAAACGAAAATTCGGCTTATAGTGGCATTTTCCATTTGCGAAAATTTGGAAAAAGACAAATTTTATTTTGAAGAGTCAATAATATTAATAAAGGAGAATATTTATGTTATTCCTATCTTTCACTTCGAATTGCCCTGGTATTTGAGACTTATGAATTATTACTGATTGCAAATATTGAACGATCGCAGTTCTTATATGTACATGCGATAAAACTATTACTTACAAATATAAACTCCGATTTACAGAAGGCGAGCTTCTTCCGAATTCAAGTAACAGAGATGAAATAACATATTGACATTAACCACACCACGATCGGTTTTTCATTCTTTATTCTATGATTATTGAAATTGCAAAGATAATTCCATTAAAAATCTATATATGTATATATATTATGTCCTGACTCACTGACTTATCAACGCCCAGGCTAAACCCTTGGACCTAGAAAGCTGAAATTTTGCACAGAGGTTTCTTTTACGATCTATACAAGGAATAAGAAAGGATATTTCGAAATTCAACGCCTAAGGGGCTGAAAAGGGGTTGCAACGTTTGTATTATTTGTGGTCGGATTTGTTTGAAACTTGGTCTGAATGCTCTTTGATATAATTAATCAAACATGGGACGTTAATGACGAAAATGGCATCAATTTTGAAATCTAAGATGGCGACATGACATAAAATTAAATCTCTGTAGGGGTGAATGGGGGATTAAAAGATTTCATGGAGAAACAATATCAATTTCGGAGGGCATTAAACGGTTTCCTGTGCGAGCGAAGCCGCGAGCAAAAGCTAGTTATTAAATAAATCTCTCCGTTCAAGAACATATTGTTATTAAATCAGTCTTGTCCCAATTACATTTGGTGCTCGGAACGATTAGTGTTAAACACATGTAACAAGCAGTTCGAATTGAACTTTACATTTCGATTTGTAAGAAGGGGATGTTTAAAATATTACAAAGATTCGATTGTGCTATTATAATTTTCTTCATCTATATGCATTTTAATTGTAGATTTTCGAGGCCTGGGTGCGTGTTTACTTAAAATAAAATGAATCTATTATTTCCACGACAATGCTGATGAAAGAGTAACTCCGAATACTACTCGGCTAACGTAACTAAATACACACGACCGGCGATTTATTCTAACAATAGTAGTGATCATATATGGAAATATCTTGTTCACTACTATAACAGTGAGCAACTTTAATATTCGGAGACCACGAATATTGTAATATTGTGACTAGTTAACAATAGTATACATTTTATTTACATAACTTACACTATTTATTAAATAATATATTTCAAATGAAATTTGAAATGTCTGACTTCAACGTTACTTCAATAATCGGCCGCTTAGAAATGTAGCAACTTTCCTGGATATTTATGCGTCGGAATTCAGAGATAATATTTGTTTATAAATACGGAAGTCTATACGGATAATATTAATAAGCCCTATAGCGTAAATTATCTCTCAACATTCACGAAATCCGTTTGTCATAATGGAAAATGGAAGATATAAAAGTAATACTAGTTCCAATATACGCTAATTTGTGATTTTTCATAATAACAAAGGAAAAGTGCATAGACAAATTGCTATCATCATTGATATAAGTAAAACCATAGTGGGAAATATCAATACAAGATTTAAACACGAAAATTGTATAGAGCCGATACCACAAAGAAGTCAAACAACGAAGTTAGTCATGCGTGACGGAAGGAAAATTATTAAAAAGAATTAAGATGGCTTAATTAAGTGCATTAAAAATAGCTGGCGAACTCTTAGCAAAGATTGGGAAGAAAGTGCACCAGCAAACGATAACCTAAACCTAAAACATTAAATGAAAGTAGCCTCAATGAAAGAGTTTCTCGGAAGAAACCATTTGTAAACGAAGTAAATGGAAAGAAGGATTGAATTTTACTGTTTAAACAATTTGCTTTGAAAGAAGATAGATGATGGATTGACGTCATCATTAGTTACGACAGTGAATACAATATTTTGGTTCAGATGGACGAAAAATATGGTGGGGCAAAAGAAGAATGAAGAAGTCATACTTACATGTAAATATGACACGAAGTGTAAAACATAGTGTTGAAAGCATGCTTGTACAGAGATGTATTTAAACATTTGGACCGGAAAAATGAGTTTCTATTGAAAACATAATGAACAAAAACATATATCCAAGTATTTTAAAAAATAATTTACGAAAAAGTGCGATAAAAATAGAAAATCTTGACACCTCGAAGTATTACCAAGACAACAACCCTATTAACATAAGACTCGAGTTATGCAAGAATATTGGGCGCATACCTATCCGAAATTATTACATCTACCACATTAGCCACCGGATTATAACCACATTGAGGATTTATGAAATGAAGTAGAATGATCAATTCGAAAAACTGCAATAGCTTTTAGAAAAATGTTGAAATGCCAATTAAAAAAAGAATGGAATAATATTAGCACTGACTATTTGTAAAAAAAATATTTATAACATGCGTCAAAGCTTGGAGGCAGTTATAAGCCAAGAAGGTTACCCTACAAAATATTAGATCTCATTCTAAGTATAAAAAATAACAAAAAGATTATTAACTGTCAAAAATATCCCAAAATTAAAGTAACGTTGAAATTGAACCTTATTTCATTTGAAACGTATTGTATAACAAATAGTGTAAATTATGTAAATAAAATATAAACTATTGTTAACTAAATAGAGACAGTACTACAATATTAGAATGCGGCATAGTCAAAATTTCAGGGTGTCCAAATATTAAAATTACTTACTCTAACAAGCAATTTGGATTGCTTTACATTTAGATTTGAAGGAAGTAAATATATATACAAATGATTAAAGAGGTCCGGTTGTGCTATTATAATTTTCTTCTTCTTCTATATGCATTTTAATTGTAGGGTTTCGAGACGGGTGCGTGTTTACAAAAAATAAAATTAAACTTTTATTTCCATGACAATGCTGATGAAAGAATAACTCCGAATACTACTCCATAAACGTAACTAAATACATACACACAATCGGTGTTTTACTCTAACAATAGTAGGGATCAGATATGGAAATATCTTGTTTACTATAATATCAATAACTTACATTTCTCGGAAGGATTTCGCGCAACTTGAATGACCTCCGTGAGGATCCACCGCATTGCGGTGTTTAGTCGACGCGATAGTTACGCCACTGCGAAGGAGACAACCGCATGTGTACGTAAATACGTTCATACGTATGTGTATTTACGGTCGTGGCGTATCGCGTATCGAGTCGCCGCCATTCGAGCGGTTAGCGCCTGCGTACATCTTGTTTACAACTGCGGAGAGCTTACCATACACATGACCTTTACAAGATGGACATGAGCGCCTATTTAGCTGTCTACGCGTGTGACGGAAAAAAGTTTAAAATACGTGCGTGTTGTTTGTGAACGTGACCGTGCACAGCAGGAACCATCGGAAATCGAGTGAACTATGGCACGATTATTCTAAGAAATAGTCAAGCCACAGGTTCGTGATCGCAAGTGACGCGGTATTTGTCGCTCACACGCGGGCGTAAGGGGGACGAGAGGGATGGTGGGTACGAAAGGAGACCGAAATTTTTTACCACGAGCAGATGCGATTATCATGAAGAAATTTCGCGCGTGTCCAATCGAGCGATCGTGGTCAGGAGAAACCGTGCACGTTGCTGTAAGGTTATTCACAGCGCTGTGAACCTCCGTTCGTTCGTGTTTCCTTCCCGTAAACTGTTCTCGGGACACAAGGGGTGTGGGAAGAGAGAGAGAGAGAGAGAGAGAGAGAGAGAGAGAGAGAGAGAGAAAAGTGCGTATTCTCTCGCATCGACCTGGAATGCAGCCTGGTGTTTTGATGTGCCTAGCATTGCGCATGAAAAAAAATTCTCCTGCCCTTGACAATAGCCTATTTACCCGAAGCATGCCGCCTTTATAACGCGAAGACCAACGATAACAAGGGTTCAACCACCCACCTGTGTGTGCGTCGCCTGCGTGTCCCTCTCTTTCTCTACCTCTCTACGTATTTCCTCTAAACGTTCTCGCAAACGAGCAAACAAACGAGTGGCCAGGAACGCGCGCGCGCGCGAGCCCGCACACGCTTCCGCGTGTGTTGTATGTACACGTGAACACGCCCGCGTGTTCTCTCTCTCTCTCTGTCGTTGTATCATCGTGTGTACAACCGTTTCTTTATGTGTACCGCCAGTGATGTGTATGTATACGCGTCAACCATTGTGGACCACGCAGTAAATTGTGTTATTCGACGCGATAAACAGGTGCACGAGCCTTGTAGCCCAGAAAAACAATTCTCGGAGGTTTAACCGTTTCACCTGATAAAGATACCTCTACTCGGACGAGCAAGTGAGAGAGACATAAATGCTTGCGCATATTTTTCACCTTAGACCGAGTGCAACCCGCCTTCGAATACACATTGGGGTTACGGAATTGTGGCGGGCGAAATTCGAGAAAAACGTGCGTGACAGGTGGAACGCAAAGCCTTCGTTGAACCGCCATAGCAGAAAACGGAGCACAGTAATACCGCGGTTCGTGTTTTACAACGATTCGACGTAAACGGTTTACGACGACATTAAACGTGCGATCAACGGATTCGGGAATCTCCAAACGTCGGCCAAACGTGCGGTTTTAGTCGATAGCGTATCCTCGCCCTTAGCACACGTCTATGCGACGCCCTTAGTACACGTTGAGTACACATGCACCGTGGTGGCGTGTTATTGCTTATTTACCCCCGACACGTGCTTCCACCGTTAACGTGCTTCGAGTACAACGATATCGACGGCGACCTTTCCACGATAAAACCCAGGACGAGAGACGGACACGTTGTACGTAATAAAACAATACGACATGTACATCGCGTGAGTTTCAAAATAATCGTGGCCTCCCCCTCCGAATTTTTGGATATGTGTGTGAAAGTTGTGAAACATTGTCGGACCGCATTGGAGATTTCCGTTGCGTTTCTCGAATAATAACCGTTCGAAAACGGAAGTGTTTCGACGGTGACCTTTCCACGATACAAGCCAGGACGAGTGACCGATACGTTATACGTCGTACGTAATAAAACGATACACAACGATATTGCACGAATTTGGAAAATCTTTTTTAACCGAAACGTTGTTGGATTTATACGGATAATAGTTTTGCTGTGTTTCTCAAGTAATAACCATCGGAAAACGGAAGTGTTTTTCTCTCCGTAACGATCTCTTTCGAAAAAAAAAACGTGGACGGGTGTCTGGGACATTCTGCTGCTACGATGAGAACTTATTATGGATATAATATGTTCTGGTACGAGACGCGTACAATGAATTGATCACGAACGACGCTACGGTACCATGTAAATGGTACAAAATAGTGTCACGTGAGGACTCGCGAGATTCTTCACAACGACGGCCTTTTTGATCGTTACCGCGGCGATGTCTTCGGGCAGGGGTATAGTCTCCCCTTCAGGAGGTCCCGTTGTTCGCTGCGGACATGTAAAGAAACTGAAAACCCAAAAGAAGAAATTCTTCGTTCTGAGAGGCGAGGCGCCAGGATTCCCCGCCTGCCTCGAATATTATGATAACAAAAAGAAGTTCGAGAACAGGCAATCGCCAAAACGTAGCATCTTACTAGATAGCTGCTTTAATATCAATAAACGCGTGGACACCAAGCATAAGCACGTTATCGCGTTGTACACGAAAGATGAATGCTTCTGTCTGATCCTCGAGAACGAAAAAGAGCTGAACGAATGGCTAAAGGAGATGCTTTTACTTCAGAGCGGAGATGTGCCCGATGGAGAGCAACCTCGGCCTATATTTGGTAATGCGCTATTACGGTTTGAATTAGAATTAGACCGCATATTGGAGACGAACGTCTTACGCGTGGAAAAAACTCGTCGGTGTTTCTTCGAGAAACGTTACCCTCTCGATCTTTCAAAATCCGCGTGACACCGAACACTGATGTTTTGGTGTTTCGGACCTGTTGTTCAACTGCCTTTTTTCAATTCGTCTCTGTCTGTAATATCGCGTAGAGACCAAGAATAAAAATTAGAGATCGTGTGCTCTCGGTGGTAAATATGAACAACGTTTCGTAGACAACTATTTTTCTTTCGAATATTTGCTTGGTAACATTAATATAATTCATGATTTTTCAGTTAAGTGTAAGAATATTTTAAACGAACTATGTGAACGTACGTTATTATCTTGGTATATTTACCAGTATACATTAATAATTGCTTTAAAAGGTAATTGTTATCAGATATATTTGTTATATTATCATTCTGTTTGGGGTATGCGTATGTAAATATTTATATGATTTGTAAGTGTAATTTATTATATGCATTGACCAATGATTGCTAAGGAACAATGTAAGTAAACAATAATAGTACATTTCTTTTATTACTTGTACAGATAATTGTAATGTCGGTATATGTTAATTATGTGTAATTACAAATTGCAGATATAATATTCATTGAAATTATTTTGTTTCTTAATTTTCATTGGCAAGCATAATTCCTAAAATTTAATTGACTCTCTTGATATTATCATATTTATGACAGTATAATTACACGATTGGGTAATGCATTTGCAAGGAGTAGGAAATAATGAATATAATTTGTTTCATGTAATTACTGTACTATGTAATATATATCAACTATAGTGAGATCTATATTTTATTTCAGAACATGTATGGCAAGTTACAATGCAGAAAAAAGGACTCGGTGAACGAAAGAATATTTATGGTCCCTATAGGCTATGCTTAACCGATCGAATATTGAGTCTGGTGAAAATTGGAGAAAAGGATAGTTCAGATTCTCTTGAATTTCCTGTAAGCTCGCTATCTTAATAAATGACGTAGTATGAGATTTCTGAAGGAATGCATTTCGCTTAAGAAACGTAAGTAACATGATAATTTTATTTTGTAGTTGGTTTGCATCAGACGATGCGGGCATATGGACCGTTACTTCTACATGGAAGTAGGCCGTTCAGCAGTTACCGGTGGTGGAGAATTATGGATGGAGGCTGAAGACAGCAACATAACCCATAATATGCATGCTGCTATTCTGAATGCTATGACTAGTTCCAGAAACAACAAAGACGATGTGGGACCACAGCAAAGGATGCGTAGCTCTTCCGCAACTGAGGCCAGCAAACCAATATTTGTCCAACGTCGTCATGCTGCACAAAAGTTCCATAATTTTTCACCCCTAGGTAAGCTTAATTTTAAGAAGTTAATTGTGCATCTTGACTTATTATCAGTTAATGGTCTACAGTAATTCATTATCACGATTGTTGACTATAAGAAAACACTCTTTTAGTTATGTAAATAAGTTCATTGCACTTTTATTAGATTTTAGTGTTTTACTTTTCATTTTGAGCACTTCTAACATTTCATGTGATGAAATATCACTGTACAGGCAGGGAACGTCTCCATACAAATTCCTTTTTAAATCCGTGTGTAAGTTTTTACCCGAGACATTGGTTTTTATATACGATACTAAATAAAGATTAAAATTGAAACACAACATGTACAATTAGAATGTCAGCTTCATTATAACACGTCTGGGTTGCGGGTATTACAGAGAAACACAGGACGCACAAGGAGCAGGTGGAAGCAGTTCAGGAACAGGAGCAGTCTAATCAGACTCAGAGTACCACTTCTTGCAATACAGTCACGGGTCTGTTTTCTGTCATTGTAGTTGTATTGCTTTATTTTCTCGTGCGGGCGTTAAAGGGTGACAATTTAGGATAATCAGATTTGTCAGAGAATCATTGTTTCATTAGCTTAAACATAATGTTGCCAAAAAATTAATATTATGTCGTTATTGTGGTTTCCGAAGGAATGTGTTATTCATTTCTTCAATTCTAATCAAATGATGAAAAGTATTCTGGTTTTGCAGAACGATTAGTAAGACTTTCATTATCATGATAAAGTAAATCAGAACTTTCGTATTGAAATATTAAATCAATCAAATCTCGTATTGGTATTCGTAAAACGTAAGAATTCGTGACTCTATGAAATTATTACAATGATTTTGTAATAGTCCAATTCTATGACAAAATTTATAGGACTTTATCGATTATCTCGTAAACGCGAAAGTTTCTAGCATTGCACAATATGTTTCAATACTGTTCACGTGATGGGTACGCACGAATAATATCGCGTAGAACAGAATTGTGGCCTTTGCATTTTTTTAAAAATGAAATATTGCGACTCATTAAAAATCGATATTACTTTGTTAAAACGAGATAAGACCAAAACACCTTTGCTCTCAAAGCTAATATATGATCGATCTTACGTAGTCGAAAACGTTAGTACATTTTTGGTAATTATTTACGAAAGAGTACACCTCGTTGATTTCAAGGATCTTGAAATGTTGTTAAGGTTCAATGTCCCGAGTAACTTATGCACCTAATTATCGTTCGGTCTTAGTTTAAATGCCGTTTAAAAACCTTAGTATGACATACATATACATATACTTTTTCAATAATAAATAGTGTATATTTCTAGGTATTTCTCAATTCACATCTCTAATATTGTTATCTGTAAGATGTATAATTATTATAGTCCACTTAATCCGAACCTAGCTTAGATCTATCTGTTTTGTGAGTGGAAAAGAAAACATTCATGAAAATATGATGATCTGAATTAGGTCTGGGTTAGATCTAGATTGGATCTAAGCTTTACTTGGACTTTTCTTTCAATTAGGAAAACTATGAAATTGTCATAAATATTATACGTATTAAGAAATTCGTGTAATTTCACTTTACTTGTATCTATTATTGTGTTCTAATATGTAATACGTGCTTAAAATGTGGTTCTGCTTCTTACAATTATGCAGACAATCTTTATTTTGTGTAGTGATTCGCATTCTAATTCTACACACTTCTCTACAAAACCGGCGTGGTGTACCGTTTTGTAAATAGTTACCTGATTTTCGTTATTGTTAACATCATAGGAGATAAATTTCATGAACAATATACACAAGGAAAAGAAGTAGTTGTATGCAAGTGAGAGCTGTATGGTTTGCAGCCGTAGCTGGTACCGGGGCTGGAACTGCTGGGATTGCCTCGACTAATACCAACTGTGCCACTACCACTAGACGTCGTCATTCGGTAGCGAGTCATCCTCATCCCCTGAATAATTCCCAATCCACTCATGTAACGACAACAAGTACAACTACACCAACAACCACCTCCATTACCACCACCACGACCGCTACCGTGACCACCACAACCACAACCGCGACAATATCCCATCAGAGAACCCTGTCGCTGCCCTTAGCTGCCGTTATTATCAATCAAATGCAATCATCTAAAAGATCAGTTTTACGCTGTATGTATTTTTATTTGGTCATACGATAAATCAGCAAAGAACTCTTTGTTTCTCTTTAAGTCTCTCTGCCTCGCTGTCTCCTGTTTTCTGTTCCACCCTCAATATCTACTTCTCTCTGATCCCTCTGATTGGACCTAAATAGTCGCAACAAAAGCTGCCTAGCCAGATAAAAAAAAACTATCTCGCTGCTTCGTTACACAACGTTCTGGTTCTCCGCGAGTTTCTCGCATTCTGCCGTAGACTTATCGGACGCTTCTTCTCGCATGCGATATATTTGTATATCAGTTGCACGACAAATCATAACAAAGTTTCGCTTTGTTTCTTCCGTTTCTTCGTCGAGGAACAGCGGCCAGGAGAACACACCCGCCGCCGCGTTTCTTTCGAACATTGTTTTACTTGCGTTATTTTTGTTCTATCCGTATACGACACTTTCCCCTGACTGTTTTCTATTTGAAATGCCTTGCGCATCGGATACAATTTTATTTGGTTTCTGCCGCCGATTTTGGAACCATCTTTTTTTGAACACTATCCACTGCTTGTTACCCAAACTATATGTATAAATGAATAACATACTGTATACATGAATATGCCTACATATATATAAAGTTTTCATATGGAATTATTTGGAAATGCAAACGAACTAACCGCTGCTATGCTGGGAGGATGGATGTTTTTCAAATTTTGTTTCCTTGGGCTGTGTTTGCGGGATCGTGTAACCGACTGTTGACGTTTTAGGTCCGAACGGCCGTGACAGATGCGACAGTTTGCCGTCGAGGGCCCGCACCACCAGCGAGAGTCATCCTACAACGGTACTGAGTCATCCTAGGAATACTCACTTCGTACCTCACATACTGAGACCACATTCGATGTACGTGAGAGGCCTCTCCTATTCACCGCCGATCGCCTCGATGCCTATCAGTCCTGCCTCCGGGGCCTGTTCCACGGATTCCGCAGGATCGTCCCTCTCGATGGATGATGGTGGTGAAAGCGCGCTAGAAGAGAGTACGGTGTCGAGATATGGACACTCGTTGACGCCCGATGAACCGGTTATACTAGAGGAGAACGGCGACGATTATGCCGCCTGGCCCATATCGCACTCGCATAATAAATATTCGCCGAACTTTAAGTCTCATTCTCCTTCCCAGGTGAGTAGTGGTTTATACACGATTTATGTACTTACGAAGCAATTTCTGTACAATGTACACGTGATTTAACGTTTACAATTTTTGCTATCTCTCTGGTAGCAAAGTTCCTATATAGATATGTACAGTCCTTGTGGATCGAGTCCTGTCCGCAGCGGAGCCTACATGCAAATGAATTCAGGAACAGGACATTCGCATTCACGAGCGTCATCCTTAGTCGAAGAGAGTAACACTTTACCAGAGGGTTATGTACCTATGGCGCCCGTTGGAAACAACGGATACGTCGATATGGATCCTTCGCATAGTCATAATGGCCATTTTCCTGATGATATGTCACAACACGGTGGCAGTAGTTGTTCCGTCACTTCTGGTACACCTAGTACGGATTTACGGTTCTCCGAATATCATTTGGATAAGGTGTCGAGTTTTCTACCTCCTGGAGATGACTTAACTAGACCAGTCAGAGCCTATTCCATCGGCTCTCGACCGGAACCTTCAAATAGGCATCGTAAAAATAGGTATCAAATTTTATATATGTACGGCGGTCAGCCAATATGTAAGTTCATCACACCACCTCTCTAAACAAAATGCAAATGCATGAGACGTATTTTTTATTCGTAACACAAACTTACACTCAGCTGCTACTTCTCAATGTAGCCCCTGATTATCTGCAACCACTTGTCGTTACGATTTCCTCAACCTTCGGAGGTTAGGATTGGTCACTTTTGGCCTGGGGAAGACTTGGGAATTTTATGTAATATATTGGTTGCATATACAGGGTGGGGTGGAAATCACAGTACAACCGGGCAGGTGGTGATTTTACATAATGGAATAAGAAAAGATGTTGATTTAATATTTTATCATACGAAAAGTCTAGTTTGAAAATGCAGCGAATGCGCATGCTATTGTCTCGGAAACGAGGCGTCAAACGGAAAAATGTTATTCTCTTTTGTCGATTTATTTTCACATATAGAATCACTCCCTGCCCGGTTGTACTAAGATTTCCACCCATCCTATATATTTATATATATAAATATTTCGTAAAAAAATTGAAGTTTTCAATAGAAAAATGCCAGCCCTCTAAAGGTTAAAAGTCCTTTATAAATTAGACAATTCAGCGTTTTTACACGAGTTGTTTATTAGCGATAGCAATTTTATTCATAAACAAATAAGTTTCCTTGAGTAGTATAATCTAATGACCTTTTTTGAGATTTTTATTTAAAAGAACATGATTAAGCTTCTTTCAAATATAGCACAGACATTAATAAAATCTATTAATAGACTTCCGATAGCTAAATCCAGCGCATTATAAAACGTTAATGATAATCTATTTGTGCTATACAGAATTGTGAAACAATATAAGAAAATGAAAATGCACTTAAAAATCCGCAACCTATTTATCAGTAGTAACCTCAAGACCATTCTTGAATGCTTTCCATTCTTTGCTACATTGAATGATTAGCTACTTCGTGCATTTTATCTATAAATGTAGAGTAGTTTTTTGTAAGTCGCTTGCTGGGAATAATATTTTGTTCACAGAAATCGTAAAACAGCACGGATTTCAAACTTGCATGACTTTATTAAACGATATTCATATATAGGGTGACCTCAAACTTGAGCACCTTGTATCTCGCATTTATTATTGATAATAGAAAACAATGTCCGAGGAAAACGTGACTAATTTTAAAGAGGCAATAATTGTAGTAGGCATACAAGTTTCCTCACCTCACATTTTTTGAGATTTTAAGGTTGTTAATATTTTTCTTATTTGTGTCATCTAATCGCCAAAGTCAAAATGAATTCAACGACTCAATTATTGTTATTATAAACCCTTATTATACAGTTATATCATAGTGTAAAGTTATATTACACGTTATAGTGGTTTCACCATAGAAAAATTAGTAAAAGTATTTATTTTAGCAACACTTATTAATACACTTATAGTTTTTTTTATTAGTGTTTGTACATGCGACGATGATTTTATTTTTGTTGATAATATCATATGAAGGTCATTATATAGGTTATTGAATGCTTCTTGATATTCACTATTACATGATGATAATTCAATCATACAGTTCCATTAAAAAAACCTTAAAAACTGATGTTTTAAAAAATGTGATCATGAAAAATGTTTCTGCTTGTCCCTCCAAATCTAATGTTTTCTTCTGACATCTTTTCATATTATGAGTAAAAGTTAGGGTAGTTATTTACTTTAGCGATTCCTCACCGATTGCAATGTTCTTGAAATATGTTGATAATAGTGACCGTGACAACATATTTCAAGGTCATTGAAATCGGCGAGGAATCGTTAAAGTAAGTAATTACCAAAGATACAAGGTCTGTGAGTTAGATGGGATTTAACCCTTTATACTAAAACATAGCATATGATTGGCTGATGTAATCGAATTGAAACTTGCTATACGAATAATATAATAATAATAATATGTACTACTTCTATGGTATGTCCAGTTTAAATGTGTACACACGACTATTTCCCAGAGTATTAAAAATGCAAGTAAATGTTTCAGACAAATGTTATATGATATCGAGGGAAATACATCATAAAGATAATTATCTAGCTTTGCAATGACCTTGGAGAACTCCATGGCCCGGTATTGACATCACCTGATGTACAATTCGAGGTGGCCGCTTGGTCAGACTGCTAATATCATGTTGGATCTAAACAGAACTGATTTTATATGCGAGGATACCAAAATGTTACTTGCATGTAGATTATTCGCCATGCGATTTCTTACTGTGGGGGGTTATAAATCAAATTGTTTTTTGCACTCCTGTGGAAAGTGTAAACCAATAAAGACGGCGTATAATTACTGCATGTACGTATAACTATGCTAAAACAAGAATTTTTACGAAGATTGCGAAAAAGGAATTTTAATAATGGTCCATGCGTTCACTTAACCCCTTGACATACCATTTATTTTACGGTTTCAGTGATTAGAATTTCTTTGTAGTTCATAATTTCCTAGAAAAAGGAGAAAATGTATATCTATTGTGTGTCTATATGTTCTCCAATGGCTATACATTAACAACAACAAAGTAGAATTTTATTTCGGTTTAAAAGAAGTTAATAACGTACATATTTATTTGACTCTGTTCAGAATCTTCATCACGTCTCACACACGCCATTGTAGGCGAAAGGGTTAAATACGATAATGATAAACACTCACGATCGAAATGTTTTTTTTTAAAGCCAGTGTGGTGTTTAAAGTCCTATTATGCAAGTACCTAACAATGTACACAAATCAGATGATATTAAGGCCGGCGTCACGCCAAATTTTAAGCTTAATGACTTCATGACGGCTTAAGCAACAAATAAGTGTAAATAGTGTATTATACAGAGTGGGGCGGAAATCGTAGTACAATCAGAAAAAAATGTTGGTATAATATTCCTTCATCCAAAGCTTCGTTTTTGAGAAAATCGAGGAGTTAAACGAAAAATGTTATTCCTTTTTTCCATTTATTTTTACATGTAGTATCATCCCTGCCCGGTTGTACTACGATTTCCGCTCACCCTATATAGTAATAAGTAGACTGCAGGTCTTTATGTAAAATAAAAATTTTCTGCATCTGCTGTAAGATATAGGAGTCACTTAAAAACGTTTTTCTTTCTCTAATCATTTTAGTAGGTCGAAAGTAATATATTGATATTATACAAGTCTTTTAATATTTATCATGTTCCAAACTGCATGTACTCATTTTTGTCATAAATGCATCAAATCCACAGTCTAGTATAAGTATCAGTTATGTGGAAAATAGTGTTCATAACAACTATAGTTTCATTTAAAAATTTGAATGTGATCACAGAACTCTCCAAGGTAATTGTAGAAGTAATGAGACAGATATCGGTTCCTGGAAATGCATCATGACATCAGCGCCCTAATGCTATTCGATACTCGTATATCTTTACTTTACCGTCAGTATTAATCTTAATTCGATTCAGCTATCACTAGCGATCTTGCCAGCAGTTTGACACAACCGTGATATAGTGACACATCACGAAAATGGAACGACTACATGTCGAGCAGCGTTATGCGATTAAATTCTGCGTTAAGCTTAAAGAAAACGCGGTTGAAACGTTTCAGAAATTGAAATTAGCTTACGGAGACCAGGCTTTATCCAGGGCAGAATTTTTTAAGTGGCATAAGGCATTTTTAAATAATCATGAAACCGTGAGGGATGAATCTCGTTCTAGAAAACCGTGCACCGTCTCACACTGCAATGTCATTCAACCAGTTTTTGACCAAAAAAGGTATTCTTGTGGTTCTAAAACTTCTACATTCTTCAGATTTCGGTGCATGTAACTTTTTCATTTTTTCCGATAATGAAAAGTCATCTTGAAGAACGTCATTTGGACGCTGTGGACAACATTCAAGAAGTTCTAACCTTTGAACTGAAAACACAGAACAATTTCAACACTGTTTTCAGGAGTGAGGGCATGACCTCCAGTAGTGTATAGATTCGCAAGAGAACTATTTTGAAAAGGATATAGTGTGCATGTTCTATCAAATGACACTGACATTTTCATCGGACTAGTAATTACTTCTTAGGCTCACCATACAGCCATCAATCGGTAGAGATATAACTCTACTAAAACCAAAGTTAGAAGGAGGTGTAACTTACTTATTGACTGACCTTTGTATTAGTGTAGTGGTACATTTTTATTTTTCCTTTTAAATATACATGTCCCACTAATTCTGGTACAAGGCGATATCTCTGCTACATGTTATGCTACGCAAAATGTAAAAAGGACAAATTATTTGTTTTACAAATAATATGACACATATTATAGTAGGAATAATTTTATGTCAAGGTCACTTTTTCGAGATTTCAAGGTCATTGATGTTTTTTTGTTATGTAACTGCATATTTTTATTATTATGAAGTGATAGCTGAGATCAAGGCGAAACCAATGCCCTGCAATGCCCTGACCTTCGCATGATCTTGAGTACCAAAAATTTACAAATTGGAAGAAGAATTTATTATAATTAATATCCAAAATTGTTTCAGTTGACTTCTAAACATTTGTTAATTCGATTATGAAAACTGTGTCGTACATCAGTGAGCATTCATAATTTTACAGCAATATTATTCTTCTTTGCAAATATCTCTCGAAAATTTGTAAATTTCGAATCAAAGGATATGTCCTTTTGACATGTTGCATAGCATAAAAAATTGCACAGATATTGCTTTGTAACAGAGTTAGTGGGACATCCTGTATAATTATTATATAAGATACTGCGAATTAACTTTTACTCGAAGTACTGTGGAAAGTGTTGACTCTTTTATATAATAAGAAAGAGCCATATAACGGGAGAAATTTATATGAACTGGAGATGCAACTGCATTGATAATTGAACTTATAGTATTGCATTGGGTGAACATCATCACTTCGAATATCTGTGCACATAGATATCTTTTATATCTCATATAGACATTGGCGTAAAATGATTGTCTTGTGTCTTTAATGTGGTAGCACTTTGTTCTGAAGCTTGTAATCATTTTGTTGTGAAACTTTGCAAATTTTCTATAGCTTAAAGGAGATTTTTAATCCTTTTCTGTTTCCCACAGGTTGGATATTACTCAACAAGAAGCGAGTCGAGTACGAGCATTCTCTGTAGGCAGTAGGTCGAAGAAGCCTGAGATTGGAAGGTTTGCGAATATAATAAACGCAGCAATGTCAGCTGGTTCTGATAATTCAAGTTCCAGCAAATCGAATTCGGCGCCATTGCTGTCCAGTTCTTGGGGGCATACATCTGGCTGTTCTGTAAACTCTGAAAGGATGGAGGACTTGATGGAATTGGACTTTACGAAACCTAGTATTTCTACGACTTTCAATTCATCGCCTTCGTCGTATTCGCAGTCGCAATCTCAGTCATATTCTTCTTCTACTGCCACTGACACCAGTTCCTATGTTGATATGTCCCCTGGACAACCGCCCTCATCGAACATTGCTCCTTATGTCGATATGAGCCGCATAAATAAGGTACCTACGAATTTAATTATAATTATAATCTTTTATAGAATCTTATAAGAAAATATATAACTTCATGACTTTAGATACAAGTCATGAACGTTGTAATGAATTAAATTAAATCATGTAAATACTAATGTATTTTAGAAAAGAATCATCGAATTTTAATGCTTCCATTTTTCAGATCAATCGTAATAACAATAATAATACAATCACTGCCAATCAAAATCATAGTCACATGCATATATCATCTTCTGCTTCTACACATAAACCTATAATTACTACTTTGAAGCCGGTGGAGGAAGCAGAAGCGCCATATGTAAGAATGGATGGAGTACATGAAGATTGGTCTCGAGCCAACACAAGTCCTAAGCAAATTTCGTCGCCTATGCAAGAAGAATGCGTGCAATCAAACGGACCACCAGGTACAGATTTATGTGCGTTTGAAATCATTTATTACAAAAGTCAGAAGAAAATTCGTGTCTTGGAAAATACCACTTTATCTTAACGCCTTATCGGTGGGACTATACCACAGATTACTAACACGGAAAAATGCTTATACAGAAAGTGAAAAGGAAAAGAAATGCACTATAAGATCTATTTTTTGTGTACTACTTAAAATTACAAATTGCTTGAAACATCTAGCATTATCACAATATTTATTACGATATGCTTATTTCTCATGGCTTTCATTAATTTTTGAAGTTCTGTCTGTACCTCTAAAATGCTGACTATAAACTTTCGTTTTTTGATCTGAGAGCTACCTAGTCATTTAATCGTAATTATTTTTAGGTGTAACGAGAACTGCACCAGTCGATCTTCCACGGCGGCCGCCTGTCGACTATGTTGATATGAATTTTAAGTCGAGAACAATCCTAGAACAAGATTATATGAACATGGACATGAGCAACCGAAACAATCGCAAACTGACGCGGACATGTAGTCGCAAGGAGAAGATACGTTCACAGCCGATTGCGATTCAAGCGGGCAACAAGCCTTTAAAAACGCCTAGTTTCTTACCCCTGAATGGGAGTCCGGAATCTGAAAGTTTAGCAAGCACTCCTGCGTCACCTCCGCGGGCGACACCAACGGGTTCCTCGGCAACCATCTTTCCGTTCTCTCTGAATAGTCCTCAATCGCCCGAGAAGTCTTTTGGCCATCAAAAAAGTAATGACGAATCTTCGGAATTGAGTATGACTTCTAAAAATGATCGCGCGATTGTGGAATCAGCTAATAGGGTCAATTCCGTTTCGGTGACGGAAGGGAATAGTTTGCCGAAAGTAATCAACGATAGACCGTCTAGTCCTGCAGGAAAGGATAACCGAGTGATATCGAATTTGTTGTCGTCGCAAGATAGTATGTTGAACTCTGTAACGAAAAACTTTGCCGATTTGACCGTGTCGAAGCCCCGTTTGATAACCGCATCTCCCAACACCAGTCCCACGTTGTCTGGGTTTAAAACAACAGAAAACGCAGAAAAGCAACCGACGTCGCCGAAAATTCTGGAGGAAACGCCGACACCCACACCTACGGCTACGTCGAGTCCATTAGAGAATGAGAATTTCGATAAGCTACAATCTGATGTAACAAATTTGCACTACGCTAGCCTCGATCTTCCTGAGACCGGAAGCGCGGCGCCAATATCGCCGGCGACTCAAGACAGCTTCACTTACGCTGAAATTGACTTCCAGAAACTTAAGCCAAATTAAAACGCCATCTTGGATGCGAGTAGCTGTATCGGTGTAAGGTGTTATAGCGTGGCCGAGTGCAGATGATCGTTAAAGGCAGATAAATAAACAAAGTATTAGGTCGTTCGAGAAAAAATCCGAACTTATTATCTTCATATTTTTGGAAGATGAAATCAAAAAACATAATCGCAATCGTTAGTTTTGTATATGTGGACTGTAGAGCCTAAGTGCTTTTTTGGAAGCACTTTACCTTTTTGGAAAAAATTGATATTTTACACTCTTAATCTTTCGAATGGTAAAAATGATTTTCTTTTGAATCGTTTAGTTTTTAATATAACAATGCAAATAGGCTATTATGTCCGTATCTTGTTCTTGTAGTATACCAGTATGAAATGGTGTAAACACATTCGCGTCGGATGACTCACTGTTGCGTCAAATCGAAACCTATTTGTGCCTGGATGACGCATTTTTGCGTGAAACAGCAGAAACAGTGTTGCAATCTTTTACTATTTTAATAGTATGCAAGAATTTTGAATCTATCGACTCAGCATAAAGATATTGAGACGAGTTTATTTTTCACTTTGTATAGCAACAATGTCCAGCACGCGATATTACTTTTAACGCGTTGCACTCGGAAAGTTTTCTCCAATCACATACCAGTGACTTGAACGCATTTATTTATTTATTATTTACGAAAATAATTTTTCTATTTAAATGATATTTGGCATGAAGTTTTATTCGTACTGGTTTTATTGAAACAAAAATTGTAGATCTTGTAGATATTAATCTTTTCAACCGGTAATTAAAAAATTAGTTTAACCCGTAATTAAAAAATTCTGCGACCTCTTCTAAAGTTTGTGAAGTATGACCGAGTCCATTTTCTGGAGTTAAGATATACCATTCTGTGGGTTGTACAAAACATAAGAAAATGTATAGAACACTAATGGTTATTATCATGTTGTTGCATTTCATCTTCCAAAAATTTGGCAAACGTTCTCTATACAGAAAGAGAAAAATGTATTTATGTAGAGAGGAAGCAGTTCATGGGATTCGTATGTTGATTTCTCCTGTTACGAGTTTGCGCAACGCAACAGTCGTCCGCGCTCGGCCCGACTACATGTGTATCGGGGTGCTGGATTGATTCGTTGCCATATCTGTTGTTATTAAATAACGAACAGACATGGCAATCGATCGTTCTAACATTGGCTGATTTTTAAGGACGAATCGCCAGGATGTTGAATACGAGCTGTACATAGGAAATTCTTTTTATCCCAACATTGAATCATGATCGTTTTATCAATCGTATATAGTCCTGACTTTTCGTAGGCCCGATTGGTGCCTATACTTCTGATTACGCGGTATCCGATGTTGTTTTTTTTTACCCGCATGTAGCAACTATGTTATAAGAATTTTCGAATTCTTGATATTGGGACGTTGATTTGTTTCTTTGGTTATTTTCTTTACTATTTCTTTTTTTTTTTTTTTTAGTAAACTATTTGTGATGAGGAATACCGATATTATCTGCGAATTTGAAATTTTATCTTGTTCCACATGTTTTCTCTTGCTCGAATCTTATCGAATGTAATAGAACTCTCGTGCAAGCGGAAAATGTTTTTTTGTTTGGTCGAGAATGTGAATAGTATTTATCGATTATATATCGCGAGCGTATACTTTTTAGATTCTAGAGCGATTGTCTTAATTGTTATTGCTAATCATGTTATATTTTAGTAAAATCGGTTGGAGGTCGTGAAAGTGCGATACGCTATCAGAAACATGAGTACTAATTAGGAGCGCGCGACGAGCGGTGCAGATGTGGCCAATGTTGGATCGATATTAAGTCACAAGAGTTTCTATTTCGAACAGGTAGATGCTCCTCAATGCGAAGTATAAATATGTGTTATCACGCTTTTTCGTATATAAATTATAAATGACTGCAATTAATGGCGCGTTGCCGCGCACTTACATGTCACACACATACACATACAGAGGACACATACACACGCATTTACAGGGTATTCTGTAAAAGATGGTACAACTGCAAAGAAAGGGAGAGAGAGAGTGAGAATGAGAGAAAATGATTGGTTGTGTAAAAAGAAAAAAAAACAACTGTAACCAGTCTTACAATATTGTTGCCGAGAGTAGAAGAGAAAGATATTTCTTAATATTATCACGTTTTATGAGTTCGATTTTATGACATACTTCTCCTCGCATACAGTTTAAGAATAGTTCGGTTATAAATTATATCATATCGTGTATATACATATGCATTGTCTAAGTCTAAATGATGCTGTATATATACGTGTACGCGTATGTATGCCGACTTGCATGCATATGTATATGTATATGTATATATATATATGTATATATATATGCATATGTATATGTATATGTATATGTATATATATATATATATAGCATTGCTAAGTATATTAATGATGAATAAAGCAGTATATATTCTGTTCTTCATTATACATATGATCCTTCTGATGTGATTCCTTCTTCTTTGAAGGTTTTTCTTTTTTCACGGGTCGCGTTTATTGTACCAGCGTATGATAATGTTGTTGTTATGTGTACATTGTCAGATTTAAGATTATTATTTCGACTGATGCTAGAACTAACGTAAGTCTTTTATTTAATTCGAAGCACAAGTCGTTTTCTTTTCGCTGCATATTAACACAGAATGTCCGTCCAATCAAAATAGAATTCGCGCTGTACAATTCCTTTTAGTTCCTCGGTGAAAAGCGTTTTGTTTGATTTCCAGGAAAAAAGAAACTAATAACAATGTAAATACAGCATCTTCAAACTTGCAAGTTGGAAGAATTTTATTTTACGGATGTAGATTGTACGACGTCGTTATTGTTTTTACAAAATCTTCGGAATAATGAATTTAAATATAATAATGTTACGTTAATGCCAAATAAGATACTAAATATCGTTAATGCATCAGAAATCAGTATTCATTTTTGATTAGAAGGCAAATGCATCCTTTTTCAAAATAACGGATTCATAAGCTCAAGTTAAGTAGATAACTGCTAGCGCATCGTTTCTAGTATTGTATCTATAATTTCTAAATTAATGATTATATTAATAATAAAACACAATAATTTATAATTTATACCTTAATTATAAAGAAATTTCTTTAATTGCTTGGTGTTCTGAACGTAGTGGTTAATTTTTTAATTCTAACTTGAGAAAGTACAATTAAGGGTCCAACTATACTGCCGGGACGTGATTTTTTTTTACATAGAATGGGGTCTACGGTCGGGGTTTTCTCTAGACCCCATCCTATGTAAAAAAATCACGTCCCGGCAGTATAGTTGGACCCTAAAAGAGTGATCTTCGTTATAAACGTTCTCGTAAAATAATGATTTCGTAACTGATCATTATTTTCTTCTTCCTTAATTTAACACTTTATTTCGTAATTTTATAACTTAAATTTAAAATAAAATTACAACTAAAGCAAATAATTATAATCGGTGTTTTATACATCTTCGTAATCGTTTAAACTAAAAAAATTATTTTGTCTTCATACGAGTTAATTTTATTAGACCTGATCTTTTAATAAATATTCATACGTATACATTTCTTTTAAATATCTTCAATATTGTCCTGAAACATTTTTGGACGCAAAGTAGTATTTCTTTTATGAGTCCATAAAGAACAATTCCATTTTGGCAATTGATAATTCTTATGATCTGTTTTCAGATAACAAGGTAATAATCTTCACAGAAAGCTCTAAAAATATCTGCTGTTTATTTTAGAAAATTAAATAAAAATGTGTTCATGTTAATTGACATAAAACATATTTAATTAAAATTGCTACTCAGTTTGAACAATTCCAATTAATAACGCTGTGTGTCCGCAAGTTAATTTATCGTAGTTTTTTATTTCATCTTTTACAGTTCAAGTCAATCCTGTACATTTACAGAGTATGATACAAATTAGGTCACTTCATGATGTCGAATACAAAGGTAAGTGTACATAAAAATATAAAAAATTGTTGACAAAGCATTGACCATGATAGAATATTAAAAATATTGAATTCATGTTGTTTACAGGTGGGTTAACCATAAAGCATGAAACTTCTTTTCATCCCTAATAATAAAATTTTTAAATCTTGTGAGATGTTTTAAATACATTACTGCAGTAGAAGATCAAGCAACCCAAAGATCATCGAACAAAAAACAATTTATTTAGAACACAATTGTAAGGAAAATATAATGTACATCTTAACAGAACGGTGTTTATCGGAAGAGTGAAGAATACGTTATCCTAATGAATCGATATTGCATACCGTGAAGGGACGATTTGCTATTATTTTATAAACAATTTGAAATCTCAGGCTCTGTTTATATACTGGGTGTTTAAATCCAAATGGAGCAAATCAATTCACAAATTTTTCAAAAATTTAAAATTTCTTTGACCACAAATTAACAATTAGGAACATTACCTCGAAGTGTGAATAAATTATTATACTTACAGTGAGTTATACAGTAAAAGCTCAAAATCTTAGTTTATGATCTTGAAAATAAGCTAATATTCGTTGTCAACGTTAGTTGGTTACGCGTGTGTCTACAATTGTTTCTTTGTCCAATTCGTCACGCAAACAGGGACTGTTTGTGCTTCATTTGTTTTTTTTGTATGCGGACGTTTATTATCAAAATTTAAGTTTTATATTTTATTATGAAAGGTGTTAGGCTAAAGCAAACAGTTCTGTTTCATTAGTATGTGATATAAAAAGTGCAAACACAATAATAGAAATTGTTAAAATTTTTAACAATACTTAAAACAACAATGATGTAGTGAAAACATTATTTTTAAAACGTTATCATGAGCAATGACGATCCATCAACTTTTAGCGATGAATTTTTGAATTTTTCAAACGTCCATATTAAAATAATTTTGTATATCACTTTTCGCGCAGAATTAAATTTTTAATACCATATTACATAATAAGATATGAATTTATACAATACCAAAGAAATTCGGATTATTTTTGTGTCTCAGAAATAATATAATATTATAAGACTAATATAATGGTATTATAAAACCAATAAAGTATGTCTACCTTGGATTTTAAAAATAGACTTGTAAAGTATATTGATCTGTAAGATAAAATTATTTCAAAATTGAAAACGTAAAAATACAACTACAATACTGAATATACAATACTATTCTTGCATTTGACATTTTATATGCATTTATGACAAAAATGACTAGATGAAGTGTAACCCAGTAAAATATTAGAAAGACGCATGGTTTCCACTTCGTTTAAGTTGACATAAAATTCTATTGTTTAATCATTGAAGTAAATGTAAGTATACAGTAAATATGAATTTTCGTGGTTATTCTATGAAATTATTAACACTTTGCCGTCCGGCGACACCACAGTGGTGTCGCGCACAAAGTATTGCTCAACGGCCGGCGACACTACAGTGGTGTACTGGATGGCATAGTGTTAATTGCGCATTATTTAATATTTACTATTTACTATTTACTATTAATATTTAATATTTACATATGTATATCTCTAAATTTCATGAAAATAGGGGGCAGGATTGAAAACTGATGAGAGGTAACGATGACATTAGTAAAATTTGAAAATTTATAATCACCCGATAACCTCAAGAACGACTGGCGCCAAGCAAAGAAATTTTTACGAGACGTGCGGACGGCAAAGTGTTAAGAATATAAAAGCTCTAATCACTGTAGCTGCGAAGAAAATCATGAGACAAGAAATTAAAGACGTAGACGTCGTGGTAAACATTAACTTTGCAATTGTAGTCTCATAACTACTTCCCGTACAATGACGACTCAGACTTGTGACGAAAATTTCAAATTGAATCTATTAAATATAAATGTATTTTATCTCTTTCAAATTATATGATTCGTTAGAAATTAAAGATTCGTCTATTATTAGTATATACTTAAGCACTGATATAAATGTAGACATATGATAAATACAGTCAGCCAAAATAATATTGAGACACGATAACTTTTTTAATATTGGACCACACGAGTTAGATTTGTTTTGAGAAATTAGAACAATTAGTTTCCTACATGACGTGAGAAAGAATTTTTGAAAATTTGGTCGATATTGCAAAGAACTTGTTAAAATTTTTTTTACAACCTTTTTATGTGGATCGATAATGAAAATTTAAAAAATATGTTCCGTAGATCTGTATCGATTATATACATTTCGAAAATTTCAGCAAAATAGGTTGATGCGGAAAAAAACGGCAGGCATCGAAAGATGTTAGAATCTTTAGATTTATTTGCAATTTTTGCCACCTGAGAAACGCTTGCAGTTCATTATGATGTTGACTGATTTTGATGAAATTTTCAGAATATGCATAATTGATACAGACTTACAAATCGTATTTTAAAAATTTTTAATACAGGCGCACGTAAAAAAGTTCAGAAAAACAACTTTTAGTGTCTTCTCTGCAATTCCGACTAATTGCAATTTTTTCAAAATTTCTATACGCATCATGTATTATATCGCATTATAAGTTCGTCGTTTACTGCACTACTATTTAAATTAATATTTGAAACATACCTTTACAGTTTACGAAAAAATGTAATCACCCTCTCGTTCCACAACCTGACCCAGACATTTTTGGTAAAGACATTATACCGTCACTATAAAATTGTTGTGGTTTTTAATTAAAAAAGAACAACACCCTGCGAAGAGTATAAACATCTCCGCTGCATGAACTTATGGTACAACCTAATAGTAAAGTAATTGCTCTAACTTCTCGTGCGAAGTTTCACTCTTGAATTTCTTTTTTTCCAATATTTATTTTTTCCCATTAATGCTTTGAACATTTGATGTTCTAATGATTATACAGGGTGTCCCACATAAAAAGGAACACCTAAATATCTGTCGTATTTACAGTCCTATCAGAAAATTTCAGAGGACAAAGTGACACTATTACAGGGGGCAAATATAATGGCAAAGAAAAAATTTCTTATGTGTTTTTTAAATGAAATTTCAAGGTCACCGATGTCTTTTTAAATGGAATAGTATATTTTTTTACGATAGCATGATTGACAATAAAAAACTGAATTTAGTGGATACCACCATTTTGACCTTGAAATGACCTTGAGCAAGAATAATCATGTTGGAGCGGATAAAATGTGGAAGTTTAAAATTTACGTGTTTCAACAAAGATTACGCGTTGTTTACGTCGGGTTGACCTTTACAAACCACAATAAATGTTTGAAATATTTTTCATAGTAAACAGCGTACGTTCATGTTAGAGTATGTATCATTGAGATCGTTAACAGAAGGTTAATCGGTTAGAATAAGTACGTTGTTCCTTCTGCAATATTCGAATTCGAAACGTGAAAGTGATAATAATGCGTTATACTGTACAGGAACGAATAGATATGGTTTTCACTTATAGCGAAAGCCACCAATCTTTGAGGCACGCATACATTTGTACCGTGAAAAATTTGTGAATCGTATTTGTCCTTCGTTACACGCATTTTCCGTTGTGGTAAAACAATTTAAAAATACCGGTAGTGTAAGTTCTAAAAATCGTAATAAACAAAGAATTGTAACGCACGAAGAAAATAGAATTAATATCCTATCTGCAGTATCTAATGATCCACATTTAAAGTTTGCGACAACTCGAACAAGAGTCCGGTATTAGCAGAAGTAGTATTTCACGAATACTGCAAATAGAAAAGTTTCACCCATTTCACTTGAGTTCAGGACTACTTGACATCAGGAATTGTCTGCCACCGACTATTTTAATCGTGTCCGGTTCTGCCAGTGGGCACGATCTCAATTAGAAGTGGACAATACTTTCTTTCACGAAGTTCTTTTTACGGATGAGGCATCTTTTACCAATCATTGGCAAGTAAATTTGCACAATATGCACTTCTGGCCAGCTGAGAATCCACGATGGTTAAGAGGAGTCGAAAAGCAAAGACCGTGGACCGTTAACGTATGGTGCGGAATTTTATGCGGTAAAATAATAGGCCCGTACTTTATACAAGGAACTCTTACCGGTATAAAGTATGCTGCATTGTTACGCCAGGATTTGTCGGGCCTTTTAGAAGAAATTACGTTATTCGATCGGGAGCGCATGTGGTTTCAACATGATGGTTGTCCAGCGCATTATTCTAAAGTTGCTAGAACGGTGTTAAATACGAAATATCTTGGACGCTGTATTGGGCGACGAAGAACAATTCCATGGCCAGCCCGTTCTCCGGATTTGACACCATTGAACTTTTATCTATGGGGCAAGATAAAATGTATTGTGTACAAAGATAAACCCACAACGCCATAGGTATGCGGCTAAGGATTACTGCAGCATGTGCTTCAATTACGTCTAAGATTGCAAGATTGCAATATTGCATAAATGAGGATGGTCAACATTTCGAACATTTATTATGATATGTAAAGGTTAACCCGCCGTAAACAACGCGTAATCTTTGCTGAAACACGTAAGTTTTAAACTTCCACATTTTATCCGCTCCAACATGATTATTCTTGCTCAAGGTCATTTCAAGGTCAAAAAGATGGTACCACTAAATTCAGTTTTTTATTGTCTATCATGCTATCGTAAAAAATATACTATTCCATTTAAAAAAACATCGGTGACCTTGAAATTTCATTAAAAAACGCATAAAAAATTTGTTTCTTTACCATTATATTTGCCCCCTGCAATAGTGTCTCTTTGTCCTCTGAAGTTTTCTGATAGGACTGTAAATACGACAGATATTTAGGTGTTCCCATTTATGTGGGACACCCTGTATATTAAAATGGGGGCTACAATACGTATACCAAAATATTTTGTTTTTTTTAAACCTAGAATAGTAAAAACTTAGTCGTGAACATGAAAGTTCCAGCATGCAGACGGCGTTGATAAAAATAAGACTACAGACGGTGGGTTAAACAAGATATTGTCTATTTATGAGTGTCCGAATATTATTTTGGCTGACCGTATAAACTGTCTTTTCTTACTAAAAAACTGTGAAGGGCGAAGAAATTCTAATCTCACAACTACAAAGAAAATAGTACAACAATGGGTTAATTGTACAAAAGCAACACTAAGAAAAGTTCCGTGCAATAATTAATTGCTCAATCACTGAAAAATCAGTATTACGGATTTCCCTTTGCTAGTTAGCGGGGAATTTGGTTCATTGGTCCTTATGTCCTTGTCAGCGTCTCTTTGCCTCTCATTAACGGTCCCAAACAGAAATGGTCCGTCCAGAATCGTTTAATCCGGACGTCTACTTAACGTGTATGCCATCTAAACATCGATAAACGGAAAGTCACGATAAATTCCATTGACGGTGACCGGTTTTGCCGTGAATGTCGAGCGGATTACGTGCCGGCAGCGCGAAAAGGGGGATGAACCGTGCGTGTTTACAGAAACTGTTAGAATTTTATACGCTTGAAGTAGCCTCCCCACTGCGTTTCCCTTATTTGCACCAAATTGGCCCGTCCTCGCCGTTACGGACGCGTCAAGGTACTTAACTGCAGGTAAACATACCCTAAATCATGAGCTAGGATAAAAGAAAGAGTCCCAGGCCTACCTTGCTCCTCGTAAAGTTGCCCGTATCGCGAGCACCTATTGTTACGTCCTTGTATAGCCCTCCGCTTCTGTACAAGCACAACTTTTGTACCGTTTGCACTGTTCTCTTGTTACGGGACAGGTATACGCGTCGGCGATGTCTGAATATTTTTGCTGATCTCTAGCCAGCCGTGCAACTGCTTTATCGTATTTTATGAAATCCCCATTGATTACCATTTAATTGGCTCGACCGAATTGCCTAAGCTCGAAATTTACAGCCTGGGGTTTGTGCTCATCTTTTCTCCATTTTTAAAATCTAGGTTACTACTATCTGCGACAGAAAGTATTCGATCAGGATCTTAAAAACGGGAAAAAATATTATACATTTATTGTTAGTCAAAAAGGTCTCCATAAACCGTAAAATGGAGTAGTTTTTTAAAAAGTGGACCATACAATTGTTTTTTTAAAGAACTTAGTATTAGTAAAAGTGATCCATGCTCTTATAGTTTTACCAAATATAAAAACACTGTTCACTGTTATGTGAAAACTTCAATATAGCATTAGAACACTGTTTAATATTTCGAATGATAAAAATGACGATAGAAATTATTAAAATAATTTCCTTAATGCTTGGGGATGGTTGATCTTCCACATTTCCTCATTCTATATTTTATAAAAAAGTAATCGCATTCACTTACTTATATGTTAATATTTTTTTTTGCAAATTATGAGTTTTTAATACTTGAAATGTTTAATACTTTAAAACGTTTTCAACCGATTTCGATGAAATTTTCAGCAGGCGTATAACCAACAGAAAATCTACAAAACCTATATTTTCAACTTTCATTACGGGCTCAAATAAGGAAGTGTGAAAAAGTCTTTTTTTATTTTCTCATGTAATTCCTACCAACGGCAATTTTTTCAAAATCTATTTTACACGTCATGTAGTAAACCAATGCTTCTCATTGCTACAAACAGCCAGTTGGTTTATTACAAATTTGAAAACAATTATTCTGTTTTAAAGGGCGTTCGAATATTAATGCGAGTAACATAAAATATCTAGTATTAGGATCTAGTGCTAAAGGACTTTCACACAAGAGGATTGCATAAAAAAACAATTCTCATGATTGAAGACAATATTACTTTGTCACAGTTCTGAAAATACTTAAATTCGAAGTATCAAAATCAAATAAAGTAAAATATGCGAGGATTCGAGCAGGTAAATAAATAGCAAAGCAATAATATTAAGAAAACCTTTGATATCCGCTTTTATGTCTGCAGCATGGGCAACAGAATTCAATAATATAAATTCACCCAAAAAAATAAGAAGATGATTGTTGGGTTAACGCATCATTGGACCTTAATTGGACTTTGCAACTAGCAGTCTAGCAACACGTGCAGCAAAACATCTATTATATATTAATTATAAACTCACAATTCTCAATTACAGATAATTCCAGTGACTCACATAAATATTCGGACACTCTTAAAAAGACCATAACACTTCTAATATTGTACTCTACGACTTGAATTTGGTTTGAGAAGTTAGAACAATTGGTTTACTACATGACGTAAAAGAACATTCTTGAAAAAATTGCAATTGGTTGGAATTGCAAAGAAAATACTAAAAATTGTATTTTACAACAAATTTAATAAAATTTAGAAAATACGTTCTAGATTTGTGTTAAACATCCTGCAAATAAGAAGATGATTGTTGGGTTAACGCATCATTGGACCTTAATGGGTTAATATTCTCTATATTCTTGTCAGACTGTATTCCATAATTGCAAAATTCTAATGGATTTTCAAGTTTGATAACGAAACGCTTCTTCAGAAAAGAGGGTATCTGTGAGTAAATCTTCTCCAATTTTTCTCACCTTTTATTGTTCTAGAGACTGAATCAATTCGTGCAACCATATCCATTTATGAGAAGACGTAACCACCCTCGGAATACGGGCAACCTGATTGCTGCTGAGCTGATTAAGGAGCGACCCGTTTTACGAGGGTTTCGTTGACATGTCAACCACCGAACTTTTGCTGCGCATGTACGAGATACGTGGGTGGAGCTGAAGTAGGCGTCGCGACGCCGGTGGCCGGGCTTCTATAGGTACTCACACGAAGGGAGGAAAGATCGATTCAGATATTTTCAAGGAGACGAGCTACCATTGCTGCGTTTTCCACCATCTCGTCCATCTACCGCTAAGGTGTTTTCATTCTCTTGTACAGATATAAATATCTCATATTCAAATATTTACGCAACTGTTCTGTGTAAAATATTTTACAACACAATTCTAGTCGAAAGAAAATTAATTTCTGCAATTGTAACGCATTATTAGCTAGTATTTTTATTAACTTTCATGAATGATTCAGTATTGTTTTATTTTATTCCATATACTTGCATAAAAATGATTTAGTCGATACACATGTGTTAAAAATATATGTTTATTATGCAAAGTTCAAGGATAGAGTGCGGATAGAGTTAGCGATATTGTTATTAATATTTTTCGGGTTTCATGCATTCTTTATACAAATGTGTAAATAAAATACAAAACAGCGAATACTGCAGAAGAATTTCAGACTATTGTTACACTCTTTCTCAAATATTAAAATTAATAGAAGATTATTTTCTATTTAATTTATTTTCATAATACAAAATTGACACAAGTTCGGTCAATAATACATACAATTAAGTATGTCGTACTGCTTGAAGATTTTTAAAAGATGATTCAATGCTTTGTCATTCCATTTCGTGATATTATATACGTATATTTTTTATCTACTGTTATAAATTTGATATTGTAAAACTTGAGGTATGATTTTAACCCTTTGCCGTACTATAACGAATCAGACTCGTGATGAAAATTTTAAATATAGTCTAACAAATATGAACGTCATGCCCTTCTTTCTAGACAAAATCAAATTCTATACTTTTGTAATTAATGTTTAAGCATTGAGGCAAATGCAGCTATACAAAGAGTATACATTTTGTTCTCTCTTTTGTGATATTTTTTGGAATAAAGGCGTTCTAATCACTGTAGCTGTAAACAAAATGGGTTAGGTATGTTTAGTAGACTTTATGCAAAATAAAAATTGTTTACATTAATTACAAAGAACACAAGCCAAATAGAAGCTTCATTCACTTTTTTATAATTTTAATAAGCAGGGCCTGATACAGTGATATTCTCAAATTCTTTTAATTTGTCTACTGTGTCAAATTGCAGTTACTCATATTTGTCATAAATGCATAAACTCCACATTCCAATGATTAGGTAGTTAATTTTCAATGAGTTCATTGCTTTTGTAGTAAATCACAACTAAATTGTTACAAGCAGAACTCATTTATAGATACAATCGAACGAACGTAGGGTAATTGTTCCAGTAGTCAACCATTTAAGGCTAGTAGTTAGCCATCTTAATCATTATTATTATTAATATACTATTTCCTAATTATTGTATATATGGCATGAAACTATACACTGAAATTGAAGAATAGACTGACCATTGTGCTCATTCAAATGTATAGGAGTTTGTTAGTAGATATCTCTCATTTTTAAGCAATTTACTTTGGTGATACCTACTACTAGGTAGGGGCCGAGATGGGACACATTTACTTTATTTATGTTACAACCTACTTAACACTAAACCTACCACAGCTGGTCAAATGACTGGTTTCAGATTTTTGATTATCAAATTATTGAAGTTATAAAGACGACTTCATGGGAATTGATTCATTTTTCTTTACTGAAGCATATGTTACAATAAAAATCACACACTGTCTAAATAAATTTAATATTGTTATTTTTATAGAACAATACATACTAACCAATTTTAATGCTCGGTAGGTTTAGTGTTAATTCCGTTACTCGGAAGATTGCATGGCAGTCAATGCGTGAACATTAGAACTACCAAGTCCGTCAAAATGATGGACTTCAGATTTGTTCTTTTACAATCATTAAAACTATAGAGATGATTTTTTGAAAATTTTGTTATATACTTCTTTATTCAAGTACACGTTATCATAAACATCGTATGAAACATGAATAAATTTAATACTGGTATTATTACAATATTGTCGATCAGATGCGTGTAGGGCTCGGTAGGGTAAATGTGCTCCTATCCAATAGTCAGCCTTCCTGAAACCAAATTGTTTACAAATTAATATGTACTAACAAATTATTATACACTGATCAGCCTATTTAGAAAATAGCATATTAATAATAACAGCGCTTAAGATAGCTGACTACTGGCCTTAAATGGCTGACTACTGCAACAACTATCCTAGTTCTAGTGTTAAAGAATGTACCAATATAAGTGACCAGTTAAGAGTAAGATCACGCTACAATTATTTCTAACTTGTTACCTTTTGGTATAGTGAAACAAATAACGATTCTTGGACTTACCTTTCATCTTCTTTTCTCATATACAGTTGTCAATTTACTATTACTGCCGATTGTAAACAAAGCAGATGTACCAGCAAGTGACCACAGAATGGTTAGTAAGTGAATGGAGTAACAAAATAACAAAAATATATATAAAATAATGCCTTTATTCGTAATGATTTATTCGTAAACGACAATGTTCAGTACATATACCACCCTTTAGTATGAAAGTGAGAAATCACTTTGCAACTAGCAGACTAGCAACACGTGCAGCAAAACATGTATTACATATTAATTATAAACTCACAATTCTCAATCACAGATAATTACAGTGACTCACATAAATATTCGGACACTCTTAAAAAGACGATAAAACTTCTAATATTGTACTCTACGACTTGAATTTGGTTTGAGAAGTTAGAATAATTAGTTTACTACATGACGTCAAAGAATATTTTTCAAAAAAATTGCAATTGGGTGGAATTGCAAAGAAAATACTAAAAGTTGTATTTTACAACAAATTTAATAAAATTTAGAAAATACGTTTTAGATTTGTGTCAAACATCCTGCAAAGTTCATAAAAATCTGTCAACTTCGCAATGAGCTACAAACGCTTAAAAATGGTAGAAATAGACGTTTTTCATAATTTTTTGCTTCTAACTGTAGTAAATTTCAGGATTATTTACATCTTTCAATGCCTGTCGTTTTTACCGCATTAACCGATTTTGATGAAATTTTCAGAGCATGTATAACACAGATCTACGAAACGTACTTTTAAATTTTCAATATAGGCCCACATAAAGAAGTCGTAAAATATAACTTTTATTATTTTCTCTGCAATTCTGACCAATTGCAATTTTTTCAAAAATGTTTTCTGATGTCAATGTGGAAAACTAATTGTTCTAACTCCTCAAAATAAATCCAAGTTGTAGGGTCCAACATTGACAAAATTATCGTCTTTTTAAAAGTGTTCGAATATTAGTGTGAGTCACTGTATTTGATAGAAAGAATCCTCAGGCTCCATTTATATAACAACGGATGTTATAAACTATGAATTAAAGACTCTTTCTGTCTCTATGTATTCATTTGAAAACGATCGCTCACTGATGCTCGGTCACTTACTGATACACACACCGTACAATCGAAATGTGTTTCTATCAATCATCGTTGATACTCAATGCTTTTTCGCACCACGATTCCCGAATTTGTAGAAGCAACTCCGAAAAAAAAGGTTCGATTCCATACGAACCGTTCAACCCCCACTAGAATTTACAATGCAGCGCGTGGCCTGTTTCGCCCTGTATTACCCTAGACAGGCTGAAAGAAAGATACGCTGGGTCGTTAGGGTACATCAGCAGGGCCCATAAGGCGAGCAGGCAACGGTACGCGCTGCTACCTTACAGGACTTACGACCTTGGGGCCGTGCTGCCAGGCTAGAAAAGCCACCCACCGGCAACCGTTTTAATGAAAATAAGTAATCTCGCAAACAGGAATTGTAGCATCGTAAACGGACGCGCAATGACCTCGTAAATATGAAAGTTTCCTGGCGGCCTCTTGCCTTTCTCCCTCTCTCTCTTTCTGTCCCTTTCGTTGCATGTTGCCCACTCTTCTTGAGGCCTGTTGCAGTTTACTGCAACGATCCTCGCCGAGAAAGCTGAGAAAGAATGAGCCGAGGATCAAGAGCGGGAGAAAGACAGACGAAGACTGCCGAGAAAAGAGGGGAAGGACGAGAGAAGCAGGCACCAGAACATAAAGAAACGGAATGGGTATTCTGGGCCCCATTATAGGGCCCATAAAACACCTTTCTAGGCGCGTGGCTCCAAGGTCGTGCCGGCACTCGGTCTTCCGTCCCTTCATTGCTCGGCAAGTTCGGTAGGTCGAAGGTGTTAGGATCGCGACAACCTCGTGCGCAGATTAATAAGGGAGTTTCTTTCGTTGCACGTGTATTCCTTTCGGGAAATTCTTGTCGAACTTATACGGGGTGTTACCTAAGATATTCACCTAAAATATCTCCTATATTCTTAGCGACACGGGAAAATATATGTATAAGGAAGAAAATGTTTGATTCAAAGGGGCAATTATTGCGATAGAAGAGATATTTTTCTTTTGGTAATCTTTTCCGAAATTTCAAGGTCATTTTTGTCTTTTTAGTATAATGGTATTGCTTTTGGTATAATGTTATAGCTAATGAAAATCAAATTCAACCATGTGTAACGTGTTAGCCTCCAAACGATTTTCGGAAGAGTTATTCTTCAAAAGTTTCAGAGTTATAATACTGTATAAAAACTATTAATTATTTCGAATATTTTAGCAATTCTAAACATTAATACAGGATCTTCAAAATTATTCACTTCACAACCCGACAGTGCAGTTCACGACACAATAACTGCGTGACAATTAAAGGCAATATTTGAACTCCGACCATTTTGCAAGTATAAATGGTAAGACTATCGTACCTTGAGATTTTTTGAGATTTTGGGAACACAGCATATTACTGTCAAACGTTGTTCGGATAACAGAACAATCGGATAATAGAAATGAGAATTCGAATGCGGGAGGCTCTAGTGTAATTATTTTTTATTCTTTCATCACTATTATTTTCATTTTGTTTTTAATAGTAAACATTTACTTGAGAATTATTTGGCACCCCCAATGCTGACGTAACTCAACTCAAAAGTGTACGTTTATAATTAGCTAGCATTTTGTTATCACTAGAATTACGAGATTCGTCATAGGTCCCAAATTGTTTAGTCTAGGATTATTGATGTTGTAAAGCTGCATTCATGAGGAATTATTCCATGAATTCGTTTCTTTGGATATTATATTACAGTGAAAACTACCGAAATCATGAATGAATGCACCCCTGTTGTTTTTATAACCTCGTATAAAATCGACACTTTTATCTCAATGTAGGTCTAATGTTAATCAAGTTTATGAATAATGAGAGTAATGCTTGTAGAATTGAGTCGAGTGTCTTATTTATTCACAATTCAATTGCTACATGATTCAAGAAGAGATTTTCGTAATCGGTCAACAAGTGTCTCTCAACATTTTCATTTTGATATCATGAAAATTGTTTTTTTAATGGTGTCACTGTTGTAGTGAAAATCTGATGTATAATTATTAATTTTTACAGAGATGAAATATCGTTTGAGTATGCTTATTATTAGATTGTTGATTTTTGTATTAATGGTAAAACATAGGAATCCGATAGAAATATGTTCCTTTCTTTAATAATTTCAATTGGTTGATAATAGTACAACAGTACTATTAAATTTCAAAAATGTTTTTACCGTTTCGTATACCACCTACTTATTTTTGTCATAAATGTAAATCCGTAGTCTAATGATAAAAACGAGTTGGTGAAACATAAAACAGGGTACTTATTTACGTTAACGATTCCTCACCAAATTTTTGTGAGGCTGAAATTCGTTGTCGGTGTGACTATATCTTAAATAACTTTCATCTATACATACTATCACTGCTTGGTTTTAGTTCCTGAGATATGTATAAAAATGTGTTTTTGTCGGTCAAACTTCATTCATTTCAATGATTTTTAGATTTGTAGCCATATACTTAAGAGAAGATACTGCAATAAGTGATATTCAAGATTCGTTAATAACTTTTTCCTTAAAAATTGTCAGTAAAGTGTATAATATAATATAGTATAAGAATTTGCATAAGAAGGTGCATTTTTATATGGTAGATTTTAAGATCCAACATTATTAAATTGTTCTTCTACGAACTCATTCATAATCATTTAAATGTTATTATGGGAAGTAACTCTTAAAAACGCTGTTGGTAGTATAACAAACAAAAATTTGTGTTAGGTTATTTTAAATAAATTCATTAAATATACACAAATATGTTGAGTGCGGTACATATTTGTTACAATCAAAACACTTGCTTATTACTAACAAATCAATATATAGTTATGATGAGATAAACGGGAACATATAATCGGAAGATCAAAGAAAGTTAAAGGCGTGAAAAATCAAAAAAGTTAAAATAAAAGACATTCTGTTATAGTATCAAAATTATTTGGGAACAAGATACAAAGTTCAGAGTGTAAGGAAATATAATATTATTATTTAATATAAGGAAAAATAATATTGTGTTGAGGCTGTTGTTTTTTTATGCATTTATAGTTTATAGAGGCTTACAAAAATAAAAAATGTAAAAGTTAAATTCATTTAAATACAGTTTTAAGATTATTTTCAATTGCTATTGTAAAAAACAACATTCTAACTCCATCTTTCCGAAGTTTATCCTTAGGCATATGAATTCATGTAAACATCCTTAGTCTAATCAGGACGTACTAAAGACAACAATAATGGTAATCTTGATAGACAATAGTAACTTGTTGTATAAAATATATTTTAACATTTTACCTACCGGAATTCCCTTAACAGGTGTTGGAATAACACTCTATCAAAAAGGAGTATTAAGATCATTTTATAAATAATACTTCCAAAACGAAGTATTAGTTCACATTTTTTCGAGTTGATTTATTAATTTACAATTGATATTTCTGTTGCTACAGAGCGTTTTTTAAAAAATGCCTTTGCTGTCAATCCTAGATTTTCAAATTATATTAAATAACCATCAGGAAATAACACATTAAAAGAGAATGAAGATAGTATAATACAAGGGGTTAATAAGTGTATTAGCACATATCCAATCGCGTGAACTAAAATCAGTCATTGTACCACCCGTGTCTTGCAATAAATAAGTAACTCTAGCTTCTTGAACCCTCATACGCTCCTTAGGAATACTTGTACGAAAGATCGTAGGATAACATTTCACCCATTTTTGCTTTTCACTTAAAACCAACAAATTATGGTCCATTTTTACAGCGCGTTTCACAGTTCGTAAAAAAAGTAAATAGATAAATTTTCATTCTGAGAAACGTATGAGGGTTAAATCGAAATAGATTAAAATAGTTCACGAAACGAAAATTTAAATCATAATTTACTAGAAAATATGAGAAAGAACAGAGAATAATAAAATGATAATAGGTGGAAGCTGCCGATAGTGCAAGGCAAGTAAATTGAAAAACAAATTGAAGGGTAGAATGTACGAAAAGAGTGACAAATCCCTGAGGAAGAAAATGTTTGAAAGAAAGGAGCACGCGTCCTTGCAGGCGGCGTCGTAGAACCGCACGAACAAACCTGCACGGTAGTTGCTCCCTGGCTTAAAGATCTCCATAGAATCCAATCCGTCAATTTCTCGAAGGGCATCGTCAGATGGGTATTATGATGGCACTAAACAGATTCGTCAACGCCACGCGACCGTGTCCCTGAGCTCAGGGCCAAGGACCAAGTCCCTGAAGTCCCCCGTAGAATGTCGCTCCTTCGAGCATCCGCTGTTCGCGTGCCGTGCATTCTTCTCGAGGAACGACAAGAATGGATGACCTTCCGTGATACACTTGTTCGGAATTCTGCGGGATGATCGGTGAGCCATTCTGATTTAATCGTCGATCTTGTTTCCCAGAGGAAACGTCCGGTAAGGACCAAGGTTCAGCTGGAGGAACTGGAAATGCTGAATGTTTGTCAGTTTGTCGATGAATACGAACATACAGGGTGTTTTGTCTAAAACAGGACACCTAAATATCTCCTCTACCTCTGAAAATACAAAAAATGTTTCTAACGTAATCTAAATGGTTTCAAAAGCCGAATCAGATGGAAGAATCGTTTTTTATAAATTGTAATTTTTTAATCGTTTTTTCAAGGTCACTCGTGTTTTTTTACATATATACACACATTTTTTGTTGTTGTATGTTATAGCAAACATTATTGTGCATTCATCCATGTTTAATAGCACGACATTGAAATGTCCGTGAACTCTAAAATTTGTTAATTAATGCAGAACTTACTTTCAGCGACATTTCAGATTTCAACGGTAACAGAAATTCGACCATGAACTTGAACTTGTAAATAAACAGATTGTATCATTCCTCTGTGTACATAGAGAGTGAGAGAGATATGTATTTAAGAGTTTGCTCACTGCTAGATTTCTCAGTGTATCGACAAGCGATCCATAATGCGTTATTCAGAACAGGAGAAAACTCAAATGGTTTTATTTTACGGTAAAGCTCGAGAGTGTCTAAAAGAAGCAATACGAATTTACAAAGACAGATTTCCAGAACATTCTTGTCCATCACGTTCCGCATACTCAAGTATTGTTAAAACATTTTGTGAGACTGGTAGTGTCAACAGAAACATTCGTGTGAGACGTAAGACTGTTACTCGTGAAGCAAATGTGAACAATATTATCGCTAAAGTTAATGAAAACTCGCATGTTAGTATGAGGCAACTTGGACGTGAAACCGGTATTAGTGTGACAAGCATATTCCGGATTCTTCATTCACAAAAATTTCATCCTTTGCATTTATCTCTTCACCAAGAGCTCTATGGAAGAGACTTTGAAAACCGCGTACACTTCTCTCAATGGGGTTTTCGAAAGAGCTGTACAATCTGTCGTTTTTCGCCTCATTAAATGTATCACAACGGAAGGACATCATTTTGAACATTTATTGCAGTAATAAATGTGATTATTTACAAGTTCAAGTTCATGGTCGAATTTCTGTTACCGTTGAAATCTGAAATGTCGCTGAAAGTATGTTCTGCATTAATTAGCAAATTTTAGAGTTCACGGTCATTTCAAGGTCGTGCTATTAAACATGGATGAATGTACAATAATGTTTGCTATAACATACAACAACAAAAAATGTGTGTATGTATGTAGAAAACACGAGTGACCTTGAAAAAACGATTAAAAAATTACAATTTATAAAAAACGATTCTTCCATTCGTCTTTTGAAACCATTTAGATTACGTTAGAAACATTTTTTGTATTTTCAGAGGTAGAGGAGATAGTTAGGTGTCCTGTTTTAGACGAAACACCCTGTAGGTAGGCTACACATTGTAAAGCAATTGCAAGGAACAAAAGTTAAATGGAGATTTAGATCTTATCCAAAGAAGTTTAGTAACTCGAAAATAAAAAGTACAGTGTCTTTCAAACTTTTCTGTTTTATATTTCGTACTCCTAGTTTGGACATAAATACATAAAATCCGCATTCCACTCATCAGTAATATTTTCGCACTCGAGCGATGGCTCTGAGTCACCATTAAAAATTTGTATCTAATACATTATTACATATTAAAATATTGTAAGAGTAAATTGCATTAGTTCTGATGCATAAACTGAAAAGAATCAGGTAGAATTGAAATATTGTAGGTCGGATAAATGTTTGGTATTAGAGCTGAAATAGTTTCGACAGCAAAAGGGTTAATACTACTTGACTGTTTTGAATTATATAATAATAATAAATAATTACTATGCTGTTAGTTTAAAATTGACTGATGTAATCGACTTACAATATACGTATATTAATTTAAAATATATCAAAAGTAATACTGTTGTTAATACTACATTTAGCGACCTATTCATTAGAGCTATACTGTGTAACTTATTTATTGACTGACGCTCGTACTATTTTATTCATCTAACATTCAAACCATCAGATGACTCAGGATAATCCATTTTGGATTCCTTGTCTCACCTGTTAGGTATAAAGATATCTGTAAATGGAATTCTATGAAATAATTATAATGAAGTTACCATGAATGTTTTAAAATGATACAGATAAACTGTGACAGCCTCGGAATAGTAAACGCAAATTCGTTACAGCGCGGAGCAAGTATGCGAAAGTTCGGGGAAAACATCTCGCTTTAGGAGGGAAAGTGGAGACAGAGAGGAAGAACTCGGGGTTGGGGGAGGCGGAATAGGAGACACAGAGGCACACCGTATTCTCTGATCTCGGCGATTCCATCATCAATGACTCGGGACCTAGGATGGCAGATAAAAGGCAATTGAATTTAAATCATGAATACGAACGAAGCGAGCGGGAAGAAGATGGACGAGGTAGGGAGAAAAGCGGCGGCTGAAGCGAGACGAGGAGGGACTATGTAAGCCCCGACGGCAATCTGGTGGTAGCTTTGTGACGGTAATAACTTCAACCCCTGGCCTCCGACCCCCGAGGCCGGCACCCCTTCTCGTTTACCGGTGAACACGCGACCCACACGCGCGCAACTCGCGCCGACGTCGATTTACCTATGGGTCCAAGCCCACGGCGGAACCTCTTTACTCGCGCTCGTACTTTCCAGCCAGTAGGAAAATTGCGAGTCAATGATTCTGGCTTTGCTTCTCTGTAAAACGTTGCAATCTTTTTAACCCTTCACTTCTTTCAGTACGTACGATTGTCGTTGCGCAGCGTTGCAGATGTTAGCGTCATATGCTGATTAACCACTTTGAGCTACGATTTATTTTACGGAGGCAGTTGTCATTCATAATATCTTAGATTTTAGATGAAGAAGAAAGTTTATATTTCATGTATACCTGTAGACTGTGGATCTTTATGCAAAATAACAATTATCCAAGTCAATTGCAAGAAACCGAAGTTAATGGAAATGTATTAGGTCGTCCCAAAAGTTCGTTCCGCAGATGTCGTCTTCTAATGAAAAAACCACAGGAATTTTATAGTGACAGAATAATGTCTTTACCAAAAAGGTGGCAAGGGGTCGTAGAACGATAGAATGATTACATTCTTTCGTAAGCATTGAAAGATTATTTCAAATATTAATCTAAATAGTATAACAGTAAACGGTAAGAACTTATGGGACGACCTAATATTTTCGGTTCTAATAGTCTTAAAACGTTAAAAATAATGTCACAATATCTTTAAATCCTCCTAATGCCTTTTTAGTTTTGTATTTGACTTGTTCATTTTTGTTATAAATGCATAAAATCCGCAGTCTATCTATGTGGTCTTCAATGGCTACATTTTGACAACAACAAAATGGAATTTTATTTCTGTTTATAGTTAGTTATTGTTGTTAATATAAAAATTAAAAAAGAAAAGGTGTTTTGCAGACTCATATAACTTACACTGAAAATTTCAACGAAATTGATTAATTGGTTAACGAGTTATACATGATTAAAAATGGTGAAACTTACAGTTTTTCGTGATTTTCAGCCATGCTGTTGTTCTGCGATTTTCGCCATTTTAATTGATATCTCAATAGTGAGTTGGTTAAAATTCAAATTTTATGTGCATATAAGATTTATTTTATGAATTAGAATGATGCAGAACAAAAGATTATTAACAAAATTGGCCAGATATAAAGCAGAAATTCCTTAAAATTGAAACTTGTTCAAAGAAAAAAATAATTGTCATATATTTCATTTGAAACGTATTATTTAATAAATATTGAATCATAATATTAAATCAGTGAAAATCAACAACTTAAAGGCTTTTTTCAGCCTTCCAACATGAATGATGGCTGAAAATTGATACCAGTAAATTTTTTTTCCAAAAACTACCTCTCACTAAAATTTTATCGAAATCGGTATGTCCAGATTTGATATATTTCCCTTTGCCAGATTCTGCATCATACGCTGTATTTAATTGTAAATCAAAGATTGTGTATGTTTCTTGAAAGTAACACATAAATCTCATAACATTAGTTATCTAAGACATTGTCTTTTATTCAAAAACTTATGTTTGAAAATGATATGAATTCATTCAAATTTTTTAAACTTTAACGCAAATGCTGGACGGGTTCCCGTTGTCTGATTGCTTCCAAATGCACCCAGTTTCTTACCAAGTCCGAAAATTTAGGGGGGGGGGGGTAAGACTGGAAAAATCGAGAGTCGAAAAATAAGGACCACTGTATGTCCATGCTCTTGTACCGCATTTGTGTGGTGGTGCCGAATTACAGAAATTTGGTCCTCCGAAGCGAAGAGAGCAGAACATTTCCGAAGGATCATGAATAAAGGTTGTGGCTCCCCAAAAACTCACCATGTATCTGTCGAGAGTTCCCACGGTGTCCGTATTTTATAGTACGCTCGAGTGACACGACGCAGATACCCCATGAACAGCAACCACCCACGTGCTTCGGTCTTTGTTTCCGAACGCCCAGAAGCTGGTCCTTTTGCTAAACACGAGCACGTTTCGTTACAGGGAACGATTTTTGAATTGGTTCGCTTGGTTTTTTCTCCCCGTTTCCCTGCTGCATCGATGTCCAAAGAAGGCTCCAGCAGCTCCCAAGTGGTCTTCGTTACGCACACTTGAGGACCACGTTTTTCGATCACGTTACACTTTCACCTTCACGAGTTATGGTGCTTTTTTACTCTGCAAAAGTTCACTCTTAAGAGAATATTTTCGCCTTTCCGTGTCTGCTTGTGCAGAGTTTTGCAATAACGGTTGTTTCAACAGTATTTAGGAGTCCATTTTACTTCTGGCAGTGAAAAGATTGCATAATTACATTTCGACAATAATTTAATATTTCTGACTCAATAATAATTAACGGGAAATAGATAATGCTTTAAGCATTGAAATCAAATATTTGGTACATTTTTTTCTGTCACGTCTTTTTTTAAATTAGTGAAACTTATTGAAGAATGAAAGTTAATTACTAGAAAATTACTGACATTTTTTATAAAAGGAAGAAGAAAATGATTTTTTGGTAAAACTTATATGTACGTAACACTTTTATAAAAGAATATCTACGCAATTATATACACATTATTTATTTGGATTTGTGTTTAGAAGATACTTTTTAATTTCACGTTTTACTAATATTTCTTTTCATAGCAGCGTAAATAAATTAATCCTTGAAAACTATGTTAAGTCAATTCGTACTTCTAACTGATGTTCTGGATACTTCTAGTGTCCATTGAACATAGAATAGTATTTGTAGTTGACAGAAAAGCCTTAAAATCATTTTTTATTCAGCCATAATGCTCAGAAGAGTTTCGTTCGTGTATGGCTTTATTCAGTCATCAAATCTTCATTAAAATCGTGAAGTAGCAGAAGCTGGACACTCTACAGAAGCACGTTCCGACGCAATAGTAAGTATAAACCTTTTAACACGTCTAAAAAGATGGTGGTATCCCCCTTTTTTTTAAGAACGGCGATGAAAAACTGTAAGCTTTAAGTGCGAATATTAGATCATTAATAATTTTGATTTTTGTAAAGATTATAAAAAGTACATAACTGATTAATAACATATAATTGTTTTAGAAAGAGAAACGAGTGCTGCGTTTTTGCGTAATGTAAGTTACCATTATAAATTCTACCATTTTAAAATGGAATCATTCTTTTATTTCTCAAAAATTTACATTTATTCTTTTATTTCTTAAAAATTTACATTTATTCTTTTATTTCTTAAAAATTTACGTGTATTCTTTTATTTCTCAAAAATTTACATTTTTTCTTTTATATCTTAAAAATTTATATTTATTCTTTTATTTCTTAAAAATTTACATTTATTCTTTTATAAAAAAACATTTTTAAATGGCCTAGTGACTTTTGGGCCATACTGTATTCAGACTAGATCTACAGAACGCTAAAAGTAAGTATTTCATATTACTTCCTAAGAATAACAAGAGTATATTTATATATATTTATTAATGATTTTTGTTATCTTTCATGTCCAAAAAAGTGAACTTACTGGGGCATTCCACGCAAAATTGAACACTGTCACGGATTTTGTACAAATCTGGCGATATCTTGTAGTCTTTCGTGGCGTGTCTCAAAGGATTACTCCAAATTTAAAAAATGATTGTTTTTACAGACGTGTGAAATAAAGTATAAACCTTTTTCATTAAATAATAACAGCTGAGGTAACAAACTGTTGAAAATTAGTGTTTAGGTGCTTATAGCGAAAACGTAAGAGTATCTAATAACATTTTTTTTTTATTTAACAGTTTTACGTCGCATAAACTGCATAGTTATTAGCGACGGGAAATTATTTCAGTTGATTGAAATTAACTAGATTCAGTTGACAACATATTACTGAGGGTTAATACTGAAATTAAATAGATTATAGTGTAACGTAAGACCTTCATTATCAAGTAACTAGCAATTTGTAGTAATAACTAGACCGCGTATTTTATGCATTTATGATAAAATGGATTAAGTGCAATTTAAATCAGCTTACAGATTTAGAGGATTGGAACATGTCAATACGTCAGCAAAGTAAAGTCGTTAAAGAAAGCATTAAATCGTTATTTAGCTTCTACTTTGTACAATTTATGCAGACAATATTTATTTTGCATAAAGATCCGCAGTCTAGTAATAACATTAATCGTTTCTATGAGTAAAATAGTTGAAAGTTGTGTGAAACGCACACAATTCATGTGTTACTCAATATATTCATTTTTATAGGTCCCATAGCTCTACTGTTAAATTTGTTACATTATTGTCATCATCTTAAAAACTATTGAACAGTTCAATTTTTCTTTTTAAATCAGCTCGTAGGAATCCGTAATAGCAATGGAGCCACAGTTTCTCCAGGTGTGATTATTTCTTTGTCCATAACTCCACCTGACAATCCTGGTGACTAACTTTTATTAGTTTATTGCAGAAGTCTTTTCAGAAGAAAGAACTCACGTGCAGACGCGACACTTGCCAAAGAAATGAATTTACTGAATAGTTCCTCGTAAATGCATTTTTACAACCTCAATAATCATCAGTTATAAAATTTGAAACTCGCCATCTTGACGGGCTCCCTAATTCTAGCATCAAATTACGTTTATTTTCACCAGAGGTCGAATGAAACTATTCAAATTTTCAATTAGTTCTGCTGTAATTACATTGTCACTGTTAACAGTTCTGAAATGATGTGTATTTATTGAAACTTCAATTCCACAAATATTCATATCAAAGATTTAAAAGACTATTTCTCAGCTAACTAGCATTAGCAGTTCGCAGTGCACCTGCTACACAAGTCAGCGTGGAACGAGCATTTGGTGGTCTGAAATCAATTTTCAGCGACCTAAGAACGAGTCTTAATAAAAGTATTTTGGAAAATGTATGTCTCAAAAAACGTATTCATATACATAAAGTATAAAACTTTACAGTTTAATTCGACCTCTGATTTTTATAATCACGTTGAAAACTATTGAACAAATGAATTTCAAATGTTTTTAATTCCGTGAATGAAAGTTGGTTAGCTCGCCTGAGCCACAGTTTCTCCAGGTGCGATTATTTCTTTGTCGATAGCTCCACCTGACAATCCTGGTGACTAATTTTTATTAGTATATTGCAGAAGTCTTTTCAGAAGAAAGAGCTCACGTGCAGACGCGACACTTGCCAAAGAAATGAATTTACTGAATAGTTCCTCGTAAATGCATTTTTACAACCTCAATAATCATCAGTTATAAAATTTGAAAACTCGCCATCTTGACGGGCTCCCTAATTCTAGCATCAAATTACATTTATTTTCACCAGAGGTAGAATGAAACTATTAAAATTTTCAATTAGTTCTGATGTAATTACATTGTCACTGTTAACAGTTCTGAAATGATGTGTATTTATGGAAACTTCAATTCCACAAATATTCATATCAAAGATTTAAAAGACTATTAACTGCTACACAAGTTAGCGTGGAACGAGCATTTGGTGGTTTGAAATCAATTTTCAGCGACCTAAGAACGAGTCTTAATAAAAGTATTTTGGAAAATGTATGTCTCAAAAAACGTATTCATATACATAAAGTATAAAACTTTACAGTTTAATTCGACCTCTGATTTTTATAAGCACGTTGAAAACTATTGAACAAATGAATTTCAAATGTTTTTAATTCCGTGAATGAAAGTTGGTTAGCTCGCCTGAGCCACAGTTTCTTCAGGTGCGATTATTTCTTTGTCGATAGCTCCACCTGACAATCCTGGTGACTAATTTTTATTAGTTTATTGCAGAAGTCTTTTCAGAAGAAGGAACTCACATGCAGACACGACACGTATACTTGACCTATACACACAGACCGCTGTACGGTCACCTCGTATCGAGGAAATCTTATCGCTGTGCAAAGTACACGGGACTCAACGATGGCAGAGTTCTTCGGCACTTTGATGTGGGTGTGCTCGCCGCGATATTGCGGTAACGCGGGTTCCTGGAACCGTGTCGACGAAAAAGAGGCCCGACGATCATTTATTTCCTTAGATAAACCGTAATCGGCTCCGTCAACACCAATGATGTCAGAGCTCCCGTTCTGTCGCACCATTTTACTCGGATACTTGGACCCCCTTCTACGGGTGACCACCGGTTTTCTTAGGAATTCATTGAAAAACACACATACGCACAATATACACCTTCTTTTACGTTGGTACACGGTTATCGATACCGGTCGCTATCGCCGATTTTGCTGCTCTTTTTATGTGAAGGCTTTGACTTTCTTATCGAAATTCCCTTATACACCGTTCGAAGGCTATTTAGAAAGACGTAGATACTTAAGAGTCGTATTCTTGTAATTATCACACGTATGTATTGTGGAAAAATGAAGTGTCGTATCAAAGTTCCTTTTCATGGTGATTATGCATTTATAGTGGAGTAGAATATCGTACTAAGAATAGCGTTTCTTAATTGACCTGTTGTGAAATTTTAATTCATACTAAAACGAGGAAAGTGATTAGTAGGCTGCGGATTTTATGTAAAAAATGACTAGGTGTAATTTAAAATTGTGAAAACATTTGAAGAATTTAAAGGTACTTTTACATTATTTTCAACCTATGAAACATATTAAGAAAGATATTTAATTTTTATTTCTCCTCAGTTTATTGCAATTCAGGTAGAAAGTTTTTATTTTTCATAAAGGTCCACAACCTATCTGCACTAATTGCAAGATGCAGGAGCTGATATTTATTTGATTTCTTAATAATTTTATCGTGTCGAAAATGATACAAGAGTATCTTTAAATTCTTTGAATATTTTCTATGTTTCAAATTTGATCTACTCATTTTTATTATAAACGCATAACATTCGCAATCTGGTGATTAGATGTATTATCTTAGATTCTTTTGTATTATTTTGGTTTGCAACAATTATTCTCATGCATTTCACAGATTTGGACGAGCCTGTTTTATAAATTATTAAGTTTACATTTGTCCACGATTAAAGCAACGAAGATGAATGTTACTTTTCATGTATGAAAGTTCTCGTCAAATATGCATTGCTTTATTTATTTATATAATATACAGTCAGTCCAATCTGGCAAGTTCTTAAACATTTGATGTTATGAACATTAGAACTTTTAATAATTAAAAAATTTTGAAGTTGAGACCGTTTCTATAGGGTGTATTTGGGTACTAAACTCATCATTATTAAAATACTTCAATAATATAAAAATTTTACGTATTATTCGTTGTAAATATTTAGGCAATAATATAGCATTACTCTTCTTCACATTAATTAATTTTTAACGTGGTTACACGTTTTTGTATTGAATCTCTGCGATATTACTGAAAACTAAAATTATTGTTTATATGCCCGTTGTTGCCTAATTTTATTTTTTGTGCTGCGATTGAATGTATAACAATTATCTTCTAGGTACTGTTGATTTCTTTCTGTTTGCGTTGTAAAATATATTTCTTTAAAATGTGACATCATAAATGAAATATAATTTGTAGGTTTAATGTGTAGAGTAAAAATGGATGACGTATTATCCTGGAATTTTTTGTTCAACTATTTCTAAAAAGCGTATAGGAGTTATAATTACGTATAGTAAACATTTTTGCAGCTACTCGAATAAAGTATATCTTCATTTGATGTGTTTATTCGTTTATTTCTTAGAATGACAGAAATAGCTTAAATAAATATGACTACTGTGTACCAGTTGGTTCGTGATATAACAGAAAATATCGACTTATCAAAATTCGTTTGTGTAGTAGTCGGAAGCTAGTTCATAGTGTTGATATTTACCCTGTAGCATACAGTGTGGTGCACTTACAGTGACTTGCACAGCACTTCCGCGGCTGGAAATAAAATGTGATGTCTATTTTTGTATACCGGTATCTTATTTATTTACTACAGCAATAGCCAGTCACGAAGTTATGTGAAATAACGGAAAACTCGAGGTGTGATCAATTATGTGAAAATATTTAATGAGTGACACCTGCCTTGCACGATTCTCAGATATTGTAAATAAACATATGATTTCTTCAGTGCGTCTTTGTACAAGAAATTGTTTTCCCTTGTCTTAGCCTTTCTTTCTGGTAATGCGTAGAAGGAATGTAGTGTAGGACTCAAATAAACCTCATAATATTTATTATTATTTTATTTATTGATACCTTACTTATCTTTCTGGATCTCGAGAGGTTTCGGTTATTACATTTTTAAACTTCCTGCTTCTAATTTGCAGAAACAAATACATTGTATTATTTGTAAATATATTCAATTTTAACTAATATAATATATTATAACCTAACACCGATATAAAATCTAATATTTATGATAATACATAGAGGATCTATGTAACTGCTATAGTCCTTAACACTAGATTGCCCAAGGAAGTCATTTTGACTGCTTTTTAATTTCAACTAGAAGAAGAGTCGATCACCAATGATGAAAATGAAAGTGTCAACAATATGCCCAGGAAAAGTAAATTTTTTTTCTTGTTAATATTTACTAATAACTTGTTATATAACTGTAAATAATATAAAAAATATTAAAAATTAATTTTAAACTTTCTTTACGCATTAGTTATTCTTTCAGAATGTAGTCATTTTGACTGCTTTTGGGCAATATAGGTATATACTAAGTTTCAGTCTTTCTAGTGCTAAGTATTGTAATTAACTTTATTGATTTCCTATTGTACTAGCTCCTGCAATCCTTTCGCAGCATAATAAAACTATTAGTCTGTCATATTTATTTTTACGAAATTTTTATGATTTTATTTTTCGCTTTCATAAATGTAATGGAAAAATAGAAACTGATAAAACCAGAAATTTGAAATTGTCATTTTCACATACAGTGGATCGAAAATTTATTTGAACACAAAATTTCCAATTTTCGAGAAATTGTTGATATTTAAGCTGTGATAATTTCATAAAAAAGAAATAGTACAGCAATATGATTGAACTTATCTTAAACTGTGATGCCTCTACTTTTGCCATCCATTGTTCATTTTTATCTAAGATATTTTTACATGATACAGCGACTAAGAAACTGAAGATACTGTATTGGTCGAAAATGTTACAAATTGAAACGTCTATAAAAACATTGAAAAATTTTTCTCATAACTGAAACCACCATAAATTTAAAAATTGGAGCTTCCTCTTTGCAACGAATACTTATACAGGGTGGCCCACATAACTCTTAACAGCTCAATATCTCGAAAACTGTGCCATCGATTTTAAAGTTCTTGGTCTTAAATTGCATGGATCTGAAGGCCCTTCCTAACTACAGAAACGTGAAGTCCCCCCCCCCTTCCTCTTTAAGGGAGAGCGGGGGTACCTTTATAATTTTAAATGGAACCCCCTATAAAACTTTACATACTTCGATTCTACAGGAAAAAACAAGTCAATTTTGTCTGAAACATGTTTTTGTCACATATTTCCATGATGAGATATAACAGTTTGAAGTTTCATTGTCAGAATAACTCTCTTTCTGAGCACTTCAAGTAGGTACCTACAAGTCGAAACTTCAAACTGTTATATCTCATCATGGAAATATCTAACAAAAAAATGTTTCAGACAAAATTTACTTGTTTTTTTCCAGTAGAATCTAAATATGTAACGTTTTATTGGGGAGTTCCATTTAAAATTATAAAGGCACCCTCGCCTCCCCTTAAAAGGGAAGGGAGGGGCCACTTCACGTTTATGTAGCTAGGAAGGCCCTTCAGATCCATGCAATTTAACACTCAACCTACCATGGTCAAATGACCGGTTCTCTATTTCACAATTATTGAAATTATGAAAACGCTTTCATAGGAAATAATTCAAATGTCTTTTTATTTAAACACAGATTATAATGAAAACCGTAACAAGTTAAAGTAAATTCAATCTTTTTACTTCTATAAAGCGTTTTACTTTTATATGTTTTGTGTTTGGTAGGTTTAGTGTTAAGACCAAGAACTTTAAAATCGACGGCACAGTTTTCGAGATATTGAGCTGTTAAGAGTTATGTGGGCCACCCTGTATAACGTGATCTACGATTTTTTTCTAGTCGATTCATCAAGCTTTGTATGAAAGATGTATTGCCATCTTTGCAATAATATAAGTTATTTACAGCGTGGAGGGCTTACACGACCAAACTTATTTCTCATTTTTGTTCTATAAAACAGCCAAAAAAACGTAGGTTATGTTATAAGCAGTCATTGCAAAGAGGAAAGATTCAATTCTTAAATCTGTAACAGATTCAATCAGAAAGAAAATGTTGTGATGACTTTCACAGTCGATTCAATTTGTAGCATTTTCGACCAAAAACGTGCCCTCAGTTTTTTCACCAGCTATATCATGCATAAATACCCTAGAAAAAAATGAATGATGGTATTCGAAAGTAGAGGTTTCAAGTTTTAAAATGAGTCCTTTATTATGCTACTATTTTTTTACGAAATTATCATAGTTGACAGTGGCGTATTACACTATGGGCAACTTGGGCAAGTGCTCGGGGCACAGAAGCAAAATGGGGGGCCCCGAACACAAACCAAATATTTTGTATTTTTATGTAAAAGGTTGGGTGATTTATTTCATGGATGATTTATTTCAGTTTTTATGCAATAATAAATATGTAGATGTTTTTACAATTGTTTTATTTTTTCCAACGTAAAAGTTATTTAGTTGAGGTTAGGGGCCCCGAAATTCTACTTTGCCCAGGGGCCTCAAGTAGTCATAACGCGCCAGCGATAGTTGACATATTGATGATTTCTCGAGAAATTTTGTGTTCAAATACTTTTTGGATCGACTATATCTTTCTCAATAGTAACTTATTTCGGTACCAGCGTGAATGCAAACGATAAAAGTTCTTTAAAAATGTGTTCACAGAATGCGATTTCCTCAAAAACATTATCGAAATGTTTAACGTGAAATTTATAGGTAATATTTACTTTTCCTGTTCGCACAAATAATCGTTTCTTCAAAAAAGTGTCTTTACCAGCGAATATATCATTACCCGTTCATTTATCCAATTCCAGTGACATAAATCATTCCAGGGCAGTCTCTTATCGTTTCCTCGTTGGTCATATCCTTCTTTTTGTAAGGTATTGCGAGCTAATTTGGTCGGAAGGCACAGACGATCGATCGTGGAGGCTTTGTACTACAGGAAAAGCGTGCAAATAGGCAAGCGTGTCGTTCTTCGTTTTGTTGAATTCCTTGTATGCGTCGCCGGGTTGGTATAAGTTCACGATTTATCGACGCCATGACAGTAATATGTCATTTTACAATTACAACTGGGAGAACAGTCGTTTAGAAAATCTCGTTTGATGTTGCCACAGCTTTCCATACGGTTATTTATTTAGTCTGGCGCTGAGGAAAGTTAAACGCATACATTATGGTGGCCCACGTAAACGGAAACAGGCCAATATTTTTATTATTTATGAATCAAAACTGTCTAGACGCTAGCAAATTGTTCCATTTATAATTTATATTGAGTAGCAAATTCGTTACGTTTTACAATTAAGTTTGAATGTTAAAAATCAAATGAATTTACGAGATTTACAAGAAAAATTTATTTTAAAAGAATAGAGAATATCCATTTAATATTTATTTAAAATTATATTGTAATAGATATTCATTTATTTAAAAGGAAGGAAATTTTACATGGGAAGTACTGCACTGTGCTGTTTATTTTAATAATTTTAATAAGTTGAAACTAGTGCAACAATGTCTTCATAGTTTTTAAATTTGACTTATTCATTTTTGTCAGAAATACGTAAAATACGCAGTCTGACAGTTACATAGGGTGTATAATGTGAAATCGTTATGAAAAAAATTAACAGAACTGTATTCTTATATGCTCATAGATATAGTCGAAATAACAAGTTTGTCTTCTAACTTGTGTGCAGTGATGCCAGAAACATCCAAAACTGGGTGGGTTTTTGTTGTTTTAGGTAATGGATAACGCCAATAAAAGTGGTTTAATTATAACAATAACACATAATTTATTAGTGGTAAGAGAACTAAACGATATACACATGAGCATGCTTGAGCAGAGACACAAGAAAAAAAGAACATGGTAAGAATGCAGATGTCGCACTCCGCAAACTTGTAGTCGACAAAGCACGGCATATTTCCCCTTCCACTGTCCCATTCCACTACCTGAGCACACTCCAACATCCCCCACCAAGACCATAGACTGGTCACGTGACGTGCCGCGCAACGTATCACATATTACTCTGGTCATCAGAGAGGTGGTAAAGTGTATTCCCCTCGATTTAACTGATCTGGCATCACTGCTTGTGTGTATAGTAAAACAATTCATTATTATATCTACTACGTTTTCATGTATTTTTTGTTTTCGTGAAGCAAACTGCAAAAATGTAAAGGCAAGAATGTAAACATTAACCAACAGATTTTTCTGTTCTTGACTTTGTTGAATTTATAAATTTTACATAATTTCTTCTTCACGTGATCGAATTATTCGAACCAGTTACAATTTTTATTATTCTTTTATGGAGTACCGATGCTTGTGAATTGCGAATATACATTTGGCAACAATCGAGGTGTTATTATTCATTAAGTGGATAGGGAACATAGTTTCCGTATTATAGTTCTAATAATAATTGAAGCACTGTACTGAAAAGAACGTAATTGTCTGGTACAATGTTTGCTATTGCTTGAACTTTTCTTTTGTTTCCGTATACCTGTTCATTGTTCTACTTGAAGTTTGAGAAAGTAGTCGTCGACGGAGGAAATCGTTACTCGATAAAGTGAATAGATTTGAAAATTCGTTCCATGTGTGATAACAGCGATCAAATATTGTTCAGTTTATTGCTACACTGATAATGGAATTGTTTCGATGTGTTTCTCTTAATGGTTTTATAACAGATGTATTTTACATAAAATAATAAACCAGTAGACAATCTGCTTTGTACAGAACTTGAAGACAGATACACTGTAATAATAATTACACCAGGATTTTTTTTTACACGGCACGTTTTTACATAAATAAATTTATACGGTTATCACGCAGTTTTTTAAGCACGTTTTATTGATTTGTATACGGCCTTTATCATGTTCTCCACGCAGTAAAAAATAAATCAGATGTATCTAGATAGGTATCCATTTAATATATACGCAATAATAGCAGTTGAACAAAGAGGGTATAACAATTAAAGTTGCAAATAGATATAAAAGAAGAATTATTTTAACGGAAAATTTGTAACCGGATAAATGAAATTTTTTTTATTTGTTATAGAAAATGTTTGTTACAAATATATCCTAGATTAGTACGATCAAGTGAGGAAAGAAAATTGCGATTTAATGCGTGATTAGGGACTGAGAATCAATGATTAAGCTCTATTATTTCAAATATGTAGAGTGTAGAGTATCGGCACCATGACATGAAGTATTTTTCAAATTAATTTAATACAATTCTGAATCTTGAAGCTATTACTAACGAGTTTTCATGATAATATTCGAATAGTAAGTAACACAATATCGATAATTTAGTAAGATATTACTATATAATAATACAAATGTAGCAGACAGAAATATTTATTTGATATTTAATAAAAATTCTCGGCATAGAAACTTCGATAAAATATATATAATGTGCTTCTTCTCGCAAATCTCTAGAATATTTAATAGGTACTTCTAATCTTTGCTATCTGAAAAAGCTTAGACGTTTATGTCATTATTAAATTATATTACATGTTCATATTACTCATTTTAAAAAATTGAAGAAAGCATCATAGTTTTTTAAATCATTCAGTTATTGAACACATTTCCATTGTTCTTAATGTTTAATTATGTTCAACATTTAAGTACAACTACAAGCAGTTGTCAGATTATTTATATTGCGGCTTGAATCGAGCTGCATTTTCAGTATCCGTTAAAGTGACCGATTGTTTGCCTTTGTCAAAATATTCTTCAATAGATTTTGCATGGTGACATTCACACTATCTCTATGGCGGCTTCTTTGAAGACTGTTTCGACAGAGGTTAGCAATCGGTTGCGTTAACACGTTGGTGACTGAGGGAGTAGGTACTCGGATCTACCTTTCTGAGAACGTGTAACTTAATAAATTAAACTGAGAAATGTAAGAACCCTATCACTATTCTACGTTCTTTTGTTCAGCTGTAATATTTATATTTAAATTAATGAACTATTTAAAAATTATTCAATGAAATGGAAAATTGATTTTAATACGTCTTTACCTCTTTTGCTTTACATTTACAAAAAAACGTGATATTGTTCTTTTCTGGTTTATCTTTCACTTTTCATTAGTTAATTATCCAATGTATTTAAATAGTTTTGGCGAGCTTCAACTTTGTCATTCATTTTAATGATCTTCTTGCAATTACATAATAAAATAATTCCTACATATTCATTCAACATTTTTTCTTATTCTATTTCTCCATATTACATCGTATTATGATCATTTTAACATTTCTTAAGCAAAACGTGCGTCCATAATATTTTTATCTTTCTTGAATTCTTTAATTTCTGTGCGTCACGATACCTAATTTTTAATTTTTATTTTTCGATAATAAGGTTTTCTCTATTTTTAAACAGTATGTCGCCATGACAGTGATTGTTTAAACAAATCAATGATCAAAGTTGATCTCAAAGACGTAGGTTCAAGAGTATGTAAACAGGATAGCTGCATAAGGATTTGAGTGAGTCCAGCTATAGCTGGCAGGAAGTCGTCAACGTAGACCCTCGCCCATCCGAATTAAATAGCAAAGCATGAGTGTTCAAATAAAAGGAAGGTTGCTCAGTTACAATGCTGTCATTCAATCTTTATTGATTTGTACAATAAATAGTGTCACATATAGATTGCCATAGATTGAACTATTTACATGCGAAGCCTGTTGGGCCAATAGAGATTTCAGATATCAAAGGTTCGGATAATAGCAACTACTGTAATTTAAAGTTCAGTTAATTTTTGCTGATGTAGCTTTTTTTTACATTCGAAACTACATTTCCGATTATGCATTTCGTTATACAAGGAGCTTGCGAAGAACCTGTGATAGCAAGCTGAGCAGAGACACCATATACCGTTAGCGCGAAGAGTTTGTGTGCATAGTCTGTCACACTAATATTCGGACACTTTTACAAAGACGATAATTTTTTTAAGCTCGGACCAAACGACTTTAAATTTTTAGAGATATTAGAAAAATTAGTTTTCCCATGTAAACAAAATTTTTTGAAAAAATTGTAATTAGTCAGGATCACGGAGAAAATTTTGAAGGTTGCTTTCTACAACTTTTTTATGTGAATCGATATTGAAAATCTGAAAAAATACGTTTTGTAGATTCGTATGAATCATATACATTCTGAAAATTTCAACAAAATCAGTCAACGTTGCAATGAGTACAAACGCTTGCAACTACGAAGATCGCAGTTCTTCTAAATGTAATAAATCTAAAGATTCTTATATCTTTCGATGCCTGTCGTTTTTCTCCGCATTAACCGATTTCTGACGCATATTCACTAAATGCAGTTTTTAAATGTCCAGTACAGGGCCAGATAAAAAGATGTAAAAAACAACTACAATTTTTTCAAAAAATGTTTCTTACATCAGCTAAGAAACTAGGCCTTCCAACATCTCTAAAAAATTAAAGTTGTTTGATTCAATCTCAGGAAAGGTATCGTTATTTTAAAAGTGTCTGAGTACAGTGTTATCACGATGAATGCTAGAAGGCTGTATAGGATAAGTGCAAGAAAATTATCCCCACTACTGCGGAGTATGCACCTTTCGGCTCCAAGAAGCTCGAACGGTCAACTCGGCCGAAAAATGTACCACGATACGAGTCAATGCAATGACAAAACTCTTTTGTATTTAATTATGTTTTTAAGAAACTTTTATCAACACGTTCATGACACTTTCTCGATGAAAATAATACCAAACACGATATAATTTGGGCAACATTTACATGTTTAATTGATGATAATAAGTTCTTAAAGTATAAATGTATGTGGGCAAATATGTACCGAATTTTAATCAGAAAAATATTACAAATGTGTTGGTAAATGTATCATGAGAAAATAATGAAACATAAAAAAGTAAATATACTCCAAATTATATCGCGTTTGGTACCATTTTAATCAGAAAAGTGTCACGAATGTATTGGCAAAAGTATCACGAAAAATAATTAAAAACAGGAAAGTTTTGTCATTGGATTAGTGTTGTTTCACCGACATGCCGGTGTCGTCGCTCGGCCTGACGCTGACGGCAAAAGGTAAAGGAATATCGAGGAAATGTGTCTGTGGCGATGAGTGCAATGTTTCGAACCCGAGGTCATTGCTTTCATCGCGACAACACTGTATTACTGTGACAGACTGTATCTTGCTAGAGAAACGCTTCATACCGAAAGGAGTGATCCGAATGAACCAGGTCTGTGGAGTCGGCAATCAAAATCCGACTCTGACTCCTTTATTGGCATTTGACAAATACTGTTTACGCACCATAAAAGACAAAATTTATCATCGCGGTGATGGCATCGACATACAAAGGATGAAAAGGGTATTTTTCTTTATTAATTAATTATACGAACATCACTACAATTGTAGTACTTCTACTTCCACAAAACAAACTGCAACGCAAATTACGTTATAACACGTTTCAACATTCACGGTTTTCCCTTTCTCATACGAAAGGAAAACAAGTGAAGTCAATATTTACCTGTACTTTGATACAAATGTAGTATTTGTAATACATGTATAAATAGTTTTGTTACAACTTTAAATTATTTTGAGCACATTTTTGGTATTTGTAAAATTTACTAACACGGTGTCAGAGTCGGTTTATTTTCTTCCAACTCCGATTGCAACTCCAGTGATCAGAAATTCCTTCCGACTTTGACTCCGACTTCGACTCTAGGGCTCTGGATTAACCGTTTGAGTCCCAAGCAGCGCGGTCGCGTTGTTGAGATTTTATGTCGAGAAAACTCAGCACATTTCGAGCATTGTGCATCGAGCGCACTTCAATTGTCGAAGTCGCGCGCTCAGATTTACTGACGCAAGTACATTACACAGCTCCTTTTAATGTAAATAGTACATTTTACAATAGGTAGAATAATACCATAATAATGCAATAATACATTACCTAAATAAAATAAAACAAGCGCTGTCGCGCTGCTTGGGTCTTTTCGTAGTCATTTAGAGAAAGCGCGATTGCGCTGTTTGGGATTCTTCGACAGTGCTTTTTCAATACCTCTTGGGACTCGAACGGTTAAACAGTGAATCGATTCAATTAACCCAGAAACACATCGGCCGCGAGAATCCAGATACCCGCGCGTTGTTGATAATATCTAGCGTCGTCGCACGCATCGGAGCTGGCTCGTGTGCGAAAGGTGCAACCCGCTCGGCCTCGAACTTATCCCCCAGTTGCAGCCCCCACTGGAAACGCTTAGGAATTTATACGATCCAATATCTGCCGGCGCAATATATCACAGACAGTTCGAAGCAGAGGCGGGCCGGCTCGTCTGTGGACGTGGTTACGGTGCGCCGGTGTACACGGCACACGTACAGAAATGACACGCGAGCATAAAACGGCTTTGCGCCGATAGCGGCGCGTTTGATGTGCCTTCGTTCCGAGTACCTCCGGCAAAAAATCGTGAAACACACCGTCTAGGTGTCGTACGTCATGCCGCGCTGTGTCGATCCGATCCGGCAACGCGGGCTTACCTCCGACCTCTGGATTTCGCGATCCCCCGATCTGTCTCGCGTTTATCTCGATTACCAGGGATGGGATCAAGTTTAATATGTAAGGCAGATCGAAGTGAGATGGCCATACCAAACAAAATTAACTAATACATTTTTTATTTCTTATAGAAAATGTCACAGTATTTTAGCGAAATTATCTTACACTGGCTATACGATCCAGTGACAACATCTCTTTTGTTTTTATCATTTTTGTATGGGATATTCATCAGTAGATTGTGGATTTTATGAATTTATGGCAAAAATGATTATGTAGTTGAAACACGAAATAGAAGAAACATCAGACGAGTTTCATGTCACTGGTACATTAGATCCAATTTCTTAAAATTAATAAGAGGAAAAATGAACGGTAATTATATAGAAAAGGTTTGCGTACTCCGATTTTGATGAAATTTTGGTAAACCTTACGTTTAGGGGAGGATGCTCCGATGACCTTAACCTTGACATATGTTGTTGAGGACAACATTCTGAACAACTTTTGTCATTACAACTACCCGGTGCTCGGTCTTAGTTTTCGAGATATTTGCGAAAAACTATTGCTAATAGCGTATTAAATTTTCTGTATTCTTCCACGCTCCGTGGCAACGTAAACCTGTTCCGGGGCCGCATCTGTTTATTTTTTGTTTGTAAACACGTTGTGGGGATGAGAAGCGACAATACCACACACACCCACCCAGTGTTTCTAAAAAGATGGCTTCCACATTATACAATATAAAATCAACTGAGACGAATACAGCATACATGTATTATATTATCGCATTTGATAGTAAAACAAATTGCAAAACCTAACCCAGACCTAACCCAGACCAATACAGCATACATGTATTATATTATCGCATTTGATAGTAAAACAAATTGGTATTGGTTTCAGTTGATTTTACATTGTTTAATGTGAGAACCTTCGCCTCAGAAACACTGGGTGGGTGTGTGTGGTGTCGTGTGTTGGTTACGACTAGGTGGTTGGGGGTGGAGAGCACGCAGACGAAATTATGAGTATCTCGAATAGTATCTATATCAAACTGAGAATTTTATTCTGTATTTAAATGGTCTAATGGATACATAGAATTCATTATTTCGAAAAAAGCATCAATGCGTTTAGCATCTTGGACATGTAATATCCTTACGAACTACTTTTTTCTCACACAAAAAGTTCCACAAGGAATCGAAATTGTATGTCAAATTTATAAATTCATGGAGATGCATATTGAAATAATTCAAAAACTCACGAGACTTGCAAGTAACGCACAGATGTATACACTGATCGCTACTGGTCCGCACTGGATCGCACATGGGTCACATTCGGATGTATGAGTTCTTGCTATGTTTATTTATCTAAGGTGTAGCTCATTCGAAACTGTGGTAGCCTTACGCAGCCACGAAGAATACAGAAAATTCAATACAGTACTAGCAATAGTTTTTCGCAAATATCTCGAAAACTAAGACCGAGCACCGGGTAGTTGTAATGACAAAAGTTGTTCAGAATGTTGTTCTCCACAACATATGTCAATGTCAAGGTCATCGGAGCATCCTCCTCTAAACGCAAGTTTTACCGAAATTTTAATATGTTATGGAGCAACACATTCTGAACAACTATTTCCTTTTCCAATATAGGGGGGTCGCTTTTAGTTTTCGAGATATTTGCAAAAACTATCGGTAATGTTAATTTCATAACGAAAACCTTCTTTTTAGAAACACTGGGTGCGTGAGTGTGGTATTGTCGCTTCTCATCTCCACAACGTGTTTACAAACAAAAAATAAACAGATGCTGCCCGAAAATCCAGGAAATGGAATAACAGAAGAAACAAGCAGAATTAACTCCTGTAGATAACTCTGATCATACATAGATAGGCTGAGCTTTCAATTTTCAAAGACATTTCCTGGCTTTTCGGGCCGCATCTGTTTATTTTTTGTTTGTAAACACGTTGTGGAGATGAGAACCGACAATACCACACACACACCCACCCAGTGTTTCACACGCACCCAGTGTTTCTAAAAAGAAGGTTTCCGTTATGAAATTAACATTACCGATAGCTTTTTGCAAATATCTCGAAAACTAAAAGCGTCCCCCCTATATTGGAAAAGGAAAAAGTTGTTCAAAATGTCGAAATCTATAATATATTAAAATTTCATCAAAATCGGAGTACGCAGACCTTTTCTATATAATTACCAAATGAACTTTTATGTATAACAACTGCCCTTTCTTGTAATTGATACAGACAATTTTTATTTTGCATGAAGATCCGCACTATATTTTTTTATGGATTTGACTACCAACACGACACTTGTTTATTGCATGTCACAGTATAACCTTGATTATTCATACTAATCAGTGGAACATCAGTGTTCGGATAATAGAACGATCACATAGCTACAGCACTTTAATGATTTGTACAGTAAATCATGTTATACATGGATCACTTTAGATTGACCTGTTTGCATGTGAAACACGTATTCGGATAATGGAGAATTCAAATATCATCGGTCCGAATAATCGAGATAGTATTGAATAGTTAATTGACATTAATTGTACCAGCAAATATGCTCCGAATTATGCAATGTTTGGTCTCATGTTAATCAGAAAAATGTCGAAAGTTTGTTGGTAAAATTTTGATAAAATAGTTATTCCAAATCAGAAAAGGTTTTGTTATTGCATTAATATTTTCTTACCTATATACTCCTATGTCATATTAAAAAATTGTCAATATTTGAATCGTTATAATTAACTGCGAATTTATATGTAAAATAAAATAAAAATCGTGTGCATCGATCGCAAAAAACGATAAATAAGTTGAAAATAACTTAATAATTTTTTTAAGATGTTAAAGATCTTAAAAAAGTTCAAGCCGTTTTGCCTATATTTAAAAAAGTTATTCGTTTTTCAATGGTCTACGAATACTTTTTACACTGAGTGTATCAACAAAGATTAACAGGTGCATTCAATTCTATTATTCGCGAATAAATTAAATTTCGAAATCATACTGATTTTAGTCCCAGTTTTTAGAAAAATCGACCACCGTGCGACGTAGAACTAAACAACAAGCACCTCTATAATCTACGTCGGAGTATTGACATATGAATGGATTTAATTATAGATAAAATGAAGTGCCGTTTTGTATCGTTGTGTCTAGCAACTTAAAATAATGCATTCGCTAATCAGCGACCAAGGAGCTTCGCGCTATATCATGGTTGATAAGTACACAACGTAGAAATTAATTCGTTCAGAATTAATTCGCCACATCGTTTTGTCACTGAAAGATGTCAAAGTGAATTAGATAAGTTAATTTTTAAGGATTACAAAAGTGGCACACGGTTTATATCATTCTGATAGTATTATCGGAATCACACGTAATAATAGTTCATTTTTCTTGCTATCCAATAGTTCCTTTATTATACCTCTAATCTCTTTATAAGGTAGCACGTCTCTTTGTTTACCTCCACTGTTAAAGGAATGGATTTCATGAAGATTCCACGAATGAGACTAATGTTTAACTGTTGAACGTGTATATCTGCAACTAATAAAACATTATTGTGGGTAAAGTTGATGTATTGGTGTGTTGCCACAGGAAGCCTTGCTTTTCCTGAAAAAGTATGCGTGTTCATTGCAGAAATTATTTATTGCGCGGGATAGCGTGTTTGACATGTGGCGTACGAACTTTGACAAGCGAAAGTTTCGTTAGAGACGTATAAGCTTTAAAGAAAGTTGATTTTGTATTACTATAAATGTGGCTTTTTAATTCTTTTATAATGTGTAACAAGTATGTAATACAGTATTCTGCTGCAGCATGCTTCTGTCTCACACATCTCTAGATGACTAATAAAATGTATTTAATTGCAAATTGTTAGCTTGAATGAAATATATTCTTCTTTCTTTATTTGAAATGTTTTACTAAAATTAATGATTTATCAATCTCCAATACTGCTGAATTAATTCATTGAAAAGCGCATCCCATTTAGAAATTTCAAATTTCTAATCAAACTTTATAGGATTGCACATTTTATTGTTCTAAAATTATTTTGGTGGAATAAATTCTTCAATAACTTCATAGTGCTTCTATCGAAAAATAAATATACATGTATAATCAAAACAAGTATTTCTGACGATTTTTTCAAATTTTATTTTTTATTGAATATGATTCTAATCAAATTGTGTGATAGAGGATTTTATTAACGACATTATAGACAGTGGCGCGTTATGGCTACTTGAGACCCTTGGGCAAAGTAGAATTTCGGGGCCCCCAAACTCAACTAAATAACTTTCACGTTGGAAAAAATAAAACAATTGTAAAAACATCTACATATTTATTATTGCATAAAAACTGAAATAAATCATCCATGAAAACCTTTTACATAAAAAAACAAAATATTTGGATTGTGTTCGGGGCCCCCTTTTGCTTCTGTGCCCCGAGCATTTGCCCAAGTTGCCCATAGGGTAATACGCCACTGTCAACTATGATAATTTCGTAAAAAAAGAGTAGCATAATAAAGGACTCATTTTAAAGCTCGAAACCTTTACTTTCGAATACCATCATTCATTTTTTTCTAGGGTATTTATGCATGATATAGCTGGTGAAAAAACTGAGGGCACGTTGTTGGTTGAAAATGCTACAAATTGAATCGACTGTAAAAGTCATCACAATATTTTCTTTCTGATTGAATCTATTACAGATTTAAGAATTGAATCTTTCCTTTTTGCAGTGACTGCTTATAACATAACCTACGATTTTTTTGGCTGTTTTATAGAACAAAAATGAGAAACAAGTTTGGTCGTGTAAGCCCTTCACGCTGTAAATACCTTATATTATTGCAAAGATGGCAGTACATCTTTCATTCAAAGCTTGATGAATCGACTAGAAAATATCGTAGATCACGTTATACAGGGTGGCTCACATAACTCTTAACAGCTCAATATCTCAAAAACTGTGCCATCGATTTTAAAGTTCTTGGTCTTAAATTCCATGGACCTGAAGGGCCTTCCTAACTACATAAACGTGAAGTTGCCCCTCCCTACCCCTTTAAAGGGGGGGGGGGTGCCTTTATAATTTTAAATAGAACCCCCTATAAAACTTTACATATTTCGATTCCACAGGAAAAAACAAGTAAATTTTATCGGAAACATGTTTTTGTCAGATATTTTCATGATGAGATATAACAGTTTGAAGTTACGACTTGTAGGTAATACTTACTTAAAGCGCTCAGAATAACGCTATTTCTAGTAAAAACATCTACATATTTATTATTGCATAAAAAGTGAAATAAATTCTCCTTCATCCACGAAAACCTCTTGCATGAACATACAAAATATTTGGTTTGCGTTCGGGGGTCCCTTTTGCTTGAGGCCGCGGGCATTTGCCCAAGTTGCCCATGGGGTAATACGCCAATGGTTATAGACAATGAAAATATAGAGTAATCTTACAGTGAAATATATTCCTTTACGACGTACTATTAGAAAGTTATACTCAAAAGATTAGAATACGTTCAAAGAACTATCATTCATCCAAAGTACAGTAGCGGTTCTGCATTTGAGGGACCAAAACTAAAATTAAATTTTGGGAGCCACACCTAAGACTTCATATTTCTGGAGTTACGGAAGAAAGCAAACAAGTGTATCAAATAATTTCTTATTTACATTTCGTTGATAACAAACCGCCTCCATTCCCCACGCAATGATTCGCCACTGCCAAAGTAAATTTCCATTAAGAAAAGAACTCTATCTCGACATGATATTTATCTATAAATTCAAAATCGGAGTTTACGAACTTCCGGTACAAGTTCCGCCGCCATTTTTTCACGAAAACGCACAGTATCCGATACGAATGGACTGTGTCCACCGCCAACGTGTCGGTAATCCGCATTTTCTCGGAAAGGTGTAGTTTAAATAAAGCCGATATCGACACGGTAGCACGGATGCACGATCAGTGAATCAGCGTGGTTGTGATAAGGGACGATAAACGGAGTCACCCGATATCGATAGCGAATTTAATGACGAAGGTGTGGTACCCCTCTTGGTCAGCAGAGTTTGCTGCTCGTAGGAAAGTTTATCGCCGATTGAACGAAGTGGAACAAAAAATGACGAAAAGAAGAGATCAATCATAAGAGGCGATGCACAATACGCTATTTGTATGATAAAGATAAAAATATCTATCAATTTCGATGTTGGTTATAAATTTTTTAGGATATACAGTCACTCGCAATAATATTCGGTAACTCTTAAAAAGACGATCATGTTTTTAATATTGAACCATGGATTTTTTTATAAGTTAGAACAATTAGTTTACTACATGGCGTGAAACAGAAATTTTGAAAAAATAGCAATTTGTCGGAATTGCAGAGAAAATATTAAAAGTTGTTCTTTACAACTTTCTTATGGGGGCCTGCATGTACAATTTTAAAAACACATTTTGTAGATCTGTGTCAATTATATATTTATATTATATATATATATACATATATAAACATATATAATATAAATATATAAATAAATATATATAATATAAATATATAAATAAATATATATATAAATATATATAATATAAATATATAAATAAATATATATAAATATATATAATATAAATATATATAATATAAATATATATAATATAAATATATAAATAAATATATATAAATATATATATAATATATACAATATTCTGAAAGTTTTATCGGAATCGGATGATGTGGAAAAAAGCGACAGGAATCGAAAGATTACGAATCTTTAGATTCATTATAGTTATCGATTGAGAATCGTGAAAACTATAAATTCCCCCAGCTTTAAACATTTGCAGTTCATATTGTAACTTTGACCGATTTTTATGGAATTTTCAGAATATACATAATTAGCACAGATCTATAAAACGTATTTTTTAAATTTCCAATATAGGCCTACGTAAATGGTGGTAGAAAATAAGTTTTAGTATCTTCTCTGCAATTTGAACCAATTTTTTCAAAATTTCTTTTTCACGTCATGTAATAGGTAAAGTAATTGTGCTAACTTTTAAAAAAATGCAAGTCCTATGGTCCCATATTAAAAATGTTATCGTCTTTTTAAGAGTGTCCGAATATTATTGCGAGTGACTTTATATGAACTTAGCTATAACAAAGAAAAAATGAAAAGAAGAGATCAATTGTAAGAGGCAATACATAATGTGATGTCTGTATGATACAAATAAAAATACCAACTTTTGTTTTGCGTTATGTTTTCGTTTGTGGATATTTATAAACTTTTCTAGAATAAAAAAAGACTGTAGAAAGAGATCAATCATAACCGGAAATGCATAATACGTTGCCCGGTTGGGAAAAATAAAAAAGCTAACTTTTGATATTGTAATAGTTTATGTTTTATGGTTGTTGCCAGGGCATCCAAGGCATGTTATAACAAAGAACATACGGGCAGTACCTTGCAGATTGTAAACCGAACAACATGTAACTCTGATTTAATAAATTATACTTTTATAAAGCCCTACAATCTTTATAGACGACTTTTTTATATTTTTTTTTTTTGAGTTGCATTAACCTCACAAGGGTTATTAGCAACTACAAGCTTACAATTAGGTGGTCATTTATAATTTAAATTTGGTTGAATAGCTTTGCGTGCTTCAAGAATTTTATTAGTTTTTCGCAAGATTCCTTTGACGCGGTGGCATCTTTGATGTTTCCTGGAATTTTGTATCTTCTTCTTTCGTGATGATAGAGATGGCACGCTGTAACTATGTGTTCCATTGTGTTTAGTGTGTAGCATCTATTACATTTAGGTTTGTCCTGGTTTTTAATTAAATATGAGTGGGTGAGTGTCTTTGTTTTGTTGATATTTATAAATTTTGCTACAATAAAAGAAGACAATGAGAAGAGATCAGTTATAAGAGGCAATGCATAGCACGTTGTTTATATGATAAAAGTGGAAAACTAACTATTATGTGGAGATTTATGAACTTTGAACTTAAAAATAAGTTGGTCTATTTGTTGAGAAATTATACAGTTAATTTTTTAAACTTTTAGGTCAACTTATTGTACGGTCAAAGAATATGTACTAATTCTTCTATTGAAAAATGTGTGGGAGAGATAGATCTATGTAAATATTTATATATCCTTCAATTTTTACAAAAATCGAGAAAATCTTTGTTCATATATCCTGGTCTTGTCGATGAACCTGCAAACTCGAAAAAGTACGGAACAGATCAATTAGTGGGACTCTGAATAAGAATTTATAATCTTGATGCAAAAAATTGTTGGATTTAACTTTCTTATAAATGTTGTGTGTTCATGTATGACAAGTTTATTTACCCATTTTGTCTTCATCGAGCCCAATAATTTTAAATAAATAGTTTCGAAGAAAACGTGTTTATGCAATTTTTTAGCTGCCCAAATTCACTCCTGGGGCTGAAATTAGACGCAGAATATCCACATATTTTTTAATGTGTTACAACTTGCGATCTATTGGAGACGGAAAACATGTTTTGAGACAAAAGATATTCCTTTTCATAAAAACTATCGTTTGGTACACAAAACATTTGATTGATGATACTAAATGCTGTTATAATAACATTAACCGCCCTATGACTGGCCAAACGATCAGTTTCACATTTTGAAATTATTATAGTGTATTAGATTTCATAATAGCAATTAATAATAATCTTTATGTATTTAGTTTCATGGCCAGGAATGGGATTTGGTTTTACAATAGATTTAATTTAAACTAAGCATTTTACACGTATGCACGTTTCCATATATTAGTGTTTTCTCCCCATTTCTTTTATTCCTAATTACCTTTTTGAACGTGGCTCACAAAAGTATTCGCTTGCCCTTTAAATCAGAATAACTTTGACCAAACCACTTGACATTTTTTGAGCAATTAGAAACATTGATTTAGTAAATCACGTGCAAAAAAGATTTTAAAGAAATTGCAATTAGTAGGAATTACATGATAAAAATAAAAATGGCACTTTTTAAAACTTTATTATTTCAGCCCGTAATGAAAATTCAAAATATGCGTTTTGTAGATCTATGTTATTTACAAATATGCTGAAAATTTCATCGAAATCAATTAACGAACATATAAGCTACAAGCGGTTGAAAGTGGTGATAATCGCAGTTTTTCACGACTTTTGGTCAGTTTCTGCTTAAAATCCATAGTTTCTTACATCTTTCGATACGCGTCGTTTTTTTCTGCGTCAACCGATTTCGATGAAATTTTCAACATATGTATAACTAACATAGATCTACAAAAGGCATATTTTAAATTTTCATTATGGGCTAATATAAAGAAGTTTTAAAAAGTACCATTTTTATCTCTTCATGTAATTCCTATAAATTGCAATTTTTTCAAAATCTTTTTTGCACGTGATTTACTAAATTAATGCTTCTAATTGCTCCAAAAAAGTCAAGTGGTTTTTTCTGATTTAAAGGGCGAGCGAATACTTTTGTGAGCCACCGCATGTACTTTATACTGTAGTTTTTCCTTCGATTTTCTCTTTATTTTTCTTTTGCAGCCCTTCCACCCAATTTATTATCATCTTGTCCTGCTTTCCACCTATTCTATACTGAATCCGTCTCAGCGTCTATTAGAAATGATCAAATATATTCCTTCATTAAAGCATATGTTGCTACAAAAATTGCGAGAAGTCTAAATAAATTCAGTCTTGGAATTGTTATCAAACAACATATTATACCAGCCACATTTTGTGACAGGAACGGTTAGTGTTAAAGATGAGGAATTTTATTTTGATTACGAATTACAGTTGTATAGACCACTGTCCATCAGTGTAATTCATCGAAAATAAACTTTAGCCGGTCAGTACGATCCAGTAATGATCCACAGAGTTGCAGGCGCGCTGCTGAAGAATAACAAACTCTCTTAATTGATCCCGGTGTGAAGCGATCACGGAGCCTTAATTTATCATCGTCTTATGTGTAAACACTCGGCTTCATAAATGGCGAGCAAGAGGCAGAGGGGCCGAGAGAGAGAGAGAGAGAGAGAAAAAAAAAGCGAGAGAAAAGAAGAGAGAGAGGGTAAGAACGAGGGTGGGTCGTAAAGAATCACGGGAAAGCTGCCAACTCGACGACGATTGCATTATTTATGTATATAAAGTGTTTCTCGAGGGCCATTTTTTCTGAAGAAGTGGTAACTTTAGTGGTGCTTTTCGATTGGCATTTTAAGGATCCCTCGTTTTTGTATATACTTGGAAAGCGTGGGGAAATTCTCGGAATTTTTTCACAAATTACTGGGTCGGAGTCAAAGTTTGAACGTTTTTATGTACAACATTTTAGTGTTGATATAGAATATAGAGTATAGAATAGTGGTCATATAATTTTGTTGGTTTATGAAACCCATAACATTATAAATTTTGTTAAAATCTATCAAAAGAAATTATTACGAATTAGCTACTAAGGTTACAAATTAAATCGTAGTCCGTCTAGGTAATTAATTGTAACTTTTTGATAAAATTAAATTAGCTGTTGTAGGAAAATTTTCGTCAAACAAACAATTTCGTTTAATTCGATATCATATAGTCGATACATATTATGTAAATTCTGAAAAGGTAAACAATAAATACATGGATTATTTCATTATATCAAAGCCGCACTTTTTTCGAGAAGAAATTTGCCAGTTCTATGGAAAATGTGTTGAAAAAGATGGACATTATTTTTAAAATTAAGAAACAGTTACAAATTAAGTTATACACTTAATATTTTTAATTTTTATCATTTCGAGGATTTTTGTCGCACCTTCGTGTTTGAAAGTTTGAACTTCGATTCATCACAGAATTCTTGAAGAGTTTCGCGAAACACAGCTTGAAGATTAGTAGTACAGAAGATACATTGAAATGTTGTATTAATAAATAAAATTTCTTGCACTTGTCGAGCAAGGCCTGCCGGTGATGAAACTTTCCAATTCGTTACTCGATGGTACAAAGCTTCCGACAATTTTATCAGAGATCGACGAGATCATTAATGTGACTGCAAACACTCGCTTCGTGAAAAAGCACGATTTTACCATCACTCAAGTTGCTATCGTAATCTGGGCTGGAGATAAATACTGCAATAAGTTAAATTGATAATCCGGAAAACCTCTGGAATGAGGAAACACGCAAAGTTAAAAAAACATTTGCTACATAACTGTGTTTCTATACTATTATCATTTAAGTCTCCCCGTCTCGATGGTGTTTGCTGTATTTCCCAAGTTCAATGGCTTACATATTGTTTATACACCGCATTTTTTTATTAAAAATTGATAAACAATAATTAAACATAATAATTTTCTACATTCAATTCATCAAAATTAATGTAGCAAAGGGGTTAACAGAATTTTCTCAGTCTCTTATTTGATGTTGTGACCAATGTAATTGTTGACGTGGTACCACCTGAATGTTACGTTTAATTTTTATTATAGAAATAATTAACAATGAATTATTACTGTTGTATACCTTCTTCAGTTATCTTGTTTAAAATTATAAACAAAAATCTCATATTGATAGTCACCTATTTCAAAGTAATTAAAAAAGTTATTTTATTACATAAAAAATTTGATTATGTTAAGATTAACTGAGATCTGGTTCTCTATTAATTATATGAGAATTGCAGTTCGAGTAAATGAGTATTAAGAATAAATCTTTTTTAAAACAGCTTAAGATGTAGTTTATTAATAAATTACTATTAAAACATTTATAATATATCAACTTAAGTAATAAATAGCAAACTAATGTAATATCGTCGCGTTGCTAGCAATTCTCATAGATATGTAATACAATCTTAAAGTAACAAATGCAAAAAAATTTGTTGTGACTTCAGATATTTTATTTAATTAATGAATCAAAATCTATGTCTTCAGCCACAATTAATAAGGTATTGAAAGAATAGTTATTAATTAAATAATCGGACAATTGACTGATCCTCTCTGTGATTCTGATTTGCGAGAAAACATGTTTGTAAACAAGTTTGAAGAAAGTGAGAGAACGTAGAAAAGTAAATAAGAAAAATATCGTGGAAAAGTAAAACTCTTTCGAGGGGATGGATAGAAAATTTCTCTTCGACGACACTTGTGGGTGTCGAGGACCACAAGTGGTTACATCGTGACATCCTACGAAGTGGCCACACACACGTAGGCTTCTATCGGGCGTAGCATACGACACTTCGTGCGAAGAGAGCAGAAGCAGTGTCTGTTCTACCATTGAGACTAAGCAGACGTATCGTCAGTAAACGATTTCGAAGAGGAACAAGAAGAGCCGTATGGCTCTGTAGAATGGCTCTGACAGCTCCTCGGGTGTCGTATGGAATTTGGGAAAAATTATTACCTTGCCTACACCACTTTATCTATTCGACTTCCAGCGCTGTGGCTCTCAGCGCTTGGCGTTTTTTCGACGATTCGAGAGGACGATCGATAACTGTTAAACTATTGTGAAAATGAAAATATTTTATAAATATAAAGAAGAGCATAAACATTTTGTCGTAACAAGAATATGTTCGATGATATTTGTAGCAGATATTTGCACAATGAAATATGTAGGACAATTTAATGTAACATATTTACACAGATCAGACTACACACAAAATACAAGAAGCAGAACATGCAGCGAACTGAACTCGCGTACATTCATCATCATCATTCAACAATTATAAATAATACGGAATATAATAATAAATAATACTTCTATGGAAACTAATGTATACTGGGTCGTTCAACACGTTTGGATACATATACCGTAGTACATTCTTCATAATATTCAACATTTTTCTTTTATTGCAAAAATGGTTGTTTTATTAATTCTCTGCTGACAGTATGGTTTTTTACTAACGTGGTTTGTACAATGAGTCGTCCATTTTCTCAACAGCTTTTTCCTTCTTTGAAGCTTTAAAAAAGTTTGACTTTCCGAGATATTTTGGGCGAAGGTTTTTCTTAAATAAATAAAAAATGTAATACTTTGTCTGTTTTATTCTGTTATTTATGAATTAACAATACTAGAAACCAAAATAAAATGAAAAATAATCAAAATTTCCGGAATAATGAACTTTAATTAATATTATACTAGGGTTATTTGATTCTAAGAAATCATGAAGTGTCCTCTAGTAGCGGATACATTAAAAATTACTAATAATCATTTGCAACAATCGCAAATGTAACGAACGAAACATTCTGGGTGATCATTACAAGCCTCGTAAGCTCATTTTTTGACAGTCTGAACGTTTGTATTCAATCTTTTTCACTATTTCCTAAAAAAGTTACGTAAATTTTCCCTTGGTTCGTTCGTCTGGGTTCTAGTGTTCTAGCAATCCGAAGTTTATTTTAAAAGACGATAACTTTTTTAATACTGGATCATACGACTAGGAATTTTTTGAGAAGCGAGAACAATTAGTTCACTACACGACGTGAAAAAGAAATTTTGAAACAATTGCAATTGGTCTGTATTGCAGAGAAAATACTAAAAGTTGTTTTTTACTGTTATTTATTAAATATGTTACCAGGGATGAAATAGAGTTTTATTTTGTTCCTCAATAATTTTAATAGTCCCATGATATTCTTAAATTTTTGTAAGGTATTCTCCAGGTAGTTCTTGTGTAAATTTCACTTAGCGAGAATCATTAAATTTCTCAAATGAAATAAAATGGTTACAAGCAACGTTCGGTGTGCTGCCATAAAAAGCTCAACATTGTCATCTCCAGGTAATCAGCTACCACACCCGACATTACTGTACAAAGAATACCAGCAATAGGGTTGATTGGAGTAAAAACTCTAATCTCCCATTCAAAATCATGGGTGAACTTTCTCTTGCACAGTAGTAAAACGAATGAATTGCAAGCATTGTTTCGACTCGGAAACTGTATTACGAACAGAGAAAGTAGTTTGTTTGAATGGGTTAATGTCGGAGGCAATTCGAACCCGTTTGGTTCCCGCATTTCAGCTATTATGTTCCGGGAAATAGATAGGATTTTCAGCATAACCCTATGAACTAACTCCGAAGAAGGAAAGAGGATTGCGGACGTTCCAGTGGGCCTTCTAGCTCATTCCTTCGTGCGGCATCCCCCGATTTCAAGGACGTATCGTAAAGCTTAATGGCGACCAATAAACTCTGACTGACCCAATTTTTCCGTGGGTCAGGTATCCGAGTTTCGCCGATTATTTTCCGGAAATGGGAAAGCGTGACGGCGGAGTTAACGGTGCAACTATAGCGATGGGACTTGAGACGCTTCGAAAAGTTTCTGAGTTGTCATAGTACAAATTCAAATCACTGAATATGATTCGGAATTTAAAATTCTTAAAACTCGCAATAACTCTCGCTAGTCCCGATAATCCCTATATTCTTGAAACTCTCGCTAGTCCCGCTAGTTTCGATAGTCTTGAAAGTCTTGATTGTTCTTGAATCGTGTGCTATAGACATCGGCAGGCGACGATCAACCGATATTAGGCAGAACTTTATTTATTTAATAACTACAAAATGATGGATAAAAATAAAATTTTACTTGTAAATAAGAATTAATTTCATTATTTAAATAATTTATTTCTGGTTGTTATTTTAACTCACAAATAACAAATAACAAATTTATTTAATTTTGCCCAACACTGCAGTCGACGCCCGACGGCGACACGGGCTAACACCAATGGCCTCACGTGTATTTGATAGTCACAAATAAATCTGTATTGTTATTCGTTATTTGAGAATAAATCTTTATTCGTTATTCGATTTCGGGATTAAGCGGTATGGCGTTACAAGGCATCCATATTAATTTGTATGCATATCGACACTATGGGGCCGTAGCCGCTCCTCCCCCAGTAGAATACAATAGAGACCAGCAGAAACACAATAAACAAGTTTCTATTTCAATTGGTTTCGGATACACCATTTCAAGAAATTCGTCTATTGGTTTATTACCCGAACCCCATTGCCATCGAGAAAACTAACCAAATCTACTACAATCAGTTTAATCACTGTAATCTCAATGACTGTTTTGTAATAAGTACCATTTTCGAGCCTAATTCTCAAGTCGAACCTAAATGAAGACAACATCAGGAACGTCCCCCTCTTCTTTAAATCCATTGATTTATATGACTCGTTATGGTTTCATGATATAGTCACTCATGCCAATGCCAATGTCAATGTTAATTCATGTTTATTATGTTATAGCTAAGTTTGAGTCATGTGGTCGCTGATGACTTCGCAGTTAATGCAACCACGTTAAAATAAACCATTCTTTTTTTCATAACTTTTTGATCATGATTCCTCCTGCCTCGAGCAAACTCAGGACCTCCCCCTCCACAGCATATCTGCGATTCAACAAAATCAGAGTCGAGATCTCTTTTTCTGCATAATTACCGCAATATGTGTTGCAGTTAAAAATTTTATCCGGATATTTCTGATGAAAACGTTTTTATAATTTCAATAATTGTAAAAAAAAAGTTCGGAACCAGTCATTTTGACGGGTTAGGTAGTTCTAGTGTAAAAATATATCTTATAATATAATATAATAATTAGCTCTTCTAATATAACATACATTTGAAAGACTGTGAAATATGCAGATTAAAAATTTTCCATAATAATTGCAAGAAATAGGGACCAACTACAAATCCTTTAACCATTTAAATAACTCGAAAATAATGTATCGATATTCTCAAAGTTGCTTCTATCCTCTCTACTGTTTTAAGTTTTATCTACGTACATACTCCATTTTTTCATAAATATAATAAACCTGCAGTTTAATTATATATATTGTCGCTGTGGCAGAAATAATACGGTAAGGAAATTATTCATAATATTTTTATATATTTTATTAATAATTCTATTAATATAGTATTAATAATATTGCATATGAGTTTAAAAAATGTTAGAAGTTAGATTATTGTTTCTCAACATTTGAATTCCGCAGAATTTTCAAGAGAAACAGTTCGGAACAATTTAAAGTTTATTCGAAAAATAAAATCTTGAGTACGAACACTGAAATGAAATAATTAATAACAAATTTCGTTTGTGGAGACTGAAATTTTATTGTAGAAACAAAAACAAAATTATTTTCAGCATTATAAATGATTAAGGGAAATTTATTAAGCAAAATTAAAATAATTATCGATTGATTGTTCTGGTAAAGTAGATTTATTAATTTAATGATTTTATAGAGAGAACTAACAGACCCCAATAGTTTATAATTCATGCATAAATTTATGCTGCTATAGCTGACGATCAATAGAACATAATGAAATAATTTCGACGACGTTTAGTAGAAATTTAATACCGTTCCTTTTCTTATAAAACGATTAATTTTGATAATAGGCAAAATTCTATTTAAATTGGACAATAAAAGTGCTATATTGCACAAAGTTCCTGAACCGTATAATCATTATTTAATGTTTTAATATCTCTAAATAAAGTGTCAACTGAAGCTGTAATAAATAGATTGTGTACGTTATCCAAGTTTTCATTCACAAAGATCATTCTACAAAAAAAGGAATGAAACCAAAGTTTCTTTTGTTGATTAGAAAATCATATGTAGTGATAATAAAAGAAAAATTTCTATCAATTTTTATCAATGTACACGTATTCTTTTATTTTAAAAAATGGCAGATGCCATAAATGTATGAAGATTCCCTATAAATAAATAAAATTTTAATTGTAAAAAGATTCAACTACAAAATTATTATTCTGAAAATGTAACTAAAAGGTTTCGAATGTGAAAATTAAACTATAAATTTTCATTGTAGGTGATTAAAAAATTCTAAATATCCAAATGTAACTATATAATTTTTTTGTGAACATTTATTAAAAATGTTTTGAATACAAAAATTGAGCTATACAATTTTTATTATGACAATTTAACTAAAAAAATTTTAATCGCAAAAATCTAACTAAAAAAAAAATTGTAAAAATTTAATAAAAAAATTGGAATGGTAAAAATTTCACAACAATATTTTAAATATAGAAATTGAATTTGTCCACCAGTAGTTAAAAGAAAATTGGAATAAAAGCTCATCGACAAGTCATCAAAGTCATTTCTACCTCTCGTTTATCCAAATTGAAAAGCGCAGGCCAAGAGTGAATTTGGTCACGAGACGTCACTAAATACGAAAGAGAGACTATTCTGTTGAAAGCGAAGTCCATGAAAAAGGCATTTCGTGAGGCAACTTTTATTTTCTATAGCTAGTACAATGCCACGCGAAAGCACAGGCAGGGCCGTGGCAATATTTTGAGCGGCATGGTTGTTCAGCACGTAGACGCATCCGGTAGGCTGGTAGGTAGGACGGGTTTTTACTCCGTAATCCACAAACAATGGTTTATGCATTTATGTTTATTATTTTTACGACTTTGCAGTAGGGGTAACGACCTACCCGACGGAACTACTCCAGCCAAACAATTTTAATATCGGCCCCTTTGCCCAAGCGATCTTATTGCCGGCACGAGAGTTGATGGCGCAGGCCATGGGGCCAGGTTTCTGCTCAACGTTTTGACCGTTTTCTATACAGCTTTGGGTCATTCCACGCGAAATCGAACACTTTTCGGAGTCCTGTTTCGGATTTTGTTAAAATCTGAACATGCAGTCTTTAGTGACGTACGAACATACCTCAAAGGATTTTTCGAAATCTAAAAGATTGTTGGTTTTACAGACGCGTAAAATAAAGTGATAACCTCTTTTCAATAAATTCTGACGTCTGAACTAATAAATCGTTGAAAATGAGTTTTTAGGGGCTTATAGCGAAAACATAAGAGTACTTAATATAAACTATTTCAGTTGAAACAAAATTTATGATTCAATTTAGAAAAATTTGAAAAACCAGGATGTGGCTCCAAATGCCCCCACGAACCTGTTTTTGAAAATGCGGACACTTTAAAATTGGCGAAATGAAAATTGTTTCAACTGAACGCTGCACCGCGATATACTGTCTAGCGGCTATACATCCCCTCCCCCCCCGATCTTTGACCATATACATAACTTATAAACTCGGCTTTAGCCCATTGCCATAACACTAGAACTACCGAGTAATAAATGCGGCTGATCTATATTGCTTTGGAATAATAACAAAACTGCATCTATTCAGACCTCGTATAATTTTTATTCTAATGTCTGCTTCAATGGAGAAATTCATTCGACAATTTCTGCTGAAAATACTTTTATAATTTCAGTCATTGTGAGAAGAAAAAATTAGGAACCGGTCATTGTGACTGTAATATTTTATATATTTAATACTTGTTCATTTTTACTTTACTCTTATTATTTTAAATGGTGCTAACTCATTATATTAACACTAGGTTTACGGAGCACCAAAATTGATTATTTTACATTGCTTTATAAAAATAATAAAATTGTATTTACTTAGATCTTCAGCGATTTTTATTGTAATATGTACACAAAAAAATAAATCTATTTAATAATTCCTCACGAATGTCTCCTTACACTCTTAATAATCGTAAATTAAAATTTTTTGAATCCGTCATTTTGACGGGCCCCGTAAATCTAGTGTTAAATATAGTTTGGAATTTCTACCGTAACACGTACTTCATCTCGTACACTATCGATCACTTTAAATTATCTTGCAAGGAAAGTTGTGGGCATTTTTCTCCGCTATCTTGGTTCCACAACGTCCTATGCATATCCTATACCTATGCCAGGTCTATGAGCATGTATGGTCTAGGCCTGCAATATACCAAATAATATGAATTGTTGTAAGCATTTACTATCACTGCTTGTGGGGGACAGGCGAGAAACTTCATCGTCCGACATTACCTGGCCGAAAGCATCAGCCAACCTAGAGACCCAAAGGCCCACTTTCCTCAGGCCGGAAAAAAAAAATCGTCAAAAACCGTCTACTCCTTCCGTCTCATAAACTCATAAAACGTTCGTTATTGTGATCGGACCGGGCTGCGAGAACTGTTAGATCGGCTCGTGCCGCACCCGCTTCCGCTTGGTCTCTTGGAAGTAAACGGTTTAAAGAAGAGCACGGAACAAGAAGAGCTGGAGGAGTTCTGAACGAAGACAAAAGAAAAAAGAAGAAGAAGGATCTGTGGCAGAAGAAAACGGGGAGACGAATGGAGAGCGAACGGGGAGAGGAAAATGACTTCAGGATTTCCGGGGCGGCCTAGACAAATTTGATTTTGCGCGACGAGCCGCGTTGATTTTCATGGAAACTCCGCTGCTAAGACAATATCCAATATTTTACAGGCAAACATCTCTTTCGACACTTCTCGCTGACGGGGAATCCCCCGCTTGTGTGAAACGGTGCCAATCCGTTCACGACACGTACCGATTCCACCGGAATTTACGACAGGTAAGGCGTTCATCCGCCACTGAATCATTCCGAGATTATTATGGTAGTATTGAACTTAATAAATTGATTGGTGGATTGCGGGTGGGAGTTAGCGACGCCGCGGGGTGGGCCGGATCGAAGAATTTAGTGACATTTGTTTATAATTTTTGAACCCTTAGAGATATTGCAATGAAATATGCACTAAAATTGGTTAGCAAATAATTATTATTAACAATAGACAAGTAAATACCTTTTTAATTTACTAAACAATAATTTCTAATTAATTTTCATTGATATTTTTGATAAAAAAGAAATTGTGTAAATATAACCTTCCAAACTATTTTTGACTTTCTAAACATGTATTTTATGTTCACGTTTCATACATGTAATGTTTTATGCAATACTTAAAATATAAATTCGATAAATCATTTTGTAATCACCACATACAAAAATTACCTAGAACGCAAGAACACATCACGAGCGTATCAAAATATTTTTATAATATATATTTTATAACAATTTATAATAATTATAAATCATTTTTTCAACTAATTTGTTTTAAAACAGTATCCATACTATATACACTATACAAAAAATCTTTGAATTTTTAATTGTATATGTAGTTACTACAAATAAATAATAGTAATGAATAATCGTTACTATTGTTATAATACTATTCATTCAATACCACTTGATCTTTGTAACAATGGCTAAGAACTTTGTTAATATTGACGAAAATATCTGTTCTAATTTTCAGTATTACCTTTAGCTTTTCTAGGAACGATCACTGTTATTTAGTGTACAGAAAAAGATTAAATATGGTGTCATTAAAGGCTTGTGAATTAATGGTCATTGATTTTGGCTAATGGACAAACACAGTCCAAGGCTTTTTTAATAAAGGAAGAAAGTAATGATCTTGCGTTTCGTTTATTTGAACGTTTGACAAACTTTTCGATGATCTTTACAAAGTGTGGCCCACGTGTGGTCCAAATAAATTATGGGGCAATCTCCTTTTAATTAGTGCGACCAGAAAAAGGATCGTTGCCACTAGAAAGAATTCTGCAGAGAAGGAGACAGCATTCAGGACGCTGGTATACGAGACCCTTTTTTTCGAGCTTTCTACCGTAACTCGATTCCTGCGACAGGGGCATCTGCACTGGGATCTCCCGACCTAAGAAATTAGAAAAAATTACTTGTTTCAGGTTCCTAGCCTTTGGCGCCACTTGAAAAATGTGTACAGACAGCGTTGTTTTATCGTATCAACCTTCCAACAGCCGAATGAGAACGACAACATAGGGAGCCAATGTTGGATCAGTTTTCTTCGTGCCAACTATTTTATTATTCAATTTTCGGTATATAATGCTAACCTCAAAATGCGATTTTGACATGTGGGCATTCTTGGTGTGACCATGACATAGGTTTTTACTATCTAGTACATCAAAAATTGTGATTAGTAGACTGTAGATTTTTATGCAAAATAAAAATTGTCAGCATCAATTTCAAGCCATATAGATATCTGTTTTTTTACATAATAATTGTAGTAAGCTGGATATAATACAACAGTGCATTTAGATTCTTTAAATGCTTTTACTGTTTTGCATTTTATCTACTCGTACTTGCTATAAATGAAAACAATCCACAGTCTAGTTATTATTATTGTGATAGACGATCGTAAGACATATTGTGGAATCTAAATCACACAATTCAGTCGATTTTATAGTTCACTTCCTGTTTAACGTTGTTTGTTGTAATTTCGCTCTATTCTTTCTCACAATTATTTTACTGGAATAATTTTTTACCATTTCATATAGCCAAAATTATTATTGTTGTTATATAGGATCGTAAAAAATTTTACAGTACACGAGTACACGTGTGTTTTGATACACGGGTACACTTTTCTGTGCTACTAATATGCCCACGTATTAATTTGTCTGATTATTTTGTATATAATTAAATACCCGATTATTCAAATATATAATTGAATTATATATAATATTATATAATATTCAAAAAATATGTAAAGCATAAACAAAATTCATTGGCAATAGTAAACTATGATATAACAGAATACAATATTACAATATATAGATAGTTGTATAATATTTCACACCATTTGTAGTTTGCATTGCAATATGTAACAATAACATTTTCTGTGTTTTTAGCTGTCAATTGATACTTTTTCTTAGATAAAATTAGTTTATATGCTAAACATGTCATTTCTACAACATATAGAAACTATTAAATCTTTGACTATTAATATATGAGAGAAATACAACAAATATATTCAATATGACAGAATACGCATTATACAAATCATATGCAGAAGAAAAAATATATATTTCTGGAATTACCTAATCATGGTATTTTGTGTCCAGGTCCCATTGATGATCCTATTTTCATTATTATTATTACAAAAGATGTAAAATTTAGAAAATTTCTATCGTGTCCCCCTTCTCCTGATAACCCTAAGCACGTGCTTATTTTGCTTACTGCTTAATCCAGCGCAGCGTTGGGATGATCATAAAAAGTTATCGAAAAAAAGCTGTGCCAGAATCAGCTTCGTAGTCGGCTGTCGTTCCTGCACCCGAAATCGAAGAGCGACGAGGGGATAGCTAGCAGCCCGTTTACATCGGTCGAGATAAGCTTCTCAGTTTACCGCGAGAACGGTGATTAACCATGGAAGTTATATTACAAACAGCTTGTCATCCCCTAGCGCAGATATTCAAGGGACTCGAGTGGCCCTCGGCTTCAAGAAGAGCTGTTAAGAGGAGGAGGATCCAGAAGACGTGGGACGTGCGTCTGCAGAGTGCGGAGTCACGCTGTCTACGAATTTTCGTGCTTCTAACCATTCTAACCCATGCTGACTATCACTATACATTTTCTTTAACACTAATTGTATCGAGCACAAAATGTGACTGATGCAAGCTGTTTTATAAAAATTCCAAGACTGAATTTATTTCGATTTCTCGCAATTGTTATAACAGTATGTGCTTGAATAAAGAAATTTATTTAACGATGACTAATAGAAGCACTTTTATAATTTCAATAGTTACAAAATAAAAAACGTGAAATTGACGTGGTACGATAACCGTTAATCTCTGATCTCCTTTTCATTAATTTCTAGTTTATTGTTGAATCGACTGCGCAGGATTTATCAACTGTCTACTCTATGCTCTTTATTATCAACACACTGCGAATTCTTATGCAAAATAAAAATTTTCCGAATTAATTGTAGAGAGCAGAAATGAAATGAAAACGTATTTCTTCTTTTGATAATTTCAATAAGACAAAAATAATGCAATAATAGTTGTAAATTCTCTTAATGTGGTTAAAGGTTTATATTTCAGCTATTCGTGTTTGTTATAAATGCAAAAAATCTGCAGTCTAATTATCAGATTGGTGATCTTTATTGTATTTGTAGCATACGAGGCTTTTCAATAGATAATAAATACGACTGTTTCGAGAATTTTTATCTTTTTTATAACAAACCAATAGAACTTCATTTTAACTCTGCTTCTTAAATTTAAATTATAAAAATGATAATTTACATATGTAGAAACTATGCCACTTGTTCAAGTGTTGAATATTTTTTCTGATGTAACATGAATATAAACACATCAATGAAGAATGTTACACCTTTTCCAATTTCTTCTATGGTTCGTGTGTGTTTCGATATAAGATGATATTTAAATTAATCAATTTAAACATTATATGTATTTGCGTCCTAGTAACTTAAGAAAATGTGTACTTCATTTATATGTTGTTCATATCATTTTGGAGTACTGTAATGGACGAGTACAAGATATTAGCATTACTTTGCATTATTTTTTCTTCTACCTATATAAGCGTTGATTAATCATCTTTTTATGAAGAATTTAATGTAGCATGCTCATGCTGTCATTGCAATTTATTTATATTAATGCGACTTACACTTTGTAACGATTAAATTGCAAATCTTCATGCAAAATAAAAATTTTCTAGGTCGACTATAAGGAGTACAAGTTTAGTGATAATGTTTTCATTCTTATAATAATTTTACAATGTCGAAAATGATACAACAGCATTCTGAAATTTTTGTAATGTCTTTATAATTTTGTATGTCACTTATTCATTTTTGTCATAAGTACATCAAATCCGTATGTCTAGTAACATGCAAATAACAGAAACTGCAAATAGATATGACACTGCAAATAACAGAAAATTGTGGATCATGCGTATTTATAAAATGGTCACGTGTACACTGTTTAAGTAGTGTACCAATTTTTGGTTTTCGTTTTTTCTTCCGTATAATTTTTTGTATTAATCATTTCGTGTTTCTGACTGTCGTGTTACCTGCCACAACTTACAGTATCGGAAGTTCAATTTTCGCTATATGAGTATATGTTGCGATTACTGCGAACAGCTTATCGTTATTAAAATATTGCTTAATGGCATGTACCTTTCCACCAAAGAGGAGAAAGAAGCAGGAAAAGATATAAAAATTGCAAATACGTATTTCGTTGTGGAACAAAGAAATTGTGTTTAGATAAAGCGTATGAAATAAAATAGAAATTTACAAAAAATATTCAAATACCATTTTCCAGATAAATCGTTCAGACTCATATATTGCAAAAGTTATGATAAACTTGTTTAAGTTTGTGAAAAGCCATATGCGTTTCACTATTTAACATTTTGACTGAAAATCTAGCGACCTCGAGAATTGTAAAGTATCAAAATAATTTATCTAGCGAAATAAAAATTGAAAAGTGAAGATAAATAATATTGAATACTCTTTGAACCTTCTTGCATTTTGCAAATCTTAACAAAAATGAACGACTTGACAATTTAGAAAGTTTAGAAAAATTCTATTTTTTCATCCAGAAAAATAAGTTCTTTCTATAAATTCGGTTTTTAGTTTATAAGGTAGTTGTTAAGGTATTCTTTTGTATTCTTATTCTTTTGTATATAGTTGTTTCTCTCTCTCTCTCTCTCTAAATTAGTTCATAGTTATAGTTATAGTTACATTTAAGTTAGGCATACAAGGTAGAGTAAGTTAAGTTAACACAGTGAGTAAAGTTAGGGAAAGGAGGAAGGGAAGGAGAAGATAGGAGGTGGTTGAACGGAATTGTAACCCTTAGGGGAACAATAAAGCTTTACATATATTATGGCTTTAAATAACAATGCAATAAATTCGGTTTTAGTGAATTGTAACTTTACTTCTATTCGCTATGTTGAAGATACAATAATTAATTGCAAGAGGGAGTACGTACATAGACAGCAATGAAAATTATTTTAGAGATTAGAATGCATTTTAATCGATTGTAAATAATCAACTTTACGAAGAATGGTCTACGAATTAATTTATACACCTGATATTTAATATATTCAACGAACTATTGTATGTACATTATATATGTGCCAATTTTACTTAACTGATCTTTTATAACATTTTGCTATTTCTATGCTTTTTATTCTATAAAAAAAGTTCATTATCGTTGTTATTATAAACGAAGACTATTAAAATTATTTTCTACTTGTACCACGTGCCTTTTATAACCTCACTTTTTGAACCCGCCGTTGTTAATCATTTAACGACGCTCAGCTATCATATTCAACGAACTGTTAACGTTTATTACACCTCAATTTTATATAACTGATCTTTTATAACCGGACTGCGGATTTTTATGCAAAATAAAAATTGCTGACATCATTTATGTGAAATTGGAACCCTTCTTTCTTTTCTTCAATTACTTCAAAAAAATAAAAATAATACATCGATGCTTTTAAATTCTTTCACGATCTGTAATATGTAGGTACAGCTGTAAAATGCATCTCCCCATTTTTTCCATAAATGCATAAAATCCGCCGTCTCTTTATAACTTTTTGCTATTTGTATGCTTGTTAGACTAAAATATAAAGACTAATTATACTTGTTATTATCAATTGAGCATATTAAAAAATATTCGACCATTACCGAAACAAACACGTAATTAAACATCAAATCATACCGTTTAATATTTACCAGTAGACTTAACGAAGAGGTGGTCGAACGAGGATACGCGTTTGATCAAGAAAGAGAAAGAGGGAGAGAGAGAGAGAGAAGGGAGTGGAAGAGAGGGAGAGAGAGAAAGAGTAATGACGTACAAATGGGCGTACAAAGACGTTCAGGGATGGCGAGGCTCAGGAAGGGGATGCAGAGGCAAGCAAGGGGATGTGTCTGGCTGATGGAGCCTGAAACTGAATTAACCATCCCCGCCTGAGGCTCGTGATCTCGTCGCAACCTCATCTCGGCGACCATTATATTTGTCTTTGTATGCTAAACATTTTGCGGAATTATACAAGGCAAGTTCTGAAGTATTCTTTGTCCATCTTTTCGCCCTCCCCCTTTCTCTTTAGATAATGCACAGTGATTGCGTGCGGAGAATCGTTCCCAACTGCGGAAGAAAAGTTTACGTGTAATCGTGGTGAAAATAATCACTTTATTGCAATGTGTATGGGATTATAATGACTGGAGTTATTGGCAGAATTGTTTGGCTTAGTAGTTGTACTAATAGGTGGTACGTCTTTGGATGTAATACTTATTGTTTGAGAAACTAAAAGTTAAGCAGCCACAAAATTTGTTTTTTTTCCGACGTAATTCAACCAGGCCTTAAATTAATTAAAATAATGAAGTAAGAGATTATACGCTGGTTCACATGCAGTGAGAGTTCAAAATATTAGAACCACTTGCACAAACTGACAATTTTACATTAAACAATCCATTTTAATATCAAAATCTAACTACACTAAATTCTTGTCATTTTTGTGTGAGGTATTGATGTTCGAAAAGTACAACTGTACATGTAGCAACACTGTAGACAACATTATTCATCACACGGTTACATAATGAATTTTTTATGTTGTGGCCCTAATAATTCGATCACTCGCTGTACTATTGTAAATTGGGAAAAATTTTAATTTATATTGATAGGAAGTTTTGAACTATTTTTAATATTGAATATTCTAGAAGCTATTCTCATTTTCGAAGTTGAATATTAACGATTTTGTTTTAGCACAATTGTGAGTAATATTTATATCTATGCAATGCAGGAACTCATTTTTATAGCAAATCAAAAATATAGTAGTTTGAATTTAAAAATCTATTATTTAAAGATGTATTAATTAATATTTGTACAAGAGAATAATGTTGTTAATTATATTATTAATAATAGGTATTACTAACATCATCAATTTGTACTAATTGCAAGTTATTTTTGTAAAGGTACAAATATTTTAACACTAAAATGATTAAATATAAGCAGACTTTGCATTTTAAAGGTTTATGAAGAGTGTGATTATTATAAAAATGTATTGTCAATATATATAGTAAAAAATTCTATAAAATTTACTCGTTTCTGTGTAGATTAAGCTGATGTAAAATTATTATTCCACGACTATTCGAAAATATTTGTACATATTTGGTTTTTATATGAAGATCGCTGTGAATAACAGAGGAATTCTGTATCACACTTATTCGTACAACGAATAATATATTTTTATTTATTAAATAATTTAGATGGCATTTATGCTGAATAATAACGTGATAGGTAAATATTTACATTAGAGGCTTCCTCACCGATTTTGATGACGTTGAAATATGTTGTCAAGGTCATCATTCTGAACAACTTTTTCCTATACATGTTACCGCCGCTCAGCTTTAGTTTCCGAGATATTCGCAAAAAAGTTTCAACATCTCGAAAAGTGATCGGAGTAGTGGGTCTCAACTGACTGAAGTCGTTTTAAGTTGTGACCGTTGCCGCGTCATCGGCGGCCACAATTTCAAATCTAACCCAGACCTACTCCGATCACTTTTTGATGTGTTGAAACTTGTTTGCGAATATCTCGGAAACTAAAGCTGAGCGGTGGTAACATGTATAGGAAAAAGTTGTTCAGAATGATGACCTTGACAATATATTTCAACGTCATCAAAATCGGTGAGGAAGCCCCTAATGTAAATAATTACCAAGTGATATATCATAATGAATGCTACAACACAATATAGTAAACAATAATTTTCGTTACACTCGAGTGACATCTCAGTACTACAACGTCATATTTTTGATACAGCAGCTAATATAAAATAATATTTTAATAAATGAATAATGCGAAAGGAGAGATATTTTAAATAACCGATTCTGAGACTTATGTATGTACATTTCGAAGATAAAGAAGGGAGCTTTAATCAACAAAAGGACAAGGCGAGTCACAAAATTTCGTGATATTGACAGTCTCGTTCCTTTACGATGGCGGCGGCCGACACAAAGGGAAGAGACTCAAAGAATTGTTAGATGCGCGGGCTTCGCTGTAAATATCAAAAGATTCGTTCTAATCTCGCGAATATGTCTACGAGTTCGTGCGACGGTGTCATGCTGTCTGCACCGTCATAAATCGATAAGCACGTTACCACGTATTCTTATCGATAACGGCGTATTTATCGCGTATAAGCTAGATGTCCGTTTAGTATTACAAATTCGACAAAATACTAACAGCTCGTGTATGCATCTGTACGATTTAGTAAATAAATAGACTATTCAAATTAATTAAAATAACTTCCATACTTTTATAAAAAAATAAATTGAAACAATATTTTGTAGTAATAGTTTCGATAGTTTTATAATTTGTGCATTACGAGTTTTATTTTATATTCAGGTATGTGAATTATGAGACGTAAAAGTGAGTTTTGACATACTATAATTTAAAATATTATTCTAGAAGACGAAGCTTCGTATTTTGTTGTAAAACTGTCAACCAGTAACTATGAATTCTTCTGATATTTGAACCATACGTAGAAAATTATTTAAAATTGATGTTTCCTGGATACAAATCACGTATTTCTTAAATGTTTCGATAGTAACATTATGATATTATTAATTCTAAAATACGCAATGAGAACATGTATCTAATTAGCCACGAACCGATTTGCAAGTGATTATGCATTTATTTATTATACACTTTTAGTTGCACTTATATAGTACTATTATTATATTATAGAACTATATAATATAGAACAATTGTTGAGAATAATAAAGTGCCGGTTGTATACACAATAAAATATCTATATTTTACTCTATTGCTTCATACTAGTTCATAATTGCATTGCAATTATTTGCGTATTTATTTATTTATTACACTAATTGAACAGATGTTTTAAGAATGGAATATTCATTTTACAAATGAGTTGCTAATCATTCTCGAAAGAGTATCAAGAAATCAGAAAGTGGTTGTGGAAGATATGGTTTAAGATTTGAATACGGTTTAAGATAAAAACGACGGATAATAAAATTTATTATAATTTATAATAAAACTATTATAAGAAATACGAAGAAGAGTAAATATAAAATATCCAATAAGACCAAAAGAAGATTAGTTTGGAATACTCATTTTAAGTAGTAACTAACTCACAAGTGTTGTAGGAGCACAAAAAAACAGTTTTGCCGTAAAATTAGCAAACATTGGGAATAGTGTATTACTCCCCGAGATAATATTTGTTAATTTGTTCCGGCTATTAATGAGACATGCCATATGTATTTTTCATTCTTCACGTTACGACCATGGAAATGTGTAAATTGAAATTCATTTTTCATGCACTGATAAACGAATACCCTGTATAATACTAAACGTGTTGTCTAGCCGAGTCAGATGTCTACGAAAAGATAAAATGCTGAGTAAGTATAAATTATATCAAATATAAAATAAGATAGTTTAAGAACCCTTTGCTCCTTTCAGTGCAACATTTAATCAAAACAATGTTTACAGCTCAATCACATTGCTCTGCGTATTATTTGCAACGTAATATGTAGACTGCGGATTTTATGAATTTATGGCAAAAATGGAAAAGTAAAATTTATAGTAGTAGGCAGATTAAACAAATTTAAGAATGTCAATAAATTATTTTCAATTTATTCAAATTCGTGAAGTAAGAACGTATGTTCGTTTTGCTTTCTGTTCCCTGCAATTGATGCAGAAAATTTGTATTTTGCATAAAGAGTCACAGTCTAGTAATATTACATTGAACAGACATGTTCCTAACTGTAGGAATTTTTTTTATCAATAATCAATGGATTGAAGAAGATCTAAAATTATTAAGGTTCGCTAGAAACAAATTGGTGAAATCTGTGAGACACGTTTAATTATTAACGATATAATGAGACTCGTTTATTCGCAAGTTCGAAAGACAATGTAATATTTACATGTAGATAACCCATGATTTCCTTTCGCTAAATTGTTTTAATACTTTATAAAGTAGGTACATTGCGTTTATTAAAACATTTTAAGAAGAAGGGTAAGCAATGACATACGTGTTGGTTGCGAACGTATTAATAATTTAATAGAGAAAACTATAATTGTAGGTATACCTGGAGAGATGTATAAAAAGAGGCGGAAAGTGCAAGCAAGCGTCAAAGCTTATGCAACTAACGAGGTAACCAATCAGTCTCGTGTAACCTCCCACTCGTAACATGTCACCCACTTTGTATTGCTTATATTCGTGCACTTGGTAGCCATTGTTAATAGATCTGATATCCTTCCGATCATAGTTGCGATAAGACTACAATCCACACTTCCACTCTCACATTTTTCAATTTTCTAATTTATTTCTCGGCGATCACTCGTAGCAATTGTTTATTATGGATTATAAAAAGCAAGGTTCGATTATATCTCATAATTAGAACTAAGATCTAGTTATTCATTCATTTGTAGTATAATAAAAGACATTTTAGATTAACATTTTTCTCCGTCTTTTATCATTTTAAAAAGTGGTAACATTCTTACCAAAAGAGATATAAAATTTTATAACTGGTAGCGTGACATATTATGCTCCATACTTTTCAACATGATGCGAGATAAAGAAATACATAATCAGCATGTATTGTATATTCAATACAATTCTGATTATGTATTATATATATTTGACAAACTGTTATACTACACACTAAAGAATTAAACAAATAGATGAAAGTATGAATTTGTATAGTTATGTACAGACTCAAGATTTCATGTATTTATGACAAAAATGAGCAGGTCTAATTTAAAACAGTAAAAACATTTCAACCTTTTGAGCATGTAAAATATTATTTTACTGCCGTTTGATGAAAATTAGGTAGTTATAAAAAATAGATATAAGAACAATATAAATGTATGTAATCATTTGATCAGTGGCGCACTCAAGGGGGGGGGGGGGAGGCAAGCTCCCCTGGTCCTCACGGCCCCAAGAAAAAGGAAATAGAACACTGGAAAATTTATCAAACTGGTAGAACAGCTGCTTCCTCTCCGATTTTGATGATTTTTCGATGTTATATGTAAAACGCAACATTTTGAACAACTTTTCCCTATATAAGGCATGCATTCGCTTAGGTTGGCTTTGTTGTACATATACAGAGGCATTAATATAACTATAACCGAAGTAATTGAAGAGCTGCGTAAAAAGAAAAGAAAACTAGATTTTATTCTGTAAACAAATTTCTATAATCATCTAATGGATTTTATTTAGTGTGCATTAAAAATCTTTCTGTGGCCTGATACAAAATTCTTGCACCAGGTCACAAAATTTTATCTGTTCAACTCGCCCCACCCCCCCGCCACCTCCCAAGATTAAATCCTGAGTGCGCCACTGCATTTGATCGACTCTTGAGCAAAATTCCAATTTCGTAAGTTGTTTTATATAAATACACCTAACTTATATTATACACCTAACCTAGACCTAACCCAGACAAAAATTAGTAATTCTTTTTTACTGAAAATAAATTAACTGGTTACTTTGCAAGTTTATTATAAATACTATAAATGCATAAAGAATTGCAATTCGATGACCACTAACATCTGTAAGGTGAATGTTATATTTAGATTACAGATTTTACAAAATTTTTAATAAAAATGTGTAAGTGTAATTTAAAGAGTAATAGACAACTTTAACTTTATTAAAGGAAAAAAGAAGTTATTTTATTTTGCACAAAGATCTTCAATCTAGTGATACCAAATAAGTAAAAAAAGGGAAGATGTTTACTTGTGATGCCGAATCGGTAGCGGCCGGCTTCAAAATATCACGCTGAGCTACATCGTTAGCGTATAATGAGATTACGGAGGCCAAACTCGACTGGAAGGTCAGCATTATGAAGGGCCACGAAAGAAAGAAGGTGGCTCGTGCTGTCGAACAAACGAGAAAAAGCTACAGCACATTCCAATTAATACTGTTGGTAACGAAACGTGTTTGCTGCCGCAGTTCAGGTACATTGAAACCTGTCGATTAATCGATTCTCTTTTTTGCGCTCTGTCCTTATTGATTTATGATTGCTTTCCTTAACGTCTGTTGGACATAAATTATGTCTACCGTTCGCGCTTTGTTTTAATCGAGGTATCAAGGTTTGACAGCTCAGGATAAATTTAGTTCGATGAGGTTTGCTCCAACGAATTTTAAAACTCTAATAGAATACACACTATTTAATTTTGCAATTTTTCTTTTATTAGAAAAATGACAAAAATACTTTCCTGCAGGAAATAGTGATTTAAATTAGTTTATACTATTATTTGATAAGTTTTATATTAGTACAGTGCTGAAGATTATATTAGTACAATAAATAAATGATAGATTATATCAAATCAAAAAAATACATTTATTATTGACATAATTGTTGACATAAATGTAGTACTTTTATGTAGACTTAAAGATGTTTACAAATATATTAATTTGAATTTTAATCACATATGTCTGTTTTTAAGAATACTGAATTGTGTTTTTTAATTAAAGAAAATGGACGTTTAAAACAAATTCAGCTGCTATCTAATTTTTGAGCATAATGGAAAAGCTCATAATTTTACAAAAAATATAATGTGTAGTATTTTATTTAACTACAGTATTTCATCGATATTCGTCGCCACCACGGTTCCGGCCGGCGACAATTAATGTTTAGATAATACTATTCTTTGACTTGTGCCGAATGTAGAAAAGAACAGCGAAGCTCGAGAGTCTTCGGTCGCCGAAAAGTGTAACATAATAAAATCGAGTATGTCGGTGTGAAAACAACACCTAACCCAATGACAAAACTTCTTTATTTTTTATTATTTTTTTATGGAACTTTCATCAACATATTCATGGCATTTTTCTAATGAAAAAGCTACCAAATAATATATAATTCCGATGGTATTTACTTGAGTAATGAACGATGAAAGTTTCAGAAAATGATTGTGAATATGATCCGAATTATATCGTTTTAGTATTATTTTAATCAGGAACGTGCCACAAATATATTGGAGAAAGTCTCATAAAAAAATAAGTAATAATAAAAAAGTTTTTTTATTGGCATTATGTATTTACATTAATGTACATTTTTACTGATCTATACCAGTAATAAAGAGAGTTATTTTATTAGTATTGTACACAGAGATTATCTTAAAAATATAAGGGTAAATAGTGAAGTTTTAAAATTATTAGCTGTAACTTGAATTCGTGAAAAAATGACTAACTATCGCCACTTACGATCGAGTGACATGTGAAGAAGGAAATGAATCATGTTTTGAGAAATGATAATTAATATCTTCGGTGCTGGATAAATATAGTAATGAGTACTTTGTTGTTAGGGGACAGTATCTATTACTAGTAGAATTGTGATTCTTCAAACACTCCAATATTTCTATGAAACCGAGCTAAAATATAAAGACATTGTACAAAAAATATTATTATTAACTTCAATCAAACTAGGAGCGTCATTATCAATTATTACATAGCTTTTTAAGTGTATTTAAACAACGAATTGAATCATAAATTAACTACATGTAACATTATGAACAGAAGTTATTGAACTATGTATATGTGATGCTTTCGATGGATTTCCCATTTTCAGCTAATATTTAATATTGTCCAACGTGTATTAACGCGCGCTTTCAATCTAAAATATTATTTCATGCGCGGCGAATTTTAAGTGTTTTTCAATGAAATGCTTTATCGTTATTTTAACGAGAGCTTTAGTAGACTTCAAAATACAGTGGAACAATATTCTGTATTTGTCTCGTTCTCTGAAATAATTCTTCGTTGATAATATCACCCTAGTAAGTATGATTGCGCATTTTTGCGTTCCTAAATATATACTTCAAGAAACATTATTAATTATATTTAAAAACTAATTTATAGAAATTCAGACACAGGAAATGTACATATCCTCCTCTGTTAGGGGTCTAATTATGCTACAAATAAAATACAAGTTTTATTAGATTTTACTGCTTACAATTAAAACTTGCTACACCTATAGGATTTCAAATAATGAAAAATACTACAAATGTATAAAATCGATTCTCTACGAATAAATATATATTTTAGACATAACAATTGCAAAAATTGGAGTAAATCTAGCATAAGTGTCATAGTGATTCGAAGTATGCAAGGTATTTTCGTTAAAAATTCGTAAAACTAGGAATTTAAATCTGCATTGACATTCTGGGGTCTCTCACGATCCCAACAAAATTTCTGGACACTAATTTTTGCTCCTGTATTGCACAATAACTGTAAATATAAAGTTTCTTTGGAACGTATGGGGTCTTCAATCTTAAATTAAAATTATCTGTTAACCATTATGTTACTTCATAATCCGAGTAAACCTACTATCATTCACTGGGTAAAACACAGTTCGATAGAATTTAATAAAAAGCTTATGCTATTTGACAGCCAAGTGATACCGCTATAAATATATTCTGTAAAAACTATTTTATCGTTTCCCTTTTTTAATTATTAAATGACGGGCTGAAAAACATTATGGTATAAGTCACATACATGGTAAATTGAGTAAAATAATGTTTTGCGTTTGTTGTTATCATAAACTCTCGTATTGCGGTTGCATAAATTCATCTATGGGTTCAGAAAACTATAAACAATGTCTGTATGCAAAAATTAAAGCGCGAAACAGAATTTTATACTATTTACAAATCAATTATCCAATTATGATTGATTTACACCGATTTACAGTGATTCCCATAAATATTCAGACAATCTTAAAAAGACGATATCACTTTGAAAATTGGACCATACGACTTGGATTTTTTTACAGCGTTAGAACAATTAGCAAACATTTTTTAGCAATAAATTGCAATTGTTCGGAATTGCATAGAAAATACTAAAATTGCATAGAAAATACTAAAAGTTATATTTTGCAACTTATTTATGTGGGCCTATATAGAAAATTAAAAAACACGTTTTTTTAGATGTGTGCTGTAAATCAGCGGTTGAAACGAGCGTCAGGTGAACTTACACCACTATGATCCCAAATAGTTCGTTCTATTCATTTAATGACAAAAGAACAAGGTGCCATTTTTTAGTAAAGAATGAAGATCTGCATGCATTAACGCTGCCGGTAAATAAATGATACCTTCAAGATTCAAAAAACAATATTAACTGAAATTTTCAGAACTTTTTCTCAATCCGTCAAAGAGTGGCGGATTTTAAGAAAAACCGACCACGATTCGTAGCTGATCAGCTTCTGAGCACACTCATGGAACCATCCAACTTTTTTCTATCCTACGTATTTAGTTTGTGGAGTCCTGATCGCACTCGGACATCTTGCTCTCGAATGTCGTCATTGTCGTTGTCGTGTTTTAGCCACAGAACGCCATTAACAAACACAACCGTACAACTTCTCTCGTAATTCGCAACTCACAGCTCGCAGTTTTTTCTTCTCTCTTCGCTCGCGTGAGACACCTTCGCTGCACTCGCGTTTCATCTTTGTCCGCCATCGTTATTACATAGCGCCATTGTGCAGTGTGATCGGTATTCCCCTCATCTCGTACGAGCTCCCTTCATTGGAATTTTAAGTGATTGGAGACTTCTTAAAATGATATTTACTATTTATCGGCAACGATAAGGAAAATTAAATGCTACATCTAACTCCCTGGCTTACTCTCTCTTTAACGACTCTCGAACACAGTTATACTAATTGAAATACGTTATAATTGAATTCATTAGTCTTGAAATTACAGTGATGATTTTCAACCGTTGTGCCGTTTTCGTTTAAACTTTTAAACTTTTCGTTTAAATTGCCTATCTTTTTGTACGATAACCAACATGATACGTAACCCTTGATAACGAATCTTTCGTAAAAATGACGATAGAAACATCGGAATCTTGTTACATCAGACAATCCACCAAATTATTGAACCTATAAATTCAATATCAAATACAACTGTATCATTTCATGCGTCCCGTTTTTTTATGAAGTACTTGTAGAAAAATATGTTTCTTGTTGTGAACTATTACAGAAGATAATTAAGTTATCTATGATTAAATCATGCCATCTTATACAAAATAACCAATACAGAAATTTGCGAATCTTAATTTGAATAACGATATTTACACATGATTTTACATTAGAAAGAAAAATCAGCAAAGATAAAGAAGATAAACAGATAAATCACTCAGAAGCTACTCCACTCCTGTAACACCTTTTCCTATAAATTGTATCGTATAATTGTTACTATTAAAACAAATTGCTTCTATACAATATCCAATCAACAAGACATTGCTCTTCTTTTTGCAGAATAATCGCCAGCGTGATACTTAAACCATGCCATTTTATACAAAGTAATAAACGCACAGAAACTGTTGTGTCCGAATATTAACGTGTGCAAAACTGCAGGCGATAAATTCAATTTTTTCGGATTGTCGACTAACAATAAGACGACTTCCATAATTGCCATGACGGTACGGCGCGAGAGAGCGTAGTTACCGGGTAACATCGCAGAATTTCTTTCCGTGCAACCCTTCCCAGAGCGTTTGTCCCTGTCTATGATCTCGACGGGCCTCGTTATCCGGGAAATGGCATTTCAGACATCCCCGGCAGCGCAAAACCGGTAAGCGGAATCCTCTCTGTAGCGGTGGAAGCTTAGAAGCGCAAGGCGAGCGGTTGGGTGTGCAGGGGAAGTTCGCCTGGTGGATGAGCGTCGCGACGCCCGGAGGGGTCACCCTGACCCGGAAGCTCCGCCCCTGTAGAAGTCGAGCCACCAACCGGCGTATCCAGCGTTCAGGACACGGTAGGAGGAGCCACCGTGTCCCCTTGGCGCCAGGTAAGCGGCGACCCTGGAACCTCGGCGACTGCCTGTTGGCATTTAGTACTGCGCCGACTCTCGAGCCAACGTCGTCTTCTTTTTTCCCCATTTCGGCGTTGCTCTGGCTTCGCGAGAAACCGGTGTCCTCGCGTCATCTTTCAGTATTCGAACGCATGAACGTAAACAGCCTGCGAACATCTGTCGTTTGTCGATCCTCGTGATCGATACACAGTATCGCTTTAGTGTGGATCTAGTTCTCGTTCGCCGAAACGTGTTCTTGTTACTCATCAGTTCCGAGCATGGAGACGAAGATGGAGCCGCTGACACCCCCGCACACGCCGCCCACGCTCGACAGATCGATGCAACAGCAACAGCTACCGATCACGTCACCCAGATGGATCAGGTCTTCCCAGCAATTGACAGGAAGGTTCGTGCAACCACCGACCACCGGGCAGAACGTTGGATATCAAGCGGCGTTCATCGACAATTGGCTACGTGGCGCAGCGTTGTTAGCTGTTAGGGGTTGTTGCCCTCAAACTGCGGCAGCCCACCCTTACCACCATCAGAGCCATCAGGGTCTTCACCCTGCGCTTCCGGTACCACCCCCGGCTTCCTTCCTCACCAGGAGGTTGCCCGGACAGAGGCCCAAGAAACAGTTCATTTGCAAGTTCTGCAACAGACAGTTCACCAAGAGTTACAATCTGCTAATTCACGAGAGGACGCACACCGACGAGAGACCATACTCGTGCGACATCTGCGGAAAGGCGTTCCGCAGACAGGATCATCTGCGGGATCATCGGTGAGTTCCAATCAGGATCGTGAAACATTTGTGCTTCTTGTTTGCCGATCGAATATTGGACTACATAGTGTTTAAACCTCGTACGCTCTTCAGGGCGGAAACTCGCTCATTTTATATTCATAGATGCGGTACAATTTTGAATCTCTTCCTGTCTGTGTTGTAAAATATACTTCTTGAAACTGTGAAATTGATTTGGAGTGTAAAGCATAATTTGGTGGAATATTGTCCTAGTATCTTTAGCACAACCACCTCCGAAGAGCGTATGAGGGATAATCAGACTCGCGTGATATCGTGTGGTTTCGTTAGTATACAGAAGAATTAATTTGTTGTTCTGTTAAGATCAGTTTTTCTGAGCATTTTGGAGTTTGCGACCAACGTATAATATAGAATATAATTACTTGTGCTCCAAAAAGTTCATGGTTCGAGTAATCATTATAGTTAATTGTCAATTGAATTTTTTACCTTTCAAGAAAGTAATTCGTATTCTAGTGTTTCGAAACAATCTCGTATATCTTCCGAAATAAAGATATTAACGATCTTAGGAGTCGTCTCACTTTCCGTCTACTCATTTGCAGTATTCTCATTGCAAATCCGACAGTTTAGAATTTATTTCAATCATGTGAACGTTGTTTGAAGTCGAACAATTGAAAGGCTATCATGAAGTCGCGGATCTCAAGCGGAGTACTTGTTTCAAAGATCTTTCATTTTAAACGAACAGTGCAGTAACGAGAATTTTCTGTTTCTAGGTACATCCACAGTAAAGAGAAGCCCTTCAAATGTAGCGAGTGTGGAAAAGGATTCTGTCAGAGCAGGACTCTAGCCGTGCACAAGATCCTGCATATGGAAGAGTCGCCGCACAAATGTCCCGTTTGCGCCAGGAGCTTCAACCAAAGGAGCAACCTGAAGACGCATCTGCTCACGCACACGGACGTGCCGCAGGATCTAACGATCGAGCCATCGGTGACAACCGAGCCGAGGATCACCGCCTCCACGACCGTCAAACAGATGGCGGAGAGGGTGAGCGGGATGATCCCGATTCAGAGGACCAGCACCACTACTCCTAAACTTGGTTTCAGTATAGAAGACATCATGAGACGTTAACACATTATCTATCTGCAATTGTTCCGCAATTTTTGAAAGTCTATCGCCCATGGCTGAGGATTTTTTAATAGATCCCTCAACAGCAACGGCTACTTCAACCGTGAACCAACAACTCACTCTCAATAACGTAATCGAACAATTTTCTTTGGGATTATTGTGTGAAGGAAGATTTTTAAGCTTCCTTTTGGTACAGTAAAATGATTGAAAAGCCTATTAATAGGTCTCTGGTAGATAAAGTGTCGAGACAATTTTCTCTTAATCGATAGACTGTTTAAAAACTGTCGAATCTCGCGTGCTTTACTCGCATTTGGACTGGAACTTAACAAATCCTTAAGTTTCGTAGTACTTTGGTTTCAAGGCTTTGTACTCCAAAACTTTTTTCAATTGTGTTCCCAACAACTCCCTATCAGTTTAAGGAATCTATACAAACGGTGATTCAAAAGACAATTTCTTGATTGGTGACTAATTTCAAACACTATTTGTTAGTAATTATATCGAAAATAACTAAATACATGTATATTACTTATAATGGGGTAATTTAAAAATGTCGAGCCCTACTCGATGATACATACAAAAGGGTTAACATTTTATTTTTTGACGTAGTGGAACGAGCTTTTATCAGGCTTGCGTATTTAACGTCTGAAGTTGCAAACATATAACTCAGCTGTTTAAATAACAAAAAAATCAGTACATACTTAATTTCTCATTATTTAATTCCTTGCACTACAAGTTACTTTACGGTCACAGTGATTAGAACCACTTTGTCATTCATGATTTTTTAAAAGAAGAAAGAAGTTTATTTTTATCGTATGTCGATGTATTCTCCAATGAGTATATATCGACGAAAACAAAATAGAATTTTATTTTGATATGTACGAAATTAATAACATACATATTTAGTCAATTTTGTTCAAAATTTCAATCATGAGTCTGACTCGTTATTATAGTGCAAAGGGTTAATATTATAATGTACGATTTAATCTCCTAAGGAAACCGTTTCAAGAAATCGTCCAGTTAATTACGTAAAATTGCAAATGGTGTAGGTTGGGAGTAACAATTGGTCTAAATACTAGTGAAGCGTACAGATTCGAGATGTACCATATTCCACACTGTAAATATCGTTTCACTTAAGTTATTTCTTCTCGATCCCGTTGGAAGGACGATTGAAGTCCCTCCTCGTCTTTCGTAACTTGTAAATAGCCGTGTACTTGTATTTAACTGTAAAATTTAAATCGTAATTGCCGGCAAAACGCTCTCAGAAGAGCAGACCGTCGCTTTTGAAGAACTCGACGCTGGGCTGTAAGAAAACAACGTTTGCAAGGTCCAATCGATCCGCGATCCATTGGAGGACTTGTAAATTAGTGAAACGTCCGATGCCAGATAAAAACTAGCATTACAGTCGATTGTATCGAATTAGCAGTTGTGCAGCGTTTCGGAACGCTCTAGGTCCGTTCAGGGTTAGAGGGTTGAGAAGAATCTCGAGCGATAAGCCGAGGGGAACTAGAAACCGAGCACCTTTGGAAGATTCGAGACATCCGTGCGCGTCCCGTCTGGTGAATAACGAGGCGTCGCGCTATCTCCCGAGGCGTCAAAATAATTGGTCACTCTGGGCCCAGACAAGGATCTGTGCCCAGGAAGCCGCAAGGTGTTTTCGTTTATCGAGACGTAAATCGAGTTTCCTGCTCCGTGTACACCCTCGCCTTTCTTTCTCTCCCTCACTCTCCCGGCCCGTATTTTCCTTCAAAAATTAGGAATTCCTGATCAGATAAGCGGGGTTAGGCGAGAGGGACACCTTCTGGTAGTTACCTAGCCGCCCTCCCTACACTTCTCCCCTTCGAATCTCTCACGGGCCTGCGTCTCTCACCAGTGATCTGTAAATAGTTCCAAAGATGTTTCTCTTCGCCTCTGCTCTTCTCAAATCTAGAAAAGGTCCTGCGTCCCGGTGGACCACCCACGTCCCTTGTACATACACATAGTTTATACTTGATACTCGTGAAAGCTGTCGCGTTCCCCTTCTTACACGAGGTGCGAACTGTTGTGGCTCTTTATTTAATGGCTAGAGCAAGTCCCTCCGGTTCTCAGTAATTTCACGCGTTACCAATTAGTTCGAGGCTGTTGTAAATAGCGCCGTGTTCCGTCGGGGTTGTTCCGGAAATTTTTTGACGCAAGTGTTCACTCCGTGCAGGTTTAATTTCTTTTCTTCGGAAAAGAGATTTAGAAATTAATTGATTGAACTCGTATTTAACCCCTTGTACGATTTTCAAAAATACTTGCATCTAACACTCTCGGTTAATATTCATCCGTTATCGTTGTAGTTCTTATACGTTCCTCAGAAATAGTCGCATAAAACATTCTAGCATAATAATTCACTCATTTTTGGTATACTGGAAATGATTAAATTATGTTTCATTTATATCGTTACATTTTAACACTAAATCTACCGAGCACTAACAGTTATTGAAACATTATATCTTATAAAAATGGAAAGAGTTAAATCTAAATTAAATTCTGTCTTTCTTTATTAGTGCTTGAATGAAGACATTTACTGAATCATTTGCTATTTAAGTATCTGTGTGATTTTAATAAGTATAAAATGAAACGTGGCAATGCTAGATTTAGTGTTACAGAAGTACGTCTTACAACATCAACAGAAATAGATCATTCATTTTATAGTATGTAAAAATAATAAATGGGTGAATTTTCAGCCTGGAGAACGTATGAGGGATTAAACTATAATTCAATGAATCAGCTTCTATTTATTCTGTCATACAATAGTCAATTAATTATACCTGATCATTGAAAAATGAAAAACGTTACAATGTCTAAGACGAAAAATTGGTGAATTTTCAATCGTGGAGTATACGAAAATTAAAACAGAACAGTCATATTAATTTATTTGTATTCATTTAAGTGAATTTTATACAAGGAATGCTGCGTCCGATAGTTTTCGAAGGAACCCTAGAAGCTGTAGAGTCTGAAATTGACATGATTTTGGCAGATAACCACGTTTAACTCTCGTCAAAGGGTTTCCACTAGGTGCGATGTGACCCCTTTTGTGTTCTTGTTCGGTGTTTCCGCTCTCAATGTGTAGGAACACACGAGTCTGTGTTCCGATTAAGTAATTATCGCGTTGCGTAAGCACAAGTTCGAGCGTTTGAAAGTTGATGAATGAGCGTATTAGCGCGTAGACATACCAAAAAAATGTGAAATAGGAGGTTAATGACAGCCTAGTCTATTATAATATATATTTAAATATTGTTGTTATTGATTGGAAATAGAAATTAATTCAAACATATTCATTTGCTGTGTAATTTTCTGTCCTTACCATTTACTTTTGCATTCTTCTACTAATTCATAACACTCTTCTGCTTAAATTTTATCCTCCCGTTTACAATAGTTGTTGATGTCTTTTTATCATGAAATTCAATTGTTTTAGAGGAAATATGTTTTTGAGATAATGTGAGTTTCATATTCCTGCATTTAATTTATAGAAATAGTTGTTTGAACAACAACAAAATGCATTTGTATCTTTGTATAGCAAATAAATTCTAGATTATAAAATGAAAGTCGAGTAGAATTAAAGTGAAGGGTATTTTTGTGAGTTTTTATTGAAGAACGATTCCAATTAAAATACCCCTTTGTAAGCTAGTAGTACAGAGGTTCGTAGTTATACATATTGCAAATATTCATTATAATTATTTTTAGAAACTCAAAGTCAATCAATTGATCTCCTTCTTGTGTTAATTGCTTATGCTGTAATCGGAGCAGTGCCATCTTTAATTCAACAGTAATAATCTTACGGTGAATTTTGCTATACATTTTGCTATACTTTTAACAAACAGTTGAATACATAAAACTATAATATTTTTATAGGAAGTAAATCCTAAATTTGGATTAAGGTAAATGGTTAACAGTTTTCTTTTATTACATTTTATTATAATACACAACTGGAAAGATGAGAAATTTCAGTTACATCAAATAATTCCTAAGGTAAGCTAAACAATCAATTTTCAATGCATGTCATTCGTTTTGAATTACGTTTAGAATTGGTAAAATTAAAATAATTTCGACATCAGGAATTAAAAATATTAGAGTAATAGAATCACTAAATAATCAAAAATCGAGGAAGCTTGAAATTTATTGATCAAATTTTTAATTACTTTATAAGTGAATTTCTAGTAGAATTCTCATGAAATTGGCGAGTTGAGTAATTAGTGCTATTAAGGATAATAAATCTAGATACCGAAAAATATTGGAGTTCTTATTTGGAACCGTGAAAAAGTAATTGTATGAAAAGCGGCCTCGTCCTTCCAGGAATTCATTTTGCGAGGGCAAACGACCCTCCGCACGTCCCTTTGCGATCTCTTTTCAACGACCGTTTACTGCCCGACACTGTTACCATCGAGTTCTACTTGCTGAATTATCACGTTTTCCCAACAATGGCCAGCAGTTAACCTGCTTGCCGTGCAGTTAGTCCTGTTTAACTTTAATTAATTTCTGCACCCCTCGGACGACAATAAAGCATGATGAAAAACCGAGCAAACAACCCGAACTAACCTATATTCTTTTTCGTCATCTCGGGATCATTGTTTGTCGCTCGTATTCATTTCGGCTCAGATTGATTCATGTTTTCGTCCCCGTTTTCTTTTCCTGTTATGTCAATAAAATACACTGTGTATATTAGTCTTATATTTATACACGGATGATTGAATAACTTCTTTGTAATTAACGGTTTGCAAGTTTGTACGGTCACATAAGCAATAGAATTTGTATAAACTATTGATGTCTCCTCTTTTTATAAAATATAGTTTACGATGACAGAAACTTGTAAACTCGTTTTATATTTTATAAACTTGTATTCTCAATTAATTATTTTAATGATTTATCGCGATTGACAAATTCTTAAAATTTTTGCTGTTGGTTATTGATAAAAACTTGTAGCATAACCAGTCTGATCACAATTTTTAAGAAAAGAAATAAGTATTTATGTTGCTTCTATGGCATGTAATTAATGCAATTTTATCTTTTTGCGTAAAAATCCGCAGTCTAATAATAACCTACTACTATGTTTTAAAGTCCTAAACAAAAGCGTGATAAGATGAGTTGATGTAGATATTGTAAAATAGTTAATTTTTCCAAATTTTGCTATAACCTGATTTGGCTGTAAACGATACAAAATTTTACATAAATCACGAATTGTTGGAAAAACAAAAATGTAGAGAAAAAATCTGAACATTTTTTAAGACAGGTGAAAATGAAGAACATTGAGTTTAAATAATTTGTCTGAATTACATAAAACAGTGTGCAACAAAGAAATGAAAATGAGTAAAATAATAATTACAAGTTGAGTCGTAAGTTATGACATCGATTTCTAGAGCAAATCAAAAACAGATTGCGATTTCTCTGTTCAGAAGTAGTGATTTCGGAGCGATCGGTTCGCCGATTGTTCCTTTTCCGCAATTTCACAATCGCGACGATTTATCGGGCCGCAATCATCGAGAGGGTGCGAAGAATAATTGCCGCCTTCTCGAAATTCTCAATAAGATTCCACAAGGAGAAAGGATACAAAGAGATATACCGATGATGTAGGTAGCCAAAGCGTGGAGGTGGAGGAGTAAGAGGAACCGGGACACTATTAGGCGAACGAAGAGAATACGAAGCGGGTGGAAGAGCCCTCCTGTACCCTTTACTGATGCCCCGTAGGGACGATTTAATTACAATAATCATAACGTTACGGTTCCTGGTATCATGGCAAGTTCACTATGACTTGTCCCACGGAGAGCACTAATCGTTTTCCTAAATCGAGGACAGTGTCTCGGTCCAGGACCGCCTACAACTTGGTCCCTCGATGTTTATTTTTTAATGAAAAATTCAGAATCATCTGATTCTAATTGAGATGAAACTTAAGTCTGAATATTATTCAAGTAAACTTGTTTATTGACTTGTAGTTTGTAAAGAAATAAAACGTGGCATATTTTCAATGACTTTTATGAATGGAATAAATAATTTTTTTAAATCTTAGTATTCGGTCATATATCGTAAATACTATCATAATATTTGATTTATTGCAGAATTAAGTAGAAATTAGAATTTTGTGTTATGAATAGTTTGATAAAAGTATATTTAAAAATTATAATAATTCTGAGAAATTAATTAAAAGTTTTAAATTAAATACAAATAATAAATATGTATGGTTGTATCCTACTTTCAATATGAGAACTGCTTTTGAAGACACAGTTTCGTCTTTGTCGTTGATAATTATAATTAACGGTATTACATTGAAATAGGAAGGGTGGGGGAGTAGCTTTTTAAGGTAGTCTATAAGATCTCTTTTGTATATTGTGCTCTCTCTCTCTCTCTCTCTCTCTCTCTCTCTCTCTCTATCTATCTATCTATCTCTAGTTTTAGTTAATTTTAGTTATAATGGAGTAGTTGAGTATGTTAAATTAAGACAAGTTAATAAGTTAAGTTAAGCTAGGTTAAGATAGGTTAAATTAGTCAATAAGAATAGGTTAAGGTAGTAAATAAGACTAGGTTAAGGAGAATGGGGAGGATGAAAAAGGAGGAGATTGTAAAAAGAATTGCAACCCTTAGGGGAGACAATAAAGCTTATTGTATATGCATATATTACATTGAAAGAATTTGTTTTATGAAAGCTTCTTTACGAGATAGCTATGTGAATAATTTATAAAGAATAGTTAAATCATATAAACAAAGTGAAATGAAACTTAAGTGAAAACAAGAAAGTAAGAATATTTATATAATAAGTGAAAAGAAATATATAAATATTTATATAATAAACATTATGTTTTTCGTTGTATGTTAATTTTTGATTGCTTTTGAAGATTTAATGTCTAACATTTTTAAAGTTTTATTTAATAAGTTTTGTACATAGTAGCCATGGTAAATATTTGTAATTAATAGTCGGATGGTAAAAAGAAAATACAATTTTATTATGCTCGGAGTAGTACACGACAGATTGCAATTTTATTTGGGACACGCCCACTGATGCGCGACAGTGTTTATCACTTCCTGCGATCGATTGATCTAAACACGGGCCTGTATGCATAACGATATTAATGGCAAACTGCTGCGACAGCTCATTCGGTAATATCTGATAAACTTAGTATCGTTTGTATTATCTGTAAAAAGATTTTGGAAGTTATCTTTTAAAGATCCGCTGTGTAGATCGCTCATGTTCAAAGCATTTTTCAATGATCGTCTTCTTTCTCGTTTATAGATGAAGATATAAATGTAAATGGAAAGCTTTTAAATGTTCCTGACTCATTTCTTTACGATAGTTTATCTTAAAATGTATTTCGTTTATTAGAAATCAATACTGTTCATTAAATAGTGTGTGATATTTAATGCTATTTAATTTTATATATTTAATTTGTTTCGAGTGCTACTTATAAGAAAATCCTTTTTCAAGATAATTCTTAAATCAGATCCATGCAGGCATTTTAGGAGTTTTAATTTTAAAGTATTTTTAATGTAATGTTAGTTATACAAGATGGTCGAAAATTTTGAAATTATTATAGTACTTACCGTGAAACCATAAACACAATTTTGGACGAAATTAAGTTGAACTAGGTACTAGGAGGTCAGTAGCCTTCCCTAATTTTGTTCTCCAGAGGAATAAAAAGAGAAAGGATTTCTCATTTTGGGAGATTGTAGTTTTGTGGTTAGTAAGTTACTGGAAACTGATCTTTCGAGGCGTTTGTGATTGTGGCAGTTTCTTCGGCAGCAAGAAATTCGTCGAAACAACCGTGATGATGCGGCTAAAGGTGGGTGCCGTTAATGAAAGAGAAAATGGAATGGAGTAAACCACGCGAGAAAAAGAAATCGAAATTTCGGGTCACATGGAAGAGCCAGTGATTTTTTACTGCGATCCCACAATAACAGAGTATTGATGGTTTACTGTTCTGTGTACAAAATGCCATCATCTTAACCTATTTAGACCTACCGTAGCATTTATGGTACAGTTCATTAAAAAAATGTTTCTTGACCCTACTCGCTCAAGTTTCTTGTTACCGATTTAGCTTGGCGTTAAGTAAAAGGTATAAACAGTATTGTAAAATAGCTTCATCCGTTTGAACCAAAGTAGTTTCTGATGATTTTCAAACGTCCTTAGCTATATTTGTACATAACTAAAATAATATAAAATTGTAACTGAATTAGTTTCAGGTTTATATAGCGACTAACCGTTTGACATATAAATAAAATGGTATTGTAAAAGGTTAATAAAGAATTTTCGTACAAATTCAAAACATATTAAAACACATCTCACGACAATATGTATAGCGGCATATGGACCACATAACGTATCCAAGACTTTTTTTTATGCCCGTTAATTTTTCAATATTAATAATTGTACATAAAATCAGTACTCAATATTCTGCGAGGTTTATCTACTTAATTATACTTATGTAGTTTAATGTATTTGACATCCGAAGAATATACTTAATTGTTTACTTATTCAGTGGCGTGTTATGACTACTTGCGGCCCCTGGGCAAAGTAGAATTTCGGGGCCCCTAACCCCAACTAAATAACTTTCACGTTGGAAAAAATAAAACAATTGTAAAAACATCTACATATTTATTATAGCATAACAAGTGAAATAAATTCTCCTTCATCCATGAAAACCTTTTACATAAAAATACAAAATATTTGGTTTGTGTTCGGGGCCCCTTTTTGCTTGGGGCCCCGGTCATTTGCCCAAGTTGCTCATAGGGTAATACGCCACTGTACTTATTGAGAAGGAATTCATTTCTAGACTCCATAGTTTTTTTCTTTCTCTAGAACTTTCTTTCAAATCTTTAAGTGCAATCATTTGAAACGCTAGATTTTCAAGTAGCAATTCTTAATAGTGCGATACAGATAAGAATTTTGCTTTTTTTGTTACATAAAGTCATGTGAATCATTAATACAGTTTAACATGTATAAACATGTATAAACATTTGATCTGTGTAGTTTTTACAGAGTCACGATATATCAATTTCCGTCTCTTCTAAACTTTGGAGTTAAATATCCTCGCGGAAAGAAGGAAGCAAAAAAGTACTGAAACTAAATTAAACACAAATACTCTATGAACATGTTATGCTAGCTTGACCCATAACTTCGTGAGGATGTGTGCGACGTCTGCATTTGAATCCTATTAACTTAAGTAAAGTTAAGTAACCACAATAAGATACCTTTGAATCTGCAATCAAACCTAACTTCACCTAATATTTTTTGGTGGAGGTACTAGAGTTAAAATAAAATAAATTTTACCACCTGAACACTGTAACTAGTATTATGGTTTTTCGTAAACACGAATGAAGTGAAGTGCGCGCAAAGGGTGCTCCGAGGAATCGCAAATATGAAAAGTGGTTTTTGATGTTCTTTTTATGCAACGAATATAAAATTCCGCGAAATGTTTCACGAAGAACTAAATACATTTTATTTTTAAATAAAAATTCGAACGCAGTTATTGTGAATTTATTGAAATCAATTTTTTTAGATTGCTACCTTAATGTACATACTAGTATCTAACTTATCTAACTTTATTTACTAGCAGCTATTTAAAAGTCTGTCAAAGATTAATTACTTATAGCTAATTTTTTAGTTTCTTAATGAATTGTCCTATAACATTTTCAATCGTTAATCAGGAAGTACTTACGAGTTATCAATCAAAACTTTCTTTTGAAATTATTATTGAAAAGAAAATAACTAGGATCCTTTTTTTATATAACGGAGTTGTTGAGAAACCTGTTATTAGGTTTTCAGTGGCTTTTAATAATTAGAACAATTGATGAACAGTTGCGTATTTTATCTGCAAGACTGCAGATGGTGTGAAGTGGCCAGTTCCTGTGGCGGTTCAAAAGGAACAACGATTGTCATCAGTAGATTCCTTGCGAGAGAATAAACAAGTACCTGAAGATAAAGATACCGTAAATATTTATTTTAAGGTCGCCATTTTTTATTTGCTCCCAGGGTCTTATGTTTGAACCGCCTCTGTCCATTCCAGTCATCCACCAAAACGCGATACGCACGATGTATAATACTATTTATTTTGCGTCCAGAAGTCACCATACGCTCACATGAATGTAACACTCAACATTCGTAGTTACCGAAATTAAAAAACATTCATCAAATTTCTCATTTGTGAAAGAAACGCAAACCTTGTTATATAAAGCCATATAAAACAAACAACATTGTAGAAACTCTCATTTATATGTAATTTTAAATTAAGTGCTCTTTGTATTGCTCTTTATGTAATAATTTACTTTGTAAAGATTATCAAAATGACAACAATAAGGAGCATTCGTCAACGTTTATTAAAAAAGAAATTGAAAAATGTATATTAGATAAAACCCCACGGAGATGTATCTCTAATAGTACCCTAAACGGTGTTTTGCAGAAATGGTTATGGGAAAATGACTGCAACGTCTTCCTAGTTAAAGATACTTAGCTCATTTTTTCAATAAATACTACTTACGGTAAATGTGCCTTATTTCAGTCCCAGTAGTCAACATTTCTGAAAACAAATTGTTTAAAAATAAATAACTACTAACAAACTCTTGCAAACTTCAATGAGCACAATGGTTAGCACATTGCTTATTTCCAATGTGTATCCTTTTGTTCCTCTATTATAAAACATTTAGAAAATTGTATACTAATAATAACAACGTTAAAGATGGCTGACTACTGGCCTTAAATATCTGACTACTGGAACAAGTACCCTAAATACAATGCAATAAGGTGTACAATCGGGACTGAAATTAAATTAACACGCTTTAGAAACTAATGACTTTTTAAAAATTGGACCAAACGGCTTAAATTGTTTGTTTTGAGATGTTAGAAGTATTAGTTTACTAGGTAATGTGTAAAAGAATTTTTTTAAAATTGCAATTGCTCGGAATTTGGAAGAAAAGTGTGAAGAATCCGATTTTTAACTTTTTTATCTGTATGTTATGAGCTACAAACATTTAAGCTCTCATCTTATCATGTTTGTAGCTCTTAGCAACATTAACCGATTTCAATGAAACTGTTTACATGTACATGACTCACTTTGATTTGTGAAACGCATGTTTTAAATTTTCGTTATGAGCACAGATAGAAAAGTTAAAAATCGTTTCTTCCTTCACGTTTCTCCAACAAATTCCGAGCAATTGCAATTTCAATAAAAATTCTTTTTACACATTACCTTGTAAACTAAATTGTTTGGTCCACTTTTAACAAAGTTATTAGTTTTTAAACAATGTTAATTAATGGTAATTAATTTTTCAAAGGTATGTCATTTTATGTAATAATGAAATTGTTGCATTTCTCTTACTTTTCAACCGTTGAAAGATGTGTAACCCCTCGAACCGATTCAAACAGACAAGTACGTTTGTGCCGTTGAACCTCGGTCTGGTCCATGGCGAACGTTCCCCGCAAATCCGGTCTCAGAATGGAGGCAGAAAATGAGAGCAGCTCGGAACGAGGATTTCGGGGTAGCGGTTTTATAGCAAGCTCACAATTGTGGGAGTTGGCGCGGTGGAATGTCGTGAGGGCTCCCAGGGTCCACCCTTGCTGCCCTAAAACGTTAACCACAGATTTCTCGGTGGATTAGATCGCTCGGTCGGGCGAGGCCTCGAGCTACGATTTGCGGGCAACAGGGGGACGAAGAAGAAGAGAAGCTGCCGTGGCCCGCTCACAGTTTCTTGCGTGTACCCTCTTATTAGGGCGTGAGCCTTATCTAAGGGTCACAGGGTCCCCGCGACCTCGAAAGTCCCACAGGTACACCCGGCGATCCTCAAGAATTCCAGGAGTCACTCTCTACGCACATGCGTAAGGAAGAATTCGCCTTCCTCGTGGATGTTCCGAAGCGGATCTCGGTTTTCAACCCTTAACGTTGGTGAAGGTATTCAAACGGATGGGCATCCGAAGACCAATTTTCTGATAATTAGACCGCGGATCTTTATGCATAATAAAAATTGTCTGAGTCGATTGCAAGAAATAGGAACCAAGTCAATTATTCTTTTTTTCTCTAATGATTTTAATAGATCACAAGAGAGTATATTGCCACCCTTAAATTCTTTTAATTTTCGCGCTATATTAAATTTCACCTGTCCAATTTTGTCATAAATACATAGAATGCGCAGTCTATTCATAATAGTCACACGTGGACCTGGGTAAATATTACTTTTTTAAGGGTTCCTCTGTTCTACTGTGATGGTTGTCTTTGTTACGCCTTTTTGCAAATTTTTTATAAAAATTCGGTAGAAAGTATTAACATGAAATTTGTATCTACATATTTTCTGTTACTCTATTGTAAGGATAATTACACATTTATTATGTTAAAAAATAATTCACATTGGCTGCAATACAGCATACTAAAATTAGCTCTTCGCAAAAACAGTATATTGCTGGTTGACATGATTCCAGCCGAAATGCTTGTCTGAACCGAAAAAACCAAAATTATACTTATTCAGTATGAATGTGGTTATAACCGGAACTAGAATAAAAAAATATTGAAAATTAAAATTTCGATTTTTAAGGTTTTGTTATCTTCAAAAGATTGTGAAAAGTAGAAAACATTTTATTTTGGCACGATTTTGGAATGCTAAATTTTGGTTCGAGAGGTTCAATAGATTTTGTGATATCATGTTAACCAGTTCGAAAAACATATGGTTTCAACAAAGACGCGATTATAGTTTCTCATAATTGATTATCATAATAGAATATCATTTGTTTAAATCAGTGTACCTCCGACAATTTTGTGAATTGCCGCGAATTTTTTTACACACATTTTTCTTTGCGAAAATGCAAGACAGAAGAAATCGATATTTTCAACTTGACACAGTAGAAGAACCCCTGAATCCTGATTAACAGAATTGGGGCAGTTTATAAACGTAGTATATTTTTGATGAAATACAATAAATTATAAGAAATGTTAACACGGGATAATAAATGCGTACAAGATGTATAATGAAGATGAAACAATAATCAATAACAGTTTACTATCAACGATATCTCGATTTTTACATCAAACATACATTATAATATTCATTACCTCGTACTGCACACATCGATCATGCTGTATACATCGATTACATACTTCAGCCAAGACTTATGTTAATAGCCAGGTATTTTTAGTTCGTATTTATACAATGTTGTTTCATTTATCAACATACTAGAATAAGCACAGGTTGTACTAGTACAGTGCGAATGAAATTGCGTGGAAAATGCACTCGCACATCGTTACGTAGACGTATATGAGAATTCAAAATATCACAAAGTACAAATACATTACACAATTAGTTTTTAATCATAATGTGACGATTACACTGTCTACATCAGTTAGAAGTTGTAGTCAAATAAGTCTACGTTGATTAATTTCAAATATAAAGTGAATACAGCTAATACACATTCTACTATTAAATATGCAATAGAGTATGATATTCTTATCTTCTATAAATTATTCTTTATATTTTTATATGGAATGAATTGTTTAGTCGTGACGCAGTTATGAATTCATTTATGAATCTTGATGAAGCATTCATGCTAGATTATGAACTGGCATGTGTCTGTTCGAACACATGCATTCACAGGCGCTCGATATCTCTGGTCGATTATAATTATCAATATTTGGTCCAGTGCATGCGCTGCATACTCGAAAGTAATCGATCCACGCCGCATGCGCATGATGGAAATATTTGTAGCTGGAAGTAAATGTACGAAGAGAAAGAGAAGCGAAGATGAAAAATTTGACACAAAAGATTTCTTTCCAAGCCTCAATAATAATTAGAATTTCTGTGTCGTTATTAATTTCTTTAATGTGATAGTTCTATTCTAATTTATAGATTCGTAATATTAGAATCATATTCTAAAAGGGTTGTACACAAGATAAAATCATATTTACTATATGCTTACCTTTTCTGTGGTAACTGGATCTTTACAATAGAAAAACAGAAGTTTATCTTAACCCTTAACCCATTTGCATCAAAAGGAAGGTGAAAAATAATGTCTTTACCATCAATTTCTTTTATTATATTTAGATAGAAAAAATAAAAATGATTGTATGTTTGAATAATGTGTTCATATTTGTTATACAGATGGTTACGTACATACATAATACTGATGTTAACAGCAGATTAATCTTTTTGCACGAGAAAATAATGCATGAAATTATAAAGCATTACAGATAATACATATAACTCCAAAAATATTGATTACTGGACACTCCAAGGTGAGGTTAAGGTCAACTTTCATTTTTTAAATGGAATGATATGCTTTTCTAATTCACCGTCAAATAGTGTATTTTAAGATGAGTTCACTTACCTATGACTCAAGGTCATTCAAGGTCAAACTTGCAGGGAAATGCAGAAAAGGTGTGATCGTTTAATTTGTACTTTAGACAACATCAAAGTCATTATCAATGAAATGAAAACAAACGTATTTATGTGTTACTGTGCTCTTTTGCAAGATAATCAGTTTACTTTCATTAATATTCGTGCTAAGGTATCCTCCGCTGAACGATAGTACTTAAATAAGTGGTGAAGATGGAAATGTATAAAAATTGTTTTGATATGTTTATGGTACTAGGAGAATGCAGGAAAAATGACAGAATGGCTGCTAATTTGTATGCACAACGCTACCCACATCGGCCATCAAAATCGCATGACATTTAAAAGACTAGAACAACGTTTTCTTCGTTCAAGTTCTGTGCTTAAAAACTGCGTAATGTCCATGAAGCCTACGACGCGTGAAAACGAGAAAGTCAGAATATGCGAAGCTTGTGCTAAGATAAATGTTGAAATTTTGAGCAAAGTTAGAGAATCATTTAAACAAAGAATTGTTAAGTGTATTGAAGTAAGAGGTAGTCATTTTGAACACATACTAAATTGAAGTACAAATAACACGATCACACCTTTTCTGCATTTCCCTGCAAGTTTGACCTTGAATGACCTTGAGTCATAGGTAATTGAACTCATTTTAAAACGCACTATTTGATGGTGGATTAAAACACATAACATTCCATTTGAAAAAAGAAAGTTGATCTTCTTACCTTGGAGTGTACACCGGGAAAAATAAAAGTCCCACCACATGATGTCCCCCTCGGTACTGAACAACTTTCATCTGAAATATTTTTACGTATAATCAATATTTTTGGAGATATTGTATATGCGCTAATGATGCAAATGATGCGCTAATGATGCAAATGGGTTAAATGAACTATTCGGGCTACTGATTAGCTACTGTTATTTAATGTCTACTGATGCAATTTTTTGAAGATTCAGATAAATTTGTATTACTTTATCACGTTTTCGATGCCGGGAAGCAATGCTCACTCTATTTATGTCTAACTTAAAAGTGATTAGCAAATGCTTAACAATGCTTACGTTATACTACTTATAAAATAGTGGTGAATAAACTGAGGATCTTTGTGCAAAATAAACATTTTGTTCTTTTCTGTTATATTTAGTAGGTTGAAAATAATTTAATAGTATGTGTAAGTTCTTCTAATGTTCTCACTGTTTTAAATTTCACTTACACATTTTTGTCATAAATTCATAAAATTCGCAGTCTAGTGATGAAAGAGTGTTTGATACTCATGTGATAAATACAAAACACGTGTGGTACTAAAAACAAAGGTTTGTATTATATTATTAATATTATGTTAATTTGTATTCTTTTATTTGTAATGCATTTGTATTATATTATTATTGGATGCTTTGTACTCAAAGTTTTCACTCTGGTTTAAGCTAATGTGAACGGACTATGCCAAGTTAGTGTATTTAGTTACTGTAGAAATTTTCTTACTATTGTTGTTGTGTTTAGTACGGCTGCTTTTCGCAAATGTGGGTGAATATATGTTGGTAGTTCTAGTAGTTCCAGGTTTTTTTATGGAAATCTATGGCATGATGCCTGTTACTAATATTATAAACGGTGCTATTGTTAGTTTGTTTTGTTTCCATATTCTTATGATATTCTGAGCTAATGGTGCGTACTTCTCCATTTTCTCTGTATACTTAGTTTTTATCAGGCTTGGGCATTATTGAACTAAATTATTTGGAAAGTGATCGTTAAGATAATATATTATCTTATTGGCTACATGACATTTGAAATAATCATATGTCAGTTTATTTAAACAGTCAAACAATTTGTTTCAGTTTCTATTTAATCAAGTAATTCGTGCTTTCCAAAATTCTATTTTTCGTTTCAACATCGTTATAACTATTTTAAGATACCAATAGCAGATTTTAATAAGAATTTTTAAAGCGAATGCAGCTGAAATTTTCATCTCCAAGATTTAATAACTAATTTAGTTACTTCAATAAGTTCTTCTTCAGGTGAATTTGTTTGTTATTTTATTTTAACAATTTAATTGAAATAATAAATTATTCAAATAAGGTATTATTTAATTAAAACGTTAAATGAAAAGAAATTTCTTTATGTTATTTGTAAAATAAAACTAATAAAGTATTTAAAATAATTAATGATTTCAAATGATTATTTGTTGTCTTATTTCAAATAAAATGTGCCCATCCCTGGTTTTTATGTTTTGGTCGATTGGTACGGCTATGTCTGCAAGGTATGTAATTTTATTATTATCATTGAGTATAATGATATTACTAATATTAAAAAAACTAGAATGATTGAGAGGATATTAATAGAATGATTTTATCCTACCAGAAAATAAAATGACGGCCTCGGTGAAGAATAAGCCCTGAAGAAGCGTAAAGTCGTTTTGCGTAAACGCAGTAGTCGTTCCTGGTGTAATTCTCAGTTGGAGAACTAGCCCCGAGCTGAGAGTTGGTTTCGATTTAATTGCAGTGTAGTGTTCAACTCCTGTCTAATGAATACCGTTGTATGTCTTCGGGGTAGGACAGACTCTAAGGTAATGCGTCTCGGTATATTATTAATTTAAATGTAATGAATAGGACGTTTTTTGGTCGATCAGGATATCACTATATTTAAAATTTCCAAAGAACAGGTTATAATAATCAGAATTTAGTACAATGTTTGGACGACTAATATCGGGACTGTAAATCGTTTGCTCGGGAAATCATTTGGCGACTGAGCGGGCTAAAGAAGTCTTCAGCCAATCACTATACATATACATAATACATATGTATACGTAGACCTCATGATATGTAGAAATATACATTAAGTTAAGGAGGGGTTGATGCAGCAGTCATGTCCATTTGTAATTTTCATCATGTTTTCAAGGTCATTCCAAGGTCAAATTTATTTTTTGAAATGGAAACATATATTTTTCATTACAGATTCTTAATCTACGACTTGAAATAAATAACTTTTATTTAAAACATTTTCTTCTTCGCTGATTATTTTGCATAATACTGACTTTATTAGGGAAAAATAATCTTAATTAAACGGAAAGGCAATTATCTTATTAATAATTATACAGAAGAATTGCAACTTAATTACAAGAAAATCAATTTAACAAGTATTCAGTTACATTCTAATGTTATTTATTGTAATTTTATTCCAAAGAAAAGACAGTCGAAAACTGGTGTATCTCGACGCGTAACGAACAGATTGTGTACGCACAGCGTTGAATTTCTTTGCTAAGTTTTATAATTATTCATTTAGATTACATGTTTATTTGATAGTATTTTAATTGGGTATTAATTTAATTTATCATAAATAAAATGATTTTCTCCGTTAAAACGACATTGTGTATTTTTTCTTTGAAAATTCAATATTATAGAAAACAATCGGCGGAGAGAAGACGTTTCAAATAAAAGTTATTTGTTTCAAGTCGTAGATTAAGAATCTGTAATGAAAAATATATGTTTCCATTTGCAAAAATAAAGTTGACCTTGGAATGACCTTGAAAACATAATGGAAATTAAAAATGGATATGACTGCTCCGCTTTCAAATAAACTTTTTATTTGAAACATTTTTTTCTCCGGTATTTAGTTTTTGAGATATTCCAGGTGGCCAGGATAAATGCCCCACACTGTAAACACTCATTTTCCATAAAACGAAAAGTAGATGAAATTTTAAAAAAATAGGAAACATTCAATAAATAGAACACATTCTTTTTTTAAAGTTCTTCTAATTTTCATCATTTAATAGTGCTGATAAGTCTAATTACTAAGAAAGCTTATTTTAAGTGATAACAGTTAAACATCAACCAAGTACTTTATGGCAATTAAAATTAAGAATACTCGGAACGTGGGTAATCACGTTGACCTGTGAACAGCTCATATATTGTCAATATTGCAAGGTTCTCAACATTATTGTACTTAAAAACGATCAATGCATATATTTTCAATATTATCGAACATTCACGGAACAGATTGTGGTATTGTCAATATCATTTTTAATATTCGGGAGATCTTGATGAGATCATGAATATAATCCAATTTACAAAGATATTCACATGGGTAACCGTGGACGCTAACTGGAAACTGAATGTATTGTCAATAATATTGAATACATGAAGATGCAGTTTGTTAGTATGGTTGATCAGGGTCCCATGATTATCACCGACACGGGTTTCACCGATACAGATTTCGCCGATTCCAAATTTGACCGACAACGATTTTTACCGACAATGATTTTGACCAGCACACGTACTACCTCATTGATTATGTAATTTTTTCTTGATATACCCAGAGTTAACCCAGACCTAACTATTCTGCACTGACACTTTTACTTTTGTATAAAAATATAATTAATTTTGTATAAAAATATAATATTAATTATTACACTATATAAAGTTAGGGGCAGTCGGCTAACGTTGTTGTTGTTGTTGTTGTCACACGATGTTACTACTGAATAATACTGTCGACGGCATAAGTCGTTGTCGGTGAAAGTCGTTGTCGATCAAATCTGGAGTCGGTGAAATATTGTCGGTGAAACCTGTGTCGTTGATTTTCATGAGACCCGGCTGATCAATGGGGGATGATCGTCATGTGCTAAAAACATCATCGAAATCTTAGGTGGTTTTCTTTTTGGAAATATCTACCTATGTATCGCAGTACACGGGTTGGGAGCACTATTCAAAAATATAGTGGCACTCCATTTATCCGAACCAGCATCGTCGGAATATCCAATTCACCGAACCCGTAGCTGATCACCTATCCGAACTCCTAACATTCCTAAAACCATGTATTTAAATACGTATATTCAATTATACGAACATTAAATTCCATTATACGATCGAAGAAATGACAGTGGAAGAGAGAGTTAGTTGACTCCTATTACCCGAACGGTTCAATTATTCGAATCATCATGGCCCCCGAATGATTCGAATAAATTACAAAAATATAGGACATCTTGTATTTTTTGTACGTGTTCTGTACGTATAACAATATTGTCAAGAAATTTACAAAATTTTACAAATGCGAATGTAGATTTTATAGTGCGCAAACGTGACAAAATCATAGCACAAGCACAAAATTAACGCTTCTCAGTTGTACATAAATTACAGAATAACAAGTGTAGAATGTGGAACATAGTTAATAAAATGTATAATAATATTTTGTGATTTACATTTGTTAAAAACTACAATAGATTGCTAAGAATGGGTCGTAAAAAATAACTATGTGCTCGTGAAATATGTACTATATCGAAACTAAAAAAATGAACAATATTCAATGGTACAAATATCGAAAGTCACAAACAGAATACGTCAAGTTGTAATGGCCCTTCGCATATTGGAATCACACATAATGAGAAGGTTGACGTATTAGCTAAAGAAGCATCCTTGTTGGCTACTTCTTCTAATATCTTGATTCCCTACTCTGATTTTTCCCACAGCTTTAGGAAGCAAGCTAGGGAGAAAACCAAAAATTGTATTCTTGCTGAAGCAGGGTTCAAGGGCAAAAAATTTTTCAGCTCTTATTATCATCCTGGGCCTAAACCTTGGTTTACACACCTGAGGCTCCCTAGAGAATTCATTTGTTGGATTAATAGACTTAGATCTGGACACTTTCAACTAGGGGCTTCCCTTTTTAAGATTAGACTTGCTGCTGACACGGGTTGTCCATGTGGTTGTCTAGTACAGGATCCTAATCATGTGCTATGGCAATGTCCGTTCTATGACAATAATAGAGACACTTTGATTCGCAAACTTTGCAGCAAAGGTTTCTTTCCACCCTATACAATAGATTCCTTTTTGTGCGGACCCTTTCTTTGTCCTCTATTTTTCATACATTCGTTTATTAAGTCTCATTGTTTATATCTTTAGTGTTAATAATGTATTCGAAAATGTTAATTATATTGTCTCAATCCTAGTTTATAAGCTACCTAAGTAATGTAATGTTAGCATGCACAGCCATGTGCATGCTGCTAATAATCCCATGTGGGGTAGTAAAATCCAATTTGATTTTACTTATATACATATGTTATTAAACGTATCCTGGAATAAGGTACGGAAACAAATTTCAGTTGCAATGTGAAAATAATTAAAAATCATGTAAATGTTACCCCTCGTACAGCGGACCGTTCTTACAACTATATAATTAATGATATTTATGACTATTCACTGCTTTATTAATGAATGTTTGAAAACATATTTTTTAAGATATTTCTCGTAGACACGTTAATCTTCCTTTATTTCACTAATGTAACAGTTGTTCATTTAATTTAATCGCCAGAAAATGAGTAATTAAATGTCTGATTTTTATATTCTGGGCTAAATAGACCCAGGTTCCGCTGCCACGGTTAACACGTCGAGTAAATTTAATAAAATAAAAATTGAAAAGGTTAAAGGTATAACACTGAATAGACCTTCAACCCTCTTGCATTTTCTGGATACTAATCAACTTTGGTATAATAATATATTATTATATAACTAATTCCGTCATCCATATATGGGTGACATGGCAGCTAACGTGTTAATGTGTGCTATGATTTTGTCACACAGTGCATATCTTTTGTCCACAAATCCCATAGACAGAACGCTCTGTCCGCCTCACCGCAACAGAAGGATTGATCCTGCCATATAATCAAGGATCTAGGGACATGCGTATCCGACGTCCATCCCAAGTCGTTCCTTGACCTACTGTGCGAATCTCGGCCAGCTATTAGGACCGTGCGACCGTTCGTCTTTAATTCGCACGAACGATTAAACGTGCAATAATAAATTTCGGGAAAAGGGATGGTGGCCGGGCATAGGGAAGATCGTGCGCGCATTCAGGAAGGCGAGGAACCACACGGTCCCTGCGGGCTCATGGCCTGTGGTTAGGGCGGTGCGCAGCCTCTCTTTTTTGCGGCCCGACGATTAGATAAACTGCCCGAGCACGGCGCACAGTGTGCCCACATTGTAGAAACATACTCTAGGCCTGCTATTAGTTAGTAGTATAGTTTAAACTCGAGACGCTGGCCAAGGGGACGGCGCGGGGCAAAACGAACACCTAAAAAATGAAACTCGGGTCCTCCCTTTTAAACGCCGCTAATTCGCGACCGACCCAGGCGCCAGCTCACTTCCTTGCAACTTTTTTTCCTTTATTTTTCGTTTAGAGAACCCAGATCGCAGTAAGGTGTATAAGACTTCAAGCTCAATCCTTTCTTTCGTGTCTCTCTATCTTATGAAACCGCGCGCCGCGCTGTTTTGAGTGTCACCGTTTCGAGGTGCATCGATTTTCTTAGGTATTTTCTTTCCTAGGGGAAAACTAGCTAGTTTCTTTTCTTGATTTGCCACGGTCGGTATCACGGTGTTTTCTTTATCGACCGCGCACGCGGTTCAAGGCGCATGTAGTTTCTCAACGTCGCCCGTGTCACCCTCGAATGTAAACGCGTTCGAAACCACTCGCTCTACCCTGATTCGTTCGTTGACTCTGCTTCTCTTCTGTAATAGGTGTTCTCACGAACCATGAATCCGCCTGATGCTGCCACCTTGCGGTGTTCATGGCAACCGGAGCTTGGATTTTAACTTCAACGGGTTTCGAATTTATTCTTTGGACTTCCAAGTTGTTGGTGATTTTGGAGGTTTCGAATCGTTGCTTTTGAACTGTGAAAGGAAGGTGTTTGAACAATTTAGTGCATATGGTTTTAAGAAATTTGTTACATCGTTACGGAGATTTCAACTTTCATTCGCGCTAGTACCTGTAGTAAGAAGTATTTGATCAGAGATATAACAAGTATCTATCATTATAGACTTTTATATATTGGACATAGAAAAAGTATAATATACTAAAAACAATACTAAAAACAAAGGCAAATTCAATGATAAAACTAACAATGAAAAAACGTTATTATAATTATAAATGTATTTGTTTCTTTTTAAGGTATAGGATAAGACAAATTTAAAAATGATTAAATCGTCTTCAGGTTTTGGAGTAATATTTTTAGCAATATCTATCGCCATCTTCACCAGGTTTGTCTCATTAACAAAGATTCTCATGCTTTGTTATATTATTTACATTTTCTTAAATTTAGACATAGCGCTGGATAGCGCATTATTTCATATTTAATAGAAGACTGAATTCATTGTTTTTCATTATTTTATTCATATGTTTTAAAAGTATTGTTCGCTTTTCTAACGTTTTTATCGAATACTATTTTTCTATAATCTATGAAAATTATGTAATTATCAAATAGATTTATAAAAGTATGAATTCGCGCAATCATATTGAAATATAGAAAAACAATCTTAAATTCATGCATTGAACATATTATTGAATTAAAATTATTGCATCTGTACACATCACTGAATGTACACGAAATTCTATGAAATACTATTTATTATTTTTCATATGATTAGAAGTTTTATGACACATTATTTCGTTATACATAAGAACGTACATCATCATGTAAATATTTCCTTATTTATTAAATATTGTTACGACGATATGGAATCCCGAAGTTCAAGAAGTTGCTTTCCCCCTGAACATACTGTATCGCAGAGAAGCCGTTCGATCGATGGAATTGGAAAGACGGCTGCTGATAAGAAGGTCGCCAGATCGATTCTAGACGTCAGAGAAGGAGGACACGCACGGATATTTAACTGATATTTAACAATAGATATTCTCTCCTGTAAATAAACTGTTGTGTTCGAGTTCTACGTTAATTTATTAAATATGTGTTCACCGGACGCGGGGTTTCCGCAACAATATGAATATAAAATTTTATCAAATTGCTATTTCTTATCATAAGGATCTAATTTATTGAATTCGATATACGTTTGTGTATTTTCATGATTATAAGAATAATACAAAATTATTTTAGCAGTGTTTATAATTCAGGGTTTTGAAAATTATTAAAAAAGCTAACAATATGTAAAACTCCACTGTTGCCTCCACGTCCATCAACACCTGATCTTTATCCTCCACTATTCAACACCGCTAATAGTTTAACTATATACTCTATATGAAATATTGTTATTGTAACCAAAACGTACTGTGTCCAACTGGAATGCAGCCCTATTTTTTATACCATAATCAGTACAATAATAATGTATTTAAAATGTAACTTATGTAAACTTATGTAACCTTATTACTAATTAAAAAGCTAACAATATGAATGAAGTTAATATAATATGTTTATTAACACTGTCGATGAATAACTATAGCAATAAATAATACTTAATAAAATAGCAAATAAATCAATACTTTCCATTCTAAAATAAATAAACGGCTATACACCATTAATTATTTTATAGAACACATTGATTTTTGTTTAAATCCTTAAGTACAATTTTGTTGATAAAAATTGAAAATTTAATTTTACCAATTTCTCTATTTCATTTTATTTGGCTCCGTCTGCACTAAATACATGAAATCCATAATCTGATAATAAAAAATGTGTTTTCCAGTTTCTTAATCGTTGCACGATTCCCACGACACAGCTCATCTTGTAAATCAATTTACAAATCCATTCCAGCTCGTTTAACTGTTCAAGATTCTTTCAATTTTGTCGTGCCCCAACATTAATGCTCATTCTTATCTAAAACTAGACTTTTCACACAGTCGCATGAAGGAAAACCTCCGATAGACCATAAACACTTGTAAGTTCTGCGTGGTCGATACATGGTAACCGTGGATTATCGGCTCATAATTCATCGGTGCCCGAGACAGTGATTGTCAGTTTGCACCGGCGTTACATCTGCACGAACGCGCGCTTTGGATCTGCGTAATGGATCATTACAGGCCGAGCGATAATCAATTTTCGAAGTAACTGCACTGACGCCGGCCGGAAAGAGACTGTTTCGAAAATTTCGCACGCCGACATAATAATTTCGACCTGTCGCATAATTTCGTTGAATCTCATTCTTGTAAATCTATCGCATTTTTAAGTAGTCTCTATTAGGACATATGTAGACGCTAAACCTACCGCCCATTAAAAGTGACTGGTATGTCTTGTCTTATAAAAATTCCAAAATTGTACCTGTAATGTCTCTACTATTAATAATTATTATTGTTTGTCTGCATTAATTAATAGGGAATTACATAAAACTTGATTTATTCTCTTAATAATTTTTATAAGTTGCAAATAATGTATCAGCAATATTAAACTCATCTGATGTTTCTTCGGTTTTGTATTTTACTCACACATTTTTGTCATAAATGCATAAAATCCGGAGTCTAATAATTATATACGCTAGCTTGTAGTTAAAATCTTATTTATAATCCGCTCACGACTTACCCTCTCGTGTATACAATTTATATCGATCCATCCACATGGCAATCGTCGCGTACGTCCACATATACCATTTATACAACATTTATACCGTTATAACATTCATATTATTATACACTGTAGTACCTGTATATTTAGTCTGTACAAGTTTCATTATAATATGAGCTTGAGTAAGGAAATTTATACAATCATTTCTTATGAACGCTTCCTCATAATTTCCACAATTGTTAAATAAAAAATTTTAAACCGGTCATTTGACCGGCAGTGAGTAGGTTTGGTCTTATTGTTAGCCGTCATACATTCCTTAGGCGAAAGTTCACCCATTTTCTCTTTTAGATGCTGTAAAGTCTTTTATTTTTCTGCGACTGTAATTTGACATATTTTTTCGAAATATATAAATTTGAATAAAGCAAAAATTGAAGTGTAAAATGAAAATGGATGAATACTGTGGGGGGATCTCTTGTGCAACTATTTTTGAGAAACGCATGAGGGTTAACTACTGCATTTTTGATTTCTTTGGATTTTTAGAATTTTTGGTAATTTTGAGAGTGAATTTTTGAGAATCTTTTGATTTAAATATGATAATGTAAACTGGGCGAACGTTGGCTGGTTTTTGTAACGTTTGCTCATACAATACAAATATTAAAATTTTTAAATTTCGTTAAAATATTGTATTATTATATTACGTCTTTTGTCATTTTACTATAAATATGTAAATGTATAATATTCTTATCTTCATTCTTCTTTAACACTTTGCCGTCCGGCGACACCACAGTGGTGTCGCGCAAAAAGTATTGCTCAACGGCCGGCGACACCACAGTGGTGTACTGGACGGCATAGTGTTAATTGCGCATTATTTAATATTTACTATTTACTATTTACTATTAATATTTAATATTTACATATGCATATCTTCCAAATTTCATGAAAATGGATTGAAAACTCATGAGAGGTAACGATGACATTAGTAAAACTTGAAAATTTATAATCACCCGATAACCTCAAGAACGGCCGGCGCCAAGCGAAGAAATTTTTACGAGACGTGCGGACGGCAAAGTGTTAATATATGCTAGTTAACATTGCCAATTTTACCCTAGTTTAACGTAATTCTTATTCAGGTTTTTATTTAATAGTTCAGTGGTTAATATAATGTGCACTGATATAACTACTATTTAAATTTATTTCACTTAATAACATGATTAAAATGACGGATAATCAATGAATAACGCTTAAATGAACCCATATTTCATTGCTGCAGGCTAATATCACTTTCATATTTTTATCCATCAGTTAGCTGAAACTAATATTTTGAGATGGCGTGATTAAAATTTTTTACATTTCCATGATTCAATGAACAGTTTTCAGTTTTTACATAAACTCTTTATAGTTTGCATCTTTTGCAGACGATCTTTTTGGCAGCATTCATTCACGTGTGGCACTTAAAAATTTAATTCAAATATAATAAACAAATCATTAGATATATCGTTGTCAAACCTTTCTGCATATTTCCTACAGTTTATACATAGTGTGACCTCCTCCATTCAGAACATCATACAGTATTAATAATAATGTGTATTATTAAATGGCAGATTAATGTGAAAAATTTAATTATCTTTAACCTTCCACGCACCATGAGAGGTTAAATTTATTCTGTAGTACGAATTTTCCGTTAATCAAAAGTTGACAGATTGTTCTGTTTGTAGTTTTCTTTAATAGCAATTAATAATTAATAATACCACAATTTCATTTAAATTACACATTTGTAAATGGATAATACCCACCCGGTGAACTCTAGATGAATCATACAACACATGATTTTTATTCTCACCTGATTCACGAATTATAAAAGTCAGAATATTAGCCCCATAAACATCCACAATATCAAAGTAATTTAATTAATAATACCAAAACTAGAATGTTACAGTTTATCACAGTGGATGCTCCTTTAATCCTCTTGCATTCTTCAAGTTTTAATAACGTTTGATTTATTTGAATATACTACAATAAAATTGAATTTCTAAACCTAGTTAAAGATTAGCGTCACTCATATGTAATTGACATGATAGTTAAAGTGTTATTATAGGTCTTCATTCTTATTAATGGAATAAGAGATAATAATACCTCAAATATTTACTAAGTCAATGTTCACACTACAGAAACTAATGTGAATGGTATAGCCGCCAGATAGAAATTAGAAAATATTGTGGGCGATAGCTATTAGCATAACATCTGCTTTTTATGATCCTTTCAATTTGTCAAATTACAAATTTGCGAATACATAATTGTCAGGGTGAGATTAACCACGCATCATCTAATACGTGATTTTCATTTATCTGTTTTTTGGAAGGTAAGAACCATACATTGTTATTAACACGCCAACTGCAAAGCTTGGTTGACTCAGAATATCAAAATTTTCGTTTAATTACTTATTTTATGACGGTTACAAAAAATAGACAGTTGTTACATTAGAAAAAGAAGAAAGACTAGTTTACCCACAAAAAATACCTTCAAAAATATGTTTGCAAAAATTGATAAATAAAGCAGGGAATGGTCATAAGCATAATCAATTATATAATTGTAAGAATGGTCTGTTGTTTGAGGGTTAATATGATAAACGGCAATAATAACTCACATAATTTACGAATTTAATATTTACACTATAAAAACCTATCTATAATCCTCTAAAATATCTATAGTTCTTTCGTCGGTCAAATTACTTCATAAACAAATAAAATTTAAAGTGAAATCATCCCCACATCGTTCAATGTACGATGTTTGTTCGCCTGGGAACGTAAAAATCAATCGTTGATACAGGCCTCCGCTTTTAATAATGCAATAAAAGACCATATAATACCTCACAAAATTTACGATTTCAATGTTGATGCAACAAAAATCGACGACGCGAACGGTGCAGCCACCAGCCACCATAGATATAGGAAATAGAAACTACTGTGGGCGACAGATATGCATAACATCTGCTTTCTATAGTCCTTTCAATTGATCAAAAACAACGACGCAAACGTCTAACAGCTCGGCTGTTAGACACGTGTCCGATAACACGTTGATTTCCGCAAACGATCGAAAGCGAAGCGATGGTGGGATCGACGTTCCTGCAGAGGGGTCGAGGGTGTGTGTGGGTGTACGATGATGAGAAGGAGGAGGATGAGGACAAGAGAAGGAGGAGAAAAAGAGGGGACGGGGGATGCGACGGGGTGTCAGCGGACAGACGGAGAAATTCCCGTAATGAAAGGGCTGAAAACCGCGGGTCCGCGCGATTCGGTGCCGGGAAGAAAGAAAAGGGAAGCCGGTGGAGCGACGCAGCTGGTGGAGGCGGAGGAGGCGGTGGCTGTTGAGTAGAGGTGGAAACAGTCGCTGGAGGATGGTCCTCGGCGTTGTTGTACCCGGGGGAAGGGGAAGAAGACGAGGAAGCGGCGAGGTGTGCACAGGTAAGACGGAGGTAAACGGCGAAGAAACCTGGAGGTGGAGATGGAGATGGGTGGTATTCGAAAAAGAGGAGGCAAGACGTCGGGCGAAAGAATGGAACAGGAATCGTGTAACCAGGAGGGAAAGAAGAGTGGTAGGCTCTCCGGATTCGAGAATGAAAATGCCGAGGAAAGCGGCGGGAACGAGCACAGACGAGTATTTTTCACCGAAACGGAATAGAAAGAAGGTGAAAAGTACGAGAGTCTCCTAGAGGCGAAGAGAAATCAGGAAGATAAGGGGGAAAAGGAGAAGATGCGAGCCGCGAGACTCCGTGGTACAGGCAAAGGGGTTAGTTAGGCGCGTGGGGCCACGTGCGTTCCCACGGTTTCGAGAGGCATATCGCACCAGCCCTCCGTTTCGCTTCCCTCATTCCCTCTCTGCCCGCGTGGAAGGCCAGCTCTCGATGCTTATACAACATTATATACGGTTTTAAGTGTATGCATACACGTACAGATTCTCCGGCCACGTACGTATAGCACAGCAGAATGCCTCGGCAACCCCCTTCCTCGACCCCGCCGACCACCGAGAGGTTCCCGGAGCCTCCTACACCCCCTCGATCTCACTCTATCTCTTTTTCTCTCTCTCTCTCTCTATACCTGTCTCCCTCACCTCTCGTCTTCTTCTTCCTTCTTCTTCGTCTTCTTCGCCGTCTTCCTCTTCTTCTTCTTCCTCGCTAGCGTTGGCGGCGCGGTGACCTTTGACCTCCCATTACCGGGCTCGACTGACCGACGACTCGACTCCCTCGCACATGCAGACTCGCGCACGTTGTATGCCGAGACACGCTGCCTTTTCTCCGATATAGACGTACATGTTCTTCATGCTGAACGAGCCGCGACCAGCCCGGACGAGCGTCCTGGAATTTTAGGGAATTGAATGTTCCGGGACGTTGCGAACAGGGTTGAGACGATTAGGGGCTCGTCGGATGGGTTTGAATGGGAGAGAACTGGGAGTTATTGAAGTTTTTAATCGGGTATTGGCCGCTAGTGTATCTGTTAGATACAGGCAGTTTTCTTTCAATTTATTTCTACATCTATGCGGGCGAAGATCTAAATCGCAGTGGTACCTTTTTCTTTTCTCTAGCTTTTATGATATTCGCGATGCTGAACATACTATCTTAATAAATGTTCCCTTATTTCAATCGTAGATTGTTTTCAATGTTTGAATGCTTTTGGCGCACAGGTTCGATCCTTGAATACTATCTTAATAATGCCAGTATACGAGCGAGTGTTTGTTTCAAAAGAATCAATCAGATGAGCTAGAACAACCGATAGAGATAGGGAAGAAGAGAAAAAGATGTGCAAGTTGCTATAATTTGGCAAAGAAAACACCTTTAACTAGAAGTAGCTGCCGAAGATGTAAGCAATTTTTGTGTAATGATACTTTCGTCAGCGAATAGTTTCAAAGGTTACTAAATATAAAACGTTTTTAAAAAGTTCTTACTTAAAGTATTAACACGTTAAACGCTATATCAGTCCCTGGGGACTGACGGTACCGAATTTACAAAACAATACACATATAATATTGTTGCGCGGGCGACCGCGTAATTCAGGTATTCTGACTATAATGAAGGAGACTGGAAACTATTATAAAGAATGATAAACTTTATTGCGAGAGGAGGGGTATTTCGGCTCGTCTGCACTAAAGATGGGATGAACTGCTACTTTTAGTGACTCCTGATTTTCGTGATCGCTTCTGATTGGCGGAAAGCAATGCTGTCCTTCGCCAGAAGCGATCACGAAAATTACGAATCACTAAAAGTAGCAGTTCATCCCATCTCTACCCATCACTAGTTTGTACGACTCAATGTCTCGAAGCCAATATCTCAAAGACTGACTCTTGTCTTTGTTACACCGTCGTTACCCAAACGACGCTGTGGCAAGGACCAGTCGACATATCGATCTCTATTCCTCCTGCCAACATCCGTAACAATATAAAATTCATATAATATTCAAATATATTCTCACTGCCTTAATAGATTTAATCGGAACAGATTAAACAGAAATAGGGTGAGCAAGTCTTTTACTTATGCACGGTAGTATTTTTGTATATAAACTTAAATAAAAAGTAAATGGAAAGCGCGACAAAATTGATCCGCATTTAACGTGTTCATCCGAATTTCTCGATTTTCATAGTTTTTTGTAATTATACAGAATTTGTAATAATACGTAATGTCTCTCTTATTTTAATGACACAATAAAAACAAATTAAGTTAAATAGAAATGTTTCACAGCCAAATTAGGAACAGAAATATGTACAAAGTTTCCCATAGGATACAATGCGACTGAGGCTGTAAAAATAATGATTGCGACTGGCGCTGTAAAAATAATGATTGCGTTTGAAGTTGTAAAAATAATTATTGCGACCAACGCCGGGTTAATGGCTTTTAATTAATAAATTGTTTGAGCTACGGCTGGACTAAATGAGGAGTACGTAAAAATAACATTAGTACCGAAATCAGTGTTTGATAACTAGGGTAGAGTGGGGCTAAAAGTCCAGCGGGTAAGAAGTCCCAACTTGAATATCTTTGTTTGTTTAGGGTCGACTAAAGTTTGCTATACAGGGTGGTCCGTTTAAATATGAACACCTAAATATCTCTTCAGGTTATTGTGATGCAAAAAATATTTGTTATGTAATGTGCATGGTGTCAATGGACAAATTGAAACAAACAGTTTATAATGAAGGACCAACTACACCAGAGGATATGAAGAACCGAATAGTTAGAGCTTATGCTGATATTAATGTCGAAACAATTGAAAGATTTGTACAGTCGGTCATTGCACGTTTCAGAAAATGTATCAACGTAGAAGGACGCCATTTTGAACATCTCTGATGATAACTTAACAGAACGTGAGTGTTGTTTTAACAGTTAACACATAGTACACACATCTGTTGATCGATATTCTTAGTGCGATAAAAAATATTTTCTTCGCATTCATAGGTTCAGGAGTCGTGGCAGAAGATATTCGACATCGGTTCTATGTAAAACTTAAACTTTCGAGGATCAAGGTCATTTCAAGGTCACGTTATTATACATATCTGAATGTATTTTTCCATCAGTTACACGATGCAATAAAAAAAAATGTAGTTATGTACCAAAAAACATGGATGACCTTGACAACTCCGAAAAAAATGACACTCGAAAAAAAATATTCGTGCCAGATATTTGGTCCATTGACACCATGCACATTACGTAACAAATATTTTTTGCATCACAATAACCTGAAGAGATATTTAGGTGTTCTTATTTAAACGGACCACCCTGCATACTGTAGCTAACGTATGGGGATACTGAAAGAAACCATAGCAGCGTTAGTTGTTTTGTAGCGTTCGTTTGAGTCGCACAACACATTTGTGCTTTTTCGTACTTTGTAAGATGTAAAAATAATATACCGTTTTCTTTTTTGTCTGCATACTAAACTACTGTCTACCAACTGTATGATCTTTAGCAATCAGTATACGTTTTGTTTCCTTTCTAAACGATAATTATTTCAATACAAATGTCGATAGCATTTTAATGGTACCATCGGGGCATAAAGTCCCTTGGGAATTATTACCCTCCATAAGGACTTATTGTACTATCACTTGAAATTAAAAAATGATTTCCGTTTATTTTTATTCTTTAGAATGCAACAATACAAAAGGCAAAGTGATCGCGGTATTAAGTCATTAAATATAATGAAACAAACTGTAGAAGACGTGATAGACGGGGAAATGAAATTATCTGAAGCAGCCAGAGAATATAATAATTGTAAAATGTTTTTAAAAAGATATATTGTGGGATACAAAGCAAATCCAAATGGAGCTTCTTTTGGATATGTATCTATACGGCAAATATTTTCTGTTGAACAGGAAAATACTTTAACTGAATATTTGTTAAGAATATCTCAAATTTCCTATGGTTTGAGCTCAAAAGATAATAATTTTTGTTTTTGTTAAAAAAAGGATATATTTTCACTTTTTGTTAAAGGGAAGCCGAGATTATTGTACAATTTTTCGTTTAAACTCGCTAAATCTATAAAAATCTTGGTTTTCTACCTTCATTGTTTTGTCTAAAGTAATGCAGCAATATTGTATAACAAGAAACATTAATTTACTAAATATCTGTTAATTGAAGAGGAATTTCTTGCTTATTTAGTTTCACATTACATAAAATACCAGTTGTCAAATAATAGTGTCTGTTTGCCCCAAACAATGGACTTTTGCCTGCCCCGCATACAGGGCAAAAAGTCCATTTTGAGTTGGCCAACATTTTGTGCTATATCTTAACAATAAATAACAGTATAAATAAAAAAACCTATGTAAAAGTAAAATATGATAATTATAGTTTATGTAAAACAGAATAGTATCTCTAAGTCATTACTACTAAATGTTTTAGTTGAAAAAGAAAATCTATGTTTGTTATATGTCTATAGTTACTCTACTGCTTCAATATTGATAGTAGAATTACGATCAGTGACTTTTATGGCTAGAATATAACGTTAACGAAGAGCTATTTAGTACCATGCATTTTTTATAAATAAAAGTTAACTGTTTACTTCGATCTTTGATTATAATGAATAGGCTACGAAGTCTTAAGGGAATTCCAGCTTTAGAAAAGGAATTCTGGAAGATCGGAATGATGAATTATTTTATTTCCACAGAATTTTAATGTTTTCAAAGCATTAGGGTGTTCAAGAAAATCGGTCGCGCTTTTTAAAGCAACAGTTAAGTAATATTAATTTTATATAAAACTTGTTTAACCTGTCACGCTATTCTGTTATATTTTTGGTCATTTAGATTTTAGATATTATTTCACTATGTGAAACATTCACTTTCTTTATTTGAATATTTTAACGCTTGTTGTGTTTGTTTTTTGCATATTTTTGAACAAGTTTTCACTAAAAGAATTTTGCAGTGTTCGAAATAAATAAAAATTAGCCGCGGCTGTAATGAATATATCAGTTAGAATAAAATATCTCGTCCAAGTTGCAATACTCTTCGTACACGTTGTAATAGCGTGAAATTTAACTCAATAAAGCTAATGTCGCAATAAAGTTATTCGTTGAAACTGAAAATCTCATGAAATCCACAGTCTGAGATTTAAGCAATTGTTTAAGTTTTCTCCGGTATTTAATAACAATGGCTAGACAGTGGAATTTATGCATTTATTAAGAAAATGCGTAGTTGAAATGTATTTAGCTACTGTCAATGTAATTGGTAACAAAGATTGTTTAACACATTCCGTGCCATGCGTACCACCCATGTTACACGCGTTCAAAACATATAATCTTGTAATAATTTTAAGGCTGTATATTAGCACCAAAAAGTAGAAGATGGTACATGATGTGAACACTAGTATGTATAAGCGTGTTTTGTTATCGAAATAGTTTACAATAATGTATCGGTCTTTAATCGAATGAAAATTCGATCGAACATGGTTTGACACGGAACGTGTTGAAATTAGTACATATCAACCAAGGAACCGTATTTTGAAGTACCTTTTAAATGAAGTACTTGAAATTATAGGATAGATTTATTGGGAGCAAAATTGAAAGAATAGTTGAAGATCTTGGTGCAAAAACCGGGTAAGTCCAGATTTTGCAAGTTGTGGGAAATCGAATAAATATTAGTCCCACTTTACCTGAATTAAATACGACTTGTTTAAGCATTCACACTAATATTTTGGATTTAGTAAGGTATTAATGTAACAAGTGGTAGGATAAAGAATAATTCTTCAATTTTTGAAAAAATACCATAGTTAAATGTCTTTGAAAAATTTGACAGTCTGGTGTTTCGTATCTGTGTCTCATTGGCACTTCATGTTTCTAATTCTCGGTTCTACTTAACGACAGAAAAATAGAAATCTATCCTAGAAATATATTATTTCAGTGCGATACTGATCATCAGTCATTATTGAAGTATCGTAGCAATGTATGCGTGTTTTCTATGTAATATATTTATATATTACGTTTGTTCTCATAATTTGTGCATTGTCATATAACATGGTTCAGGTCTTGGAAAATGAATATCTGATTATAAAGTGAATATCTGGATGCTCAGTCCATTCATACCACTAAAATTAACGGAATATGAAGACCTTATTGTAATGATTAACTTCACAAAAATTCATGGAAGTATATAAAGCAGAAACAACGTTCCTTGATGATCGTCAAGTCGTTTCGTCCCACTGTGCGTCGTTCCTACGTGTTCTTCTTTATCTACAATGCTGGACAAAATATTAGATCGTTAACTAATTCCGCGGATTTTTTAACTTAAAGTATTTGTTAAAATAGTATTCTTACAATTCTTTTTTTTCAATCGAACTCATGGACACCAGCTTCAATGATCATTTCACACTCTTCCGGCAAGAGTTGGATTCGGCGGCGGAAATACGCAGATTCCTTGGAGCCAAAAGATTTATCCACTAAATTTCTCAATTCATCCAGGTTTTTGAAGTGCTTATCTTCCAGACCGTGTTGCATTGAGCGAAACAGATGATAGTCTGAAGGTGCAGCATCTGGAGAGTATGCAGGGTGAGGAAGAACTTCCCATACTAAATTCTGCTATGGTCTCTGTAGTGATTTTTGCAGCATACGGCCTAGTGTTATCATACTGTAAAATGACTTTCGACCGTTTTGATAGTATTAACGATCGTTTATCGATTCATTCTGAATTATGCATCATTAATTGATGACTGTAGCGTTGGGCGTTAATTGTTTCTTCGAATTAAAGTGCAGCAAAATGCAATGACGGATATACACTTATCCAGGTATCATTTTAAATCAATAAAAACAAATGTTTCTGGCTGTAGGATTGCACTTCTCTACGTATTGCGTTGTAGTATAATGACCAATACAAGAGAAACGAAAGAAAATCGACGTAAAATGTAAATTCAGCCTACACTAGCGCCATTTACAAGCGATCCGCAGAACTTAGTTAACGATCTAATAATACCACCGATCTGCGGCAGTCATTAATTTTTTGTTTTGTTATTATTTTAACAATTGGAAGTGATAAAATAGTCTATTTTTGAACAGTACATTAGTGAAATTTGGAGGTCTACTTGACACTCCGCATTCAATATAGTTATTGCTTTTCTGGTATCTATAAAGTCTGTATATTGAAATAGTAAATTTTGTTTTATTTGTTGCCATTATTATATTTTGATTCACGTGCACGGCACATTTTTTGAAGTTTTTCGTACGAAAGTACAAACAATTCCTTCGATTCTTGTATCAAACAATCGGCATTGCGTAAAAATAAACGAAACTTGAATAAAATTCATTTGACTAAAATGTGGACTTATCCAGTTTTTGCGCTAATGTCTTCAATTCGGAGTGCAAAGAGTCAACACACTTGCCGTATTTTAAAGAGTCAGACTTGTGATGAAAATTTTAAACAAACTCTAACAAATGTGAACCTTTCGTTTTGGACGAAAGAAAATTGTATTCTTTTGTAATCTATACTTAAGCATTGAAGTAAATGTCGCCATACAACAAATATAAATTTTCTTTTCTGTTCTGTGACATTTTTGGGGTTAAGTCATAGTAACCGTAAAGAAAACGGTACGGCAAGGGGTTAAACGATGACATGCAGACTTGTGCAACAGACTAATAAAAGACGACGACATTTTTTCGACGCGTCAAAATTCATGCCATCGCAAAATTCATATCTCTCTTAATTCCGCAGTATTTATTACAAAGAGGACAATTTTGGGGATTCCTTAACTCTTAGAATGTGATTCTGATATTATTTGTTTACTAGAATAAAAAATTATCCTTATAAAGTTATCTTTAGGAGTATTTTACTCTATACAAAAATAATAAAATTTACTTGCTCGTTTGGAATGTGGTTTTAATTAAATGTTTCTACATATTTTACAATTAATCATTTAACTCTTGGTTAGTATAGTTTCCAATTAAATAATTTATCCATATACGAAGACTTTAAAATATGTGTGTATGCATATGTCTGAACATGTAAAAGAAAGTTTTAGTAAGTTAGTTAAAAATTGTAATATTAAAGCTGGGAATATAATCTAAAGAAAAAATTGTAATAAGCTATATTTACCAATCAAATATTCATATATATATTGATACAATGACATATTTACAATTAAATATACATAAATATTTATAAAGTACTAATATAGTGATATAAAATAAAAACATGGCTGACTCGCATGGCTGCATAATACCTGTTTCCCTTAATTCCTCATACAGTGCCTTTCTATTTGTCACAAAATGATTTCCTAGAAAAAAACCGTATCACCTTTAGAGGATTAAGTTGGAGCAGCTAAATTTTGGTATGATCTTACTAGTAGCGTTTACTGAACATATTAATGCAACTTTTTTAGATCCCTATGCATACCAACAAAGTTATAACATTTTTATCATAACTCTACGCAAAATCAATTCTAATATTTTCATATGGCAATGCAATAGGAGGTTATGCCTTTAATAGAACGTAATAAAATCAGAAACATTTCGAGAATGTAGTTAAATATTTCTATTATAAGAATCCATTGTTGATTTGAAATAAAAGTTGCTTAATAATATAACCTACTACTCGAATTAGCAACGAAACTATAAACGACTGATGCAACTTTACAGGCGAGTGTAAACACTGAAACGTTTCAAACGAGTCTAAACTAGGGCTGTTACATTCCTTTGGAGGTCGAAGATTTCGAAGCTTCGAAGCTTCAAATTTCGAAGCTTCGCTTTCAGAAACTTCGAGGGTGATGAGAATCGAAGTTTCGAAGCTTCGAACCTTCGGAACTTCGAAACTTCGAACCGTCTAAACAATTATTTGAACAATAAATTATTGAAATAATTCAAATAATGAATATAGAAACAAATTATAAAATTTATTTATTTAAACAATTATTTTAACAATGTGCTATCGAAAGGATAATTCAAATTATAAATATATTATCTTAACAATAAATTATTGAAATAATTCAAATAGTGAATATAGAAACAAATTATGAAAATTTATTTCTTTTATCCGTTAACTGGAAATGAAGCGAAGGTTCGAAGTTTTGAAGTTTCGAAGTTTCGAAGGTTCGTAGGTTCGAAGGTTCGAAGGTTCGAAGGTGCGAAGGTTCGAAGGTTCGAAGCTTCGAAACTTCGATTCTCATCACCTTCGAAGTTACTTTCGTTTCTTCGAATCTTCGAAGCTTCGGAAAAGTATCAACCCTAGTCTAAACTTCTTTGGTAAACCTAACTTTAAGTCATTTCATGACATGATATTTTGGGGTTTTTGTCCACCTGTTTTATGATTCTGGCCCACTGTGCGCTGTTCGAATTCAGGAAGAAAGATACGCCGTATCCCGCGGGAAAGCCAGGGAACCGTATATTTAACCACTTGTTGTTCCGCATCACGACCACCTTCCGTTTCGATGGAAGAAGAAGCCGTGTCGTTAACACGAAGATACGATCCCTCGACGACGTCGCACCGTTTAACGCCCCTTTCGCCTCCGAGAACTTCTCCTAATGGATTCGCCGGCCTACTTCATATTGCCGCGGGAATTGATGCTCCGGTTGCTCCGAAAGAACTTACTTAATGACGGTAAATCAGTACAAACGAACCTGTTCGCGCAACTTTCGGGCGCCAGCCATTGCGCGGTTCCCGAATCCTCCGGTGGTTTCTTGTGATTTCATATTTTCACAAAAACTCGTCTTCCGGGTTTGAAATTGGACATACTTTTTATTTGTAACGGGACCTAAGGTATTACTATGATATTAAAGAGTAATAAACTCGAGTCGATAGGAAGTTGCCGTGTAAGAAACTTTGAAACTAAAACGAGTCATTAAGGGTTCTCGTTTTAACACTAGAACTACTGAGCCTTAACCGAGATTGATGTATATTCTTTTGTAATAATAATAGGACCGAATTTATTCAGATTTTACAGGATTTTTATGGAAATATTTACTTGAATAAAGAGATATGAAAAAATTTCTCAAGAAAATATTTCTATAACTTCATGAATTGTAAAAGAAGAAATCTGAATTCCGTCATTTTGACGGGCTCGATGGTTCTAGTTTTAATGTCTTATACTACAACAATATAGATTCAATTTACTACCTATAACCAAATTGCGGATTTTTGTATAAAAAAATAATTTTTTGTATCAGTTGCAAAAAAAGATGCCAGGTTTAATTGTTTCTTTTCTTTCTTCAATAATTTTAATGAGCTAAAGGTAATCTATCGATATTCTTATATTCTTTTAATTTTTATGCTGTTTTACCTGTAGTCTATTTATTACTGTCTACCATTTTATTTTTACTTGTTTTGTATAGCAGGAGTTGGTGTGAATTTTACTGTAGGTTATAAAGAAAATTGAGCATTTTATCTTTAAAAAGCTATATCATTTCATTTTTTGTTTATTATTCACCACAGATTCCTTATCTTTTCAATATTTTTTAATAACAGTGGTATAGTCGGTTGCTTCGACACCACCTCTTGCAATAATTACTGGTCTAAAAAGTAAGTTGCACTTGTTATAAAAGTGGTCTAAGAAATGTTCACGTTTACAAATTGAGAATATACAATTGGAAATTGTAGACAACATTATCCGTCACATTGTAAGTAAATACATTTTTCACACTGTGGCACTAATAATAATTTGATAGCTCAATATTTGAGTATATAAATATGTAGATCACAGCTTCACGGGTACTCGGTTGCTCACAGAATGACACCCGTGCTACAATTGTGGCTGTACTGTAAAAGAAACACCGTGCGCTGAGATATAACACATACACAAGTCAATTACGCGAGGAAAAAGTGTCGTTCCTCTAACAATATTATGACGCGCGGTCGTCGCCCCATATTTCGTCACAGGACAACAGCTGACCAGCGACGACTCACGCTCTGAGGACAACGCCGAATTCAGATGTTTTAAAAAGCGGCAGTTAGCATTCGCACTTGCCTGAACGTACTTAGAGGAATAAAACGCCTTCTTTCAATCTTACGATTTTGATCTATCCTGTGAAAACCCTTCCACTCTACAGTACAAACTACCATGATTTAATTTTATGATATTATTGTAATGATAGAATATAGTGATAGGTAAATTAGTTCGTTTATATGCAGCGTTATATACTATACAGGGTGTTTCCGAAATCGTGGTACAAGTGAAACAAAAAATAATATTTTCTTGTTTGATGGCTCATTTCCGAGAAAAACGAGTTTAAAATTCCGTTAAGTTTACATGCTCTAGTTACTAGAGTCTAAATACTAGAGTTCAAATACTAGAGTCTAGTATTTACAGGAAGTAGAATCAGTAGGTAATAAACAGACGCATCAGCCGATTCGTATCTATCTAGTAGGGCTATTACTTTTCGGAAGTTTTGAATCTTCGAAGCTTCGAAGGATTCGAAGGAACAAAGGGAACTTCGATGAGAATCGAAGTTTCGAAGCTTCGAACCTTCGAACCTTCGCACCTTCGAACCTTCGAACCTTCGAACCTTCGAACCTTCGAACCTTCGAACCTTCGAACCTTCGAACCTTCGAACCTTCGAAACTTCGAAACTTCGAAACTTCGAACCTCCGACTCGTTTCCAGTTAACGGATAAAAGAAATAAATTTTCATAATTTGTTTCTATATTCACTATTTGGATTATTTCAATAATTTATTGTGAAGATAATATATTTATAATTTGAATTATCCTTTCGATAGCACATTGTTAAAATAATTGTTTAAATGAAGAAATTTTATAATTTGTTTCTATATTCATAATTTGAATTTTATTTCAATTATTTATTGTTAAAATAATTGTTTAAATGAAGAAATTTTATAATTTGTTTCTATATTCATAATTTGAATTTTATTTCAATTATTTATTGTTAAAATAATTGTTTAAATAAATACATTTTTACAATTTGTTTCTATATTCATTATTTGAATTATCATTTCGATAGTTCATTGTTAAAATAATTGTTTAGACAATGTACATATATTTACATAATCAATATACAAACACATTTCTGTAGATTATAAAAATTTATAATCTATACAAATTTTTATAATCTATAGAGATGTGTTTCTATATTCATTTTGAATTTAACTGGTAATCAAAGAAATCGAAATATTTCACTTTAACTCAGACTTACGATATGAGACGTGCTCATATTAATGTGTCAATTTGTTACTTCAAACAAACTCTTTCTACACTGACTTTTATTTTTAAAGAATCATAGTTAGATTGTTAGATTACAACTAACTGCACTGAATTCCTGTGTAACGCGATCGAGAAATTGTTTAAAAAATCAGAATATGTGTACCTTCTGTGGCAGTAAGTGTACAGTCTTTGTAAATGTTTGTGCATTTACTATCGAATTTTATACTCTTGGGTTTTCTGAAAATTTCCAGAAGTCATGAATGCATAAATATCCGCAGTCTAGTCACAAAGTTCAAAAAATTTTATCGTTTGCATTTCAGGAGATCTTACTATGAGGTATGGTGGCTACCGTCTTCACCACATATTTTGTAAGTAGTGTAGTGACCGCCATCTATACATGACACCATAACAGGAACCGCAACAAAAAATTTGTGGAATACTAAAAGAGTTTACAAACTGAGGACAAATAGTTTCTTTTATAAAATATTGTATATTTAAAAAAGAAAATAACTAAATATCATCTTTACTTTAAACGATTTGATGAGAAAGTCCTCTTAATTCACCAATACACGGTTCACGGATTCCTCGTACACGCGTCCCTTCGGTATACGTCCAAAATCATAGACTTTGATTTATACGATTGCGAAAGAGTTCGATCAAGTGTCCAGAAAATGTTTGTTCGGTTAAATGGAGCTCTACCGTATTTTTCTACGAACCATAAAAACGATCGGGGGAAGAAGTACAGAGAGTGGCAGCAAGGGCCTTGTGGGGGTCCTCATCGTGGAGCACCCGCGCCGCCAAAGAAGATGCTCACAGATATTCCCAAGAGCAAAAGCCTGCAACCGAGGTCACTCCTCCTCGTGGGAGGGCCCCCAGGCGCCGCGTAGCCTCCCCCGTCGGCTTCACCCAGCAACGAAAAACAAGACTTTATGGAGCTACATCGGAGAGTGTACGCGCGAGGCACGGTTGCTCCGGCCCAGGGCCGGCCGAAGGCCAACCAAACCGTGAATGCCTGCAAGACCGCTCGAAAAATCTTTTGAATAATTGTCCGAGTTACTCCGTTCGGTCAATTCCCAGGCTGACTTGATGAAACGGGTCGCGCGGCCGCGTTTCCGCAACGCCGAGGCGTGGCTGCGCTCGGAAATTAACCGCTCTCTTCTCTGCCATGCCTGATAGGGTAAGTGTGGGTATTACTGTGGATGCCCCAATCACTGTGGATATTTATAAAATTCAATATATTTAACCTTTTGAAATATTTTATTGGTAGAAAGAAATCACTTAATTTCTATATACATACATACTTTTAACATGTACGAACCCCAGTTAATGGGAATTTATTTTTAATATTCATATCGTAGTTTGAAATTGTAAACATAAAACTAAAAACTACCCATATTTTTTATATGAATATAAATGTTTCTAATAATGCTATACGGACTTCGTCATCTTCACCGACTCTCAAAGTGTAATTAAGTCACTACAGAAGCCACTTTCAGTTATAGCATCAATAACCAAATTATTGAAATTAAAACTAAATATTTCAAGTTTTTTAATTTATGTCGAATAAGAAAAGCTGAGATTTTATTAAGATTATCTGGATACCAGCCCATGCAGAAATAATGGGTAATGAGCAAGTAGATGTACTCGCAAAAAAGGCGACCAAAGATGGTTCTTCACAAGATATCAAGGCTTCAATTACTAACCTAAACAGAGACCTCAAAATTCAAACTACTTTAGATTTTGTTATAAAGACAAAAGTAAACCATGGTACATTGGACTTGGACTTTTAAAAGATTTTGTAGTTTTTGTTAAAGGATGTCGTTTTAATCATTATAATTTCAGAACTTCATTAGCAAGAGTCAATTTTATAGTTAAAAGTGCTTGTCCGCGCGGAGCAGAATTTCAAGACCTAAACCATGTTATATGACACTGCCCAGATTATGCGAACGAACGTAATATATTACAAACAATGGCAAGTATTGCTTTCCTCTTTGTATTCGTTCCTTGTTATGTAATCTTGATATAGAAGGCCTGAAATTAATTTAAAATTTTCTCAAACAATATTCCGTAAGAATTTAGAAACTATACACCTATGTAATAAAAGCTACATGTAACAATAATGTACTTGCTAAATAAACCATTCGGTTTAAAGCGATAATAAATAAGAAAATAAATAAATATATTTATAGCAAAGTTATTTTCTCATAAAGTGTTTATTATCTGTTCTGAGAAAATGAAAAAATTTCCTCTAACTTATATTTTTAGATATTTATTTACTGCAGTGTCGGCTACAACACTTTCAACCGCATGAATGCACTACTGCGGATTTTTGACCGCGTGTTACAATCTGTGTGAGAAATCTAACCTCGAATTTGCCGTAAAAACCTAGGTGTTGGTCTTGGTACCTAGTCGCTTTGCAAGACGCTAATGTAGGTATAATTAAGGATCGCAAAAGTGTGGATCGTAAAAGAAAATAACATTAGGAAGAAGAAAGTGAGGATATCTTATCCAAGGGAAAATGTGGAACTGACAATGAAGAGAAGTGTATGAAGGGAAAAGCATTGCACAAGTGTCACGAAAATACTTATAGGTGACACCAAATAAGAAGAAACTTTTTCGCGCATCTCATTGTGCGGCTAGTAGTAAGGCCTCTGCTCCCCCACTCGATTATCCAAACGTCATCAACTTTCATATACCGAGAGACAGGTGATTTGTGATTTTAACTTAACCCTCTCTGGGCTCGTGTAACTTTCAGGTCACATTTTAATTTATCGACATTTTACAAAATAATTATAGCTTTTTTCATGAGATGGCGCACAAATCTTAACTCTATGACGTTGCCAACACAACCAATACTAGTATTCATGACCATTGCTAGGCTCATCAACCTGAAATAACAAAATAAATGCTGTGCAAACTGTCGGCAGTAAAACTACGCGAAACCATTTGATCCAATTGATATTATTTGTGCTTTTGTCAGTGATTACCAAACTAAAAATAGTGGACATAATAACTCTGGGTTAGTATATCAATAACAACCTATTTGTTTGCATTTCAATTTTCAATTTGTTACTGTTTTTGATGATACAGTTTTGTAACTTTATAGGCCGGTGTGACTTGAAAGTCACATAGTGAATATATCGCAATAAAATTGTTTAAACGCAAAAATTTGTTTTCATTTGCATATATAGGTTTATAATTTCTGATTTTTCGTTCCCACAATTTTTTTGGAGTTAAAACAAAAATTCGGCCCATAGAGGGTTAAGTAGTAACTACACATTTATTAGTAGATTGCATTCAAAATCTTCAACAAGAGTCTACCTCGATATTATACGGTAAGAGGTTAGGGTCTGGGTTAGTTTAAAAGCATTTTTCTGAACGCAGTCATTTCAAAGTTCTTACCATGAATATCTTCGGGACGAATTTATCGAATTAATTGAGAAATACTATTATTTCGACAGAGTTATCTAGCTCTTATCGTATCACAAGCTCCCCCATGTAATAAATACTTTTCGTATATGGTATAGAATTTGTTTAGAGATGCAAAAGAAATAATTGTTACAAAAAATTAGGAAAAATTAGAATTTTCAATGTTGTTTTCGATGGTATCAGTGAAATAGCTAACACTACACGAATATGTTGAATGTAATAGATTGAATGTATTATAAAGAATTACTATAAGGCTGAGTATATGTATTAATAGAATACTTCCCTTCTTATCCAGATAGAAATTCACAAGAATATTTGTAGTATCATAATCATACAAACTTTCCAAAAACCTGTTTGAAAACTGCTTGTACACCATGACTAACAATATGTCGCTTTTGTTTAGAAAATAAAGAATGAATGGTACGTTTAATAGGTTAACGTGATATTTTAATGGTCAACACGATAGTAAAATAGTTTATAGACGATGTAACTTGTGCGAATGAGGTTATTTGGAAAATTTATTTACGGTTACGTTACAGGTTGGAGTGGGGATATTAAGTATTCGTGTCATGTCTGACTGGAATACTATCGGCAGATAAAATGAACTAAAAATTGTAAATTGTAATAGGATCTTGGTATCAAAGATAGTTTCTGCTTCTAAATTCTTACATAATTTTTTTCTATTTGAGATTACACTTTCTATTACAAAAATAAATTTTTTAATTAATATACATATTACTTCATGTGTGACATTAAACATATTTTGACCAAAATACGGTTATTCCAAAATAATGAAAATACAACTACCTTGTTTGCGAATGATATTATTCGATGGCGGTGTGTATTAAAACCATCATTTAACTGTTGAATGTCTAACCATTCAATTGATTGAACAAAATGTTACATTAAGGATAAAAGACTAATGGGTTTGTATGAAATAACTTCTATAGCATGTTTAAAGAAAAATTGATAAATAAAGCTGTCAATGATTGTACGCAATATCAATTTTATTGTTGCGAAAAAGGTCAACCGTTTGAGGGTTAATTATTTTATATGCACAATATTATACCATATCAAAAAGTCTATTATTCCGTTTCAATGCTAACAATTTATCACCTTTAAATTGCAACAAAAATCGATGAACGATTGGTGTAAGCGCTCGTGTAAATGATCCAAAAGGATGCTCGCATAGTTCTTGCAGATCGAACTGAGTGATCGGACAACCTCGTAATCGGCTTGTAGCCGATTGAGTTACTTCACGATTACTCGTTTATCTGCCTCCTCTTCGTTTTCTTTTTTCTCCCGGCATGAGTGAACGCGCGCGTTTCTAAACCGCGTGTTTCCTGGCGCGGGGAATCACGGGTATCTTGTAATTGATAGCGCAACATTGTAGGGTGATCGAATTAATTAAACTGCCTCTCTGGTATCGTGGAATTTGTCGAACAGCGTGAAATATTGATCGACCTTTACACAGTGTACTTGATAATTGTTTTCTCTACAGATTTTATCTTTTTCTTTCCCGAATAACTTTATTTGCAATTAGATCAGCTACAATTGGCCATTATTAGACTGTGGATTTTTATGCAAATTAAACATTTTCTTAGTCGTGAGGATGTACTTCTTTGTTTAATAATATTAATTAGTCGAAAATACTACAAAAGTATTCTTAAATTCTGGTAATGTTTTCATAGAATTGTTCATTAACCTTTTGCACACGAAGCAATTTTAGTTCCAGAATTAATATATTTCTTTCAACCTAGAACATTTTTATTCTATGTATCTTTTTTACATTGTGCACTTGAGATTAAATCAATTTTCTCATGCAACAGTTGAATGTTTAGCAATTTATAGAATGGAGATGAATTTAATAATTTGAAAACTGTTTCGAATAATAGTATGGCAATTTTTACTGGTGACTCAGAGTCGCCATTCGAGTACAGAGGGTTAATCATGCGCCTTGTAAGGAATCTAAAGATACTGTTGCATTATTTTCAACACTTTGAAATTGTTAAAAAAAGAAATAAATGTTTACGTAGTATCGGTATTTTAAAATTAATGCAGACAATTTTTATTTTGCATGAAAATCCGAAGTTTACTTATAATATTGAGTCAGGTCATGATTTTGAACAGAATCTATTAAATATACAGGGTGGCGCATTTATCCTGGCCACCTGAAATATCTCAAAAACTAAATTCCTGAGAAAAAAATGTTTCAAATAAAACGTTTAAGTCAAGGATGGGCTGATGCAGCAGTGATATCCATTTTTAATTTTCATCATGTCTTCAAGGTCATTCCAAGGTCAACTTTATTTTGAATAAAACGATTTTCTCCGTTAAAACGACATTGTGTATTTTTTCTTTGAAAATTCAATATTATACAAAATAATGGGCGAAAAAAAACGTTTCAAATAAAAGTTATTTGTTTCAAGTCGTAGGTTAAGAATCTGTAATGAAAAATATATATTTCCATTTGAAAAAATAAAGTTGACCTTGGAATGACCGTGGAAACATGATGAAAATTAAAAATGGATATGACTGCTGCATCGGCCCCTCCTTGACTTAAACTTTTTATTTGAAACATTTTTTCCCCGGAATTTAGTTTTTGACATATTCCAAGTGGCCAGGATAAGTGTCCCACCCTGTATATAGTAGACTCCCTTATAATGCGATCAAAAAATTATTTGCAAAGACTATGTATATGCATCTTCTGTAACAGTAAGTTTAGTCTTTTTAAATAATCTTTCTCACTTCTCGTGTACATTTACTACCACATAAAATACATGTATACACAGTCCTTTTACACAGTTTTTTAATCACATTATACGGAAGCCTACTGTATGTCTTTGGTAGATTTTATGCATTTATGTCAAAAATGTGTAGATGAAGCAAAAATTAAATGACACGTTAAATGAATTTAACATTACTAGCACATTACATTTACAATCTATTAGAATTGTTAAAAGAGAAAATCAATTTTGATGTACACTTCTTATAATTGATGCAGACATTTTTTATGTTGGGTAAAGATCCACAGTCTAGTCATTAGGTTCTTTTAACCCGAAATAAAATAATATTTTTCTGTTATCGAAACATATCGATAAGAGAAAATATTGGCATGCAATAGAGGTCAATTTCGTATTCTTTATAGTAAATTACGGACTACAAAGAAGTCCTAATCACTACAGCTGTAAAATAAATCATGAAGCAAATGGCTAAACAATTTTTCTATATTTAACTGGTACAGATAGTTTAACGATTGTCCCGAGGAAAAACACGAATAATCGTGAACAATTCGATTCGCCATTAGCCTAGAAACCCATGGTCCTATCAGCTATCTTAATCCCCCGCAGGTTTGCAGGTTGAAGAAGGGGGTAAAACGATCCGTACCAGTGATGGACAAGAAACATCTCAAAAAATATTCGTAAGAAAAATACATTATCAAATTGTAATTAATTTTTTTCGAATGCCACATATACTTAGATATTGTATTCGATTTTCATGTGAGTTTAACAAGATACTTCTATGAAATACAAATCAGTTGACGAATACCTTGGCACTTTGTATTTAATTAATAGACTGCAGTTATTATGCAATTTATGACAAAAATGAGATGGAATTTAAGAGTATCAATACATTTCTTACAGCTTAATCGAAAGTGTAAAGGGAGCAATAAATTTCATTCCCACGTCTTGCAATTAATGCAAACGATTTTTACTTAACCCAAAGATCTGCAGTCCACTTATAACTACATCGTTAAAATTAGAACATATTTATACTTGCTACTGAACGTTATGTAAAACTGTAAATGTATCAGAACAGTTTAAGAATATTGTTACATTATTTTCGACATGTTAAAATTATTGAAAGAAGAAATATATTCGCATATAGCTTCCATCTCTTAAAATCAACATAGACAATTTTTATTTTGCATAAAAACCATTACCACCTATCAATTCTGTTTCAGATTGTGAAATGCTGCTGTAATTTGTATTTAAAAGCTTATTGAATACCGAATACCGAATACTCGCTAAAATTTAAAGCTCGGTGGTTGAAATATTTATCTCCAACTGTACGCCGGACTGTACACGATGCGGCTATCCAGACTGCAAATGATACATCGTGCCAATGTCGCCAGATCGGTTAAATCGAGGGGAATACAGTTTACCACCTCTCTGATGACCAGAGTAATATGTAACACGTTGCGCGGCACGACACGTGATCAGTACGGTCTTAGTGGGGTACGTTGGAGTGTGCTCATGGTAGTGGAATGGGATAGTGGAAGGGGAAAAGGGGCAGAGGAAAAAACAACTAGTTTTGGTTGTTTCGAATTCGGCTGTGATACTGTAAATACAAGTATTTATATCTTTATTTAATCAAGAATATGAAATACTATTGTATTCTGTATTTGATAAGCTCTTAAACACAAATTACTGGTTCACATTCCATAACATGGTTAACCCTCGAACAACGGACCATTCTTACAACTATACAGGGTGTACTAACTAAAGTGTTACAAGCTGTTTTCTCAGAATCCGACGAAAATATCGACTTCATTTTTTCTAATGATATGGTTAAGCGGGGTCTAATATTTTAGTATGTACTACATTTTTTCGGGGTCTCTGCTGTGGACAAAAAGGATTTTTGTTATGATTTTTTGTTATTGCGATGCATCTGGTTGAACTGAATAGCATTTATTTGAACCATTTTTTTGTATTGCGTATATCAGGCCTGGGCACGGTTGGGGCTCCTCAAACGCTTGCTTCCCCCACCAACCTCTTTTTCGTACAGCGCGCACGTTCTTCGCGTTCACTGATATCTCGTGTCTTCGTTACCCCACCGTACGGCGCTTGCTGGAGGGGAACAGTTAGCGCTACGGTGGGGTCGGTTTTGTCTCAATTGAGGCAAAATTGCCCAACTCTGGCGTATAGTTAGATAGTATTATCGCGAACAATTTGTTCAGCATTGAAACTTTGAAGATGTGGCGGCTACTTCCTATGCTCGTCAACAGAGGGACATTACGACAACACCTTTCCCGCTACTACCTGAATCTTCCTCTGTTTGTGTATATACCGTCCTAAACTGTCCTTACGACATCCCGCGTCTAAGGCACGGGTCCGCTAGATAGCCTTACTGATGAGTCCTCTAGCGGGCCTAGGACGAAACGCATCCTTCTCCTTTTTCCTCCTCTCACACACTTTTCAGCCGCCATAAAGAAACAAAAAATACCATAATAGCATTACATACTATTTTATTAAATGTTCAAAATTATGTCCTTGGACTTCTAAGCACTTTGTAAATCTTGTACAAATACTCTGTCGAACATTTGATAGCATTAAAGAGGTAACCGATGCACTAGCAGTTTGTATTTCTCTTTCTCATGTCTTCTTTAGTAATTGGAGCAGTTGCCACTTCGCTATAACTCTGTTACTATGCACAATAAAAAGAAAGATTCCAGTACATATTATTCAGTCTAATGAAAGATATCACAATAACAACAAGTCAATATTACTTCCCATTTGAAAAAAATATTGGGATGCCCTCCGTTTCCTCCAGCAGCTAACCCCAAAAAGTTTAATACATATTAAAATATTATAGGTGTATTGATAAATAAGAAATAGCAATTAATTACAATGTGAAAATTGAAAACGTTCAACGTAGTGTTCATCCGACGTTTTAATCCAAACTGTCCTCGATTTGTTTATCGCTCGCGATTCGCAATTCTCATCACCGCCCTTGTAATACGCACACCCGGACATACACATGCATCTCACAGCTGAACATTTCACACGCACACGTACATGCTCATTCATCCACACAACTCACCTAAAATACCTACAATATTAGCCCCCTTAACTACTTAATTAAAAAGAACTGATATATTCATTAAATTCTGAAAGAACAGCTTGCAACAACTTAGTTGTACACCCTGTATAATTAATGATGTTTACGACTATTCACTGCATTATTTATCAATTTTTTGGAAACATATTGTTGAGGGTATTTTTTTGTAGACACGTTAGTCTTCCTTCCTTTTTTAATATAACAGTTGTCCATTTAGTTAAATTGCCAGACAATGTCGATTTTAATATTTTGGGTCAAATAGACCCAGGTTCTGCTGTCGGAGGGTTAAATACAAAATGCTAAGGTATCCGTCAACTTGTTTATGTGTTTGTTGGAAGTATTCGGTTTTTTTTCAGTTACAAAAGCGTTCAACGCTGACCATTACTGATCTAAACCGTGTTTTTCAGACGGTACGGCGCGGCACGGCTCATAGTGCGTTGAAAAGCGTGTTTTCTGGACAAAATTCCATTACTGGAAAATTGTAGGTGATACGAAAAAATATTCCGACGGAAGTTGTAGGTAATAGAAGAAAGTATGAAAAGTATTGAAAAGCTATTCAGGGTGACCCAAAATGTTGTAAATCCTTGAAATGGGCGTTTCCTGAGTTTATTTAAAGTAACTTTTTCTTTTGCAGAAATAGCCGTCTCGGCTTTCTTAAGGAGTTATTAAAGAAAAACACAGACCAATCATAACACCGTTACAGCGGACGGATTCCGACTAGGCGACAGGCCCCGTTGACCGTGACGTTATCATTGGACAAGCCGGAAAAGGTCTTTTGGTTAACACTTTTGTAACAAAAAATAATTTAATACAAAAATCTATTTAATATCGCTTATTATGGAAATGCTTAAAAAAGAAAACTAAATACAAAAGAAAAACTTACTAAATTATTTTTTTGTTACAAAAGAACTTTATAGTATGAAATATACTATGAACAGGAGATTAACTTTAAAAAAGTACATTAAATAATTTCTACAGAATAAATGTACTAATAGATAATAAATAACATTTAAATAAGCTGGCATAATTGCGCGCTTTTATCCACTGCATCGTCGTTACCCCGCGCCGTATCCTGTCGAACGACCGCGCTAGTGGAAGAGCACCACTGGCGGCAACTCATATTTTGCTTTCTGGTTCGGTAAAAACGTCGATGTTGCAATCTTCAAAGGGGGCTTTCTCAAGATAAAAGTCTGCTCTATCGCGTGATGTAGTACGATTTTACGCTGGATCCTTATTTTTTGAGATAAATTCAAAAATATCCTCAAAAATTGGTGCAAAAATGGTGTCTCTCCGTCTTTAACGATTGCTTAAACATGTTTAAACATTCATAATGTATTAATATTGGCTATCACTTTATGCGGGAAAATCTACAGAATCTTTTGCTGCAAAGAACAATTCAATATCTTTTATAATAATATCACAATATTTGTTTAAAGTTGAAAAATAGTTTTTTTTTCAATGTCATGTTTCTCAAAAACTGTGCGTGTAGGCGAAAAAGTAAGGGCAGATTCGGAATCAGCGCAAAAAACTCTATAAGAACTACCCTACAGTAATTAGGAAACAAAGGTGTTGGACAGTGTTATTTGAGAATATATCGAATATAGATTTATTCTTAATGGTTCGTCGGTGATATAAAATAATTGTTAAAAATGGACGGGCAGATAGGGAAAGCTAAATCTTGCATAATTTTTCACAGCATATATCTACGTATATCTCCTCTAAGAATCGCGAAGAAGTTTCGAGGAGTATTTTCTAAAACTTTAATGAATGTTTACTAGTGTTTTATTTTATTTATTACTAGTGTTTCAATTTACATTATTAACCCTCGAATGGTAATCTGGGGTTTTCCGTGACCTCAGAAAAATGTAGTGTATGCTGCCTTTCGCTGATGCATTGCAAGATAATTGCAAATATGAAGTTTCTTTAGATTCGTTTGGTCGTTTCGATTTTGTAAACCAAAACTATAATTCGAAGTATCTCATGTCAATAAATTCTTACAGAATTTTTAGGAAGATTCTAATTTGACAGATCGCATTTTGAGGAATCAGTATACCATTTGAAGGTTAATTTGATTTCAAGAAAGTGAAAAAAATAACCACACTATTATCAAAATAACAAGTATCTACATACCTCCTGTAACACACTCTCTGTTGAAATGATGAAGTGTTTTTACTTTTATACAACCAACACACTTGTAGAACTTGTAAACGAATTTTCATAGAATCTTTTCACTTGCAGGTGAAGCATCCGGGCATAGTTAATATTTGTTTTAATATCATTACGCGCTTTTGTAATAGATGTTTAGGAATACTTCTATGAGGGTTTTAAATACCAAAATGAAAGTTGATTTTTTTTATTTTTCTTCATTGTCAATGCACTATGCTGCGTGAAAAACTGTGAGCGCCTGTTTCGAATTTATAGGACCGTAAATAATATTACAAATACGGGGTCGGGCGACGGAGCCGGATAAACGAACGATAAAAGCAATTTCACCGGGATGAGCGCGCGTGCTGGGCACGTAGGAGGCAAGTTACAAGCGAAAGCCTCATTAACTGGACTGTACTCGCAAGAACGAGATAATTAACGCGTTAAACCGGCGCCACGTCAAGTTATCAGGCCTCTCCCCGTTTAATTACGCATACCCACGTGTTGTCGCTACTCTATCCGACCACCGGTGCTACAGCGATTGCCGTGATCGACAATGCCAACGATCAAAATTTAAATTCCGACCGATATATTCTTATCTGTCTTCTAATTAGGCCTCCTGTTCTAACAGGAATGTTCAAAGCGTAAACGAGGTATATAAATACTTGAATGTAATTTGGTTTTTGTTAATTAACAGTTCACCATTAAGAGTAGAAGTTATATATGCAAATCGTGTTTTCAAAACGGGTTTCCGAATTTTTATAAAAACAAACAAGGTATAATTGAAACAGTAACAAAATATGTGCACGTTTAAAAATTTCTCAGTTCATTTAGTGTAATATGGAAGTACATAAACACGACAGTGTAAATTATACTGTATACAAAAACAAGCAAATAATAGTTCATGTTGAAGTCACTATTTTAATATATAATCGTTGGAACGTCAAATGTTTAAAGTATTAATAGGAAAAGATAAATATTGGAAAGAAAGTTATGCAAGAGTGATATTTTGTTCTCAACGTAAACGACGCAGCTTGCCCACGGAGGGTTAGCACTAATGTATAAATGAGGGCATAAGAGCCAGAGTAGCCTAACTGCTAAATCAACATTTCTCAGTATTAAGGAAAAAATTATTCTGGCACTGCGACTTTTATTTATTGTATGGAAAGCAAAACAGTGAATGCATTGAAATCTTTTATAAAATCATAGAACCACTGTCTATGGCAGGCATGGGCACGGGTGGATCCCCTCAAATGCCTGCTTCTCCCACCAACCTCTTTTGCATGCGCGAGGGCTGCGCACTGTTTGCGACGAGCGAAGCACTTCTTTCCTCTATGGTAACGGCGGATGCTGGTCGGGGACAGTGGGCGATATGGTGGGGACGGTTTTGTCTCAATTGAGAAAAAAATGCCCATCCCTGATCTATGGCGTTTGTTTTAATGCTCATCTTCAATTTGACATATTTTCTGCCATTCGTAGAATCGACTACAAATAGTATATCGACTGTATTAGATACATAAATTGGGATAGAATGTTAATAACTTCTTTGTAGTGTAAGTTAATTATAAGATAGTGTAAGTTAGCTTTTAAGTTTAGGATAAGGCATAGTAAGGAAAGCGGATAAAGGGGGAGAGGGGATGTATTGTAACCCTGAGGGGAATCAAATAAAGCTTATATATGTTAATAACTTCTTTAATAATAAAGTTTATGTCAAAATACTTACATTTTAACAAAAAATTTGGGGAGAGTACGATTTTCGTGGCCCCTCGTTTTGAGGTTATATTTGTGTTCTTGGGGTTATTTCAAGAAAAAAATGTATATATAACATGGTGTCAAATTGGCCTGGTTTAGCCGGTAAAGTAGATTTCCTGTTTTTTATAAATTTGCAAATATCTCGGCAACTATGCAAAATGAAATGAAGAAATCTTTGCATTGTAGCTGTCATCCAGAATTTGAACTAGTAATGGAAAAATCATGTGAATAGAATCAGTTGTGGTTAGATCGTGGAGGGGGCGGAAATCGTACCAGGGGCCACGGAAATCGTACTCGTGCTAAAATTTTAACTTCTTCTAAACTTTTAAAGAGTTGACACCATTTGACATGAATGTAATTGATACCGTATAACAGAGCGATCCCTTGTCTTTTAAAAACGAAAACAATTGAGTGCTACATTGTGCTATTTTTTAAGAAAATGGCCGTTTAAGTAAACTATCGCAGTCTGGTGTCTTGTATCTGTGTCTCACTCGCACTCCATGTTTCTTATTCTTGCTCCTACTCGACTGCAGAGAAGCAGAACACTATCCTGGAAATATTCTATTTCAGTGCGATACTGATCGTATCATCAGCCATTATCGAAGTATCGTGGCAATGTATTGTGTGCTTTCTGAATAATATATTTATAGGGTCTTTCTTTGTAATATACTACATTCTTTCTTACAATTTAGGCATTGCAATGTACAGTACTCTCTCCGTGAGTGTTCGTATTCTGTCCGATGGTAGAAGTTTCATTGACGAAAAACCAAAAATAAGGAATTTTTGATTTTTTTTTATTTCAACGCCAGAGCTGACACGAGTGTTTTCATGGTTGCCGGACGCCCTAACCTCAGTCTTTCTTTCTTCTAGAATCGCCATCATGCTCTACGTTCGGCACACTATAAAGAATGTAGTCCCTATTCTATGAATGTCGCCCGGCGTACCTGAAGCTGCGACTTTCATGGAGAGAATACTATAACATGGTTCAGGTCTTGGAATATGAATATCTGATAATAAAGTGAATATTTGGATATTCTTTCCATTGATACCACTAAAATTGACGGAACACAAAGGCTATAATGTAATGTTTAACTTCTCAAGAATTCATTAAGGTACATAAAGCAGGAGAAACGTTAGTTTCTGATCGCCGTTAAGTCATTTCGTCCCACTGTGCTGGGTTTCCAATTCCTTGCTCCCGAAGAACGACGCCGCTATTGTTTCTCGAAGGTCGAGTTCGGTATCGTATCCCACATAACATACGTTTCAATAATTTCTGGACACGTGATTCGTCATACAAAATGAAAACTGTCCGGCAGAAGGTGGGGATTCGAAGAAGGAATCGCGAGTTGCCGCGGGTCCGAATGAGTCCCACGCAGAGACGATGATTAAAATTGTAAATATCTACAGGCCGACCCCCGGTGTTACGACCTTTGCGCACCTTCGGCACCCTACCGGCTCGCCCAATATATCAGCGGATATTAGATTATGGTAAGAGGTGAGCATTAACGAAGGTGGATTCGCGCACACCTCGTTTGTCGCTCTTAGACGCCGTTCACGTGCCATTTTTCACGCACCCGGGCCCCGTCTTCGTGCCGATCGCCGATTTCTCCCCGGGAGCTGCGAGAGTCTCGGGCTTTTTATCGGCTGTTAGTATCGGCCGATTACCGTTGCGTTGAATAATTGATCTAATATGAGCTCGACGATCCGTACGGCGAAGACATTTGTTCTGGTTGCAAGTAGGTGAAGAGGCTCCGATGAAAGCTGCTTTCGATGGACCTGACACGGTGAAGCCTCTGACTGCTGCCATTTTTATCGCTCCCTCTTAGGCTTGTTAACTTGTATCCCGGGAGGGCCACGGGGTTTCGAATGTACAGGGTGGGATTCATGCATTCGAACACCTACGCTACCTGGACAAAAATATACTACAGCTAACCCCCGTATAACACGGCACTCTTACAACACGGTTTCGCTCTAACGCTGTTCGAGAATTAGGGACAAACCTCGTACAACACAGTAGTGGCGACGAAGGAAACATTATTTAATACATATTAATATGTAATACTTTTGATGCAAAAGGTTTTAATGAATATATTTCTTCTAATTAATATATAATACAGTAAAATTCGTTTATAATGATATGTTTGGTTTCTCGGAGCCGAGCAGCCGCGGCCGCGTCCGAGGAAGAATCACAACGTTGTACGACCGTGATGGGCACGGTAGGGGCCCCTAAAACGCCTGCTTCTCCTGCCAACTTCTCTTTCATGCCCGAGGCCTGCGCACTGTTCGCGAGGGGCGAAGCACTTCCTCCCACTCTATGGAAACGGCGGATGCCAGTGGGGGACAGTGGGCGCTATGGCGGGGACGGTTTTGTCTCAATTGAGACAAAACTGCCCATCCCTGCTGTACGCATAAGATGTGGACCGTTTATTTTGAAAGTGGTGTAAGTCCATTTTTGGAAAACTTGAAGTTTTTTGGAGAACTTGGAAACTTTTTATTTATAAACAATTCGTCATTACATGAAATTGCCTACCGATTGGTTACGAAAGTGGTGTATGTCCATTGACGACTCAGAAAGAATATATTATTTTAGTTAAATTCACAGAAAAGTCATTTAAGTAATCAATTTAAGTATTTTTAAATTCATAGAAACATTTCTAATCTTAATACACTTTATTTATATTTTTGAATCGAATAAAATGCAAACCTTTAAATATCTCGAAAGAAGAGAAAATTTGTGTATTGCAGAATGATCTGCAGTTTACTAATTAGGTTAAAAATACAGTGTGTATACTTACTCTTAAACGACAAAGGAAATAAAAAGATAACTTATAGTGATTATCCCCTGCATAATAGTATTTAGCTATTCAGTGGTCATCATAAGTACATGTAAGTATTTTCGTATTGCGGGTTCTATAATAAGGATTCCGAAAGGTTCAACCGAAATATACTGGTATAATAAAGTGGTTGAGCACATTTCACTTTAAATAAGACAACAAACAAACATTTGATACACTGAATTATTTTAAATGCTTTATTATTCGTATTTTACGAATAACATAAAAAATTAAGTTTTATTTGGCTTTTAAATCAAATAATTTTAAAACTTCATTTGAATAATCTTGCATTTCATTATTATTGTTCATATAAGATAAAAGATAATTTCACTTCACGCGGAGGTTGTTAAAGTAGCTAAATTAATTATTACACTTTCAGAATTGTTCTTTAATACATGCGATAAATAAAATTTTGGAGAGTACGAATTATTTGATCAAATGAAAGATGAAATGAAAAATGAAATACATTAAAACAAATTTTTTGATTGTTCACATAAAAGTAACAGATGATTATGTGGGGATATCTGTGGTGAAAATGAGAGAGAAACATTTATGAATGAAAGAAAAGTTTATGAAGTGAATTTTGTTGTATGTTAAAATGAAATGAATGGACATAAAGAAGCGATTTTGTTATTCTAAAAGTATGGCTGTGATGTAGAATGGATGTCATTAATATGTTATATAAATATGTAGTTATTTGTTGAGATACATAATTCCATTCAGTGCCTGAACAGATTATTTCAAATGTCATGTAGCCAAATAGGATAATACATATATTATCTGAACCATTGCCGGATGAAGACCTTTACGGGCCCTGAAAACTCCAGAACATTAAACATTCAAGACATTTGAAGAAACTCAGCATTTCTAATAAAAGTTAGTCTGTTTTCAAGCTATAATCTGCAATACTGTTACTAAACTGCGGATCTTTATGCAAAATAAAAATTGTCTGTCTCAATTGCAATAAGAGGCTGTAGCCAAGTAGACATTTCATTCTTACTTTAATAATTTCAACAAGCTGAAAATTATAGATTGTCATTCTTAAATAACTTTAACCTTCCTACTGTTTTTAGTTGCACCTACACATTTTTGTCATAACTGAATAAAACCCGCAGTATAATTATTATTGTGTAAAAGATTTAATAGTTCCAAAAATTTCTATGGCGGCCCTCATTTTCCTGATGCTCCAAGCAAATGCTTATTTTGCTTATTGGTTAATCCAGTACTGATCTTAACGATTATTTTTCCCATAATTCATTTCGATAGTGCCCAAGCCTGGTATAATACTGGCATTTTACATTTCGGTAGAAGTCCCTTTCAAAGACACAGTTGGTTTCGCCAAGGAGGACACAGAGAGACAGACAGACAGCGGATTTCGCGTTTGCGACGCATCGCGACGCAACCCCCTGCGCCAACGTCCCCCTTTCGGGTTTGTTAAGGCACGAGGGCAGCGTGGGTGTATCGACGGAGACAAGATGAACGTTAGAACATGAACGCGGTCTTCCTTCGACAACGTTCGACCGGTAATGCATGGGTTTTGTGTCGCGGCGGGCGGCACACTTTGTAACGACCGCGGCCTTTTGACTCGATTAATCTTCGATGTATGTATATACAGGCGCTACATATATTCAGGAAAATATAGCTGCATACAGGAGGGGCCGCGCGTGTGTGCGCGTCTGTATGTCACGGCGCACTGCTGGGACCGCCGATACATTCGGAAATAAAGTGTCGTGCTGCGCGGATGGGAGCCGTCTGACTCGGGCCTGCCGCTAAGCGCCATGAAAATATTGCCCCCTGCCCGACCTGCATCCGCACCCCTTTACCACTTTCTACTGGCGGAGAAACGGGGCGGGAGAAGGCGGCGTTGGCTCTATCATTCGCTTTTTTTTCTTATAGTTACGACGACCGGTGTCTTGGAAAATTGGAAAATAAATTTCAGATCGTTCGGGCCGCTGTTTCCTACGGGAAATTAACATAACGTAGGGTAACTACATCTAGAGTCAGGGATAAAAAGATAGGACATTCGATTGATTTGTTAATTTTTATTCAACCCCTTGCACTACAAGTTATTTTACGGTTACAGTGATTAGAACTTTTTTGTCATTCATAATTTTTTAGAAGATAAAAGGAATTCATATTTATTGTCTGTCTATGTATTCTCCAATTACTATGCGGAGTGGAAATTATAAAGCGTTACAGACGAATATCTCCAAAAATATACGCAAAAATGTTCCAGATGAAAGTTGTTCAGTACAGAGGGAGACATCATGTGGTGGAACTTTTATTTTTCCTGGTAGACACTCCAAGGTGAGGTGAAGGTCAACTTCCTTTTTTTAAATGAAATTATGTGTCTTTTTATCCACCATCAAATAATGCGTTTTAAGATGAGTTCAATTACCTATGACTCAAGGTCATTCAAGGTCAAACTTACAGGGAAATGCAGAAAAGGTGTGATCATTTTATTTGTACTTCAGTTTAGTATGTGTTCAAAATGATTACCTCTTACCTCAATGCACTTAACAATTCTTTGTGTAAATGATTCTCTAACTTTGCTCAATATTTCAACATTTATCTTAGCACAAGGTTCGCATATTCTGACTTTCTCGTTTTCACGCGTCGTAGGCTTCATGGACATTACGCAGTTTTTAAGCACAGAACCTGAATGGAGAAAACGCTGTTCTAGTCTTTTAAATGCCAAATGCGATTGTGATGGCCGATCTGGGTAGCGTTGTGCATACAAATTAGCAGCTATTCTGTAATTTCCCCTGCAGTCTCCTAGTACCACAAACATATCAAAACAATTTTGATACATTTCCATTTTCATCACTTATTTAAGTACTATCGTTCAGCGAAGGATACCTTAGCACGAACAGTAATGAAAATAAACTCACTATCTTGCAGACGAGCACAGTAACACATAAATACGTTTGTTTTCATTTAATATTCATCTTATATTGAACACATGTTTTGACATGTATTGAACACATGATCACACCTTTTCTGCATTTCTCTGCGAGTTTGATCTTGAATGATCTTGAGCCATAGGTAATTGAACTCATCTTAAAACGTACTATTTGATGGTGGATAAAAAACATATCATTCCATTTAAAAAAAGAAAGTTGAGCTTCACCTCACCTTGGAGTGTCCACCGGGAAAAATAAAAGTTCCACCACATGATGTCCCCCTCGGTACTGAACAACTTTCATCTGAAACATTTTTGCGTATAATCAATATTTTTGGAGATATTCGTCTGTAACGCCCCTCAAACGCCTGCTTCTCCCACCAACCTTTTTTTCATGCAGCGCGTACATTCGTTGCGTACGCTGATGTCTCGTGTCTTCGTTGCCCCATTGTACCGCGCTTGATGGAAGGAAACAGAGGGCGCTACGGTGTGGACGGTTTTGCCTGAATTGAGGCAAAGTTGCCCATCACTGATATAGATCGATAGGTGCTACATGTATATGAGCCCCAACTTATCGACCCGTGGTCGATCAATAGTTATGCATTGATGACATATTAGGCGAATAGCGCGTATTTTGTTTATCCGTTAGTGTTGTTGTGTCATGTAGTTCTCCACCACTCGGCCAAGCGATAGACATATACTCATTTATTCTTTATAGTGAACATAGTGTAAGAATAGTACTTATCGTGTTATTACTCCAAACCTCCCGACAATCGACAACAACAAAGTAGAATTTTATTTCTGTATTGTAAGAAATTAATAACATACATATTTATTAGATTCAGTTCGAAATCTTCATCGCACGAGTCTGACTCGTTGTTACAGTGCAAAGGTGTAATAGATAATATAAATGAAATTTCTTGTACACACATCGTTTTACTACATCACTTTACTTTATTTAGAAAAATATACATTTTCAAAACCAATTAGTCGGACAAAAGGATAAGTGTTTAAAAAATGGAATGTACGAACCGAATTAGCCAGGTTCATCGTTTAATGTTTAATATTTCGTAGAACCTCCTTTATTTTTTATCAC